>CP136059.1:317567361-318817361 GCA_032464435.1 Aegilops umbellulata | reverse complement strand
TTCATTATGACAGGGGATTTTGCTCATGGAGCTAATTTTTGAGTAGGGATTACAATCCGGAACAGAACGAGGGTAATGTATTGGCAAGAATGTTAGACCACAAAGAAGCTATCACATCTCATTCAAGTTGTTCTAGCCTATTTCTATGACTCCATACCATGGTTGCCCAGATTGTTGAATGTTGTTAATAAGTAGTAATTCCCTTTTCTTAACAATAGGACCTAGGGATTTCTTGGTTCATCATGCTATTTCTTAGGTTTGCATACAACTAAATTGATTTAGTGAAGGGCATTTTAGATGCGGGTGTTTCATATCAGACTAGGGAAATAACGAACAATTCTTACATGTATTACAAATATAAATAAAAATGGAAAAATATACACTACATTTTTTGCGAATAAAAATGATATAAATATACCACATATGCATGCAAAAGTATTTTCCCATGGGAGGCCAAAATCACTGTTTTGACCCTCTTTAAAGTTTAGCACGATTTGACCTTATTTTAAAAGTGTTTCATGGTCCCATTGTTTTTGGACACACCAACATCACTAGCGTTTGCGTTGGACGGAAAAAGCCACCGGCCAACGCCATGGCCCATGGCGTTTCCCTGGCCCAAACATCATGGACTGTGGCCTTTCATCCTAGATAGAGACGCCAAGGCTCCTGGATGGAAACACTAGGGATGTTGGTGTGACCAAAAAGAGGCTAGATTTGAAGAAAAAAAAATCCATCCAGGGTCAAATCATGTTAATCTTCACGTTTAAGGTCAAAATGGTGATTTCGGCCCCATGGGATGGCATTCTAATTCAAGCTGCCAATGTTTAACTGTTACACGCATCCCTATGGATAATTACTCCATTAGGGGACATGGATGGGACGGTTCTAATGTCCATGGAAAGTTGTTGGTTAAAATACCTTACCTAGCAAGATATCATTACCTGTACCCTGTTACCTGCCTTACTCATGAAGGCCTTATATGTGAACCCTAAAATTAGACCCTAGGTAGTTCCGACAATACCCACCCTAGGTAATTAAAAATTTCTACCATCCGAGCTATTTGGCCCAAAAAAACCATAGAAAATCTAACCTAGTCACAACACATGCCCTAGAAGGCCTTACATGTTTATTGTTGTGAAGTAATATGTTTCTGATGAAATGCTGCTGAATGTTGTTGCTCATTGTGAGTATGGGTTTCCCCATGGGGATGAAAAACCCGACGACGACGGGGATCGGAACTTTTTTATCCTCATGGGTGTGGATGCTGACGGGGATAGGCATGGGGAGGCAGTCATGACGGCAGGTATGGGAGTCTAATACCCGTCTGGATATACCCCATTGCCAGCTTGAATGTCAATGGAATAAGACACAAACCAAAAACAAACAAAAAATACCTAAAAATGATGCAGGAGCCCTCCCGTCGGCAAGGACCGGGATGACCGCATTTTCTATTTGCCGCTCGCTGCCAAACTGCCGCTACGACACACATGTGAGTGAGCATTCATCTGAGATGGGCCGGCCCATTTTACCAGTGACTGGTAAGTTCTACGGAATTTGATTTTGGGAACCTTTTGAAAGGAACCTGACCGGTTTTTAACTTTCTAGAAGGTCCATGAACCGTTTTTTATGATTTTCCTTTTATTTTAATTTTGATTTGTATTTTTTTGCTTTCATTTTTTCGTCTTTATTTTTCCATTTTCTTTTCCAGGTTTATGTAACTTTTACAAAAAAAATCAGGAATTTGAAATATTTATTCAAAATTTCGAAAAAGTTCATGTTTTCATAATATATTTCGAAATTTTTTTTTTAAAGTTTTCTGAAAGTTGTTCATAATTTAAAAAGTGTCCTGTTTTCAAATATTGTTCTGAAAAAACAGAAAATGTCCTAGTTTCCCAAGATGTTTGGGAATTTTAAAAAATGTTCAAGTTTACTAAAAATTGTTCAGAGTTTTAAAAAATGTTCCAGTTTTCAAATTTTATTCACATATTAAAAAATGTTTGTGCTTTTCAAAAAATGTTTTGGAATTAAAAAATGATCAGATTTTTTAAATTTTTTTACTATTTCTGATATTTTTTCACAAATTTTAGAAATGTTTGTGCTTTTGAAAAATGTTCAGGAATTTCAAAAAAGGTTTACATTTTCGAAAACTATTTGAAATAAATATGAAGACCAAAATAAACTGTTTCGCTAGAGTAGACGAGCCGCTAAAGCGAATTGGGTGGGTACAGTAGTCGGACCGATACAGTGGTATAAAATCACGCTGCAATGTCGAGCAAGGCGCTGCAAATGGGCCAGCCAAGTCGACACACTTGTGTGCGTCGCAGCTCTATTTGTCGACAAACGCATGCAAATAGGAGCTCATGGCATCCTGAGAGCTCGTAAGCGGCGCTCTCAGGGGCGGTTAAAGCTAGTGTCGCTCAAAGGCGCGCCTAGCGGACTGGGCAATTAAATTTTCACTCGATTGAATACGACGCTCGAATAAGACATGATGCAGTTCTTCCCTCACTCGCATCTCGCTGGTTGGTTGGTTGACCGTCTGATAGTTAATCATTGACTTTTGAAAGAAGTTCATAAAATTTGGGCAAAATCATAAAACTAAAGAGTCTAAAAAAATGTGAAAATGAACTAAAATTTGAAAACGTTTGGAAAAATTAAAAACAATTGTGAAAATGAAAATGTTCATGAATTTGAGAAAAAATCATGAATTTGAAAAACTTCACAGATATAAAAAAAGTTCATGAATTAGGAGAAACAAATTTTGAAAGTTGAAAAGTTCAAGAAATTTGAAAATAGGTTCACTAAATTAAAAAAAGATGAGAGTTCATGAAAAATGAAAAAAGTTCATAGGTTGAAAGAAAAGTTCATGAATGAAAAAATTTGGCAGATTTTGAAAAATAAATCATGGATTTGAAAAAAAATTGCAATTGAAAAAAGTTCATGGGTTTGAAAAAAGTCAATTGGTTTTGTTAAAAGGTTAACGAATTTGAAAAAAAAAATCATGAATTTGAATAAAAAACGAATTGATACATGTTTCACACATTTGGAAAAAAGGGGAAAATAAATAGGAATAGAAACAACAGGAAAATGAAAAACCAAATAAAATGAACAAAACCAGTCCCAAACCTAAGAACAAAAGGGTGGAAACTTCTAGAGGCTTCCAAAAATCGGCCTAGGAAGCTTCTCGTAAATTACCAAAACCGGCTTGGGGAGCTTCCTCTCATCCGGTAAGATTGGCCGGCCCATTAAAATCGAGCGAAGGTAGGGTGTGTGTGTTCTGCGTACGAAAAGGCCTTTAATGGGCGCATAAGGCGCCGAATAGGATTTGGTTGTAATCCTAGCCATTGGCTAAGGCCACGCAAACTGTTTGCAGAGGGCTGAAGCGAAACGGCCCGATGATATGTATCATTTACCTAAATGAATTGCATTCAATTTCTTTTATACCGGAATAAATTGTCATATCATGCACGATATCCATGAACATTAATGCAAGATTTTACAATGGGCACTTATCGATTCTCCATAAAGTTGAGCTACCAAGTGTTCGTGGTTAGTTGGCCGCAAAAATATTTATGAACTCAATGCGTTGGCAGATCCAGAAAAAATCAAACTTTTCATCCATGGAACATTTTTGTAAAAATACTACGAACAATTTAAATACACATTAACCTTCTTGATATATGCTGAATAATTTTAAAATACACATATTTTTGTGATATACTCAGAACATTTTAGTAAATATACATTAAAACATTTTTTATGAATAAAGGATGGACATTTATTTAACTACACATTGAACATTTTTGTGATATACGCTGAACATTTTATTAAATATACATTAAAACATTTTTTATTAATAAAGGATGAACATTTGTTGAAGTACACATTGAACATTTTTGTGATATAAGATGAATAATATTTAAATAGACATTGAACACTTTTGTGATATATCACGAACAATTTTGAATTCTACATTCAACATTTTTGTAATATACGCTGAACAATTGTTGAATTTATATTGTTTTTGAAAAAACTGATTGTTTTTCAAAACCGTGAACAATTTTTGAAGTTATGATTTTTTTTGGGAATTTTGAACATTTTGGAAAATTAAGAATAGTAAAACCTAAAAAGGATAAAAGGAAAGGAAAGGAAAAATAAAAGAAACAGGAGAAAAAGAAACAGAAACAAAAAAGAAAAAGGGAAAGGAAAAGGAAACAGAAAAAAACGAAAAACCAGTAAAAGAAAAAACAGAAAAAACCGGTTGAAGGAACCCTCTAGAAGGTTCCCAAAACCGGTTTGCGAGGCACTGCTTCAACGCTCAAAGTGGGCCGGCCCGTTTCGCGCTGCTCGCTCGCGCGCTTCAACGAAAGGGCTGCAGTCGGACGCACGCGAGCGTCAAATAGGATTCGCCGGACTGTAGGGCCACAGGAAGGAGCGTTCGGGCTGGGAGGCCTCTCCTCCCGAACGATTTCGTTCGTACGGGGCAGCCTGTCGCACCGAACTTTTCGTTCGGCCTGGGAGGCGCCCAGACCGAACGTTCGGTCCTTATCAATGTCCTATAATTTTGGGCAGTGAAAGGGGAATAGTTTTCTATGCACCCTGGGATTTAGTTCATGCAGAAACAATCAATAAACTATAATGGTTGTATCCGAGAAAACAAATACTGCACTTGTTGAGTTATATGTTTTTCCTACCCTTCCTCTCAAAAGAGCAACAAACAGTCCTTTGATCGCCACGAACCGCCCGAATAAACCATAACTATCAGTTGGAATTTGGAACAATGGTACAAATCTTCACAAGAACAAATCTTCACAAGAAAACAAATAGAAGTGGTGGTAGGATGATTTATGATTACTCTTCGAGAAATATAGTGGAAAAACTAATTAGAATGTACATGTGGTGTTTCATATGAGTGGCCGTGCGTGCCGGCTGGCGGCTGCCGTGCGTGCGTGAGTGTCCTATATCTCTTATTTAAGTGGTCAGATGAATGAGAAACAGGTGGCCATGAGGGCTGGGAAAAAATGTAGCCACGGTGCTCACCAAAGAATCCAGTTGACGATGCATGCAATCACTTTAGTAATTATTCACACAAAACCTTACAAAGTCATACAACAATAATACTAAAGCTACCTTCTAGGCAACATCTGTCGCTACTCCTATCCATTTAATGTAGGGATGCTAATAGTCTGGGTCTAATACCAAACAGATCTCTTAACCAAACCTAACATCTAAGACCTGAGGTCCCAACCAGGACGTCTGCCGGGTATGGGGCACCCACCAGTCCGGTGCACTCCTCAACCAGGACGCTAGCCGGGTATGAGGCCGCCGCAGCCACCTGCCACCATCCATCTTCAGTGATGTACTGCTGCATCTACCTTGCCCGGTCTAACTGTCGTCGGCGTCACCACGACGCCAGACAACGCCACCATCCTGCGCTCGTCCATCATCACACGCCCACCGGCAAGACCCCGCTGCTCCATGTCGCCGAGACCCGCCGCCGTCGACGTGAGAGAAGGCACGCCACACCACCTCACGCCTCTTCCACTCGGCGCCGCTCCACAAACGATGCCCCCAATAGGGAACACGACACCGCAGCGCCGCCATCGTCTGATCCGGTGATCTTAGGATTTCTCCCGGAGCGGCACGAGCAGGTTGACGATAGTTGCTTGACGATGCCTTCATCAAGGTAACGATGTAGATGCCGCCATCGCCTGCCATGACCGGAGTCGGCTCGGATCTCACTAGCGACTATGTCTCCCCCAACTCGCTGCCGATGCTAATAGTGGGATCCAAGATCCGTCACTATCAGCCTAGCCAACCGCCTTCGGTGGAGAAGGCAACCACCACCACCACCATGCCCGGGCCAAGAGACCCGGACGTCATCGTGCCGCGAAGATTACCCAGGGGGGATCTCCTCTTGCCATTATCGAGACGAGGCGCAGCCGCAGTGGATCTTGATCTAAACCCCTCGGACCCAGATCAGATCTCATCGCAGCCAAAATCTCATCCGTCAAACGGCCGTCGGAGATCTCCTGGCCATCGCCAACCCGCTGCGCACTGTCGCTGGAGGAGGAGGGAGATGGACGCCGCTGCCCCACGCATTACCGCCGGCCGAGGACCGCGCCGCCGCCGTCGCCTCACCACAGGGGCTTCGCCCCGCGGCGTCCTCAGCGACGGCGGCGGTAGTGGGAGGCGATGGAGGGGGAGGGTTGAGGGCGGTGTGGACGGGGACTCCCCGGGGGCGGCGCGGCGCCGCCACCTCGGGGGAGAGAGCCATGTCCAAAGCAAGACTCTTGCAAGGGCTTGCTATCAGCGCTGGTCTCGCTGATGGCAAGGACCGCAGAGCTGCCAAACAGTTGTGCTGGAAGCCAGATTTCGGCTGCGTTGAGTTCGACCTCGACCCCGTCCAGCTCCCAACTTCTCGTGAACATCTGAACCGGCAAGCGAAGCGCGGCATAGAGGCGCACACACCCTCCATCTTTCAGCACTGCTACGCGTTGCGGCGAACAACCCATGTTGCATCCACTCGGCCCAAGTCGTCGCCGTCGCGCGCCCTAGCCGATGTGGCATATGAGGACCGCCCCAAGACCGTTGAGTTTGCCAACACCAAGGCGGCGGTTGGCATGAAAGGCTAGGAAGGAGAGAGGGAAGGGGTGACTTGAGTGTGGCGAGCGGGGAGGTAAGCCGGGGTCAGAGCGGTACTAGGCACGGCTGGTCGGTGAGCTCGCGTCAGCAGCGATGGAATGAACCCTAGAGGGTGTGGGGGTAACTGGGAGAGGAGTGGCTCACACGAGGAGGGATGAGCGGCTCGCTGCTCGAGTATACGAAAGGTTCAGGTTTTTTGGTCATGGAAGGTTCATTGAGTAAAAAGTTCGGTGGGGCTGGTGAAGGGAAAACGGTGGCGTGGTGGTCGCCTATCGATCGATGGTGAAGGCAATAAAGAATGAAGTAATGAGCTACCTAGTCCCCTTTCAGGAGTAGAGATGCCGAGCATAAAATCATAGGTTAGTGATATAAAAAATAAAACAAAAAATAAAATATATAAAAAAACTAAAAAATGCGAGAGCGGCGTTTCGGTGCCCGGGAGCATCTGCACCCGGACAAAACAAACTTCAGAAAAAATTCAGAAAAATTCAAAAAATTCCAAAAAAAATTAGGGTGGTAGACAATTTGATGCGTGAGGAAAACATTTGGACTTCTGTGCAGCTCTCAGCAAAAAAGACAAATCAGACCAGAACAGTATATGAACAGTACACATTTTTACAGACCTCCGATTTGTCTTTTTTGATGAGAGTTGCACAGAAGTCCAAATTTTTGCAAATCAAAGCGTACCTCACGCATCAAATTGTCTACCATCCAAATTTTTTTTGGAATTCTTTGAATTTTCCTAGTATTTATTTTGATTTTTTTCGTGAGCGCAGGTGAAGATGAGCTCGGGCTCAGATTTGAATTTTCGAAAAAATGCGCGCATTCGTCAAATGAGCAACCAACTTTAATTATAGTTGATTTTTTGGCAATATTATATTTGGGTGTGAGAGTGGAAGACAAGGAAAGTTCGGATTTAGTTGAGATTTTCTTAAGATTTGATTTGAATGAGTTAATGCATGATGTTATTTTTATTAAGTGCTGATTTGATTGAGGTGTTCTTAAGATTTGATTTGAATGAGTTAATGCATGACATTGTTTTGGGAAATGTCGATTGATTTGAAAGAGTTAATGTATGATTTTGTCTTTATTAAGTGCCAAACTGATTCAGATTTTCTTAAGATTTGATTTGAATAAGTGAATGCATCACATTGTTTTGGGAAAGTGCGGATTTGATTGAGTTAATGCACACATCAAATAGGCGGGCCCAAATTGGTTGCGCATGAGCGAAATGTTGCATGTAAGACGCTTGTAGGCATAATATAGGGTTGGTGAAAAATTAGGCGAGACTACCAACATCCCGAGTAGAGATTTTTGGCAAGATTTGATTTAATTTGGGTATGAGTAGTGAAAGACAAGTAAAGTTTAGATTTAGCTGAGATTTTCTTAAGATTTGATTTGAATGATTTAATGCATGATGTTGTTTTTATTAAGTGCCAATTTGATTGAGATTTTTCTTAATATTTGATTTGAATAAGTTAATGCATGACGTTATTTTGAGAAAATGTCGATTGATTTGAAATCGTTAATGCATGACGTTGTTTTTATTAAGTGCCGATTTGATTCATATATTCTTAATATTTAATTTGAATAAGTGAATGCATGCTGTTGTTCCGGGAAGTGCCGATTTGATTGAGTTAATGCACAGGTCAAACGGGCAGACCTAAATTGGTTGCGCTTGAGCGAAATGTCGCATGTAAGATGCTCGTAGGCATAATATAGGGTTGGTGGAAAGTGAGGCGAGACTACCAACTTCTCCTTTAAGTGTGGAGACCCAGCACTTGTGTGAAACACGAATGCCTTAGGTGACACTAGAAGGAAAGGAATATCTTAGTTGTTTCTTCATGGCTCCTATCGGAAGCAACACTCGTCGGGCCTTGTGTTTGGTGTCTCTCCTGCTCATGTCTACCAGCCTTTCGTCCTGTCATGCAGGAGGTATATATGCTTCGTGGTTGCTCTCAGTATCCACTCCCCCTTTCATGCACATAATTTTGGATGTCACGTGGTGATCGTCTTTTGCATACTCACCTGCTTCATGATTCATAGGTACAACAGAAGGTTCGTCGAACTTGTGCGTAACCCAGAAAGCATGCGCACCGAAGTGGTCCATAGAACCCTGGGGTAACTATGCCTGCAAGTTTTACTGCGGAGTTCGAGGTTATGTTGAGGATAAGAGCCACTGCACACCAAACGGTAAAGGATTTTGCTGCTGCGAAAAGTAATGTAAGCTGTTTTTTTCTTTACGAAATGATTAAGCCTAGTTTTCAATGTCGTGGATTATTGAAAGGACCCATATGCATCAAGATTTTAATTGAGGGAATGCTTGTATCCTAGAAAACAAACATTGTAATGGTTGATTTATATACTTTTCATACCCGTCCTATCAAAAGAACATTGGATAATCCTATGATCGCCACGAAGCGCAAGAATAAATCATAACTATCAGTTGAACAATGATATGAATCTGGCGATGGTTTTACAAAAGTGATGGCAGGATGCCAGGATGATTCGTGGCTATTCTTTCAAAGGTTGGCAGAAAATAATATCAGACTAATTAAATAGCAAAAAAAATCCTACTCATATTAATATAAATAAATGAGAATAGAAAAACTATATACAACATTATAAAAACATGTGCAACTGTTTAACTAAAGCAACTAGTGTATTCTTTCCTCTTTTGCAAGCCGACCAGGCCAAAGCCTCCCCCCCCCCCTTGATCTCCGACAACTGGTGCTTATTTAATCAGTCTTCTGATCTCATACCTCCTCAATTTCGACCGTGGGGACTGATAAAATGCTAGCTCATCAGCGCAGTGAGGTTAGTGTTTCTCACCGTGTATACACGACGGCATTATTTGGTGTCCAATTCTTTAGATTGATTCAAGGTTTCAACAACAATGAATGCGAGTGTTGTTCCTTAGGGTCGAGTGCATGAAGACATATTGGTTGTCATCGACAAGGTCAGGCTGTCTCCAGTGTGGGAGCAGTGATAGTGCTTGTTTGGTGGTATATGGACCTTGATGTAATTTTATAATGCTTTGAGTGCTTTATACCTCTAATGAGCTTTTGCTACACATCTAAGTCCTTGAGGTAAAAGGAGCATATGAATGCAAAGTGATCTCCAATGGGACAGCGTTTCAGTAAGGTTTTTCCATATGAAAAGTAAAAGAATGCAAATGACATGCACATATAGGTGGTGTTTTAAAAAATAAATATATTTTCATATATTTCTGAGTTCATTTAAATTTGTTATGAATTTTTCAAAGTAATGGTCAAAGGGTGACATTTGAGTGACGAAGGGCAGGAACCAACAAATGACAAGGATGTAATTATCTCGAAACTTAAACACATGAACTATTTTTAAATGAGTGTGTTTTTTCCTAAATGCACAACATTTCTATTGAAACATATAAACTTTTCTGTACATAAGTAAACATGTTTTGTAAACATGAACAATTTAAAAAAATAACATGATCATTTTTTAATATAAGAACTTTCATAATCTTTTCGCACCATATACCTTATTTTTGTCTTGGATTAGCGTCATGGAAAAAGGAGTACATAAATTAGAAGCGATTGAACAAAAGAGAAAACATAAAATAATCATGCACTCGCCGCAAAAAAGAAAAAAAATGTGCACACACGCATATGGGCATAGCTGATGAATCACAAGTATAGGGGATCAATTGTAGTCCTTTCGATAAGTAAGAGTGTCCAACTCAACAAGGAGCAGAAGGAAATGATAAGGGGTTTTCAGCAAGCTATTCTCTGCAAGCACTGAAATTATCGGTAACAGATAGTTTGATAGCAAGGTAATTCGTAACGAGTAGCAAATAACAATAGTAAAAAAGGTGCAGCAAGGTAGCTCAATCATTTTTATAGAAAAGGACAGGACGAAACTTTCTCTTTAAAAAGCCAAGATTTTTCGAGGACACATAGGGATTCATCTAGTCACTCTCATCATGTTTATTTGATTCGCGTTCGCTACTTTGATAATTTGATATGTGGGTGGACCGGTGCTTGGGTGTTGTTCTTACTTGAACAAGCCTCCCACTTATGAGTACCCTCTCTCGCAAGCTCCGTAATTACGAAAAAAGAATTAAAATAAATCTAATCATAGCATGAATCATATGGATCCAAATCAGCTCTTATGGAACAACACATGAACTACGGTTTAATATTCTGTCACTCTGGCAACCCATCATCTACTAATTACTCTACAATGCCTTCCCTTAAGCCCAAATATGGTGAAGTTTCATCTAGTGGACGTTCACATGACACCACTAAAGGAAGCAACAACATATATATCATCAAAATATCGAACGAATACCAAATTCACATGCTTAATACAAGACTTTTCTCATGTCCTCAAGAACGAAAGTAACTACTCACAAATCATATCCATGTTCAAGATCAGAGGGGGTATTGAATATCATTAAGGATCTGAACATATAATCTTCCGTCGGAGAGCAAAAGTGCTCCTGCCCAGGTTCTGCCTTGAGACGGCGGCGCTTCGTCCTGAAAGTTCTCTTATTTTTTTTCTAGGTCAAAACCCTTCATATAGCAGAAGATGGGAACCGGAGGTCTGCCAGTGGCCCCACAAGGTACTACGGCGTGCACTAATGCCTTGTGGGCGGATGGTGTCACTTGTAGAAAACAGGGCTTTGGTCACAGCTCAATATACACATTAGTCCCAGTTGCATTACGAACTGGGACTAATGTGAGCATTAGTCCCGGTTCGAGCGACTAAAGTTATTAGTCCCGGTTCAAATGAGACCTTTAGTCCCGGTTTGAGACACGAACCGGGACCAAAGGGTGCGATGCCCTTTAGTCCCGGTTCGTGTCTCAAACCGGGACTAAAGGAGTTCGTGTCTCAAACTCTACCCCCGGTGTATCGCCATTTTAGTTTTGAAAAAAAAAGAAAGTGATAAAAACTTCAAAAAATAAAATCATTTGAGATGTAGTTATATTACTAGATCAACTAGTTAGGAAAATAAAAAAACTCAAATTTGGACATGTTTTGCAGAAAAGTGTTATTAAAAAGTAAAACTGCTATAACTTTTGCATACGATGTCAGAAAAAAGTATAATATATCAAAATGTTCAGCACGAAAATCCGCATCCGATTTTGACCGCCATAGGCCGTTTTCAAAAAATTTAGAATCCTCAAATTCTAGAAGGAAAAAAATTATGCTCAAATTTCAGTTTTTTTGAACTTTGGTAAATCTGGTCAAACTGTGGTCAACCTACTTATTCAAGAAGTCTTAGTGTTACTAAATAATTATTCAGGAATATTAGTGTTACTAAATAATTATTTTAGTTTTTTTGAATTTTGGTCAAATCTAGTCAAACTACTTATTCAAGAAATATTAGTGTTACTAAATAATAATTATTTTTTAGAATAATAGTTTCAAACTCAAACAGTGAAACGTGTGACTTCATGCTCAAGCTAAACTCCTGGGGGGTAATAGGATTGACATCTTACTATTGCCAGGAAAACAACAAGTGCAAACTTAGAAACTAGGGGGAATAGAACTCGGAAGTTAAGCGTGCTCAGGCTGGAGTAGTGACAGGATGGGTGACGCGCCAGGAAGTTAGACGATTTGGAATGATGAGGGGTGATTAGAGAATAGAGATTAGAGATTAAATTGAGCAGTGATGAGGGGTGATTAGAGATTAAATTGTAAAATAATTCAGAAATTTGAAAATCAGGGAAAATAAAAAAATCGTAAAATTTCCTTTAGTCCCGGTTGGTGTTACCAACCGGGACTAAAGGTGGAGCTCCAGACAGGGGCCACGTGGCGGGCCTTCAGTCCTGGTTCCAGAACTGGGACTAAAGGCCCGTTTTTTACTAGTGTGTGGGTCCCCTCTAGTACTTCTTCGCTCCAGTTATTTCATATACTCCATAAAAATTCTTCGTGAAATTTCAGCTCATTTGGAGTTCTGCAGAATAAGTATCTCTGATATGTAGCTTTTCCAGGTCTAGAATTTCAGCTACCGGCAATCTCCCTCTTCGTGTAAACCTTGTAAATTAAGAGAGAAAATGCATTAGAATTGCTTCATGAAGTATTATAATGATCAAAAACATTGTAAATATCAGTAGGAAAACATGATGCAAAATGGACGTATCAACTCCCCTAAGCTTAGACCTCACTTGTCCTCAAGCGAAAACCGAAATCAATAATCATGACCACGTGCTTAGAGAGAGAGGTGTCAATAAAAACAAAATACGAACATAGTAGCATCGTGATCATTATCATAGCAGCAATATATCATCATACAACTTCTCGTGATCAAGTAACAATTCATCACAATATCGAAGTATAAAGCATAAACTTTCTTGAAAACTAACAAAATTTGTTCTTAGTCAATGACAATCACAATTCATCATATTCTCAAGAACAATTAGCTTTTTGCTTAGTAAGTCCACATACTCAACTATCATTTAGTATTCTATGATTGCTAACACTCGCGGCATAAATATGGATAAAAATTTCCAGTTAGATACATAGAAAGATAGGGGCTTATAGTTTCGCCTCCCAACTCATTTACCTCAAGGGTAATGTAAACAATAATAATTTGCGATCACCCATATCCAACTGGATATATGTTCCTAGATCTTTCCCCACCACATGATGCTTGCAAAGAGAGAAAATGAAAAAGGAATAGAGAAGAATACCATTGACTCTTTGCATAAAAGTAAATACGAAAAACTAAAAGATAGGCCCTTCGCAGAGGGAAGAAGCAGAGGTTGTCATGCGCTTTTTTTATGCGCATACTCTTAATGCGAAGGAACATCACTTTATATTGCCCCTTGTGGTAGCAACATTTATTATGCAGTCTATCACTTTTTATTTCTTCACCATCACAAGATCGTACAAAGCTTATTTTCCCTTACAATAAAGGATCATACATATTTAGGAGGAATTTTATTGCTTTATGCACCGATGACAACTTACTTGAAGGATCTTATTCAATCCATAGGTAGATATAGTGGACTCTCATGGCATGAAACTGGGTTCAAGGGTGTTGGATGCACAGATAGTATCTCTCTATTTAGTGCGGATTTTTGCCTAGAAAAATATATTGAGCAAGCACCACATGTTGGAGGATCCATGACAATATAACTTTTGTGTGAATACAAGAAAACATAACTCTTCCTGGTCCAACATCAACTATTTGACATAAAATATTTAATGGGGGATCATAATCATAAAAGATGTCTGAGATAGTATATTTATATGTGAATCGTCTCTTCCTTTACTAATATTTCATGAATTGCATCATTGACCAATACTATGTTTGTCAACTTCCTACAAATTTTATCAAGCATACATTTTTCTTTATGTGAAGTCATTACCTTCCATGGGATTGGTATATGATATTTTCATTATTTTTATTTCTAAGATTGAAACATAAAAGTAAAGAAGCAAACTCAAACTACTCTTTATTATATAACTCTCAAACTCGATTACATAGATAGATAGATAGATCAGGAAACTAGCACTCAAAACAAGATCATACTAAACCTTTATTCTTCTAAATCACGAAATAACTAGAGATCGAACTAAGATAGATAAATATGATAAAAGTGATGGTGATACAATACCGGGGCACCTCCCCCAAGCTTGGCACAAGCCAAGGGTGGTGCCCATACTCATGTACTTGATACGTCTCCAACGTATCTATAATTTTTTATTGTTCCACGTTATTATAGTATAAATCTTAGATGTTTATTATGCAATTATATATCATTTTTTGGGACTAAATGTTAACTTAGTGCCAAGTGCCAGTTGATGTTTTTGCTTGTTTTTGGTTTTTCGCGAAATTAGTACCAAACAAAGTCCAAATGCCACGAATTTTTTTGATGATTTTTTCTAGACATAAGAGACACTGGAAGCTTCGGGAGGACACCAGAAGGCGAAGGAGTGGGCCACGAGCCACCAGGGTGCTCGCTGGGGGGGGGGGGGGTCGGCGCGCCCTGGTGCCTCGTGGGCCCCTTGTTCCTTCGTTTGACCTAATTCCGACTCTACAAATTCTCTAAAATCGGGAAACCAACAAAGTGCCACCCAAAATACTTTTTTTGCTGCCGCAAGTTCCTGTTCTCGTGAGATCCCATCTAGAGGCCTTTTCCAGCACTCTGCTGAGGGAGAATCAATTATGGAGGGCTTCTACGTCAACCTTGCTGCCCCGCCGATGATGTGTGAGTAGTTTACCACAGACCTACGGGTCCATAGCTAGTAGCTATTTGGCTTCTTCTCTCTCTTTGATCTTCAATACAATGTTCTCCTTGATGTTCTTGGAGATCTATTCGATGTAATTCTATTCTGCAGTGTGTTTGTTGGGATCCGATGAATTGTGGGTTTATGATCAGATTATCTATGAATATTATTTGAGTCTTCTCTGAACTTTTTTATGCATGATTATTATAGCTTTGTATTTCTCTTTGATCTATTAGTTTGGTTTGGCCAACTAGATTGATTTATCTTGCAATGAGAGAGGTGCTTTGTGATGGGTTTGATCTTGCGATGCTCAAACCCAGTGACAGAAGGGGACATGACATGTATTTGTATCATTGCGATTAAGGATAAAATGATGGGGTTTATTCATATTGATTGGATTTACTTTGTCTACATCATGTCATCTTGCCTAAGGCATTACTTCGTTCTTTATGAACTTAATACACTATATGCATGCTGGATAGCGGTCGATGTGTGGAATAATAGTAGTAGATGCAGGAAGGAGTATGTCTATTTGTCCCAGACGTGATGCCTATGGGCGTGTTTGGTTGGTTGGCTTGCACCTGGCTCGCACCGGGCATGCAATATCCAGCCTGTTTGGTTCTCTGCGTGGCATCCTCAGCCTGGCCCGAGCGATGCAAAAGGATGCCTTTCAGCCAGGCTCGTGGGAATGCAGGAATCAGGCGTTTCCCTTGTGCAGGCCCAATTGATGCAAATCGCCTGCACCCGCAATGCTGGCGTGGGGTAGCGATTCTCTCGTAGTCATGGGGGTCAGCGCGTCCCCTCACCTCTTTCCCCTCATTTTCTTCTCATTCCCCGCTCGAGCTCTCACCTCACCGTTCGTCGTCGTCCTCAAATCCGCGACGGAGATGGCCGAATCCCTGTCGACGTCCTCCGTTGCCAACTCTTCCTTCCCAGCGATCGTTGCTCTACCAAATCCACACCCCCATCCACGGCAGTGGAATAGGTGCCTGCCAGAGGCCGCGGCTAACGCCACCTTACAGACGCCCCTTGCTCTCTCGGATCTACACCCCATCCATCGGAGCGGGGTGGGTGGTAGCTGGAGGCCCAGGAGGTGCCAGGTCGTCTGTGCATCGTCCCATCTAAACAGAAGCATGAGCCGCCCAATGTCTCCTCCCATGTTCGTGCAAAATTTTCTCGCAGGATCTTGTGATTTGCTCATGGATGGTGTGTGTGCTTTACATACTTGTTCCAGATCTTGTATTTGGCATTCCTAATCTCCTAATCTTCATCTTATTTTTGCTCTGAATGGTGACTGACAAAAGAATTTTTAGTTAAACACATGTCTTGTGTCTACTTTGCAGATTGATACCGGAACAACAGGTTAATGCATGGTTCAGATTTGTTTTACTTGTTTGAGAAATCTATGATAAATAAAATTGAAATTGTTTTTTATTTCAGAATTTCTAATGCAGTCTACCAAACAACATTTGTTGTGTACAACATCTCTCATGCACATATATCTTACAGTCCACCAAACGTACACCTCAGTTCAATTTTGCATCAGCTCAACCAGGCTAGGCTCAGCCAGGATCCTCCATGCAATGCAGGTGGAGCTACCCAGGCAACCAAACATGCCCTATACTTCACATGCATGCATGACACTAATGTGGCAGAACCACTCTCTCTACTCCCCCGCACAATAAATCCAACCATTTCTTTCACCTTGTCTTTTTAATAATATATTTGTTTTTGGAACATTCTTTTACATTTGAACTTGTTGCACGAAAACCTTTAAAATGAGATCAATCTTGGATATTTTTCAACCATGTTTAATTTTGAATATATATTTCACATTTTGAAATAATCAGTTTTACAATGATACATTACAATTTCACTTTCGGTAGTTACTATTTCAAAATATAGAACCTGCATTTCACTTTCCACCAGCTCGTTTCACAAAAAACATCTATGTCAATTGCATACTTTTCAAATAACATATTTCACTCGTTTGAAATAAACTATTACACATGTCGAAATAATCAGTTTCACAATGATACACTAAAATTTCACTTTCTGTAGTTACTCTTTCATAATTCAGAACCTACATGTCACTTTTCACTGGCTTGTTTGAAAAAAATCACATCTATTCAATTATATAATTTTGAAATAACATATTTCACTCTTTTGAAATAATCAGTTTCACATTGATACATTATAATTTCAATTTTTGTGGTTATAATTTCACAATTTAGAACCTACATTCTACATTCACTGGCCTATTTCGCAAAACTCACATCTATTTCAATTACACATTTTCTAAATAACATATTTCACACTTTTGAAATAATCAGTTTCACATTGTTACATTATAATTTCACTTTTTATGGTTACTATTTCAAAATTCAGAACCTACATTTCACATGCCCGTTTCACAAAAATCGCATCTATTTCAATTTCACATTTTTCAGATACATTTGCACTCTTTTGAAATAATCTGTTACAAATTTCAAAATAATCAATTTCAAAAAGTTGACATTTCAGTTTCATATTTGGGTTAAATATGTTTCTAGTGAAATAGGTTGCCTTAACATATATCTATTGAAATAGTTCCTTTTTCTTTTTTTTTTCTAGTGAAATAGGGACATTGAAATTTAAACATGTTTGAAATATATCCAAGATTGGTCTTATTTTAAAGGCTTTGGCGGTAGTAGTTCAAATATATATAAACAATCAAATAGGAACTTATGATTTAAAGATATGGACAATTTAGTTTAATAAAGATAAAATAAATGGTTAGATTTAAGAGAGAGAGAGAGAGAGAGAGAGAGAGAGAGAGGGAGAGAGAGAGGGGGGGGGAGAGCAAATTGTTACATTCCTGCCATGCATGCATGCGTGCCAATGACAAATTATGTGGACCACTAGTTGTATTTGGTGTTGTATACGTATTGTATAGCATAAAATGAGAATAAAGTGGCTCCAGCCGCACGCATCTTGACGCGCACAACGGATGGCGGATTTCTTGCCGGTAGGTAGCGTTAACGCGCAAAAAAAGTTTGTGGGGAGACAGCACTTGCATGCAAAATCTTTTTTTTTGAAGTGGAACACCTTGCATTCCAAATTACGTCGGACCGACCAAATCGGCGGTCACAGCCACGGTTACAATGTGAGGGAGATCTGATAGCCAGATACGCTGTTCAATACATCTACCTATAGTTGCCAACTCATGGGCAGGCTTGTTACAATCCCTTGGACAGTGAACAATGCTCCACTCGTTAAAACTCGCTCGTAGGAGATATCTGCCGAGAGAGAGGGACATCACTTGCAAGCAAAATCTTTAACCTCAAGCTGGAATAGTATAAATTGTTAAATAGTATTTTTTATTGATGATTTATTTACATAGCGTTATCCAGTTAGCTATCCGTTTTACTATGATGAGTTCATCTCGCCGAGAACTCAGAAAGTGATAATGAATCGAAAAAGCAGAGTCACAACCACCCCCCGCCCCCCTCCCGGTGACCCCTGCGACGCGCCCGCGCGCACCGGGGGGGACCCTAGCCGCCAGGCCCTGGCCCCGCCTCCCTCTCCTCCTCCCCGCCGCCGCCGGCAGGCGCTGATGCGCAAAGTGTTGGAAATATGCCCTAGAGGCAATAATAAATGGATTATTATATTTCCTTGTTCATGATAATTGTCTATTGTTCATGCTATAATTGTATTGTTCGGAAATCATAATACATGTGTGAATACATAGACCGCAATATGTCCCTAGTAAGCCTCTAGTTGACTAGCTCGTTGATCAATAGATAGTCATGGTTTCCTGACTATGGACATGGGGATGTTATTGATAACGGGATCACATCATTAGGAGAATGATGTGATGGACAAGACCCAAACCTAAGCATAGCACAAAGATCGTGTAGTTCGTTTGCTAGAGCTTTTCTGAATGTCAAGTATCATTCCTTAGACCATGAGATTATGCAACTCCCGGATACCGTAGGAATGCTTTGGGTGTATCAAACGTCACAACGTAACTTGGTGACTATAAAGGTGCACTACAGGTATCTCCGAAAGTATCTGTTGGGTTGGCATGAATCGAGACTGGGATTTGTCAATCCGTGTGACGGAGAGGTATCTCTGGGCCCACTCGGTAAGACATCATCATAATGAGCTCAATGTGATCAAGGTGTTGTTCACAGGATGATGTATTACGGGAACGAGTAAATAGACTTGCCGGTAACGAGATTGAACAAGGTATCGGTATACCGACGATCGAATCTCGGGCAAGTATCGTACCGATGGACAAAGGGAATTGAGTACGGGATTGATTAAAGTCCTCGACATCGTGGTTCATCCGATGAGATCATCGAGGAGCATGTGGGAGCCAACATGGGTATCCAGATCCCGCTGTTGGTTATTGACCGGAGATCGTCTCGGTCATGTCTGCATGTCTCCCGAACCCGTAGGGTCTACACACTTAAGGTTCGGTGATGCGAGGGTTGTTAAAGATATTAGTATGCAGCAAACCGAAGGTTGTTCGGAGTCCCGAATGAGATCTCAGATGTCACGAGAGGTTCCGGAGTGGTCCGGAGGTAAAGATTTATATATGGGAAGTTGTTGTACGGACACCGGAAAGTCTCGGGGGCATATCGGTATTGTACCGGGGCCACCAGAGAGGCACCGGGGGTCCACCTTGAGGGGCCAGCTCTCTCGGAGGGCCTCATGGGCCACAAGGGGCAGGGAACCAGCCCCTGGAGGGCTGGGCGCACCCCCTTCCCTTGGGCCCATGCGCCTAGGGTTGGGGGGAAACCCTAGTGGGGGCGCCCCCCTTGCTTGGGGGGGCAAGCCCCCCACCCTTGGCCGCCGCCCCCCTGGAGATCCATCTCTAGGGCTGCGCCCCCCCTAGGGGCCTATATAAAGGGGGGAGAGGGAGGGCAGCTGCACCCCTGCTGCATTGGCGCCTCCCTCTCCCTGTTACACCTCTCCCTCTCTCCACAGAAGCTTGGCGAAGCCCTGCTGGAACTCTGCTGCATCCACCACCACGCCGTCATGCTGCTGGATCTTCATCAACCTCTCCTTCCCCCTTGCTGGATCAAGAAGGAGGATACGTCGATCGTCCCGTACGTGTGTTGAACGCGGAGGTGCCGTCCTTTCGGCGCTGGTCATCGGTGATTCGGATCACGGCGAGTACGACTCCATCATCCACGTTCTCCTTGAACGCTTCCGTTGCGATCTACAAGTGGTATGTAGATGCTCTCCTATCCCCTCGTTGCTAGAATACTCCATGGATAGATCTTGGTGATGCGTAGGAAAATTTTAATTTCTGCTACGATCCCCAACAGTGGTATCAGAGCTAGGTCTATGCGTAGTTTCTATGCACGAGTAGAACACAAAGTAGTTGTGGGCGTCGAATTGTCAATTCTTCTTGCCGTTACTAGTCCTATCTTGGTTCAGCGGTATTGTGGGATGAAGCGGCCCGGACCAACCTTACACGTACGCTTACGTGAGACCGGTTCCACCGACTAACATGCACTAGTTGCATAAGGTGGCTGGCGGGTGTCTGTCTCTCCCACTTTAGTTGGATCGGATTTGATGAACAGGGTCCTTATGAAGGGTAAATAGTGATTGACAATTCACGTTGTGGTTTTAACGTAGGTAAGAAACGTTCTTGCTAGCAACCTATAACAGCCACGTAAAAACTTGCAACAACAATTAGAGGACGTCTAACTTGTTTTTGCAGCAAGTGCTTTGTGATGTGATATGGCCAGAAGTTGTGATGAATCATGTGATGTATGAGATGATCTTGTTATTGTAATAGGAATCACGACTTGCATGTCGATGAGTATGACAACCGGCAGGAGCCATAGGAGTTGTCTTTATTTATTTATGACCTGCGTGTCAACTTAAATCGTCATGTAATTACTTTACTTTATTGCTAAAGCGTTAGCCATAGTAGTAGAAGTAATAGTTGACGTGACAACTTCACGAAGACACGATGATGGAGATCATGATGATGGAGATCATGGTGTCATGCCGGTGACGACGATGAACATGGCACCCCGAAGATGGAGATCAAACGAGCGAAATGATGTTGGCCATATCATGTCACTATTTGATTGCATGTGATGTTTATCATGTTTTACATCTTATTTGCTTAGAACGACGATAGCATAAATAAGATGATCCCTCATTAAAATATCAAAAATGTGTTCTCCCTAACTGTGCACCGTTGCTAAGGTTCGTCGTTCCGAAGCACCACGTGATGATCGGGTGTGATAGGTCCTTACGTTCGCATACAACGGGTGTAATTCAGATTTACACACGCAATACACTTAGGTTGGATTGACGAGCCTAGCATGTACAGACATGGCCTCGGAGCACGGAGGACCGAAAGGTCGAACATGAGTCGTATAGAAGATACGATCAACATGGAGATGTTCACCGTTGATGACTAGTCCGTCTCACGTGATGATCGGACACGGCCTAGTTGACTCGGATCATGTATCACTTAGATGACTAGAGGGATGTCAAATCTGAGTGGGAGTTCATTCATTAATTTGATTAGATGAACTTAATTATCATGAACTTAGTCTAAATCTTTACAATATGTCTTGTAGATCAAATGGCCCACGCTAATGTCACCCTCAACTTCAACGCGTTCCTAGAGAAAACCAAGCTGAAAGATGATGGCAGCAACTATGCGGACTGGGTCCGGAACCTGAGGATCATCCTCATAGCTGCCAAGAAAGATTATGTCCTAGAAGCACCGCTAGGTGATGCACCATTCCCAGCAAATCAGGACGTTATGAACGCCCATCAGTCTCGTGCTGATGATTACTCCGTCGTTCAGTGCAGCATGCTTTACAGCTTAGAACCGGGGCTCCAAAAGCGTTTTGAGCAACACGGAGCATATGAGATGTTCGAGGAGCTGAAATTGATTTTCCAAGCTCATGCCCGGGTCGAGAGATATGATGTCTCCGACAAGTTCTTTAGCTGTAAGATGGAGGAAAACAGCTCTGTCAGTGAACACATACTCAAGATGTCTGGGTTGCACAACCGCTTGACTCAGCTGGAAGTTAATCTCCCGGATGAGGCGGTCATTGACAGAATCCTTCAGTCGCTCCCACCTAGCTACAAGAGCTTCGTGATGAACTACAATATGCAGGGGATGGAAAAGACCATTCCCGAGTTGTATTCATTGCTGAAATCTGCAGAGGTGGAGATCAAAAAGGAACATCAAGTGTTGATGGTGAATAAAACCACTAAGTTCAAGAAAGGCAAGGGTAAGAAGAACTTCAAGAAGGACGGCAAGGAGGTTGCCGCGCCTGGTAAATCAGTTGCCAGGAGGAAGTCAAAGAATGGACCCAAACCTGAAACTGAGTGCTTTTATTGCAAGGGAACTGGTCACTGGAAGCGGAATTGCCCCAAGTACTTAGCAGATAAGAAGGCCGGCAACACTAAAGGTATATGTGATATACATGTAATTGATGTGTACCTTACCAGTGCTCGTAGTAGCTCCTGGTTATTTGATACCGGTGCCGTTGCTCATATTTGTAACTCAAAACTGGAGCTGCGGAATAAACGGAGACTGGCGAAGGACGAGGTGACGATGCGCGTCGGGAATGGTTCCAGGGTCGATGTGATCGCCGTCGGCACGCTACCTCTACATTTACCTACGGGATTAGTTTTAAACCTTAATAATTATTATTTAGTGCCAAGTTTGAGCATGAACATTGTATCTGGATCTCGTTTAATACGAGATGGCTACTCATTTAAATCCAAGAATAATGGTTGTTCTATTTATATGAGTGATATGTTTTATGGTCATGCTCCGATGGTTAATGGTTTATTCTTAATGAATCTCGTACGTGATGTTACACATATTCATAGTGTGAATACCAAAAGATGTAAAGTTAATAACGATAGTCCCACATACTTGTGGCATTGCCGCCTTGGTCACATTGGTGTCAAGCGCATGAAGAAGCTCCATGCTGATGGACTTTTAGAGTCTCTCGATTATGAATCATTTGACACATGCGAACCATGCCTCATGGGCAAAATGACCAAGACTCCATTCTCAGGGACAATGGAGCGAGCAACCAACTTGTTGGAAATCATACATACAGATGTGTGTGGTCCAATGAGCGTTGAGGCTCGCGAAGGCTATCGTTATGTTCTCACTCTCACTGATGATTTGAGTAGATATGGGTATGTCTACTTGATGAAACACAAGTCTGAGACCTTTGAAAAGTTCAAGGAGTTTCAGAGTGAGGTTGAGAATCAACGTGACAGAAAGATAAAGTTCTTACGATCAGATCGTGGGGGAGAATATTTAAGTCACGAATTTGGCACACACTTAAGAAAATGTGGAATCGTTTCACAACTCACGCCGCCTGGAACACCTCAGCGTAACGGTGTGTCCGAACGTCGTAATCGCACTCTATTGGATATGGTGCGGTCTATGATGTCTCTTACAGATCTACCGCTATCATTTTGGGGATACGCTCTAGAGACAACCGCATTCACTTTAAATAGGGCTCCGTCAAAATCCATTGAGACGACACCGTATGAATTATGGGTTGGAAAGAAACCTAAGCTGTCGTTTCTGAAAGTTTGGGGTTGCGATGTTTATGTCAAGAAACTTCAACCTGAAAAACTCGAACCCAAATCGGAAAAATGCGTCTTCATAGGATATCCCAAGGAAACAGTTGGGTATACCTTCTACCTCAGATCCGAAGGCAAGATCTTTGTTGCCAAGAACGGGTCCTTTCTAGAGAAAGAGTTTCTCGCGAAAGAAGTAAGTGGGAGGAAAGTAGAGCTTGATGAAGTACTACCTCTTGAGAATCAAAGTAGCGCAGCTCAGGAAAATGTTCCTGTGGTGCCTGCACCGATTAGAGAGGAGGTTAATGATGATGATCAAGACACTTCTGATCAAGCTCCTACTAAACTTCGCAGGTCCACAAGGACGCGTTCCGCACCAAAGTGGTACGGCAACCCTGTCCTGGAAATCATGTTGTTGGGCAATGGTGAACCTTCGAACTATGAAGAAGCGATGGCGGGCCCAGATTCCGACAAATGGCTAGAAGCCATGAAATCCGAGATAGAATCCATGTATGAAAACAAAGTGTGGACTTTGAATGACTTGCCCGATGGTCGGCGAGCCATAGAAAATAAATGGATCTTTAAGAAGAAGACAGACACGGATGGTAATGTGACCATCTATAAAGCTCGCCTTGTCGCTAAGGGTTATCGACAAGTTCAAGGGGTTGACTACGATGAGACTTTCTCTCCCGTAGCGAAGCTGAAGTCCGTCCGAATCATGTTAGCAATTGCCGCATACTATGATTATGAGATATGGCAAATGAACGTCAAAACGGCATTCCTTAACGGCTTCCTTAAGGAAGAATTGTATATGATGCAGCCGGAAGGTTTTGTCGATCCTAAGAATGCTAACAAAGTATGCAAGCTCCAGCGCTCTATCTATGAGCTGGTGCAAGCATCTCGGAGTTGGAACATTCGCTTTGATGAGATGATCAAAGCGTTTGGGTTTATGCAGACTTATGGAGAAGCCTACGTTTACAAGAAAGTGAGTGGGAGCTCCGTAGCATTTCTCATATTATATGTGGATGACATACTATTGATGGGAAATGATATAGAATTCTTGGAAAGCATAAAGGCCTATTTGAACAAGTGTTTTTCAATGAAGGACCTTGGAGAAGCTGCTTATATATTAGGCATCAAGATCTATAGGGATAGATCGAGACGCCTCATCGGTCTTTCACAAAGTACGTACCTTGACAAGATTTGAAGAAGTTCAAAATGGATCAGTCCAAGAAGGGGTTCTTGTCTGTATTGCAAGGTGTGCGATTGAGCATGGCTCAATGCCCGACCACGGCAAAAGATATAGAAGAGATGAGTGTCATCCCCTATGCCTCAGCTATAGGGTCTATTATGTATGCCATGTTGTGTACCAGACCCGATGTAAACCTTGCCGTAAGTTTGATAGGTAGGTACCAAAGTAATCCCGGCAAGGAACACTGGACAGCGGTCAAAACATCCTGAAGTACCTGAAAAGGACCAAGGATATGTTTCTCGTTTATGGAGGTGCCGAAGAGCTCGTCGTAAAGGGTTACGTCGACGCTAGCTTCGACACAGATCTGGATGACTCCAAGTCACAAACCAGATACGTGTATATTTTGAATGGAGGGGCAGTAAGCTGGTGCAGTTGCAAGCAAAGCGTCGTGGCGGGATCTACATGTGAAGCAGAGTATATGGCAGCCTCGGAGGCAGCACAAGAAGCAGTCTGGGTGAAGGAGTTCATTACCGACGTAGGAGTCACACCCAATGCGTCGGACCCGATGACTCTCTTCTGTGACAACACTGGAGCAATTGCCCTTGCGAAGGAGCCCAGGTTTCACCGGAAGACCAGGCATATCAAGCGTCGCTTCAACTCCATTCGTGAAAGTGTTCAAAATGGAGACATAGAGATTTGTAAAGTACATACGGACCTGAATGTGGCGGATCCGTTGACTAAACCTCTCCCTAGAGCAAAACATGATCAACACCAAAATTCCATGGGTGTGCGATTCATCACAATGTAACTAGACTATTGTCTCTAGTGCAAGTGGGAGACTGTTGGAAATATGCCCTAGAGGCAATAATAAATGGATTATTATATTTCCTTGTTCATGATAATTGTCTATTGTTCATGCTATAATCGTATTGTTCGGAAATCATAATACATGTGTGAATACATAGACCGCAATATGTCCCTAGTAAGCCTCTAGTTGACTAGCTCGTTGATCAATAGATAGTCATGGTTTCCTGACTATGGACATGGGGATGTCATTGATAACGGGATCACATCATTAGGAGAATGATGTGATGGACAAGACCCAAACCTAAGCATAGCACAAAGATCGTGTAGTTCGCTTGCTAGAGCTTTTCTGAATGTCAAGTATCATTCCTTAGACCATGAGATTATGCAACTCCCGGATACCGTAGGAATGCTTTGGGTGTATCAAACGTCACAACGTAACTGGGTGACTATAAAGGTGCACTACAGGTATCTCCGAAAGTATCTGTTGGGTTGGCATGAATCGAGACTGGGATTTGTCACTCCGTGTGACGGAGAGGTATCTCTGGGCCCACTCGGTAAGACATCATCATAATGAGCTCAATGTGATCAAGGTGTTGTTCACAGGATGATGTATTACGAGAACGAGTAAAGAGACTTGCCGGTAACGAGATTGAACAAGGTATCGGTATACCGATGATCGAATCTCGGGCAAGTATCGTATCGATGGACAAAGGGAATTGAGTACGGGATTGATTAAAGTCCTCGACATCGTGGTTCATCCGATGAGATCATCGAGGAGCATGTGGGAGCCAACATGGGTATCCAGATCCCGTTGTTGGTTATTGACTGGAGATCGTCTCGGTCATGTCTGCATGTCTCCCGAACCCGTAGGGTCTACACACTTAAGGTTCGGTGACGCTAGGGTTGTTAAAGATATTAGTATGCAGCAAACCGAAGGTTGTTCGGAGTCCCGGATGAGATCCCGGACGTCACGAGAGGTTCCGGAGTGGTCCGGAGGTAAAGATTTATATATGGGAAGTTTTTGTACGGACACCGGAAAGTCTCGGGGGCATATCGGTATTGTACCGGGGCCACCAGAGAGGCACCGGGGGTCCACCTTGAGGGGCCAACTCTCTCGGAGGGCCTCATGGGCCACAAGGGGCAGGGAACCAGCCCCTGGAGGGCTGGGCGCACCCCCTTCCCTTGGGCCCATGCGCCTAGGGTTGGGGGAAACCCTAGTGGGGGCGCCCCCCTTGCTTGGGGGGCAAGCCCCCCACCCTTGGCCGCCGGCCCCCTGGAGATCCATCTCCAGGGCTGCGCCCCCCCTAGGGGGCCTATATAAAGGGGGGAGAGGGAGGGCAGCTGCACCCCTGCTGCATTGGCGCCTCCCTCTCCCTGTTACACCTCTCCCTCTCTCCACAGAAGCTTGGCGAAGCCCTGCTGGAACTCTGCTGCATCCACCACCACGCCGTCGTGCTGCTGGATCTTCATCAACCTCTCCTTCCCCCTTGCTGGATCAAGAAGGAGGAGACGTCGATCGTCTCGTACGTGTGTTGAACGCGGAGGTGCCGTCCTTTCGGCGCTGGTCATCGGTGATTCGGATCACGGCGAGTACGACTCCATCATCGACGTTCTCCTTGAACGCTTCCGTTGCGATCTACAAGTGGTATGTAGATGCTCTCCTATCCCCTCGTTGCTAGAATACTCCATGGATAGATCTTGGTGATGCGTAGGAAAATTTTAATTTCTGCTACGATCCCCAACACAAAGCCCGGATGGCGCGGCGGCGGCGGGGCCCTCCCTCCTCCTCTGCCCATGGAAGACTGGCGCGGGCGGCGCCTCGCGTGGCGGCGCGGCTGGGGGAGCATGATGCGGTGGCGCGTACGGCTGGTGGCTGCGCGCCGGCGCTCTGCTTCCCGAGCGTGGCACGGCGGCTGCAGAGCTCCTGGCCCGGGAGGTGGCGTGCGGTTGGCCTACCGCCCGGATCTGGAGGTGGGGGTCGGCCGGTGGCGCGGATCTGGTGGTTCCGATGGCGGTGTGCCCCCTGGATGCTGGCTCTTGGGGGGGGGGTAGTGTGGGGGGCGGCGCGGATGTCCGGGACGGATTGGCCAGTCCTCTAGGCGGCCTCGGGGCTGAATCTGGTTGGTGGTGGTGGATGGCGTCCATCGGAGTGCAGGGTTCGGGAGCCGACCTGGTCCGCGTTGGTCTTCTCTCGCGTTAGTGATCCTCTTCCTGTTGCTTCATTGTGGCGTCGATCCGACTAGGCGCCCGTGTTACTGCTATGTTGCGGGTGGATCGATGGTGCTGGCCATGGATGTGGCGGCGTGCGAGCTTTGACCGGCCGGGACTTGCTCGGCTATGGCCGTCGGCAGCTACTAGGTCGTGCTCCCCACAGTCGACGATGATTGTCGGGGGACACAGGTGTGGATGCCCCCTACTGTGGAGGCGCTCACCTAGGCCGGGTGGCTGATGCCGGGCTAGGAGCGGAAGGAGACACCTCCCATTCCTCCCACCGTGGCTGCGCGTTGTGAGGTCGGCGGTTGGCGGCGACTCGGGACATGGATGCCGGGGTGGCGGCCTCGGATGGTGGGCTGCATGGTTGGCTCTCCGGCGGGCACTATGGCGGCGGCGGTGGCTCTCCTCTTGGTCATGCGGGCGACAAGGGGTAGCGTCAGGTGGCTCAGGCTCGCAATCCTTCGCTGGGGCGACGCCCAGATCCAGATCTGGGTGTCTGGAATCGTCGTGGTTGCCCTGGTGACCTCGTGTGGCAAGGGTGAGTTGCCGAGCGAAAGCTCTGTGCTTTTGCGCCGACGGCGACGACGCTCGTGGGCGCCGCTTTCTTCTTGAAGACGTCGTTGTGGATCTTCTCTCCGTGCCAGGGTTCCGAGCGAAAGCTCATGTCCAGTCTGGACTCGGCAGTGGCGACGCTCCGCGCCGTCTTTCTTCCTGAGGGCGTTGTCGTGGAGCTTAGGTGTGCTAGGGCGTAGCGTGGCGTTGTATCTAGACTTCCCTGTGTTTTTTTTTCGGTAGCGTAGTGTCCTGCGTGATCCGAATATCTCGAGATCTGCTTTGTAAGAGGGCTGCCTCTTCACCTTGTATCGTTCGACCGTGTACTTTGTTCGATTGGTGCTTTATCTATAAAGCGGAGCGAAAGCCTGTTTCGAGAAAACTCAAAAAGTAGATCGCATGTTGCCAGGTTTGGACTAGTTGGCATGTTATGAGATGAGACACGCATGTGAAGATGGCCAGAGTGTGCATGTGCATCTATGCTATGCTAGGTGTTTCTAACAAAAGGAGTAAGAAATATGTCTTATTTCTTAGAACCAACATAGTCAGACATTCCAACAGCAATCGCAGCAATTGGAGGCGCGCTTGACGGCCGATTACATTCTGAAGGGCATGTCGAGCTAGATTACGTGATTTCCTATTTGATTCGACTCTCTTCTCCCTCGAGAAAAGTCAACAGGAGACAACGTGTTGAGTTTGGAGCTACCGCGTTGGTTTTTCTCGCAGCGGCAATGCTATGCCCAAATACAGCGAAACAACAACTTACAAAAAGGCCCACCAGGCCTGCTGCCCAAACTCTCGACGCACCTCAACACAGGATTTCCTGGGAGCTTACTGTTTTAGGTGATTGCACGAGCTAGATTACATAAGTTAAACTTCCCCAAGATCTTTTTGCCGAAAACCTTTTCTAGAATTGACAAGTCTATACAAAAAAGTGGGGTAGGAATTCGCCTGGGATGAAATCGTGAAAGCAACAGACAGAAGGGAAAAGTGAGATGAAAGCCTCCTCCTCACAAACTTGGTTGCTAGATTGTTGGCTTTGAGTAGCTTAGCAGCAACCTGGCAGGAGATTCAGAGAGCCCCTGGTCATACATGTCTTGTACGCATGGCGACCTGGCTTTGCGTAACGCATGTATGGTCTGCTGCGCATGGCAACACAATGGTCACCCTGTACCATGTAGAACAGGAATAGTTGGTTGGCCGAGCTGCCGCCCATGGCGACCATCGTCGACTATATATTTACCATGAGCCATAAGTAATTCATTCATCGTTCCACATGATACATTCTACAATTACCTTCACTATGATCGCATCGATGCCTCGGGTCCTCTTCCTCGTTGCTTTGACCGTCGCCATGGCAACCGCCACGTCTGCCGCGCGGAGCCGGCAGATCCACCTGCGCTTCTACATGCACGACATCACCGGCGGCCCGGGACAGACGGCGGTGCAGCTCGTGAAGGGGCCCGGCCCCGCGCACCCGTTCATGCCGGGCGCCCACTTCGGCGACACGACGGTGATCGACGACGCGCTGACGGAAGGCCCCAGCGCGGCATCGAAGGCCGTCGGTCGCGCGCAGGGGTCGTACATGCTGGCGGGCCTCAAGGAGCCCGTGCTGATGGTGTCCATGACCGTGGCGCTCACGGGCGGTCCGTACAACGGCAGCACCATCGCTGTGGTGGGCCGGGACGACATCTCCGCGGCGGTCAGGGAGCTCGCGGTCGCCGGCGGCACGGGCGCGTTCCGGAAGGCGACGGGGCACGTCCTCTGGCGGACGGCCAGGATGGAGTCGCGCGACCACATTGTGCTGGAGCTGGACGTCTACGCGACCGTGCCGGCCGCTGTTGGTGCTCCGAGCGACGGGCAGCGTGAGGCCGGCGTTTTGAATATTTAGTGAAGGCCAGAATTAAGCTGGGCTCGAATAAGCGCGATGTTTGAGTATTCTTTGTGTTCGTGATTCACACGCATATTGTTTCGAATTTTTTATCCGATTTTATTGTTTAAAATAAAGAAAAACAGAGTAAAGAAAGTGGTTTTTATTTCGTTGATTCATGCTCATAAAATGGAGAAAGAAGCAGCTAATTCTAAGCCGACCAAAAAACACATTTAAATCTGAAACTTTGCAGGTCAGCATCACAGAAGTACTACCATGTGCAGTTTTTCTTTTGGAATTTTGTGGAACAATAGAAATATATAGAATGATAAAAATTATTTCAGATTTATAACTTGACAAATTTATGTTGCATACAAAAGCTGAATACATTTTATACACTGACTGGTACTTGTGTGGCGTTGACCTGCAAAGTTGGAGGTCAAATATTCGGTCCACATTACTTTTAATATCAATCCACTGAATTCTGTTAACGCGTTATTTGGGACATGGCTTAATGGGATTGAGCCTGACTTAGCGAGACACATTCAGGTTGGAGTTTGTGCCTTGATGTGGACTATCTGGACTTGCAGAAATGATTGGGTTTTTAACAGATTATCATGTATCCATTTTTTGCAGGTTTTATTCCGAACTATGGCTCTGATCCGTACCTGGTCGCTACTCACCCAGATGGAGGCCAGGGAGCATTTGGTTACTGAGTCTTTCCGATGGGAGATGGTAGCTTGAGATATCTTCAACCGGTTTGGATGGCGGTCATATAATAGGATAGACATGTAGTTTACCTATCTAGTTTTAGCCAGCCGGTTGTGGCGTCTTCTCATGGCTATTGGATGTTTCTAGCCCTTTTTGGCTCTGTGTGAGCTTTCTTTGCTTTTTATTACTTTTGGAGACCTTGGAACCATGTTGGCACTGCTTTATTTGTTTAATAAGATGGCCGTATGCATCTTTCTGATGCAAAGGCCGGGGAATTCCCCTTTTTCGAAAAAAATATTCTCTTGTTTGTGAGGAAGAAAATTATAAATAAAAATAGCACGGATCTTGACGTAAAGCAGGATGATCCAGACAGAAGGTGTAGCTGGAGAGCATAGAAACTCCACGCTCAACCATCACCGCGTGGTGCGACCCGGCGATGGTGTCCAGTGTCCTGGTGCTGGTAGTGACGGATCTGAAGAAGAGCATGTGGCAGAAGGCAACTCTGCGTCGGGCATGACCGAGGATGAGAAAAAGAAGCTTCCATGTGCGGAAATGAGGCAGAAAGGGAAGGCAATCCTGTGCCGGCCATGATTGAGGACTCGAGAAGGAAGATTCCATCTGTGGAAGACGCGGAAGAAAAGGTTTCGGCTATGTCTGGGAAGTAATAAGTAGATCGCAGGCGTGGTGACCGTGATCACTCCCATGTCGGGCTGGGGAGCTCGTACCTGGACAAGATACCCAGCAAAATTAGGATCTCGCCGGAAAGGAAAGAGATGATCGGCTTCCGGCCAGAATGGGGCGTTGATGCAGGGAGTTGCCAGGGAATTAATAATTCCCCGATCGACGTATTCCTCTCTCTATATAAACACCAGGACATGCCCTGAAACATGAATCCCGTCGTTGACATCAGAGGAAAAGTAATAGCTTAGCTTCTTCTCATCATGGCTCCCCTCGGAAGTAACACTCGCCGGGCCTTGTGTTTGGTGGCTCTCCTGCTCATGTCTACCACCCTGATCTCGTCCTGTCATGCAGCAGGTACGCTTCATAATTTCTCTCGGCCGTATCCATTCTTCCTTTCATTTACACAATTTTTGACGTGCAAAAGGAATCACCACCTGATGATCGTCTGCTGCGTGCTGACCTGCTTCATTGTTCATAGGTACAGCAGATGGTTCGCAGAAGCTGTGTGTAGCCCAGAAAGCCTGCAAGCCGAAGTGGTCCATAGAACCCTGGGGCAACTATGTCTGCAAGGTTTACTGCGGCGTCCGAAGTTTTGACGAGGATAAGAGCCACTGCGCGCCAGACGGTAGTGGCTTTTGCTGCTGCGAAAAGTAATGTAAGCCTGCAGGTTTTCTACGCCATGGATCGGAAGGATCCATGCATGAAGATGGAGATTACCTCTTTAATTGGTTGGTCATGTGCTAGAACGATATTGAGCAGTGAGGGGAAGACTAGTTCATGCAGAAACAATCAGTAAAATGTAATGGTTATATCCTAGAATAAAAGGATTGTAATGGTAGATTTATATGATCACCATGAAGCTCCGGAATAAATCGTTAAGTTGGAACAATGATGCAAATCAGGAGGAAAAAAAATAAAGAGTGGTGGTAGGATGATTCAAGACCATTAAAAAAATTAGCAGAATAAAATAACTCAAATGCACATGGTCGTTAAATAGCAAGCGAAAATAAGAAATATAAACAACCTCTATAAATTCAGGGTTTAAAAGAGACTTCGCCCCCCGTTCCACTTCTTAAAGCTTTGAAATTTAAATTCTGAAAAGCAAAATCTCAAAAGTTAAAAAAATATTAAATGTTCAATTTTTTTGTAAGTTTATGTTTCCCAAACTTTCATCCATTTTCACCCGTTCCTGCCATCGCTTGCGAGTAAGATGGCCCCTTTTCCATGATAGGAAAACTACATGCATACAAAATCTTCCATCCCATGTTGACATCATCGCCTTAACTGTCAAATCTGATTTTTTTGGTGATTTATCTCACAGGTCGTTAATTCGATAAGCAGTTTCTTCTGGGTCATGAGTTCATCTTGGCGTGGGCATGAAAAAAATTCATATATTTGATGAGAAAAAAATGTTGCCACTAGCTTTTAGGTGATGTCATTGTAGTTGTGATAGTTACGAGTATACAAAACTAGAGAGGCGGTATTCAAGTGTTAAAAACAAGTAAGAAGTGGTATCAACACGTACATCTATCATGACGTTAGTCTTACATTTGTGTACATTGATGTTCACTAACCTGGCAACAAAGTTAATATAATGTAGCAAATAAGTACTTAATAACTTTTTTGACTAGCACTCCCTCTGTTTTTAAATATAAGCCCTTTTAGACATTTTAATATGGACTACATATGAATGTATATAGACATATTTAGAGTGTAGATTCATTTATTTTACTCTGTATGTAGTCCATATTAAAATCTGTAAAAGGTCTTATATTTAGGAACGGAGGGAGTATTAGTTAATAACTTGACAAGTAAATACAATAATCTATATCTATACCAATATAAAAAGATACAAAGGGGCGTACCCAATTAATCTTGACCATTAAACCATGCAAATCCAACGACCTAGGTGCAAGGCCATTGTCCGCCCCAATAACAAGGAAGAATCAACCAATTGTTGGGTGGATAGGAGGGTCAATTATGCCAGCCTACCAAAGAAAGAACCCCAAGTTTAGGGCCTTTCTTTATCTTGTTAAGATAGATTATTCTTTACTGAGAGACGGGTGCTCCCATACATGACGAGGCGCCTCATCAATCTTGATGCTCGTTAGCATCGGTCTTTAATAGACTACATATGAGGATACGCATGGGATGATGGTGTGTATGTGTGTGCGCATTTATACTATACTAGGCGTTTTCTAACCAAAGTAAGAAATATATATCTTAATTAAACAAAAGGAAATTGCACTTCAATCTGATAGAAAAACTAACAGTCGTTCTTTTCAAGCGCAACGAGCTAGCCACACTACGGAAAAAAGGCGAGCACCCAATACACTCGACTTATGCTGAAAAAAGCTCGGTTTATATATAAGCCGAGTAAAACTTCCGGCTGACTAAGGACCGACTTGTAAGGTATAAACCGAGAGCCATGAACCAAACTCTCACCTCTAGTTATCACCTCTTATATATAAGCCGAGTACTTATAAGTAGCTCTCGGGTCAATAAAGTAACATCATTGCATATCTTACCTATTGCGACACATACACAACACTCACCTCTAGTTATCACCTACGTGGGCTAGCTCGGATTATCGATGTTTTTCAGTAGCTCGCTCGATCCTGGGTGGACGGGTGTAGGTTGCTCAGGGTTTTTTCTCCGGTTTTCTGTTTCCTATTTGATTTTCTTTTCCTTTTTTATTTTTCATTTCCCTTTTCCTTTTTTCTCTTTATTTTCTTGCTTTTTGATCGCTTTTCTTGCAGGTTACTGTTGGGTTCTTGGGGTAAACATTTTTCATTGGTTTTTAGCTTTTTCATTTTCATTTTTCTGTTTTCTATTCTATCTTTTATATTTTTTTGTTTTGTCAATTTATTTTCTAGCTTACTTCCATTTTTTCCATAGATATGAACATTTTTATAATGCGTGAAATTTTTATAATGATTTAAGAGAAAGGATGCAAATTTTTTGAAAGTTACATATTTTAAAATATATGACCCGTTTTTAATATTATTTGAACACTTTTAAGATGAAAAAATTCCTTTTAAAAACATATGTTTCTTTTAAAATCATGAACATATTTTTTGAAGTACATGAACATTTTTTGAATATTGTGGATTTATTTTGAATGTAGGAACACTTTTTAAACTACTTGAATATTTTCTAAAAAATGTGTGATTTTTTTTAAGTACATGATTTTTTAATGTGTGGACACTTTTATGACCAGATTATATATAGTGCTTTTGCATGCATGGCTTACAGATGCATATTTTTTTCCGATGTAGTAGTTTAATCATTGGCCAGTTTAGAGAAAGGTCAATTGTGATAGTGGTGTGCACAAGATGGGGTAAACACTACAAGAAATCTGTTAATCCATGACGGTAAGAGAAAGTAAAATAATTGTATTTCGCATGAAGAATAAAAGGATAGTTGTCTGTGTGATGTGTTGGAGGTGAAAGAAATATATTTATCAACTATATGGCATCTGAATTAATGCAATACTCCGTCTTATTACTTAATACCTCACGATGTATGTTTTCGTATGGTCTTTGGGTGGAGTATTAGTTATAGATGAGTTGGTTATTTAACCGGTCTAAGATTCATGGACGTGTTGCCTATGCAATATATATCATTGCACCATATCATATGATTTTTCATAATTTTATTTCTCATTCATTACACATAGCTACACTTGTATCTGTATGATCTTACAACTTTGACACATGCTACTAGTGAACCTATGAACCCAGTCCAATTTTCATCATAAAAACAACCACCATTTTACTTTTACATGCACTTTTATTTTCTGCAATTAATTATTCTAAACATACAAAGGCACTTTAAACCGTATAATATGCTCATATCTTGTTGCAACTAGCAAAACTAGTGAGATTGACAAACTCGCTGTAATTATTAGGAGCAGATGAAGCTATAATTTTTTTTGTAGGGTGGGTCATTTAACCTGATAATGTTGATTGTAGGGATTAATAACTGTGGTTTCTTAACCGGGGGAGACTTACCACTTGCTTCAAACCCTTTCACTTGGGAGGGGGGGGGCAACTTTGCTGCAAGAGTGAATACCTGGAGCAACATGTAGTGGTCTCTTCACATGTGACGCCCCCGATTCAATCGTACACTAATCATACACGCAAACGTGTACGATCAAGATCAGGGACTCACGGAAAGATATCACAACACAACTCTAAAAATAAAATAAGTCATACAAGCATCATAATACAAGCCAGGGGCCTCGAGGGCTCGAATACAAGTGCTCGATCATAGACGAGTCAGCGGAAGCAACAATATCTGAGTACAGACATAAGTTAAACAAGTTGCCATAAGATGGCTAGCACAAACTGGGATACAGATCGAAAGAGGTGCAGGCCTCCTGCCTGGGATCCTCCTAACTACTCCTGGTCGTCGTCAGCGGGCTGCACGTAGTAGTAGGCACCTCCAGTGTAGTAGGAGTCGTCGTCGACGGTGGCGTATGGATCCTGGGCTCCATCGTCTGGTTGCAGCAATCGGATAGAGAGATGGGGAAAAGGGGAAACAAGGCAACCGTGAGTACTCATCCAAAGTACTCGCAAGCAAGGAGCTACACTACATATGCATGGATATATGTGTAAGGGGCCATATCAATGGACTGAACTGCAGAATGCCAGAATAAGAGGGGGATATCTAATCCTGTCGAAGACTACGCTTCTGGCAGCCTCCGTCTTGCAGCATATAGAAGAGAGTAGACTGAAGTTCTCCAAGTAGCATCGCATAGCATAATCCTACCCGGCAATCCCCTCCTCGATGCCCTGTTGGAGAGCAATCACCGGGTTGTATCTGGCACTTGGAAGGGTGTGTTTTATTTAGTATCCGGTTCTGGTTGTCATAAGGTCAAGGTACAACTCCGGGTCGTCCTTTTTCCAAGGGACACGGCTATTCGAATAGATAAACTTCCCTGCAGGGGTGCACCACATAACCCAACACACTTGATCCCATTTGGCCGGACACACTTTCCTGGGTCATGCCCGGCCTCGGAAGATCAACACGTCGCAGCCCCACCTAGGCACAACAGAGCGGTCAGCACGCCGATCTAAACCTATGCGCGCAGGGGTCTGGGCCCATCGCCCTGAGCACACCTGCACGTTGCGTACGCGGCCGGAAGCAGAACTAGCCCCCTTAATACAAGAGCAGGCTTACGTTCCAATCCGGCGCGCGCCGCTCAGTCGCTGACGTCACGAAGGCTTCGGCTGATACCACGACGCCGAGGGCCCATATCTTTCCCGCGTAGTTGATTAGTGCGTATAGGCCAGTAGCCAGACTCAGATCAAATACCCAGATCTCGTTAAGCGTGTTAAGTATCCGCGAACGCCGACAGGGCCAGGCCCACCTCTCTCCTAGGTGGTCTGAACCTGCCCTGTCGCTTCGCCTCAAAGATCCACTCGCGGGTACTCCTACGAGCCGACCCGTCTTTGTTCACCACATGTATCATGTATAAAGTATAGTATATACCCATGATCACCTCCCAAGTGATCACGGCCCGATAGTATAGCACAGCAGACGGACAAGAATGTAGGGCCACTGATGGTAAACTAGCATCCTAAAGTAAGCAGGTAGGATTGCAGGGAAAGGTAACAACAGTAGTAACAAGGACAGGCTATGCATCAGGATAGGAATAACGAAAGCAGTAACATGCTACACCACTCTAATGCAAGCAGTATAGAGGAGAGTAGGCGATATCTGGTGATCAAGGGGGGGGGGCTTGCCTGGTTGCTCTGGCAAGAGAGAGGGGTCGTCAACTCCGTAGTCGTACTGGATAGCAGCAGCGTCGGTCTCGGTGTCTAGCGAGAGAAGAGGGGGGAGAAACAATAAATATTTAAGCAAACAGATGCATAGCGATGCATGACATGACAAGTAACGGTGCTAGGGGTGCCCTAACGCGGTATGAGGTGATACCGGTGAAGGGGGAAAACATCCGGGAAAGTATCCCCGGTGTTTCGCGTTTTCGGGCAAAGGAGCCGGAGGGGAAAGTTTGCGAGTTTGATATGTTAGAAATGTGTGGCGAACGAACGGGCTGCGTATCCGGGTTCGTCTCGTCGTTCTGAGCAACTTTCATGTAGAAAACATTTTCATCCGAGCTACAGGTTTATTTTCTACGATTTTTCAAAGTTTTAAAGTTTTTCTAAAATTATTTATTAATTTGAATTAAAACAGGATATACTTTTTATACCCACTGAGGGCTAGCCATAGTCAATGACATGTGGGGCCAGGGGACTAGGTTGACCCAGTCAAATGTCCAGTCAGCAGTTGACTAGTCATCTGTTGACTGGTCAAACCTGGGTAGTGGGGCCCAGGTGTCATTCTGTGTATGGTAACTAACCAAGTTAATTAGTCTAGTTAACAGATTAGTTAAGTTAATTAGCTAATTAGATTAATTAAACAAGGTTAATTAATTAATTTGTTAGTTAATTACTTTTTATTATATATATTTTTTAAATTTTTTTGTTTACATTATCTAACAGGGATGGGCCCCATGTGTTAATGGCCCAGGGCCTTAGCGGGCGCTGGGCAGTGTTTACGGGCGCGGGCGTCGGGTCACCTGGACGCAGCCGCAACGAGTGCCGCCCAGCGCCGCGGGGCGCCGGCGGCCACGGCACCGGCAGGTGGCCGGAACGGCGCGAAGGCGGAGGGGGGTCACGCGGCCCAAGGCGGCGGCGATGAGAGCGCGCGCGGGGCGCGTTGGGGAGCGGTAGCCGAGGGGTGGCCGGCGGTCCACCGGACCGGTGTCAGCGGCGACAGGAGTGGGGGTCGTAGGCACGGCCCGCACGGGCGGCAATTGGCAGAGGTGCGGGCGGCGGGGCAGGAGAGGAGCAGCAACCCCGGGAGGGAAGTGAGTCGCGAGCGGGCGGGGCACGCGGAGACGTGGCCGGGCGTAGCCGGTCACGGCCACGGGGCGCGGCCTGTGCAGCCTCGGGCAGGGGATGGGGCGGCGGCCGCGCGGCCAGGAGCAGGGGCGGTGCCGGTGATCGAGAACCAGGGAAGAGAGGAAGGGAGGACGGAGCTCACGGCGGGACCGTAGGGTCTTAGGCAGCGGGGCGCGAGGTGGAGGACGAAGACGGCGTGACGGAGAGGAAGCAGGCCAGCAAGGTGGTCCTGGTCGGCGGTGAGGTGGTCACGTCGGCGTCGGGCGATGGTGGTAGGCGACGGTTCCTCGGCGCGGGCACGCCGGCGCGGTGCGGCTCCGGCGCGGCAAGGAGTCCAGCGCGGGGTGCTTGTCATCGTTGGAGAACGAGCAGGTGGGGGTCTTGGTCAGGAGTGGGGGGGTCGCGAGAGGAGTGGGGGGAGGTTCGTGCGGGGCGACGGGGATGATCACGATCCAGATCCACTCGGGGGCGGGGTGGGGAGACAAGAGGGGTAGTGCGGTTGTGGACTAGGGTTTCGGGGTGTGAGGGGGTTAAGCAAGGTAGGGGTGGTGGGCTGGGCCGATCGGGTGGCCGAGGTCCAGGTGGGGGTTGGGGCCTTTTGTTTTCTTTTATTTGTTTTGGCTTTTCTCTTTTCTTATTTTTCTTTCGTGCTTTATTTTCAGTTTCATCTCATTTTAGTTTTATAAAAACATAAAAGTTGTACCTAAATTAGTATCACTAATTATACCTATGCTACAAAAGTTTAAACCCCTAAATAAATAGTTTAACATTTTATAATTAATATAAGGCATTTATCAAATTGGTCATGCAGCTGTTTTATTCATTTTAGAGTTTGTAAGCATTTTATAAAAGTGTGGTTCCTCCACCATTATTAGCTAGCGATTATTTGGCACAACCGGAACATTTTATTTTTAATGTTTGAAAACTTTGATGTTTGCCTTTATTTTAAAATTTGAATTTGAATCGTTTTTGGACCATCGCGAGATTAACAACAGTAACCGAGGTGACGTGGCATCATTAGCATGGAATTACTGTAGCCTAATTATCCGGGCGTCACAATTCTCCTCCACTACAAGAAATCTCGTCCCGAGATTTAAGAGGGGAGTAAGGGGGAAAGTTCTGGTTACGATATTCTAACGGATCTTCTCGAAGAAGTTAATCCCTTTCGTTGATGTCTTCAGTTCTTTGCTTCATGTCATCATGATGGAGTTGTCGTCCTTCCTTCAGGATCTTCACTGGACTTACGAATGGATAAGAAGGGGGAAAACTCTATAAAGCTGGATTCTAACAAAATTGATCATCGGACGATTAACTCAGGGGGAGAAGCATAAGTATCTCTCGATTTGAAACTTAAGTTATCAAGAGCAAAGTAAGAAGGTACCATGAGAAGTTTCAAACGGATAGGCAATCGTTCGATGTCTGAAACATCACGCGAAAGTGGTCCACAGCAACAAGATTGAGTATTGCGTCTGTTACCAAAATAGATCACTTGGGACGGTGGCCCGTGATTTACATACGAGGCCACACGCGAGGAATAACTTTGGGAACAGGGGGCGTACAGGAGAGTCAGGTTTCGATCCTGTGGAACTGTGGGTTATGGGCCCACCATGTGGGTTAAAATTAGAAAGGGCGGTAATGTCTCGCACGATCATGTAAGCAGACATATCAGAGGATAGCCTGTCAGTTATGTCGGCAACAACAACGGTACCAAGGGCGAGGGACGAAGAGAACCATTTTCCTGCTTGTTGAACGAGGCGGACCAATAGGCAAAGTTCTCGTCCATCGGCGGTTACCGGATAGTCATCAACAGTAGAAACAGGGTCTCACTAACAGAGTTGTACACCGAGGTGTTTACATAAGCAGTTAATTATTACTGCTTAGATTATATAGATCACAAGAAAAGGTCAAACAATCCAATGGAAAGGAAAATGTGATCATCAGGTTATACAGAACAATGGAAAGGGAAAAATGTGTTTAAACACATATTTCAGGGGTATATCCTTCCCAAGGATAAGCAGACTATCATATCCATGACAGGATAGAAAGTAGAATACCATTTAGGTAAGGGGAGAGAAATTTCATGACATTACCCATACAGTGATGTTTGGATAATTGATAAAGGAAATTTAGCATTTTAAAGATTGAAGTACCAACGACATGCTTCGAGATAGCATTGACATGGCCCTCAAGCAAAGGTCGAACTTTGGATACACCAGCATCCATCAGGATCAACTTATAGAATAAGCCTTACAATTTCCTAATGGAAGAATGGCTAACCTTGCTAAAAAAGGGACTATAACAATAGGTCCTCCGACCAGGTGTGCTAGGCATGACACCATCTTACCGGGTCATATAAAGACCAATGTTATAACTCTTGGAAATATGTACCAATCATCATATCTGACCAAGATCCAGATCTGATTGGTGCAGGATACCTTGGACTCATGATGCCCGAGAAGGAAAGGTGTAACACAAATTGATAAGATGACATAGTAATATCCTCGGAAAATGAACTATGGAAGCGAGTTCCGAAACGAGAGTTCATCATTAAACCAAGGAGAGGATGAGGGGGTGGCTGATGGACTCAGCGATAATTCCTCGAGATTTCCAAAAGGATGGGTTTCCACAATTATGTGAAGAAGGAGATGTCAATTGTCGGATCAGATGATATAATGATGTATGCTCGAGGAAAACATAGACAATTAAACGTTGGTTGAAAGGAGCACCCGACATATGGGCTTAGGTAGCACGATCAATGTTAGAATGTTGATTCGTTATCCAATAGTCTAGGAATGAACTATCGACCATCAACTCCAAAGCAATAGGGTTGCTAGGAGTATAGAAACCAAGCAGCATTGTTCACTTGTTGGTATTACGGTTGGAAGCTACACGGGGACCAAGAAGAATGGTGATGGCGAGAAGCATCACTGTATCAAGAATTCCTTATATATCTTGGAAGAGCTCAGGATGTTTATGATGATCATGAAAAATTATGTCAAGAGGTTTCATGGAGATGTAATCGGTCGGCGATGGCATCAAGTCAAAGGAATGATGAAGCGAAATGATCTTGGGACCATGAGTAGGACACAAACTCGAATTCAAGCTTGTCGTTCAAGGTGGAACGATAAGACGAGGAAATCGACATAAGCTTAGCTCATCATCGAAAGTTGTGCTCCGGAATTAAGGACCCGGGAGCACAGTTAAAATTAGCACGATAAGGATGTAGCCAATCAGGCTAAGAATGACGTGATGGAGTATTGAACTTATCAACAACAAAGTACTAGGCATACTGAATCATGGTGTTGATTCAATTCACTGATCAGTGTTCTCGGTTGACGACAACCCAGAACCCGTGGAGTGACTATGATGGGGAAAGGTACTACTTGATCAGAAATTCATAAGATGTAGTGCAATGGGTTGATATCCTCGAGATACCGGGGGTAATACTCAAAGGTAGATCAAAATAGAGGTTGGGCAGACGTAAGGATCTGTAGCAGGCAAGTACTTTTAACTTGGGCGAGAATGGGATCAAAGAAGAACAATCATGGTCGGAACCACGATTGCAAAGGACAAAATCATAGATACAAGATCAAATTATGCCAAGTGAATAATTATTGTTACGAGGAGCTATCATGATAAGCTCAACATCGTTTCCATGGGCATGAACACAAAGTTCAAGGTCGACTCCCACTTCTCCAATGTACAACCTTTCAATCACTCCTCGCGTTCGATGAAGTTGTAGTGCTAAAATTTTATTTGGCATAACACCATTAGAGTATGACCCGTAGAAGCTTCCGGGTTCACACAGATTAGAGAAGGCATATGTTCAACCCATAGGGGCTTCTTAGAAACATATACCACAACTTTCAAGAGTAAATATCACAAGCTCGAAAGTAGAACAAGGTTGAGAAAGTAGATGATACAATTTACCAAAGGCATTATGTATCCGAGGGAAAGCTCACAAGGTTATTGAATATGAAGGACGCTGTCGGATAAAATTCATTAAAGGATATGCCGGTCCATAACAGAGCTGATGTGAGCATCGGCACACAACCAGAGGAAGTAACAATGCAAAGTCATTGGATTATGGAAACAACTGACTAATCCAGAGCTCAAATGCAAAGAAATTATGATTTTCAAATCAAGGGATCAGAAGCAATGTTCTAATTAGGGATGGATAAGTTGAATAGCCTTAGGGGTACAATCGACGGCACTTGGATTTGTTGAGAACCAGCTCATGTTTAAAATGACGTCTGAGTCGGAAAGATAATTTAAAAGGATCAATTGATGATTTCGTGCATTCGCACTCATGTTGAATCAAAGGGATCAAAATGACGGTGCCTAAGGATACTAACGAATATTGCCAGACATATGGAAAGCATCCATCATGCAAGCAGACAAGTATTGGAGAGCAATAAGCTACTAATGATTTTTGGAGGATCGAATAGTATTTCGATGACCATTGTGAAACACATGAACAACTGGGGGATGAGCGGATACTCGATAAGTGCGAGAATTATCCGTAGGGGTATTCAGGTGACAAAGAACAACAAGGCAGTAAGCTCAAAGGATTATCGAAACAACGACGAGTATTTCGGGGTATCTTGTACTAACAAGACCAACTGGGAATAAAAGTAGGAACGACAGGTGTAAGTATTTATCCATAGGGATTTTTCGGTAGTAGGGAATTGCAAAAGCAACAGGCACAAGGTCTAGAGAAAATATCGGAGAGTATTGTCAGAATCTTCTGTTGAAGCAGTCGATCATCCGTAATGAAAGGGGTCTCCGGCAGGAAGTGGTAACGAGAACCTAGAGTTAGATTTTTAGCAAAATCATTTAACCCGAATAGAAGAGAGATCGGAGTCCCAGAGTATAGACGAGGAATAAAAGATCATAATACCACCCAATGGCGACGTGGGCCCGTAAGCCGCACAGCCATGTTAGTAAAAACTTTTTCAATGACTAGACTCGACTTCGGCCAAGGAGTGTGGAAGGGGGATTCCTACGGGCAGTCGGCTCTGATACCAACTTGTGACGCCCCCGATTCAATCGTACACTAATCATACATGCAAACATGTACGATCAAGATCAGGGACTCACGGGAAGATATCACAACACAACTCTAAAAATAAAATAAGTCATACAAGCATCATAATACAAGCCAGGGGCCTCGAGGGCTCGAATACAAGTGCTCGATCATAGACGAGTCAGCGGAAGCAACAATATCTGAGTACAGACATAAGTTAAACAAGTTGCCATAAGATGTCTAGCACAAACTGGGATACACATCGAAAGAGGCGCAGGCCTCCTGCCTGGGATCCTCCTAACTACTCCTGGTCATCGTCAGCGGGCTGCACGTAGTAGTAGGCACCTCCAGTGTAGTAGGAGTCGTCATCGACGGTGGCGTATGGATCCTAGGCTCCATCGTCTGGTTGCAGCAATCGGATAGAGAGATGGGGAAAAGGGGAAACAAGGCAACCGTGAGTACTCATCCAAAGTACTCGCAAGCAAGGAGCTACACTACATATGCATGGATATATGTGTAAGGGGCCATATTAGTGGACTGAACTGCAGAATGCCAGAATAAGAGGGGGATATCTAATCCTGTCGAAGACTACGCTTCTGGCAGCCTCCGTCTTGCAGCATATAGAAGAGAGTAGACTGAAGTCCTCCAAGTAGCATCGCATAGCATAATCCTACCCGGCAATCCCCTCCTCGATGCCCTGTTGGAGAGCAATCACCGGGTTGTATCTGGCACTTGGAAGGGTGTGTTTTATTAAGTATCCGGTTCTAGTTGTCATAAGGTCAAGGTACAACTCCGGGTCGTCCTTTTACCGAGGGACACGGCTATTCGAATAGATAAACTTCCCTGCAGGGGTGCACCACATAACCCAACACACTTGATCCCATTTGGCCGGACACACTTTCCTGGGTCATGCCCGGCCTCGGAAGATCAACACGTCGCAGCCCCACCTAGGCACAACAGAGCGGTCAGCATGCCGATCTAAACCTATGCGCGCAGGGGTCTGGGCCCATCGCCCTGAGCGCACCTGCACGTTGCGTACGCGGCCGGAAGCAGAACTAGCCCCCTTAATACAAGAGCAGGCTTACGTTCCAATCCGGCGCGCGCCGCTCAGTCGCTGACGTCACGAAGGCTTCGGCTGATACCACGACGCCGAGTGCCCATATCTTTCCCGCGTAGTTGGTTAGTGCGTATAGGCCAGTAGCCAGACTCAGATCAAATACCCAGATCTCGTTAAGCGTGTTAAGTATCCGCGAACGCCGACAAGGCCAGGCCCACCTCTCTCCTAGGTGGTCTGAACCTGCCCTGTCGCTTCGCCTCAAAGATCCACTCGCGGGTACTCCTACGAGCCGACCCGTCTTTGTTCACCACATGTATCATGTATAAAGTATAGTATATACCCGTGATCACCTCCCAAGTGATCACGGCCCGATAGTATAGCACAGCAGACGGACAAGAATGTAGGGCCACTGATGGTAAACTAGCATCCTAAACTAAGCAGGTAGGATTGCAGGGAAAGGTAACAACAGTAGTAACAAGGACAGGCTATGCATCAGGATAGGAATAACGAAAGCAGTAACATGCTACACCACTCTAATGCAAGCAGTATAGAGGAGAGTAGGCGATATCTGGTGATCAAGGGGGGGGGGCTTGCCTGGTTGCTCTGGCAAGAGAGAGGGGTCGTCAACTCCGTAGTCGTACTGGGTAGCAGCAGCGTCGGTCTCGGTGTCTAGCGAGAGAAGAGGGGGGAGAAACAATAAATATTTAAGCAAACAGATGCATAGCGATGCATGACATGACAAGTAACGGTGCTAGGGGTGCCCTAACGCGGTATGAGGTGATACCGGTGAAGGGGGGAAACATCCGGGAAAGTATCCCCGGTGTTTCGCGTTTTCGGGCAAAGGAGCCGGAGGGGAAGGTTTGCGAGTTTGATATGTTAGAAATGTGTGGCGGACGAACGGGCTACGTATCCGGGTTCGTCTCGTCGTTCTGAGCAACTTTCATGTAGAAAACATTTTCATCCGAGCTACGGTTTATTTTCTATGATTTTTCAAAGTTTTAAAGTTTTTCTAAAATTATTTATTAATTCGAATTAAAACAGGATATACTTTTTATACCCACTGAGGGCTAGCCATAGTCAATGACATGTGGGGCCAGGGGACTAGATTGACCCAGTCAAATGTCCAGTCAGCAGTTGACTAGTCATCTATTGACTGGTCAAACCTGGGTAGTGGGGCCCAGGTGTCATTCTCTGTTTGGTAACTAACCAAGTTAATTAGTCTAGTTAACAGATTAGTTAAGTTAATTAGCTAATTAGATTAATTAAACAAGGTTAACTAATTAATTTGTTAGTTAATTACTTTTTATTATATATTTTTTTAATTTTTTTGTTTACATTATCTAACAGGGGCGGGCCCCATGTGTCAATGGCCCAGGGCCTTAGCGGGCGCTGGGCAGTGTTTACGGGCGCGGGCGTCGGGTCACCTGGACGCAGCCGCAACGAGTGCCGCCCAGCGCCGCGGGGCGCCGGCGGCCACGGCACCGGCAGGTGGCCGGAACGGCGCGAAGGCGGAGGGGGGTCGCGCGGCCCAAGGCGGTGGCGATGAGAGCACGCGCGGGGCGCGTTGGGGAGCGGTAGCCGAGGGGTGGCCGGCGGTCCACCGGACCGGTGTCAGCGGCGACAGGAGTGGGGGTCGTAGGCACGGCCCGCACGGGCGGCAATTGGCAGAGGTGCGGGCGGCGGGGCAGGAGAGGAGCAGCAACCCCGGGAGGGAAGTGAGTCGCGAGCGGGCGGGGCACGCGGAGACGTGGCCGGGCGTAGCCGGTCACGGCCACGGGGCGTGGCCTGTGCAGCCTCGGGCAGGGGATGGGGCGGCGGCCGCGCGGCCAGGAGCAGGGGCGGTGCCGGTGATCGAGAACCAGGGAAGAGAGGAAGGGAGGACGGAGCTCACGGCGGGACCGTAGGGTCTTAGGCAGCGGGGCGCGAGGTGGAGGACGAAGACGGCGTGACGGAGAGGAAGCAGGCCGGCAAGGTGGTCCTGGTCGGCGGTGAGGTGGTCACGTCGGCGTCGGGCGTGTTGGGGAACGTAGTAATTTCAAAAAAAAATCCTACGCACACGCAAGATCATGGTGATGCATAGCAACGAGAGGGGAGAGTGTTGTCTACGTACCCTCGTAGACCGAAGCGGAAGCGTTGACGCAACGTAGAGGAAGTAGTCGTACGTCTTCCCGGTCCAACCGATCCAAGCACCGTTACTCCGGCACCTCCGAGTTCTTGGCACACGTTCAACTCGATGACGCACCCCGGGCTCCGAGCCAGCAAAGCTTCGGGGAGGAGTTTCGTCAGCCCGACGGCGTGGTGACAATCTTGATGTTCTACCGACGCAGGGCTTCGCCTAAGCACCGCAACAATATGACCGAGGTGGAATATGGTGGAGGGGGCACCGCACACGGCTAAGGAACGATCACAATGATCAACTTGTGTGTCTATGGGGTGCCCCTGCCCCCGTATATAAAGGAGTGGAGGAGGGGAGGGCCGGCCCTCTCTATGGCGCACCCTAGGGGAGTCCTACTCCCACCGGGAGTAGGATTCCCCCTTTCCTAGTCCAACTAGGAGTCCTTCCATGTATTAGGAGTAGGAGACAAGGAAGGGGAAGAGGGAAGAGAAGGAAGGAGGGGGCGCCGCCCCTCCCCTTATTCCAATTCGGACTAGCCAATGGGGGGGCGCGCGGCCTGCCTCTCCCTCCCCCCTAAAGCCCAATAAGGCCCATATACTTCTTCCCCCGTATTCCCGTAACTCCCTGGTACTCCTGAAAATACCCGAACCTCTCAGAACCTTTCCGATGTCCGAATATAGTCGTCTAATATATCGATCTTTACGTCTCGACCATTTAGAGACTCCTCGTCATGTCCCCGATCTCATCCGGGACTCCGAACTCCTTCGGTACATCAAAACTCATAAACTCATTATATAACTGTCATCGAAACCTTAAGCGTTCGGACCCTACAGTTCGAGAACAATGTAGACATGACCGAGACACGTCTCCGGTCAATAACCAATAGCGGGAGCTGGATGCCCATATTGGCTCCTACATATTCTACGAAGATCTTTATCGGTCAGACCGCATAACAACATACGTTGTTCCCTTTGTCATCGGTATGTTACTTGCCCGAGATTCGATCGTCGGTATCTAATACCTAGTTCAATCTCGTTGCCGGCAAGTCTCTTTACTCGTTCCGTAATACATCATTTCACAACTAACATATTAGTTGTAATGCTTGCAAGGCTTATGTGATGTGCATTACCGAGAGGGCCCAGAGATACCTCTCCGACAATCGGAGTGACAAATCCTAATCTCGAAATACGCCAACCCAACACTACCTTTGGAGACACCTATAGAGCTCCTTTATAATCACCTAGTTACGTTGTGACGTTTGGTAGCACACAAAGTGTTCCTCCGGCAAACGGGAGTTGCATAATCTCATAGTCATAGGAACATGTATAAGTCATGAAGAAAGCAATAGCAACATACTAAACGATCGGGTGCTAAGCTAACGAATGGGTCATGTCAATGACATCATTCTCCTAATGATGTGATCCCGTTAATCAAATGACAACTCATGTCTATGGCTAGGAAACTTAACCATCTTTGATCAACGAGCTAGTCAAGTAGAGGCATACTAGTGACACTCTGTTTGTCTATGTATTCACACATGTATTATGTTTCCGGTTAATACAATTCTAGCATCAATAATAAACATTTATCATGAAATAAGGAAATAAATAATAACTTTATTATTGCCGCTAGGGCATATTTCCTTCAGTCTCCCACTTGCACTAGAGTCAATAATCTAGATCACATCGTCATGTGATTTAACATCAACAGTTCACATCATCATGTGATTAACACCCATAGTTCATATCATCATGTGACCAACACTCAAAGGGTTTACTAGAGTCAGTAATCTAGTTCACATCTCTATGTGATTAACACCCAAAGAGTACTAAGGTGTGATCATGTTTTGCTTGTGAGAGAAGCTTAGTCAACGGGTCTGCCAAAATTCAGATCCGTATGTATTTTGCAAATTTCTATGTCTACAATGCTCTGCACGGAGCTACTTTAGCTAATTGCTCCCACTTTCAATATGTATCTAGATTGAGACTTAGAGTCATCTAGATTAGTGTTAAAACTTGCATCGACGTAACCTTCTACGACGAACCTTTTTGTCACGTCCATAATCGAGAAACATATCCTTATTTCACTAAGGATAATTTTGACCGATGTCAAGTGATCTACTTCCTAGATCACTATTGTACTCCCTCGCTTAAACACAGTGTAGGGTATACAATAGATCTGGTACATAGCATGGCATACTTTATAGAATCTATGGCTGAGGCATAGGGAATGACTTTCATTCTTTCTATTATCTGTCGTGGTCGGGCTTTGAGTCTTACTCAATTTCACACCTTGTAACACAGGAAAGAACTCTTTCTTTGACTGTTCCATTTTGAACTACTTCAAAAACTTGTCAAGGTATGTACTCATTGAAAACTTATCAAGCGTCTTGATCTATCTCTATAGATCTTGATGCTTAATATGTAAGCAGCTTCACCGAGGTCCTTCTTCAAAAAAATCCTTTCAAACACTCCTTTATGCTTTTCAGAATAATTCTACATTATTTCCAATCAACAATATGTCATAGATATACTTATCAGAAATGTTGTAGTGCTCCCACTCACTTTCTTGTAAATACAGGCTTCACCGCAAGTCTGTATAAAACTATATGCTTTGATCATCTTATCAAAGCGTATATTCCAACTCCGAGATGCTTGCACCAGTCCATAGATGGATCGCTGGAGCTTGCATATTTTGTTAACACCTTTAGGATCGACAAAACCTTCTAGTTGCATCGTATACAACTCTTCTTTAACAAATCCATTGAGGAATGCAGTTTTGTTTATCCATTTGCCAGATTTCATAAAATGCGGCAATTGCTAACATGATTCGGACAGACTTAAGCATAGATACGAGTGAGAAACTCTCGTCGTAGTCAACACCTTGAACTTGTCGGAAAACCATTTGCGACAATTCTAGCTTGGTAGATAGTAACACTACTATCAGCGTCTGTCTTCCTCTTGAAGATCCATTTATTTTCTATGGCTTGCCGATCATCGGGCAAATCCTTCAAAGTCCATACTTTGTTCTCATACATGGATCATATCTCAGATTTCATGGCCTCAAACCATTTCGCGGAATCTGGGCTCATCATCGCTTCCTCATAGTTTGCAAGTTCGTCATGGTCTAGTAACATGACTTCCAGAACAGGATTACCGTACCACTCTGATGCGGATCTTACTCTGGTTTACCTACGAGATTCGGTAGTAACTTGATCTGAAGTTACATGATCATCATCATTAGCTTCCTCACTAATTGGTGTAGTAGTCACAAGAACAGATTTCTGTGATGAACTATTTTCCAATAAGGGAGAAGGTACAATTACCTTATCAAGTTCTACTTTCCTCCCACTCACTTCTTTCGAGAAAAACTCCTTCTCTAGAAAGGATCCATTCTTAGCAACAAATGTCTTGCCTTTGGATCTGTGATAGAAGGTGTACCCAACAGTTTCCTTTGGGTATCCTATGAAGACATATTTCTCTGATTTGGGTTTGAGCTTATCAGGATGAAACTTTTTCATATAAGCATCGCAACCCCAAAATTTAAGAAACGACAACTTTGGTTTCTTGCCAAACCACAGTTCAGATTGTGTCGTCTCAACGGACTTAGATGGTGCCCTTTTTAACGTGAACGCAGCTGTCTTTAATGCATAACCCCAAAACTATAGTGGTAAATCGGTAAGAAACATCATAGATTGCACTATATCCAATAGAGTATGGTTATGACGTTCGGACACACCATTATGTTGTGGTGTTCCAGGTGGCATGAGTTTGTAAACTATTCCACATTGTTTTAATTGAAGACCAAACTCATAACTCAAATATTCTCCTCCACGATCATATCGTAGAAACTTTTATTTTCTTGTTACGATGATTCTCCACTTCACTCTGAAATTCTTTGAACTTTTCAAATGTTTCAGACTTATGTTTCATCAAGTAGATATACCCATATCTGCTCAAATCATCTGTGAAGGTCAGAAAATAATGATACTTGTCGTGAACCTTAATATTCATCGGACCACATACATCAGTATGTATGATTTCCAACAAATCTGTTGCTCGCTCCATTGTTCTGGAGAACGGAGTCTTAGTCATCTTGCCCATGAGGCATGGTCCGCAAGCATCAAGTGATTCATAATCAAGTGATTCCAAAATTCCATCAGTATGGAGTTTCTTCATGCGCTTTACACCAATATGACCTAAACGGCAGTGCCACAGATAAGTTGCACTATCATTATTAACTTTGCATCTTTTGGCTTCAATATTATGAATATGTGTATCACTACGATCGAGACCCAACGAACCATTTTCATTGGGTGTGTAACCATATAAGGTTTTATTCATGTAAACAGAACAACAATTGTTCTCTAATTTAAATGAATAACCGTATTGCAATAAACATGATCAAATCATATTCATGCTCAACGCAAACACCAAATAACACTTATTTAGGTTCAACACTAATCCTGAAAGTATAGGGAGTGTGTGATGATGATCATATCAATCTTGGAACTACTTCCAACAAACATCGTCACTTCACCCTTAACTAGTCTCTGTTCATTCCGCAACTCCCGTTTCGAGTTACTAATCTTAGCAACTGAACTAGTACCAAATACTGAGGGGTTGCTATGAACACTAGTAAATTACACATCAGTCACATGTATATCAAATATACCTTTGTTTACTTTGCCATCCTTTCTTATCCGCCAATCACTTGGGGTAGTTCCGCTTCCAGTGACCAGTCCCTTTGCAGTAGAAGCACTTAGTCTCAGGCTTAGGACCAGACTTGGGCTTCTTCACTTGAGCAGCAACTTGCTTGCTGTTCTTCTTGAATTTTTCCTTTGCCCTTTTCTTGAATCTAGTGATCTTGTCAACCATCAACACTTGATGCTCTTTCTTGATTTCTACCTTCATCGATTTCATCATCATGAAAAGCTCGGGAGTCGTTTTCGTCATCCCTTGCATACTATAGTTCATCACAAAGTTCTACTAACTTGCTGATGGTGACTAGAGAATTCTGTCAATCACTATCTTATCTGGAAGATTAACTCCCACTTGATTCAAGCGATTGTAGTACCCAGACAATCTAAGCACATGCTCACTAGTTGAGCAATTCTCCTTCATCTTTTATCTATAGAACTTGTTGGAGTCTTCATATCTCTCAACTCGGGTATTTGCTTGAAATATTAACTTCAACTCCTGGAACATCTCATATGCTCCATGACGTTCAAAACGTCTTTGAAGTCCCGATTCTAAGCCGTTAAGCATGGTGCACTAAATTATCAAGTAGTCATCATATTGAGTTAGCCAAACGTTCATAACGTCTGCATCTGCTCCTGCAATAGGTCTGTCACCTAGCGGTGCATCAAGGACATAATTCTTCTGTGCAGCAATGAGGATAAACCTCAGATCACGGATCCAATCTGCATCATTGCTACTAACATTTTTCAACATAGTTTTTCTCTAGGAACATATCAAAATAAACATAGGGAAGCAACAACGCGAGCTATTGATCTACAACATAGATATGCTAATACTACCAGGACTAAGTTCATGATAAATTTAAGTTCAATTAATCATATTACTTAAGAACTCCCACTTAGATAGACATCCCTCTAATCCTCTAAGTGATCACGTGATCCATATCAACTAAACCATGTCCGATCATCACGTGAGATGGAGTAGTTTCAACGGTGAACATCAATATGTTGATCATATCTACTATATGATTCACGCTCGACCTTTCGGTCTCCGTGTTCCGAGGCCATATCTGTATATGCTTGGCTCGTCAAGTATAACCTGAGTATTCCGCGTGTGCAACTGTTTTGCATCCATTGTATTTGAACGTAGAGCCTATCACACCCGATCATCACGTGGTGTCTCAGCACGAAGAACTTTCGCAACGGTGCATACTCAGGGAGAACACTTCTTGATAATTAGTGAGAGATCATCTTAAAATGCTACCGTCAGACTAAGCAAAATAAGATGTACAAAAGATAAACATCACATGCAATCAATATATGTGACATGATATGGCCATGATCATCTTGCGCCTTTGATCTCCATCTCCAAAGTACCGTCATGATCTCTATCGTCACCGGCACGACACCATGATCTCCATCATCTTGATCTATATCAATGTGTCGTCACGTGGTCGTCTCGCCAACTATTGCTCTTGCAACTATTGCTATCGCATAACGATAAAGTAAAGCAATTATTTGGCACTTGCATCTTATGCAATAATGAGACAACCGTAAGGCTTCTGCCAGTTGCCGATAACTTCAACAAAACATGATCATCTCATACAACAACTTATATCTCATCACATCTTGACCATATCACATCACAACATGCCCTGCAAAAACAAGTTAGACGTCCTCTACTTTGTTGTTGCAAGTTTTACGTGGCTGCTACGGGCTTAGCAAGAACCGTTCTTACCTACGCATCAAAAACCACAACGATAGTTTGTCAAGTTGGTGCTGTTTTAACCTTCGCAAAGACCGGGTGTAGCCACACTCAGTTCAATTAAAGTTGGAGAAACTGACACCCGCCAGCCACCTATGTGCAAAGCACGGCGGTAGAACCAGTCTCGCGTAAGCGTACGCGTAATGTCGGTCCGGGCCGCTTCATCCAACAATACCGCCGAACCAAAGTATGACATGCTGGTAAGCAGTATGACTTATATCGCCCACAACTCACTTGTGTTCTACTCGTGCATATAACATCAAACCATAAAACCTAGGCTCGGATGCCACTGTTGGGGAACGTAGTAATTTCAAAAAAAAATCCTACGCACACGCAAGATCATGGTGATGCATAGCAACGAGAGGGGAGAGTGTTGTCTACGTACCCTCGTAGACCGAAGCGGAAGCGTTGACGCAACGTAGAGGAAGTAGTCGTACGTCTTCCCGGTCCAACCGATCCCAGCACCGTTACTCCGGCACCTCCGAGTTCTTGGCACACGTTCAGCTCGATGACGCACCCCGGGCTCCGATACAGCAAAGCTTCGGGGAGGAGTTTCGTCAGCACGACGGCGTGGTGACAATCTTGATGTTCTACCGACGCAGGGCTTCGCCTAAGCACCGCAACGATATGACCGAGGTGGAATATGGTGGAGGGGGCACCGCACACGGCTAAGGAACGATCACGAAGATCAACTTGTGTGTCTATGGGGTGCCCCCTGCCCCTGTATATAAAGGAATGGAGGAGGGAAGGGCCGGCCCTCTCTATGGCGCGCCCTAGGGGAGTCCTACTCCCACCGGGAGTAGGATTCCCCCTTTCCTAGTCCAACTAGGAGTCCTTCCATGTATTAGGAGTAGGAGACAAGGAAGGGGAAGAGGGAAGAGAAGGAAGGAGGGGGCGCCGCCCCTCCCCTTAGTCCAATTCGGACTAGCCAATGGGGGGGCGCGCGGCCTGCCTCTCCCTCTCCCCTAAAGCCCAATAAGGCCCATATACTTCTTCCCCCGTATTCCCGTAACTCCCCGGTACTCCCGAAAATACCTGAACCTCTCAGAACCTTTCCGATGTCTGAATATAGTCGTCCAATATATCAATCTTTACGTCTCGACCATTTGGAGACTCCTCATCATGTCCCCGATCTCATCCGGGACTCCGAACTCCTTCGGTACATCAAAACTTATAAACTCATTATATAACTGTCATCGAAACCTTAAGCGTGCGGACCCTACGGTTCGAGAACAATGTAGACATGACCGAGACACGTCTCCGATCAATAACCAATAGCGGGACCTGGATGCCCATATTGGCTCCTACATATTCTACGAAGATCTTTATCGGTCAGACCGCATAACAACATACGTTGTTCCCTTTGTCATCGGTATGTTACTTGCCCGAGATTCGATCGTCGGTATCTAATACCTAGTTCAATCTCGTTGCCGGCAAGTCTCTTTACTCGTTCCGTAATACATCATTTCACAACTAACATATTAGTTGTAATGCTTGCAAGGCTTATGTGATGTGCATTACCGAGAGGGCCCAGAGATACCTCTCCGACAATCGGAGTGACAAATCCTAATCTCGAAATACGCCAACCCAACATCTACCTTTGGAGACACCTATAGAGCTCCTTTATAATCACCCAGTTACGTTGTGACGTTTGGTAGCACACAAAGTGTTCCTCCGGCAAACGGGAGTTGCATAATCTCATAGTCATAGGAACATGTATAAGTCATGAAGAAAGCAATGGCAACATACTAAATGATCGGGTGCTAAGCTAACGAATGGGTCATGTCAATCACATCATTCTCCTAATGATGTGATCCCCTTAATCAAATGACAACTCATGTCTATGGCTAGGAAACTTAACCATCTTTGATCAACGAGCTAGTCAAGTAGAGGCATACTAGTGACACTCTGTTTGTCTATGTATTCACACATGTATTATGTTTCCGGTTAATACAATTCTAGCATCAATAATAAACATTTATCATGAAATAAGGAAATAAATAATAACTTTATTATTGCCGCTAGGGCATATTTCCTTCAGGGCGATGGTGGTAGGCGACGGTTCCTCGGCGCGGGCACGCTGGTGCGGTGCGGCTCCGGCGCGGCAAGGAGTCCGGCGCGAGGTGCTTGTCGTCGTTGGAGAACGAGCGGGTGGGGGTTTCGGTCAGGAGTGGGGGGGTCGCGAGAGGAGTGGGGGGAGGTTCGTGCGGGGCGACGGGGATGATCCCGATCCAGATCCACTCGGGGGCGGGGTGGGGAGACGAGAGGGGTAGTGCGGTTGTGGACTAGGGTTTCGGGGTGTGAGGGGGTTAAGCAAGGTAGGGGTGGTGGGCTGGGCCGATCGGGTGGCCGAGGTCCAGGTGGGGGGTTGGGGCCTTTTGTTTTCTTTTATTTGTTTTGGCTTTTCTCTTTTCTTATTTTTCTTTCGTGCTTTATTTTCAGTTTCATCTCATTTTAGTTTTATAAAAACATAAAAGTTGTACCTAAATTAGTATCACTAATTATACCTGTGCTACAAAAGTTTAAACCCCTAAATAAATAGTTTAACATTTTATAATTAATATAAGGCATTTATCAAATTGGTCATGCAGCTGTTTTATTCATTTTAGAGTTTGTAAGCATTTTATAAAAGTGTGGTTCCTCCACCATTATTAGCTAGCGATTATTTGGCACAACCGGAACATTTTATTTTTAATGTTTGAAAACTTTGATGTTTGCCTTTATTTTAAAATTTGAATTTGAATCGTTTTTGGACCATCGCGAGATTAGCAACAGTAACCGAGGTGACGTGGCATCATTAGCATGGAATTACTGTAGCCTAATTATCCGGGGGTCACATCACATCCCCTCGATTGATGCATCAAGTTGATTTTCTCATGCTTGTACCGGTTCATGGTGTCCTGGATCTAGCTTTGGTAGACTTTTTAGAGAATGATCTATAATTTTATTCAAACTTGACAAACATTGCAGATAAAATGGCTTAGGCCACATATCAGTGAAACTACAAAGTAATCCCTATAACTAAAATATAGAACAAATTTTCTCATAAACATATTCTCTACGATATCAATCTTTGCAATGGGACATTCTGCCAAGACTTCTGTAAAGAGACTGCAATCATATCAGAGTAGCAATACATCCACTCACACACCTGCATGAACACGACTACCTTCATAGCTTTCATAAACCCTCTTGAGTCACCCATACAAAAGGATGGGAAGTCATGAGAGTTGAACTTACTTGGGTCGCAAATGGTCCCCTAGAGGTACAGGTCATCGGACCACGGATTCTTCACTAAAATGCCAAAGAAGAACTTCAAAGTCAACCAATAAAGGCAACATAAAACACTAACACGAACTCATCAAATTCATATGAATGAATATGCGAGAACATAAACCTACAACCTAGAAGGTCAAACATACCAAACCTATAGAGACACAAACTTACTGGCTCCATATGGTGCCGACAAGACACCTCCATAGCAGGAGCACTAGAATATTGTTACTCTCAACAACTATAATAATTATGCAAATTGAACTTATGAATACGCCTAGGAAGATCCAAAGCCCCCTGAACTCGGAGCTTGACGACTGGAGACAAGGGGGAGCGGACAAAGTTTCCTCATGGTTGCCCTCCTCAAACCTAACTTCTTGTTCACCATCCCCGTGATGTGATCCCCGAATGAGTATGCAGTGGCGGAGGTTGAGCGACCGAACTAGAGATCGACTAGCTTGTCTAAGTTATGGATTGTTGTAATGGTGTTTTAGCCTTGTCTTTTGCTGATTAGCAAGGCAACACTACTCATATAATCGATAGTCAAAGTTTTAGGAAGAGGAAGAAAGGTTCTCTATATAGATCTCTTTTCTCATGAGAGAAGGGAGCGCCTTTTATGCAAGCGACTCCTGTGCCACACAGCTCACAACTGACACCTTACAAGACCACACTGGCCTAACTGGGACCCAATCCATGATCTATCAAGCGTTGGGATTCAATGAATTCATTAGGGGGGGGGGGTATGCCAATTTTTCTATGTTATGTTGGTTTCTTCATTTTTTTTCTATTTATGTCTTTTCTTCCCTTCATTTCCATTATCCTTTTTTACTCCTTTGTTTTATTTTGTTAAAAAAAATAACATATGAAGATTTTTTTCCTAAAAACATAAACTTGAACATATGAACTTTTTTAAGCTCATGTTTTTCTCTAAATACACAACATATCTCTCTGGATACATGAACTTTTTGTACATTTATTAATATTTTGTGTAAAACATGAATTTTTTTCAAAAATATGGTCATTTTTAATACATTTCATTTTAATGTTAGTAGTACATAGCTTTTTTTAATCTTGGATTCATAGCACGAAAAAAAAGATGCACATAACTTAGAATGGACAGGAAAAAGGAAATAACAGCACACTACCCAAAATAATACCAGCGCACACGCATATGGGGCCGACACAGCACACCCGGTGGCAAATCTAAATGGTTGGTAGGATGGGTCTAGGCCACCCTGTGATTTCCCAATAGTCTTTATATCACAACATATAAGGGCCCATTGGGCTGGTTTTGCCACTTATCATTGCACATTTCGGTGATTCACTGCTATTCGGCATTTCCTAAACAGCGACCGTGGTGCCCGTTACAGGCCAAATAGTATAGGGTGCACACGCCCATGTACAATAGATCTAGTAACGGGCCGGCCCATTGTCTTTTTTCTTCTTTCTTTTCTTAATATCTTTTTCCCTCTTCCTTTTCTTAAATTTCAGAACTTTTTAAAATCAATGTTTTTTTCAAAATTGAAGAACTTTTTTCGAATTCGATGAAATTTTCCAATAAATTGATGAACTTTTTTCAGATTTGGCGATTTTTTTTCAAATTTGATGATTTTTTGTTCAAAATCAATCAACTTTTCTTCAAAATTGATGAACTTTTTCAAATTTCATGAACATTTTTCTAAATTTGATTAACATTTTTTTCAAAAATGATGAATTTTTTTCTCAAATTCGTGAACTTTTTTAAGTTTGTAAACTTTTTTCAAAATCCATGAACATTTTTAAAGTCACGAAATTTTAGGATTTTCTGTTAAAAATATTTTTTCTAAAAAAACTTATTTTTTCAAAAGTCAATGGTTGACTAGTCAACTGGTCAACCAAGTCAATGGTTGACTAGTCAACTGGTCAACCATGACCGATCAAAATGTGATCAAGCGACTATGGGGAAACATGTCAAGCGATCGAGTGCTTTCCTTTACGCATGCGCCGGCCCACTATAGCAGCGGTGCATGAGCGTTGGTTCCTCTAAGTGGCGCTTAAGGCTCCACATAGGAACTCCCCTGCTATTCTCCGCTTGGGAGCATTCTTGTAAATGATGCTAGAGGTTTTTCTTTAGCAATAGCTAGAGGTGGGTTTCTTACTAGATGATGAAGTTGGACCATAGGGTTGTCCAAGCCTCACACATGCGACTCCATAGCTTGCTCCAGAACAGAGATAGCACCACCTATCAGAGGAGCATCGCTATGGATGGTTTTGGTAGCTTGCAACAACTCCAATCAGGCCTGCTGGATGCAGTTTTTTGGTTTTGGAATGTTTAGTTGTGTGTAAATATTATTGAGCCTGCACAGTGCTTAAAGCACCTTTGGGTCTTGCCCCAAGAGAACACTCAAATCGACAGTTTTTTCAAAGTCAGGACCGAGCGATGCAGCTCAAGCTTATGTGGTGGCTCTGGTGGTGGCACGTGTTATGCTCCACTCATCTTCGTAATCACGTTCACATGATCCATTGTAATTTACACAACAGTGCTTCGATTCAAAAAAAGCTCTACACCTAAAAGATGTGCATTGACTATGAGGTTCCATTCAGTCGATTGATTCTAATTTCATGGACTCTATATCTTGAATTTTGTGCTATTTTTGGAGGGTTTTTAGACGAATTTCAATAAAATCTTCGCACCCAGTCGGCCATTTGAAATTTTCTTTGACCACCAGCTTCATCTCTCCATTTCACATGACTTCTCTATTGCACATTTTCTGTTTTGAACATCGTAGACGAGTAGATCTACATATCTTATTATACCAGAGAAACATTTTCATGTGTGCATGTTATGAAAACCGGGTGAATTTTGGCAGAATCTTCACACCCGGTCGATCGATTGAAATTTTCACACGACTTTCTTGGTGTACAATCTTTTCGTTTCGACTATCGGAGACGGGTAGATCTATGTCTCCCTACTGAGTGTACAAACGTGTCACACATGGCCATTAGTCAACTGAAAAACGATTCATGCCCAGTCGGTCTCGTGACCGTTGGATGAGGATTCGAGGGCTACCACACCTTTTTCTACCTTCATCCGACCCTCTCTTCTTCCTTCAGCACCCCGTTTCCGCGTGAGGTAAGTTCCTCACGTGGATAAAGGTGAGATTAATGATCTGAGCGTACGGAAGCAAAAGAGCAACATGTTGTATTTGAGAAGAAAATGCTCGTAGAGAAATAATCGTGTGTGTTTCTTCTCAGCCCGGTAGAGGAGGATGCATGCTACCAAACTACTCCGTACTTGCACAGCGTAGTTTCTCTTTTTAGGCTAATTGCACAATATAGGTTTTACCTTTTTTTTCAGAACCAGGCCCATCTCAGCCAAGCTCACCACAAACATGAAAATGTTGCAGGCGATCAAACGCATCCTATAAATTTTAAGAGATGTTTTTGTCTTCAAGCATCAACTAGCACTCACGCTGGGGTGGGGTGTGTGAATTGCAGCTGGTCCAAACATCAATACAGGATCTACGAAAATCAATACAGGATCTACGAAAATCAACTATCACTCAGGCTGTGGGCGATTGTGTCGTGCCCGTATCTACGAAAATCAATACAGGATCTTATAATTCTCTCCAAAATAAATCATTAATATAGGAATAATTCTGCGATTTTGTTTTCCCTCTATATAAACAACAGCACATCCATGGAACATCTACCAACTACCATCGACACAGGAAGGAAAGGAATATAGCTAACTGTTTCTCATGGCTCCTACTAGTAGCAACACTCGGGTCTTGTGTCTGGTGGCTCTCCTGGTCATGTCTACCACCTTGTTGTCCTGTGATGCAGCAGGTATATATCCCTCTTATTAGTTTCTCTCTAGCGTATCCTTTATCCCTTAAATTACCCTGCTGGTCGACAGTTGTGAGCTAACCTGCTTAATTGCTCTATAGGTGGGTGGACGAAGTTTTGCGTACCCGAGAAAGCCTGCGAGACCCCAGCAGGACTTCACGGCGACTATGTGTGCAAGGTTGACTGCGGACGCCAAGGTTATGATGAGGATAAAAGCCACTGCGCGAGTGGCATTTGCTGCTGTGAAAAGTAATATGAGCCGTCGATATGTTTTGTTATGTGCTGGAACGAATTTGCGTAGTGAGGGAGACTTATTTTCTATGCACACCTAGGTTTAGTTCATACAGAAACAATCAGTAAACTGTAATGGTTGTATTCTTGAGACAAATGCTGCAATGGTTGATCTATATGTCTTCCTTCTTTTGCGAACGATTTATTTGTTTTCCCTAGCCCTCCAATCAAAAGAAAAATTGAACAAACCTTTGATGGCTATGAAGCACCGGAATAAATCTTAACTATCAGTTGGGACATGGGACAATGGTGCAAAGCCAAAAAATCTAACACTGGCAGGATGGTTCATGACTATTCTTGCGAAAAAATAGTGGATCTAATAATTAAAATGTATAGGGGACGTTTCATTTGAGACAAGCAACAAAGCAGAAAATTTAAACACGTGTTTGGAAATAAATAAAAGACAAAATATATAGACAACACATGCAAAAGTACTTTCTCACGTGGTGGCATCCCAATGACATTTTTCTACAACAGAGAGAGCACGTTCATGCATGCAAATTCTTGTAAACACATGTTTTAAAATAAATAAAGGACAACAAATACACACAACGTACTTGCAAAAGTGCTTTCTCACGTGGTGGCATCCCAATGACATTTTTCCACAACAGGGAGAGCACGTTCATGCATGCAAATTCTTCCATCTCATTATTGCTAAATCTGAAGAATAAAAGTCAATCCTTTCACAAATGGTTAATTCAATCAGGATCTATCTTTGATGGTGAGTTTATTTTGATGGGTGCTTCAAAAGGAGATCCTATATTGTAATATTTTGACGAATTTAGCAATTAAGTTATGTCACCGTATCTTGTCATGTTAGTAGTAAATATCCATCATGATAGCTACGGGTAGTTACCAGATAATAATGTGTATACTTTTAGACATTGCAATGTAATGCAATGCTAGAGGATCAGTGTCCAAGTGTTAACCACAAGTAAGAAGTGGTATCAGCAAATACCGGTATCACGAAGTAGAGTTAATTGCAGGAAACTACCACACTTCAGCACGTCGTAACGAATCAGTATCATTAGTCATTTTTTTTGCCATGCAGTACCAACTTTAAGCCTAAGTGTTGCAAAACGATCTGACAGCCGTATAAGCGCGTATTGACCACGTATCTGACCGCTGGGACTCGTGTGTCAGGGGCTGACGTGGCATGCTCTTTTACAAAAACAACCCTTACTTTTTATTTAATCACGCATATATCCTCTATTTTTTCAAAAAAAGGTCTTGCCACAAGAACCCTTTTTTCAAAAGTAACACCACGCGCGCGCGTCCCGCCTGGATTCAAACCCGCAACCTGCCGTTAGAAGAGAACTCTCGCTGACACTGCGCTGCTGCTCCTTTTCGTCTAAACTGCATGCATAAGTCTAGTTATACTTTGTGCCATTCGTTTTTTTTACCGAATCGATCCCGCCGAGTCGTTCGCCGTGCGCTTTGCTGCCTCTGCCACACACCATCCTATGCGTCAAGCCGTCAACTAAGTGGCTGCCTCAACTAGTACATGTATACTATGCAAAAAAAAAAAACTAGTACGTGTATACGTCTTTAAACTCCGAGCCTTTCCGGTTTTTATGTGATACTAAAAAGTATTATATGTCCATCGCATTGTATAATTAAAAAAATGTTCGCCGCATCGTTTAATATGTATATTGAACATTTTTTAATATACAATGATCTTATTTAAATATATGATATCATATTATAAAAATTTAATCATGTATATATTGAACATTTTATAATATACGATGTCTATATATATGTGTGTGTGTGAAATTTTATCAATATACACACACTACATTCGGTCTGAAGAATAAACCTGCTAGTCTCTGCATTGTTTTTGGGTTGAGTTCAAAAATTTTAAAATTACTCTGAAAGGTAAATAAAGTGTTTGTGCATTTAAAATAATGTTCAGAACATTTTTGGGAAAAGTTGAGCGTGTATTTAAAAATTATAGTATTTTATAAAATGTTCAGCATGTATAATAAAATTTATTACGATTACACAATAATTTTTAATACTCCCTCCGTTCCCAAATATTTGTCTTTCTAGGCATTTCAAATGGACACAACATATGGATGCATGTAGACATATTTTAGAGTGTAGATTCGCTCATTTTGCTTCGTATGTAGTCACTTGTTGAAATCTCTAGAAAGACAAATATTTAGGAACGGAGGGAGTACATGTTATCAAATTTTTGAGTAACTGTGCATTAAAAAAATACATGTTGTCACATTTTTTTTAAAATGTGTTGGCCTCACTAGGCCAGGGTTGGGCCATGCTGCAGCCCATGCAACGCTGGCTCGTTTAGCTCGAGCGGATTGGGGATTCAGGGACGTGGGACACGGGCGGCGGCGTTTGCAACGGTTCCGGCCACCGCGCCTCCGCGGCTCCGCACCGCCGCACCACCCGTCCGCGCCGCCCTTAGCCCTCGTCGCCTAACACGAGCCGCTGCTCCCGCGAGCTAGCCGCTTCTCTGCTGCACCGGCGAGCCAGCGACGGGGCTCCGGCGAGGTCGAGGCGGCGGGGCTTTGAGCGATTAAATTTACAACAAAGGTGTTTTCTGCAATAAAAACATGGCAGGTTTGGCTCCTGATACATGGGTCCCAGTGGTCAGATACACCGTCAATACACGTTTATACATGGGTTAGACCGTTTTGCAACACTTAGGCTTAGAGTTGGTACTGCATGGCAAAAAAAAGTCTAATGATACTGATTCGTTATGGCGTGCCGAAGTGTGGTAGTTCCCTGCAATTAACTCCACGAAGTAAGCCTGCACCGGTGTATATTAATGTTTTTTTTCAACTTTGCAACAATTAATACAATCTAGCAATCATGTAGTTAATAAGCTGACAAGTAACTACAATAATCTTATACCCCCTCCTTTTCGGTTTATAGGGCTTATCTCAAAAATTCAGATTTCTTATTTTATAAGTCTCAATTTGATGGTTCCCTACCACATGTTCAAATTTCAAGGTACATTAGAAAAATAGTTTGATGCATAGAAAAACAGTTCATCATATATAATAAAAAAAAGTTCGGTGTACATTACAAAGGGTTCACCGTGTATTAAAAAACTGTTCAATATGCATTAAAATGATATTTGATGTACTCCCTCCGTTCGGAATTACTTGTCTCGAAAATGGATGCATCTAAAACTAAAATATGTCTAGATATATCCATTTCTGTGACAATTAATTCCGAACAAAGGGAGTATATAACAAAGTTAACCGTATATCATGAGATAATTAAGTGCATATATGTCGGAGTAGGCGCCGACGATGGGTGAAGCGGACGCCGGCATCCGGGTGAAGACAACAGCAACACGCAAACGGGCGGAGTAAGGAGCTAGCGAGGGCCTACGCGTCACGGCAAGGCTAACAGTAACGCGTGCGTGGCCATCTGGTCACCGGAGCTACGCCGACGACCAAAGGAGGCGGCGGCGTGCTCGGCCACGGTGGGGACGACGGCTAAGGGCACGGAGCTACGAGGAGAAGAGAGCGGAGGGGACGGGGAGCTCACAACAGAGCTGCAGGGAACGGAAGTGGGCTCGGGGAGGACCGGTGGTGGCGGATCGAAGACGACAGAGGCGGATGGCGTCGGGGAAGAAGAGGTCGAGGACGACAGTGGAGGAGCATGGAGCTAAACTCCAAGGCGCAGGCGATACGGCAGAGGCATGGGCAGCTCGCGGACGAGGTTTCAGGCGCCGGGGAGGACGGTGGCCATGCGGACGACGACGGGCATGGCGACTGTGGTGGTGGTCATTGCGGATCTCGATAGAGCGGCGCGAGGGGAAGGGGGAGTGAGCTAGGGTTCGGGAAGGGAGTGAGAGGGAGCAGTGAGGGCTCCTCTTATCCATCCGGGGGGAACTACAGTGGCGAGGGGGGTCGGGCGCTGGCCATGGCCTTCGGCCTCTCGCTGTCGCTGACGGGAGGTAGGGGAAAGGCCGGACCCGGTGGGCTGGGCCGCACTGTGGCCAGCAGGCCGCAAGTGCATAGTAGGTTAGATCTTTTTCCTTTTTTCTGCTTTTCTGTTTTCTTATTCCATTTAAAGCAAATTAGTTTTATTAAATAAAAAACTTTCACCTAATTTAGTATATTAAAGGAGGCCACTACCAAAAAAAATTTGGCACAAAAATAAAATATTTCAGAATTTTTACAATTTAAAAAGCAATTAAATTATTGTTTAGGCCACTGTTTTAAATGTTGTAGGGCACTAAAACACTTTATAAAAATGTTGGTTCTCCTCCATAATTAGTTATGGATTATTTGCAACATTATTAGCATTTTATTTTTCATGTTTGAGAATTTCTGTAATTCACTTAAAATTTGAATTTGATTTCAAGTGGAATTTCAAATGAGATATTGATCAAAGGTGACTAAGCACTGTTTTAGCAAAATGATTAGCTTAACCTCAGAGGTTACTATAGCTCATTAGTAAGGGGTTTTACAAGTTCATCGGATCCCAATAAACACACTGCATAAAAGGATTACATCACATCAATCTCCGAAGAGAACATTGTATTGAAGATCAGAGGGAGAGGGAGAGGGAGAGGGGAGAGAGAGAGAGAGAGAGAGAGAGAGAGAGAGAGAGAGAGAGAGAGAGAGAGAGAGAGAGAGAGAGAGAGAGAGAGAGAGAGAGACATCTAGCTACTACTATGGACCCATAAGTCCGGTGAGGAACTACTCACACATCATCGGAGGTGCAACAAGGTTGATGTAGAAGCCCTCAGTGACCGATTCCACCTCCAGCAAAGTACCGATGGAGGCCTTTAGATGGGATCACAGAAGAATAGAGGCTTGCGGCAGCGGAATAATTGTTCCTAGTATCGCTCTGGTGGTTTCTGGATTTTAGGGAATTTATGGGCCTGGAATTAGGTCAAACGGAGTTGCGAAGGGGCCACAAGCTCAGACGGCACCCCCTGGGGGCGCGTCGTGTGAGCTTGTGCCTCTCTCGTGTGACATCTGGTCTCCCCCCGAAGGTTCTAGGGTCCCTCCTGCTCTAGAAAAAATCACTGTAAAGTTTCATCGTGTTTGGATTTCATTTGGTACTATTTTCCTGCAAAACCATAAAATAGGCAAAAACAGGAACTGCACTGGGCACTAGGTTAATAGGTAGTTCTCAAAAATAATATAAAATGCATATAAAGCATACAAGATTGATTATATAAAACATGAAACAATAAAAAAATATAGATACGTTGGAGACGTATCAATTATGTATGAACTTCTGCATATCTTATAATGATATTAAGTATTATCCTTGTGTTTTATGAAGTTATCCACTGAATCCTCTCATGTCCAGTCTAGTTTCAATCTAAATCGTGACAAGCGCTACCATTTCATCCAGTTTAGGTGGTGACCACGCCAGCGGCATGTTATTCGGGCGGTCACCACGACATAGGCATTAGTTCCTTGGCACGAGTCCATGGGCTCAATTTTTTCTTTCTGCTAATGGGTTATTTTTGTACCTGTCAAGTGGCCCTACAAAGCGGAGGTGATAATTAAGTGCAATTGCAAGTATATATTTTGTGTTTTGGCCCCACACCGATAGTTTTAATATAAGCAAACAAGATCTCAAAAAATATGAAGGTTTCAAATTATTTTAAGTGACACTGAGACCTGCCATAGAAAATGGGCATGCCTAATGACGGACGAATACGTCGCAAAAAACCAGCCCGGAACATAGCCAAAGTTGCCAAGGGCAGGGGGGGGGGGGACGGTGGACCGTCACGGAAAATGATCTTTGCCAACCTTTTATATTTCGTCACCAGGATTTTTGTCATAGGTTTCGTGGTGGGATGGGGGGGGGGGGGTGCTCGTGGAAGCAGGAGGGGGCACTCCGCCAACGCTGGCGAGCTTGTAGCGCGGGAGACGAGATGGAATCAGCAATAGGCGAGAGAAGGAAGAAGCAAAGAACAAAGAAGAAAAGAAACGTGAAAGAGATGAAGAGCGTCTAGCTTGAGGCCCACCTAGCATGCGTGCCAGCCTGTCTACACGTGAAAAGAAGGAAGCGGGCGAGGGGAACAGGCCGAACACTCGGCCGGTCTGTCGGCGCGAATGGTTTTCTCAGAATTTAACAGCTAAAAAACATATATTCAGCATATGCTGAGAATGGAATTTTGTTTATCAAAAACCACGATTGATGGGTACTACGTAGCAAATCTGGAGTCTGGACTCATACAACAGCTTTCTTTTTTTCTTTTTGAAAGGCTCATGCAACAGTATTACACACAGAACGATCAGTTTAATTAGATATCTTCGTTTATCCTTAAGAGTAGAACTTCTCCACCATCCAACGCCTACCTTCTTCGAGTCATGAAAGGGAGCAACAAGCTTTACACGGTTATGTCACATGACATGGCGCGCTTAATTATATTCGACTATAGGCAGCGCACCGGCCGACTGCTGTGCTCGTTCGTCAGTGTCACAGAAACGGGTGGTCTTAATTCCTTTTCCCCTTTCTTTGCTTTCCACCCATGTAAGGAGGATCGCAGGCATGGATGCCGTGACAAGCAACCACATTCTGCCCGTTCGTGTGATCGCCGTCTCCCTTTTCTCCGACGCACCCATGCATGATACCTACGTCTTTCTACCCTCAAACCGCCCAAACGACCAACAGCTAGCGAACCAAAAGGTCTATTTTACATGTCATATTTCTTAGGCCGTCTGTGCTTGTGTGTTTATTTTCCTCTAGTGTTATCTTGAATCTGATCAATGTATTAATTAATGGATCATGTAATTATGCAAATGAACACACTAGCTATAGTGCTACCCGTGTTAGAGAAAAATCTATAGCTACATGGCATCTGGACCATACATAAGAGGCCCTTTGATACAAAGGATTTTTAGAGCATTATAATCCTTAAAAAAATCTACGTTGGTTGTTTAATATCCATAAGATTCAATCCTGTTAGATAATAACGAGAATAAACGAGACACGAGAGCACGGATTTTTACGTGGAAACCCTTGCGGGAGAAAACCACGGACGCACGAAGGCGCAATCACTATGAGGAGTATTACAAGCACGAGACGACATACCGTCTGAGGTGCGACTACATGGGGTATATAAGGGGGGCAACATATAGGAGTCCTTGTAGGACAAGTAAACGAGTTGTACTCGTACGCCTCGACGCCAATGCAAAAGCCCACACCGGTTGTACTACGTCTAGTCGAACCCGGTACTAGAATTTGGATCACAATTTAACAATCTCCACCTTGAGCCAAATTCCCTCCAGTAGTCGAAGAAAGTGAATAACTCCATCCAAATCAGTATAAACACCTTGTGCGTCAAAGTCCATAGGACTAGTGAGAAATACCAACTAAGCCTGAGCAAAGCTCAAACTTATTGGTCGGAACTGGCTTTGTCATCATATCAGCAGGATTATCATGAGTACTTATCTTGCATACCTTCAAATCACCTTCAGCAACAACATCTCGAATATAGTGATATCTGACATCAATGTGCTTTGTTCTCTCATGATACATTGGATTCTTCGTAAGATATATAGCACTTTGACTGTCACTAAATACGGTAGGGCAAGATGAGTCTCCACAAAGCTCAGTGTACAAACCTCTCAACCAAATAGCTTCTTTGCATGCCTCAGAAATAGCCATATACTCGGCATCAGTAGTGGAACAAGCCACAATAGACTGCAAAGTTGCTCTCCAACTCACAGCACAACCACCAATGGTGAAAACATAACCTGTGAGTGATCTTCTCTTATCCAAATCACCAACAAAATCAGAATCAACAAAACCAACAAGTCCATCTCTAGTTTTCCCAAACTGTAAATAAGCATTAGAAGTACCACGCAGGTATCTGAAAATCCACTGAAATGCTCTCCAATGCTCTTTTCCAGGATTAGCCATGTATCTACTGACAACACTTAATGCATATGATAAATCCGGACGAGAACAAACCATGGCATACATAAGTGAACCAACTGCACTCGAATAGGGAACTCTAGACATGTACTCAATATCTGCATCTGACTTAGGACATAAAGCTGATGATAATTTAAAGTGTGCAGCTAACGGAGTACTCACCGGCTTGGCATGATGCATATTAAAACGACGAAGAACTTTATCAATATATCCCTTCTGACTGAGATACACTTTTCCAGATGGTCTATCTCTGGATATTTCCATGCCAAGTATTTTCTTTGCTGCACCCAAATCCTTCATCTCAAATTCATTACTCAATTGCTTCTTTAGTTCATTAATCTCTGACATACTCTTTGCAACAATTAGCATATCATCAACATAAAGGAGCAAATAAATAGTTGAACCTTTGACAGTTTTCAAATAAACACAACTATCATAGTTAGACCTTTTGAAACCTTGAGAGAGCATAAATGTGTCAAATCTCTTGTACCACTGTCTCGGGGATTGCTTCAATCCATAAAGAGATTTCTTTAACTTACAGACAAGCTTTTCTTTTCCGGGAATAACAAAACCTTCAGGTTGTTCCATATAAATATCCTCTTCTAATTCTCCATGTAAGAATGCAGTTTTAACATCCAATTGTTCAAGCTCAAGATCATGCATGGCAACAATACTGAGTAAAGTGCGAATAGAGCTATGCTTCACAACAGGAGAAAAGACTTCGTTATAGTCAATACCTGGAATCTGACTGTAACCTTTAGCAACTAACCTTGCTTTATATCTTGTCTCATCATTAGGAGAAACACCTTCTTTCCTCTTGAAAACCCACTTGCAACGAATAGGTTTCTTCTCTCTAGGCAATTTTACTAAATCCCAAGTGCCATTCTTTTCAAGTGATTCCATCTCATCATGCATAGCGGTCATCCACTTATTACTATCACCAGAAGTAATAGCCTCGGAATATGAAGAAGGCTCAGAATTACCTTCAATTTCTTCTGCAACAGACAAAGCAAAAGAAACAATATTGCACTCTTCAATTAACCTGTCAGGTTTGTTAGTACCCCGCCTAACTCTGTCACGTGCAAGATTCCAACTGGGTGGAACAATAGGCTGATTTGGAGTGGGAGTGACATTATCATCATTAACGATGGGTTCATCATGTGCATCAACAATTTCATTACCAGATGTATCACCTGAATCAATAACATGCTCCACCTGAACAGTAGGCTCCTGAACAATAGGATGTTGTTCACTCTCAACGGGAACATTAGTAGATGAAACATCATGTAACATAGCAGATTCATTAAAGATAACATTTCTGCTAATAACAACCTTCTGGGTTTCAGGATTCCATAATTTAAAACCTTTAACACCAGACCTATAACCAAGAAAGATGCACTTAACAGCCCTAGGCTCCAACTTTCCATTATCAACATGAGCATAAGCAGTGCAACCAAAAACTCTCAATTGTGAATAATCAGCAGGTGAACCAGACCATACCTCAATTGGAGTTTTCTTATTAAGAGCAATAGATGGTGAACGGTTAATGAGATAACAAGCAGTGGAAGCGGCCTCAGCCCAAAAACGCCTATGCAAACCTGCATTGGACAACATGCAACGGGCTCTGGAAATAATGGTCCTGTTCATACGCTCAGCAACACCATTTTGTTGAGGAGTATACGGAATGGTGTAATGTCTGACAATGCCTTCAGACTTGCAATAATTCTTAAATTGCTTAGAACAGAATTCCATACCATTATCAGTGCGAAGTATTTTTACCTTCTTTTCAGTTTGTCTCTCAATCATAATCTTCCACTCCTTAAAAGCTGAGAATGCTTCATATTTATGCTTCAAGAAATAAGTCCAAACTTTTCTCGAATAATCATCAATAATAGTCAGCATGTAACTAGCACCACCTAGTGACTTCTTGCGAGATGGTCCCCATAAATCAGAATGCACATAATCAAGAATACCTTCGGTTGTATGAACCGAAGTGTTGAACTTCACCCTCTTGTGTTTGCCGAAGATACAATGCTCACAAAATTTCAATTTACCAGGTTCATATCCATCAAGAAGACCTCTCTTATTTAACTCTGCTAAACCAAGTTCACTCATATGTCCAAGACGCATATGCCAAAGGTTAGCAGCATCACAATTAGAATTCTTTAAAATAGCTGGAGTAGCGTTACCTGAAACGGTAGAACCTCGAAGGTAATAAAGACCATTGGTCGAACTCAAATCACCTTTCATCACAATAAGGGAACCTTTGGTGACTTTCAAAACACTATCTCCACCTGAATACTTGTACCCCTTTGCATCAAGGGCACTCATAGAAATAAGATTTCTCTTCATCTTCGGAATATACCGAACATCTATCAAAGTTCTGATTATGCCGTCAAACATCTTGATTCGAATAGAACCTATGCCTTCAATCTTGCATGGTGAATTATCAAAACCCAAAACGGAACCACCAGCAGTAATAGAATCAAAAGTATTAAACCAATCTCTATGTGGACACATATGAAAAGTGCATGCAGTGTCAAGTACCCACTCATCATTGGTCTCAGCACATCCAGCAATAACGACAAGAGCATCATCGGAACTATCATCACGAGCAACGTTAGCAGAATTTTCACCTTGTTTGTTACCTTTCCTCTTTTCCTTGTTCTGCAACTTGAAACACTCAGAGATGTCATGCCCGTCTCTCTTGCAATACCTGCAATACTTCTTGTCTCTGGATTGCGACCGGCCCCTGTAGCCGTTCTTACTTTTGCCTCTGTTTCCATTATTGGAGTTCTTCTCCTTTGTCCTTCCACGAACAGATAATCCCTCTGCTTGGATGAACTTGAACCATCATGAGACACCATTAATTTCATCTTCTCCTTAGAGTTCAAAGCTTCATAAACTTCATTAAGTGTGAGAGTATCACGACTGTATAATATGGTGTCTCGAAAATTGGTATAAGAACTTGGCAGTGAACAAAGTAACATTAGAGCAGTATCTTCCTCTTCATACTTAACCTCCATTGCAGCTAGATTAGATATGATCTCTTTAAATTCAGAAATATGATTCAAAACATTACCTCCCTCGGGTAACCTGTGCAGGAATAATTTTTGCTTCAGATGCATCTTGCTGGTGAGATCTTTAGTCATGCAAATCCCTTCCAGCTTTAACCATAGAGCGGCGGCAGTTTTCTCGCTCAAAACTTCCTGCAAAATATTATTATGCAAATGGAGTTGAATTTGTGACAAAGCCTTATAGTCAATTATTTTCTCCTCATCAGTCCAGTCATGAATTCTGTTCTTCCCAAAACTATCCAGTGCTTCATCATAATCGGATTGTGCCAACAACGCCCGCATCTTGACTTGCCATAGGGTAAACCTTGTGTCACGATCCAACAGCGGAAGATCGTACTTCATGGATGCCATGAGTCGATAAATCTTTGACCTCCACGTGAGAAGTACTAGTAGTAGTACTAATGATCAGGTTGGACCAAAGTAGCAGCAGCAACTGGGTAGCAGCCTCGGGACTTGAAGCGTGTACGTGCAACAACCACGGCTCGGTGGATTCGACGCGTAGCAATTTGCAAACCCAAAGAACTGATTTGACTTCACGTCACGAAGTGGAGTAGTACTAGGAATCGATCTGATGATTTGACGTGACCAGGATTAGTACTGGTACTCTGCGTCGGGACTTGTGTTGTGGATGGGAAGACGTATTCTCGGCGACACGCGGCTGTAGCAACGTCAGCTTGTAGTGGAATCAATCTCCGATCGGGAGCGGCAACTGGAACTTGGCGACTTGCGGCGGCAGCAGCGGAAATCGATTTGCTGTCGGATTAGACGGCGCCAGGTCGTGTCGGTAGCGGCGCACAGGACGCCGAACCCTAGTTTCTCTCGTCTCAGAAATCTCGTATGTGAAACTTGGCTCTGTATACCACTTGTTAGATAATAACGAGAATAAACGAGACACGAGAGCACGGATTTTTACGTGAAAACCCTTGCGGGAGAAAACCACGGACGCACGAAGGCGCAATCACTATGAGGAGGAGTATTACAAGCACGAGACGACAGACCGTCTGAGGTGCGACTACATGGGGTATATAAGAGGGGCAACATATAGGAGTCCTTGTAGGACAAGTAAACGAGTTGTACTCGTACGCGTCGACGCCAATGCAAAAGCCCACACCGGTTGTACTACGTCTAGTCCAACCCGGTACTAGAATTTGGATCACAATTTAACAAATCCTATAATTTTTTTTGCTAAGGAATCATCTGTTTGGCCTTTAGGCCATGGAGGTGTGGAGGTCATCGGGCCCCCGCCCAGCGGGAGTGCCCTTGCTCTTGTTCTTGTTTGGTTCAACGTCTTGGTTGGGGTTGTGTGACGGAGGTGATGCTTCCTAGTATGAATAATGTCTCTCACATCTAATCTCCATCCCGATGATGAGTCTAGATTCGTCAGAAGGTATGTGGAGGCGTATCTCCGTCGGATCTCATGAAATTCGATCGATGCTGGTCTTCGATGGATCTGTTTGGATCTAGTCTTGTCTATGTGTGTTTACAGGTTTGATCCTTCCGACCTACGGTTCTCTTCACCGGCGACGACGGTTGTTCTTTTATTTCGCTGGTCATGTGGGGCCTTCAGCATGACAACTTTCTAACTCTTCACTACAGTAAAATTCTTGTGTGCTAGTCCTGTGGCTTCGACGAGGGAGGGACGATGCCAACTTGTAGTCGTCGCTAGGTAGTTCACGAACATGGTTGTATTTTTTTGGTGTTCTTTGTACTGCCACGACATATTATGAATAGATCGAAAGTTTCTCCCGCAACAAAAAAAATTCTTGAGAAAATCCTTTCTTTTTTCATTGATGCCATCAAATAATCTTAAATCATGTAGGATTCGAATGGGCATGACATCGTTTTTTCTGTTCCTATAATTTTACACTCGTGCGAATCAAAAGTGCATTATGGGTTTGGGGTGTAATAAATACATGGGCATGTATGTCATGAATTGACCAAAGACAAGACGCACATATCTGTCCCTTTTAGCTCATTAATCAAATAGCCAGCTAAAGAGCCGGGGCAGGCAGCAGTCAACCACCAAAGCTTTGTTTCCATTTCACGGAGTGGCAGTTCAGATCCACACGACAAGGGGGTCAGTGTCCCAACCCAAAAGAAAATTAGGGCACAAGATGCTTTTGGAGTCAGAGCCAGATTGGCAGATTGGGTCACATGAGCTACCCCCTCCCGCTCGTGCATGCAGCCTAGCCAACTGCAGGAAAGAGAGAAAACTTATGACAAAGATCTCACTGGCTTACTGCTGGTGTATCTGGGTAAAGTATGTTTGCAACATTTAGCTCATGAACTTAACCAAAAGCTTGTGTCTTTGCCTTCTAGGCTTGTAGCTTTTGTGGCTGTACCTACTTTACTCTGGTATGACTCATGCCTACATATATAGCTACCAACAAGACCCAAGGAAAGGGTCCAGAACTAAGCACATCATCTGTTGCTTGGTAAACTGTTGAAAACCAGTCAATGTTACAAGGAGAATGCCTGTCCAATTCCCTCATATTTTATTCCCACGTCACTAGATTGTTTATGCTTCCTCTCCCCTCACACACCAGTGGTTCAGTACATATCAATGTTTTAGTATGCTTCATGTAATTGTTCCCCAATATCCCTAGGTCTCTTCTTCCTTCCCCTTTCCTACTCCTGCTTGCACGATTCTGATCCAGTCCAGGCGGTGTAGATCGAGAGAGAGAAGAGGGAGTAAGCTAGCTAGTATATGTAGTAGTAGAAGGAAAGATGATAACTAGGGAGGAGGAGAGTATTATGAGAGATGTGGAGGACAAGGAGGTGCTAGCTGAGATCACTATGGATGACAGGAAGAGATCCATGAAGGAGCGCACGCTGGACCTCAATGAAGACATCGATATGGATAGCAAGCAAGGAGAAGTCGGTGACGACAACGACGACGGAGAGGAGGAGGAGGAGGATGGGGGTAGCACCACCGATGTTGCCGGGAGCCGGAGCTCCAGCAACAACAGCAGCACCAACCATGCTTCGGAGACCCAACAGGGTACCGGGGATGGCGAGCATAGGGTGCGGCAGTACAACCGATCGAAGCTGCCTCGGCTCCGGTGGACGCCCGATCTTCACATGGCCTTCATACGCGCCGTCGAGAGGCTTGGTGGACAAGAGAGTAAGTACTAGAACTTTCTCATAACTTGATTTCTTGCGATGATCGGTTGTTTGCTCGTGAGATTCTATAATTTCATGATTTGCTTCATTGAATCTGATTAATTTGCCACCTTTGATATCTTGTTTGTTAGGAGCGACCCCTAAGCTAGTGCTTCAGATGATGAATGTTAGGGGGCTCAGTATTGCTCATGTGAAAAGCCATCTGCAGGTAAACCATGCCGTGCAAAATACAATTAGTTCGCTTATTTCACATAAGAAATAGCGTATCACTCTCAGTTTCCGATCTACTTATTTCCAGATGTACCGAAGCAAGAAGCTAGACCACGAGGGTCAACGGATCAGGGGAGCCATCTCGTCAGGTTCTCATCCATCCAAAAATTTCTAACCTGATTCGCCTAAAACACTTGTGCTGATGAGATGACTCCCATCTTCTACATGTGGCGAGCGCAGTATTTTCACCTATGGATTTCCATTCAATGAGAGGCGATCGACGTTTTCATGACATGCTCCTCCAAAGAGCTGCCGCCCTCTCCTCGACGGCGGAGCGCGGCGGCTTCTTCGTGTCGCGGAATGGCGGCGGCGGAGGAGGGAACACCAATAGCCGCCTCTATGGGATTCTCCAACACCACCACCTGCCATCTCCTATGCAATCTGGCTTCCAGAACGGCAGTTTCAGGTAGATTCTATGATTCTATCCCTAGACGTTTAAACCTAGCTATTCTGCAGAGAAGATCGACAGATCGAAACCCTAATTCATGATGAACATCTGCAGGAATCAAGAGTGGGCGTTCGAGCAGCGTGACACGATTGCCAGAAAGGATATGAAGGCCTCTTGGACCACGCCGCACTTCTTCGCGTCCTCGTCGGCGAGGAGGTGGCCCTTAGCCTCCGGAGCCGGCGAGCAAATGCGAGATGAGAGCTTCGGTTATTTTACCGGCCACGGCTCTGGGCCACTCTCAAGGGCCATGGCAGTGGCACCGGCGACGTCGGTCGTGCCAGGAGGAGGTAACCATCGTCTCCCGTTTAGATGGCACGGCGGCGATGGCGGCAAGGGCGCTAAGGCCACATCGTCAAATCCCATGATGATCGTCCAAGCCCTAGATTCTCAGCAGCAGAAGCATCTTGAGCAACAGAGGGCTCTGACCACACCAACCGACAAGGTGCGGCTTCCGGCAGAGCCAGAGTTGGAGCTCAGTTTGTCTCCAGCCACGGCAATGGACACCACAGATGGGATACCGAGCAAGAAGAGGAAGAAGAGCACTGCTGCATCAAGCGAGCAAGAGCTGGAACATGCCAATAAGCTGTCGATCTCGCTCTCGCTCTTGCCACCTGCAGCTTCCATGCCCATGCAGCGGCAGGAAAAGACAAGGGGCAGCGTGGAGGCCGCTCTGGGGCAGAGTACTTTGGATCTGACCATGTCGATCAAGGCATTGGAGTGAGATCTTTCAAGTACTTTGTGTCGAGGGTTGTCCAAAAATTGCACACTGATCCATGCGATCAGTTAAGATTGTTAATTTAACCTTTGTCCTCTACCAGTACATATGGAGATATATGTCATGTTTGTTGGTAAATTTGTCTATGGAGTATGGACAGCTTCTCGATCGGTACGTGACCACATGATCCATGCCTTGTTCTCTTGTGTGACAATATCTTTGGGAAGCTAAACCTATCCAGAGACAAGTATCCATTGCAGTTGCACTGCCAGTTCTTTTGGGGCTTATGAATGTCTGTCAAAATAAGTTGCCCATACCCAGTTTATTCTGGCAGCCGAAGCTAAAACTTTAGGCTAGAAGCTTATTAGTTAACCCTTAAGCCCCAAAAGAACTCGCCCTTATTAAGCTGTACACAACCATTTTTATTGTGAAATCTTAATCTTAAGGGTTTGCCCGACGGAAAAAAAAATACACATGTCAGCACTAAATGTAGCAGTAATCTTATGGTAGACCGTCATCCAAATTAGTCAGACAAAGTCACTGTTTACATCTTCAAGTGGCTGTGTTGAAGGCAATGCAACTCTCGATGTATTGATCGGGTGCACAGCGCACGTATATAAGTACAAGGGCAGCCCTTAGCCTCATCTATACAAGGAAACTAGAGGCGGGGCCGGTAGGAGATTATCCTAACAGATACATGCACATAATATGTTCAACACCACCCCTCCCCCCCCCCCCCGGCCGCCCCCCGCAGTCGATACGTCACCAGTGACACAAAGACGGGACCAGAACTCCTCAAATGTAGGCGTCGGTAACCCCTTCGTCATAACATCGGCAAACTGCTGAGCGGTGGGAACATGAAGAACGCGGATGCGCCCAAGAGCCACTTGCTCTCGCACGAAGTGAATGTTGAGCTCAATATGCTTTCTGCGACGATGATGAACGGGGTTGGCGGAGAGGTAGACTGCAGAGACATTGTCACAGTAGACAATGGTGGCCTTCGGGGCATCAAGGAGCAACTCCTGGAGAAGCTGTCGGAGCCACGAGCACTCGGCGACGGCATTGGCCACACCACGATACTCAACCTCGGCACTGGAGCGGGATACCGTGGGTTGTCGTTTAGACGGCCACGATATGAGCGAGGGACCCAGGTAGACACAGTAGCCTGAAGTGGAGCGTCGTGTGTCCGGACAGCCAGCCCAATCGGCGTTACTATAGGAAACAAGGTCGGTCGAGGGTGACGCCGTCAACATAAGACCCTGAGCTGTGGTGCCGCGGATGTACCGAAGAATTTGCTTAACCAGGTTCCAGTGAGTGTCGCGAGGAGCGTGCATGTGGAGACACACCTCCTGGACGGCGTACTGCAGGTCCGGCCGAGTGAGCGTCAAGTACTGGAGGGCGCTGACGATGGAGCGATAGAACGCCGCATCCGGTGTGGGTGAGCCGTCGAGCGCAGAGACCTTAGCCTTCGTGTCGATAGGCGTGGGGACGGGCTTGCAGTTAAGCATGCCTGCCCGCTCAAGAATGTCCTGCGCATACTTCTGCTAGTGAAGAAAGAACCCGTCGGCGCGGCGTACCATCTCAATACCGAGGAAGTAGTGCAACGGGCCGAGGTCCTTAATGGCGAACTCGGTGCTGAGGCGAACAGTATGCTGGCAAAGGAGCTCGGGCAAGGAAGCCGTCAGGATGATGTCGTCGACGTAGAGGAGCAGGTAAGCAGTCGCCGGAGCCTGGTGGTAGACGAACAGCGAGGCGTCGGAGCGAGTAGCTCGAAACCCAAGCTGCTGCAGGAAGGCGGCGATGCGTTGGTAGCAGGCACGAGGGGCCTGCTTCAACCCGTATAAGGAGCGGGAGAGCAAGCACACGTGGTCAGGACAAGCCGCGTCGACGAAGCCAGTGGGCTGCTGACAGAAAACCTGCTTCGAGAGATGGCCATGCAAGAACGCATTCGACACATCCATCCGATGCACCAGCCAGGCGCGAGAGACCGCGAGCTGAAGGACCGCGCGAATCGTGCCCGGTTTGACAACCGGGGCGAAGGTGTCGATGAAGTTGACTCCAGCACGCTGACGGAACCTGCAGACCACCCACTGAGCCTTATAGCACTAGAGAGACTCGTCAGGATGAGTCTTATGTCGGAAGACCCACTTGCCAGTGATGAAGTTGGCATGCTGGGGCCGCGGGACAAGCTGCCAGGTGCGGTTACGCATCAGCGCGTCGAACTCCTCCTGCATCGCAGCGAGCCAATGCGGATCGCGAAGCGCGGCTCGAGCTGACGACGGGAGAGGTGACGGTGTAGACGTCGAGGCAGCAAGGAGGTACTCATCCGCGGAATAGCGTGTGCTGGGCCAATGAATACCGGCGCGAGCACGGGTGACCATGCGGGTGGCCGGGGCGGACGGAGGAGCCGGCGGGGCCGGTGGAGCAGCCGGCGCGGCTGACGGGGCCGGCGAGGGCGGTGCCGGCAACGAGGCCGGCGAGGCCGGTGAGGAGGGATCAGCCGAGGGCGAGGTTGACGAAGAGCCCATCGGGATCACCTGTGAGGCCGTTGAGGAGCCAGGGTCAGGCGCATGGGATGCGCTCGTTGATCGGGCTACGAACTCAACGGGAGTCGGGGGGCGCCGTGGCCGCCGACGAAGATGCAGCTGGGGCCGATGGGAGAGCCTGGGGCGGCGGGTGAAGGCGTCGTGTCCGACGCCGCGGACCCAGACGAGGGCCCAGGCACCGCGTGGGCGCCGAAGCCGGGGTAGGACCACGCCCGACAGGGGGCCCAAAGCCAGGAGGGGGCCTGAGTGCAACTGAGCAGCCACCGCGAGGAGCGGCGGTGGGCACTGGTGACGGTGGCAAGTCGACCGGCGGTGGTACCTGGTGAAAAGGAAAAGACCTCTCTTCAAAGTAAACGTGTCGCGAAGTGAAGACTCGGTGGGAGACCGGATCGTAGCAACGATAGCCTTTGGTATTTGGTGGGTATCTGAGAAAGAGGCATGCCATGGAGCGAGGTGCGAGTTTATGAGGAGTAGTGGAGGCGATGCTAGGATAACAAAGACACCCAATGACACGGAGGTCGTCATAGGAGGGGGGCTACCGAAGAGGAGATGGTGTGGTGCGAAGTTCCCACGAGCACGACCCGGACGAATGTTGATGAGAAGAGAGACGGTGGAGAGGGAGTTCAGCCAAAACCGGGGCGGGACGTTAGCGTGGAAGAGAAGAGTACACACACAATCATTGAGGGTGCGAAGGATCCGTTCGGCGCGACCATTTTGTTGCGAGGTATACTGGCAAGTGAGACGAAGAATCGTGCCATGTGTGGCAAGAAGGGTGCGAACCCAGACGTTGTCGAACTCCTTCCCGTTGTCATTCTGCAAGGCATGAATGGGACGCCCAAACTGCGTAGCAACATAGGAGTAAAACGTAGTGAGAACGGAGAGTGCATCAGATTTTCTCCGCAACGGGAAGGTCCACACATAGTGCAAAAAATCATCAAGTATGACAAGATAGTATAAAAAACCCGTATTACTGGCAACAGGAGATGTCCATAAGTCACTATGAATCAACTCAAATGGATACGACGCCACCGATGAGGACGCACTAAATGGAAGGCGGACGTGCTTACCGAGACGACAAGCATGACAAGTATGATCATCGGTTTTATTACACATGAATGAAAAAGTCCTAAGAATATGACGAAGGGTGGCCGGGTTCGGATGTCCCAGCCAAGCATGCCAAAGGTCCACCGTGGCGGAGAGAGCGACTGTAGCGGAGGTGGAGGTGTCGGTGGAGTGCATCGGGTAGAGGCTGTTCGGGCTATCACATCGATGGAGTACCATCCGGGTACGGGCGTCCTTGACACAGAAACTCACTTCGTCAAATTCAACAGTTATAGGATTTTCACGTGTAAGAGAACGAACGGAAACAAGATTTGTGACTAGCTCAGGTGAAACTAGGACATTAGACATATGTATAGGCATTGAGTTAGACGGAAAGGAACCATGACCGACATGAGTAATGGGAAGGGATGAACCGTCCCCAACAGTGATACGACATGCGATAGAAACTAGATATGCGGAGTTGAGGTTACCAGGGTTGGAAGTCATGTGGGTGGTAGCCCTGGTGTATGTGTTGGGTGTGGGGGCGGAGTGAAGCGCCGCGAGGAGGGCCGGATCCCAGGGGCAGCATATGAGGGCGCGGCAGCGGGGTAGCCGCCCGGGGCGGCGAACATCGCTTGGTGAGCGCCGGGACGGGGGCCTAGGATCCCAGCCAGGACGGGGGCCCGTGACACGGGCATCGTGTAGGCGTGGACCACCCCCGTCCAAGGGTTGGGCGCGGCAGCCCAGGGGGCCGGGGGTAGCAGCTGCTGCTGCGGCTGGCGGGGCACCCCCTCCCCCGCGTCATGTTGTTGCCGCTGCTTCTTGCTGCGGCGCCCTCCGCGGCGACAATCGGTGGCAGGGGGCGGCGGGTGGTAGGCCGGCTGCGGAGGCGTCGGGAAGTAGGAGGCCACCGGTGGCGGCAGAGGCCGCTGTAGCTGCGGAGCCATGGGAGGAGCGGCGCGGGAGGTTCCCGCGGCGAGCGCCGTGTGCGTGGCCTCGGACTTCACCATATTCATCCTCCTCTCCTCCAACCGAAGATAGGCCACAACCTGAGGAAAGGTCATGTCCGGAAGGAACATGAGGCTGGAGGCCGCGTTGCTGAACTCTTCGTTCAGGCCGGCGATGAGCGTGCTAAGGAGGAGCTCGTCAGAGACCCACTCCCCGAGGTCGCGAAGCTCGTCAGCAAGTTTCTTAAGGCGCATACAATAATCGTCGATAGACGAGTCAAGTTGATGGCAGCCAAAAAATTCTTGCTGAAGGAACACGTGGCGCTGGAGGGCGTTGTTGGTGAAGAGCCCGTTCAGCTTCGCCCACACCATCTGCGCGTCATCAATATCGCACAAGATGGTGTGGAAGATGTCCTTGGATATTGTTTGGTATAGCCAGCGGGTGATGGTCACGTCGATGGTTGATACATCTCCAACGTATCTATAATTTATGAAGTATTCATGCTATTATATTATCCATCTTAGATGTTTTATATGCTATTTTATATGATTTTTGGGACTAACCTATTAACCTAGAGCCCCGTGCCAATTTCTGTTTTTTCCTTGTTTTTGAGTTTTACAGAAAAGGAATACCAAACGCAGTCCAATTGACGTGCCAATTTTTGTTGATTTTTTATGGACCAAAAGAAGCCCCTGGAGCAAAAGAGTTGGGCCACAAGAGTCACGGGCAGTCCACGAGGGTGGGGGCGCCCCCCCCCCCGGGCGTGGGCCCCTGCCTCATGGACGACTCGGAGACCCCCCTAACGTGAAACCAACGCCAAAAATTCCTATAAATACAGAAACCTCCAGAAAATAGCCTAGACCGGAAGTTTCGCCACCGCAAGCCTCTGTAGCCACGAGAAATCAATCTAGGCCCTCTCGGGCACCCTGCCGGAGGGGGCCATCATCACCATGAAGGCCAAGGACCAGAGGGAGAACCTCTCCCCATCTAGGGGGAGGCCATGGAGGAGGAAGCACAAGGGGGAGAACCTCTCCTCCTCTCTCTCGGTGGCGCCAGAGTGCCATCGTGAGGGGAATCATCACCGCGGTGATCGTCTTCATCAACATCACCATCATCATCACCATCCTCATCTATTTTACGCGGTCCACTCTCCCGCACCCCGCTGTAATCCCTACTTGAACATGGTTCTTTATGCCACATATTATGATCCAATGATGTGTTGCCATCCTATGATGTTTTGAGTAGATATCCTTTGTCTTTGGGTTGATTGACGATCTAGATTGGTATGAGTTGTATGTTTTATTTTGGTGCTGTCCTATGGTCCTCTCCGTGTCGCGCAAGCATGAGGGATTCCCGCTGTAGGGTGTTGCAATACGTTCATGATTCGCTTATAGTGGGTTGGTGAGTGACTGAAACACAAATCCGAGTAAGGGGGTTGTTGCGTATGGGAATAAAGAGGACTTGATGCTTTAATGCTATGGTTGGGTTTTACCTTAATGATCTTTAGTAGTTGAGGATGCTTGCCATAGTTCCAATCATAAGTTCATATGATCCAAGAAGAGAAAGTATGTTAGCTTATGCCTCTCCCTCATATGAAATTGCAACGACGACTACCGGTCTTGTTAACAATTAACAAGGCTAATTCCGCACACCAACCCATCATTATTCCACACTCGCTATTTATAATATTTAGTGATATATTCTAACTTTATGATAACAGCACCTACTTTTATATTTTAGCTCTCCGGTACCATGCAAAGTTATCCTCTTCATACCCACACGTAGTTTTATTTCTCGTTTCTAGTTGAAAGCGAATGTTCGGTGCATGTAGAGTCGTATCAGTGGCAGATAGGGCTTGGGAGAATATTGATCTTACCTTTAGATCCTCGTGGGTTCGACACTCCATACTTATCACTTCCACCTTTGGAAATTGCTACGATAATTCCCTGCACTTGGGGATTATCAAGCTCTTTTCTGGCGCCGTTGCCGGGGAGCAATAGCGTGTGGTTGATATTCTCGTGTGTGCTTGTTTGCTTTCTTCACTAAGTAGATTTTGTTTTTCCTTTTTGTTTCTGTTTAGTTGTGGGTGAAACATACAAAAAAATTAAGAATGAAAATACAAAAAAAATACTTGCCTCTTATGCCTAAAAAGTTTTTCGAAAAGAAAAGTGATTGGAAAGTTATGCATTGAAGAAGTGAGGGTCGACCTTGAGCACTTGTGTTCATGCTCACAGAAACAATGTAGAATTTTTCATGGAAGTTTCTCTGTAAATAATTATCCCCTTGTGTATATCCATTGTATTATAAAAATAATGTGACAAGCTTTGGTTTTAGGATGATTAGATTGCTTGTTTACTATGTGCAGAACAAAAACAAAAACTTTGGCTCTAGTGCGTGATTTTACGTTTTTTACTGGAAGGTCAAATGGGTATGAAACTTTCTCCAAATTACTTATGTACAAAGTTTTCAAATTTTAAAATTTATTTCATAATTTTTGGAGTTACATAAGTTTACTAAACTTCAAGATTACTACAAACTGTGCTGTTTTTGACAGATTCTGTTTTTCGAGTGTTGTTTGCTTATTTTGATGAATCTATGGCTAGTAACGGGGGGTATGAACAATAGAGAAGTTGGAATACATCACCAATATAAATAAATAATTAGTTCATTAAAGTACCTAAAGGTAGTGATTTGCTTTAGTATACTAACAGATTTCACAAAGTTTTTGTTAAAGTTTTGTGTGGATGAAGTGTTCGAAGATCGAGGAGCTATCAATATGAGAAGAATAAAGAGAGGCAAGAGTTCAAGCTTGGGGATGCCCAAGGCACCCCAAGTAAACATTTCAGAGGATACTCAAGCATCTAAGCTTGGGGATGCCCCGGTTGGCATCCCATCTTTCTTCTTCAATAAATATCGGTATACCTCGGTTTTTGTTTTGTTCACATGATTTGTGTCCTTTGTGTTTCTCTTTTTATTTAATAACCATGCTAGTATGAGATGTCCCTTCATCAATTTATAGAATAATTCACTTATATCTTTTAAGTATGATCTTATAGAATTGATCTTTGTGCTTCACTTAAATCTTTTGAGTATGGTTTTATAGAATGCTTCGTGTGCTTCACTTACATTTTTTGAGCTTGGATATTGGTTAGTTTATATTAATTGTAGAATGCTCCATGAACTTCACTTATATCTTTTGGAGTATGAATAATACTATCATCTAAAGTGGGGTTGGAAGGGTGTCAACTTTAGGAATTAGTGATCCAACTATTCCGAATGAGAAGAATTTTGCTTATGAGGAGAGTAGAAAAATTTCTATGCTTGTAGATAATGAAAAGAATGCTTTATGTGATGGTTATATTGTTAAATTCATTCATGATGCTACTGAAAATTATTATGAGGGAGGAATATATGCTTGTAGGAGTTTCAATAATATCAAGTTTCCTCTCTATGTGCTTAAAGTTTTGAAGTAATACTTGTTTCGCCTTCCTATGCTAGTTGATTCTTGTTCCTATAAATTATGTGCTCACAAAATCCCTAGGCATAGGAAGTGGGTTAGATTTAAATGTGCTAGTCATATTCTTCATGATGCTCTCTTTATGTTTCAATCCTTATCTTTTATGTGAGCATCATTAAAATCATCATGCCTAGCTAAAAGGCATTAAAGAAAAGCGCTTGTTGGGAGACAACCCAATATTTACCCTTACTGTTTTCGTGTGTTTACATGATTAAGCTACTGTAGTCATCATGTTTTATAGCTTTTGTTTCAATAAAGTGCCAAGTAAGACCTTTGGGAAGACTTGGGTAAAAGTTAATGTGATCTTGCTGTAAAAAAACAGAAACTTTGTGCTCACGAGATTAGCTACCATTTTTTTAAAGAAGAGTGATTTTGAGTTGATTCTTTTTGCAGAAGATTAATAGACAAATTCCTAACGTCCACCAATTTATTTCATAATTTTTGGAGTAAGATAAGTATGGTTTCTGTTCAGATCATTACAGACTGTTCTGTTTCCGACAGATTCTGTTTTCATTACATAGTTTGCTTGTTTTCTAGTTTCTATGGTTTATATTTCTCAATATAAATTGTAGAAATGATATGGTACAGTAAATGTTGCGTGGGAACAATTATGAACCTTGTCTTAGACAGTACCAAAGTGAATGGTTTACTCTTTATCATACTAACCTATCTCACTAAGTTTTGTTAAGTTTTGTATGACTGAAGTTTTCAAGCTTTGGGTGAGATATCGATATGAGGAGAATAAGGAGTGTAAATACCCTAAACTTGGGGATGCCCAAGGCACCCCAAGGTAATATTCAAGGAAGACTCAAGCGCCTAAGCTTGGGGATGCCCCGGAAGGCATCCCCTCTTTCGTCTTCAAAACTATCGGTATACCTTACTCGAAGCTATATTTTTATTCGTCACATGATATGTGTTTTTCTTGGAGCGTGTTTTCAATTTTACTTGCTGTTTGAATAAAATCATTGGATCTGAAATCTTGAATGAAAAAGAATCCTCCCATGGCTAGTTAATTATTTAACTACTCAGTGTTCTTCACTTGTATCTTTTTGGAGTAGTTTGTCATTTACTCACGTGCTTCACGTATATCCTATGAGTAAATGGTTGAATGAATTGAATGTCATAAATCTGAATTTATGTATGTTTCTTATGCTTATACCATGGGGAGTAATGACTTCACACAGAATAAGTATAGGTAGTAAACTTATTGAAGGTTAGCAAACGCAGAATTGGTCACTTGAACAATTCATGAAAGAATATTGAAGGAAGAGAGATTTCACATATAAATATACTATCTTGGACATCTTTTGTAATTGTGAGCACTCATTAAAATATGACATATTAAAAGGTAGATGTTGGACAAGGAAGAGAACGTAATGGGTTATGTTTTCTTATATCCGAAATAAAGTATATTATCAGGGATCATCCAACATGCTGAGCTTGCCTTCCCCCCTCATGCTAGCCAAATTCTTTGCACCAAGTAGAGATACTACTTGTGCTTCCGAATATCCCTTAAACTAGTTTATCCATGAGAGTCCACCATACCTACCTAAGGATTGAATAAGATCCTTCAAGTAAGTTTTTATTGGTGCATGCAATAAAAATTGCTCTCTAAATATGTATGATCTATTAGTGCGAAGAAAATAAGCTTCATACGAACTTGTGATAGGGAAGAAATAAAAGCTACAGACTGCATAATAAAGGTCTCTATCACAAGAGGCAATATAAAGTGACATTTTTTTTGCATTAAGATTTTGTGCATCCAACCTTAAAAGCACATGACAACCTCTGCTTCCCTCTGCGAAGGGCCTATCTTTTACTTTTATCTTCTACCTTATGCAAGAGTCATGGTGATCTTCACCTTTTATTTTTACATTTTATCCTTTGGCAAGCACATTGTGTTGGAAAGATCCCGATATATATATCCAATTGGATGTAAGTTATCATGAACTATTATTGTTGACATTACCTTTGAGGTAAAAGGTTGGGAGGCGAATCTATAAGCCCCTATCTTTCTCTGTGTCCAATTAAAACTTTGAACCCATAAATATCACGTGAGTGTTAGCAATTGCGAAAGATTAAACGATAGTTGAGTATGTGGACTTTGCTAAATCAAAGCTCTGACATAGACCCTTCCTGAAAATAAGATGAATTGCAATTGTTTGATGACTAAGAGCACTGTTTGTTAGTTTTCAAGAAAGTTTATGATCTATACTTTAACATGTGAATAGCTTGTTACTTGGTCATGAATTTTTTTTATGAGATGAGCTATTGTTATGACATATAATGATGCTAGAAAAGGCGATTGAAATTATCATTGATCAAACTTGTGCACCTGCTAGCATTCACACTTCATAAATTATTTCTTCTATCATTTACCTACTCAAGGACGAGCGGGAATTAAGCTTGGGGATGCTGATACGTCTCCAATGTATCTATAATTTATGAAGTATTCATGCTATTATATTATCCATCTTAGATGTTTTATATGCATTTATATTCAATTTTATATGATTTTTGGGACTAACCTATTAACTAGAGCCCAGTGTCAGTTTCTGTTTTTTCCTTGCTTTTGAGTTTTACAAAAAAGGAATACCAAACGGAGTCCAATTGACGTGCCAATTTTGGTTGATTTTTTATGGACCAGAAGAAGCCCCTGGAGCAAAAGAGTTGGGCCCGAAGAGTCCCGGGCAGTCCACGAGGGTGGGGGCACGCCCACCCCCCTGGGTGTGGGCCCCTGCCTCATGGATGACTCGGAGACCCCCCTGACATGAAACCAACGCCAAAATTTCCTATAAATACAGAAACATCTAGAAAATAACCTAGATCGGAAGTTCCGCCGCCGCAAGCCTCTGTAGCCACAAGAAATCAATCTAGGCCCTCTCTGGCACCCTGCCGAAGGGGGCCATCATCACCGGAGGCCATGGAGGAGGATCCCGGAGGGGCCATCATCGCCATGAAGGCCAAGGACCAGAGGGAGAACCTCTCCCCATCTAGGGGGAGGCCATGGAGGAGGAAGCACAAGGGGGAGAACCTCTCCTCCTCTCTCTCGGTGGCGCCAGAGTGCCATCGCAAGGGGAATCATCACCGTGGTGATCGTCTTCATCAACATCACCATCATCATCACCATCCTCATCTATTTTACGCGGTCCACTCTCCCGCACCCCGCTGTAATCCCTACTTGAACATGGTTCTTTATGCCACATATTATGATCCAATGATGTGTTGCCATCCTATGATGTTTTGAGTAGATATCCTTTGTCTTTGGGTTGATTGATGATCTAGATTGGCATGAGTTGTATGTTTTATTTAGGTGATGTCCTATGGTGCTCTCTGTGTCGCGCAAGCGTGGGGGATTCCCGCTGTAGGGTGTTGCAATACGTTCATGATTCGCTTATAGTGGGTTGGTGAGTGACTGAAACACAAACCTGAGTAAGGGGGTTGTTGCGTATGGGAATAAAGAGGACTTGATGCTTTAATGCTATGGTTGGGTTTTACCTTAATGATCTTTAGTAGTTGCGGATGCTTGTTATAGTTCCAATCATAAGTGCATATGATCCAAGAAGAGAAAGTATGTTAGCTTATGTTTCTCCCTCATATGAAATTGCAATGACGACTACCGGTCTTGTTAACAATTGCCAAGGATAATTCCGCACGCCGACCCATCATTATTCCACACTCGCTATTTATAATATTTAGTGATATATTCTAACTTTAGGATAACAACACCTACTTTTATATTTTAGCTCTCCGATACCATGCAAAGTTATCCTCTTCATACCCACAACGTAGTTTTATTTCTCGTTTCTAGTTGGAAGCAAATGTTCGGTGCACGTAGAGTCGTATCAGTGGAAGATAGGGCTTGATAGAATATTTATCTTGCCTTTAGCTCCTCGTGGGTTCGACACTCCATACTTATCACTTCCACCTTTGGAAATTGCTACGATGATTCCCTGCACTCGGGGATTATCAATGGTCAGCCAGTTGTCGTCCACGAACATGAGGTCGGAGTCGACGAAGGCATCAATGTGATCGATGAGGTGGTACTCGCGGAAGACGTGGGAGAAGTAGGTCTTCCAGGCATAGTAGGTGGAGGTGGCGTAGTCGAGGATCATGGGCACGCGAGCAAACATGTCAAGCTCGCGAACGATTTCCACCAGAGGAGGAGCCGGACCGTCGAAGGGGTTGGAGGGGATGGACACGACGGCGTGGGGAGAGGCCATCGGGAGGAGTGGGTGGTGCGGCACGGCGACCGAGGTGGTGGCGGCGCGGTAGTGTTCGGCGGTGGTGGCTCGGGTGGGTGGTTGCGATCGGGTGGGGAGGCGGCTCGGGAAGGGAGGGATATCAGGAGGGAGAGGGAGATCGGGGGAGGGAGAGGGAGTCGGGAGGCGCGCATGGCGGCGGCGCAGGAAGATGGCGACAGCGGCGGCTAGGGAGGAGCAGAAGCTAGGATTGGATCGGGAAGGAAACTGATACCATGTTGAAGGCTCGATGTATTGATTGGGTGCACAACACACATATATAAGTACAAGGGCAGCCCTCAGCCTCATCTATACAAGGAAACTAGAGGCGGGGCCGGTAGAAGATTATCCTAACAGATACATGCACATAATATGTTCAATAGGCTGCACACACAACGACAGAGCCAGAAAAATTGAATGAGGGGGGCCAAGTGTTGCTAAGCCTTGTCTGGGAGGGCCAGTCCATGAAAATGCATACCATTGTTTACATGCATATTAGGCTTAAATCGGTGATGTTAGGAGGGCAGGCCCTGCTAGTCCCCCTGTCTCCGCTACTGTGCACATAGAGGCCAGACTCCCACGCATCTATATATTACAATGAGCATCACATACAGTTTCAGTGGGCAGTCTTGTAGACAACTAGCACAAGCTTGAAACTCTAATATTGTTGAAACCAGAGCATTAAGAAAAACCTTATAATAACCCAATATAAAAAGAACCGACACAGCCTGAATATGAGCCTTAAGTTGTGCGCTAACCCAACTAACTGGTTCCAACCATATTCGGGATACTAACTGAGGTACGTTAAAAGCCACGTGAATTGTCCATAATATCTTGGACGATGGATCGTCCCCTCAAGAAAGCACTCTAGCTGATGGAAATCAATCCATGCATCTTCGGAGCTAGACGGCTGGCAAGCAGTTTGCCAGAGCCTACACCGAGCGAAGTAAAGCTCAATTTTCTTCAAGCTAGACATTGCCAAAGTATTTGACTTACTTAGATGGCATTACCTACTTGATGTTCTCTAACACGTGGGATTTTCTTGTAGGGACCTCATTGTGCTCTCTTTGGCCACAACCTCCTCATGCATCCTACTTAATAGAGCTCCTATAACTCACACTTCACCACCCAAGAGGATTGCGGCAGGGTGGCCCGCTCTCTCCCTTCCTCTTCATGTTGACCATCAACCCACTTCAGAGGATCCTTGAGCGTGCTACTGATGTGGGCATCCGCAGCCCTATTTCTCACCACCATGCCTTCATCCGAGTCAGCCTCTATGTCGACGATGTAGCCTGCTTCCTGAACACCGTCAAACACGAAGTTGATGCGCTGCACTCCATCCTTGCGACTTTTGGAAGTGTTTCAGGATTGTAACCAACTTTGCTAATAAATTGGCTGCCTTCCCAAATTGCTATGACGGTCAGACTGTGGCTATTGCTCTTGATGGTTTCGAAGGGGATTATTGACTCTTTCCGAAGAAAATATTTGGGCTCCCACTTGTTGGGCTAAGTCCCTCCACATGGAGGTGTGTTGGCAGCCCAACATCAGCCCACACAAGTCCAACAATGTGAAATGTTGATCTTCTTGCATCCAACGGTTGTGAGTGTTCCCTGATGAAGGGAGCAAGGGGAAAACCCTAGTCACTCCACCCCTACTGGTGGTGGCTGCCATTCGTGAGAATGTGAGAGCAGACACAAGCGCGGAACACAACCTGTGAGAGAGAGGAAGAAGAAGAAGTGGACGTTTTGTCCAGATTTGTTGCATCTGACTAGACAATGTTCAAGCTGGTGATTGGAGGCTCAAACATGCTTGGATTGATCACAAACTTGGTGAGCTCATTACTTACTTTGACTACTTTGATCTGAGAGTGGTTTTGAGGATTGGATCAGTGGAGCATCAAATTTGCGAGTGGTTTTGTCAGCTCTGAGTACTACAGTTTCAGAACAGAGTAGTTTTGGGGAACAAACAGTTTTGGTACGCAAACGGTGTCCAATTTGGCTGAAATTTTGAGGGGCTCAAGAACTTGTGTGTCTAATATTCTGACAAATTTGGTGTTGTTTGGTTCAGTGGTTTGAGAGCAGCTTGCAAAACACTGAAGGGGACAGAAGATGTATAAACTCTACTTTGCTGAATTCTCGCCTTTTGTTGTTGGTCTTGCTGTTGTCGGTTGGCAACATGGAGAGTGTGTTGTAAATCTCTCTAGAGGTTCTAGAGAATACTTTTTAATCACCATTCTCATAGTGAAGTTTTGTGGACCTGTCGGTCCATAGCCGTAGTTTTTTATCCTCAAGTTGAGGAGGTTTTTCCACGTTAAATCATGTGTCACATGTGCATGTTGTTTGTGTTATTCCGCTGCTAACATGTTGGTTGAAGTTGTCCTCAAAGTTCACTACAAGTGGAGGGGGTTGTGTAGTGAGCATATTTATCGTGTCGGTGAATTTGTGCAATGCATTGTTGCTATCCAATCCCCAACAAAGTGGCATCGGAGTCTTGGTTTGCTTGTCCAAATTGCTAAGTTTCTTGTGCTGAAAGATGGAAGTGAATACCGGTAGGATGGTATCTTTGAATGGTATAAACTATCATGCATGGAAGGGCAAGACGGAGGACTTTTTATATGTCAAAGAATACTGGAAGCCAATGTTCTCCACTTAGATTCCAGAGGGCATTGAGGAAGGTCACTGGAAGGTACTTCATCGCCAAGCTTGTGGGTTTCGATGACAATATTTTGAACCATATCATTGATGAGACACATGCACACACACACCTTATAGCAGAAATTGGAAGAGCTGTTTGCCTGGAAAGAATGTAGAAAGAAGATGTTCTTGAACAAACAATTGATGTGTTTGAGGTACAAAGCGGGCATTCTAATTGCAGATCATGTGAATACATTCCAAGGCATTATAAATTCAGCTTTCTTCAATAGGAATTACAGTTGAAGATGAAGTGGGAGGCTTGTTGCTACTAGGCTCATTACCAGACAACTAGGAGACATTCAAGGTCACGGTTTGCCATATCAACACCTAATGGAGTTCTCACTTGGAATCTTGTGAAAACCACGATACTAAATGAAGAGTCCAAAAAGGTTGCTGAAGCTAGTTCTTCCTCACATTCAGAGGTGTTGGTCACTCCCTCTAGGGGAAGAAGCAAGAGCAGAGGTCCAGGTAAAAGGGAAGAAAGAGGTAGGAGCAAATCAAGAGGCAAGTATTCTCACTATCGGTGTCGTCGCGGCCATTAGAAGGACCACATTAAGTGGCAATGTGACAAGTGGAAAAAGGAGAAAAGGAAAAAACGCAAGATCAGAAGAAAGATGACAGTGATAGTGACACAAAGGGCAACCGAGTTACTGTAGTATAAGAGTCTTGTTATGCATGAAGCAAATGAGGATAGATTTGGTTCCACTATTGAGGAGAGGGTCACTGTTGTTTCTGATCAAACCGTCAACCTTGTGGATGGTGATGAGATGATTTGGATACCGGACAGCAGTGTTGCCATGCATGCTACATCTCGCAGAGAGATCTTCATTAACTATATATTAGGTGATTTTGGTGTTGTGAAGATGGGGAACAATGATAGGGCAGTCATCATTGGAAAAGGAGATGTGCATTTGGAGACCGCAAATGGTACAAGGTTAGTCCTCGAATTTGTGAGGCATGTTGAGGCACTTTGTCTCAATATTATATCAGTTGGTTTGCTTGATGGAGATGATTACTTGAGCAGTTTTGTAATAGGATAGTACAAGCTCACCAAAGGCAACATGGTTGTTGTAAGAGGTAAAATAGTCTCGGTTTTGTATCACATCATGCTAAGCTATTTAGTGACTCTGTCAATGCACTAGAGAAGGGTGATCATTGTGCTCTAGGGCACAAGAGACTTGGGCACATGAGTGAGAAGGGGTGACAGTGCTAGTGAAGAAAAAATTGTTGAAGGGTGTGAAATGAGTTCACATCAAGAAATGTTAAGATTGTCTAGCGGGGAAGTAACCCAAAGTTGCCTTCAAGACTCTACCTCCTCACAAGAAGCCTGAGATGTTGGACTTGATACATTCTGATGTTTGCAAAATGTCAGTAAGATCTCTTGGTGGTGCTAAGTACTTTGTGACTTTTATTGATGACTTTTCCAGGAAAGTTGGGCCTTAACTTTGAGGACCAAAGATCACTAGGTGTATTCAAGTAGTTCCAAGCCTCGGTTGAGAAAGAAACTGAGAACAAGATCAAGTGTGTTCACATTGATAATGGAGGAGAGTACTGTCGGTGTACTAAAGTAGGGGTACTCTAGTATCCCGAACTTGTGCACGGGCAGTCGCAGCACCCCGCAGCAAGGCCCGCCAGGTGATCACCAAAGCTCTCTATGGTTCCTTTGAAGCCATTCGAGAACAAAATATTTAAGTCAAGAAGACAAGTCCCCGGCAAGAGGAGCTTGCCGGGAAGGCCATTCAAGGTACGAGACCCCGGCAAGAGGAGCTTGCCGGGAAGCCCAACAAGAGCATCTCAAAGAACCTGTCGCAGCACGCCACGCGTCCCGGCAGGACCCGGCGAGCGACAAGTTCCCGGGCACGACAAGACAACGGCCGCGGCAAGGCACTTGCCGCGGCAGGCAGCCACTCTGTGCCCGCGCTCCAGCTCACCCACCTACGTGTCGCTCCGGGACCCTTCCCAGCGTACGTGGCGGGAGGCTGTGCAGCCAGGGGTACACTATGGCATGCAGCGCTGACAGGATCGCCATCGTGGCGAACGATAGCGCCCCTGACAGTCCCTTTTCTGCACCGTCTGGGCGATGTAGACGGGCATTTAATGCCTTTGTCCCCTGCCGTCAGGGTTAGGTATGATACACTGTGTAGGTAGTTGTACCTACCGCAGCATATTTACACTTTTACCCTTACCTACGTTGCCACCTGTTGGAGACCCCTTGGCCATATAAAAGGAGGCCCATGCACAACGTAGGGGGGGGATCGATCCTCAGAGAAGCACTCGGTCTCGTTAGCTGCTCGAGTGTACTGTAGCACTCGGCGCTCCCGAGCAAGAACTCAATACAATCCACAAAGCAGCAGTAGGAGTGTTATCTCTCCGGAGAGCTCCGAAGCTGGGTAAAAACCTTCCCCCCGCGTGCTTCGCCTCGATCCGCTCTTCGCGCAGCCTCCGCCCCCGCCGAACCGAGAAGGGGCTCCGTCCCCATAGGTGCTCGGGGAGCCCAGGAAACCCCCGGCATCTCTGGCGCGCCAGGTAGGGGGCGTCGAGGTTGTGTGAACCTGATCCGGCGTTCATGCGAGCTGAATCTTCATCGACTTCATCGACATGCCACCGAAGAAGAAGGCTTCGGAGGCGGCTGCGCCGTCCGCGTCGAATCCACCGCCGCCGCAGCAAACGGCCGGCAGGGAGAACGCCGGCGGTGGAACGGGCGCCGACGAGGGAGCCCACGGTGCCAACAAGTCCAAGGACAAGACCGCGCTGCCCGCTGGCGGCGTAGTCGGCTCCCCCGACGACCGGGCGTCCATAGACGCACCGCGCCCATCTCAAGAGGCGCAGGACCGGCAGCGTCGTGGTACTCATGGTACCATACGCTCGCTGGACCCAAATCGAGCTAGCGGATCCCGGGACGCTCAAGGCCAACATGCGCGCCGACGTGCTGGCGCGAGCGAGGCACGGTCGCCTGGACGGAATACTGCTCCTTCCAACATCGTTGGGAGCCCGAGCATATCCCGCTCCTCGCACCGTTTGCCACCGCTACCCGCCACCCCAGCAGAAGCTCTAGCACGAGCTCAACTGCTCCTAGACTTCCCTCCAGCGCCAGACAAGATCGACGACTGGAGGGCCACCATTCAGAGTCTCATCAGCTTCGCCAACGGCGACACTCCGCGGCCAGCGACCACATCACAGCCGCGGCAGGCCAGCCAAGTGCGAGCCGATGGCGACAAAACCGGTGGGGGTGCAACCACCATGCACTCTCCGCCCCGAAGGCCAAGATCGCCGACTCGCCGGGTCCGCCACGACAGCGACTCCACTGCTTCCTCAGATCCGGCGAACTCGTCGCGATCAGCGCCACGTTCTTCACGAATGGCAGCAAGAAGACGCCCGCACCCGCATCGAGCGCCGGAGGGAAACGCGGCGTCAATCAGACCGATGCGCTGGCCCCACTGTCGATATGCAAGCGCCAGGGGAACCAGGCGACCTGCCGTACGCGGTAGGTTGCCCTGCGTTTACCCATGAGCTGCGGCAAGTCCAGTGGCCCAGCACAAAGAATTTCAAGCCAGACGTACCAGAGAAGTACGACGGCAGTCTGCATCCGTCGGAGTTCCTCAGCATCTACACCATTGCGGTGCAGGCTGCCGGGGGGCAGGACGACAAGATCCTCGCCAATTACTTCCCTCTGGTGCTCAAGCCCAACGTCAGGTCCTGGCTCATGCACTTGCCGGAAAACTCCATATCTTCCTGGGCGGACCTATGCCATCAGTTTGTCGGCGCCTTTACAGGCGGCCACAAACCCCATGGCCAGGAGAGTGATCTTCACCTGCTTGCCCAGAAGGAAGGGGAGCCTCTACGTAAGTACATCCAGAGATTCAGCCAAGTGCAACGCAACATCCCAGACGTCCACCCTGCCGCGGTCATCAGTGCGTTCCATCAGAACGTGCGCAACCGCAGGATGCGGGAGGAGATGGCGATGTGCAAGATCAGAGACGTCAGCGAGCTGTATGCCCTGGCCGACAGATGTGCACGTGCTGAGGAAGGGAGGAAACTCCCCGGAGAGAACGTAGGAACCGCAGGATCTGACAGCGACGATGCCGCCCCAGCAAGCAAAAACAGGCGGCAGAACAATAGGAAGAGAAAAGGCAAAGACGTGCTAGTTGTCGAGCAATCCGGCAACGAAGGTGGCGCCAAGACAGCCAAGACTGATGGCTCTGGCAAGGAGGTTGCCGCATGCGCCAGCTGCCAGGCTGTGGCGGCCGCCGACAAGCAGGATGGCACCAACAAGCAGTACTGCAAGATTCACCGCACCAAAGGCCATGATCTCCAGAGCTGCAAGAAGGTCGAACAGCTCGTTGAGCTGCAAAAGGCCGAGTACGAGCGACGCGACAAGGAGAAGGCCCAAGGAGGTGCTGGAGAATCTGGTATGAAGCGCACTGGCCTGGGGGGACGCCGCGGCAACACCAAGCAGCGGCAAGGCGACAGACCTCCCCGCGGCCGCGACAAGGATGAAGATGACGACGACGACGAAGACATGGATGACGCCGAGACCAGCGAGCAGGAGTTCCAGAAAGCCACAGAAGTTTTGTGCGTTGACGGCGGTGCTTCTCTGCATACTTCACACTGCCAACTTAAGCAGTGGGTGCGGGAAGTTAATGCAGCAGAACCACCCGTCGAGTCACGCAAGCTTCTGAAATGGTCCAGCACGCCTATCATCTTTGATATTGAGGACCACCCCGATCGCACAACTGCTGTCGGGTGTTTGCCGATGTTGGTCTCACCAACTATCCGCAACCTCAAGGTCACTAAGATGCTAGTTGACGGCGGGGCCGGCTTGAACCTGATCTCCTCCGCTGTACTTCGGAGACTCCAAGTCCCTGACAGCGAGCTCGAAGAGACCGGCACATTTCAAGGAATCAACCCGGGAAGGAGCAAGCCGAAGGGGAAGATCACGCTGCCGGTGATATTTGGCAGTGAGTTGAACTTCAGGACTGAGAAGATCACTTTCGACGTTGCCGATTTCCCATTGCCTTACAATGGGATTCTCGGCCGTCCAGCGCTCGCCAAGTTCATGGCGGCCTCTCACTACACGTACAACATGCTGAAGATGCCAGGCCCGATAAGTGTCATCTCTGTACATGGCGACAAGAAAGACGCTCTCATCTGTGCCGACAAGATCTACCGGGAAGCAGCAGCTGCCGCGGATCGCGAGACACTTTCCGCTGAAGCTCCCGGGGGGAAGAAGAAGACCAAATCCGGCAAGAGCTCTGATGCCCACTCCGGCAAGCGCACCTCTTCGGAGTGCTGCGCTACCGTCGAGGACGCACCATTGAGCTCCACCGGCAAGTGTAAGAAGACAATGGCAGCTCCGCCAGCAACCAAGAAGGTGTCCGCCAAGGAGGACGGCACTGGTGGTACCTTCACCATCAGTGCCACTCTCGACACTAAATAGGAAAGTGCGCTTGTTGCTTTCCTGCGGGCGAATGTCGACGTGTTTGCGTGGCAACCATCTGACATCCTCGGCGTTCCCAGGAAAGTAATCGAGCACCACCTCGCCGTCTGTCCTCACGCGCGACCCGTCAAGCAGAGAGTCAGGAAACAAGCGGTGGAGCGCCAAGAGTTCATCGCCGAAGAGATCAAGAAGTTGGAAGCAGCAGGCCTCATCAGAGGAGTGCTCCATCCTACGTGGTTGGCCAATCCTGTAGTCGTGCGCAAGGCGAACGGGAAATGGAGACTTTGCATTGACTTCACCGATGTCAACAAAGCTTGTCCCAAAGACCCATTTCCCTTGCCGCGCATTGACTAGATTGTCGACTCCACAGCCGGATGCGACTTGCTTTCGTTTCTTGACGCATACTCAGGATACCATCAGATCTTCATGGCAGAAGAGGATGAGGAGAAAACCGCGTTCATCACTCCATGTGGCACGTACTGTTTTGTACGGATGCCTTTCGGTTTGAAGAATGCTGGTTCAACATTTGCAAGGGTCGTCCATACTGCTTTTGAGCCGCAAATACACAAAAATGTGGAAGCCTACATGGATGATATAGTGGTCAAAAGCAGGGACAAGTCAACTCTGATTCAAGATCTAGAAGAAACTTTTGCAAATCTGCGTAAGATCAGCCTCAAGCTCAACCCCGAGAAGTGCGTGTTTGGAGTCCCTTCCGGCAAGCTTCTCGGGTTCTTTGTGTCCCAGCGGGGGATTGAAGCCAATCCCGACAAGATCAAGGCCATTGAGCAGATCGAAGCACCGAAGCGCGTCAAGGATGTACGAAAACTTGCCGGCTGCATGGCGGCTCTCAGCAGGTTTATCTCTAAGTCTGCTGAACGCGCCCTGCCGTTTTTCAAAATCTTGAAAAAGGCAGGTCCAATGAAATGGACTCCGGAAGCGGAGGCTGCACTGCAGGACTTGAAGAGATACCTGTCCTCCACTCCAATACTTGTCGCACCTAAACCACAAGAGAAGTTGCTGCTATATCTGGCGGCAACCAATCAAGTGGTTAGTGCTGCGTTAGTAGCGGAGAGAGAGGCAGATGATGAGCCAGCAACCGCGGCAAGCGCGTCCAGCGACAAGCAAGGGGCTTCCCCGACGAGCTCTGGTCCCGACGAAGATAGATCTGCGCAGATGTGCGAAGGGATACAGAAGAAAATGGTGTAGCACCCAGTCTACTTTGTAAGTTTCCTTCTGCAGGGGGCTAGGTCGAGGTACTCTGGTGTGCAGAAGTTGCTTTTCGGCCTTCTTATGGCCTCGAGAAAGCTGCGCCATTACTTCCAAGCACATGAGATCACAGTTGTCACTCGCTTTCCGCTGAAGAGGATACTGCAGAATCCAGAAGCAACAGGCAGGATTGTTGAGTGGGCATTGGAGCTGTCGAGCTTTGGCCTCAAGTTTGAGAGCACTTCAACTATTCAAAGCAGAGCATTGGCAGAATTCATAGCAGAGTGGACGCCAACACCTGACGAAGAAACCCCAGAGACGAGCATCCCCGTCAAGGAAGCAAACAAAGAGTGGCTGATGTACTTTGATGGCGCGTTCTCGCTACAAGGCGCCGGTGCTGGCGTGCTGCTTATCGCACCAACCGGAGAGCACCTCAAGTACGTGGTCCAGATGCACTTTCCCAAGGAGCAAGCAACAAACAATACTGCAGAGTATGAAGGGTTGCTCGCCGGTCTCAGGATCGCGGCATACCTTGGGATCAAGCAGCTCATTGTCAGGGGGGACTCGCAGCTTGTCGTCCGCCAAGTAAACAAGGATTATCAGAGTCCGTTGATGGAAGCTTACGTTGATGAAGTGAGGAAGCTGGAAGAGCGCTTTGACGGCCTACAAATGGAACATGTTCCTAGAGCTCAGAACGACATCGCTGACGGCCTGTCAAAGTGCGCGGCATTTAAGTTACCTGTGGAACCAGGAATCTTTGTGCTCAAGCTGACTCAGCCATCCGTGACGCCACCAACTGGACAGAGCAGGAAGAGGAAGTTGATTTCTGGCGACTATCTTCCGGCTGAGCTTCCCGAAGCCGCCGCCAAGAGGGTCCGCAAGATCAACGCCAAGAGTGTTGAGGAGCAGTCTGCTCCGACAAGCCCCAAGGTTTGTTTCATTGAAGCAGACGCTCCCGACAAGTTTCGCTCCGACAAACTTGCCGGGGATCATCAAGCTCCGGCTGAGCCACGGGTTCTCGCCGTAGAAGCGGATGTTCCCGCAGCAGCAGTTATGCCTTTAGTCCTTGTTGTCGAGCCGCAGGCTCCAGCATGGGCACAGCAGATCGTCCGTTTCCTCCAGTCAGGAGAACTTCCCGAAGAGCCAGAAGAAGCGGAAAGAGTAGCCCAGCAGTCTAGTATGTACCAGTTCGTTGACAACGCACTGTACAGAAGAAGGCTCAATGGAGTGAAATTGAAGTGTATTCCCCAGGAAGATGGACAGAAGCTGTTGGCAGAGGTGCATGGAGGCATATGTGGTCATCACATTGGCGCCAGAGCACTTGCTGGCAAAGCGTTCCGGCAAGGTTTCTTTTGGCCGACAGCCCTCCAGGATGCAACTGCACAAGTAACCAAGTGTGAAGCGTGCCAGTTCCATTCCAAGCAGATACACCAACCAGCTCAAGCTCTCCAGACAATCCCTTTATCCTGGCCATTTTCGGTCTGGGGGCTCGACATCCTCGGCCCTTTCCCCCGAGCTGTCGGGGGCTTTGAGTACTTGTACGTCGCAATCGACAAGTTCACAAAGTGGCCAGAAGTGGAGCCAGTGAGGAAGGTGACAGCACAGTCAGCAGTCAAGTTCTTCAGGTCGATTATTTTCCGCTTCGGAATCCCTAACAGGATCATCACCGACAACAGTACACAATTCACGAGTCGCAACTTCATGCAGTACGTCCGAGACCTTGGCGCCAAGGTCTGCTTCGCTTCTGTTGCTCACCCCAGGAGCAACGGTCAAGCAGAGAGGGCAAATGCTGAAGTGCTGCGTGGACTCAAGACCCGGACTTTCGACAGGCTGCACAAGTGCGGAAGAAACTAGATCGAGGAGCTGCCGGTGGTTCTTTGGTCGATCAGGACGACGCCAAATCGAGCCACTGGCCAGACACCTTTCGCTCTAGTCTATGGAGCAGAGGCAGTTACCCCCACGGAACTCGTATACGGGTCACCTCGAGTGCTCGCTTATGATGAGCTTGAGCAAGAGCAGCTGCGGCAAGATGACGCGCTGCTCCTTGAGGAGGACCGTCTTCAGGCTGCTGTACGAGCTGCTCGATACCAGCAAGCTTTGCGCCGCTACCATAGCCGCAAATTTAAAGCCAGAAGTCTCGAGGAAGGCGACCTTGTTCTTTGGCGCGTTCATTCCGCCAAGAATTCCAACAAGTTGACGCCAAAGTGGGAAGGCCCTTACTGGGTGAAACGAGTCACGAGGCCTGGCGTTGTCCGCCTTGAGACCGAGGATGGCTTTCCGGTGAGCAACTCCTGGAACATCGAGCATCTTCGTAAGTTTTACCCATAAGGCGCGGTTGTCGGACCCTGTTCGGCAACCACCATTTTGTACAAGTCTTGCCGCTGTTGCATGCAATCCTTTGTACAAAGCCAGGCGCAGACCCTGAGCGAAGATAAAGCGCTGGCGCCCTGAGTTTTAGCATGCATGCTGAGTCGAGTCTCGTCCTTGGTTAGGGTTGATAGTGCTTAGTAGTGGCTAACCCCTAACTTAGAGGTCGAGTGTGCGTCCCTTTGCCGTTATTTCGTTTCCCTGGTTCGCAGGACTCACCATATCCTTGCCGGACCACTTGAGGACGAAAAGGAGAAGGAGGACGAACCAACATCTGGACCCCGGCAAGCCAGTAATGCCGGGGGCTGCAAGTGCAAGGATTAGCCCACGACGAACCAAAGTTGCCGGGGGCTGCTATCTCAGATAAGTTTTTCATCCCTTATCATGCATTCTCTTATGGATTGAGGTATGCGAAACCTCATTTCTTCCTGAAAGTTACAATGCTCCCTTAACTCTAGGCCCTAGGGCCCGACCCCAGGGCCAGGTAAGGTCGTAGTTGTTGGGGAACGTTGCAGAAAACAAAAATTTTCCTACGGTTTCACCAAGATCCATCTATGAGTTCATCTAGCAACGAGTGATCGGATGCATCTACATACCTTTGCAGATCGCGAGCGGAAGCGTTCAAAAGAACGGGGATGAGGTAGTCGTACACGACGTGATCCAAATCACCGGAGATCCTAGCACCGAACGGACGGCACCTCCGCGTTCAACACACGTACGGTCAGCGTGATGTCTCCTCCTTCTTGATCCAGCAAGGGGGAAGGAGAGGTTGATGAAGATCCAGCAGCACGACGGCGTGGTGGTGGATGCAGGGCGTCACAACAGCAGGGCTTCGCCGTGCACTGCTAGGGGAGAGGTGTAGCAGGGAGAGAGGGAGGCGCCAGGGGCAAGGGTGTGGCTGCCCCTCCCTCCCCCCCTTTATATAGGCCTCCTGGGGGGGCGCCGGCCCCTGGAGATCCCATCTCCAGAGGGGGCGGCGGCCAGGGGGGTGGAGTGCCCCCCAAGGCAAGTGGGCGCCCCCCCCCCACCCTAGGGTTCCAACCCTAGGCGCAGGGGGTGGGCCTTGGGGGGCGCACCAGCCCACTAAGGGCTGGTCCCCCTTCCCACTTCAGCCCATGGGGCCCTCCGGGATGGGTGGCCCCACCCGGTGGACCCCCGGGACCCATCTGGTGGTCCCGGTACAATACCGGTGACCCCCAAATCACTCCCGATGGCCGAAACTGTACTTCCTATATATAATTCTTCACCTCCGGACCAATCCGGAACTCCTCGTGACGTCCGGGATCTCATCCGGGACTCCGAACAACATTCGGGTTACTGCATATACATATCCTCACAACCCTAGCATCACCGAACCTTAAGTGTGTAGACCCTACGGGTTCGGGAGACATGTAGACATGACCGAGACGGCTCTCGGGCAATAACCAATAGCGGGATCTGGATACCCATGTTGGCTCCCACATGCTCCACGATGATCTCATCGGATGAACCACGATGTCGAGGATTCAATTAATCCCGTATACGATTCCCTTTGTCAATCGGTATTTTACTTGCCAGAGATTCGATCGTCGGTATCCCAATACCTCGTTCAATCTCGTTACCGGCAAGTCACTTTACTCGTACCGTAATGCATGATCCCGTGATCAAACACTTCGATCACATTGAGCTCATTATGATGATGCATTACCGAGTGGGCCCGGTGATACCTCTTCGTCAAGCGGAGTGACAAATCCCAGTCTCGATCCGTGTCAACCCAACAGACACTTTCGGAGATACCCGTAGTATACCTTTATAGTCACCCAGTTACGTTGTGACGTTTGGCACACCCAAAGCACTCCTACTGTATCCGGGAGTTACACGATCTCATGGTCTAAGGAAAGGATACTTGACATTGGAAAACTCTAGCAAATGAACTATACGATCTTGTGCTATGTTTAGGATTGGGTCTTGTCCATCACATCATTCTCCTAATGATGTGATCTCGTTATCAATGACATCCAATGTCCATATTCAGGAAACCATGACTATCTGTCGATCAATGAGCTAGTCAACTAGAGGCTTACTAGGGACATGTTGGTGTCTATTATTCACACATGTATTACGATTTCCGGATAACACAATTATAGCATGAATAAAGACAATTATCATGAACAAGGAAATATAATAATAATGCTTTTATTATTGCCTCTAGGGCATATTTCCAACAGTCTCCCACTTGCACTAGAGTCAATAATCTAGTTACATTGTGATGAATCGAACACCCATGGAATTCTGGTGTTGATCATGTTTTGCTCTAGGGAGAGGTTTAGTCAACGGATCTGCTACATTCAGGTCCGTATGTACTTTACAAATATCTATGTCTCCATCTTGAACATTTTCACGAATGGAGTTGAAGCGACGCTTGATGTGCCTGGTCTTCTTGTGAAACCTGGGCTCCTTGGCAAGTGCAATAGCTCCAGTGTTGTCACAGAAGAGTTTGATTGGACCCGACGCATTGGGTATGACTCCGAGGTCGGTGATGAACTCCTTCACCCAAATTGCTTCATGTGCTGCCTCCGAGGCTGCCATGTACTCCGCTTCACATTTAGATCCCGCCACGACGATCTGCTTGCAACTGCACCAGCTTACTGCCCCACCATTCAAAATATACACGTATCCGGTTTGTGACTTAGAGTCATCCAGATCTGTGTCGAAGCTAGCGTCGACGTAACCCTTTACGACGAGCTCTTCGTCACCTCCATAAACGAGAAACATTTCCTTAGTCCTTTTCAGGTACTTCAGGATATTCTTGACCGCTGTCCAGTGTTCCTTGCCGGGATTACTTTGGTACCTTCCTACCAAACTTACGGCAAGGTTTACATCAGGTCTGGTACACAGCATGGCATACATAATAGAACCTATGGCTGAGGCATAGGGGATGACACTCATCTCTTCTATATCTTCTGCCGTGGTCGGACATTGAGCTGAGCTCAATTTCACACCTTGTAACATAGGTAAGAACCCCTTCTTAGATTGATCCATATTGAACTTCTTCAATATCTTATCAAGGTATGTGCTTTGTGAAAGACCTATGAGGCGTCTTGATCTATCTCTATAGATCTTGATGCCTAATATATAAGCAGCTTCTCCAAGGTCCTTGATTGAAAAACTCTTATTCAAGTAGGCCTTAATGTTGTCCAAGAGTTCTGTATCATTTCCCATCAAAAGTATGTCGTCTACATATAATATGAGAAATGCTACAGAGCTCCCACTCACTTTCTTGTAAACGCAGGCTTCTCCATAAGTCTGTGTAAACCCAAACGCTTTGATCATCTCATCAAAGCGAATGTTCCAACTCCAGATGCTTGCACCAGCCCATAAATCGAGCGTTGGAGCTTGCACACCTTGTCAGCATTCTTAGGATCGACAAAACCTTCCGGCTGCATCATATACAATTCTTCCTTAAGGAAACCATTAAGGAATTCCGTTTTGACGTCCATTTGCCATATCTCATAATCGTAGAATGCGGCAATTGCTAACATGATTCGGACGGACTTTAGCTTCGCTATAGGTGAGAAAGTCTCATCGCAGTCAACCCCTTGAACTTGTCGATAACCCTTAGCGACAAGTCGAGCTTTATAGATGGTCACATTACCATCCGCGTATGTCTTCTTCTTAAAGATCCATTTATTTTCTATGGCTCGCCGTTCAACGGGCAAGTCAGTCAAAGTCCATACTTCGTTTTCATACATGGATCCTATCTCGGATTTCATGGCTTCTAGCCATTTCTCGGAATCCGGGCCCGCCATCGCTTCTTCATAGTTCGAAGGTTCACCGTTGTCTAACAACATGATTTCCAAGACAGGGTTTCCGTACCACTCTGGTGCGGAACGTGTCCTTGTAGACCTACGAATTTCAGTAGGAGCTTGATCAGAAGTATCTTGATCATCATCATTAATTTCCTCTCTAGTCGGTGCAGGCGCCTCAGAAACGTTTTCTTGAGTTGTGCCATTTTCCGGTTCAAGAGGTAACACTTCATCAAGTTCTACCTTCCTCCCACTTACTTCTTTCGAGAGAAACTCCTTCTCTAGAAAGGATCCATTCTTGGCAACAAAGATCTTGCCTTCGGATCTGAGGTAGAAGGTATACCCAATAGTTTCTTTAGGGTATCCTATGAAGATGCATTTTTCCGACTTGGGTTCGAGCTTTTCAGGTTGAAATTTCTTGACATAAGCATCGCATCCCCAAACTTTTAGAAATGACAGCTTAGGTTTCTTCCCAAACCATAATTCATACGGTGTCGTCTCAACAGATTTCGACGGAGCCCTATTTAAAGTGAATGCGGCAGTCTCTAAAGCATAGCCCCAAAAAGATAGCGGTAAATCGGTAAGAGACATCATAGATCGCACCATATCTAATAAAGTGTGATTACGACGTTCGGACACACCATTACGCTGAGGTGTTCTAGGCGGCGTGAGTTGTGAAACTATTCCACATTTTCTTAAGTGTGTGCCAAATTCGTGACTCAAGTATTCTCCTCCACGATCTGATCGTAGAACTTGATTTTTTTTTCACGTTGATTTTCAACCTCACTCTGAAATTCCTTGAACTTTTCAAAGGTCTCAGACTTGTGTTTCATTAAGTAGATATACCCATATCTACTCAGGTCATCAGTGAGGGTGAGAACATAACGATAGCCACCGCGAGCCTCAACACTCATTGGACCGCACACATCAGTATGTATGATTTCCAATAAGTTGGTTGCTCGCTCTATTGTTCCTGAGAACGGAGTCTTGGTCATTTTACCCATGAGGCATGGTTCGCACGTGTCAAATGATTCATAATCAAGAGACTCTAAAAGTCCATCTGCATGGAGCTTCTTCATGCGCTTGACACCTATGTGACCAAGGCGGCAGTGCCACAAACATGTGGGACTATTGTTATCAACTTTAACTCTTTTGGTATTCACATATGAATATGTGTATCATCACGTACGAGATTCATTAAGAATAAACCATTAACCATCGGAGCATGACCATAAAACATATCTCTCGTATAATTAGAACAACCATTATTCTCGGATTTAAATGAGTAGCCATCTCGAATTAAACGAGATCCAGACACAATGTTCATGCTCAAACTTGGCACTAAATAACAATTATTGAGGTTTAAAACTAATCCCGTAGGTAAATGTATAGGTAGCGTGCCGACGGCGATCACATCGACCTTGGAACCATTCCCGATGCGCATCGTCACCTCGTCCTTCGCCAGTCTCCGTTTATTCCGCAGCTCTTGCTTTGAGTTACAAATGTGAGCAACTGCACCGGTATCAAATACCCAAGAGCTACTACGCGTACTGGTAAGGTACACATCAATTACATGTATATCACATATACCTTTTGTTTTGCCGGCCTTCTTGTCCGCTAAGTATTTGGGGCAGTTCCGCTTCCAGTGACCACTTCCCTTGCAATAAAAGCACTCAGTCTTGGGCTTGGGTCCATTCTTTGGCTTCTTCCCGGCAGCTTGCTTGCCGGGCGCGGCAACTTCCTTGCTGTCCTTCTTGAAGTTCTTTTTACCCTTGCCCTTCTTGAACTTAGTGGTTTTATTCACCATCAACACTTGATGTTCCTTCTTGACTTCTACCTCTGCTGATTTTAGCATAGCAAATACTTCAGGAATGGTCTTTTCCATCCCCTGCATATTGTAGTTCATCACGAAGCTCTTGTAGCTAGGTGGGAGCGACTGAAGGATTCTGTCAATGACCGCCTCATCCGGGAGATTAACTTCCAGCTGAGTCAAGCGGTTGTGCAACCCAGACATCTTGAGTATGTGTTCACTGACAGAGCTATTTTCCTCCATCTTACAGCTAAAGAATTTGTCAGAGACTTCATATCTCTCGACCCGGGCATGAGGTTGGAAAACCATTTTAAGCTCTTCGAACATCTCATATGCTCCGTGTCTCTCAAAACGCTTTTGGAGCCCCGGCTCTAAGCTGTAAAGCATGCCGCACTGAACGAGGGAGTAGTCATCGGAACGTGCTTGCCAAGCGTTCATAACGTCTTGTTCTGCAGGGAGAACAGGTGCGTCACCCAGCGGTGCTCGTAGGACATAATCTTTCTTGGCAGCTATGAGGATGATCCTCAGGTTCCGGACCCAGTCCGTATAGTTGCTGCCATCGTCTTTCAGCTTGGTTTTCTCTAGGAACGCGTTGAAGTTGAGGACTACGTTGGCCATTTGATCTACAAGACATATTGTAAATATTTTAGACTAAGTTCATGATAATAAAGTTCATCTAATCAAATTATTTAATGAACTCCCACTTAGATAGACATCCCTCTTCTAGTCATCTAAGTATAACATGATCCGAGTCAACTAGGCCGTGTCCGATCATCACGTGAGACGGACTAGTCAACATCGGTGAACATCTTCATGTTGATCGTATCTTCTATACGACTCATGCTCGACCTTTCGGTCTTCTGTGCTCTGAGGCCATGTCTGTACATGCTAGGCTCGTCAAGTCAACCTAAGTGTTTGCATGTGTAAATCTATCTTACACCCGTTGTATGTGAACGTTAGAATCTATCACACCCGATCATCACGTGGTGCTTCGAAACAATGAACTTTCGCAACGGTGCACAGTTAGGGGGAACACTTCTTGAAATTATTATGAGGGATCATCTTATTTACTACCGTCGTTCTAAGTAAACAAGATGCAAAACATGATAAACATCACATGCAATCAAATAATAAACGTGACATGATATGGCCAATATCACATAGCTCCTTTGATCTCCATCTTGGGGCTCCATGATCATCTTGTCACCGGCTTGCCACCATGATCTCCATCATCATGATCTCCATCATCGTGTCTCCATGAAGTTGCTCGCCAACTATTACTTCTACTACTATGGCTAACGCGTTTAGCAATAAAGTAAAGTAATTTACATGGCGTTTCTCAATGACACGCAGGTCATACAAAAAATAAAGACAACTCCTATGGCTCCTGCCGGTTGTCATACTCATCGACATGCAAGTCGTGATTCCTATTACAATAGCATGAACATCTCATACATCACATATAGATCATTCATCATTCATCACAACTTTGGCCATATCATATCATAAAGCACTTGCTGCAAAAACAAGTTAGACGTCCTCTAATTGTTGTTGCAAGTTTTACGTGGCTGAATTAGGGTTCTAGCAAGAACGTTTTCTTACCTACGTGAAAGCCACAACGTGATTTGTCAACTTCTATTTACCCTTCATAAGGACCCTTTTCATCGAATCCGCTCCAACTAAAGTGGGAGAGACAGACACCCGCCAGCCACCTTATGCAACTAATGCATGTTAGTCGGTGGAACCAGTCTCACGTAAGCGTACGTGTAAGGTTGGTCCGGGTCGCTTCATCCCACAATACCGCTGAAGCAAGATAAGACTAGTAGCGGCAAGAAAGTTGACAAATCTACGCCCACAACAAATTGTGTTCTACTCGCGCAAGAAGAACTACGCATAGGCCTAGCTCATGATGCCACTGTTGGGGAACGTTGCAGAAAACAAAAATTTTCCTACGGTTTCACCAAGATCCATCTATGAGTTCATCTAGCAACGAGTGATCGGATGCATCTACATACCTTTGCAGATCGCGAGCGGAAGCGTTCAAAAGAACGGGGATGAGGTAGTCGTACACGACGTGATTCAAATCACCGGAGATCCTAGCACCGAACGGACGGCACCTCCGCGTTCAACACACGTACGGTCAGCGTAACGTCTCCTCCTTCTTGATCCAGCAAGGGGGAAGGAGAGGTTGATGAAGATCCAGCAGCACGACGGCGTGGTGGTGGATGCAGGGCGTCACAACAGCAGGGCTTCGCCGTGCACTGCGAGGGGAGAGGTGTAGCAGGGAGAGAGGGAGGCGCCAGGGGCAAGGGTATGGCTGCCCCTCCCTCCCCCCTTTATATAGGCCCCCTGGGGGGGCGCCGGCCCCTGGAGATCCCATCTCCAAAGGGGGCGGCGGCCAGGGGGGTGGAGTGCCCCCCAAGGCAAGTGCCCCCTCCCACCCTAGTGTTCCAACCCTAGGCGCAGGGGGTGGGCCTTGGGGGGCACACCAGCCCACTAAGGGCTGGTCCCCCTTCCCACTTCAGCCCATGGGGCCCTCCGGGATGGGTGGCCCCACCCGATGGACCCCCGGGACCCATCTGGTGGTCCCGGTACAATACCGGTGACCCCCAAATCACTCCCGATGGCCGAAACTGTACTTCCTATATATAATTCTTCACCTCCGGACCAATCCGGAACTCCTCATGATGTCCGAGATCTCATCCGGGACTCCGAACAACATTTGGGTTACTGCATATACATATCCTCACAACCCTAGCGTCACCGAACCTTAAGTGTGTAGACCCTACGGGTTTGGGAGACATGCAGACATGACCGAGACGGCTCTCGGGCAATAACCAATAGCGGGATCTGGATACCCATGTTGGCTCCCACATGCTCCACGATGATCTCATCGGATGAACCACGATGTCGAGGATTCAATTAATCCCGTATACGATTCCCTTTGTCAATCGGTATTTTACTTGCCCGAGATTCGATCGTCGGTATCCCAATACCTCGTTCAATCTCGTTACCGGCAAGTCACTTTACTCGTACCGTAATGCATGATCCCGTGATCAAACACTTCGATTACATTGAGCTCATTATGATGATGCATTACCGAGTGGGCCCGGTGATACTTCTCCGTCAAGTGGAGTGACAAATCCCAGTCTTGATCCGTGTCAACCCAACAGACACTTTCGGAGATACCCGTAGTATACCTTTATAGTCACCCAGTTACGTTGTGACGTTTGGCACACCCAAAGCACTCCTACGGTATCCGGGAGTTACACGATCTCATGGTCTAAGGAAAGGATACTTGACATTGGAAAACTCTAGCAAACGAACTATACAATCTTGTGCTATGTTTAGGATTGGGTCTTTTCCATCACATCATTCTCCTAATGATGTGATCTCGTTATCAATGACATCCAATGTCCATAGTCAGGAAACCATGACTATCTGTCGATCAACGAGCTAGTCAACTAGAGGCTTACTAGGGACATGTTGGTGTCTATTATTCACACATGTATTACGATTTCCGGATAACACAATTATAGCATGAATAAAGACAATTATCATGAACAAGGAAATATAATAATAATGCTTTTATTATTGCCTCTAGGACATATTTCCAACAGTAGTCGCGGCAGCTAAGGGACGAAGCGAGGAGCCTGATCCCGCCTCCTCCCTGCCTCCGCCAAGAGCGTGAGAAAGGGCGAGCGACGTGGGAAGAAGGCAGGGCCTGCTGCCGGGAAAGAAAGTGTCTATCTTAAAAGATATAAAGGATTCGCTCCTCGACGTGGGTTCCACCCGCAAGACAAGTGACCCGGCAAGCATCCCCTTTCCATTAAAAAACATTCCACTCAGGTACAGTTCATAAGAGGATGAAGAACATGAGTAATGGGATTACAAGTTTTAAACGCAACTAAGGCCCGAGGGCTTACAAACTAAAAAGAGATAAGGTGCCCGTAATCCCTCTCTTGTCCCTATCTTCAGGAGACAGGTCAAGGAGGCGAAAAGGGCAAAAGGAGCGCCTAGATGAACTACGGGTGCCAGAAGACACCAAAAGGGCGTCGCGGCAACATGGTGATGGTGGCACCGGAGGCAGAAGCTTGAAGACGAGGCGGCAGGATGTCAGCACGCTGTCGAGGGTGTCGTGCCCTCGTACTCCGAGTTGACGGCCTTGCCGCCTGCCCTCTTCCTCTTCCGCAGCCTCCCCGAGAAGCTCCAGGAGCCAGCGACGCGGATGATGGGGTCGCCGGTGCCCCGCGGAGCGGCGCCCGACACCTAGTCGGACCCGTCATCCCGCCGCCCGTTACCCTCGTCGCCGCTGTCGCTGTCCTCCTCGTCACTCCCGCTCGAGGAGGAGCCTTCGCTATCGGAGGAGCTCTCCACGCAGCACCGTGCCCGAGTCCCGAAGCACCCGAAGACCTTGACGGAGAGGAGACCGCCCTCCATCAGCTTAAAATGGAGGGTGAGGCCCGCCGTCTAGCTGTGGATGCGGGTGAACGTCTTCCACCCTCGACCAAGATACATCACATCAGGGGCCGGGAAGTCGATGCGGACTCGCGTACCGCTGATTCCGCAGCCCCTCATGTGCAACCTCAGTGTCTCGGGCGGATCCAACTCTATCACACTCGCAAATGGAGTCGGGAGACGAAGGCGACGACGAGGCGGCCGACGCAGCCTGACGAAGAACTCGCAAGGGTCGTCCCCGATATGGTCCGCCACCGGGAGAGGATCTTCTGGCGGAGGCGAGGCCGGCGAGCTGCCTCGTCCGCCTCTTCCCCGACCGCCTCGACCTCGCCCTCGACCTCGCCCGCGGCCTCGTCCCCTCCCTCTTCCCCTTGCGGCTGGCTCTGCCGCCACAGGTGCGGAGGGAGGGGGAACGCGTTGCCTAGCGGCAACCCTCGTCGCTACCGTCGAAGGACCAGGGTTCCCTTTCTCCATGGCGGATGGAAGAAAGAGGAGCAGAAGCTGAAGAAGGAAGAAGATAAGAGAATGCGGGTTTCCGTCCCCCCCCGTCCCGCTCCTTATAAAGGAGCGCGGTGGGGGCTCGGCCGCCCCGCTCAGCCAATCAAGACGCAGAAGGCGCAGGGAACTGGGCCCGACCTGCTGCCTCGACCCGTGGCGACCCGGTTTTCCGCCTCCACCGTTCGCCACTCCAAGCGCGTGGAAGCCGCGTGGCGAGAGGGCAGAGTTGAGGCGACGGATGAGGCGACCTCTCCCCACCCCGTGATCGTGGGGGGGGTGGGTGGACGCCTCGAAGACCACGCCTCCACGCCTCCCTCCGTTTATGAGGAAGATACGAACCACCAGGGGGCGGACGTTTCGCCTTTCCGAGTAAAGGAACCACCCACAACCTCCCCCACGACGCCGCAATCGACGCGTGCCGTTCGGGAGGGCGTGGTGGATGCGGAGCAAGGTACAACGCGACCCAGGCCGTGCGTGCCCGTGCCCTGTTTTGGGCCTGGCCCAACAGCGCTCGGCACCATGTGTGGCCCAGGCCCGGGGGCTCCTGTCGGTGTACTAAAGTAGGGGTACTCTAGTATCCCGAACTTGTGCACGGGCAGTCGCAGCACCCCGCAGCAAGGCCCGCCAGGTGATCACCAAAGCTCTCTATGGTTCCTTTGAAGCCATTCGAGAACAAAATATTTAAGACAAGAAGACAAGTCCCCGGCAAGAAGAGCTTGCCAGGAAGGCCATTCAAGGTACGAGACCCCGGCAAGAGGAGCTTGCCGGGAAGCCCAACAAGAGCATCTCAAAGAACCTGCCGCAGCACGCCACGCGTCCCGGCAGGACCCGGCGAGCGACAAGTTCCCGGGCGCGACAAGACAACGGCCGCGGCAAGGCACTTGCCGCGGCAGGCAGCCACTCTGTGCCCGCGCTCCAGCTCACCCACCTACGTGTCGCTCCGGGACCCTTCCTAGCGTACGTGGCGGGAGGCTGTGCAGCCAGGGGTACACTATGGCATGCAGCGCTGACAGGATCGCCATCGTGGCGAGCGATAGCGCCCCTGACGGTCCCTTTTCTGCACCGTCTGGGCGACGTAGACGGGCATTTAATGCCTTTGTCCCCTGCCGTCAGGGTTAGGTATGATACACTGTGTAGGTAGCTGTACCTACGGCAGCATATTTACACTTTTACCCTTACCTACGTTGCCACCTGTTGGAGACCCCTTGGCCATATAAAAGGAGGCCCATGCACAACGTAGGGGGGGATCGATCCTCAGAGAAGCGCTCGGTCTCGTTAGCTGCTCGAGTGTACTGTAGCACTCGGCGCTCCCGAGCAAGAACTCAATACAATCCACAAAGCAGCAGTAGGAGTGTTATCTCTCCGGAGAGCTCCGAAGCTGGGTAAAAACCTTCCCCCCCCCCCCCCCCGCGTGCTTAGCCTCGATCCGCTCTTCGCGCGGCCTCCGCCCCCCGCCGAACCGAGAAGGGGCTCCATCCCCATAGGTGCTCGGGGAGCCCAGGAAAACCCCGGCAAGTACATTGGGTCATTTGATGCATATTGCAAGAAGCAAGGTATTAGGCATCAATTTACTCCCTCGAAGACACCACAACTAAATTATCTTGTTGATAGGATGAACGGGACAATTGTGGACAGAGTTAGATGTTTGATGTCAAGTGCAAAGCTACGTAAACACTTTTGGGGTGAGGCTTGGATGACTGCAGTTTATCCTATTAATCTCTCACCAAGTTATGCTTTGCAGGGAGATGTTCCTAACATGGTTTGGTATGACAAGGACGTCTCATACGACCACCTAAAAGTTTTTCAGTGCAAGGCCTTTGTTCATATTCCTCAAGATGAAAGGTCAAAGCTTGATTAAAAGACACGATAGTGCATCTTTCTTGGCTATGGTGGTGATGAGTTTAGCTACAAGCTATTTGACCCTGTAGCAAGGAAAGTTCTGAGAAGCCGTGATGTTGTGTTTGTAGATGACCATACAATTGAGGATATTGTGAAGACAAAGGGGTATGTTTTCTCCTCAACAGTAGTAAGACATGATTAATTCTGACCTAGTTCCTGCAGCTCCAGCTCCAGTGCAAGTTGAAGTAGATGCAAAAGATGTACAAGATGATGTACATGGCGGTGCACGTGAAGAAGATGCTCCCCAACAGCAGCAACAGTATGATGCTGAAGTTGATGATCCACAGTGCTAATTGTGGAATGTGTTGGGATTTCCCTGAAGAGGAAGGGTGAAGTAATATAGTAGCGAAAAGTATTTCCCTCAGTAAAGAACTAAGGTTTATCGAACCAGTAGGAGAATTATCCAAATAACCTTTAGTAGTACCTCCACACACAAGAGCAAATACTTGCACCCAACACGGGCAAGAGGGTTGTCAATCCCCTTGTACTCGTTAATTGGAAAGACCAAATCTGATAGTAGGAGATATATAAATTGCAAAGTAAAATAAAAGTAAATAAATTGCAAAAAGGTATTTGGGGTTCTAGTAATATGATTTTCCGGGGGCCATAGTTTTCACTAGAGGCATCTCTCTCATAAGCATAACGATACGGTGCGTGAACAAATTACTGTTGGGCAATTAATAGAATAGCGCATAGTTATGATGTTATTCATGGCATGATCAGTACATTGGCATTACGTCCGTGACAAGTAGATCGACGTCCATCTGCATCTACTACTATAAGTCCACCCCTCGACCGCTATCCAGCATGCATCTTGAGGTATTAAGTTCATAACAAACAGAGTAATGCTTGGAGCATGATGACATAGTGTAGAAAAAATAAGATCAACTAATATGATCAAACCCCGTCGTTTTGGCCTTAGTAGCAACAATACAAATACGTACCTCGCTGCCCCTTTTGACACTAGGTGAGGACACCGCAAGATTGAATCTACTACTATGCACCACTTCCATTGAAGGTCTAATCATTAACTTAGCCAAAGATAACTCATAAATCGAAAAGCATTACATAACTACAATAATCACACATAATAAAGTTCAGTACATAACTCAACTACTCTCAATGAATAATCTGATCATAAACCCACAATTAATCGGATCCCCACAAACACACTGCACAGAAGGATTACATCATATCGATTTTCAAAGAGAACATTGTATTGAAGATCGTAACGAGAGAGAGAGAGAGAGAGAGAGAGAGAGAGAGAGAGAGAGAGAGAGAGAGAGAGAGAGAGAGAGAGAGAGAGAGAGAGAGAGAGAGAGAGAGAGAGAGAGAGAGAGAGAGAGAGAGAGAGAGATAGCCATCTAGCTAATCACTATGGGCCCATAGGTCCTGTGGGGAACTAATCACCTCCAGAAGAGATCGTGGAAGAACAGAGGCTTGCGGCGGCGGAATAATTTAGAAGGCATGAAAGGCCCTCTGCCGCCAGCAAAATATATATGATGAAATAGGGTCACCCTGTCGGATCCCCCATGTGGGTTTAAATCCTCAAGCTTATCACCATTGAATAAGACTGAAAAGGGCACAGAGCTTACCATGCTCATGATAATGTTAATCCATCTCTCCATGAATCCCAACTTTAGCATCATAGCTTTTAAGTAACTCCACTCCACATGGCCTATGTCTCTCAACCTTATTTCTTTTCATAAAAGACCAGGGACAAAAGGCGGACTGTTCTTCAGAAATAAACTCAATAACCTTGGAGGCGATCTTATAAAGCACATTCCACAAACTAATAGGCCAGAATGGGTTTTTACCTTGGGAATAAGAACTAGAATAGTGACTTTAATCTCATCCATTTGCGGAAGACCTGCGTGGGGTCTATTTGGTTTATATCCTTAGTAATTCTATGATAGTTTGGCTTGAAAATCTTGATGTGTCATAGCCTGGTCAAAAAAATGAAAGGGTCATTACTCTGGCCCACGTGACCCCCTGGCATGCTATAATTCATGATCTTGTCCAATCAAGAGAAGTCATATGTGCCGTAACATATTTTAATTTGTAATGCTATTCCTATGTGCGGGTTCTACAACAAGTATCATGTATTAGTTCATTTCAACGGCGGTTAGCTAGAATCAGAGGAGTAGTTACCAATCGAAATGCACTAGTACGCGTAGATTTTGTACTCCCTCCAATCCGAATTAAATGGTGCACATCCGAATTAAATGACGTGCGTCACTTAAATTGGATCGGAGGGGGTAGAAGTTTTGCCTAAGAATCTCTATTTGAATACCCAAACCAAGCGTGGAGACGAAACAACACTAGCCTGACACAACACTTTCCCAGGCGGGGCCAGGCGGTCGATTTTCTCATGCACAATATGGAGGACATGAATCAAAGAAACCATTACGTCCATAGCAGGAGGTCCTATTTGGCGCATAGCACGCAGGGTGACAAGCAAACATGCAGCCCAACTCGCCAGCGTGAGCTTCTGGGCTGGCTGTGTTGTGCAAGACGCCCTGGGTTTTTTCATTTCATTTGTTTGCTCTCTGTATTTCCCTTTTTGTTTTTTTCTTCTTTAAAATAACTTAGGGTTTCAAAATACTTTCAAATTTCAAAACAATTGTAAATTATGAAAAAACTGTTTGCACATTAAAAAATGTTTGTGGATTTGAAAATATGTTCACAATTTTAAAATATGTATTTGTTTTTGAAAAAAAGTTAGGGCAATCATAAAAAATGTTCACGGTTTCAAAAAGAGCTCGCGTGTTCAAAAGAAAATCGTGAATCAGAAAATTGTTCACGTAATCACAAAATGTACAAGATCCCAATAAATGTGCATGATATTAGAAAAATAGTAAGTTCAAAAATTGTTCACGGATTTCAAAAAAATTATCATGAGTTTGTAAAATATATTAACGAATTTCAAATTTTCTTCTCGAATTTGAAAAAAATCACAAGTTCAAAAAATTTACATGAATTAAAAAAATGTGAATTCAAAAAGTCTTCACAAACTTGGAAAAATAGGTTAGTCAATTCAAAAATTGTTCACGAAGTGCATAAATTTTTCTTAAATTCCGAAAACGTTCATAGGTTCAAAAAGTGTTCACAATTTTCAGAACAACATTCACGAAATTAGAAAAATAATAAAATGAATAAAGGAACAGCAAAGAAGAAAAGTAAACAATAAAACGACAGAAAAAATATATTTAAAAACCAAACGAAAAAAGCAATATAAAAACAGTATGGGCCGGCCCATATTCAGGACGTGGCGCATGGGGAGAGTATGCGCTGGTTCACTATGCACCGACCTACGCCCTAAATAGGAATCGCCGTCTACCGCACACGATCTTGGCCATCTACCTCTTAGAAAACAATATCTCAGCCTGCTGCGGCACGCCCGATCTCGCCACGCATTTGCATGTAAGCCCAGCCTAGCTTAGCGTACACAACCCCCCACTACAGGCGACCCAGCGCATGGGGACAGTATGCGCTAGGTCGCTATGCACCGACCCACGCGCCAAATAGGAATCGCCGTCCACCACATGTGATCTTGGCCGTCTACCCCTCAAAAAACAATATCTCAGCCTACTGCAGCACGCCCGGCCTCCCCACGCATTCGCATGCAGGCCTAGCCTAGGGTACACAAGCCCCCACCACGTGTGCCCCTATATCTTGCATTAAACGAGACCAGAGGAAATTCTCGCGTCGAGTGCTACATGTCGGGCCGGCCCACTGTGGCGAATAGTTTCCAAAAAAACAGAGTTAAAAATGGTGCTAGCGAGGTATCGGTCCTGAGATGGGCTAATTGATTCCCAGCGCTGCTAGCCACTGCAACCGACTAAACTTGTTGTACACTATGGAGAGCGCGGCCTACTAGAAGCAAAATGAGCCGGGTTTTCCCATGTTTATTTTATTTTCTTGTTTTTACTATTTTTCTTTTCTTTCTTTTTCTTCATTTTTTACTTGTCTAATTCAACATTCTTTTTTTGTGTTTGTTCCTTTTACTCGGTTTTCACATGTTTCTTTAAATAATATTGGTTAACAAACACACAAAATGTTTAATAAGTATTAAAAATGTGGAACATGTATTGAAAAAATGTTGAATAAGTATTAAAAATGCTGAAAAAGGATTTTGAAAAAATGTTGAACAAGTATTTGAAAATGTTGAATAAGTATTAGAAATGTTGAATAAGTATTATAAATGTTGAACAAGTGTTTGACAAATGTTGAATAAGAATTAAAAATTGTTGAATGAGTATTTAAAAAATGTTGAACAAGTAATTGAAAATGTTGAAAGAGTATTAAAAATGTTGAGAAAGTATTTCAAAATGTTTAATAAGTACTAAAAAATGTTGAACGACTATTTAAAAATTGATGAACATATATTTGCAAAATGATGAATAAGTATTAAAATGTTGAAAATGTGTTTAAAAATGTTGAATAAGCATTTGGACAATGTTGAACATGTATACAAAAAGTGTTGATCATGTATATAAAAAAAATATTGAACATGTATTTGAAAAATGTTGATCATGTATATAAGAATGTAGAATGAAAAACAGAAAGAAACAACAAAAAAGACAAAAAATGAAACAAATCGGAGAAGACGAAAAAGAAAAGAATGAAAAAATCAGAGAAGAAAAAATGAAAGAAAAGGAAATGAAAAAACAAAGAAAAACCGGAGAAGACCGGCTATGCTCGCCTCTAGTAGGTCGCAGTCCTACTACAAACTAGTAACTCGAAGTGGACGGGGTGGTTAGTTGTGTGCTTGACCGTGCTAGAGCGCCGGTTAGGAGCTCCCGTGCTAGAGACCATGGTTTGAACCCTGGGTTCGCCCATTTTCTTCACGATTTTTTGAATCTGCAAGCGCTAAATAGGCCGGCCCGATACCCTACGGAATTGCTTAATGCGATAAAAATTGCTGCGCCCCACCACCCTCGCTTAAACTGGGCCTTGCCCAAGCACATCACCCTGCATGGGCTGCAATGGGCAGCGCTATGTCTCGCTTTGGGCGAGACCTAGCATGCTCTCGCGTCGGAAATCTCCCTAAATTGGTCAGCCCCGCGCGGGTGTGCAGAGCCTCGTATTTTCTGGTTTTTCTTCATGTGTTTTACTTTCATTTTTTACTTTTGTTTATTGTTCCAAGTATTCTAAATATATATTACAAAAAACAATTTACATTAAACATTTGAAAATGGATAATCAGGCATTTGAAAAATGTCAAATGTGTATAGAAAAAATGTTGCTCATTTATACACAAAATATACAATGTGTATGAAAAAATAGACAACATGTTAATTAGTCAAGTATTTAGAAAATGTTAATCAAGTATTTGGAAAATGTTAGATGTGTATAGAAAAAGTGTTTGTCGTGTATACAAAACAAACAATCTGTAGGAAAAAAAATGTTGATCATGTGTTCTAAAAACTTCTCATTGACTTTGAAATAATAGAGTAATTCAAACAGGGTTGCCAAGAAACAAACCCTGTGATTCAAGGTCTTGCGTATAATTGTTCTTCAATGGAGAAAGCAGCTAGGGGAGGTGAAACCTCAAGAGCTAGAAGAGAGAGCTCTCCTCAAGTGAACCATCCAATCCTTCCAAGGTACGGGACTTATATGAAAAGGATTGGCAAAATGTAAGTAGAATTATATTCGAAATAAAACCTTTTTGGTTCACCCCAACATTTCCCATATGTCCGACTATTGCTAATGGTAAACTTATATAAAAGAATCTGATGTATCTGAAAAATATACACCATACATTAAATAAAAGTAGACATCAAAATCATATACTTCGAATAAAGTTAATTCAGTACATAAAAATTGTTAAACATGTATATAAAAATGTTCCTCATGTATACAGAAAATGTATATTGTCTGCAAAGAACTGCTTATTACCATTACAAATTTGTACACCGTGTATTTGAAAAATCAAAAAGATATATTTGGAAAAATGTTAATTCTTTAAAAATTGTTATACATGTATATAAATTTGTTCCTGGTGTGTACGGAAAATGTACATTGTCTGTGAAAAATGTTTATTATCATTAAAAAATGTACATTGTGTATTTGAAAAATGCTGACCATGCATTCAAACGTGTATGAAAAAATATTTTAGATATATAGCAAAAGTGTACAATGTGTATGAAAAAGGTAGACATCAATAAATATAGGTTTTGAAAAATGTTAAACGTGTGCATAAAATATGTTCCTAATTCATAAAAAAATGTTGAGTGTGTACTGAATTTTTTTTGGCATCTGTTGAGCAAAAAGAAACTGATGAAAATTGACAACAAAACAAAGAAAATCAATTAAGACTAAAAAATAAAAGGGAAAATAAAATAAAATAAAAAGTTATAAAAACCAATGCAAAAGAATGGAATTAGTGAAAATTGAGAAATAAACAAAGAAAAACAAACAAAATCAATGAAAACCAAGAAAGAAAGAAAGAAAGAAACGAAGAACGAAAGAAAGAAAAGGCAAAAAAATCAGTGAAAACCAAGAAAGGAAGAAAGAAATAAAACAAAAAACCAATGAAGACTGTGAAAGAAACATAGAAAATAGATAAAAATAGAAAAAGATAAAACTGAAGAAAGCTGGTGAAGAAACAGAAAAACCAAAAAGGAAAAAAAATAGAAGAAACAAAAAAGGAAGGAAAACTAGAAAAAAAAAGGGAGAAGCGGGCGAGTGAGATCGATCAAGCAGTGAAAAAAAGACAACAATGGCCCGACCCAATAGCTACAGGTGGAGGAAAGCCCTGAGGCAAGCGTAGCATAGATCTCTTTATGAGCTAAAGGCCTCTTTTTGTAGCCCTAAATTGTGCTATGGGAGCTTTTTTGAGCGAAAATGCCTCATTATGCTACCATGACCTGCATATAGTCATCCTCTATTCTTAAATACTTGCAACCCGATACCTATTTTTTCTCTTCATGCAACTATGTCACATCATCAAGTCATGCATGTGGTCATAAGTTACAATTTGTGCATTAATATATTCATGCAACCATGCCACCACAACAATTATGCATGGATTTGTTTCACTAATTTTTGTGCCCAACATAGACTGTCATGTTACACATTTTTGTAGCATAACCTACATATATCTGTTGAAAGCACATGTGGTGCCCCCATGTTTGGTTTTGGTAATTGATGACAATCTCTATGGACTAATCGTTGTCTTGAGTTATATTTGAAGGAGTTGTCCAATTTCTTGAAGTCCATTTGTTGGTTTCAAGGAGTTTATATGTTGACCAATGTGCTATTCAAGGAATTATACAAAGAGTGGTCATGTAGAAGACACGATACAAGGTTGATCAAGACTAAGTCAAGAGTGAATCAAGTTGATCAACACACAAAGCACACAAGGTGCACCGAGAGGGATCAAGTGATCCCACGGTATGGTAAGCATTGTCCATTGCGCTTTGAGTACTAACTCATGATCTACGTGTGAGTTCTATGTGGGGTTAGGTTTGTTTCCATGGGTTTGCATCAAGAGGAAGATCTCATACAACCCATGTAGGATGACATCAACTGGTGATCGTCATCAAGATTGCGGTGTGCAAGTTCAAGTGGAGGATCATGAAGAGATCATCCTTGAAGCTTGCCGTCCATTGTGGTGTCAATGGACTTGTGAAGATGTGCCAAAGAGTGACTCACCCATAGTGGAGTATGGGGGAGCAATCAACTAGTCTTCACGAGCAAACGCAATCAAGAAAGGTGGTCCAACTTAAGGGAGTCAAGATCGTCATCATCTAGCTCAAGTGGACTATGTGCAAGGCAAAGGTTTGTCCTTGATAGGTTTTCTACTTTTACCGGTCTCATGGTGGTAGTTGGGAGACCGGGTTATAGGATCGATTGTCGTACTATCAAGGAGGGCTCTCGATGAGTAGCTTGATCGTATCGTTCGTAGAGAGCTCAAACCATTGCATCCTTGCATCATCTTTATTGGTTCTTCTCCTTGTGAGTTTTGGAGCTTATGGTAATTATCATGACAAGCTCGAGTTCATCGAAAATAGAGTTCACATGCATCTTCTATGATGTTTTCGATGTTGGGGTATTTGCCAGTTCTCTTTGTGAGTCTTAGAGCTTATGTTCATCTTGATGACAAGCTCGAGTTCATCGAAGACGGAGTTCACATGCATCTTCTATGATGTTTTAGATGTTGGAGGTTATGCCGGTTCTTCTCTTTTGGAGGTTCCACTCCTCTATATCTTAGGCATACCTCCCCTGCCTCTTCTTACTTTCACCAGTCGTTGTTGGATGCTACTCGCTGTCATCTATCCAACAAGCTTGAGTTTGCTCAATTCGGAGATCATATGCAGAAGTTGTGGCAGTTTAGGCTTTATTTGCATCCTCTGTTTTCTCTGTTGTGTTCCTAAAAGCCTCAAGCGGTAGTACTGCTGTCTAGAGTGGTAGTACCGCTTGTAAGCGGCATACCGCGGCCTTGTGACGCACGTAGTACCGCTGCTTCTAGGGATGCATTTTTTCGTGTCGGGTTTTGCGGTAGTAGAGCGGTAGTACCTCTTATAAGCGGTAAGCAGTACTACCTCTCCGTCCGAGCGGTAGTACCTCTTATAAGAGGTAAGCGGTACTGCCTCTCCACCCGAGCAGTAGTACCTCTTATAAGCGGTAAGCGGTACTACCTCTCTGGCAGAACTACAACTCATGTTTTTCTCTCTCGTTGGGCTGTTTTAACCTTGCTAAGCGGTAGTACCACTCCTCTGAGCGGTAGTATCGCTTGTGCACGACCTGAGTGCATAACGGTTGGATTCGGGGGTGCCTTTAAAAGGGGTCTTTTTCCCCAATGAACCTTATCTTTTGAGCTCGTGTTCTTTCCCCATTGTTGACCTTCTTCAAGCTTGCTATCTCTCAATCCATCCATGGATTCTTGCTAGTTTTGGGGGGAAAAGAGAGAGGATATATAGATCCACATTTCCACCAATCACTTTATTCCTCTGTGAGGGGAACCCCTTAGATCTAGATCTTGGAGTTCTTGGTGTTTTCCTTTTGGTTCTTCCTCTCTTTTTTCTCCATAGCTTTCGTTGCTTTGGTGGGACTTGAGAGTGAGGGACATGGGCACTCCGTGTGCCCTTGTCATTGCATTAGTTGCATAGGTTTGAGTTCTCCACGGTGATACGTGGAAGTTACAAGTTGAGAAGCTTATTACTCTTGGGTGCTTGGTACACTTGAGCTTGTTCCTCTTGGGTGCTTGGGCGCCCTAGACGGTTGGTGGTGTTCGGAGCTCAACCATTGTGGTGTAAAGCTCCGGGCAAGCGTCGGGGTCTCCAATTAGGTTGTGGAGATCGCCCCGAGCATTTTGACGGGTTTCGGTGACCGCCCCCAAGGGTTGCCAAAGTGTACGGGTTCGGTGACCGCCCCCAAGGGTTGCCATTTGTACGGGTTCGGTGACCTCCCTCAAGGGTCCCTTAGTGGAATCACGACATCTTGCATTATGCGAGGGCGTGAGGAGATTACGGTGGACCTATTGGCTTCTTGGGGAGCATTGTGCCTCCACACCGCTCCAAACAGAGATTAGTATCTGCAAGGGTGTGAACTTCGGGATACATCATCGTCTCCGCGTGCCTCGGTTATCTCTTACCTGAGCCCATTACTTATGCACTTTACTTTGTGATAGCCATAGTGTTTCATGTTATATATCTTGCTATCACATAGTTGTTTATCTTGCTTAGCATAAGTTGTTGGTGCGCATAGGTGAGTCTAGTTGTTGTAGGTTTTGTGCTTGAAAAATTAACCGCTAGGTTTATTCCGCATTTGTTTCAAGCCTAAACCGTAATTATCTTAAAGCGCCTATTCACCCTCCCTCTAGGCGACATCCTAGATCTTTCATCTGTATGTTAGACGCTTGGAGAAAATATATGTATAGGTCATGTTACCCACTTTTGTTAAAATGGCACCTTGTTTGACTTCAATCCAACTGATTTCTCTTTTTATACAACATTTTGTGTTACACTTCATATACTCTATTGTTTTCAAAATATATCCGAGAGCATTCTTAAATTTATTTCTGCAATAGTTTTAGGCTTTTAACATCTATTTATGCATTTGTTTTACCAAGGTTCCTGCAGGGCACCATCTAGTAATCTATTAAGACATGTTATAGCTAGGTACACTTAACTTGCATGCATAATACTACTTAAGAGTGTCCTTGAAGCTCGACCTCGATACACCTACTCGTCGGCCGAATCCGGTGATGGTGGGGGAATTCTCGACGGCGTAAGCCCCAAGGTACATCCTCATCGGGCTCTCTGAACCTAGACCAGAGATTTCATCTCTTGCAATGCCCATTTGAGGACCAATTTTGGCTTACTCTGAGTCGGTATTCGAGCATGCTTTGTAACGGTGGCCTTCAAGATGACGACAACTGCTGCAATCCTCAATTTACACTTCATACGATCTTTGCAAAGTTGGAAGCCCTCCGCTACATCTGGGTTCTCGTGTGCGACAGCCTGCGTATTTTTAGCCCTCCATGCACTATCACCAGCTGAACACGACGTGCTGAATCTTTGTTGCCCGCTTCACCACCCATTGAGGAGGCCCACGCTAGTCCTCTAGCGAAGGAGTGGAGGATGATGGCACGGTACGGGAGGCCTGACGACGACGAGTAGTCATGGAGTCGACGGCAAATGTCGTGTAATTCATCAAAGGGTCTTAATTAATTGTACTAGTAGCATGTCCGCGAGATAATATTATGTATGTATCAAAAAACAAAGCATAATTTGTAACCTAGAAGACTCGTTTATTTGGCATGTGGGTCGACTTTCGGTCCGTCGAGACACCCTTCAACAACTCGCATCTCTCAGTTGGTGGTGTATAAGGTGGGCTCTCCCTCATGGGTATCTCGACTGCCGGTGATGACCGTTGTTGTACTTCCATTCCTGTTTTACCAATGTCTCACACGAGGAGAACACTACAGGAATCAGGCACTTTGCCGTCGGCTATGGCAGACGGCAAAGGCATGCCTGGCGGACGGCAAAGGCATGCCTGGCGGACGGCAAAGGCCTTTGCCGTCCGTCAGCAGACGGCAACGGGTCTGGCTGAATAGGCTATGGCGAAGGGCTCTTTGCAGTCTACTAGCCGACAGCAAAGATGAAATGGTCTTTGCCGTCCGCCAGCACACGGCAAATGACCTAGACGGCACACGTGGCAGCTTATGGCCGTTAGGGGGTTAACGGTGCGCCTTGCCGTCCGCTGGCAGATGGCAAAAACCATTGCACCTTTGCCGTCTGCCAGCAGACGACAAAGTAACCAAATAGGCCAGCCCCTAGGTTGCATAAGTAGCTTCCATGTGGCAGCTTTGCCGTCCGCTGGCAGACGGCAAAGCCTGTATAGCCCCTGTTTTTCTGTTTTTTTCTTAAATTCATTCTATTTCAAGACACAAATTTCAACACGCAAATTTCACAGCAGACATATGACATATCCAACACACAAGTTGCATCATATATACATACATAACCAACACATAGTTCCATCCATACATATTACAATAGTTTCACATTGTTCATCCAACACCTATCCATCCATCCATATAACAAGTTCCACATTGTTCATCGATACAAAAGAAAAGCAGAAAGGGAAAAGAAGCACTCCATCCATGCAAGATTCCGTGAAGTAATGAAATCTGCAAAATGGGAAACAAGAAAGTTAGAAGAAGAAGACTTGAAGAAGAAGTAAGCGTACTTAGGTAAAATGGAGCTAACCTAGCAAATTATGCCATTTTTGAGTGAACTAAGCATATTATGCCATTTTTATATAAAGTAGCTAAGTATAGGTCTTTATTGAGCTAACCTAGGTAACTAAGCATATTAGAGCTAACTTAGGTTATTTTGGAGAAGAAGAATAAGAAGAAGAAGACTAGAAGAAGAAGAAGGTTTTTGCCCTTTTCCTTCTCATTCTTCTTCTTTTATTCTTTCTTTTTCTTCTCTTTCTTCTTCTATTCTTTCTTTTTCTCCTCCTCCTTGTTTTTCTTCTTCTTATTCCTTATTTGTATCATTTTAGAGCTTACATATGTAATCATGTCATTTTTAGCTAACTAAGCTTATTATGTCAATTTGGAGGAAAATAAGGTAAGTATAGGTCATTTTTGTGCTAACATAAGTAATTATGCCATTTTTTAGCTAACGTAGGTAAAATGGATCATTTTGGAGTTAACCTAGTTAAAATGGATCATATTGGAGCTAACCTAGGTAAACTTGGTCATTTTGGAGCTAACCTAGGTAAAATGGATCATATTGGAGCTAACCTAGGTAAAATGGGTCATTTTGGAGCTAACTTAACTAATTATTCCATTTTTGAGTTAACTAAGCATAATTATGCCATTTTTTACATAAGTAAGCCAAGTGGATGTCATTATTGAGCAAACCTAGGTAACTAAGCATATTAGAGATAACTTACTATATTAGAGCTAACTTAGGTCATTTCAGAGGAAACAAAGCTAAGTATAGATCATTTTGGAGATCTGACATACCTGACATAGTTCACTCCTCCTTCTTCTCCTTCTCCTTCATCATCCTGACGCGCCTAGAGCGGCGAGGCAGTGGGATGTAGTCTTCTACCATAATTGGCATGGTCATGTCACCCGGCTATGGGATCGCCGGCGCCACCACCATCGCGAGGTCATTGTCAGGCACCACCACCATCGTGAGGCCATCTTCAGGCACCACCATCGCTAGGTCATCCTCAGCCACCATCATCTCTTGCCCATCGTCAGCCACCACCATCGCTTGGCCATCATGAGCCACCACCATCGCGAGGTCATCGTCAGACATAATAGGCTGCACCTCCTCATCCCCACTCTGCTCCTCTTCTTCCCCACTCCATTCCGGATCATTTTCGCTGTAGCCAGACTCGCTGCTGCTTTTGCTGTAGCCAGAGTCGCTGCTGCTACTCCGATTGCCTGACCAAATGCAACAAAGTTTTTTAACAATCAGTGTGAGACAAAGCCAAATGGAGATGAAGACGAGGTCGAGCGTACTGGCATCATCGTCTTCCTGGTAGCGCATGTGGCACATAGTCGTGTTGAACACCTTCACGGTGAGCATGGCGTCGCCGTCGTACCTGAAGCCAAGGAAGTATCCGTGCCTCAGTTCGTAGGCACGGACGAAATGATCCCAACCACGACACATGTACATGTGGTCCTTCCTGATCACCACCTCCACGTCCCAAAGCCTGCGAAGCCCACTGCCGGCATGTCGCAACTTCACATTCTTTGGTCGATGGCCGTCCAGCATCTCCATAAAAGTGTTAGGCAGCCTCTACAATGTGGGTTAAGGAGTGATGTAGCAAACAACAGAGTTATGATAAAGAGATGGGTGAAAGGGAGATCTCTCCTTTTATATACCTGCTTCTTGGAGGAATTCTCAAGTATGATCGTGAAGAACTCGAAACCTACCAAGTCGTACTCCGGTGGGGCAGAGCGTAGCTTGCGGTGGCGGCCTCCCCCCATCTCTGATAATCAACAACACTTAATTAATTTCGTAGGTTAGTTGGCAATGGCAATTGGCACCCTTTAAAACTAGGGATTTTGTAGACAAGAAAGAAAACTGAAAATGTTAAAAAACAGAGCATAGTAATCTAAAAAACAGAGCATATTTTAGGTGGCTCTAGGTTGACATACTAAATTTGAGCCAACTACAATGACCCCTTCAACAGCTGCAACTTGCAACCAGGTCACAATTATGATTATGGATGAAACACAAAAATATGTATGCCCAGACATCCCCAACAAAAATTATTGATATAGCTAATGATACTAACATAGTAGTTTACCATCATGACTAATAAAGTACTTGCAGTTAAGCATCCCTATGGCAACGAATCCATAAAAGTGATACGTCTCCGTCGTATCTATAATTTTTTATTGTTCCATGCCAATATTCTACAACTTTCATATACTTTTGGCAACTTTTTATACTATTTTTGGGACTAACATATTGATCCATTGCCCAGTGTCAGTTCTTGTTTGTTGCATGTTTTTTGTTTCACAGAAAATCCATATCAAACAGAGTCCAAACGGGATAAAAACTGGCGGAGATTTTTTTTGGAATATATGTGATTTTTGGGAAGAAGAATCAACGCGAGACGATGCTCGAGGGGCCCATGAGGCAAGGGGGCGCGCCCCAGGGGGGTGGGCGCGCCCCTGACCCTCGTGGCCACTCCGTAAAGCGGTTGGTGCCCATATTTCGCCGCAAGAAAGCCAATATCCGGATAGAAATCATATTCAAATTTCAGCCCAATCAGAGTTACGGATCTCCGGGAATATAAGAAACGGTGAAAGGGCAGAATATGGAGCGCAGAAACAGAGAGAGACAGAGAGACAGATCCAATCTCGAAGGGGCTCTCACCCCTCCCATGCCATGGAGGCCATGGACCAGATGGGAAACCCTTCTCCCATCTTGGGAGAAGGTCAAGGAAGAAGAAGAAGAAGAAGAAGAAGAAGAAGAAGAAGAAGAAGAAGAAGAAGAAGAAGAAGAAGAAGAAGAAGAAGAAGAAGAAGAAGAAGAAGAAGAAGAAGAAGAAGAAGAAGAAGAATGGGGGGCTCTCTCCCCCTCTCTCCCGGTGGCGCCAGAACGCCGCCGGGGCCATCACCATCACCACAATCTACATCAACACCTCCGCCATCTTCACCAACATCTCCATCACCTTCCCCCATCTATCTACATCAGTCCACTCTCCCGCAACCCGCTGTATCCTCTACTTGAACATGGTGCTTTATGCTTCATATTATCATCCAATGATGTGTTGCCATCCTATGATGTCTGAGTAGATTTTCGTTGTCCTATCGGTAATTGGTGAATTGCTATGATTGGTTTAATTTTCTTGTGGTTATGTTGCTGTCCTTTGGTGCCCATCATATGAGCGCGCGCGTGGATCACACCATAGGGTTAGTTGTATGTTGATAGGACTATGTATTGGAGGGCAAGAGTGACTGAAGCTTCAACCTAGCATAGAAATTGATGCATACGGATTGAAGGGGGACCAATATATCTTAATGATATGGTTGGGTTTTACCTTAATGAACGTTAGTAGTTGCGGATGCTTGCTAATAGTTCCAATCATAAGTGCATAGAATTCCAAGTCAGGGATGACATGCTAGCAGTGGCCTCTCCCACATAAAACTTGCTATCGGTCTAGTGAAGTAGTCAATTGCTTAGGGACAATTTCGCAACTTCTACCACCACTTTTCCACACTCGCTATACTAACTTTATTGCTTCATTATCTAAACAGCCCCTAGTTTTTATTTACGTGCTCTTTATATTCTGGCAAACCTATCCCACAACACCTACAAAGTACTTCTAGTTTCATACTTGTTCTAGGTAAAGTGAACGTCAAGCGTGCGTAGAGTTGTATCGGTGGTTGATAGAACTTGAGGGAATATTTGTCTACCTTTAGCTCCCCGTTGGGTTCGACACTCTTACTTATCAAAAGAGGCTACAATTGACGCCCTATACTTGTGGGTTATCAAGACCTTTTTCTGGCGCCGTTGCCAGGGAGTTATAGCGTGGGGTGAATATTCTCGTGTGTGCTTGTTTGCTTTATCATTAAGTAATTTTTATTTGCTATTCTAAATTGTTCTCTATCTTTAGTTATGGATATGGAACACGAAATACCAAAATAATTAGGTTTACTTGCTACTCATGGAGATGTGGAACCTCCTAAAACCCTCGATGCTCATTATGTGAAAAATATTATGTACTACTTTAATAATCCTGAGAAAACCCCATTGAATTATGTAATGGGAGACATGTTGGATCAACGTGAATACTTTAGGGATTATCGCTTGACACAAAAAGGGAAACTATTATGGGATCAAATTCATATGTTGCATTGGTATGCTTGGGAACTATGCTTGAGATATGATTATACTTGTTGCTCTAGGATGAACGCTTCACACCTTCCCTTTTCATGCAAATTTAATGATGATAAAACCTTGGATTCTTATGCTAATGGTATATATGATTACTATGATGTGTAACAAATAGAAGAATTAGTTGCTTTTATGGGTGCTTATGAAATTGAACCTTTGTTTAAAGAGTGTGAGAATCTTGATGATGCTGTTTATAGACCTAAATTTTTTGCTATACTTAAATATTGCTATGAGAATTATGAATTCAATTCTGATATTGATGAATTTATTGAGAAAGTCTCCGCTGTCCAGTAAGAGATTTTGCAGGAGTCTATGGAAGAAGAAATTAATGACATTGTGAGCTCATTGGATGAAAAAGATGATGAGGAGAGCGAAGAACAAAAGGAGGGAGAGCGGATTAGCTACCCGTTCCCACCTTCTAATGAGAGTAACTCTTGAACTCATACATTGTTTAATTTCCCTTCGTGCTTACCGAAGGATGATTGCTATGTTGATTGTTATGATCCCGTTGATTCTTTTGAAATATCCCTTTTTGATGATGCTTGATATGCTTTTGGCCAAGATGCCAATATGAATTATGCTTATGGAGATGAACTTGCTATAGTTCCTTATCTTAAACATGAAATTATTGCTGTTGCACCCGCGCACCTCTTGAGCTTGCGTTGGATTTCCCCGAAGAGGAAAGGATGATGCAACAGAGTAGCGTAAGTATTTCCCTCAATTTTTGAGAACCAAGGTATCAATCCAGTAGGAGGCCTCGCTCAAGTCCCTCGTACCTGCACAAAACGATAGCTACTCACAACCAACGCGATTAGGGGTTGTCAATCCCATCACGGTCACTTACGAGAGTGAGATCTGATAGATAGTATTTTTGGTATTTTTGGTATAGAGATGCAAAGTGAAAAGTAAAAGGCAAAGTAAAATCAATGCAAGATTAAAGTGATGGAGATTGATATGATGAGAATAGACCCGGGGGCCATAGGTTTCACTAGTGGCTTCTCTCAAGAGCATAAGTATTCTACGGTGGGTGAACAAATTACTGTTGAGCAATTGACAAAATTGAGCATAGTTATGAGAATATCTAGGCATGATCATGTATATAGGCATCAAATCCGTGACAAGTAGACCAAAACTATTCTGCATCTACTACTATTACTCCACTCATCGACCGCTATCCAGCATGCATCTAGAGTATTAAGTTAAAAACAGAGTAACGCTTTAAGCAAGATGACATGATGTAGAGAGATAAATTCATGCAATATGAAATAAACCCCATCTTGTTATCCTCGATGGCAACGATACAATACGTGCCTTGCTGCCCCTTTTATCACTGGGAAAGGACACCGCAAGATCGAACCCAAAGCTAAGCACTTCTCCCATGGCAAGAACTACCAATCTAGTTGGCCAAACCAAACGGATAATTCGAAGAGACTTGCAAAGATATCCAATCATACATAAAAGAATTCAAAGAAGATTCAAATATTATTCATAGATAGACTTGATCATAAACCCACAATTCATCGGTCTCAACAAACACACCGCAAAAAAGAAGAAGATTACATCGAATAGATCTCCACGAGAGAGGGGGAGAACTTTATATTGAGATCCAAAAAGAGAGAAGAAGCCATCTAGCTAATGATTATGGACCCGAAGGTCTGAGGTAAACTACTCACACTTCATCGGAGAGGCTATGATGATGTAGAAGCCCTCCGTGATGACGGCCCTCTCCGGCGGAGCTCCGGGACAGGCCCCAAGATGGGATCTCGTGGATACAGAAAGTTGCGGCGGTGGAATTAGGTTTTTGGCTCCGTATCTAGTCATTTGGGGTACGTAGGTATATATAAGAGGAAGAAGTACGTTGGTGGAGCTTCGGTGGGCCCACGAGGGCGGGGGGGGGGGGGGGGGGCGTGCCTGCGGGTATAGGGCGCGCGCCCCTACCTCGTGCCCACCTCGAAGCTTCCTTGGCGTAGGGTCCAAGTCTCCTGGGTCATATTCGGTGAAAAAATCGCGTTCCAGAAAGGCTTATTCCGTTTGGACTCCGTTTGATATTCCGTTTCTTCGAAACATTGAAATAGGCAAAAAACAGCAATTCTGGGCTGGGCCTCCGGTTAATAGGTTAGTCCCAAAAATAATATAAAAGTGGAAAATAAAGCCCAATATAGTCCAAAACAGTAGATAATATAGCATGGAGCAATCAAAAATTATAGATACGTTGGAGACGTCTTAGGCATCCCCAAGCTTAATTCCTGCTCGTCCTCGAGTAGGTAAATGATAAAAAGAGAATTTTTGATGCGGAGTGCTACTTGACATAATTTCAATGCAAATCTTCTTAATTGTGGTATGAATAATCAGATTCGAAAGATTCAAGACAAAAGTTCATATTGAAATAAAAAATAATAATACTTCAAGCATACCAACAAAGCAATTATGTCTTCTCAAAATAACATGGCCAAAGAAAGTTATCCCTACAAAATCATATAGTCTGGCTATGCTCTATCTTCACCACACAAAGTATTTAAATCGTGCACACCCCTGATGACAAGCCAAGCAATTGTTTCATACTCTAACTTTTTCAAAACTTTTTCAATCTTCACGCAATACATGAGCGTGAGCCATGGATATAGCACTATAGGTGGAATAGAAGGGTGGTTGTGGAGAAGACAAAAGGAGGGGAAGATAGTCTCACATCAACTAGGCGTATCAACGGGCTATGGAGATGCCCATCAATAGGTATCAATGTGAGTGAGTAGGGATTGCCATGCAACGGATGCACTAGAGCTATAAGTATATGAAAGCTCATCAAAAGAAACTAAGTGGGTGTGCATCCAACTCGCTTGCTCACGAAGACCTAGGGCATTTTGAGGAAGCCCATCATTGGAATATACAAGCCAAGTTCTATAATGAAAAATTCTCACTAGTATATGAAAGTGACAAAATGAGAGACTCTCTATCATGAAGATCATGGTGCTACTTTGAAGCACAAGTATGGTAAAAGTATAGTAACATTGTCCCTTCTCTCTTTTTCTCTCATTTTTTATTTGGGCCTTTTTATGGCCTTTTTTCGTCCGGAGTCTCATCCCGACTTATGGGGGAATCATAGTCTCCATCATTCTTTCCTCACTTGGGACAATGCTCTAAAAATGATGATCATCACACTTTTATTTTTCTTACAACTCAACAATTACAACTCGAAACTTAGAAAAAATATGACTCCATATGAATGCCTCCGGCGGTGTATCGGGATATGCAATGAATCAAGAGTGACATGTATGAAAGTATTATGAACGGTGGCTTTGCCACAAATACGATGTCAACTACATGATCATGCTAGCAATATGACAATGATGGGGCGTGTCATAATAAACGGAACGGTGGAAAGTTGCATGGCAATATATCTCGGAATGGCTATGAAAATGCCATGATAGGTAGGTATGGTGGCTGTTTTGAGGAAGGTATATGGTGGGTGTATGATACCGGCGAAAAGTGTGTGGTATTAGAGAGGCTAGCAATGGTGGAAGGATGGGAAAAAGTGCGTATAATCCATGGACTCAACATTAGTCATAAAGAACTCATATACTTTTTGCAAAAATCTAAAAGTTATCAAAGAAAAGTATTACACGCATGCTCCTAGGGGGATAGATTGGTAGGAAAAGACCATCGCTCGTCCCCGACTGCCACTCATAAGGAAGACAATCAATAAATAAATCATGTTCTGACCTCATCACATAACGGTTCACCATACGTGCATGCTACGGGAATCACAAACTTTAACACAAGTATTCTTTAAATTCACAACTACTCAACTAGCATGACTCTAATATTATCACCTCCATATCTCAAAACAATTATCATGCTTCAATCTTTTCTTAGTATTCAACGCACTCAAAACAAAGTTTCACAAATCTTGAATACCAAGCATGTTATTATTAAGCAAATTACAATGCTATTAAGACTCTCAAAATAATCTAATTGAAGCATGAGAGATCAATAGTTTCTTTAAAACAAATCCACCACCATGCTCTAAAAGATCTAAGTGAAGCATATAGAGCAAAATTATAACGCTCAAAAGATATAAGTGAAGCACATAGAGTATTCTATCAAATTCCAATTCATGAATGGCTCTATCAAAAGGTGTGTACAGCAAGGATGATTGTGGCACACTAACAAACAAATACACAAATAATACAAGACGCTCCAAGCAAAACACATATCATGTTGGTGAATAAAAATATAGCTCCAAGTAAATTACCGATGGGAGTGGACGAAAGAGGGGATGCCTTCCGGGGCATCCCCAAGCTTTGACTTTTTGGTGTCCTTGAATTATCTTGGGGGTTCCATGGGCATCCCCAAGCTTAGGCTCTTGCCACTCCTTGTTCCATAATCCATCAAAAGAATTCACCCAAAACTAACTTCACAACACAAAACTCAATTGAAATCTCGTGAGCTCCGTTAGAGAAAGAAAACAAAAGACCACTTCAAGTTACTGTAATGAACACATTCTTTATTTATTGGTGTTAAACCTACCGTATTCCAACTTATCTATGGATTATAAACTATTTTACTAACCATAGATTCATCAAAATAAGCAAACAACACACGAAAAACAGAATCTGTCAAAAACAGAATAGTCTGTAGTAATCTGTAACTAACACAAACTTATGGAACTCCAAAACATCTAGCAAAATTGGACAACCTAGACAATTTTTTTATTGATCAGCATCAATTGGAATCAGTATTTTATAACGTTCTGATGATTTTTAACAATTCGGCCACTGAACGCAAAGTTTCTGGAAATTACAGCAAGATCAAATAACTATCATCCAAGAAGATCCAATAGGTCTAACTTGGCACAAACACTAATTTAAACACAAAACCACATCCGAACAGAAGGTAGATGGGTTATTTATTCCCTAACAGAATGAAAACACAAAAAAAACTAAAAAATAAAATTGGGTTGCCTCCCAACAAGCGCTATCGTTTAACGCCCCTAGCTAGGCATAAAAGCGAGGATAGATCTAGGTATTGCCATCTTTGGTAGGCAATCCATAAGTGGCTCTCATGATAATTTCATATGGCAATCTTATTTTCTTTCTTGGAAAGTGTTCCATGCCCATTTTAATGGAAATTGAAATCTAATATTCCCTTCCTTCATATCAATAATCGCACCAACCGTTCTAAGGAAAGGTCTACCAAGAATAATAGGGCAAGCAGGATTGCAATCTATATGAAGAACAATGAAATCTACGGGCACATAATTCCTATTTGCAACAATAAGAACATCATTAATCCTTCCCATAGGTTTCTTAATAGTAGAATCCGCAAGATGCAAGTTTAGAGAGCAATCATCAAAATCGCGGAAATCTAGTAAATCACACAAAGTTTTGGGGATAGTGGAGACACTAGCACCCAAATCACACAAAGCATAAAACTCATGATCTTTAATTTTAATTTTAATTTTAATAGTTGGTTCCCACTCATCATAGAGTTTTCTAGGGATAGAAACTTTCAACTCAAGTTTTTCTTCGTAAGATTGCATCAAGGCATCAACAATATGTTCGGTGAAGGCTTTCTTTTAACTATAAGCATGTGGAGAATTTAGCACGGATTGCAACAAGGAAATACAATCAATTAAAAAGCAACTTTCATAATTAAATTCCTTGAAATCCAATATAGTGGGTTTAGCAACATCTAGATTTTTATTTCTTTCAATCCCACTTTCATCAATTTCATCATAAAGATCTAAATACTCCGAATTTTTAGAATGCTTTCTAGGTAAAGTAAGATCATATTCAGTTTCATCAAGATTCATATTGCAAAACAAAGATTTGATAGGATACACATCAATAACTTTTAGATCTTCATCTTGATTTTCATAGGAATTGGAAGAACACGCTTTAATAAAGGCATCTTTGGAAGCACGCATCCTAGCGGTTCTTTCCTTGCACTCATCAATGGAAATTCTCATGGCTTTGGGATACTCATTGATATCATGCTTAGGAGGAATAGATCTAAGATTTAAAGAATCAACCTCAAGAGAAATTCTATCAACGTTCCTAGCCAAATCATCAACTTTAAGCAATTTCTCTTCAAGCAAAGCATTAAAATTCTTTTGTGAATTCATAAACTCTTTAACACTATTCTCAAATTCGGAGGGCATCTTATTATAATTTCTATAAGAGTTGGTGTAGTAATTCCCATAATTATTAGAAGGATTACTAGGATATGGCCTAGGATTAAAATTCCCTCTATATGCGTTGTTACCAAAATTATTCCTACCAACAAAATTCACACCCATAGATTCATTGTTATTCTCAATCAAAGTAGACAAAGGCATATCATTAGGATCAGAAGAAACACTCTTAGTAGCAAATAATTTCATAAGTTCATCCATATTTCCACTCAAAACACTAATTTCTTCTATCGCATGCACTTTTTTATTAGAAGATTTGTCAGTATGCCATTGAGAATAATTAACCATAATATTATCTAGGAGTTTAGTAGCATCTCCTAAAGTGATTTCCATAAAAGTGCCTCCCGCGGATGAATCTAAAAGATTTCTAGAAGCAAAATTCAATCCGGCATAAAATTTTTGTATAATCATCCACAAATTCGTACCATGAGTAGGGCAATTACGTATCATTAATTTCATTCTCTCCCAAGCTTGTGCAACATGTTCATGATCAAGTTGCTTAAAATTAATAATATCATTTCTAAGAGAGATGATCTTAGCAGGAGGAAAATACTTAGAGATAAAAGCATCTTTGCACTTGTTACAAGAATCAATACTATTTTTAGGCAAAGACGAAAACCAAGCTTTAGCACGATCTCTAAGCGAAAAAGGAAATAGCTTCAATTTAATGACATCATTATCGACATCTTTTTTCTTTTGCATATCACATAAATCAACGAAGCTATTCAGATGAGTGGCGGTATCTTCACTAGGAAGGCCGGCGAATTGATCTTTCATAACAAGATTCAACAAAGCAGCATTGATTTCACAAGATTCAGTATTGGCAAGAGGAGCAATCGGAGTGCTAAGGAAATCATTATTATTGGTATTGGTGAAGTCACACAATTTGGTAGTATCTTGAGCCATCGCGACAAACAAGCAATCCAACGCACGGGCAAACAAAAAGGCAAGCGAGAAAAAGGTAAACAGAGAAAGGGAAGGAGAAGGAGATTGAGAAAGAGAGGGCGGATAAAACGGCAAGGGTGAAGTGGGGGAGAGGAAAACGAGAGGCAAATGGCAACTAATGTAATGCGAGAGATAGGGATTGTGATGGGTACTTTGTATGTTGACTTTTTGCGTAGACTCCGCGACAACGGTGCCAGAAATTCTTCTTGCTACCTCTTGAGCTTGCATTGGATTTCCCCGAAGAGGAAAGGATGATGCAACAGAGTAGCGTAAGTATTTCCCTCAGTTTTTGAGAAACAAGGTATCAATCTAGTAGGAGGCCACGCTCAAGTCCCTCGTACCTGCACAAAATGATAGCTACTCGCAACCAACGCGATTAGGGGTTGTCAATCCCTTCACGGTCACTTACGAGAGTGAGATCTGGTAGATAGTATTTTTGGTATTTTTGGTATAGAGATGCAAAGTGAAAAGTAAAAGGAAAAGTAAAAGCAAAGCAAGATTAAAGTTATGGAGATTGATATGATGAGAATAGACCTGGGGGCCATAGGTTTCACTAGTGGCTTCTCTCAAGAGCATAAGTATTCTACGGTGGGTGAACAAATTACTATTGAGCAATTGACAAAATTGAGCATAGTTATGAGAATATCTAGGCATGATCATGTATATAGGCATCACGTCCGTGAAAAGTACACCGAAATGATTCTGCATCTACTACTATTACTCCACTCATCGACCGCTATCCAGCATGCATCTGGAGTATTAAGTTAAAAACAGAGTAACACTTTAAGCTAGATGACATGATGTAGAGAGATAAATTCATGCAATATGAAATAAACCCCATCTTGTTATCCTCGATGGAAACGATACAATACGTGCCTTGCTGCCCCTTCTGTCACTGGGAAAGGACACCACAAGATCGAACCCAAAGCTAAGCACTTCTCCCATGGCAAGAACTACCAATCTAGTTGGCCAAACCAAACGGATAATTCGAAGAGACTTGCAAAGATAACCAATCATACATAGAACAATTCAGAGAAGATTCAAATATTATTCATAGATAGACTTGATCATAAACCCACAATTCATCGGTCTCAACAAACACACCACAAAAAAGAAGAAGATTACATCGAATAGATCTCCACGAGAGAGGGGGAGAACTTTGTATTGAGATCCAAAAAGAGAGAAGAAGCCATCTAGCTAATAACTATGGACTCGAAGGTCTGCGGTAAACTACTCACACTTCATCGGAGAGGCTATGATGATGTAGAAGCCCTCCGTGATGACGGCCCTCTCCGGCGGAGCTCCGGAACAGGCCCCAAGATGGGATCTCGTGGATACAGAAAGTTGCGGCGGTGGAATTAGGTTTTTGGCTCCGTATCTGTTCGTTTGGGGGTACGTAGGTATATATAAGAGGAAGAAGTATGTCGGTGGAGCTTCGGTGGACCCACAAGGGTGGGGGGGGGGGGGCGCCTGGGGGTATAGGGCGCGCCCCCCTACCTCGTGCCCACCTTGAAGCTTCCTTGGCGTAGGGTCCAAGTCTCCTGGGTCATATTCGGTGAGAAAATCACGTTCCAGAAAGGTTTATTCCTTTTGGACTCCGTTTGATATTTCGTTTCTCCGAAACACTAAAATAGGCAAAAAAACAGCAATTCTGGGCTAGGCCTCCGGTTAATAGGTTAGTTCCAAAAATAATATAAAAGTGGAAAATAAAGCCCAATGTAGTCCAAAACAATAGATAATATAGCATGGAGCAATAAAAAATTATAGATACGTTGGAGACGTATCAATCCGTTGCATGGCAATCCGTACTCCTCACATTGACATCAATTGATGGGCATCTCCATAGCCCAATGATTATCCACGTCGACGTGAGACTTTCTTCCTTTTTGTCTTCTCCACACAACCTCCGTCATCATATTCCTATTCCACAAATAGTGCTATATCCATGGCTCACGCTCATGTATTGCGTGAAAGTTGAAAAGGTTTGAGAACATCAAAAGTATGAAACAATTGCTTGGCTTGTTATCAGGGTTGTGCATGATTTAAATATTTTGTGTGGTGAAGATGGAGCATAGCCAGACTATATGATTTTGTAGGGATAACTTTCTTTGGCCATGTTATTTTGAAAAGATATGATTGCTTTATTAGTATGCTTGAAGTATTATTGTCTTAATGTCAAATAATAGACTATTGCTTTGAATCACCCGTGTCTTAATATTCATGCCATGATTAGATTACATGATCAAGATTATGCTAGGTAGCATTCCACATCAAAAATTATCTTTTTTATCATTTACCAACTCGAGGACGAGCAGGAATTAAGCTTGGGGATGCTGATATGTCTCTGTCGTATCTATATTTTTTTATTGTCCCATGCCAATATTCTACAACTTTCATATACTTTTGGCAACTTTTTATAGTATTTTTGGGACTAACATATTGATCCAGTGCCCAGTGCCAGTTCCTGTTTGTTGCATGTTTTTTGTTTCGTAGAAAATCCATATCAAACGGAGTCCAAACGGGATAAAAACTGACAGAGATTTTTTTTGGAATATATGTGATTTTTGGGAAGAAGAATCAACGCGAGACGATACTCGGGGGGCCCATGAGGCAGGGGGCGCGCCCCAGGGGGTGGCCATGCCCCTGACCCTCGTGGCCACCCCGTAAGCCGGTTGGTGCCTTTCTTTCGGCGCAAGAAAGCCAATATCCGGATAGAAATCGTGTTCAAATTTCAGCCCAATCGGAGTTACGGATCTCCGGGAATATAAGAAACGGTGAAAGGGCAGAATCTAGAACGCAGAAACAAAGAGAGACAGATCCAATCTCGGAGGGGCTCTCGCCCCTCCCATGCCATGGAGGCCATGGACCAGAGGGGAAACCCTTCTTCCATCTAGGGAGAAGGTCAAGGAAGAAGAAGAAGAAGAAGGGGGTCTCTCTCCCACTCTCTCCTGGTGGCGCAGGAACACTGCCGGGGCCTTCATCATCACCGCAATCTACACCAACACCTCTGTCATCTTCACCAACATCTCCATCACCTTCCCCCATCTATCTATAGCGGTCCACTCTCTCGCAACCCGCTGTACCCTCTACTTGAACATGGTGCTTTATGCTTCATATTATTATCCAATGATGTGTTGCCATCCTATGATGTTTGAGTAGATTTTCATTGTCCTAGCGGTAATTGGTGAATTGCTATGATTGGTTTAATTTGCTTGTGGTTATGTTGTTGTCCTTTGGTGCCCATCATATGAGCGCGTGTGTGGATCACACCATAGGGTTAGTTGTATGTTGATAGGAATATGTATTGGAGGGCAAGAGTGACAGAAGCTTCAAGCTAGCAAAGAAATTGATGCATACGGGATTGAATGGGGACCAATATATCTTAATGCTATGGTTGGGTTTTACCTTAATGAACGTTAGTATTATGCCATTTTTATGTAAAGTATCTAAGTATAGGTCTTTATTGATCTAACCTAGGTAACTAAGCATATTAGAGCTAACTTAGGTCATTTTGGAGAAGAAGAATAAGAAGAAGAAGACTAGAAGAAGAAGAAGAAGAAGAAGAAGAAGGTTTTTACCCTTTTCCTTCTCATTCTTCTTCTTTTATTCTTTCTTTTTCTTCTCTTTCTTCTTCTATTCTTTCTTCTTCTCCTCCTCCTTGTTTTTCTTCTTCTTATTCCTTATTTGTATCATTTTAGAGCTTACATATGTAATTATGTCATTTTTAGCTAACTAAGCTTATTATGTCAATTTGGACGAAAATAAGGTAAGTATAGGTCATTTTTGTGCTAACATAAGTAATTATGCCATTTTTTAGCTAACGTAGGTAAAATGGATCATTTTGGAGTTAACCTAGCTAAAATGGATCATATTGGAGCTAACCTAGGTAAACCTGGTCATTTTGGAGCTAACCTAGGTAAAATGGATCATATTGGAGCTAACCTAGGTAAAATGGGTCATTTTGGAGCTAGCTTAACTAATTATTCCATTTTTGAGTTAACTAAGCATAATTATGCCATTTTTTACATAAGTAAGCCAAGTGGATGTCATTATTGAGCAAACCTAGGTAACTAAGTTTATTAGAGATAACTTACTATATTAGAGCTAACTTAGGTCATTTCAGAGGAAACAAAGCTAAGTATAGATCATTTTGGAGATCTGACATACCTGACATAGTTCACTCCTCCTTCTTCTCCTTCTCCTTCATCATCCTGACGCGCCTAGAGCGGCGAGGCAGTGGGATGTAGTCTTCTACCATAATTGGCATGGTCATGTCACCTGGCTATGGGATCGTCGGCGCCACCACCATCGCGAGGTCATTGTCAGGCACCACCACCATCGTGAGGCCATCTTCAGGCACCACCATCGCTAGGTCATCCTCAGCCACCATCATCTCTTGCCCATCGTCAGCCACCACCATCGCTTGGCCATCATGAGCCACCACCATCGCGAGGTCATCGTCAGACATAATAGGCTGCACCTCCTCATCCCCACTCTGCTCCTCTTCTTCCCCACTCCATTCCGGATCATTTTCGCTGTAGCCAGACTCGCTGCTGCTTTTGCTGTAGCCAGAGTCGCTGCTGCTACTCCGATTGCCTGACCAAATGCAACAAAGTTTTTTAACAATCAGTGTGAGACAAAGCCAAATGGAGAGGAAGAAGAGGTGGAGCGTACTGGCATCGTCGTCTTCCTGGTAGCGCATGCGGCACATAGTCGTGTTGAACACCTTCACAGTGAGCATGGCGTCGCCGTCGTACCTGAAGAGAAGGAAGTACCCGTTCCTCAGGTCGTAGGCACGGACGAACTGTTCCCAACCACGACACAGGTACATGTGGTTATTCCTGATCACCACCTCCACGTCCCAAAGCCTGCGATGCCCGCTGCCGGCGTGTCGCAACTTCACATTCTTTGGTCGATGGCCGTCCAGCATCTCCAAAAAAGTGTTAGGCAGCCTCTGCAACGTGGGTCAAGGAGTGATGTAATAAACAACAGAGTTATGATAAAGAGATGGGTGAAAGGGAGATCTCTCCTTTTATATACCTGCCTCTTGGAGGAATTCTCAAGTATGATCGTGAAGAACTCGAAACCTACCAAGTCGTATTCCGGTGGGGCAGAGCGTAGCTTACGGTGGCGGCCTCCCCCCATCTCTGATAATCGACAACACTTAATTAATTTCTTAGGTTAGTTGGCAATGGCAATTGGCACCCTTCAAAACTAAAGATTTTTTAGACAAGAAAGAAAACTGAAAATGTTGAAAAATAGAGCATAGTAATCTAAAAAACAGAGCATATTTTAGGTGGCTCTAGGTTGACATACTAAAGTTGAGCCAACTAGAATGACCCCTTCAACAGCTGCAACTTGCAACCAGGTCACAACTATGATTATGGATGAAACACAAAAATATGTATTCCCAGACATCCCCAACAAAATTATTGATATAGCTAATGATACTAACATAGTAGCATACCATCATGACTAATAAAGTACTTGCAGTTAAGCATCCATATGGCAACGAATCCATAAAAGTGATACATCTCCTTTGTGTCTATAATTTTTTATTGTTCCATGCCAATTGTCGGTGTCAAAACCGGCGGATCTCGGGTAGGGGGTCCCGATCTGTGCGTCAAGGTCGGATGGTAACAGGAGACAAGGGACACTTTAATTTACCCAGGTTCGGGCCCTCTCGATGGAGGTAAAAACCTACTCCTGCTAGATTAATATTGATGATATGGGTAGTTCAAGAGTAGATCTACCACGAGATCAAGGAGGCTAAACCCTAGAAGCTAGCCTATGGGTATGATGATGGTTATGATGTGTTCGTCCTACGGACTACAACCCTCCGGTTTATATAGACACCGAATAGGGTTAGGGTTACACAGAGTCGGTTACATTGGCAGGAGATCTTGAATATCCGCACGCCTAGCTTGCCTTCCATGCCAAGGAAAGAACCTTCCGGACACGGGACGAAGTCTTCAATCTTGTATCTTCATAGTCCTGGAGTCCGGCTGAAGATATAGTTCGGCTATCCGAACACCCCCTAATCTAGGACTCCCTCAGTAGCCCCTGAACCAGGCTTCAATGACGACGAGTCCGGCGCGCAAATTGTCTTCGGCATTGCAAGGCGGGTTCCTCCTCCAAATTCTTCAAGAAGATAATAAACACCAAAAAATAGTGTCCGGCTCTGCAAAACAAGTTTCCACGTATTGCCATATAGAGAATAATACAAACACAAATCAAATCTGCTGACGTATTCCGCAGTGTGTCATAACACTGCGACCATGCCTTCTGTATGGATTATTTTTTGTTGTTCCACCGCAACACGTTCAACGAGGCGGTTTCCTTGGCACGTCTTGTCGAAGCAGAGATCGTGTGCCCCTTTTAACGGGATTCTCATTAATGCGGACGTGGGTAACCCAACCGTGCCATTTACCACGGCGTGTGAGCGGCAAGCGAGTTTTATTAGGTAGGTGGGGACGCATAACGGCATCAGCCTATATAAGGGGATAAAGATCCACCTCTTTCACCTACGCCTTCTTCCTCCTTTGCCCATCCATCTCCTGCGCACTCAAGCTCCAACGCCCAAGTTCGCTCTTTCTTCCCCAACCTGCTCCAGTGATGTCCGGAGCGGGTGGCAAGTGGATGGCTTCCTCCGTTACGGAGGGTCAAATCAAAAAGCTTAGGAAGGCCGGATATCTGTCCAAGGACATCCCGCACCGGCTTCCCGAGGCGGGGCAGCTTCTTCCCACCCCAAGGCCCCATGAGAGGGTAGTTTTTCTCCCCCATTTCCTCTGCGGACTGGGTTTTCCACTTCACCCTTTTGCCCGGGGGCTCATGTTCTACTACGGCCTGGACTTCCACGATCTGGCCCCGAACTTTATCCTCAATATCTCGGCGTTTATCATCGTGTGTGAGGCCTTTCTCCGCATCCGCCCCCACTTCAGCCTCTGGCTCCAGACCTTCAACGTCAAGCCCAAGGTGGTGTCCGGCACCCAGGCGGAGTGCGGAGGTGCTATGGCCGGCAAAATGGCCAACGCACTCTGGTTCGATGGCTCTTTTGTGGAGTCCTTAAAGGGGTGGCAGGCAGGGTGGTTTTACATCACCGAGCCACGCGACTCAAAATGGGTCGCGGCCCCTGAGTTCCGATCCGGACCCCCCACGCGGCTCATGTCCTGGAAAGAGACGGGCCTATCGTGGGGCAACGAAGAAGAAGTGACCGGACTGCAAACTTGCATCTGGTCCCTGATGAACAAGCCCATCCGGCATGTCAACATCATCCAGGTCATGTTCGCTCGCCGGATCCTCCCGTGCCAAGAACGGGAGTTCACTTTGTGGGAATTCGACCCGGCGCAGCACCAAACCCTCAATAGGCTCTTCGACACGACGTATGAAGACGTCTGGAAGGTGCTAACCAAAGGCGCTGAGTGCCCCACATCTGCTTCCGAGGACCGCGGATACAGCTCGCAGTGCAACGCTGGCGAGGTAGGCTATTTATACCTTTCACAGGTTCATTAAGCTTTTCTACATAGATTAACTCTATGTGGGATCTAAAAACTCCCTTTGCCTTTGACAGGCGTGGCTGAAGATAGCCGGACCAATCAACTGTCCGGCTCCTCTGCCCGAAGACCCAGCCCCAGCTCTCTTAGAGAAGCTGCTGGCTCCGGCGCCCTATGTGGTGTCGGAGAAGAAGGTCAAGAAGAAGAAGACCACCGGGACTCGAAAGAGTGCCCGCAATGTGGTGGTGTCGAGCTCGTCATCTGGCGAGTCTGCGACGCCCTCCTCTCGTGAAAACAAGGAGGAGGAACAAGGAAGCTCTCCCCCTCCAGCGAGGGGAGCGAAAAAGAAGAAGGCCGCCCCAAGAGGGGAGGCCGAGGGGTCGAGGAAAAGGAAGACCCCTCCGCCGGACTACTCCCCCAACGCCGAAGAGGGCGGAAAGGAGTGGCCGGACAGAACCAAGCGTCCGGCAACATCGTAAGTATTCACATACCAGAATGGCTCATAGTATCTTCTAGTGCGCAGCTTACCCTAATGTCGAATGCTATTTGCGCAGCCCGCCCCGAGCCGCACTCGATGATTCATCGAGCGGCTCCCTGGATTCGTCGGACATGCACTCTGTCCCGCCCGCAGTCTCCCCTAGCGGGGCGGACGACGCCGAAGCGGCGTCCCGCCGAACAGGGCAGGAGGAGGTGGTCTTGGAGGAGCCGCAAGGCAATCCTCAGGACCCCAGGAGTAAAGGGGATGAAACCCCCCAGGGCTCCCAGTCCGGCTTTGTGCTGGACACCGCGCCGGACTCAACCGTCCTGGCTCGCGGTGGGCGAACTCCTTCCAAGAGGAGTAAGCCGTCTGAGCCGGCGACCTCCGTCCAACCAGAGGCGCCGGATAGTCTGTTGGAGGCGCTTGAAGGCGCCACCATCGACGAGGAGCACCGTACTGTTATGAGTGCGGTGGTCCAAAGGGTTTAGTCCGCCAAGAGCGGACTGAATGAAGCTTGCGCTAGCCTTCTAATAGGCTTCCAGGTAAGAAAAAAATATGCTAAATTCATTACCGCATAGACAGTAGCCCCTGATGCTTTGTTCGGTGTTCGGAAAGAAAAGCCGAATAGAGGATCCAACAATTTTCGCAGGAGTCTAATAAAAAGTCTAATATGCGTATGCAGGCTTCCCTGCTGTCCACCGCCGCACTGACTGCGCAGGTGGAAGTCCTGAAAAAGGACCTCGAGCGGTCCGAGCAAGAGCTCGGCCTTGCCAAAAGGCAGCTCGTGTAAAAGGAAGGTAAGAAATACCCCTTAGAAAAAAAGGTGCCTATAGAGAGGCTTGATTGCAAAAAGAAATAACAGGATTGTACTGCTTATTGTAGGGGCCACAACCGAGGTGGCAACCCTGAAGCAGGCGCTGGCTAAGGCCGAGAAGAAAGCGGCCGAGGAGCGCGCCGAGCGAGAAAAGCTTGGGGTCCAAGTCGGCGCGGTGCAACAAGAGCTGCAAGCTCTCATGAAGAAACATGAGGGTTTGGAGCTTGAGGCAAAAACGCAAGCATCCAAGCTCACGTCGGCTGTTGAGACCACCAAGAGTGCCAAGACCGAAGCCCAAAAGGCCCTCCAAGAGTTGGAGGATGTGAAAAAGATAGCAGCGGGTAAGGCATTCTTAATGCAAAGTAGGAATATAAAGGTGAAATACCTATTACTTACCCGAATCCGGAGTTCTCCAGGGGCGTTCTTCGATCTTCCCCGCAGCGCATCCGACGCCGCCGCATTCTACCGAGCTGAAAAGGACAACTCGACGGAGAGTGTGTTCTGGTCTCAGTATTCTGAGGCCGGACACCCTGTGCCCTTAAGCGATCAGCTGAAGCAGCTGGCCGAGCTCCACAAGGCGGCCGAACAGGCCATGAAGGGCTTACTAGTTCGGCCGTGGCCTGGAGAGGCCCTGCCTGGGATCTACTTCGGGCTGGTGCGGCGGCTGGTGGAGGCCTGTCCACGGCTTGAGGTCATCAAGCGCTCCGTCTGCATAGAAGGTTCCCGGAGGGCCCTTGCCCGTGTAAGGGTACACTGGGGCAAGCTGGACGGAGAGAAGCTGGTGAAGGACGGGCCGCCGCAGGGGAAGGAGCATCGCATTCCCGAGAACTACTACAAGGAAGTTCTCGCTGGAGCTCGCCTTGTCGCGGATGAGTGTGCCAAAGATGTAATATTTCAATGAACTCGCTCGTTTGTATCCTGTGCGCTGAAAACTTGTTCATATGCGCTTAAGCAATGCTTTCTGAATTTAAAATATTATTTTCTGTGCGGTCGTTTATCAATAACTGAGAGATGGCAAGTCGTCGGCTTCTGCCCCCATGCAACTAGTGCTGGGGTGTTCGGGATAAACCTGAGGGCTCTTGTTCCCAAAGTTGGGTCCTTCGAGGGAGGCGCTCAGCACAGCGAACCAGGCAATCGGACTATAATGCTTGAACACTCTCACTTAGCCATAGAACGTTATAATTTTAAATTTCGGCGAAGCCCCTAGTTCGGAAGGCCGAATTCGGGGCACTATCCACGCCTTTAGCCAGACTTAACCAGCTCTCCGCTCGAAGCGGCATAAGCCTTTAGGGACTCGAAAAACCTCTCGAACAGCGACCGGTCTCGCGCCTTATCATGATAGTCTGTTTTAGCTTTCTCCACTGAGGTGCTCACCCACCTGATCTGGGGCACAATCGCAGTGGTTCTCCTAGTGCTACCTTAGCCGATAGAGCGGAACGTAAGGCACCAAAACATAGGAGCCGGGCAAACCCAACATATGACCAAAATCATGACTCGGAGCCGATGCATATAATGCTATAAGTTCGGGGTGCCGCACTTGTGAAAGTGGACGGACTTCTCACACCAGATAGAAGGGTAATAAAGCCCCTGGCATGGTTTGCCATACCATGGTGTACGGGTGCGATCATGTTTTTTGAGTAAACATATGTATATTAAAAGAAGATAATGCAAAAAATAGACGAAAAGCTATGCATTATTTATGAGGAGGCTGTTTATTCAAGCCGAACGATACAAGTAGTGCGAAAAAAAAATTTAGACTATTTAACATGTCCTGACCAGGCGCAGGCCGCGGAATTTAGAAACAGATATATCGCTCGAAATAGAGACCACCTGAGAGTTCCATGATGCGGCGTTGTTTTGTCTGCTTTCCTGGGTCCTGTATCGTCTGTGCGGCAGCGAGGCCGAACACTGTATCCAGAGTATGGAGTCCTGAAAGAAAAAGAAGAACCCGGCAGCCCCTAGTACGTTTGACGCCGTATTGTTGGCATGCCGTTTTATCTGCCCCTTCCCCTATGCCCATGGAATTGTAAGGGCGTAATTGTGTACTCGAGGTACTAGCTCCGCTATGTAGCGATGGCTGGGGTTGGGGCCGTATTGCTACGCGTGCTCTGAACGCGCCAGTCGGTCTTGCTGTGGGTTACTCCGGGCGCGTTTTGCTTTGTCCTGCTTTGTAGCGGCCGGACTCGAGAGCTGCCTTAACAGGCTGCTTTGTACCTCTGCTGCGAGGGCCGCCGTGTGTTCCTCCGTACGGATGGAGCGTTCGGTGTTTCCGCTGACCGTGATTACACCTCGAGGGCCTGGCATCTTGAGCTTGAGATATGCATAGTGCGGCACCGCATTGAATTTAGCGAATGCGGTTCGTCCAAGCAGAGCATGATAGCCACTGCGGAACGGAACTATGTCGAAGATTAACTCTTCGCTTCAGAAGTTGTCCGGAGATCCGAAGACCACATCAAGTGTTATGGAGCCTATGCAATTGGCCTCTACACCTGGGATGACGCCTTTAAAGGTCGTCCTTGTGGGCTTGATCCTTGATGGATCTATGCCCATTTTCCGCACTGTATCCTGATAGAGCAGGTTCAGGCTACTGCCGCCGTCCATGAGGACTCTTGTAAGGTGAAATCCGTCAACGATTGGGTCAAGAACCAATGCGGCAAAACCACTGTGACGGATGCTAGTGGGGTGGTCCCTTCGATCGAAGGTGATCGGGCAAGAGGACCATGGGTTGAACTTTGGGGCGACTGGCTCCATCGCGTATACGTCCCGTAGCGCACGCTTCCTCTCCCGCTTGGGAATATGAGTCGCGTATATCATGTTCACCATCCGCACTTGTGGGGAAAACCCCTTCTGTCTATTGTTGTTCGGCGGTCTGGGCTCCTCTTCGTCATCGCTGTCTAGCCCCTTGTTTTTGTTTTTGGCTCTTAACTTGCCTGCCTGCTTGAACACCCAACAATCCCTGTTGGTGTGATTGGCTGGCCTTTCGGGGGTGCCGTGAATCTGGCACGAGCGGTCGAGTATTCGGTCCAAACTGGACGGGCCCTGGGTATTCTTTTTGAATGCCTTTTTCCGCTGACCGGATTTATGGCCTCTGAATCCGGCGTTTACTGCTGTATCTTCATTGTTGTCGCTGCTGACGCGGCGTTTCTGTTTATTCCGTCGCGACCTGCCACTTTTGTCCTTGGTATCTGAATTACCTTGCTTCTTCGATAAGTTGTTGCTGCGAGCTAGCCAGCTATCTTCGCTGCCATGGATTTCGGCTTTTCCTGTCCCAGGTGCCGGGCAAGCCACTCGTCACGGATGTTATGCTTGAAGGCTGCTAAGGCCTCTGCATCCGGACAATCGACTATCTGATTTTTCTTTGTTAGGAACCGTGCCCAGAATTGCCTGGCCGATTCTTCTGGCTGCTGGATTATGTGGCTTAGGTCGTCGGCGTCCGGTGGCCGTACGTAGGTCCCCTGGAAGTTGTCGAGGAATGCGGCCTCCAGGTCCTCCCAAGAGCCGATCGAATCTGCGGGGAGGCTGTTAAGCCAGTGCCGGGCTGGTCCCTTAAGCTTAAGGGGTAAATATTTGATGGCGTGCAAATCATCGCCACGTGCCATGTGGATGTGGAGGAGATAGTCCTCAATCCATACTGCCGGATTTGTCGTACCATTGTACGACTCGATGTTGACGGGTTTAAAACCCTCTGGGATTCTATGATCCATTACTTCGTCTGTGAAGCATAGTGGGTGTGCGGCGCCCCTGTACTGGGCTATGTCTCGACGCAGTTCGAAGGAGCTGTGCCTGTTGTGTTCGGCCCGGCCGGATTTATTGTGTCCGGAGTGAAAACTATCATGTGCCGTCGGGCGTCCGCGCGATCCATAGATCGATCTTGTTTGCCTTGCTTTTTCCTCCAGGACGTCTCGCAGGTCTGGTTCGTGTTCCCGTGCCATGGTAAAGCGGCTGCGGGGCATGGCTTGTTTGGATGTTCGACAGGCTTCTCTGTCGCGGCCGCGAGGTGGCCGATCTGCCATGTCTTGGGCTTCCTCCTCTGATTGGGGTAGCGGCCTGCGCTTAGGATAGTTTTTGGAGGGGCGTCCGAGCTCGTGCTCTTCGGCCGCAAGGACTTCAGTCCATCTGTCAGCTAGCAAATCTTGATCAGCTCTAAGATGTTGCTGCTTTTTCTTTAGGCTGTTCGCCGTGGCTAAAAGCCTGCGTTGAAAGCGCTCTTGTTCGGCGGGGTCTGATGGTACGATGAATTCATCGTCGCCGAGGCTTGCCTCGTCTTCGGAGGGAGGCATGTAGTTATCGTCCTCAACCTCTCGCTCTGCCGCTCTCTCATGAGGGCGGTCTTCTCCATCTTCCTGTGCCGAATCCTGCTGGTTTTGGTGTTCTTCGGCGCTGTCCGGGGTAGTATTACCTCCCGTGCCGGAATCACCGTTTCTGCTGTGGCGGGATTTGGGGCGGCGCCGCTGACGTCGGCGTTTTGGAGGCTTTTTCGAAGTGCCATCCTCCGCTATTCCATCGCCATCTCCATCTTTTGGAGCATCCACCATGTATATGTCGTATGACGAGGTGGCGGTCCAGCGCCCTACAGGTGCTGGTTCTTGCTCGTCTCCTCCTTCGTCGTCCATACCGTCGAAGTCTTCGGAGCCGAAGTCGAGCATGTCGGATATATCGTCGACAGTGGCTATTAAGTGGGCAGTGGGTGGGCTTTGAATTTCTTCATCGTCCGAATCCCAACCTCGCAGGCCATAGTTCGGCCCGGGCTCTCCTGACAAAGAGAGAGACTTGAGAGAATTCAGAATATCACCAAAAGGTGAATACTGAAAGATGTCCGCGGCGGTGAACTCCATTACAGGCGCCCAATCTGATTCGATCGGCGGGGGCATGGACGACCCGAAGTTCGGAGAAGAGTCCGGCTCCTTGGAGTCGCAGGCCATGCGGAGCGCGGGGCTCGCGTTCGGCTCAATGGCCTTTAAGATCGCAGCCCCTGAGGTGACATCCAACCGTTCATCCTCAAAGAACGCAGCGGGCTCCGAATCGAGGATCGGGGCCGGAGCGTATGCGGCCTCCAAGACACTGTTCGGAGGCAGAGCTATATCATGCCCCTCGAGATAGTGCGGCGTGCTTGGCTGTGGCTCGAATCCGTCGAAGATCAAGTCTCAACGGATATCTGCCGTGTAGTTTAGGCTTCCAAACCTGACTTGATGGCCAGGGGCGTAGCTCTCGATCTGCTCCAGATGACCAAGCGAGTTGGCCCGCAGAGCGAAGCCACCGAAGACGAAGATCTGTCCGGGGAGAAAAGTCTCACCCTGGACCTCATCGTTGTTGGTGATCAAAGGAGCCATCGGGCCTAAAGGCGACGACACAGAGGAACTCTCAATGAAAGCACCAATGTCGGTGTCAAAACCGGCGGATCTCGGGTAGGGGGTCCCGATCTGTGCGTCAAGGTCGGATGGTAACAGGAGACAAGGGACACTTTATTTTACCCAGGTTCGGGCCCTCTCGATGGAGGTAAAACCCTACTCCTGCTAGATTAATATTGATGATATGGGTAGTACAAGAGTAGATCTACCACGAGATCAAGGAGGCTAAACCCTAGAAGCTAGCCTATGGGTATGATGATGGTTATGATGTGTTCGTCCTACGGACTACAACCCTCCGGTTTATATAGGCACCGGATAGGGTTAGGGTTACACAGAGTCGGTTACATTGGCAGGAGATCTTGAATATCCGCACGCCTAGCTTGCCTTCCACGCCAAGGAAAGAACCTTCCGGACACGGGATAAAGTGTTCAATCTTGTATCTTCATGTCCTGGAGTCCGGCTGAAGATATAGTTCGGCTATCCGAACACCCCCTAATCCGGAAGAAGAAGAAGAAGAAGAAGAAGAAGAAGAAGAAGAAGAAGAAGAAGAAGAAGAAGAAGAAGAAGAAGAAGAAGAAGAAGAAGAAGAAGAAGAAGAAGAAGAAGAAGAAGAAGAAGAAGAAGAAGAAGAAGAAGAAGAAGAAGAAGAAGAAGAAGAAGAAGAAGAAGAAGAAGAAGAAGAAGAAGAAAGAAGAAGAAGAAGAAGAAGAAGAAGAAGAAGAAGAAGAAGAAGAAGAAGAAGAAGAAGAAGAAGAAGAAGAAGAAGAAGAAGAAGAAGAAGAAGAAGAAGAAGAAGAAGAAGAAGAAGAAGAAGAAGAAGAAGAAGAAGAAGAAGAAGAAGAAGAAGAAGAAGAAGAAGAAGAAGAAGAAAGAAGAAGAAGAAGAAGAAGAAGAAGAAGAAGAAGAAGAAGAAGAAGAAGAAGAAGAAGAAGAAGAAGAAGAAGAAGAAGAAGAAGAAGAAGAAGAAGAAGAAGAAGAAGAAGAAGAAGAAGAAGAAGAAGAAGAAGAAGAAGAAAGAAGAAGAAGAAGAAGAAGAAGAAGAAGAGGGGCCTGTCGGTGTCAAAACCGGCGGATCTCGGGTAGGGGGTCTCGAACTGTGCGTCTAGGCGGATGGTAACAGGAGCCAAGGGAGACGATGTTTTTACCCAGGTTCGGGCCCTCCTGATGGAGGTAAAACCCTACTCCTGCTTGATTAATATTGATGATATGGGTAGTACAAGAGTAGATCTACCACGAGATTAGAGAGGCTAAACCCTAGAAGCTAGCCTATGGTATGATTGTTGTTCGTCCTATGGACTAAAACCCTCCGGTTTATATAGACACCGGAGAGGGCTAGGGTTACACAGAGTCGGTTACAATGGGAGGATATCTACATATCCGTATCGCCAAGCTTGCCTTCCACGCCAAGGAAAGTCCCATCCGGACACGGTACGAAGTCTTCAATCTTGTATCTTCATAGTCCAAGAGTCCGTCCAAAGGTTGTAGTCCGGCTATCCGGACACCCCCTAATCCAGGACTCCCTCAGTAGCCCCTAAACCAGGCTTCAATGACGACGAGTCCAACGCGCAAATTGTCTTCGGCATTGCAAGGCGGGTTCCTCCTCCGAATACTTCATAGAAGATTTTGAACACAAGGATAGTGTCCGGCTCTGCAAAACAAGTTCCACATACCACCATAGAGAGAATAATATTTGCACAAATCTAATCTGCTGACGTATTCCACGGCGTGACATCACACCACGGCCAAGCCTTTATTCGAATTGTTTTATCGTTCCACCTCAGCGCGTTTAGCGAGGCGGTTTCCTCGGCATGTCTTGTCGAAGCAGAGATCGTGTCCCCTTATTCCGGGATTCTCATCAATACGGGCGTGGGTAACCCAACCGTGCCATTGATTACGGTGCTTGGGAGATAAGCGAGTTTTACCAGGCGAGTGGGGACACGCAGTTTTGTCCGCCCATATAAGGGGATAGGGATCCACCTTTTCACCTACGCCTTCTTCCTCCTTTGCTTATCCATTTTCACGCACTCGAGCTCCAGCGCCCAAGTCCGCACACCCCACCTCAACCTTCTCCAGCCATGTCCGGAGCGGGAGGCAAGTGGATGGTCTCCTCCGTCAAGGAGGGACACATCAAAAAGCTGAGGAAGGCCGGATACTTGTCTGATGACATCGTGCACCGGCTCCCAGAAGAGGGGCAGCTCATGCCCACCCCCAGGCCCCATGAGAGGGTGGTGTTCCTCACCCACTTCCTCCGTGGACTTGGCTTTCCTCTCAACCCATTTGTCCGGGGGCTCATGTTCTACTACGGCCTGGATTTCCACGATCTGGCCCCGAACCGCATCGTCAACATCTCGGCGTTTATCGTCGTGTGCGAGGCCTTCCTCTGCATCCCACCCCACTTCGGTTTATGGCTGAAGACCTTTATCGTCAAGCCGAAGGTAGTGCGCGGCTGCCAGGAGGAGTGCGGAGGTGCCATGGTGGGCAAGATGCCCAACGTCCTATGGCTCGAGTGCTCTTTCGTGGAGACCCTGAAGGGGTGGTAATCGGGGTGGTTCTACATCACCGAGCCGCGTGACCCTAAATGGGTCGCAGCCCCTGAGTTACAATTCGGAGCCCCTACGCGGCTCACCTTCTGGAAGGAGACGGGCCTGTCGTGGGGCAAGAAAGGAGAGCTGACCGGACTCCAAACATGCGTCCAAAGCCTGGTGAGCAAGAAGCTCAAACTCGTCAATGTAGTCCAGGTCATGCTCATCCGCCGGATCCTCCCGTGCCAACAACGGGCTTTCAGCTTGCGGGAGTGCAATCCGGCACATCACCGAACCTTGAGCAGGCTCTTCGACACTACGTACGAAGATGCCTGGAAGGTGCTGTTCAAGGGCCCCGAGGCTCCCGCATCCGTTACCGAGGATCGCGGATTCAGCGCACAACATCAAGCCAACGCGATAAGCTGTTTTTACCTCTTACAGGATATTTTCATTTCATAGTTTGACTCTATGCTGGATCTAAACTCCCTTACCTTTGACAGGATTGGCAGGAGACGTCCGGACAGATCAGCTGTCCGGCTCCTTTGCCCGAAGACCCAGCGGACGCCCATTTGACGGGGCTGCTGGTTCCGGCACCTTACGTGGTGCCGGAGAAGAAGGCCAAGAAGAAGGCCACGGGAACTCAAAAGAGTTCCCGGCGTGTGGTGGTGTCGGATTCATCGTCCGACGACTCCGAGACGCACTCCTCCCGAGAAGACGAGGAGGAGGAAGAAGAGGCCTCTCCCCCTACAGCGGGGGGAAGAAAGAAAAGGAAGGCCGCCCCAACTGGGGAGGCCGGAAGGTCCAATAAGGGGAAGACCCTTCCTCCGGACTGCTCCACCAACGCCGACGACGGCGAAGAGGAGTGCCCACTTAGGGCCAAGCCTGTGGTGAAATCATAAGTATTCGAACACCAAAGTGATTCATAGTGTTCCTTCATTGCACAGCTTCTCCTTATGCCAAATATAATTATGCAGCCCGCCCAAAGACCGGCTCGACGTATCGATGAGGGGTTCCCTGGATTTGTCGGATGTGAACTCACTTCCGACCGCTACCTCCCCCCACCCTACGGACGACACCGAGGTGTTGTCCCAGGAGGTTCCAAGCCAAGAGGAGGTGGTCCTTGAGGCGCCGCAAGGCGACCTCCCGGACTGCAGGCCCCCAGGGGACAAAACCCCCAAGGTCTCCAAGTCCGGACCTGGGCCGGACGCTGCACCAGAACCTTCAATGGTTCCGGAGTCCGGCAGGCGGCCCCCTAATAAGAGGGGCAAGCCTACGACACCGGTGACCTCCGCCCAACCGGAGGCACCGGAAAATTTGCTGGAGGTGCTTAACGGCGCCTCCATTGACGAAGAGCACCGCACTATCATGAGTGCAGTGATTCAGAAGGTTCAGTCCACCAAGAGCAGACTGACCGAAGCCTGTGCCAGCCTTCTAACAGGCTTTGAGGTATGTATCTAAGACATGTGAAAATATGCCAGCATAGACAGTAGCCCCTTGAGGGAGTCCTGGATTAGGGGGTGTTCGGGTAGCCGAACTATACCTTCGCCGGACTCCTGGACTATGAAGATACAAGATTGAAGACTTCGTCCCGTGTCCGGTTGGGATTTTCCTTGGCGTGGAAGGCAAGCTAGGCGAAGCGGATACTCAAGATCTCCTACCATTGTAACCGACTCTGTGTAACCCTAACCCTATCCGGTGTCTATATAATCCGGAGGGTTGTAGTCCATAGGACGAATCATCATCATACACAATCATACCATAGGCTAGCTTCTAGGGTTTAGCCTCCTTGATCTCGTGGTAGATCTACTCTTGTACTACCCATATCATCAATATTAATCAAGCAGGAGTAGGGTATTACCTCCATCGAGAGGGCCCGAACCTGGGTAAAAACATCGTGTCCCTTGTCTCCTGTTACCATCCGGCCTTGACGCACAGTTCGGGACCCCCTACCCGAGATCCGCCGGTTTTGACACCGACATTGGTGCTTTCATTGAGAGTTCCTCTGTGTCGTCGCCTTTAGGCCCGATGGCTCCTCTGATCATCAACAACGATGAGGTCCAGGGTGAGACCTTTCTCCCCGGACAGATCTTCGTCTTCGGCGACTTCGCTCTGCGGGCCAATTCGCTTGGTCATCTGGAGCAGATCGAAAGCTACGCCCCTGGCCATCAAGTCAGGTTTGGAAGCTTAAACTACATGGCTGATATCCGCGGAGACTTGATCTTCGACGGGTTCGAGCCACAGCCAAGCGCGCCGCACTATCTCGAGGGGCATGATCTAGCTCTGCCTCCGAACAGTGTCCTAGAGGCCGCACTTGCACCGGTTCCGACCCTAGACTCGGAGCCTATTACACCAATCGAGGATGAGCGGTTGGACGTCACCTCGGGGGCTGCGATCTCAAAGGCAATTGAGCCGAACGCCAGTCCCGCACTCCGCATGACCCGTGACTCCGAGGGTCCGTACTCCTATCCGGACTCCGAACCCCCCGTGCCCCTACCAATCGAATCCGATTGGGCACCCATAATGGAGTTCACCGCCGCGGACATCTTTCAGCACTCGCCTCTTGGCGACATCTTGAACTCTCTCAAGTCTCTCTCTGTATCAAGAGAGCCCTGGCCGAATTACGGTCATCGAGGATGGGATACGGACGATTAAGAAATTCAAAGCCCACCCACCACCCACTTTGTAGCCACCGTCGACAACCTAAACGACGTGCTCAACTTCGACTCCGCAGACATCGACAGCATGGATGACGATGCGGGAGATACCGATGAACCAACGCTCATAGGGCATTGGAAAGCCACCGGATCGCACGATGTGTACATGGTGGATACCCCTAAAGGAAATGACAACGAGGAAAAAGGGGATGGAACGGGAGATAGACCCCCCGGAAAACAATCAAAGCATCGGCATAAACGCCGACCCAAGCCCCGCCTCGATAAAAACCGAGCCATAGAGCAGGACAAGCCGGTAGACGACGAGCAGGCATTAGACCAGCCGTCCGAACAGGGAAACATGGATATAGAAACCGAAACTCCCTCCCCCGGCGAAAACGGCATTCCGGACAACCTTACGCCGGATAAATCCATGGAGTAGAAGAGTCTCCACAAGAGGCTCGTTGCAACTGCACGCAGCCTGAAAAAGCAGAAGCGGAAGCTAAAGACAGCGGAAGATGCACTCCGTATTAGATGCAATAAAGTAATCAACACCGCAGATAAATACGACGACAGTCGCCGTACTAAAAGCGATCCAAAGAGAAAGCTACTACCCGAATTCGATGAAGAGGCCCTAGAGCCCTCGCATTCAAAAAATAAGAAATCCATACGGTCGGATAGACGACCCCATAAGGCGGCAAGTGGCACCGCACTTAAATCGGTATGCGACCCACCTAAAGATTCGCATCATGGCCCAGCCAGGTCCATTTATGGGCCAAGAAAGCAAGCTCTTGTAATCAATGCAAAAAAGCCATCGTCAGAATCCGGCACACCCAAATACAGGGGCTTCGCACATCCCCTATGTTTCACCGATGAGGTTTTGGACCACGAATTTCCCGAAGGATTCAAACCCGTCAACATAGAGGCGTATGATGGAACAACAGACCCCGGAGTCTGGATTGAGGACTACATCCTCCATATACATATGGCTAGAGGAGATGATCTCCACGCCATTAAATATTTACCCCTTAAGCTTAAAGGGCCAGCCCAGCACTGGCTTAAAAGCCTTCCCGAAAACACAATTGGAAGTTGGGAAGAGCTCGAGGATGCTTTCCGAGCAAATTTTCAAGGGACCTATGTCCGCCCTCCGGATGCAGACGATCTCAGTCACATAACTCAACAGCTCGGAGAATCAGCTCGGCAGTTCTAGAATAGATTCCTTACTAAAAAGAATCAGATAGTCGACTGTCCGGACGCCGAAGCCTTAGCAGCTTTCAGGCATAATGTCCGAGACGAATGGCTCGCCAGACACCTCGGCCAGGAAAAGCCAAGAACAATGGCCACACTCACAAGCCTCATGACCCGGCCCACTTTTGCGCAGGAGAGGACAGCTGGTTGGCAAGATGTAGCCCCAGCGACCCAAGTACATCCGAAACTAGGGATGGAAACGGAAAACCGCGACACAACAAGGATCATCGCCGAACTAAAGAAAAAAGTTCGAAGAGCACGGCAGTCATGCCGGATTCAAAGGCTCGCGACAAAATCAGACAAAACCACCCCTCCAGGATAATAGGGATGATCCGTCCAACTTAAATAGAATCCTGGACATGATATGTCAGATACACAGTACTCCGGGAAGCCTGCTAACCATACCCACAGAGATTGTTGGGTTTTCAAACAATCCGGCAGACTCAATGCCGAACACAAGGGGCTCGACACACAAAGCGAAGACGAGGACGAACCCCAGAAGCAGAGCACCAGGAGACAAAAGAACTTCCCGCAAGAAGTAAAAACAGTGAACTTACTTCACGTAACAAAACGTGTGGCACCCATAAAGGTACGCACAATACAACCTATCCCCAAGGGGTCCCGCCACTGGTTATTAAAACCAATCACCTTCGATCAGCTAGAATATTCTAGAAATATCAAAAACGCAGGCTGGACTGCCCTGATACTCGACCCAATAATTGGCGGATTCCAGTTTACAAATGTCCTTATGGACGGCGGCAGTGGACTAAACCTGATATATCAGGATACAATCCATCACATGGGGATAAACCCAACAAGAATCCGCCGCAGCAAAACCTCCTTTCAAGGGGTAGCACCCGGTCCGGACACCCATTGTATGGGTTTTCTCCGACTCGAAGTTATATTCGGCTCTGCCGATAACTTCCGTCGCGAAAAGCTGACCTTCCATGTCGTCCCGTTTTCAAGTCGCTATCAAGCACTACTGGGACGCGAAGCTTTCGCTTGCTTTAACGCAATACCGCACTATGCATCTCTCACGCTAAAGATGCCCGGTCCACGAGGAATCATCTCTTTGAAGGGGAAGCACTAGAGTGCGCCTCCCCCAAGTGGAGGACTGTGCGGCCGCTTAGACAGCCGCACGATAAAATGGTCTCACCAGCCAAAAAACTTTTCGACATAGGTCATTAAAGGCCACGAACGCGGAATAGACGAGTTCGGCACAAGTCCAATCATTAATGCAGGCTTAGAGGCCATATACCCCCGTAGTAGGGGCTACACGCAGAGACAATAAAGCTCAATTTTACATTTTACTTTATACTTCATTTATTTTAAAACCTTTTGTTCGACACGACCCATTTTCAATTTAGTTCCTCTCTTTTACAGATGAACATCGTGCGGCGCCCGTCCAGGATACGACACAACAGAGACACAGGCGCAGACATGTAGTAGGGACCCGTCCTAAAGGATTCTTTTCAGATTAAGACCCTGCGTAAACCTTTTTTACTGTCTCTTGTTGCAACACATCCCCTAGTTTTTTCCAATATAACCAAGGAGGAGGCTGGCATCTTGGCATGTGGCCACGTCAGAATTTTTTGCACGTACCTGGACACTAGGGGCTTTTTTAGCAAAGAGTGTTGTTTAGCCCGCACTCGTAAAGACCGAACACCTTAGGGAGTGTTCGGCGTCGCGAGTTTTGGCATTATATGCATCAGCTCCGAATCATGTCTTTGGTCAAATGTTGGGTTGCCCGGCTCCTGAGTTCGGCTACCTTACGTTCCGCTCTATCGGCTAAGGTAGCACCAGGAGAACTACTGCGATTGTGCCCCGGTTAGGCCGGGCGAGCACCTCAGTAGAGAAAGCCAGAAACTGACTGTCATGATGTAGCGTGAGACTGGTCAGCCACTCGATGACCTATTGGAATCTATCGGATTCCCCCGCTTTAACGAAGGGCCGCTTCCCGGTCAAGCACATACGCGCCCCGAACTCGGGCGAGCGCAGTCGCCACTAATGGGCTACCTAAATAGTCCCACTGTCAAGCTCCTATGGCTAAGTGAAAGTGTTAAAGCATTATAGTCCGGTTGCCTGGCCCGCTGCGCTATCACCTCCTTTGTAGAACCAAGACGTTGGGTAAAGAGTGAAAATGCATCTTCTGCGAGCACCCCCACACTATGTGCGTGGGGGTTGAAGCCAACGACTGCAATCTTTTAGATTTTATACATATATTTTAAACGGCCGCACAGGAGGTGTTCACAATACTTGAAGGCACAAGTATAAAAAGGCCACTACAGTTTATCAATATATTACTTCATCATTACATATGCTATAATAACATAGCATCCTTCGAGCATTGCGTCTCTATTACACGAGCGCCTTCAAGGACTTCCTGAAAATAGTGCTCGGAGGACACTCGGCTTTTATCCGAATCTCGGGACGCAATAACGGTGGTCTCCATATCTGCCCAGTATGTCTTGACACGGGCAAGAGCCATCCTTGCACCCTCTATGCACGCCGACCTCTTCATTGCATTTATGCGCGGCACTGCGTCAAGAAATTGCTGCACCAAGCTAAAATAACTCTTCGGCTCCGATCTCTCCGGCCACAGATGACCCATGACATACTTCATGGCGAGTCCGGACAACCTATTAAGTTCGGCCCATTGAGCCAAATGATCGTCCACTGCTAGTGGACGCTCTGGATTGTGAAATTGCGACCAGAACAGTTTTTCCACTTCACGATCTTCCAGATCTCGGAAGTGTTTGGTCGCATCAGCAGCACTCGCTGCCAAATCCAGATAGGTGTCCTCCACACTCCACATCCGGTCCAACGGAGCAAACTTCGGATTGCAAAATTTTCTCCGCAGCATGAAGGGCTTTCCAGCCGCAATCTGTTCGGCCTGACGCAGCTCCTCCTTCGCAGCTCTCATCGCAGAGCGCCCGTCCTTGGCATCAGCAACGGCCTTCTCTAGGACCGCCTGTCTCACCTGGTCTTCTTTCTCAAGAAGTCTGCAATGGTCTGCAGTGCTCTTTAACTTTTCGGCCATACTGGCCATCTCTTCCTTGCTTCGGCAATGAGCAGCCTGTTCGGCTCTCAGCTCTTCAAGGGCCTTCTTGGCAGCCGCATCACTTCTCCTGGCTTGATCTTTAGCTCGGGCAAGTTCTGCCCTAAGACTCTCCACGGCGGCCGCACCATCTGCGTCAAGCACACACATGGTAAGATACTGGCATAAAAATCTTCTTACCTAATGCTGCCCGAGGAATCACATACCTTGAGCCTCATCCAACCGCTTGTTAACAAGCGCGATGTTGGCATCTGCCACGTCCAGTTGCCGCTTTAGTTCGGCAAAACCAGCAGTTCGGCTTGATTCCGGACACCCTGCAGCCTACATTAAAAGGCGACATTTTAGACCTGGGATTATGATCCTCCGCGTGCCGTCATCTCTTGACGACATGCAGAGTCTCAGGGGCTACTATCTACATAGGGCGCATCTTGTTTATGCGCAACTGACAAAAGTATACATTATCTAATGTACCTCAAAGCCCGTCAATAAACTTTCGACGGCCTCACGCAATCCGCTCTCTGCGGACGAAATCCCTTCAATCACCGTGCCCATTAATGCACGGTGCTCCTCTGAAATAGAAGCTCGCCCTAGCAGAACCTTTAGCTCCTCCGGCCATGCACCAGAAGGTGCCGGACTCGTCCCATGACCTCTTTCGAAGGCCGGACGCGGAGAACTTGGGGGGGCCCCATAGCTATCTTCCGCCCCTGCCAGACTCGAAGAAACCCTCCGTGACGACACCTTAGGGTCGCCCTCCTCGTTAGGCGGCACAGCAGAAGGAGGCGTCCCGCTCTCCATCATCTCCGAAAGAAGATCCCCCGAAGATGAGCTCTGCTGAGAAGGGCTGAGGTCCGAACTACGAGGTAAAAATTCGGTTAAATTTCTCAGATATAAATCACGGATTTCTCTCATCCCTCGAAAGGAAAATCTTTCTCTACTTACGGCTCGCTGGAGGGCTGATCTCCTTGAGTATGTAGTCCGGCCGAGGAACTCCCCGGCGTCGGACCCTCTGACGAGGATCTTTTCCCCCGCTTCGAGACCACGGTCTCCGGATCGTCAAAGGTGGCTCTCTTCTTTCCCCTAGGAGAGGAATCGTTGATTCCTCCCTTCGGAGCAGCCTCCTTCGAGGAGGCCATAGTTTCCTTGTCCTCCCCCTTACTTCCCTCAAAAGGCACTACCTCCAGCATCCTGACTAGCACGGGATCCGGCCTAGTTTCAGGAAGGGGAGCCGGACACCTGATCAGCTTCGCCTTCGCTATCCACTCCTGTTTAAAAGGGGGAGCTCTTTTAAGGGCAAGTTTATGATAATTATACGGATAGAAGGTCCTGGCACAAGGTTACTTACTTGAGTATCCGGGCGATTGCGGCTTAGGCCTGCGTCCTCGGTCAAATCCGGACACATTTCTTGTGATCCGAAGAACAGTTTATACATCTCCGCGGGCGTCGCGCTCATAAAATCCCGGAGAGCTCGTGGTCCCTCTGGATTGAACTCCCACAGGCGAAGGGGGCGACGTTTCCCGGGCAGTGTCCGGCGAATCAGCATGACCTGCGTCACCTTGACCAGGTTGAGGTCTCCTTCCAAGAGATCCTTAATGCGGCCCTGCAGCAAGGGTACGTCTTTGGGCAAACCCCAATCTAACCCTCTGTTGATCCACGACGCTAGCCGTGGTGGGGGACCCGAGCGAAAGGCAGGAGGCGCCACCCATGTGGTGCCCCAGGGAGCAGTGATATAAAACCACTCTCGTTGCCACAAGCCTAGCTCCTCTTGAAAAGAGCCCTTGGGCCATGGAGCATCGGCATTTTTTCTTATGACAGCGCCTCCGCACTCTGCGTGCCGTCCCTCGATCATCTTCGGCTCCACTTTGAAGGTCTTGAGCCATAATCCGAAGTGAGGGGTAACATGGAGGAACACTTCACACACGATGATAAACGAGGAGATATGGAGGATGGACTCCGGAGCTAAATCATGAAAATCCAGCCCGTAATAAAACAACAGTCCCCTCACGAAGGGATCCATGGGGAAGCCTAACCCTCGGAGGAAGTGAGACATGAACACCACGCTCTCGCCGGGCTGGGGACTGGGAATAACCTGTCCTTGAGCAGGCAACCTATGCGAAATCTCGCCGGTCAGGAACTTAGCCTCCCTCAACCTTAATACGTCCTCCTCCATGACGGAGGAAGGCGTCCATCGACCTTGAAGGTCAGAGCCGGACATTGTCGAAGGTCCAAAGCGCCTGGAATCTGGAGCCTGGGGTGTTGGAACTCGAGGCGACAGGCGAACTCGTTTAAGATTAAGTAAAGGAGCGGGGCCTTGGTCTCTTTATAAGAGGTTGAATACCAAGAGCCCTCCCCGTAACCGTTTTGGACTCGCCTTTAATCAAGGGAACGTGCTAACGGGCACGATTGGGTTACCCACGTCCGTATTCATGAGAATCCCGTAAAAGGGGCACATGATCTCTGCTTTGACAAGACGTGCCAAGGAAACCGCCTCGCTAAACATGCTGAGGTGGAAAAGTGAAAACAATTTGTATAAAGAGCTTGGTCGTGGTGTGATGACGCACTGCAGAATACGTCAGCAGATTTGATTTGTGTTAATATTATTCTCTCTATGGCAATATGTGGAAACTTATTTTGCAGAGCCGGACACTATTCTTGGTGTCTACAATCTTCTATGAAGGACTTGGAGGAGGAACCCGCCTTGCAATGCCGAAGACAATCTGCGCGCCGGACTCGTCGTCATTGAAGCCTGGTTCAGGGGCTACTGAGGGAGTCCTGGATTAGGGGGTGTTCGGGTAGCCGAACTATACCTTCGCCAGACTCCTGGACTATGAAGATACAAGATTGAAGACTTCGTCCCGTTTCCGGATGGGACTTTCCTTGGCGTGGAAGGCAAGCTAGGCGATGCGGATACTCAAGATCTCCTACCATTGTAACCAACTCTGTGTAACCCTAACCCTATCCGGTGTCTATATAAACCGGAGGGTTGTAGTCCGTAGGACGAATCATCATCATACACAATCATACCATAGGCTAGCTTCTAGGGTTTAGCCTCCTTGATCTCGTGGTAGATCTACTCTTGTACTACCCATATCATCAATATTAATCAAGCAGGAGTAGGGTATTACCTCCATCGAGAGGGCCCGAACCTGGGTAAAAACATCGTGTCCCTTGTCTCCTGTTACCATCCGGCCTTGACACACAGTTCGGGACCCCCTACCTGAGATCCACCGGTTTTGACACCGACACCCCTGATGCTCTGTTTGGCGTTCGGAAAGAAAAGCCGAATAGAGGATCTAATAACATTCGCAGGAGTCTATCATAAGTAATTCAATATGCGTATGCAGGCTTCGCTACTGGCGTCCGCCGCACTGACTGCGGAGGTGGACACGCTGAAGCAGAACCTCGAGCGGTCTGAGCAAGAGCTCGGCCTTGCCAAGAAGCGGCTCGAGGAGAAGGAAGGTAAGTAACACCTTATGTAAATATATAGAAAATATGTGGTTGCAAAAAATTACAGGATCAACGTGGCTATTGTAGAGGCCACCACCGAGATGGCGACCCTGAAGCGAGTGCTGTCCGAGGCCGAAGACAAAGCGGCCGCGGAGCGCACAGAGCGAGGAAAGCAGGAGGCGCGGGTGGAGGAGGTGCAGAAAGAGCTCCAGGCTCTCGTGAAAAAACACGAGAGTTTGGAGCTTGACTCAAAGACGCGAGAGTCTGAGCTCGCGGCAGCCCTCGACAGCGCCAGGTCTGCCAAGGCCGAAGCCCAAAAAGCCCTCCAGGAAATTGAGGCGATGAAGAAGATAGCGGCGGGTAAGGCATTCTGTATGCAAAGCAAGCATGTAAAAGTGAATTACTTCTTACTTACCCGAGTCCGGAGCTCTCCAGGAGCATTCGCAGATTTGCCCCGCAGCATGTCAGATGCCGCCGCCTTCTACCGAGCCAAGGACGGTGTTGGGGAGCGTGGTAATTTCAAAAAATTTCCTACGCACACACAAGATCGTGGTGATGCATAGCAACGAGAGGGGAGAGTGTTGTCTACGTACCCTCGTAGACCAAAGCGGAAGCATTGATGCAACGTAGAGGAAGTAGTCGTACGTCTTCTCGGTCCAACCGATCCAAGCACCGTTACTCCGGCACCTCCGAGTTCTTGACACACGTACAGTTCGATGACGCACCCCGGGCTCCGATCTAGCAAAGCTTCGGGGAGGAGTTCCGTCAGCACGACGGCGTGGTGACGATCTTGATGTTCAACCGCCGCAGGGCTTCTCCTAAGCACCGCTACAATATGACCGAGGTGTAATATCGTGGAGGGGGGGCACCGCACACGGCTAAGGAATGATCACGAAGATCAACTTGTGTGTTCTAGGGTGCCCCTGCCCCCGTATATAAAGGAGGGAGGGGGGAGGCCGGCCGTCCCTATGGGGCGCGCCAAAGGGAGGGGGGAGTCCTCCTCCTAGTGGGAGTAGGACTCCCCTTTTCTAGTCCAACTAGGAAGAGAGAGGGGGAAGGAAAGAGAGGGAGAGGGAGAGGGAAAGGGGCGCCGCGCCCCCCTCCTAGTCCTATTCGGACTCCCCATGAGGGGGGCGCGCCACCTCCTGGGCTGCTGCCCTCTCTCCCCCCTCAGGCCCACTAAGGCCCAATACTTCCCCGGGGGGTTTCGGTAACCCCTCCGGCACTCCGGTTTTCTACGAAACCACTCGGAACAATTCCGGTGTTCGAATATGGCCGTCCAATATATCGATCTTTATGTCTCGACCATTTCGAGACTCCTCGTGATGTCCATGATCACATCCGGCACTCCGAACAACCTTCGGTACATCAAAATACATAAACTCGTAATGAAACTGTCATCGTAACTTTAAGCGTGCGGACCCTACGGTTCGAGAACAATGTAGACATGACCGAGACATGTCTCCGGTCAATAACCAATAGCGGGACCTGGATGCCCATATTGGCTCCTACATATTCTATGAAGATATTTATCGGTCAGACCGCATAACAACATACGTTGTTCCCTTTGTCATCGGTATGTTACTTGCCCGAGATTCGATCGTCGGTATCCAATACCTAGTTCAATCTCGTTACCGGCAAGTCTCTTTACTCGTTCTGTAATACATCATTAGTTGCAATGCTTGCAAGGCTTATGTGATGTGCATTACCGAGAGGGCCCAGAGATACATCTCCGACAATCGGAGTGACAAATCCTAATCTCGAAATATGCCAACCCAACATGTACCTTTGGAGACACCTGTAGAGCTCCTTTATAATCACCCAGTTACGTTGTGACATTTGGTAGCACACAAAGTGTTCCTCCGGTAAACGGGAGTTGCATAATCTTGTAGTCATAGGAACATGTATAAGTCATGAAGAAAGCAATAGCAACATACTAAACGATCGGGTGCTAAGCTAATGAAATGGGTCATGTCAATCGGATCATTCAACTAATGATGTGATCCCGTTAATCAAATAACAACTATTTGTCTATGGTTAGGAAACATAACCATCTTTGATTAACGAGCTAGTCAAGTAGAGGCATACTAGTGACACTCTGTTGTCTATGTATTCACACATGTATTATTTTTCCGGTTAATACAATTCTAGCTGAATAATAAACATTTATCATGATATAAGGAAATAAATAATAACTTTATTATTGCCTCTAGGGCATATTTCCTTCAGTCTCCCACTTGCACTAGAGTCAATAATCTAGATTACACAGTAATGATTCTAACACCCATGGAGTCTTGGTGCTGATCATGTTTTGCTCGTGGAAGAGGCTTAGTCAACGGGTCTGCTACATTCAGATCCGTATGTATCTTGCAAATCTCTATGTCTCCCACCTGGACTAGATCCCGGATGGAATTGAAGCGTCTCTTGATGTGTTTGGTTCTTTTGTGAAATCTGGATTCCTTTGCCAAGGCAATTGCACCAGTATTGTCACAAAAGATTTTCATTGGACCCGATGCACTAGGTATGACACCTAGATCGGATATGAACTCCTTCATCCAGACTCCTTCGTTTGCTGCTTCTGAAGCAGCTATGTACTCCGCTTCACATGTAGATCCCGCCACGACGCTTTGTTTAGAACTGCACCAACTGACAGCTCCACCGTTCAATATAAACACGTATCCGGTTTGCGATTTAGAATCGTCCAGATCAGTGTCAAAGCTTGCATCAACGTAACCGTTTACGATGAGCTCTTTGTCACCTCCATATACGAGAAACATATCCTTAGTCCTTTTCAGGTACTTCAGGATGTTCTTGACCGCTGTCCAGTGATCCACTCCTGGATTACTTTGGTACCTCCCTGCTAAACTTATAGCAAGGCACACATCAGGTCTGGTACACAGCATTGCATACATGATAGAGCCTATGGCTGAAGCATAGGGAACATCTTTCATTTTCTCTCTATCTTTTGCAGTGGTCGGGCATTGAGTCTTACTCAACTTCAGACCTTGTAACACAGGCAAGAACCCTTTCTTTGCTTGATCCATTTTGAACTTTTTCAAAACTTTGTCAAGGTATGTGCTTTGTGAAAGTCCAATTAAGCGTCTTGATCTATCTATATAGATCTTAATGCCCAATATGTAAGAATCTTCACTGAGGTCTTTCATTGAAAAACTCTTATTCAAGTATCCCTTTATGCTATCCAGAAATTCTATATCATTTCCGATTAGTAATATGTCATCCACATATAATATCAGAAATGCTACAGAGCTCCCACTCACTTTCTTGTAAATACAGGCTTCTCCAAAAGTCTGTACAAACCCAAATGCCTTGATCACACTATCAAAGCATTTATTCCAACTCCGAGAGGCTTGCACCAGTCCATAAATGGATCGCTGGAGCTTGCACACTTTGTTAGCTCCCTTTGGATCGATAAATCCTTCTGGTTGCATCATATACAACTCTTCTTCCAGAAATCCATTCAGGAATGCAGTTTTTACATCCATCTGCCAAATTTCATAATCATAAAATGCGGCAATTGCTAACATGATTCGGACAGACTTAAGCATCGCTACGGGTGAGAAGGTCTCATCGTAGTCAATCCCTTGAACTTGTCAAAACCCTTTTGCGACAAGTCAAGCTTTGTAGACAGTAACATTACCGTCTGTGTCAGTCTTCTTCTTGAAGATCCATTCATTCTCAATTGCTAGCCGATCATTGGGCAAGTCAACCAAAGTCCACACTTTGTTCTCATACATGGATCCCATCTCGGATTTCATGGCTTCAAGCCATTTTGCGGAATCTGGGCTCACCATTGCTTCTTCATAGTTCGTAGGTTCATCATGATATAGTAGCATGACTTCCAGAACATGATTACCGTACCACTCTGGTGCGGATCTTACTCTGGTTGATCTACGAGGCTCAGTAGTAACTTGATCTGAAATTTCATGATCATCATCATTAACTTCCTCACTAATTGGCGTAGGTGTCGCAGAAACCGGTTTCTGTGATGAACTACTTTCCAATAAGGGAGCAGGTATGGTTACCTCATCAAGTTCTACTTTCCTCCCACTCACTTCTTTCGAGAGAAACTCCTTCTCTAGAAAGTTTCCAAATTTAGCAACAAAAGTCTTGCCTTCGGATTTGTGATAGAAGGTGTATCCAATAGTTTCCTTTGGATATCCTATGAAGACACATTTCTCCGATATGGGTTCGAGCTTATCAGGTTGAAGTTTTTTCACATAAGCATCGCAACCCCAAACTTTTAGAAACGACAACTTTGGTTTCTTGCCAAACCATAATTCATAAGGTGTCGTCTCAATGTATTTCGATGGTGCCCTATTTAATGTGAATGCGGCCGTCTCTAAAGCATAACCCCAAAATGATAGCGGTAAATCTGTAAGAGACATCATAGATCGTACCATATCAAGTAAAGTACGATTACGACGTTCGGACACACCATTACGTTGTGGTGTTCCAGGTGGCGTGAGTTGCGAAACTATTCCGCATTGTTTCAAATGTACACCAAACTCGTAACTCAAATATTCTCCTCCATGATCAGATCGTAGAAACTTTATTTTCTTGTTACGATGATTTTCCACTTCACTCTGAAATTCTTTGAACTTTTCAAATGTTTCAGACTTGTGCTTCATTAAGTAGATATACCCATATCTGCTTAAATCATTTATGAAGGTGAGAAAATAACGATATCCGCCACGAGCCTCAACATTCATCGGACCACATACATCTGTATGTATGATTTCCAACAAATCTGTTGCTCTCTCCATAGTGCCGGAGAACGGTGTTTTAGTCATCTTGCCCATGAGGCACGGTTCGCAAGTACCAAGTGATTCATAATCAAGTGGTTCCAAAAGTCCATCTGTATGGAGTTTCTTCATGCGCTTTACACCGATATGACCTAAACGGCAGTGCCACAAATAAGTTGCACTATCATTATCAACTCTGTATCTTTTGGCTCAATATTATGAATATGTGTGTCACTACTATCGAGATTCAATAAGAATAGACCATTGTTCAAGTGTGCATGATCATAAAAGATATTACTCATATAAATAGAACAACCATTATTCTCAGATTTAAATGAATAACCGTCTCGCATCAAACAAGATCCAGATATAATGTTCATGCTCAACGCTGGCACCAAATAACAATTATTTAGGTCTAAAACTAATCCCGAAGGTAGATGTAGAGGTAGCGTGCCGACCGCGATCACATCGACTTTGGAACCATTCCCCACGCGCATCGTCACCTCATCCTTAGCCAATCTTCGCTTAATTCGTAGTCCCTGTTTCGAGTTGCAAATATTAGCAACAGAACCAGTATCAAATACCCAGGTGCTACTGCGAGTATTAGTAAGGTACACATCAATAACATGTATATCATATATACCTTTGTTCACCTTGCCATCCTTCTTATCCGCCAAATACTTGGGGCAGTTCCGCTTCCAGCGACCAGTCTGCTTGCAGTAGAAGCACTCAGTTTCAGGCTTAGGTCCAGACTTGGGTTTCTTCTCTTGAGAAGCAACTTGCTTGCTGTTCTTCTTGAAGTTCCCCTTCTTCTTCCTTTTTCCCTTTTTCTTGAAACTAGTGGTCTTGTTGACCATCAACACTTGATGCTCCTTCTTGATTTCTACCTCCGCAGCCTTTAGCGTTGCGAAGAGCTCGGGAATTGTCTTATCCATCCCTTGCATATTATAGTTCATCACGAAGCTCTTGTAGCTTGGTGGAAGTGATTGGAGAATTGTGTCAATGACGCTATCATCCGGAAGATTAACTCCCAGTTGAATCAAGTGATTACAATACCCAGACATTTGGAGTATATGCTCACTGACAGAACTATTCTCCTCCATCTTGCAGCTATAGAATTTATTGGAGACTTCATATCTCTCAATCCGGGCATTCTGCTGGAATATTAACTTCAACTCCTGGAACATCTCATGTGCCCCATGACGTTCAAAACGTCGTTGAAGTCTCGGTTCTAAGCCTTAAAGCATGGCACATTGAACTATCGAGTAGTCATCAGCTTTGCTCTGCCAAACGTTCTTAACGTCGTCAGTTGCATCAGCAGCAGGCCTGGCACCCAGTGGTGCTTCCAGGATGTAACTCTTCTGTGCAACAATGAGGATAATCCTCAAGTTACGGACCCAGTCCGTGTAATTGCTACCATCAAATTTCAACTTTGCTTTCTCAAGGAACGCATTAAAATTCAACGGAACAACAGCACGGGCCATCTATCTACAATCAAACATAAATAAGCAAGATACTATCAGGGACTAAGTTCATGATAAATTTAAGTTCAATTAATCATATTACTTAAGAACTCCCACTTAGATAGACATCCCTCTAATCTTCTAAGTGATCACGTGATCCATATCAACTAAACCATGTCCGATCATCACGTGAGATGGAGTAGTTTCAATGGTGAACATCACTATGTTGATCATATCTACTATATGATTCACGCTCGACCTTTCGGTCTCCGTGTTCCGAGGCCATATCTGTATATGCTTGGCTCGTGAAGTATAACCTGAGTATTCCGCGTGTGCAACTGTTTTGCACCCGTTGTATTTGAACGTAGAGCCTATCACACTCGATCATCACGTGGTGTCTCAGCACGAAGAACTTTCGCAACGGTGCATACTCAGGGAGAACACTTCTTGATAATTAGTGAGAGATCATCTTATAATGCTACCGTCAATCAAAGCAAGATAAGATGCATAAAAGATAAACATCACATGCAATCAATATAAGTGATATGATATGGCCATCATCATCTTGTGATTGTGATCTCCATCTTCGAAGCACCGTCATGATCACCATTGTCACCGGCGCGACACCTTGATCTCCATCGTATTATCGTTGTCGTCTCGCCAATCTTATGCTTCTACGACTATCGCTACCGCTTAGTGATAAAGTAAAGCATTACAGGGCGATCGCATTGCATACAATAAAGCGACAACCATATGGCTCCTGCCAGTTGCCGATAACTCAGTTACAAAACATGATCATCTCATACAATAAAATTTAGCATCATGTCTTGACCATATCACATCACAACATGCCCTGCAAAACAAGTTAGACGTCCTCTACTTTGTTTGTTGCAAGTTTTACGTGGCTGCTACGGGCTTAAGCAAGAACCAATCTTACCTACGCATCAAAACCACAACGATAGTTTGTCAAGTCGATGCCGTTTTAACCTTTGCAAGGACCGGGCGTAGACACACTAGGTTCAACTAAAGTTGGAGAAACTGACACCCGCCAGCCACCTGTGTGCAAAGCACGGCGGTAGAACCAGTCTCGCGTAAGCGTACGTGTAATGTCGGTCCGGGCCGCTTCATCCAACAATACCGCCGAACAAAAGTATGACATGCTGGTAGGCAGTATGACTTATATCGCCCACAACTCACTTGTGTTCTACTCGTGCATATAACATCAAACCATAAAACCTAGGCTCGGATGCCACTGTTGGGGAACATGGTAATTTCAAAAAAATTCCTACGCACACACAAGATCATGGTGATGCATAGCAACGAGAGGGGAGAGTGTTGTCTAGGTACCCTCGTAGACCGAAGCGGAAGCGTTGATGCAACGTAGAGGAAGTAGTCGTACGTCTTCCCGGTCCAACCGATCCAAGCATCGTTACTCCGGCACCTCCGAGTTCTTGACACACGTACAGCTCGATGACGCACCCCGGGCTCCGATCCAGCAAAGCATCGGGGAGGAGTTCTGTCAGCAGGACGGCGTGGTGACGAGCTTGATGTTCAACCGTCGCAGGGCTTCGCCTAAGCACCGCTCCAATATGACCGAGGTGTAATATCGTGGAGGGGGCACCGCACACGGCTAAGGAACGATCATGAAGATCAACTTGTGTGTTCTAGGGTGCCCCCTGCCCCCGTATATAAAGGAGGGAGGGGGGAGGCCGGACAGCCCTATGGGGCGCACCAAAGGGAGGGGGGAGTCCTCCTCCTAGTGGGAGTAGGACTCCCCTTTCCTAGTCCAACTAGGAAGAGAGAGGGGGAAGGAAAGAGAGGGAGAGGGAAAGGGAAAGGGGGGCCGCGCCCCCCTCCTAGTCCTATTCGGACTCCCCATGAGGGGGGGCGAGCCACCTCCTGGGATGCTGCCCTCTCTCTCCCCTCAGGCCCACTAAGGCCCAATACTTCCCCGGGGGGTTCTGGTAACCCCTCCGGCACTCCGGTTTTCTCCGAAACCACTCGGAACAATTCCGGTGTTCGAATATAGCCGTCCAATATATCGATCTTTATGTCTCGACCATTTCGAGACTCCTCGTGATGTCCATGATCACATCCGGGACTCCGAACAACCTTCGGTACATCAAAATACATAAACTCATAATGAAACTGTCATCGTAACTTTAAGCGTGCGGACCCTACGGTTCGAGAACAATGTAGAAATGACCGAGACATGTCTCCGGTCAATAACCAATAGCGGGACCTGGATGCCCATATTGGCTCCTACATATTCTACGAAGATCTTTATCGGTCAGACCGCATAACAACATACGTTGTTCCCTTTGTCATCGGTATGTTACTTGCCCGAGATTCGATCGTCGATATCCAATACCTAGTTCAATCTCGTTACCGGCAAGTCTCTTTACTCGTTCCGTAATACATCATCTCACAACTAACACATTAGTTGCAATGCTTGCAAGGCTTATGTGATGTGCATTACCGAGAGGGCCCAGAGATACCTCTCCGACAATCGGAGTGACAAATCCTAATCTCAAAATATGCCAACCCAACATGTACCTTTGGAGACACCTATAGAGCTCCTTTATAATCACCCAGTTACGTTGTGACGTTTGGTAGCACACAAAGTGTTCCTCCGGTAAACGGGAGTTGCATAATCTCATAGTCATAGGAACATGTATAAGTCATGAAGAAAGCAATAGCAACATACTAAACGATCGGGTGCTAAGCTAATGAAATGGGTCATGTCAATCAGATCATTCAATTAATGATGTGATCCCGTTAATCAAATAACAACTCTTTGTCTATGGTTAGGAAACATAACCATCTTTGATTAACGAGCTAGTCAAGTAGAGGCATACTAGTGACACTCTGTTTGTCTATGTATTCACACATGTATTATGTTTCCGGTTAATACAATTCTAGCATGAATAATAAACATTTATCATGATATAAGGAAATAAATAATAACTTTATTATTGCCTCTAGGGCATATTTCCTTCAGAGGGGAGCTTGACGGAGAAGGTGTTCTAGTCTCAGTATGCTGAGGCCGGACACCCGGTGCCCTTGAGCGACCAGCTGAAGCAGCTGGTCGAGCTCCATAAGGTGGCCGAACAGGCCATGAAGGGCCTCATAGTCCGGCTGTGGCCTGGGGAGGCCATGCCTGGGAGCTACTTCGGGCTGGTGAGGTGGCTGGTGGAGGCCTGTCCAAGGCTCGGAGTCATCAAGCGCTCTGTATGCATCGAGGGTGCCCGTAGGGCGCTTGCCCGTGCGAAAGTGCACTGGGGCAAGCTGGATGCTGAGAAGCTTGTGAAGGACGGGCCACCGCCGGGCAAGGAGCATCGCAAGCCCGAGATGTATTATGAGGGCGTCCTGAAGGGTGCCCGCCTTATGGCGGATGAATGTTCCAAGGATGTAATTTTTGAGTAAACTCGCTCATTTTGTCCTGTGCGCTAAAAACTTGTTCGTATGCGCTAAGCAACGCTTTTTGAATTTAAAATATTACCTTCTGTGCGGCCGTTTATGAAATCTAAGAGATGGCGAGTCGTCGGCTTCTGCCCCCGAGCCACTAGTGCTGGGGTGTTCGGGATAAACCTGAGCGCTCTTTTTCCATTTTTGGGTCCTTCGAGGGAGGCGATCAGCACAACGAATAAGGCAATCGGACTATAATGGTTGAACACTCTCAGTTAGCCATAGAATTCTATAATTTTAAATTTCGGCGAAGCCCCTAGTATTCGGAAGACCGAGTTCGGGGCGCTATCCGCGCCTAGGCCGGACAAAGCCGGTTCCTCGCTCTAAGCGGCATAAGTCTTTAGGGACTCGAAACCTCTCGAACAGCGACCAACTCTCGCCCTATCATGACGGTCAGTTTTAGCTTTCTCTACTGAGGTGCTGAACCCAGCTCAACCGGGGCACAATCGCAGTAGTTCTCCTAGCGCTACCTTAGCCGATATAACGGAACGTAAGGTACCAAAACATAGGAGCCGGGGAAACCCAACTATTGACCCAAGACATGATTCGGAGCTGATGCATATAATGCTATAAGTTCGGAGTGCCGCACTTGTTGAAGTGTTCGGACTTCTCGTGCCGTATTTATGGGGTGCTTGAGCCCCTGGCATATTAGCCGTACCAGAGTGTACGGGTGCATGATGTCATAACTAAACATATATATTGAAAAAAAGGAAGAAATAGAGAATGCAATAATAAGCTGAAGCTAAGCATTGTTTATTAAAAGGCTGATGTAAAAGCAGAACGATGCAAATAGTGCGGTAAGCAAGAGATGGGACTATTTGACATGTCCCCCTCCAGGGGCGATCTGCGAGCCGGTATGTAAGACAATTATTTGGCTCGTTATAGAGACCACCTGGACATTCGACGTAGCTTTCTGCCTCCCTGGCTGTTGCATCATGTGTTCGGCGATTGTACTGCCGGACAGGCCTTCCGGAGAGTGGAGTCCTGAAAGTAAGAAAAGAAAAATGACAACATTGGGAGCCCCTAGTGCGGTTGAGCCGCATTTTGGGCATGCTGTGGTCGTGCCCCTCCCCCTACGCCCATGGTATTTCCAGAGCGTAATTATGTACGTGTAGTACTGGTTTCGCAATTTCGCGAGGGCTGGGGTTGGGGCCGCATTGCTACGCTTGCTTGGAACGTGCCAGAAGGTCTTGCTGTAGGTTACTCCGGGTGCGCTTGACGGTGTCCGGACCTTTGTTAAGCGGACTGGAGAATTGCCTTGAGAGGCTACTTTGTACCTCCGCCCCGAGGGCCACCGTATGCTCCTCCGTTCTAACAGAGCGTTCGGTGTTTCCATTGGCCGTAATTTCTCCTCGAGTGCCTGGCATCTTGAGCTTGAGGTATGCGTAGTGCGGCACCGCATTGAACTTAGCAAATGCGGTTCGTCCGAGCAGTGCGTGATAGCCATTGCGGAACGGGACTATGTCGAAGATTAACTCCTCGCTTCGGAAGTTATCCGGGGATCCGAAGACTACCTCAAGTGTGACTGAGCCTGTACAGTTGGCCTCTACACCTGGTATGACACCTTTAAAGGTCATCTTTGTGGGTTTAATCCTTCAGGGATCTATGCCCATTTTTCGCACTGTATCCTGGTAAAGCAGGTTCAGGCTGCTGCCGCCGTCCATAAGGACTCTAGTGAGGTGAAATCCATCGATGATTGGGTCTAGAACCAATGCGGCAAATCCGCCATGGCGGATGCTAGTGGGGTGGTCCCGTCGATCAAAAGTGATCGGGCAGGAGGACCATGGGTTGAACTTAGGGGCGACTGGCTCCAATGCATACACGTCCCTGAGTGCACGCTTCCGCTCCCTTTTGGGGATGTGGGTTGCGTATATCATGTTCACCGACCGCACTTGTGGGGGGAAGCCCTTCTGTCCACTATTGTTCGGCAACCGGGGCTCCTCCTCGTCATCGCTATGCAGCCCCTTGTCTATGTTTTTGGTATTTAACTTGCCTGCCAGCTTGAATACCCAACAATCTCTGTTGGTGTGATTGGCTGGTTTTTCGGGGGTGCCGTGTATCTGGCACGAGCGATCGAGTATTCGGTCCAAACTGGACGGGCCCGGAGTATTTCTCTTGAATGGCTTTTTACGCTTACCGGGTTTAGAGCCTCTGAATCCGGCATTAACTGCCATATCCTCAGCATTGTCGCCGTTAATGCGGCACTTGTGCTTGCTGCGACGCGGCCTGCCATTGCTGTCCTTCGTATCCTAATTACCAGGGCTCTTGGTCATGTCATTACTACAAGCTAGCCAGCTGTCTTCTCCCGCACAAAAGCGGGTCATGAGTGTCGTGAGGGCTGCCATGGATTTTGGCTTTTCCTGTCCTAGGTGCCGGGCTAGCCACTCGTCACGGATGTTATGTTTGAAGGCTGTGAGGGCCTCTGCGTCTGGACAGTCGACGATTTGATTTTTCTTGGTTAGGAACCGTGTCCAGAATTGTCTGGCCGATTCCTCTGGCTGCTGAATTATGTGGCTTAGGTCATCGGCGTCTGGGGTCGCACATAGGTGCCCTGGAAATTGTCGAGGAATGCGGCTTCCAGGTCCTCCCAACAACCCATTGACTCTGCTGGCAAGCTATTAAGCCAATGCCGAGCTGGTCCTTTAAGCTTGAGTGGGAGGTATTTGATGGTGTGTAAATCATCACCGCGGGCCATGTGGATATGAAGGAGATATTCCTCGATCCATACCGCAGGATCTGTTGTGCCATCGTATGATTCGATGTTTATGGGTTTGAAACCCTCAGGGATTTGATGATCCATTACTTCATCTGTGAAGCATAGTGGGTGTGCGGCGCCTCTATACTGGGCTATATCACGACGTAGCTCGAATGAGCTTTGTCTGCTGTGTTCGGCCCGGCCGGATTTGCTATATCCGGCATGACGGTTATCGTCACGTGTTGTGGGGCGCCCATGCGATCCGTAGATCGATATTTTTTGCCTTGCCTTGTCCTCAAATATATCTCGCAGGTCTGGCGCATTTCCCCATGCCTTGATATTTTTTGAGCGACGCCGGGGTGCGGCTTGAGTGGAGGGCCGAGAGGCCTCTCTGTTGCGGCCACGAGGTGGCCGATCGGCCGCGTCATGCGCTAGTGATGTAGGTTTAGGTGCTTCCTCCTCTAATTGGGGTAGCAGCCTGCGCTTTGGGCAGCTCTTGGAGGGGCGTTCGAGTTCGTACTCTTCGGTCGCAAGGACTTCAGTCCATCTGTCGGCTAGCACGTCTTGGTCAGCTCTAAGTTGTTGTTGTTTTTTCTTGAGGCTGCTTGCCGTGGCCATAAGCCTGCATTTGAAACGCTCTTGTTCGACGGGATCCTCACGCACGGCAAATTCATCGTCGTCGAGGCTTGCCTTGTCTTCGAAGGGAGGCATGAAATTATCGCCCTCTACCTCTCTATCTGTCGCTCTCTCATGAGGGCTGGCTTCTCCATCCTCCTGTGCTGAATCCTGCTGGAGGGGGTTGTCTTCGGCACTGTCCGGGGTGTTATTATCTCCCGTGCCAGAATCATCGTTTTTGCTTTGGCGGGATTTAGAGAGGCGCCGCTGACGCTGGCGCTTAGGCTGATTCTTGGAGGGGTCATCCTTCGCTGTTCCATCGCCATTGCCTTCTTTTGGGGTCTCCACCATGTATATGTCATACGATGAGGTGGCTTTCCAGTGCCCTATAGGCGCTGGTTCTTGATCGTCTCCTGCATCGGCGTCCATACCGTCGATGTCTTTGGAGTCAAAGTCGAGCATGTCGGTTAAATCATCGACAGTGGCTACGAAGTGGGTGGTGGGTGGGCTTTGAATTTCTTCATCATCCGCATCCCAAACTTGCTGACCATAGTCGGGCCAGGGCTCTCCTGATAAAGAGAGAGACTTTAGTGAATTCAGAATGTCACCAAAGGGTGAGTGCTGAAAGATGTCCGCGGCGGTGAACTCCATTATCAGCGCCCAATCGGATTCGATTGGCACGGGCGCGGAGGGTTCGGAGTCTGACACCTTGGAGCCACGGGATTCGCAAAGAATAGGGATGATGTTCGGCTCGATCACCGTAGAGATTGCAGCCCCCTAGGCGGTGTCCAGCCACCCATCCTCGATTGGCGCAGTCGGCTCCGAGCTAAGGGTCGGAGCGGGCATGGGTGCGGCCTCCAGGGCACTATTCGGGGGCAGAGCTAGATCATGCCCGTCATGACAGTGCGGCGCATTCGGCTGTGGCTCGAATCCATCGAAGATCAAGTCTCCGCGGATGTCGGCCGTGTAGTTCAAACTTCCAAACCTGACCTGATGGCCAGGGGCGTAGCTTTCGATCTGCTCCAGATGGCCAAGCGAATTGGCCCGCAGTGCAAAGACGCATCCAGGGAGAAAAGTCTCACCCTGGACCGCATCGCTGTTGATGATCGGAGGAGCCATCGGGCCTAAAGATGACGACACAGAGGAACTCTCTATGAAAGCACCAATGTCGGTGTCAAAACCGGCGGATCTCGGGTAGGGGGACCCGAACTGTGCGTCTAGGCAGATGGTAACAGGAGACAAGGGACACGATGTTTTTACCCAGTTTCGGGCCCTCTCGATGGAGGTAAAACCCTACTCCTGCTTGATTAATATTGATGATATGGGTAGTACAAGAGTAGATCTACCACGAGATCAGAGAGGCTAAACCCTAGAAGCTAGCCTATGGTACGATTGTTGTTTGTCCTATGGACTAAAACCCTCCAGTTTATATAGACATCGAAGAGGGCTAGAGTTACACAGAGTCGGTTACAATGGGAGGAGATCTACATATCCGTATCGCCAAGCTTGCCTTCCATGCCAAGAAAAGTCCCATTCGGACACGGGACGAAGTCTTCAATCTTGTATCTTCATAGTCCAAGAGTCCGGCCAAAGGTTGTAGTCCGGCTATCCGGACACCCCCTAATCCAGGAGTCCCTCAGGGGCTCTCTCCCACTCTCTCCTGGTGGCGCGGGAACACCGCCGGGGCCATCGTCATCACCGCAATCTACACCAACACCTCCGTCATCTTCACCAACATCTCCATCACCTTCCCCCATCTATCTACAGCGGTCCACTCTCCCGCAACCCGCTGTACCCTCTACTTAAACATGGTGCTTTATGCTTCATATTATTATCCAATGATGTGTTGCCATCCTATGATGTTTGAGTAGATTTTCGTTGTCCTATCGGTAATTGGTGAATTGCTATGATTGGTTTAATTTGCTTGTGGTTATGTTGTTGTCCTTTGGTGCCCATCATATGAGCGCGTGTGTGGATCACACCATAGGGTTAGTTGTATGTTGATGGGAATATGTATTGGAGGGCAAGAGTGACAGAAGCTTCAACCTAGCATAGAAATTGATGCATACGAGATTGAAGGGGGACCAATATATCTTAATTCTATGGTTGGGTTTTACCTTAATGAACGTTAGTATTATGCCATTTTTATATAAAGTAGCTAAGTATAGGTCTTTATTGAGCTAACCTAGGTAACTAAGCATATTAGAGCTAACTTAGAGCTAACTTAGGTCATTTTGGAGAGGAAGAATAAGAAGAAGAAGACTAGAAGAAGAAGAAGGTTTTTACCCTTTTCCTTCTCATTCTTCTTCTTTTATTCTTTCTTTTTCTTCTCTTTCTTCTTCTATTCTTTCTTTTTCTCCTCCTCCTTGTTTTTCTTCTTCTTCTTCCTTATTTGTATCATTTTAGAGCTTACATATGTAATTATGTCATTTTTAGCTAACTAAGCTTATTATGTCAATTTGGAGGAAAATATGGTAAGTATAGGTCATTTTTGTGCTAACATAAGTAATTATGCCATTTTTTGGCTAACATAAGTAAAATGGATCATTTTGGAGTTAACCTAGCTAAAATGGATCATATTGGAGCTAACCTAGGTAAACTTGGTCATTTTGGAGCTAACCTAGGTAAAATGGATCATATTGGAGCTAACCTAGGTAAAATAGGTAATTTTGGAGCTAACTTAACTAATTATTCCATTTTTGAGTTAACTAAGCATAATTATGCCATTTTTTACATAAGTAAGCCAAGTGGATGTCATTATTGAGCAAACCTAGTTAACTAAGCATATTAGAGATAACTTACTATATTAGAGCTAACTTAGGTCATTTCAGAGGAAACAAAGCTAAGTATAGATCATTTTGGAGATCTGATATAACTGACATAGTTCACTCCTCCTTCTTCTCCTTCTCCTTCATCATCCTGACGCGCCTAGAGCGGCGAGGCAGTGGGATGTAGTCTTCTACCATAATTGGCATGGTCATGACACCCGGCTATTGGATCGCCGGCGCCACCACCATCGCGAGGTCATTGCCAGGCACCACCACCATCGCGAGGCCATCTTTAGGCAGCACCATCGCTAGGTCATCCTCAGCCACCATCATCTCTTGCCCATCGTCAGCCACCACCATCGCTTGGCCATCATGAGCCACCACCATCGCGAGGTCATCGTCAGACAGAATAGGCTGCACCTCCTCATCCCCACTCTGCTCCTCTTCTTCCCCACTCCATTCTGGATCATTTTTGCTGTAGCCAGACTCGCTGCTGCTTTTGCTGTAGCCAGAGTCGCTGTCGCTACTCCGATTGCCTGACCAAATGCAACAAAGTTTTTTTAACAATCAGTGTGAGACAAAGCCAAATGGAGAGGAAGAAGAGGTCGAGCGTACTGGCATCGTCGTCTTCCTGGTAGCGCATGCGACACATAGTCGTGTTGAACACCTTCACGGTGAGCATGGCATCGCCGTCGTACCTGAAGACAAGGAAGTACCCGTGCCTCAGGTCGTAGGCACGGACGAACTATTCCCAACCACGACACAGGTACATGTGGTCGTTCCTGATCACCACCTCCACGTCCCAAAGCCTGCGAAGCCCGCTGCCGGCCTATCGCAACTTCACATTCTTTGTTCGATGGCCGTCCATCATCTCCATAAAAGTGTTAGGCAGCCTCTGCAACATGGGTCAGGGAGTGATGTAGCAAACATCAGAGTTATGATAAAGAGATGGGTGAAAGGGAGATCTCTCCTTTTATATACCTGCCTCTTGGAGGAATTCTCAAGTATGATTGTGAGGAACTCGAAACCTACCAAGTCGTACTCCGGTGGGGCAGAGCGTAGCTTGTGGTGGCGGCCTCCCCCCATCTCTGATAATCAACAACACTTAATTAATTTCGTAGGTTAGTTGGCAATGGCAATTGGCACCCTTCAAAACTAGGGATTTTTTAGACAAGAAAGAAAATTGAAAATGTTGAAAAACAGAGCATAGTAATCTAAAAAACAGAGCATATTTTAGGTGGCTCTAGGTTGACATACTAAAGTTGAGCCAACTATAATGACCCCTTCAACAGCTTCAACTTGCAACCAGGTCACAATTATGATTATGGATGAAACACAAAAATATGTATTCCCAGACATCCCCAACAAAATTATTGATATAGCTAATGATACTAACATAGTAGCATACCATCATGACTATAAAGTACTTGCAGTTAAGCATCCATATGGCAACGAATCCATAAAAGTGATACGTCTCTGTCGTATCTATAATTTTTTATTGTTCCATGCCAATATTCTACAACTTTCATATACTTTTGGCAACTTTTTATACTGTTTTTGGGACTAACATATTGATCCATTGCCCAGTGTCAGTTCCTGTTTGTTGCATGTTTTTGTTTCATAGAAAATCCATATCAAATGGATTCCAAACGGGATAAAAACTGGCGGAGAATTTTTTGGAATATATGTGATTTTTGGGAAGAAGAATCAACGCGAGACGACGCTCGAGGGGTCCACGAGGCAGGGGGCGCGCCCAAGGGGGGTGGGCGCGCCCCTGACCCTTGTTGCCACTCCGTAAGGCGGTTGGTGCCCTTCTTTCGCTGCAAGAAAGCCAATATCCAGATAGAAATCGTGTTCAAATTTCAGCCCAATCAGAGTTACAGATCTCCGGGAATATAAGAAACGGTGAAAGGGTAGAATCTGGAACACAGAAACAGAGAGAGATAGAGAGACAGATCCAATCTCGAAGGGGCTCTTGCCCCTCCCATACCATGGAGGCCATGGACCAAAGGGGAAACCCTTCTCCCATCTAGGGATAAGGTCAAGGAAGAAGAAGAAGGGGGGCTCTCTCCCCCTCTCTCCCGGTGGCGCCAGAACGCCGCCGGGGCCATCATCATCACCGCAATCTACACCAACACCTCCGTCATCTTCACCAACATCTCCATCACCTTCCCCCATTTATGTACAGCAGTCCACTCTCCCGCAACCCGCTGTATCCTCTACTTGAACATGGTGCTTTATGCTTCATATTATCATCCAATGATATGTTGACATCCTATGATGTCTTAGTAGATTTTCGTTGTCCTATCAGTAATTGGTGAATTGCTATGATTGGTTTAATTTGCTTGTGGTTATGTTGTTGTCCTTTGGTGCCCATCATATGAGCGCGTGCGTGGATCACACCATAGGGTTAGTTGTATGTTGATAGGACTATGTATTGGAGGGCAAGAGTGACAGAAGCTTCAACCTAGCATAGAAATTGATGCATACGGGATTGAAGGGGGACCAATATATCTTAATGCTATGGTTGGGTTTTACCTTAATGAACGTTAGTAGTTGTGGATGCTTGCTAATAGTTCCAATCATAAGTGCATAGAATTCCAAGTCAGGGATGACATGCTAGCAGTGGCCTCTCCCACATAAAACTTGCTATCGGTCTAGTAAAGTAGTGAATTGCTTAGGGACAATTTCGCAACTCCTACCACCACTTTTCCACACTCGCTATACTAACTTTATTGCTTCATTATCTAAACAGCCCCTAGTTTTTATTTACGTGCTCTTTATATTCTGGCAAACCTATCCCACAACACCTAGAAAGTACTTCTAGTTTCATACTTGTTCTAGGTAAAGCGAACGTCAAGCGTGCGTAGAGTTGTATCGGTGGTCGATAGAACTTGAGGGAATATTTGTTCTACCTTTAGCTCCTCATTGGGTTCGACACTCTTACTTATCGAAAGAGGCTACAATTGATCCCCTATACTTGTGGGTTATCGAAAAGCAGTTGTGTAAAAAAATCAATAAAAGCACAACCAAAATAACAACCCAAAACTCCTAATAGTACAGAAAGCACAAGTTGTTCTGAAATTTTGCACTCATTAGCAACCAATTCAGATAACACGAAGCAGCACCATTTATATCCAATCAAATAAAGGCCTCAACAATGTTTCCAAATTAGTGGGTTTTTGGACCACCAGAACACAACTTAACATAAAACAACAACTTATAAGAAATAACCCTACCATCTAAAACCCTAAAAATGATAGGATGCTAAAAGCGCCAAATAATAGTACACTACACTCAGGAGCACAACACTCTCCCTCAAAGATCAGTGTTAACAAACAAACGCAATAACTCCACATCAACTTGTAAAAAAATCCAACATCAGCATCACCCCCCAGTCTAACGGTAGCATCTATCACCTCACCAAGAAACTAACTGAAGAACCTAAACTCTCAGGAACATACTCCTAGCGAGCAAAGCAACTGCCTTATTACAGCAAACATACCGGCAACACGAGAGCATCGAAGTGATTTTACAGAAGTCAATACTCATGACCTAACTACGATCAGATTTAACCACACAACATTTCTCGATTTCCACGCCTTCCCAAAAACAAAACAAAAATTCCTGACGATCCGTGACGCACGAGCGAGGAATCAAAACTATAAAGCCAACCTATTATTTGGAGGAAATTACGCAGAACAGCTCACACAATTCGATTTCAGGCATCGAGAAGTAGCATCTATCACCTCACCAAGAAACTAACTGAAGAACCTAAACCTAAACACACACACACAGAGAGAGAGAGAGAGAGAGAGAGAGAGAAGAGGGAGGGGTGGCGCACCTCGGTGTTGGGGACGGACGGGATCGGGGGAGGGGCCGGGCTGGGGGGGGGCGACGATGATGGTGTCGGGGTCTGGTGAAGCGTCGGAGGGGTCAAAGCTCGGGGCGGCGGTGGTCGACGACAAGACGACGACAACGCGATGAGGTGGCCGCGTTCGGCGATGACGTCGGAGAGGCGAGGTAGAGGCCTCGAGCAGCAATGCGCGGGGATGAAGGAGGGGCGAGGAGGTGACGGGCGAGGCGAGGAGGAGGCGGTGACGGGGCGGGATGGAGCTCGGGGCAGGGGGCGGGGCAGCGGCGGGGGTGGGGGCGGCGGCGCGGGGGCGATGGAGGGGGACGGGGGTGGGGGCGGCAGCGCGGGGGCGATGGAGGGGCGAGGAGGCGACGGGCGAGGTGAGGAGGAGGCGGTGACGGGGCGGGACGGATCTCGGGGCAACGGGGGCGGCGAGTCGGGGCGGCGGCGGGGGCTGCGGGTCGGGGTGGGGGCGGCGGCGGGGGTGAGGTGTGATACGTCTCCAACGTATCTATAATTTTTTATTGTTCCATGCTATTATATTATCTGTTTTGGATGTTTAATGGGCTTTATTATACGCTTTTATATTACTTCTGGGACTAAGCTTTTAACCTAGAGCCCAGTGCCAGTTTTTGTTTTTTTCCTTGTTTTTGAGTATCGCAGAAAAGGAAAACCAAATGGAGTCCAATTGACCTGAAACTTCACAGAACATATGTTTACCCACCCCCTGGCACGCCTCCCTACCTCATGGACAGCCCGAAGTGACTTTGGAGTGACTCTTTTTTGCATGTTGAGGGATTGTTATACGATCTAATTATGTTATTATTGTTGAGAGAACTAGCACTAGTGAAAGTATGAACCCTAGGCCTTGTTTTCTAGCATTGCAATACCGTTTGTGCTCACTTTTACCATTAGTTACCTTGCTTTTTTATATTTTCATATTACAAAAACCTATATCTACCATCCATATTTCACTTGTATCACCATCTCTTCGACGAACTAGTGCACCTATACAATTTACCATTGTATTTGGTGTGTTGGGGACACAAGAGACTCTTTGTTATTTGGTTGCAGGGTTGTTTGAGAGAGACCATCTTCATCCTATGCCTCCCACTGATTGATAAACCTTACGTCATCCACTTGAGGGAAATTTGCTACTGTCCTACAAACCTCTGCACTTGGAGGCCCAACAACGTCTACAAGAAGAAGGTTGCGTAGTAGACATCAAGCAGTTTCTGGCGCCGTTGCCGGGGAGGTGAGTCCTTGAAGGTATATCTTTATATCTTGCAATCGAATCTTTTAGTTTCTTGTTTTATCACTAGTTTAATTTATAAAAGAAAACTACAAAAAATGGAATTGAGGGTATCTCATATGCTTCTTCTTTTTAATGTCTTTCGTGAAAATAAGGATTCCGATAATTGTGCCAAAATGCTAGAAGAAGAGTGCATTAAAATGTTTGGCACTAAATCTTTGAATGATGAGCATGATGCAATATTGTTAGTACAAACTCTTTGAATATCCATAGTACTAATGATGATTGCCCTAGTCATGATGAAAATATGCCATATAAGCATGTCAACTTTTGTGGAGTGCATAGAGTTTGCAAGTATGCAACAGATATAGAAGATAGATTTTGGAAGAGTCATAAGTATTTGGAAACTAAATGGTTGCAATAAAGGCTAGATGATTGTGCTGAAAGATTCAATATTTATCGCCATCCTTGTGAACTTTGCAATGAACATGGTCATTTAAAGCTCCAATGCTATTTGTTTCATGATCAAATTGTGTCCACAAATTGTGATAATTTGATTACCCTTGAGCATCATAAAGAGCTTAGTCTTCTTTTGGGGTATGAAGAAATGAAACATATAACTGAGGGTATTCTAAAATTTAATCTTGATAGATTTCTTGATTTTGATCTAGAAGAAATTTTTATGTATTGTGCGGTGAATTGCATTGAAATACCTTATATTGTCAATTACATAAAGACAAGAGAACAAATAGAAGATTAATATAATACTAATGAAAGGGAAGAGACTTCCCAATATCTTCCTATTATTTCTTATGATGAATCAGGTAACGAGGAGGAGCCTTCTATTCAACCAATCTCATTAATAAGGAGCTCCAAAAGAGGATTAAACCCACACATAATGTGAAGAAGAAAAAGAAAAGACGGAGAAGCAAAGGTGAAAAGGTATCCCTCCCAAATGATGTTGCTCCTATTACTCATTGTGATGATGATAATTGCTATACTATTGGTGCTCTCCATACTATTAATAATGAGAGTGATTATGCTTATGATATGAAAAGGCCCAAGCTTGGGGATGCTTGATACGTCCATTTTGCATCATGCTTTTATATCGACATTCATTGCATTATGGGTTGTTATTTCACATTATATCACAATACTTATGTCTATTCTCTCTTATTTTACAAGGTTTACATAAGGAGGGAGAATGCCGACAGTTGGAATTCTGGGCTGGAAAAGGAGCAAATATTAGAGACCTATTCTGCGCAACTCCAAAAGTCTTGAAACTCCACGGAATATCTTACAATAAATAAACAAAAATCCTCGCCAAAGATGAAGTCCAGGGGGCCCACACCCAGCTCATGAGGGTGGGGGGCGCGCCCCCTACCTCGTGGGCCCCCTGGTGGGTCTACGACGTCCATCTTCGGCTATATGAAGTCTTTCGATGAGAAAAAAATCAAGAAGAACTTTTCGGGATGAGACTCCGCCGCCACGAGGCAGAACCTTGGCGGAACCAATCTAGAGCTCCGACGGAGCTGTTCTGCCGGGGCTACTTCCCTCCGGGAGGGGGAAATCATCACCATCGTCATCACCAATGCTCTTCTCATTGGGAGAGGGAAATCTCCATCGACATCTTCACCAGCACCATCTCATCTCCAAACCCTAGCTCATCTCTTGTATCCAATTCTTGTCTCAAAGTCCGGGATTGGTGCTAGTAGGTTGCTAGTAGTGTTGATTACTCCTTGTAGTTGATGCTAGTTGGTTTATTTGGTGGAAGATCATATGTTCAGATCCTTTATGCATATTATTACCCCTCTGATTATGTACATGAATATGCTTTGTGAGTAATTACGTTTGTTTCTGAGGACAAGGGAGAAGTCTTGCTATTAGTAGTCATGTGAATTTGGTATTCGTTCGATATTTTGATAAGATGTATGTTGTCTAGCCTCTAGTGGTGTTATGTGAACGTCGACTAAATAACACTTCACCATTATTTGGGCCTAGAGGAAGGCATTGGGAAGTAATAAGTAGATGATGGGTTGCTAGAGTGACAGAAGCTTAAACCATAGTTTATGCGTTGCTTCGTAAAGGGCTGATTTGGATCCACATGTTTCATGCTATGGTTAGGTTTACCTTAATACTTTTGCTGTAGTTGTGGATGCTTGCAATAGAGGTTAATCATAAGTGGGTTGCTTGTTCAAGGAAGAACAGCACTCAAGCACCGGTCCACCCACATATCAAATTATCAAAGTACCGAACGCGAATCATATGAACGTGATGAAAACTAGCTTGACGATATTCCCATGTGTCCTCGGGAGCGCTTTTCCTGTTATAAGAGTTTGTTCCGGCTTGTCCTTTGCTACAGAAAGGATTGGGCCACCTTGCTGCACCTTATTTACTTTTGTTACTTGTTGCTCGTTACAATTTACCTTATCACAAAACTATCTGTTACCACTTATTTCAGTACTTGTAGAGAATACCTTGCTGAAAACCGCTTATCATTTCCTTCTGCTCCTCGTTGGGTTCGACACTCTTACTTATCGAAAGGACTGCGATAGATCCCCTATACTTGTGGGTCATCAAGACTCTTTTCTGGAGCCGTTGCCGGGGAGTGTAGCGCCTTTGGTAGGTGGAATTTGGTAAGGAAAAATTTATATAGTGTGCTGAAATTTACTGTCACTTGTCACTATGGAAAGTAATTCTCTAAGGGGCTTGTTCGGGGGTATCTTCACCCCGTCCAGTAGAGCAAAGAGTTGCTCCTCAACCTACTGAACCTATTGAAAATGAAACTCCTTTTGAATTTCCTTCGGGTATGATGGAAAAACTGCTAGCTAATCCTTTTACAGGAGATGGAACAAAGCATCCTGATGAACACTTAATATATGTGGATGAAGTTTGTGGAATATTTAAGCTTGCAGGTATACCCGATGATGTTGCTAAGAAGAAGGTCTTCCCTTTATCTTTGAAGGGAGACGCATTGACATGGTATAGGCTATGTGATACGAGATCATGGAACTATAAAAGATTGAAATTGGAATTTCATCAAAAGTATTACCCTATGCATCTTGTTCATCGTGATCGCAATTATGGCCTCGCGAAGGAGAAAGCATCGCTCAAGGTTGGGGGAGGCTTAAATCAATGTTATATTCATGCCCCAATCATGAGCTCCCAAGAGAAATAATTCTTCAAAGTTTTTATTCTCGGCTTTCTGATAACAATCACACCATGCTCGATACTTCTTGTGCTGGCTCTTTTATGATGAAGACTATTGATTTTAAATGGGACTTATTGGATATAATTAAACACAACTCTGAAGATTGGGACCTCGAAGAAGGTAAGGAGTCAGGTATGACACCTAAGTTTGATTGTGTTAAATCTTTTATGGATACCGATATTTTCCGTAAGTTTAGCACTAAATATGGACTTGACTCAGAGATAGTAGCTTCTTTCTGTGAATCTTTTGCTACTTATGTTGATCTCCATAAGGAGAAGTGGTTTAAATATCTTCCTCCCATAGAAGTAAAAGTAGCTGCACCTATTAAAGTTGAAGAAAAGACTGTCACTTATAATGATCCTATTGTTCCTACTTCTTATGTTGAGAAACCACCTTTCCCTATTAGAATACAGGATCATGCTAAAGCTTCAACTGTTGTTCATAAAAGCAATAGTAGAACTTATGTACCTCCTGAGCAAGTTAAAGTAGAACCTAATATTGCTATTGTTAAAGATCTCTTGTCTGATAATATTGATGGGCATGTTATTCAGTTCAATGGTGAAACTGCTAGAATTGCTAAACCTTGTGCTAAAGATAAACATAGACCTGTGGTAGGCGTGCCTGTTATTTCTGTTAAAATAGGAGATCATTGTTATCATGGCTTATGTGATATGGGTGCTAGTGCTAGTGTTATACCTTATGACTTGTATAAAGAAATCAAGCATGAAATTGCACCTGCTGAGTTAGAAGATATTGATGTCACAATTAAACTTGCCAATAGAGATTCTATTTCAGCGATGGGAATTGTTAGAGATGTTGAAGTCTTGTGTGGGAAAACTAAATATCCCGCTGATTTTCTTGTTCTCACTTCTCCACAAGATAGCTTTTGTCCCATTATATTTGGTAGACTCTTCTTGAACACTATTAATGCTAGGATAGATTGTGAAAAGAATGTTGTTACTATCAGCTTGGATGATATGGTTCATGAGTTTAATTTCTCTAAATTTAGTAAGCAACATCGTGAGGAAGAATTACCTAGTAAGGATGAAATTATTGGTCTTGCTTCTATTGCCGTACCTCCTAGTGATCCTCTAGAACACTATTTGCTAGACCATGAAAATGATATGTTCATGAATGAAAGAAGGGAAATAGATGAAGTATTCTTTAAATAGGAACCTATTCTGCAACACAATTTGCCTGTTGAAATTTTAGGGGATCCTCCTCCACCCAAGGGTGATCCCGTGTTTGAGCTTAAACCTTTGCCTCATAATCTTAAATATGCTTATCTTGATGAAAATAAGATATATCATGTTATTATTAGTGCTAACCTTTCAGAGCATGAAGAAGAAAGATTATTGAAAACTCTGAAGAAGCACCGTGCTGCTATTGGATATACTCTTGATGATCTTAAGGGCATTAGTCCGACTCTATGTCAACATAAAATAAATTTGGAAGCAGATGCCAAACCAGTTCGTGATCCTCAACGACGTATGAATCCTAAAATGAAAGAAGTAGTAAGAAAAGAAACACTCAAGCTTCTGGAGGAAAGTATAATTTATCCCGTTGGTGATAGCCAGTGGGTAAGTCATGTCCATTGTGTCCCTAAGAAGGGAGGTATTAATGTTGTTCATAATGATACAGATGAATTGATTCCACAAAGAATTATCACAGGTTATAGGATGGTAATTGATTTCCGCAAATTAAATAAAGCTAATAAGAAAGATCATTACCCCTTACTTTTTATTGATCAAATTCTAGAAAGATTATGCAAACATACACATTACTGCTTCCTAGATGGTTATTCTGGTTTCTCTCAAATACCTGTGTTGGCTAAAGATCAATCAAAGACTACTTTTACATGCCCTTTTGGTACTTTTGCTTATAGACGTATGCCTTTTGGTTTATGTAATGCATCTGCTACCTTTCAAAGATGCATGATGGCTATATTCTCTGACTTTTGTGAAAAGATTTGTGAGGTTTTCATGGACGACTTTTCCGTCTATGGTTCCTCTTTTAATGATTGATTGAGGAATCTTGATCGAGTTTTGCAGAGATGTGAAGAAACTAATCTTGTCTTGAATTGGGAAAAGTGCCACTTTATGGTTAATGAAGGTATTGTCTTGGGGCAGAAAGTTTTTGAAAGAGGTATTGAAGTTGATAAAGCCAAGGTTGATGCTATTGAAAAGATGCCATGTCCCAAGGACATCAAAGGTATAAGAAGTTTCCTTGGTCACGCCGGATTTTATAGGAGGTTCATTAAGGACTTCTCAAAAATTTCTCGGCCTCTGACTAATTTATTACAAAGAGATATACCATTTGTCTTTGATGATGATTGTGTAGAAGCATTTGAAATACTTAAGAAAGCATTAGTCTCTGCACCTGTTGTTCAGCCACCTGATTGGAATTTACCCTTTGAAATTATGTGTGATGCTAGTGATTATGCAGTAGGTGTTGTTCTAGGGCAAAGAGTTGATAAGAAATTAAATGTTATTCATTATGCTAGTAAGACTCTAGATAATGCTCAAAGGAATTATGCTACTACTGAAAAAGAACTTTTAGCAGTTGTATTTGTTGGGGAACGTTGCAGAAAATTAAATTTTTTCCTACGGTTTCACCAAGATCCATCTATGAGTTCATCTAAGCAACGAGTCATGGGAGAGAGATTGCATCGACATACCACTTTGTAGATCGCGAGCGGAAGCGTTCAACGAACGGGGATGAGGTAGTCGTACACGACGTGATCCAAATCACCGGAGATCCTAGCACCGAACGGACGGCACCTCCGCGTTCAACACACGTACGGTCAGCTTAACGTCTCCTTCTTCTTGATCCAGCAAGGCAAAGGAGAGGTTGGGGAAGATGGCTCCAGTAGCAGCACGACGGTGTGGTGATGGTGGAGCTGCAGTACTCCGGCAGGGCTTCGCCGAGCTCTATGGAGGAGGAGGAGGTGTTGGAGAGGGAGAGGGAGGCGCCAGGAGCAAGGGGTGCGGCTGCCCCCTCCCCTCCCCCTTTATATAGCCCCCTAGGGGGGTGGCGGCCCTAGGAGATGCAATCTCCTAGGGGGGCGGCGGCCAAGGGGTGGGGCTTGCCCCCCAAGCAAGGGGGGCGCCCCCCCTTTAGGGTTTCCCCCACCCTAGGCGCGCATGGGCCCTGGGGAAGTGGCGCCCCAGCCCACTTTGGGCTGGATCCTTTCCCACTTCAGCCCATGGGGTCCTCCGGGATAGGTGGCCCCACCCGGTGGACCCCCCGGGACCCTCCGGTGGTCCCGGTACAATACCGATAACCCCGAAACTTGTCCCGATGGCCAAAACAGCACTTCCTATATATAATTCTTTACCTCCGGACCATTCCGAAACTCCTCGTGATGTCCGGATCTCATCCAGGACTCCGAACAACATTCGGGTTACTGCATATACATATCTTCACAACCCTAGCGTCACCGAACCTTAAGTGTGTAGACCCTACGGGTTCGGGAGACAAGCAGACATGACCGAGACGGCTCTCGGGCAATAACCAACAGCGGGATCTGGATACCCATGTTGGCTCCCACATGCTCCATGATGATCTCATCGGATGAACCACGATGTCGAGGATTCAATTAATCCCGTATACGATTCCCTTTGTCAATCGGTATTTTACTTGCCCGAGATTCGATCGTCGGTATCCCAATGCCTCGTTCAATATCGTTACCGGCAAGTCACTTTACTCGTACCGTAATGCATGATCCCGTGATCAAACACTTTGATCACATTGAGCTCATTATGATGATGCATTACCGAGAGGGCCCGGTGATACCTCTCCGTCAAGCGGAGTGACAAATCCCAGTCTCGATCCGTGTCAACCCAACAGACACTTTCGGAGATACCCGTAGTATACCTTTATAGTCACCCAGTTACGTTGTGACGTTTGGTACACCCAAAGCACTCCTACGGTGTCCGGGAGTTACACGATCTCATGGTCTAAGGAAAGGATACTTGACATTGGAAAACTCTAGCAAACGAACTATGCGATCTTATGCTATGTTTAGGATTGGGTCTCGTCCATCACATCATTCTCCTAATGATGTGATCTCGTTATCAATGACATCTAATGTCCATAGTCAGGAAACCATGACTATCTATCGATCAACGAGATAGTCAACTAGAGGCTTACTAGGGACATGCTGTTGTATGTTATTCACACATGTATTACGATTTCCGGATAACACAATTATAGCACGAATAAAGACAATTATCATGAACAAGGAAATATAATAATAATGCTTTTATTATTGCCTCTAGGGCATATTTCCAACAGTCTCCCACTTGCACTAGAGTCAATAATCTAGTTACATTGTGATGAATCGAACACCCATAGAGTTCTGGTGCTGATCATGTTTTGCCTTAGGGAGAGGTTTAGTCAACGGATCTGCGACATTCAGATCCGTGTGCACTTTACAAATTTCTATGTCTCCATTTTGAACATTTTCACGAATGGATTTGAAGCGACGCTTGATGTGCCTGGTCTTCTTGTGAAACCTGGGCTCCTTTGCAAGTGCAATAGCTCCAGTGTTGTAACAGAAGAGTTTGAATGGCCCCGACGCATTGGGTATGACTCCGAGGTCGGTGATGAACTCCTTCACCCAAATTGCTTCATGTGCTGCCTCAGAGGCTGCCATGTACTCCGCTTCACATGTAGATCCCGCCACGACGCTCTGCTTGCAACTGCACCAGCTTACTACCCCATCATTCAAAATATACATGTATCCGGTTTGTGACTTAGAGTCATCCAGATCTGTGTCGAAGCTAGCGTCGACGTAACCCTTTACGATGAGCTCTTCGTCACCTCCATAAACGAGAAACATTTCCTTAGTCCTTTTCAGGTACTTCAGGATATTCTTGACCGCTGTCCAGTGTTCCTTGCCGGGATTACTTTGGTACCTTCCTACCAAACTTACGGCAAGGTTTACATCAGGTCTGGTACACAGCATGGCATACATAATAGAACCTATGGCTGAGGCATAGGGGATGACACTCATCTCTTCTATATCTTCTGCCGTGGTCGGACATTGAGCTGAGCTCAATTTCACACCTTGTAACACAGGTAAGAACCCCTTCTTAGATTGATCCATATTGAACTTCTTCAATATCTTATCAAGGTATGTGCTTTGTGAAAGACCTATGAGGCGTCTTGATCTGTCTCTATAGATCTTGATGCCTAATATATAAGCAGCTTCTCCAAGGTCCTTCATTGAAAAACTTTTATTCAAGTAGGCCTTAATGCTGTCCAAGAGTTCTATATCATTTCCCATCAAAAGTATGTCATCTACATATAGTATGAGAAATGCTACAGAGCTCCCACTCACTTTCTTGTAAACGCAGGCTTCTCCATAAGTCTGCGTAAACCCAAACGCTTTGATCATCTCATCAAAGCGAATGTTCCAACTCCGAGATGCTTGCACCAGCCCATAAATCGAGCGTTGGAGCTTGCACACCTTGTCAGCATTCTTACGATCGACAAAACCTTCCGGCTGCATCATATACAATTCTTCCTTAAGGAAACCATTAAGGAATGCCGTTTTGACGTCCATTTGCCATATTTCATAATCGTAGAATGCGGCAATTGCTAACATGATTCGGACGGACTTCAGCTTCGCTACTGGTGAGAAAGTCTCATCGTAGTCAATTCCTTGAACTTGTCGATAACCTTTAGCGACAAGCCGAGCTTTATAGATGGTCACATTACCATCCGCGTCTGTCTTCTTCTTAAAGATCCATTTATTTTCTATGGCTCGCCGTTCAACGGGCAAGTCAGTCAAAGTCCATACTTCGTTTTCATACATGGATCCTATCTCGGATTTCATGGCTTCTAGCCATTTGTCGGAATCCGGGCCCGCCATTGCTTCCTCATAGTTCGAAGGTTCAGCGTTGTCTAACAACATGATTTCTAAGACAGGGTTGTCGTACCACTCTGGTGCGGAACGTGTCCTTGTGGACCTTCGAATTTCAGTAGGAGATTGATTAGAAGTATCTTGATCATCATCATTAATTTCCTCTCTAGTCGGTGCAGGCACCTCAGGAACGTTTTCTTGAGTTTCGCCATTTTCTGTTTCAAGAGGTAACACTTCATCAAGTTCTACTTTCCTCCCACTTACTTCTTTCGAGAGAAACTCTTTCTCTAGAAAGGATCCATTCTTGGCAACAAAGATCTTGCCTTCGGATCTGAGGTAGAAGGTATACCCAATAGTTTCTTTAGGGTATCCTATGAAGACGCATTTTTCTTACTTGGGTTCGAGCTTTTCAGGTTGAAGTTTCTTGACATAAGCATCGCATCCCCAAACTTTTAGAAACGACAGCTTAGGTTTCTTCCCAAACCATGATTCATACGGTGTCGTCTCAACGGATTTCGACGGAGCCCTATTTAAAGTGAATGCGGCAGTCTCTAAAGCATAGCCCCAAAAAGATAGCGGTAAATCGGTAAGAGACATCATAGATCGCACCATATCTAATAGAGTGCGATTACGATGTTCGGACACACCATTACGCTGAGGTGTTCCAGGCGGCGTGAGTTGTGAAACTATTCCACATTTTCTTAAGTGTGTGCCAAATTCGTGACTCAAGTATTCTCCTCCACGATCTGATCGTAGAAACTTGATCTTTCTATCACGTTGATTTTCAACCTCACTCTGAAATTCCTTGAACTTTTCAAAGGTCTCAGACTTGTGTTTCATTAAGTAGATATACCCATATCTACTCAAGTCATCAGTGAGGGTGAGAACATAACGATAGCCACCGCGAGCCTCAACACTCATTGGACCGCACACATCGGTATGTATGATTTCCAATAAGTTGGTTGCTCGCTCCATTGTTCCTGAGAACAGAGTCTTGGTCATTTTACCCATGACGCATGGTTCGCACGTGTCAAATGATTCATAATCAAGAGACTCTAAACGTCCATCTGCATGGAGCTTCTTCATGCGTTTGAGACCTATGTGACCAAGGCGGCAGTGCCACAAATATGTGGGACTATTGTTATCAACTTTAACTCTTTTGGTATTCACACTATGAATATGTGTATCATCACGTACGAGATTCATTAAGAATAAACCATTAACCATCGGATCATGACCATAAAACATATCTCTCATATAAATAGAACAACCATTATTCTCGGATTTAAATGAGTAGCCATCTCGAATTAAACGATATCCAGACACAATGTTCATGCTCAAACTTGGCACTAAATAACAATTATTGAGGTTTAAAACTAATCCCGTAGGTAAATGTAGAGGTAGCATGCCGACGGCGATCACATCGACCTTGGAACCATTCCCGACGCGCATCGTCACCTCGTCCTTCGCCAGTCTCCGTTTATTCCGCAGCTCCTGCTTTGAGTTACAAATGTGAGCAACTGCACCGGTATCAAATACCCAAGAGCTACTACGAGTACTGGTAAGGTACACATGAATTACATGTATATCACATATACCTTTTGTTTTGCCGGCCTTCTTGTCCGCTAAGTATTTGGGGCAGTTCCGCTTCCAGTGACCACTTCCCTTGCAATAAAAGCACTCAGTCTCGGGCTTGGGTCCATTCTTTGGCTTCTTCACGGCAGCTTGCTTACCGGACGCGGCAACTTCTTTGCCGTCCTTCTTGAAGTTCTTTTTACCCTTGCCCTTCTTGAACTTAGTGGTTTTATTCACCATCAACACTTGATGTTCCTTCTTGATTTCTACCTCTGCTGATTTCAGCATAGCATATACCTCAGGAATGGTCTTTACCATCCCCTGCATGTTGTAGTTCATCACAAAGCTCTTGTAGCTAGGTGGAAGCGACTGGAGGATTCTGTCAATGACCGCTTCATCCGGGAGATTAACTTCCAGTTGAGTCAAGCGGTTGTGCAACCCAGACATCTTGAGTATGTGTTCACTGACAGAGCTATTTTCCTCCATCTTACAGCTAAAGAATTTGTCGGAGACTTCATATTTCTCGACCCGGGCATGAGCTTGGAAAACCATTTTCAGCTCTTCGAACATCTCATATGCTCCATGTCTCTCAAAACGTTTTTGGAGCCCCGGCTCTAAACTGTAAAGCATGCCGCACTGAACGAGGGAGTAATCATCGGAACGTGACTGCCAAGCGTTCATAACGTCTTGTTCTGCAGGGAAACAGGTGCGTCACCCAGCGGTGCTCGTAGGACATAATCTTTCTTGGCAGCTATGAGGATGATCCTCAGGTTCCGGACCCAGTCCGTATAGTTGCTGCCATCGTCTTTCAGCTTGGTTTTCTCTAGGAACGCGTTGAAGTTGAGGACTACGTTGGCCATTTGATCTACAAGACATATTGTAAATATTTTAGACTAAGTTCATGATAATAAAGTTCATCTTAATCAAATTATTTAATGAACTCCCACTTAGATAGACATCCCTCTTCTAGTCATCTAAGTATTACATGATCCAAGTCAACTAGTCCGTGTCCGATCATCACGTGAGACGGACTAGTCAACATTGGTGAACATCCTCATGTTGATCGTATCTTCTATACGACTCATGCTCGACCTTTCGGTCTTCTGTGTTCCGAGGCCATGTCTGTACATGCTAGGCTCGTCAAGTCAACCTAAGTGTTTGCATGTGTAAATCTGTCTTACACCCGTTGTATGTGAACGTTAGAATCTATCACACCCGATCATCACGTGGTGCTTCGAAACAACGAACTGTCGCAATGGTGCACAGTTAGGGGGAACACTTCTTGAAATTATTATGAGGGATCATCTTATTTACTACCGTCGTTCTAAGTAAACAAGATGCAAAACATGATAAACATCACATGCAATCAAACAATAAACGTGACATGATATGGCCAATATCACATAGCTCCTTTGATCTCCATCTTGGGGCTCCATGATCATCTTGTCACCGGCTTGACACCATGATCTCCATCATCATGATCTCCATCATCGTGTCTCCATGAAGTTGCTCGCCAACTATTACTTCTACTACTATGGCTAACGCGTTTAGCAATAAAGTAAAGTAATTTACATGGCGTTTCTCAATGACACGCAGGTCATACAAAAATAAAGGCAACTCCTATGGCTCCCGCCGGTTGTCATACTCATCGACATGCAAGTCATGATTCCTATTACAATAGCATGAACATCTCATACATCACATATAGATCATTCATCATTCATCACAACTTTGGCCATATCATATCACAAAGCACTTGCTGCAAAAACAAGTTAGACGTCCTCTAATTGTTGTTGCAAGTTTTACGTGGCTGAATTAGGGTTCTAGCAAGAACGTTTTCTTACCTACATGAAAGCCACAACGTGATTTGTCAACTTCTATTTACCCTTCATAAAGACCCTTTTCATCGAATCCGCTCCAACTAAAGTGGGAGAGACAGACACCCGCCAGCCACCTTATGCAACTAGTGCATGTTAGTCGGTGGAACCGGTCTCACGTAAGCGTACGTGTAAGGTTGGTCCGGGCCGCTTCATCCCACAATACCGCTGAAGCAAGATAAGACTAGTAGCAGCAAGAAAGTTGACAACATCTATGCCCACAACAAATTGTGTTCTACTCGTGCAATAGAGAACTACGCATAGACCTAGCTCATGATGCCACTGTTGGGGAACGTTGCAGAAAATTAAAATTTTTCCTACGGTTTCACCAAGATCCATCAATGAGTTCATCTAAGCAACGAGTCATGGGAGAGAGATTGCATCTACATACCACTTTGTAGATCGCGAGCGGAAGCGTTCAACGAACGGGGATGAGGTAGTCGTACATGACGTGATCCAAATCACCGGAGATCCTAGCACCGAACGGACGGCACCTCCGCGTTCAACACACGTACGATCAGCGTAACGTCTCCTTCTTCTTGATCCAGCAAGGCAAAGGAGAGGTTGGGGAAGATGGCTCCAGCAGCAGCACGACGGCGTGGTGATGGTGGAGCTGCAGTACTCCGGCAGGGCTTCGCCGAGCTCTACGGAGGAGGAGGAGGTGTTGGAGAGGGAGAGGGAGGCGCCAGGAGCAAGGGGTGCGGCTGCCCCCTTCCCCTCCCCCCTTTATATATCCCCCTAGGGGGGGGAGCGCCGTCCCTAGGAGATGCAATCTCCTAGGGGGGCGGCGGCCAAGGGGTGGGGCTTGCCCCCCAAGCAAGGGGGGCGCACCCCCTTTAGGGTTTCCCCCACCCTAGGCGCGCATGGGCCCTGGGGAAGTGGCACCCCAGCCCACTTTGGGCTGGATCCTTTTCCACTTCAGCCCATGGGGCCCTCCGGGATAGGTGGCCCCACCCGGTGGACCCCCCGGGACCCTCCGGTGGTCCCGGTACAATACCGATAACCCCGAAACTTGTCCCGATGGCCAAAACAGCACTTCCTATATATAATTCTTTACCTCCGGACCATTCCAAAACTCCTCGTGATGTCCGGGATCTCATCTGGGACTCCGAACAACATTCAGGTTACTGCATATACATATCTTCACAACCCTAGCGTCACCGAACCTTAAGTGTGTAGACCCTACAGGTTCGGGAGACATGCAGACATGACCGAGACGGCTCTCGGGCAATAACCAATAGCGGGATCTGGATACCCATGTTGGCTCCCACATGCTCCATGATGATCTCATCGGATGAACCATGATGTCGAGGATTCAATTAATCCCGTATACGATTCCCTTTGTCAATCGGTATTTTACTTGCCCGAGATTCGATCGTCGGTATCCCAATACCTCGTTCAATCTCGTTACCGGCAAGTCACTTTACTCGTACCGTAATGCATGATCCCATGATCAAACACTTTGATCACATTGAGCTCATTATGATGATGCATTACGAGAGGGCCCGGTGATACCTCTCCATCAAGCGGAGTGACAAATCCCAGTCTCGATCCGTGTCAACCCAACAGACACTTTTGGAGATACCCGTAGTATACCTTTATAGTCACCCAGTTACGTTGTGACGTTTGGTACACCCAAAGCACTCCTACGGTGTCCGGGAGTTACACGATCTCATGGTCTAAGGAAAGGATACTTGACATTAGAAAACTCTAGCAAACGAACTATGTGATCTTATGCTATGTTTAGGATTGGGTCTCGTCCATCACATCATTCTCCTAATGATGTGATCTCGTTATCAATGACATCTAATGTCCATAGTCAGGAAACCATGACTATCTATCGATCAACGAGCTAGTCAACTAGAGGCTTACTAGGGACATGCTGTTGTCTGTTATTCACACATGTATTACGATTTCCGAGTAACACAATTATAGCACGAATAAAGACAATTATCATGAACAAGGAAATATAATAATAATGCTTTTATTATTGCCTCTAGGGCATATTTCCAACAGTATTTGCTTGTGATAAGTTCAGACCTTATATTGTTGATTCTAAAGTAACTATTCACACTGATCATGCTGCTACTAAATATCTGATGGAAAAGAAAGATGCTAAACCTAGACTTATTAGATGGGTTCTCTTGCTACAAGAATTTGATTTGCATATTGTTGATAGGAAAGGAGCTGTGAAACCCGTTGCAGACAACTTATCTAGGTTAGAGAATGTTCTTGATGACCCACTACCTATTAATGATAGCTTTCCTAATGAACAATTAAATGTTATAAGTACTTCTCATAGTACTCCTTGGTATGCTGATTATGCTAATTATATTGTTGCTAAGTTTAAACCACCTAGCTTCACATACCAGCAAAAGAAAAAGTTCTTTTATGATTTGAGACATTACTTTTGGGATGACCCACATCTTTATAAAGAAGGAGTAGATGGTGTTATTAGACGTTGTGTGCCTGAGCATGAACAGGAACAGTGTTGAGGAACGTAGTAATTTCAAAAAATTTCCTACGCACACGCAAGATCATGGTGATGCATAGCAACGAGAGGGGAGAGTGTTGTCTACGTACCCTCGTAGACCGAAAGCGGAAGCGTTATATCAACGCGGTTGATGTAGTCGTACGTCTTCACGATCCGACCGATCCAAGCACCGTTACTCCGGCACCTCCGAGTTCTTGGCACACGTTCAGCTCGATGACGATCCCCGGGCTCCGATCCAGCAAAGCGTCGGGGAAGAGTTCCGTCAGCACGACGGCGTGGTGACGATCTTGATGTACTACCGACGCAGGGCTTCGCCTAAGCACCGCGACAATATGACCGAGGTGGAATATGATGGAGGGGGGCACCGCACACGGCTAAGGAACGATCACGTTGATCAATTGTGTGTCTATGGGGTGCCCCCTGCCCCTATATATAAAGGATGGAGGAGGAGGAGGCCGGCCATGGCAAAAGGTGCGGCCAGGATATGGAGTCCTACTAGGACTCCAAGTCCTAGTAGGAGTCCACCAAAAGGGGAGGAAGGGAGAAGGAATAGGAGGAGAAGGAGAGGTGGCCGGCCCCCTTTTCCCTAGTCCAATTCGGACCAGAGGGGAGGGGGGGCGCAGCAGCCTTTTTCCTTTTCCCACTAAAGCCCATCAAGGCCCATTACTTCTCCCGTAATCCCGTAACTCCCCGGTACCTCCGAAAATACCCGAACCACTCAGAACCCTTCCGATGTCCGAATATAGTCGTCCAATATATCGATCTTTACGTCTCGATCATTTCGAGACTCCTCGTCATGTCCCCGATCTCATCCGGTACTCCGAACTCCTTCGGTACATCAAAACTCATAAACTCATAATATAACTGTCATCGAAACCTTAAGCGTGCGGACCCTACGGTTCGAGAACAATGTAGACATGACCGAGACACGTCTCCGGTCAATAACCAATAGCGGGACCTGGATGCCCATATTGGCTCCTACATATTCTACGAAGATCTTTATCGGTCAGACCGCATAACAACATACGTTTGTTCCCTTTGTCATCGGTATGTTACTTGCCCGAGATTCGATCGTCGGTATCCAATACCTAGTTCAATCTCGTTACCGGCAAGTCTCTTTACTCGTTCCGTAATACATCATCTCACAACTAACACATTAGTTGCAATGCTTGCAAGGCTTATGTGATGTGCATTACCGAGAGGGCCCAGAGATACCTCTCCGACAATCGGAGTGACAAATCCTAATCTCGAAATACGCCAACCCAACATGTACCTTCGGAGACACCTGTAGAGCACCTTTATAATCACCCAGTTACGTTGTGACGTTTGGTAGCACACAAAGTGTTCCTACGGTAAATGGGAGTTGCATAATCTCATAGTTAAAGGAACATGTATAAGTCATGGATAAAAGCAATAGCAACATACTAAACGATTGGGTGCTAAGCTAATGGAATGGGTCATGTCAATCAGATCATTCAACTAATGATGTGATCTCGTTAATCAAATAACAACTCTTTGTTCATGGTTAGGAAACATAACCATCTTTGATTAATGAGCTAGTCAAGTAGAGGCATACTAGTGACACTCTGTTTGTCTATGTATTCACACATGTATTATGTTTCCAGTTAATACAATTCTAGCATGAATAATAAACATTTATCATGACATGTAAGGAAATAAATAATAACTTTATTATTGCCTCTAGGGCATATTTCCTTCAGTCTCCCAGTTGCACTAGAGTCAATAATCTAGTTCACATCGCCATGTGATTTAATAGCAATAGTTCACATCACCATGTGATTAACACCCATAGTTCACATCGATATGTGACCAACACCCAAAGGGTTTACTAAATTCAGTAATCTAGTTCACATCGCTATGTGATTAACACCCAAAGAGTACTACGGTGTGATCATGTTTTGCTTTGTGAGAGAAGTTTAGTCAACGGGTCTGCCACATTCAGATCCGTTATGTATTTTGCAATTTTCTATGTCTACAATGCTCTGCACGGAGCTACTTTAGCTAATTGCTCCCACTTTCAATATGTATCTAGATTGAGACTTAGAGTCATCTAGATTAGTGTCAAAACTTGCATCGACGTAACCTTTTACGACGAACCTTTTTGTCACATCCATAATCGAGAAACATATCCTTATTCCACTAAGGATAATTTTGACCGCTTGTCCAGTGATCTACTCTTAGATCACTATTGTACTCCCTTGCCAAACTCAGTGGTAGGGTATGCAATAGATCTGGTACACAACATGGCATACTTTATAGAACCTATGGCTGAGGCATAGGGAATGACTTTCATTCTCTTTCTATCTTCTGCCGTGGTCGGGCTTTGAGTCTTACTCAATTTCACACCTTGTAATACAGGCAAGAACTCTTTCTTTGACTGTTCCATTTTGAACTACTTCAAAATCTTTTCAAGGTATGTACTTATTGAAAAACTTATCAAGCGTCTTGATCTATCTCTATAGATCTTGATGCTCAATATGTAAGCAGCTTCACCGAGGTCCTTCTTCGAAAAACTCCTTTCAAATACTCCTTTATGCTTCACAGAATAATTCTACATTATTTCCGATCAATAATATGTCATTTACATATACTTATCAGAAATGTTGTAGTGCTCCCACTCACTTTCTTGTAAATACAGGCTTCACCGCAAGTCTGTATAAAACTATATGCTTTGATCAACTTATCAAAGCGTATATTCCAACTCCGAGATGCTTGCACCAGTCCATAGATGGATCGCTGGAGCTTGCATATTTTGTTAACACCTTCAGGATCGACAAAACTTTCTAGTTGCATTGTATACAACTCTTCTTTAATAAATCCATTAAGGAATGTAGTTTTGTTTATCCATTTGCCGGATTTCATAAAATGCGGCAATTGCTAACATGATTCGGACAGACTTAAGCATAGATATGAGTGAGAAACTCTCATCGTAGTCAACACCTTGAACTTGTCGAAAACCTTTTGCGACAATTCTAGCTTTGTAGATAGTAACACTACTATCAGTGTCCGTCTTCCTCTTCAAGATCCATTTATTTTCTTTGGCTTGCCGATCATCGGGCTAATCCATCAAAGTCCATACTTTGTTCTCATACATGGATCATATCTCAGATTTCATGGCCTCTAACCATTTCGCGGAATCTGGGCTCATCATCGCTTCCTCATAGTTCGCAAGTCCGTCATGGTCTAGTAACATGACTTCCAGAACAGGATTACCGTACCACTCTGGTGCGGATCTCACTCTAGTTTACTTACGAGATTCGGTAGTAACTTGATCTTGAAGTTACATGATCATCATCATTAGCTTCCTTACTAATTGGTGTAGTAGTCACAAGAACAGATTTCTGTGATGAACTACTTTCCAACAAGGGAGAAGGTACAATTACCTTATCAAGTTTTCTACTTTCCTCCCACTCACTTCTTTCGAGAGAATCTCCTTCTCTAGAAAGGATCCATTCTCAGCAACGAATATCTTGCCTTCGGATCTGTGATAGAAGGTGTACCCAACAGTCTCCTTTAGGTACCTATGAAGACACATTTCTCCGATTTGGGTTTGAGCTTATCAGGATGAAACTTTTTCACATAAGCATCGTAACCCCAAACTTTAAGAAACGACAACTTTGGTTTCTTGCCAAACCATAGTTTATTTTGTGTCGTCTCAACGGATATTAGATTGTGCCCCTTTTAACGTGAATGCAGTTGTCTCTAATGCATGATCCCAAAATGATATTGGTAAATCGGTAAGAAACATCATAGATTGTACTATATCCAATAAAGTACGGTTATGACGTTTGGACACACGATTATGCTGTGGTGTTCCAGGTGGCATGAATTTGTGAAACTATTCCACATTGTTTTAATTGAAGACCAAACTCGTAACTCAAATATTTGTCTCCGCGATCAGATCGTAGAAACCTTATTTTCTTGTCACGATGATTTTCACTTCACTCTAAAATTCTTTGAACTTTTCAAACGTTTCAGACTTATGTTTCATTAAGTAGATATACCCATATCTGCTCAAATCATCTGTGAAGGTCAGAAAATAATGATACTTGTCGCGAGCCTTAATATTCATCGGACCATATACATCAGTATGTATGATTTCCAACAAATCTGTTGCTTGCTCCATTGTTCCGGAGAACGGCGTTTTTAGTCATCTTGCCCAAGAGGCATGGTTCGCAAGCATCAAGTGATTCATAATCAAGTGATTCCAAAATCCCATCAGCATGGAGTTTCTTCATGCGCTTTACACCAATATGACCTAAACGGCAGTGCCACAAATAGGTTGCACTATCATTATTAACTTCGCATCCTTTTGGTTTCAATATCATGAATATGTGTATCACTGCGATCGAGATCCAATGAACTATTTTCATTGGTGTGTATGACCATAGAAGGTTTTATTCATGTAAACAGAACAACAATTGTTCTCTAACTTAAATGAATAACTGTATTGCAATTAACATGATCAAATCATATTCATGCTCAATGCAAACACCAAATAACACTTATTTAGTTTCAACACTAATCCCGAAAGTATAGGGAGTGTGTGATGATGATCATATCAATCTTGGAACCACTTCCAACACACATCGTCACCTTGCCCTTTAACTAGTCTTTGTTCATTCTGCAACTCCCGTTTCGAGTTACTAAATTTTAGCAACTGAACTAGTACCAAATACTAAGGGGTTGCTATGAACACTAGTAAAGTACACATCAATAACATGTATATACTTATGTTCACTTTGCCATCCTTCTTATCCGCCAATCACTTGGGGTAGTTCCGCTTCCAGTGACCAGTCCCTTTGCAGTAGAAGCACTTAGTCTCAGGCTTTAGGACCATACTTGGGCTTTTTCACTTGAGCAGCAACTTGCTTGCCGTTCTTCTTGAAGTTCCCCTTCTTTCCTTTTTCCCTTTTCTTGAAACTAGTGATCTTGTCAACCATCAACACTTGATGTTTTTCTTTGATTTCTACCTTCGCTGATTTTAGCATCGCGAAGAGCTTGGGAATATTTTCCGTTATCCCTTGCATATTATAGTTCATCACAAAGTTCTACTAACTTGGTGATGGTGACTAGAGAATTCTGTCAATCACTATCTTATGTGGAAGATTAACTCCCACTTGATTCAAGCGATTGTAGTACCCAGACAATCTGAGCACATGCTCACTAGTTGAGCGATTCTCCTCCATCTTTTAGCTATAGAACTTGTTGGAGACTTCATATCTCTCAACTCGGGTATTTGCTTGAAATATTTACTTCAACTCCTAGAACATCTCATATGCTCCATGACGTTCAAAACGTCTTTGAAGTCCCGATTCTAAGCCGTTTAAGCATGGTGCACTAAACTATTAAGTAGTCATCATACTGAGCTAGCATAACGTTCATAACGTCTGCATCTGCTCCTGCAATAGGTCCGTCACCTAGCGGTGCATCAAGGACATAATTCTTCTGTGCAGCAATGAGGATAAACCTCAGATCACGGATCCAATCCGCATCATTGCTACTAACATTTTTCAACACAATTTTCTCTAGGAACATATCAAAATAAACACAGGGAAGCAACAATGCGAGCTATTGATCTACAACATAGATATGCTAATACTACCAGGACTAAGTTCATGATAAATTAAAGTTCAATTAATCATATTACTTAAGAACTCCCACTTAGATAGACATCCCTCTAATCTTCTAAGTGATCACGTGATCCAAATCAACTAAACCATGTCCGATCATCATGTGAGATGGAGTAGTTTCAATGGTGAACATCACTATGTTGATCATATCTACTATATGATTCACGCTCGACCTTTCGGTCTCCGTGTTCCGAGGCCATATCTGTTATATGCTAGGCTCGTCAAGTATAACCTGAGTATTCCGCGTGTGCAACTGTTTTGCACCCGTTGTATTTGAACGTAGAGCCTATCACACCCGATCATCACGTGGTGTCTCAGCACGAAGAACTTTCGCAACGGTGCATACTCAGGGAGAACACTTCTTGATAATTTAGTGAGAGATCATCTTATAATGCTACCATCAATCAAAGCAAGATAAGATGCATAAAAAGATAAACATCACATGCAATCAATATAAGTGATATGATATGGCCATCATCATCTCGTGCTTGTGATCTCCATCTTCGAAGCACCGTCATGATCACCATCGTCACCGGCGCGACACCTTGATCTCCATCGTAGCATCATTGTCGTCTCGCCAATCTTATGCTTCCACGACTATCACTACCGCTTAGTAATAAAGTAAAGCATTACATCGCGATTGCATTGCATACAATAAAGCGACAACCATATGGCTCCTGCCAGTTGCCGATAACTCGGTTACAAAACATGATCATCTCATACAATAAAATTTAGCATCATGTCTTGACCATATCACATCACAACATGCCCTGCAAAAACAAGTTAGACGTCCTCTACTTTGTTGTTGCAAGTTTTACGTGGCTGCTACGGGCTTAAGCAAGAACTCATCTTACCTATGCATCAAAACCACAACGATAGTTTGTCAAATAGACTCCGTTTTAACCTTCTCAAGGACCGGGCGTAGCCACACTTGGTTCAACTAAAGTTGGAGAGACAGTCTTCCGTAAGCCATCTATGTGCAAAGCACGTCGAGGGAACCGGTCTCGCGTAAGCGTACGCGTAAGGTTGGTCCGGATCGTCTCGTCCAACAATACCGCTGAACCAAAGTATGACATGCTGGTAGGCAGTATGACTTGTATCGTCCACAACTCACTTGTGTTCTACTCGTGCAAATAACATCAAACCATAAAAACCTAGGCTCTGTTACCACTGTTGGGGAACGTAGTAATTTCAAAAAAATTCCTACGCACACGCAAGATCATGGTGATGCATAGCAACGAGAGGGGAGAGTGTTGTCTACGTACCCTCGTAGACCGAAAGCGGAAGCGTTATATCAACGCGGTTGATGTAGCCGTACGTCTTCACGATCCGACCGATCCAAGCACCGTTACTCCGGCACCTCCGAGTTCTTGGCACACGTTCAGCTCGATGACGATCCCCGGGCTCCGATCCAGCAAAGCGTCGGGCAAGAGTTCCGTCAGCACGACGGCGTGGTGACGATCTTGATGTACTACCGACGCAGGGCTTCGCCTAAGCACCGCGACAATATGACCGAGGTGGAATATGATGGAGGGGGGCACCGCACACGGCTAAGGAACGATCACGTTGATCAATTGTGTGTCTATGGGGTGCCCCCTGCCCCTGTATATAAAGGATGGAGGAGGAGGAGGCCGGCCATGGCAAAAGGTGCGGCCAGGATATGGAGTCCTACTAGGACTCCAAGTCCTAGTAGGAGTCCACCAAAAGGGGAGGAAGGGAGAAGGAATAGGAGGAGAAGGAGAGGTGGCCGGCCCCCTTTTCCCTAGTCCAATTCGGACCAGAGGGGAGGGGGGGCGCAGCAGCCTTTTTCCTTTTCCCACTAAAGCCCATCAAGGCCCATTACTTCTCCCGTAATCCCGTAACTCCCCGGTACCTCCGAAAATACCCGAACCACTCAGAACCCTTCCGATGTCCGAATATAGTCGTCCAATATATCGATCTTTACGTCTCGACCATTTCGAGACTCCTCGTCATGTCCCCGATCTCATCCGGGACTCCGAACTCCTTCGGTACATCAAAACTCATAAACTCATAATATAACTGTCATTGAAACCTTAAGCGTGCGGACCCTACGGTTCGAGAAAAATGTAGACATGACCGAGACACGTCTCCGGTCAATAACCAATAGCGGGACCTGGATGCCCATATTGGCTCCTACATATTCTACGAAGATCTTTATCGGTCAGACCGCATAACAACATACGTTTGTTCTCTTTGTCATCGGTATGTTACTTGCCCGAGATTCGATCGTCGGTATCCAATACCTAGTTCAATCTCGTTACCGGCAAGTCTCTTTACTCGTTCCGTAATACATCATCTCACAACTAACACATTAGTTGCAATGCTTGCAAGGCTTATGTGATGTGCATTACCGAGAGGGCCCAGAGATACCTCTCCGACAATCGGAGTGACAAATCCTAATCTCGAAATACGCCAACCCAACATGTACCTTCGGAGATACCTGTAGAGCACCTTTATAATCACCCAGTTACGTTGTGACGTTTGGTAGCACACAAAGTGTTCCTACGGTAAATGGGAGTTGCATAATCTCATAGTTAAAGGAACATGTATAAGTCATGGATAAAAGCAATAGCAACATACTAAACGATCGGGTGCTAAGCTAATGGAATGGGTCATGTCAATCAGATCATTCAACTAATGATGTGATCTCGTTAATCAAATAACAACTCTTTGTTCATGGTTAGGAAACATAACCATCTTTGATTAATGAGCTAGTCAAGTAGAGGCATACTAGTGACACTCTGTTTGTCTATGTATTCACACATGTATTATGTTTCCAGTTAATACAATTCTAGCATGAATAATAAACATTTATCATGACATGTAAGGAAATAAATAATAACTTTATTATTGCCTCTATGGCATATTTCCTTCAAACAGATCCTACGCAAGTGCCACTCCGGAGCTTATGGAGGACACCACACTGGAGATATAACTGCACATAAGGTATTGCAATCCGGTTATTATTTTCCTACTCTCTTTCAGGATGCCCGTAAGTTTGTCTCACTACTAGGGAAAAGGCTAGCAGCAGCGCGGGTTTTAGGCCTATCAGCAGCGCGGGTGCCCGCGCTACCAATAAGGTGCTACAGCTAACTCTTAGTAGTAGCGCTGCCTGTACCCGCGCTACTACTATTGACTATAGCAGCAGCGCTTTTCAGGAATGCGCTGCTATTAGTTAGCTGTAGCGCTTTCCTGGTCCCGCGCTACTGTTATATCTTTCACCATTTCCCCATTCCAGCTTCAATAAACTGCAATTTCCAGATACTAGGTACTACTAGATATCAATTTCATAAAGCATTATAGGTACTAGGTAGTACTCCCTCGGTTCGAAATTACTCGTCGTGGTTTTAGTTCAAATTTGAACTCAAACCACGATGAGTAATTTGGAACCGAGGGAGTACTAGATAACAATTTCGTATATACTCAACATGCATCCTTAAGCAGTACAAGGTGACATCAATGACAATCATCATATTTAGTTCTAGATGATATCGACGACGATCATCATATGTAGTTCTACATGATCTCGACGACGATCATCATATGTAGTTCTAGATGATATAGCCACACACACGTATGTAGTTCTAGATGCTATCGACGACGATCACCATCCTCAAGCCTGGGCGGTGGGTGTTCCTGATAGTAATTAGGATGGCCTGTCCAACACGAAGATTCTTGCCAACGAGGAAACTCTTCCACCCAACCGAGTTCAAGTGTGTGCGACCATCTGTGTCCATGCGGTAAGTACAGGTGGTGACGGAGCCCCTTGCGGTAAGGCGTAGTCCAACTGAGCCTTCTTCATCAGGCTCGATACCACAACTCACAGATAGGTTCTTTGGCAATCTCTGAATAAGAAAAACATATCAATTAATAAATAGCCTCACACATACTCTTGCAAATATATTTCTATTAAGTCTAGATTTCTACACTATCAAAAGACACAGTACTACGCATTTGTACTAATTAATCATGAATTCTACTAATAAGTATATATGGATTATATACACTATTAATAGTTCCTTGGATTCTACACTAATAAGCATGTGATCAGACTCTACACTAAAGTATATCATCGACTAGATTCCACAAAGCATATCATTGGACTCTACACTAAGCATATCATCGGATTCACTAAGCATATAATCGGATAATTTGCATTTGTAAGTATAACAATAAAGCATATACATATCATCAAATTACTACATGCAGTACGTATAACATACCATTTCATGCTGATCGACCATGGTACTTGTCAGGCGGGTCACGAATGGCACCCCGACAAAGTCATCACGTGGCAGAATTATGTCCCATAGGTTGCACACCTCCTCCTCGCTCAGCCTCATTCTTTGAGCTATGATGGCTTCATGAAGTGGGTTCTCATCATGTTCACTGAGTGGGTCCTCATTATCTTCATCATCTTCGTTATCTTCATCATCTTCCACCAGGTTGATATAAATGACAACCAACTTGGGTCTTTCTGCTCTGCAGGAGAATCGGATCAACTCACCACCAGTAAGACGCATGCGATCAAGGAAACGGGCCCATCCATCTCCTCCAATCTGCGACATATTGCGTCCTTTCTCGACCTCCATAGTGTACAGCCCCCCAGGAGCCTCAAATGTCACAGTGTCTCTTGTCAGCTTGTTGAATTTCAACCTCACATTGCATGGGATGATCTGTGTAAGAAAAGCAAAATGACACAATGCAGTAATGCCAACACTAAAATTAAAATAGTTGTTACATTTCATCTAATTTCTTACCGCCGCATGACGAAAACTCGGATGGAAGTAGATGTCGAACAGCTTGCCAGTTGCAAGGCTGCTGGCGCATCTTGACTTGCATAGTCGACATAGTGGTGCTGGTGGTGGCGCCATTTTCCTAAAGCAATATGAGCATGTGATATTTTTGGTTCTTCTGCGAGAAACAATTTTATGGACAATTATAATCCTAATTTGGCCCCTATTGCCTAAGATAATTGTTTAAACAAACAAGTGGCAAATTTAACTAAATTGGCATCTACATTTTGCCAAAAAATAAGTTATTACAAAAAAACTAAATCGAGCATACTAAATCCACTAGCATACTAAATCAACTAAATCAAAATGTTCTAAATCAACTAGCCTACTAAATAAACTAAATCAAAATGTTCTAAATCAATTAAATCAACTAGCCTACTAAATCAACTGAATCATATCAACTAAATCAAAATGTTACATATGAAAGCCTACTAAATCAAAATGTATCAGGGAGGAGGGACAAGGAGGGGCGACTCGAGGAGGGAGAAGATAGTAGGACGGAGGAGGAAGGCGGAGCGAGGAGGGGGCGGCCGGCAGCGAGTGGAGGGAGGACGGATTGAGGAGGAAGGCAGAGCGACGAGGGGCTGGCCAGCGGCGAGTGGACGGAGGACAGAGGAGGAGGCCGGTACCGAGTCCAGCGAGGAGGATGAGGCGACAGCGGCGCAGATCGGGGGAGGGCGACGGGGGATGACCGGCGGCGCGGGGGGTGAGGAGGAGACCGAGTGAGTGTGTGTGTGAGTGTGATCTGTGGATGAGGCTAGTGAGTGGGGGTATGGAATGGCATAGCAGTAGCACGCTATAGGGAAATGCGCTACTGCTAAATGACCTATCAGTAGCGCCTTTCGGTGTGAACGCGCTACTGCTATGTGTCAGTATGTAAAAATAGACATAGACAAAAATATACATTGATCATCAATGGTCTTTTTGTGTATAGTCTGATTTGTCAATAGGAATCCTCGCCGGTTGGTATAAGAACTGGCGAGGATTCCTATTGCGGCCACAGATCCTACACATAGAGTTCAATGAAGACCAAGTGCTTGTGAAAGTTGTAGAAGAAACATATTTAAGGTGGGTAAAACTCTCTTCACGGAGCAAGGTGGGACTAAATTTTTGTAGTTAATTTAGCAGTAGCAATTATTGCCTGAATGCGCTACTGCTACGTTACGTAGTAGTAGCGCTGTTTAGATTAACGCGTTGCTGCGATAACTGGCCTCGCGGCGGCGTCGTGGGAATTTTAGCAGTAGCGCTTCTTGGAGTGCACGCGCTACTGATAAACTTGTTTCAGCAGCGAGTTTCTATAGCCCTCGCTACTGCTACTTAGCAGCAGCGCCTGATTTTAAAGCGCGCTACTGGTAAGATTCTGTGTATACGCTTTTCCCTAGTAGTGTCTTGTCTTGTGATGAATGTAGAACAATTGGTAATATTAGTAGACGTCAAGAAATGCCAATGAATTATTCACTTGTAATTGAACCATTTGATGTTTGGGGCTTTGATTATATGTGACCTTTTCTTGCCTCTCATGGATATACACATATTCTAGTTGCTGTTGATGACGTTACTAAGTGGGTAGAAGCTATTCCAACTAGTAGTGCTAATCATAACACTTCTATTAAAATGCTTAAAGAAGTTATTTTTCCGAGGTTTGGAGTCCCTAGATATTTAATGACTGATGGTGGTTCACACTTTATTCATGGTGCTTTCCGTAAAATGCTTGCTAAGTATGATGTTAATCATAGAATTGCATCTCCTTATCACCCACAGTCTAGTGGTCAAGTAGAATTGAGCAATAGAGAGCTCAAATTAATTTTGCAAAAGACCGTTAATAGGTCTAGAAAGAATTGGTCCAAGAAACTTGATGATGCATTATGGGCTTATAGAACTGCATACAAAAACCCTATGGGTATGTCTCCGTATAAAATGGTTTATGGAAAAGCATGTCACTTACCTCTCGAACTAGAACATAAGGCATATTGGGCTATTAAAGAGCTCAACTATGATTTCAAACTTGTTGGTGAGAAGAGGTTATTTGATATTAGCTCACTTGATGAATGGAGAACCCAAGCTTATGAAAATGCCAAGTTATTTAAAGAAAAAGTTAAACAAAAGGATATAAAAGCGTGAGTTTAATGTAGGTGATTATGTATTGCTATACAACTCTCGTTTAAGATTTTTTGCAGGTAAACTTCTCTCTAAATGGGAAGGCCCCTACGTTATCGAGGAGGTCTATCGTTTCGGTGCTATAAAGATCAACAACTTCGAAGGCACAAATCCGAAGGTGGTAAACGGTCAAAGAATTAAACATTATATCTCAGGTAATCCCATAAATGTTGAAACCAATATTATTGAAATCGTAACCCCGGAGGAATACATAAGAGACACTTCCCAGATCATTTCAGACTCCGAAAAGGAATAGGTATGTGGTACGGTAAGTAAACCGACTCCAAAACAATTTTAAGGCAATATTTCTCCGTTTTGGAATATTTAGAAAAATAGAAAAATAAGTAGCAGTCCGGGAAGGACACGAGGGTGGTGGGCGCGCCCCCTACCTCGTGAGCACCTCGTGTGCCTCCCGGACTCCGTTTTCTTGCACGATACGTATTTTGGTCGGTAAAAATTCACCATATATTCTCCCGAAGGTTTTGACTCCCGTATCATGCAAATCTCCTCTGTTCTTGTTTCGAGCTATTTTCTGTCAGGGTTGTCAAGGCCAGGCATCATGTCGTCCCCCTCCTCCAACAATGGGGACAAAGATGCTTGGCTAATGAAGATAGAGCTGAAGAGAGAAGAGCCCATGGAGATCAACAAGGATGAAGGGATCAAGAAGGCCACGGAGAACCAAGCTCCGGCAACAGAAGACATCCTTCAACTTGATCACAATCTTCTTACCCCAACTGAGACTGAAGCTTTCAAGATGATTGAGTTAGCCCGTATACATAATAAGTATCTCACACATGAAAATATTTTGTTGAAGGAGCATATTATCGCACTCAAGGGCATTATCCGCAAGCTGGAGGACCTCTTACGCTCTATGTGCGATTATCCATCACCACCACCTTGTTCACCGACAAAGGAGATATAATCACATGGGTATGGGCACTCCCATTGGCAACTTCCAAGCTTGGGGGAGGTGCCCCAGTATCGTATCACAATCAGAACTCCTATCTTTACCGTTTTTTTAGTTCGATCCTATTAGTAGTATCTTGATCTAGTAGAATAAAGTTTATGGCATGATCTAGTTGAAGGAAATATGCCCTAGAGGCAATAATAAAGTTATTTTTTATTTCCTTATATCATGATAAATGTTTATTATTCATGCTAGAATTGTATTAACTGGAAACATAATACATGTGTGAATACATAGACAAACAGAGTGTCACTAGTATGCCTCTACTTGACTAGCTCATTAATCAAAGATGGTTATGTTTCCTAACCATGAACAAAGAGTTGTTATTTGATTAACGAGATCACATCATTAGTTGAATGATCTGATTGACATGACCCATTCCATTAGCTTAGCACCCGATCGTTTAGTATGTTGCTATTGCTTTTATCCATGACTTATACATGTTCCTTTAACTATGAGATTATGCAACTCCCGTTTACCGTAGGAACACTTTGTGTGCTACCAAACGTCACAACGTAACTGGGTGATTATAAAGGTGCTCTACAGGTGTCTCCGAAGGTACATGTTGGGTTGGCGTATTTCGAGATTAGGATTTGTCACTCCGATTGTCGGAGAGGTATCTCTGGGCCCTCTCGGTAATGCACATCACATAAGCCTTGCAAGCATTGCAACTAATGTGTTAGTTGTGAGATGATGTATTACGGAACGAGTAAAGAGACTTGCCGGTAACGAGATTGAACTAGGTATTGGATACCGACGATCGAATCTCGGGCAAGTAACATACCGATGACAAAGGGAACAAACGTATGTTGTTATGCGGTCTGACCGATAAAGATCTTCGTAGAATATGTAGGAGCCAATATGGGCATCCAGGTCCCGCTATTGGTTATTGACCGGAGACGTGTCTCGGTCATGTCTACATTGTTCTCGAACCGTAGGGTCCGCACGCTTAAGGTTTCAATGACAATTATATTATGAGTTTATGAGTTTTGATGTACCGAAGGAGTTCGGAGTCCCGGATGAGATCGGGGACATGACGAGGAGTCTCGAAATGGTCGAGACGTAAAGATCGATATATTGGACGACTATATTCGGACATCGGAAAGGTTCTGAGTGATTCGGGTATTTTCGGGAGTATCGGGGAGTTACGGGATTACGGGAGAAGTAATGGGCCTTGATGGGCTTTAGTGGGAAGAGGAAAAGGCTGCTGCGCCCCCCCTCCCCTTTGGTCCGAATTGGACTAGGGAAAAGGGGGCCGGCCACCTCTCCTTCTCCTCCTATTCCTTCTCCCTTCCTCCCCTTTTGGTGGACTCCTACTAGGACTTGGAGTCCTAGTAGGACACCATATCATGGCCGCACCTTTGCCTTGGCCAGCCTCCTCCTCCTCCATCCTTTATATACAGGGGCAGGGGGCACCCCATAGACACACAATTGATCAACGTGATCGTTCCTTAGCCGTGTGCGGTGCCCCCCTCCACCATATTCCACCTCGGTCATATTGTCGCGGTGCTTAGGCGAAGCCCTGCGTCGGTAGTACATCAAGATCGTCACCACGCCGTCGTGCTGACGAAACTCTTCCCCGACGCTTTGCTGGATCGGAGCCCGGGGATCGTCATCGAGCTGAACGTGTGCCAAGAACTCGGAGGTGCCGGAGTAACGGTGCTGTGATCGGTTGGATTGCGAGGAGAACGTACGACTACTTCCTCTATGTTGTGTCAACGCTTCCGCTTCGGTCTACGAGGGTACGTAGACAACACTCTCCCCTCTCGTTGCTATGCATCACCATGATCTTGCGTGTGCGTAGAATTTTTTTGAAATTACTACGTTCCCCAACACTAGTTTTGAGTTTTGCTTTATTATCTCTCTTTGTAATCGAGTCCGTGAGCTATACATAATGAAGATTAGTGTTGAGTCAAGGGCTTGATTATTTTGCCATGATCTTGAGTGGATAAAAGAAAAGAAGAAAAAGAATAAAAAGAAACAAAGAGTTCATGTTGATCTTATTGAGAGTAATGACTTCACATAGAGAGAGTATGATGATTAAAAGTTGTTGGGAGTTGGCAGACACAGCTTTGGTCATCGTTGCAATTAATAGGAAGTAATAAGGAAAGAGAGGTTTCACATATAGATATATTATCATTGACATCTTTTATGATTGGGAGCACTCATTAAAATATGACATGCTAAAGAGTTGATGTTGGACAAGGAAGACAACGTAATGAGTTATGTTTTTCTTATATCTGAGATAAAGTATGTTGTCATGGATCCTCTAACATGTTGAGCTTGCCTTTCCCCCTCATGCTAGCCAAATTCTCAGCACCATGTAGAGATACTACTTGTGCTTCCAAATACCCTTAAACCAGTTTTGCCATGAGAGTCCACCATATCTACCTATGGATTGAGTAAGATCCTTCAAGTAAGTTGTCATCGGTCCAAATCAATAAAAAATTGCTCTAAATATGTAAGATTGATTGGTGTGGGAGAAATAAGCTTTATACGATCTTGTGATGTGAAAGTAATAAAAGCGACGGACTGCATAATAAAGGTTCATATCACAAGGGGCAATATAAAGTGATGTTCTTTCGCATTGAGATTTTGTGCATCCAACCATAAAAGCGCATGGCAACCTCTGCTTCCCTCTGCGAAGGGCCTATCTTTTATTATTATCCTCTACCTTATGCAAGAGTCACGGTGATCTTCACCTCTCCTTTTTCATTTTATCCTTTGGCAAGCCCAGCATGTTGGAAAGAACATGATATATATATATATATATATATATATATATATATATATATATATATATATATATATATACATACATATATATATACATATATATATATATAATTGGATGTAGGGGAGCATGAATTATTATTGTTGACATTACCCTTGAGGTAAAACGTTGTGGGGCAAAACTATAAGCCCCTATCTTTCTGTGTGTCCGATTAAAACTCCGTAACCACAAGTATTGCGTGAGTGTTAGCAATTATGAAGGACTAGATGATATTTGAGTATGTGGACTTGCTTTTTAGCTCTGAAATAGACTCTTTCCGATGTTATGATAAATTGCAATTGCTTCAATGACTGAGATTATAGTTTGCTGGTGCTCAATAAGGTTTCTGATTCATACTTTTGCATTGTGAAAAGATCATCACTTGAATATAAGTAATCATATGACAAATCTATATATGTTGTTGTTATGAAATTAATCATGATGCCTTCATGTCCGTATCTTATTTCTTTTTCGACGCCTCTACCTCTAAACATGAGGAAATACTTATTGTTATCGGCTTTTCGCTTGAGGACAAGCGAGGTCTAAGCTTGGGGGAGTTGATACGTCCATTTTGCATCATGCTTTTATATCGATATTCATTGCATTATGGGCTGTTATTTCACATTATGTCATAATACTTATGGCTATTCTCTCTTATTTTACAAGGTTTACATAAGGAGGGAGAATGCCGGCAGCTGGAATTCTGGGCTGGAAAAGGACCAAATATTAGAGACCTATTATGCGCAACTCCAAAAGTCCTGAAACTCCACGGAATATCTTAAAATAAATAAAGAAAAATCCTCGCCAAAGATGAAGTCCAAGGGGCCCACACCCTGCTCACGAGGGTGAGGGGCGCCCCCTCCTAGGGCACGCCCCCTACCTCGTGGGCCCCCTGGTGGGTCTACGACGTCCATCTTCTGCTATATGAAGTCTTTCGATGAGAAAAAAAATCAAGAAGAACTTTTCGGGACGAGACTCCGCCGCCACGAGGCGGAACCTTGGCGGAACCAATCTAGAGCTCCGGCAGAGCTGTTCTGCCGGGGATACTTCCCTCCGGGAGTAGGAAATCATCACCATCGTCATCAACAACGCTCCTCTCATCGGGAGAGGAAAATCTCCATCAACATCTTCACCAGCACCATCTCATCTCCAAACCCTAGTTCCTCTCTTGTATCTAATTCTTGTCTCAAAGTCCGGGATTGGTGCTAGTAGGTTGCTAGTAGTGTTGATTACTCCTTGTAGTTGATGCTAGTTTGTTTTTTTGGTGGAAGATCATATGTTCAGATCCTTTATGCATATTATTACCCTTATGATTATGAACATGAATATGCTTTGTGAGTAATTATGTTTGTTCCTGAGGACAAGGGAGAAGTCTTGCTATTAGTAGGCATGTGAATTTGGTATTCCTTCGATATTTTGATAAGATGTATCTAGTCTAGCCTCTAGTGGTGTTATGTGAACGTCGACTACATAACACTTCACCATTATTTGGGCCTAGAGGAAGGCATTGGGAAGTAATAAGTAGATGATGGGTTGCTACAGTGATAGAAGCTTAAACCCTAGTTTATGCGTTGCTTCGTAAAGGGTTGATTTGGATCCACATGTTTCATGCTATGGTTAGGTTTACCTTAATACTTTTGTTGTAGTTGTGGATGCTTGCAATAGAGTTTAATCATAAGTGGGTTGCTTGTTCAAGTAAGAACAGCACCCAAGCACCGGTCCACCGACATATCAAATTATCAAAGTACCGAACGCGAATCATATGAACGTGATGAAAACTAGCTTGACGATATTCCCATGTGTCCTCAGGAGCGCTTTTCCTATTATAAGAGTTTGTTCCGGCTTGTCCTTTGCTACAAAAAGGATTGGGCCACCTTGCTGCATCTTATTTACTTTTGTTACTTGTTGCTTGTTACAATTTACCTTATCACAAAACTATCTGTTACCACTTATTTCAGTACTTGTAGAGAATACCTTGCTGAAAACCGCTTATCATTTCCTTCTGCTCCTCGTTGGGTTCGACACTCTTACTTATCGAAAGGACTGCGATAGATCCCCTATACTTGTGGGTCATCAATGCTATGTTTGATGAGAATGACATGTTTGAGGATATATTTTCTGCAATTAATGTTTGTCCCAAGCTTGGGGATGCTATGTTTAATGAAGATGATATTTTTTGCCTCCCAAGTTTTGATGAGCAAATTTATTATGATGATAGCATGCCTCCTACTTATGATGATTATATTGATGAAAGTGGGTTTGAAGAGTGTCAACTTTAGGAAGTAATGATCCCACTATTTTGGAGGATGTTGAATCTTATTGTGATAAATATGAAAGTGGATTTGGAGAGTCATAACTTTATTTAGTGATAATTCCACTATCTTGGAAGAGGTTTCAATCGATTTAGTGATTTTAAAGCGCGCTGCTGGTAAGATTCTGTGTATAGGCTTTTCCCTAGTAGTGTCTTGTCTTGTGATGAATGTCAAAGAATTGGTAATATTAGTAGACGTCAAGAAATGCCAATGAATTATTAACTTGTAATTGAACCATTTGATGTTTGGGGCTTTGATTATATGGGACCTTTTCCTGCCTCTCATAGATATACAAATATTCTAGTTGATGTTGATGACGTTACTAAGTGGGTAGAAGCTATTCCAACTAGTAGTGCTAATCATAACACTTCTATTAAAATGCTTAAAGAAGTTATTTTTCCGAGGTTTGGAGTCCCTAGATATTTAATGACTGATGGTGGTTCACACTTTATTCATGGTGCTTTTCGTAAAATGCTTGCTAAGTATGATGTTAATCATAGAATTGCATCTCCTTATCACCCACAGTCTAGTGGTCAAGTAGAATTGAGCAATAGAGAGCTCAAATTAATTTTGCAAAAGACCGTTAATAGGTCTAGAAAGAATTGGTCGAAGAAACTTGATGATGCATTATGGGCTTATAGAACTGCATTCAAAAACCCTATGGGTATGTCTCCGTATAAAATGGTTTATGGAAAAGCATGTCACTTACCTCTCGAACTAGAACATAAGTCATATTGGGCTATTAAAGAGCTCAACTATGATTTCAAACTTGCTGGTGAGAAGAGGTTATTTGATATTAGCTCACTTGACGAATGGAGAACCCAAGCTTATGAAAATGCCAAGTTATTTAAAGAAAAATTTAAACAAAAGGATACAAAAGCGTGAGTTTAATGTTCCCACTATTTTGGCAGATGTTGAATATTATTGTGATAAATATGAAAGTGGATTTGGAGAGGTCATAACTTTATTTAGTGATAATTCCACTATCTTGGAAGAGGTTTAAATATAATCATCACTACTTATGATAATTATTGTGATGATACATATGCTATAAAAAGTAGTGATGATTATATTTATAAAACTTTTCATGATTATGATTACCCTTTTTCTGACCTTTATTCTTTCAATGTGGAAACAATTTATAGTATTCAAGTTTCTTATGATACTCCCACTATTCCGATTGAGAAGAATTTTGCTTATGTAGAGAGTAGTAAATTTTCTATGCTTGTAGATCATGAAAATAATACTTTAGGTGCTGGTTATATTGTTGAATTCATTCATGATGCTACTGAAAATTATTATGAGGGAGGAATATATGCTTGCAGGAATTGCAATAATATCAAGTTTCCTCTCTATGTGCTTAAAGTTTTGAAGTTATGCTTGTTTTGCCTTCCTATGCTAGTTGATTATTTTAGCCATAAGTTGTTTGCACACAAAATCCCTATGCATAGGAAGTGGGTTAGACTTAAATGTGCTAGTCATATTCTTCATGATGCTCTCTTTATGTTTCAATTCTTATCTTTTATGTGAGCATCATTGAAATCATCATGCCTAGCTAGGGGCGTTAACGTTAGCGCTTGTTGGGAGGCAACCCGACTTTATTTTTGTTCTTTGCTTTTTGTTTCTGTTTAGTATTAAATAATTCATCGAGCCTCTGTTTAGATATGGTTTATGTTTTAATTAGTGTTTTTGCCAAGTAGAACCTTTGGGAAGACTTGGGTGAAGTCTTTGCGATCTTCCTGTAAAAAACAGAAACTTTGCGCTCACGAGATTTGTCAATTTTTACTAGAGAGCATCCCAACTTTATTTTTGTTCTTTGCTTTTTGTTTCTATACTAGTAATAAATAATTCATCTAGCCTCTGTTTAGATGTGGTTTTATGTTTTAATTAGTGTTTGTGCCAAGTAGAACCATTGGGAAGACTTGGGTGAAGTCTTTGCGATCTTCCTGTAAAAAACAGAAACTTTGCGCTCACGAGATTAGCTGCCAATTTTTACTGTAGATAGCTTTTAGGTTTATTATTTTTTAAGATGATTAATAGACAAATTCCTCAGGTCCACCAATTTATTTCAGAATTTTTGGAGTTCCAGAAGTATACGTTTGATACAGATTACTACAGACTGTTCTGTTTTTGACAAATTCTGTTTTCATTGTGTTGCTTGCTTATTTTGATTAATCTATGAGTAGTATCGGAGGGTATGAACCATAGATAAGTTGGAATATAGTAGATATTACACCATTATGAATTTATAATGAGTTCACAACAGTACCTAAGTGGTGATTTATTTTCTTATACTAACGGAACTTACGAGTTTTCTGTTAAGTTTTGTGTTGTGAAGTTTTCAAGTTTTGGGTAAAGATTCGATGGACTATGGAATAAGGAGTGGCAAGAGCATAAGCTTGGGTATTCCCAAGGCACCCCAAGGTAATATTCAAGGACAACCAATAGCCTAAGCTTGGGGATGCCCCGGATGGCATCCCCTCTTTCGTCTTCATTCATCGGTAACTTTACTTGGAGCTATATTTTTATTCACCACATTATATGTGTTTTTCTTGGAGCGTCATTTAATTTTCTTTTTTTTGCTTGGTGTTTGAATTAAATACCAAGATCTGAAATTCTTAAATGTTATAGCACATAGTTACATAATTATTCGACTACTCATTGATCTTCACTTATATCTTTCGGAGTAGTTTGTCATTTGCTCTAGTGCTTCACTTATATCCTTTTAGAGCACGACGGTGGTTTTATTTTGAAGAAATAGATGAACTCTCATGCTTCACTTATATTATTTTGGGAGTCTTTATAACATCATGGTAATTTGCTTTGGTTATGAATTTAGTCCTAATATGATGGGCATCCAAGAGGGATATAATAAAAACTTTCATATAGAGTGCATTGAATACTAAGAGAAGTTTGATTCCTTATGATTGTTTTGAGATATGAAGATGGTGATGTTAGAGTTGTGCTAGTTGAGTAATTGTGAAATTGAGAAATACTTGTGTTGGAGTTTGCAAGTCCCGTAGCATGCACGTATGGTAAACGTTGTGTGACAAATTTTAAGCATGAGGTGTTCTTTGATTGTCATCCTTATGAGTGACGGTCGGGGATGAGCGATGGTCTTTTCCTACCAATCTATCCCCCTAGGAGCATGCGCGTAGTACTTGGTTTTTGATGACTTGTAAATTTTTGCAATAATTATGTTGGTTCTTTATGACTAATGTTGAGTCCATGGATTATACACACTCTCACCCTTCCATCATTGCTAGCCTCTCCGGTACCGTGCATTGCCCTCTCTCACCTTGAGAGTTGGTGCAAAATTCGCCGGTGCATCCAAACCCCGTGATATGATACGCTTTATCACACATAAGCCTCCTTATATCTTCCTCAAAACAGCCACCATACCTACCTATTATGGCATTCCCATAGCCATTCCGAGATATATTGCCATGCAACTTTCCACCGTTCAGTTTATCATGACACGCATCATCATTGTCATATTGCCTTCCATGATCATGTAGTTGACATCGTATTTGTGGCAAAGCTACCGTTCATAATTCTTTCATACATGTCACTCATGAGTCATTGCCCATCCCGGTACACCGCCGGAGGCATTAATATAGAGTCATACTTTGTTCTTACATCGAGTTGTAATCTTTGAGTTGTAAATAAATAGAAGTGTGATGATCATCATTAAGAGAGCAATGTCCCGGTAAAAAGGCCAAAAAAGAAAAAAAAAAGAAAGTCCAAAAAAAATAAAAAATAAAAGAGAAATAAAAGTGACAATGCTAATATCCTTTTTCCACACTTGTGCTTCAAAGTAGCACCATGATCTTCATGATAGAGAGTCTCTTATACTGTCACTTTCATATACTAGTAGGAATTTTTCATTATAGAACTTGGCTTGTATATTCCAATGATGGGCTTCCTCAAAATTCCCTAGGTCTTTGTGAGCAAGCAAGTTGGATGCACACCCACTTAGTTTCTTTTGTTGAGCTTTCATACATTTATAGCTCTAGTGCATCCGTTGCATGGCAAACCCTACTCCTTGCATTGACATCAATTGATGGGCATGTCCCTAGCCCGTTGATTAGCCGCGTCAATGTGAGACTTTCTCTTTTTTTGTCTTCTCCACACAACCCCCATCATTATACTCTATTCCACCCATAGTGCTATGTCCATGGCTCACGCTCATGTATTGCGTGAAAGTTGACAAAAGATTGAGATTACTAAAGTATGAATCAATTGCTTGGCTTGTCATCGGGATTGTGCATGATGAGATCATTTTGTGTGACGAAGATGGAGCATGGCCAAACTATATGATTTTGTAGGGATGAGCTTTCTTTGGCTATGTTATTTTGATAAGACATAATTGCTTGGTTAGTATGCTTGAAGTATTATTAATTTTATGTCAATATTAAACTTTTGTCTTTAACCTTATGGATCTGAATATTCTTGCCCCAATAAAGAAGATTATATTGATAAATATATTAGGTAGCATTCCACATCAAAAATTCTGTTTTTATCATTTACCTACTCGAGGACGAGCAGGAATTAAGCTTGGGGATGCTTGATACGTCTCCAACGTATCTATAATTTTTATTGTTCCATGCTATTACATTATCTGTTTTGGATGTTTAACGGGCTTTATTATACACTTTTATATCATTTTTGGGACTAACCTATTAACCTAGAGCCTAGTGCCAGTTTATGTTTTTTCCTTGTTTTTTAGTATCGCAGAAAAGGAAAACCAAATGGAGTCCAATTGACCTGAAACTTCACGGAACTTATTTTTGGACCAGAAGAAGGCCATGGAGTAAAAGAGTTGGGCCAGAAGAGTCCCAGGCTGCTCAAGAGGGTGGGGGTGCCCACCCCCCTGGGCGCGCCTCCCTACCTCGTGGACAGCCCGGAGACCCCCCTGACTTGTTCTCGACGCCAAAACCTCTGATATATACCCAAACTTCCAGAAAAAAAACCTAGATCGGGAGTTCCGCCGCCGGAAGCCTCTGTATCCACCAAAAACCAATGGGACCCTGTTCCGGCACCCTGCCGGAGGGGGGTGAGGGAGTCCTGGATTAGGGGGTGTTCGGATAGCCGAACTATATCTTCCGCCGGACTCCAGGACTATGAAGATACAAGATTGAAGACTTCGTCCCGTGTCCGGAAGGTTCTTTCCTTGGCGTGGAAGGCAAGCTAGGCGTGCGGATATTCAATATCTCCTACCTATGTAACCGACTCTGTGTAACCCTAACCCTATCCGGTGTCTATATGAACCGGAGGGTTGTAGTCCGTTGGACGAACACATCATAACCATCATCATACCTATATGCGCTTCTAGGGTTTAGCCTCCTTGATCTCGTGGTAGATCTACTCTTGTACTACCCATATCATCAATATTAATCTAGCAGGAGTAGGGTTTTACCTCCATCGAGAGGGCCCCTGGGTAAAATAAAGTGTCCCTTGTCTCCTGTTACCATCCGACCTTGACGCACAGATCGGGACCCCCTACCCAAGATCCACCGGTTTTGACACCGACATTGGTGCTTTCATTGAGAGTTCCTCTGTGTCGTCGCCTTTAGGCCCGATGGCTCCTTTGATCATCAACAACGATGAGGTCCAGGGTGACACTTTTCTCCCCGGGCAGATCTTCGTCTTCGGCGGCTTCGCTCTGCGGGCCAACTCGCTTGGTCATCTGGAGCAGATCGAGAGCTACGCCCCTGGCCATCAAGTCAGGTTTGGAAGCCTAAACTATACGGCAGATATCCGCGGAGACTTGATCTTCGACGGATTCGAGCCACAGCCAAGCGCGCCGCACTATCTCGAGGGGCATGATATATCTCTGCCTCCGAACAGCGTCCTGGTGGCCGCATACGCTCCGGCCCCGATCCTCGATCCGGAGCCCGCTGCGTTCTTCGAGGATGAACGGTTGGACGTCACCTCGGGGGCTGTGATCTTAAAAGCCATTGAGCCAAACGCAAGCCCCGCACTCCGCATGGCACATGACTCCAAGGAGCCGGACTCTTCTCTGAACTCCGAACCTCCCGCGCCCCTGCCAATCGAATCAGATTGGGCGCCGGTAATGGAGTTCACCGCCGCGGACATCTTTCAGTATTCACCTTTTGGTGATATTCTGAATTCTCTTAAGTCTCTCTCTTTGTCAGGAGAGCCCGGGCCGAACTATGGCCTGCGAGGTTGGGATTCGGACGACGAAGAAATTCAAAGCCCACCCACCGCCCACTTAATAGCCACTGTCGACGATATATCCGACATGCTCGACTTCGGCTCCGAAGACTTCGACGGTATGGACGACGAAGGAGGAGACGAGCAAGAGCCAGCACCTGTAGGGCGCTGGACCGCCACCTCGTCATACGACATATACATGGTGGATGCTCCAAAAGATGGAGATGGCGACGGAACAGCGGAGGATGGCACTTCGGAAAAGCCTACAAAACGCCGACGTCAGCGGCGCCGCTCCAAATCCCGCCACAGCAAAAACGGTGATTCCGGCACGGGAGATAATACTACTCCGGACAGCGCCGAAGAACACCAAAACCAGCAGGATTCGGCATAGGAAGATGGAGAAGACCGCCCTCATGAGAGAGTGGCAGAGCGAGAGGTCGAGGACGATAACTACATGCCTCCCTCCGAAGACGAGGCAAGCCTCGGCGACAATGAATTCATCATACCATCGGACCCCGCCGAACAAAAGCGCTTTCAACGCAGGCTTTTAGCCACGGCGAACAGCCTAAAGAAAAAGCAGCAACAACTTAGAGCTGATCAAGATTTGCTAGCTGACAGATGGACTGAAGTCCTTGCGGCCGAAGAGCACGAGCTCGGACGCCCCTCCAAAAACTATCCTAAGCGCAGGCCGCTACCCCAATCAGAGGAGGAAGCCCAAGACATGGCAGATCGGCCACCTCGCGGCCGCGACAGAGAAGCCTGTCGAACATCCAAACAAGCCATGCCCCGCAGCCACTTTACCAAGGCACGGGAACACGAACCAGATGTCAGGACCCCGATCCTAAGCCACATCGATCCAGCGTGTAACACGTCATATCACTTTGCGGCCTCACGCACGGTACTCCCACGGGTGCCACCTTACCTGGCCCGGGACCGTTTGCGCCTTTTGGCTCACGTATATGATAGTGTCGCTAGCATCCATATGACAGAGAACCCGGGCCGACATGGCTAGTCGTGAACCCAAAGCGGCGCTAGCCTATGAGGACAGGCATACATGAATCACATCGAACATGTCGGTCATCAACGTATCTATTCGGGTTGTAGCACTGGGCTAACAGGACTCCGGTAACCCGGGCTGTAGCAGGCTAGGCAGGACTCCGAATATCAGCGCGTGACATTTCCCCGAAGGGACAGACATAGGAACGACGTGAAACACATGCCGGCCAGTCAAGTGTCCAAGCAGTAGTGCTGGGCTAGCAGGACTCCGGTGAACCGGGCTGTAGCGGACTACTATCGCTCAGAAGCACAAGACTTACATTTCCCCATATGAAAGGCTGCCAAGGATAAACAACTAGATAGTCGGATCCCACTCATACCAAGCATTTCGATCATACACACAATATGCCCGATATGAGTAAATACAACATGGCATCACAACAGTACTCTACGACTCAAGTACTTTATTTAGAGGGCTCCGAGGAGCCATACATATCATCCATACAGATAGGGGTCACATGACCCAACACTCAAGTCATACAAACATACAAGCACATGCGGAAGCAAAGTAGTCTGAGTACAGACACTAGAAAGAAAGAAGGCTTGACAAAGCCTGTCTATCTACAACGACCCTTCACAAGTCTTGGATCACCACCTGGTGATAAGTCACTCGTCAACGTCGAGGTCTACATAAAACCCATCAGAGGGGTTGGTGCAGTCGTCTGAAAAACATGATTAAAGCAACATGAGTACAGAAGTACTCAGCAAGTCTTACAACAGGAACCTATCATACATGCACATTCTCAAGAAGGTAGTGGGGTTATTGCAGCAAGCCAGCTTTGTCTCTTGGCTAAGCTATCCTACGATAGACACCACTTGTAAAACATTTGTCGCACACGAGTCCACTAACACCAACACAATACTCCACCGTGGATCCTCTCTCGTCATCCTACGAGAGGGCCATCCGCGGTACTCACACTTATCTTGAGGGTTTTAGTAGTATCCATTTAACTTGTCTATGAACTGATATAGGCAACCCATAAGTCCATTACCGCGGACACGGCTATTCGAATAGTTCATTTATAACCCTGCAGGGGTGTACTTCTTCACACATGTTTCCACCACTTAGCGTCTGCACACGACATGTGCTCGGCAGACTTCAAGCGAAAGCCGACGTGGGTGTAGACCACGACCTACCTAAACACTCAAGTCTCTAGTCCAGGTTTATCGCCCATTCGGGTTCCATCCGCAGGGAGTCCGGCCGAGGTTTCCACTAACGGCCCCGAACGATGTGAACAGGGTTCCGAGACACCAAACGGGCGCCCGGTTGACCCGGCCACGTGCCTACCGCAACACAGCCCACCCCGATGGTCAGCGCCGCGTGCGGCCCCCAGCATACTACAAACACCAGAAACTACTTGCAACTCCTGGACAGAGAACAAGGGTGGATAAGAAGTCGAGCGGGGTCATATTTCAGGGCCCAATGTGTGGTAGGAACTGTATCATGGATCACAAACACAGATCTCAGTTCTTAAGGACGGCCTCAATGAAACAACCCACCATGTACTCCTACATGGCCTTTCATCGATTCCTTTACCAAATCGTATTCAACACCTCACTCTTGTCACTGACACAACCTTTCACTCCAGTTCATCATCCCGATGAGCCAGACCTGACACAACTCTAAGCATAGCAAGCATAGCATGGTAGGAACACACACACATGCATTGGCTCAATCAACTCCTACACATGCTAGTGGGTTTCATCTAGTTACTGTGGCAAAGACAGGTCATGCAAAGGAAGTGGGTTCAACTACCGCGACACACAACAGTTTGAAACGCGTTGTCTTAATGCAGTAAACGAGAGCAGAAGCGAGAACATGGGTTTGTATCGGAATGATAAATGGGTTGCTTGCCTGATGGAGTGGTCGTGGGATACTGCCCTTCAGTTGGATACTCGGAAATATCCTCGGAGGCAGAACCTACCACGATGAACACATCGAAACACAATCAATACATGGCGATATGCAACAATATGATGCATGCTATGACATGGCAATATGTATGTGTCCTGACCTAGTGTAAGTTAAGTCAGAAGGGAATGAACCCATTCGAACCAAAGATTCAAATGGTAGCTCATTTATGAAGGTCATATTAGTGTATCAACTTGTAATGCCTAAACAGTGGGTTTAACTTGTTCTGACATGCATGAAACCAGTACCAATGGATAGGTTGGATTTTTCTGATACTTTTTCATATATAAAACTTTGCATTTGGAGTTATAGATAATTTTCTATGAATTTTTGAAGTTTGAACTAATTTCTGGAATTTCCTGTGCAAAAATAAATCCAGAAAATTAATTGTGGCGTCAGCATGAGGTCATGCTGACCTCAGCAGGTCAACAGACCCGGTCCAGGTCAAACCTGACGCGTGGGTCCCGCGTGTCAGGGTCATTAGTTTAAACAGATTAGATTATTCCTAATCCTGGATTAGTTAGCGGGCGGGGCCCACATGTCATAGACCCAGGGGGTCAACGGGTCAACTCCGCCGGCGTTGAGCCGCCGGCGACGTCCAGACGCGGCGGAGGGAGTGCAGATTCATGCTCCGGCGACCAAATCGACGGCGGAGCACGTCTACGTGATGCGGGAGCTGACCCGCAACTCTTGGTGGAGTTGGTTGGGGTCGGGGTGGCCGGAGTTGGCGCCGGCGACGAGTTTGGCGGCGCCGGGGCTCGGGCGAAAGTGGAACCGAGGCTGCGGGGCACGGCGAGGCGCGTGGAGTGATGCGTCGGGCCCCTGGGTGTGCGGTGAGGCTAGTGGACAAAGTGGTGCGGCCATTGGGTGGCCGGAGCCTCGTCGGCGACGAGCTCCGCGGCGGCGCGTGCGGTTGAACTACGTGCAGTCGCTGTGGTGCACGAGAAGAGGAACGGGGAGGTTGGGGAGGTGGCTATGCTCACAGCGAACTCGCAGAGCCAGACGGCGTGGTCGGGGACGAGCTGGTGCGGCGAGGACGTTGAACGGGATCTCCGGCGACGGTGGACTCAGGCGGGGTCGGTGCGGTGGCTTCGGGGCACGCGAGCGCTCGGGGCTCGTCTTGCTCGAAGGAGAAGAAGGTGGCGGAGCTCGTGGACACGGTCGGGTGGCACGGGGACGACGGCAGCTATGGCTACGGCGGTGGAGCGGCGACGGTGGCGTCGGCCATGGCGAAGGGGAGCGAGGGAGAGAGGCAGGGAGGAAGTGGACATGTCCACTGGGTCGGGGGCACGACGTGGAGCTCATCCAGGGCAGCGAGGCGGCGAGGAGGTGAAGCAGGGCGGCGGGGAGCTGCGTGGCGCTCGCTGGTGCCGGCGTCGAGCACCTGCGTGCCTGCCTGGCCGAGCCAAGCAGCTCGCTGGCGCGGCAGTTGGGCTGGGCCGGCAGGTGGGCCGGTTGGCAGGCGCCAGGTAAGTATTTTCCTTTTTATTTCCTTTTCTATTTTTCTGTAACTTTGTAGACTTATTAAAAATACTAAAACAACTCCTAAAATCACCAAACTGCACCTGGTCCTTAGTTAGAATAATTCCAGCAAGGAACATTTTAGTTTGGAGGTATTTGAGCATTTGAAATATTTTATAAATTTTAAATGCCCAAATTCAAATACTTATGCATTAATTCAATGACCCTCTGTTGACCTAGAAAAATGTGCACTATTTTTTCCAGAGGTTTAAGACCAAAGCAAAGATGATGAACATTTTAGAAGGGCATTTCAGGTTCATTGAAAAAGATTTTAGTAAACCCTAGTAGATTCAGGGGGGGTGCTGGGGGTTCTGCCTTCCCCATTTCAACTTTCTGTCAAAAGTAAACATGATGCACACTCTAATGCATGAGCTAGGTGGGATGTGACAACTCACCCCCACTCAAAAGAATCTCGTCCCGAGATTTAGGATCTGTCGGAAAGAAGGTGGGGTACTCCAGTCGAAGACGATCCTCCCTTTCCCATGTAGGTTCTTGCTCGGAATGGTGTGACCATTGAACCTTGAGAAACTTGATATTGTGGCGTCGAGTGGTACGCTCGGCTTGATCAAGGATACGAATGGGGTATTCTCGATAAGTGAGGTTATCTTGGAGATCAAGCGTTTCGTGGTCCACTCCACGGATAGGATCTGCGAAGCAACGCCTGAGTTGAGAAACGTGGAAGACGTCATGAACTCTGGAGAGATGCGGTGGCAGTTCCAGTTGGTAGGCAACTTCCCCTCGTTTGGCAAGAATGCGAAAAGGTCCAATGTAACGAGGAGCCAATTTGCCTTTGATACCGAATCGATGGGTTCCCTTTAAAGGTGTAACCCGAAGGTAAGCCATCTCGCCGACTTCATAAGCCATGGGCTTATGCTTGCGGTCATACTGACTCTTTTGTCGGGATTGGGCGGTTTTCAACTTCTCACGAATAATGCGAACCTGCTCTTCTGCATCCTGGATCATGTCCGGGCCGAAGAGTTGTCTCTCGCCGGTTTCTGACCAGTTAAGAGGCGTTCGACATTTTCGTCCATAGAGAACTTCGAAAGGGGCTTTGCCCAAGCTAGCTTGATAACTGTTGTTATAGGCGAACTCGGCGAATGGAAGGCACTTCTCCCAATTCATACCGAAAGAGATGACAGAAGCTCGGAGCATATCCTCCAGAATTTGATTGACTCGTTCTACTTGACCACTTGATTGAGGATGGAAGGCGGTGCTAAAGGAGAGTCGAGTTCCCAAAGCATTTTGGAAACTTTCCCAAAATCGAGAGGTGAAAAGACTTCCACGGTCTGAATTAATTTCCAATGGAACACCATGGAGAGATACTATTCGAGAGATGTACAAATCAGCTAGCTGGCTAGCGGTTATACTTTCGCGAACAGGTAAGAAGTGGGCTACTTTGGAGAGACGATCGACAACAACGAAGATAGCATTATTCCCTCTTTTGGTTCTGGGAAACCCGGTAATGAAATCCATACCGATTTTATCCCATTTCCATTCAGGAATCTCCAAAGGTTGAAGGGTGCCAGCAGGCCGTTGATGCTCTGCTTTAACACGACGACAGACGTCGCAAGTTGCAATGTATTGAGCGATTTCTCTCTTCATCCTAGTCCACCAAAACCTCTGGCGTAGGTCTTGATACATTTTAGTACTACCGGGATGAATGGTGAGAGGGGATTCATGAGCTTCCTTAAGGATCAATTGACGTAAATGTTGTTTCTTGGGAACCACCAAGCGGTTCTCGAAGAAGACAACACCTCGTTCATCCATGAAAAAACATTTAGCAACTCCGCTAGCGATGTATTCCTTAATCCGAGATATGCCCTTATTGCGCTTCTGGGCAGCTATGATTTGATCCGTAAGGTTAGGTTTCGCCACCAGGGTGGAAAGGAATCCTCGAGGAACAATGTGAAGGTTAAGCTTACGAAATTCCTCGTGGAGAAGTGGTTGACTTTGTTGTAACCTCATGTTGTTACAATAAGATTTACGACTTAGTGCATCAGCCATGACATTGGCTTTGCCTGGGGTGTAAGTTATTCCTAAGTCGTAATCCGAGATCAACTCGACCCAACGTCTTTGCCTGAGATTCAAATCCGGTTGGGTGAAAATATATTTCAAACTTTGGTGATCAGTGTAAATTTCGCAACGATTACCCAGAAGGTAGTGTCGCCAGGTTTTGAGTGCATGGACTACTGCTGCAAGCTCTAGATCATGAGTGGGATAATTATCCTCATGTGGACGCAACTGTCGAGATGCGTAGGCAATCACATGACGATCTTGCATGAGTATGCAACCTAGTTCTTGTCGCGAGGCGTCGCAGTAGATAACAAAGTCCTTAGAGAAGTCTGGTGGTACCAGTACGGGAGCAGATGTCAGGCGTCTTTTCAGTTCCTGAAAGCTGAACTCGCACTGTGGGGTCCACTCGAACTTTTTATCTTTCTTGAGGAGTTCAGTTAGAGGCTTAGCAACCTTGGAGAAATTCTCGACGAAGCGGCGGCAATAGCTCGCTAAACCAAGAAAACTCCGGACTTGCTTGACCGTTTCAGGTGGAGTCCAGTCAAGGACAGCTTGAACTCGCTCGGGATTGACAGCAATGCCCTTACCAGAGATTACATGGCCCAGATAGGTCACTTCTGGCAACCAGAATTCGCACTTGGAGAATTTGGCATAAAGGCGATGGTCTCGAAGTTTCATCAATACTAGCCTTAGATGTTCGGCATGTTCTTCCTCATTCTTGGAGTAGATGAGTATATCATCGAGGTATACGATGACGAATTTATCCAAGTACTCCATGAAGATCGAGTTCATTAACCGAGAGAAGGTGGCTGGAGCATTGGTTAAACCGAAGGACATGACGGTGTACTCGTATTGACCGTAACGAGTAACGAAAGCCGTTTTGGGAATGTCCCCGTTCTTGATTTTGATTTGATGGTAGCCCAACCTCAAATCCATCTTGGAAAAGACTGAGGATCCAGCGAGCTGGTCATACAGGTCGTTGATCCTGGGGAGCGGATACTTGTTCTTGATAGTGACCAAATTGACAGGTCGGTAATCTACAACCATCCGATCCGTTCCATCCTTCTTCTTGACGAAGAGGACGGGGCAAGCCCATGGAGATGAACTAGGACGGATGAAACCCTTTTGCAAGGACTCATCAAGTTGTTTCTTAAGCTCAGCTAGTTCTAGGGGTGCCATCTTATAAGGTCTCCTAGAGATTGGAACGGTTCCTGGAACAAGGTCTATCACGAACTCGACATCTCTGTCAGGTGGAACACCTGGCAGTTCCTCTGGAAAGACATCCGGGAAGTCACGAACTATCGGAACATCTTCGAGGTCTGGAAGGGGATTTGCATTTAAAGAGTAGAGCTGACGCTCCGATACTCGGGTCAAAACATTGACTGTCTTGCCCGACGGATGGGTAAGTTGAACAGTTCTAGTTGAGCAGTCGATCTTGGCGTAATGAGCTGACATCCAGTCCATACCCAAGATGATGTTTATGTCTGAAGACTTGAGAGCTATTAGTGACGCAAGGAAGACCAATCTGTCAACAAGAATTTCATTTCCATGGCTGATCCTAGAGGTTTGCCATCTAGAACCGGGAGTTTGAATTTCCATGGAGGTGGGCATGTCACTAAAGGTAGTATTGTGCAATCGAGCATAGCTCTCAGAAATAAATGAATGAGATGCTCCAGTATCAAAGAGAACAGTTGCCGGATGGCAATTAACAAGGAGCGTACCGAGAACGACGTTGGGGTCCTCTTGAGTTTCTTCAGCTGAAACGTAGTTGACATGGCCACGAGCAGTGGTGGCTGGCTTGGCGACAAGCACCTTCGCTGTTGGCTTACCACGTCCAACAGACTTTCCGAACTGGCTGGGTTTGTTCTGGGGACACTCACGGATATAGTGGCCCGGCTCACCACACTTGAAGCAAGTTAACATATTGGGGCGTGGAGCAGTATTGGCAGTGGGGCCACCAAAAGTCTTGGGCGGCACATACTGCTGATTGGGGCGATGCGTCTCAAAGGATGGCCTCGGGGTATACCTGGGTGGCATAGCAGAATTTGGGATCCAGACCCGACGCTTCTGAGATCCAGAGCCGGATGAAAATCCATAGTCACGGGAGTGCTTGCGTGAAGCTTCAAAATCATTCTGCCCTGTCTCGGCACTGATGGCCTTATTGACTAGCTTCGGAAAAGAAATGCATTCATGCAGACGAAGGTCACGACGGAGCTCAGGGCTAAGTCCCTTGCGGAACCTTGCCTGCTTCTTGGCATCGGTGGATACCTCTTCGGGAGCATAGCGTGCAAGCTTCCCAAACTCGCGACTGTATGCATCCACAGTCAGCTTCCCCTGGGTGAAGTTACAAAACTCCTCCCTCTTGCGATCCATGAGGCCTTCCGGGATGTGATGCTCACGAAAAGCGGTACTGAAATCAGCCCAAGTAGTGAGTTGGCCGACCGGGCGCATAGCTTCATAATTCTCCCACCAAAGACTGGCAGGCCCTTCAAGGTGATAGGCAGCAAAGGTGACTTTATCATCTTCAGCCACGTTAGCAGAACGTAGCTTGTGGGCGATGCTGCGGAGCCAGTCATCCGCATCGAGAGGTTCGATGGAATGATTGAACTTTGGCGGGTACAGCTTGACAAAGTCATTGATGGACACTGGATTGATCCTCTGCTGGCGTGCAGTGTTCTGCTCAATCCGCTCTAACAAGCGGTTGGTGTCGCGCCTGCTGCGCTCTGCCTCCAGCATCACTTTGGCCAGAGAAGGTGGTTGAGGCAGACTTTCCTCTCTAGGTGCACTAGCTTCTCCCTGCTCCGAAGCAGCAGGGTTGCTGCGGGTGTTGACCATCCTGGGAAAACAAAACAGCGATTTAAACCAGGATGGCAAAATCTGGCCAAGGAAGTGCGGAATGTAATGGATAACAAGGAATGCAGAGATGATCATCCGTATGACATGGTAATATAGAAACTGCCATATATATACCAACGGTCATACACATCATACATAGCTTAGTACAAGATCAAGCTGAGGTACAACTAAGACGAAAGACGTTACATCTCATCGGAGGCATTCCAAGCTCCTATACATTATTTTTCTACACCTCCGGAATTGATACACACTAAGTTATATTCCACAATCACGCAGGACGGTGGACATACAACTATTGCAATACTAGCGAGGCTACTACTAGCTCAGGCCGCTCCGTAGTAAACCTCATAGAAGTCACCACCCAGACCTGGAAGCGGAACATGGTCATCTGGGAACAGACGGTCCTGCGGTGCTTGTGGACCATAGGGACTTGGGTGCGGCCTCGGTCCAACAGGCGGCGGCAGACGAGGTCCACGAGGAGGGGTGATGCCTCCCACCTCACGCCATTCCATGAAGTCTGGCAGACTAGCCCGCACAGGATACAAGTCTCTCATGTCCATGTATCCGGCTTGCACAGTAGGTGCAAACCTCGTCAAGGTGGCCCAATGATCAGCACGAGCATTAAAGAGCTCCATACGCAAGGCCCGGTTTTCACGGTCCTTATCTTCCAACATCTCAGTAGTGGTGCAAAGGAGTGAGTCCTCATGGGATGCATCACTGTACATGCCCTGAAGGTAACCATGCGCCCCAGGGAGGGATGCTGGCATGTAGCGAAAATCAGTGTTGCTCAACAAGGCAGTTCTAGCTCGCATAATGGTCATCATCGAGTAGGCTGCATCTTGAACGGACATCCCAATAGTGATCCCGAGTCCATAAGAACAGTGGAGTCGTTCCGTGACTCCAGGATAAGATGGATATATCCTGACCGTGCACAGATATTGGCTCTGGTTGAAATCTCTAAACTGCTCTTCGACGGTGTATTCAGGATACCATCGGTAACCTGCCTCAACCATCACTCGAACCAACATGGCGGTATGACCACATATACCGATGCAACGGGTCAGACGAACCACTTGGTTTTGGGGACGGGTAGCCATCTGAAAGCACAAAATAGTGCAAAGGCATTAGAATTTCTGGATGAAATTGGACAGCATAACGGCTGTAAATGCTCAGAAAAAGACTTGAGACATCCACAACAGTTTGCGAAACCACTCAACAACATCATATCAAGGTTCTGGTTCAAATGGCAACATACTAAACTTTAGTAGAACTGAACTGGGTTGTATCCAACAATCCTATAAGTTACTACAGATTTAGTAACACGTGAACCTGATAGAGAGAAGAGAGCCTAGTCCTTAACCCACGTAGAATGAGAAGAGAATGACTCAGAATAGAGGGCATAAGGTAAGGGAGTAAAAGAGCCTTACGTTCCCTTCCACAATCAATTCCCCTACATATAACTAAAGCATTTCTAGACTCGACATCGACCAGTTTGGCTTAGCGAACCTACAGGCAGTCCGGTTCTGATGCCAACGCTGTCAGGACCCCGATCCTAAGCCACATCGATCCAGCGTGTAACACGTCATATCACTTTGCGGCCTCATGCACGGTACTCCCACGGGTGCCACCTTACCTGGCCCGGGACCGTTTGCGCCTTTTGGCTCACGTATATGATAGTGTCGCTAGCATCCATATGACAGAGAACCCGGGCCGACATGGCTAGTCGTGAACCCAAAGCGGCGCTAGCCTATGAGGACAGGCATACATGAATCACATCGAACATGTCGGTCATCAACGTATCTATTCGGGCTGTAGCACTGGGCTAACAGGACTCCGGTAACCCGGGCTGTAGCAGGCTAGGCAGGACTCCGAATATCAGCGCGTGACATTTCCCCGAAGGGACAGACATAGGAATGACGTGAAACACATGCCGGCCAGTCAAGTGTCCAAGCAGTAGTGCTGGGCTAGCAGGACTCCGGTGAACCGGGCTGTAGCGGACTACTATCGCTCAGAAGCACAAGACTTACATTTCCCCATATGAAAGGCTGCCAAGGATAAACAACTAGATAGTCGGATCCCACTCATACCAAGCATTTCAATCATACACACAATATGCCCGATATGAGTAAATACAACATGGCATCACAACAGTACTCTACGACTCAAGTACTTTATTTAGAGGGCTCCGAGGAGCCATACATATCATCCATACAGATAGGGGTCACATGACCCAACACTCAAGTCATACAAACATACAAGCACATGCGGAAGCAAAGTAGTCTGAGTACAGACACTAGAAAGAAAGAAGGCTTGACAAAGCCTGTCTATCTACAACGACCCTTCACAAGTCTTGGATCACCACCTGGTGATAAGTCACTCGTCAACGTCGAGGTCTACATAAAACCCATCAGAGGGGTTGGTGCAGTCGTCTGAAAAACATGATTAAAGCAACATGAGTACAGAAGTACTCAGCAAGTCTTACAACAGGAACCTATCATACATGCACATTCTCAAGAAGGTAGTGGGGTTATTGCAGCAAGCCAGCTTTGACTCTTGGCTAAGCTATCCTACGATAGACACCACTTGTAAAACATTTGTCGCACACGAGTCCACTAACACCAACACAATACTCCACCGTGGATCCTCTCTCGTCATCCTACGAGAGGGCCATCCGCGGTACTCACACTTATCTTGAGGGTTTTAGTAGTATCCATTTAACTTGTCTATGAACTGATATAGGCAACCCAGAAGTCCATTACCGCGGACACGGCTATTCGAATAGTTCATTTATAACCCTGCAGGGGTGTACTTCTTCACACATGTTTCCACCACTTAGCGTCTGCACACGACATGTGCTCGGCAGACTTCAAGCGAAAGCCGACGTGGGTGTAGACCACGACCTACCTAAACACTCAAGTCTCTAGTCCAGGTTTATCGCCTATTCGGGTTCCATCCGCAGGGAGTCCGGCCGAGGTTTCCACTAACGGCCCCGAACGATGTGAACAGGGTTCCGAGACACCAAACGGGCGCCCGGTTGACCCGGCCACGTGCCTACCGCAACACAGCCCACCCCGATGGTCAGCGCCGCGTGCGGCCCCCAGCATACTACAAACACCAGAAACTACTTGCAACTCCTGGACAGAGAACAAGGGTGGATAAGAAGTCGAGCGGGGTCATATTTCAGGGCCCAATGTGTGGTAGTAACTGTATCATGGATCACAAACACAGATCTCAGTTCTTAAGGACGGCCTCAATGAAACAACCCACCATGTACTCCTACATGGCCTTTCATCGATTCCTTTACCAAATCGTATTCAACACCTCACTCTTGTCACTGACACAACCTTTCACTCCAGTTCATCATCCCGATGAGCCAGACCTGACACAACTCTAAGCATAGCAAGCATAGCATGGTAGGAACACACACACATGCATTGGCTCAATCAACTCCTACACATGCTAGTGGGTTTCATCTAGTTACTGTGGCAAAGACAGGTCATGCAAAGGAAGTGGGTTCAACTACCGCGACACACAGCAGTTTGAAACGCGTTGTCTTAATGCAGTAAACGAGAGCAGAAGCGAGAACATGGGTTTGTATCGGAATGATCAATGGGTTGCTTGCCTGATGGAGTGGTCGTGGGATACTGCCCTTCAGTTGGATACTCGGAAATATCCTCGGAGGCAGAACCTACCACGATGAACACATCGAAACACAATCAATACATGGCGATATGCAACAATATGATGCATGCTATGACATGGCAATATGTATGTGTCCTGACCTAGTGTAAGTTAAGTCAGAAGGGAATGAACCCATTCGAACCAAAGATTCAAATGGTAGCTCATTTATGAAGGTCATATTAGTGTATCAACTTGTAATGCCTAAACAGTGGGTTTAACTTGTTCTGACATGCATGAAACCAGTACCAATGGATAGGTTGGATTTTTCTGATACTTTTTCATATATAAAACTTTGCATTTGGAGTTATAGATAATTTTCTATGAATTTTTGAAGTTTGAACTAATTTCTGGAATTTCCTGTGCAAAAATAAATCCAGAAAATTAATTGTGGCGTCAGCATGAGGTCATGCTGACCTCAGCAGGTCAACAGACCCGGTCCAGGTCAAACCTGACGCGTGGGTCCCGCGTGTCAGGGTCATTAGTTTAAACAGATTAGATTATTCCTAATCCTGGATTAGTTAGCGGGCGGGGCCCACATGTCATAGACCCAGGGGGTCAACGGGTCAACTCCGCCGGCGTTGAGCCGCCGGCGACGTCCAGACGCGGCGGAGGGAGTGCAGATTCGTGCTCCGGCGACCAAATCGACGGCGGAGCACGTCTACGTGATGCGGGAGCTGACCCGCAACTCTTGGTGGAGTTGGTTGGGGTCGGGGTGGCCGGAGTTGGCGCCGGCGACGAGTTTGGCGGCGCCGGGGCTCGGGTGAAAGTGGAACCGAGGCTGCGGGGCACGGCGAGGCGCGTGGAGTGATGCGTCGGGCCCCTGGGTGTGCGGTGAGGCTAGTGGACAAAGTGGTGCGGCCATTGGGTGGCCGGAGCCTCGTCGGCGACGAGCTCCACGGCGGCGCGTGCGGTTGAACTACGTGCAGTCGCTGTGGTGCACGAGAAGAGGAACGGGGAGGTTGGGGAGGTGGCTATGCTCACAGCGAACTCGCAGAGCCAGACGGCGTGGTCGGGGACGAGCTGGTGCGGCGAGGACGTTGAAGGGGATCTCCGGCGACGGTGGACTCAGGCGGGGTCGGTGCGGTGGCTTCGGGGCACGCGAGTGCTCGGGGCTCGTCTTGCTCGAAGGAGAAGAAGGTGGCGGAGCTCGTGGACATGGTCGGGTGGCACGGGGACGACGGCAGCTATGGCTACGGCGGTGGAGCGGCGACGGTGGCGTCGGCCATGGCGAAGGGGAGCGAGGGAGAGAGGCAGGGAGGAAGTGGACATGTCCACTGGGTCGGGGGCACGACGTGGAGCTCATCCAGGGCAGCGAGGCGGCGAGGAGGTGAAGCAGGGCGGCGGGGAGCTGCGTGGCGCTCGCTGGTGCCGGCGTCGAGCACCTGCGTGCCTGCCTGGCCGAGCCAAGCAGCTCGCTGGCGCGGCAGCTGGGCTGGGCCGGCAGGTGGGCCGGTTGGCAGGCGCCAGGTAAGTATTTTCCTTTTTATTTCCTTTTCTATTTTTCTGTAACTTTGTAGACTTATTAAAAATACTAAAACAACTCCTAAAATCACCAAACTGCACCTGGTCCTTAGTTAGAATAATTCCAGCAAGGAACATTTTAGTTTGGAGGTATTTGAGCATTTGAAATATTTTATAAATTTTAAATGCCCAAATTCAAATACTTATGCATTAATTCAATGACCCTCTGTTGACCTAGAAAAATGTGCACTATTTTTGCCAGAGGTTTAAGACCAAAGCAAAGATGATGAACATTTTAGAAGGGCATTTCAGGTTCATTGAAAAAGATTTTAGTAAACCCTAGTAGATTCAGGGGGGGTGCTGGGGGTTCTGCCTTCCCCATTTCAACTTTCTGTCAAAAGTAAACATGATGCACACTCTAATGCATGAGCTAGGTGGGATGTGACACCAGACCTGCGAGACGTCCTGGAGGACAAAGCAAGGCAAACAAGATCGATCTATGGATCGCGCGGACGCCCGACGGCACATGATAGTTTTCACTCCGGACACAATAAATCCGGCCGGGCCGAACACAACAGGAACAGCTCCTCCGAACTGCGTCGAGACATAGCCCAGTACAGGGGCGCCGCACACCCACTATGCTTCACAGACGAAGTAATGGATCATAGAATCCCAGAGGGTTTCAAACCCGTCAACATCGAGTCGTACGATGGTATGACAGACCCGGCAGTATGGATTGAGGACTATCTCCTCCACATCCACATGGCACGTGGCGACGATTTGCACGCCATCAAATATTTACCCCTTAAGCTTAAGGGACCAGCCCGGCACCAGCTCAACAGCCTCCCCGCAGATTCGATCGGCTCTTGGGAGGACCTAGAGGCCGCATTCCTCGACAACTTCTAGGGGACCTACGTACGTCCACCGGACGCCGACAACCTAAGCCACATAATCCAGCAGCCAGAAGAATCGGCCAGGCAATTCTGGACACGGTTCCTAACAAAGAAAAATCAGATAGTCGATTGTCCGGAGGCAGAGGCCTTAGCAGCCTTCAAGCATAACATCCGTGACGAGTGGCTTGCCCGGCACCTGGGACAGGAAAAGCCGAAATCCATGGCAGCCCTCACGACACTCATGACCCGCTTTTGCGCGGGCGAAGATAGCTGGCTAGCTCGCAGCAACAACTTATCGAAGAAGCAAGGTAATTCAGATACCAAGGACAAAAGTGGTAGGTCGCGACGAAATAAACAGAAACGCCGCGTCAGCAGCGACAGCAATGAAGATACGGCAGTAAATGCCGGATTCAGAGGCCATAAATCCGGTCAGCGGAAAAAGCCATTCAAAAAGAATACCCAGGGCCCGTCCAGTTTGGACCGAATACTTGACCGCTCGTGCCAAATTCACGGCACCCCCGAAAGGCCAGCCAATCACACCAACAGGGATTGTTGGGTGTTCAAGCAGGCAGGCAAGTTAAGAGTCGAACACAAAAACAAGGGGCTAGACAGCGATGATGAAGAGGAGCCCAGGCCGCCGAACAACAACGGACAGAAGGGGTTTCCCCCACAAGTGCGGATGGTGAACATGATATACGCGACTCATATTCCCAAGCGGGAGAGGAAGCGTGCGCTACGGGACGTATACGTGATGGAGCCAGTCGCCCCAAAGTTCAACCCATGGTCCTCTTGCCCGATCACCTTCGATCGAAGACACCACCCCACTAGCATCCGTCACGGCGGTTTCGCCGCATTGGTTCTTGACCCAATCGTTGACGGATTTCACCTTACAAGAGTCCTCATGGACGGCGGCAGTAGCCTGAACCTGCTCTACCAGGATACAGTGCGGAAAATGGGCATAGATCCATCAAGGATCAAGCCCACAAGGACGACCTTTAAAGGCGTCATCCCAGGTGTAGAGGCCAATTGCATAGGCTCCATAACACTTGATGTGGTCTTCGGATCTCCGGACAACTTTCGAAGCGAAGAGTTAATCTTCGACATAGTTCCGTTCTGCAGTGGCTATCATGCTCTGCTTGGACGAACCGCATTCGCTAAATTCAATGCGGTGCCGCACTACGCATATCTCAAGCTCAAGATGCCAGGCCCTCGAGGTGTAATCACGGTCAGCGGAAACACCGAACGCTCCATCCGTACGGAGGAGCACACGGCGGCCCTCGCAACAGAGGTACAAAGCAGCCTATTAAGGCAGCCCTCGAGTCCGGCCGCTACAAAGCAGGACAAAGCAAAACGCGTCCGGAGTAACCCGCAGCAAGACCGACTAGCGCGTTCAGAGCACGCGTAGCAATACGGCCCCAACCCCAGCCATCGCTACATAGCGGAGCTAGTACCTCGAGTACACAATTACGCCCTTACAATTCCATGGGCATAGGGGAAGGGGCAGATAAAACGGCATGCCAACAATACGGCGTCAAACGTACTAGGGGCTGCCGGGTTCTTCTTTTCTTTCAGGACTCCATACTCTGGATACAGTGTTCGGCCTCGCTGCCGCACAGACGATACAGGACCCAGGACAACAGACAAAACAACGCCGCATCATGGAACTCTCAGGTGGTCTCTATTTCGAGCGATATATCTGTTTCTAAATTCCGCGGCCTGCGCCTGGTCAGGACATGTTAAATAGTCTAATTTTTTTTCTCGCACTACTTGTATCGTTCGGCTTGAATAAACAGCCTCCTCATAAATAATGCATAGCTTTTCGTCTATTTTTTGCATTATATCCTTTTAATATACATATGTTTACTCAAATAACATGATCGCACCCGTACACCATGGTACGGCAAACCACTCCAGGGGCTTTTTTACCCTTCTATCTGGTGTGAGAAGTCCGTCCACTTTCACAAGTGCGGTACCCCGAACTTATAGCATTATATGCATCGGCTCCGAGTCATGATTTTTGTCATATGTTGGGTTTTCCCGGCTCCTATGTTTTGGTGCCTTACATTCCGCTCTATCGGCTAAGGTAGCACTAGGAGAACCACTGCGATTGTGCCCCAGATCATGTGGGTGAGCACCTCAGTGGAGAAAGCTAAAACAGACTGTCATGATAAGGCGCAAGACCGGTCGCTGTTCGAGAGGTTTTTCGAGTCCCTAAAGGCTTATGCCGCTTTGAGCGGAGAGCTAGTTAAGTCCGGCTAAAGGCGTGGATAGTGCCCCGAATTCGGCCTTCCGAACTAGGGGCTCCGCTGAAATTTAAAATTATCACGTTCTATGGCTAAGTGAGAGTGTTCAAGCATTATAGTCCGATGGCCTGGTTCGCTGTGCTGAGCGCCTCCCTCGAAGGACCCAACTATGGGAACAAGAGCCCTCAGGTTTATCCCGAACACCCCAGCACTAGTTGCATGGGGGCAGAAGCCGACGACTCGCCATCTCTCAGTTATTGATAAACGGCCGCACAGAAAATAATATTTTAAATTCAGAAAGCATTGCTTAAGCGCATATGAACAAGTTTTCAGCGCACAGGATACAAATGAGCGAGTTCATTGAAATATTACATCTTTGGCACACTCATCCGCGACAAGGCGAGCTCCAGCGAGAACTCCCTTGTAGTAGTTCTCGGGCTTGCGATGCTCCTTCCCCTGCGGCGGCCCGTCCTTCACCAGCTTCTCTTTGTCCAACTTGCCCCAGTGTACCCTTACACGGGCAAGGGCCCTCCGGGCACCTTCTATGCAGGCGGAGCGCTTGATGACTTCAAGCCGTGGACAGGCCTCCACCAGCCGCCGCACCAGCCCGAAGTAGCTCCCAGGCAGGGCCTCTCCAGGCCACAGCCGAACTAGTAAGCCCTTCATGGCCTGTTCGGCCGCCTTGTGGAGCTCGGCCAGCTGCTTCAGCTGATCGCTTAAGGGCAAAGGGTGTCCGGCCTCAGAATACTGAGACCAGAACACACTCTCCGTCGAGCTGCCCTCTTCAGCTCGGCAGAATGCGGCGGCGTCGGACGCGCTACGGGGAAGATCGAAGAACGCCCCTGGAGAACTCCGGATTCGGGTAAGTAATAGGTATTTCACCTTTATATTCCTACTTTGCATTAAGAATGCCTTACCCGCTGCTATCTTTTTCACATCCTCCAACTCTTGGAGGGCCTTTTGGGCTTCGGTCTTGGCACTCTTGGTGGTCTCAACAGCCGACGTGAGCTTGGATGCTTGCGTTTTTGCCTCAAGCTCCAAACCCTCATGTTTCTTCATGAGAGCTTGCAGCTCTTGCTGCACCTCGCCGATTTGGACCCCAAGCTTTTCTCGCTCGGCGCGCTCCTCGGCCGCTTCCTTCTCGGCCTCAGTCAGCGCCTGCTTCAGGGTTGCCACCTCGGTTGTGGCCCCTACAATAAGCAGTACAATCCTGTTATTTCTTTTTGCAATCAAGCCTCTCTATAGGCACCACTTTTTTTTCTTTTTTCTTTTTTTAAGGGGTATTTCTTACCTTCCTTTTCCACGAGTTGCCTTTTGGCATGGCCGAGCTCTTGCTCGGACTGCTCGAGGTCCTTTTTCAGGACTTCCACCTGCGCAGTCAGTGCGGCGGTGGACAGCAGGGAAGCCTGCATACGCATATTAGACTTTTTATTAGACTCCTGCAAAAATTGTTGGATCCTCTATTCGGCTTTTCTTTCCGAACACCGAACAGAGCATCAGGGGCTACTGTCTATGCGGTCATGAATTTAGCATATTTTTTGCTTACCTGGAAGCCTGTTAGAAGGCTAGCGCAAGCTTCATTCAGTCCGCTCTTGGTGGACTGAACCCTTTGGACCACCGCACTCATAACAGTACGGTGCTCCTCGTCGATGGTGGCGCCTTCAAGCGCCTCCAACAGACTATCCGGCGCCTCTGGTTGGACAGAGGCCGCCGGCTCAGACGGCTTACTCCTCTTGGAAGGAGTTCGCCCACCACGAGCCAGCATAGTTGAGTCCGGCGCAGTGTCCGGCACAAAGCCGGACTGGGAGCCCTGGGGGGTTTCATCCCCTTTACTCCTGGGGTCCTGAGGATTGCCTTGCGGCTCCTCCAGGACCACCTCCTCCTGCCCTGTTCGGCGGGACGCCGCCTTGGCGTCGTCCACCCCGCTGGGGGAGACTGCGGGCGGGACAGAGTTTATGTCCGACGAATCCAGGGAGCCGCTCGATGAATCATCGAGTGCGGCTCGGGGCGGGCTGCGCAAATAGCATTCGACATTAGATTAAGCTGCGCACTTGAAGATACTATGAGTCATTCTGGTATGTGAATACTTACGATGTCGCCGGACGCTTGGTTCTGTCCGGCCACTCCTTTCCGCCCTCTTCGGCGTTGGGTGAGTAGTCCGGCGGAGGGGTCTTCCTTTTCCTCGACCCCTCGGCCTCCCCTGTTGGGGCGGCCCTCTTCTTTTTTGCTCCCCTCGATGGAGGGGGAGAGCTTCCTTGTTCCTCCTCCTCGTTTTCACGAGGGGAGGGCGTCGCAGACTCGCCAGATGACGAGCTCGACACCACCACATTGTGGGCACTCTTTCGAGTCCCGGTGGTCTTCTTCTTCTTGACCTTCTTCTCCGGCACCACATAGGGCGCCGGAGCCAGCAACTTCTCTAAGAGAGCTGGGGCTGGGTCTTCCGGCAGAGGAGCCGGACAGTTGATTGGTCCGGCTATCTTCAGCCACGCCTGTCAAAGGCAAAGGGAGTTTTTAGATCCCACATAGAGTTAATCTATGTAGAAAAGCTTAACGAACCTGTGAAAGGTGTAAATAGCTTACCTCGCCAGCGTTGCGCTACGAGCTGTATCCGCGGTCCTCGGAAGCGGATGTGGGGCACTCGGCGCCTTTGGTTAGCACCTTCCATACGTCTTCATACGTCGTGTCGAAGAGCCTATTGAGGGTTTGGTGCTGCGCCGGGTCGAATTCCCACAGAGTGAACTCCCGTTCTTGGCACGGGAGGATCCGGCGAACGAGCATGACCTGGATGATGTTGACATGCCGGATGGGCTTGTCCATCAGGGACCGGATGCAAGTTTGCAGTCCGGTCACTTCTTCTTCGTTGCCCCATGATAGGCCCGTCTCTTTCCAGGACATGAGCCGCGTGGGGGGTCTGGATCGGAACTCAGGGGCCGCGACCCATTTCGAGTCGCGTGGCTCGGTGATGTAAAACCACCCTGCCTGCCACCCCTTTAGGGACTCCACAAAGGAGCCATCGAACCAGAGTGCGTTGGCCATTTTGCCGGCCATCGCACCTCCGCACTCCGCCTGGGTGCCGGACACCACCTTGGGCTTGACGTTGAAGGTCTGGAGCCAGAGGCCGAAGTGGGGGCGGATGCGGAGAAAGGCCTCGCACACGATGATAAATGCCGAGATATTGAGGATAAAGTTCGGGGCCAGATCGTGGAAGTCCAGGCCGTAGTAGAACATGAGCCCCCGGACAAAGGGGTGAAGTGGAAAACCCAGTCCGCGGAGGAAATGGGGGAGAAAAACTACCCTCTCATGGGGCCTTGGGGTGGGAAGAAGCTGCCCCGCATCTGGAAGCCGGTGCGGGATGTCCTTGGACAGATATCCGGCCTTCCTAAGCTTTTTGATTTGACCCTCCGTAACGGAGGAAGCCATCCACTTGCCACCCGCTCCGGACATCGCTGGAGCAGGTTGGGGAAGAAAGAGCGAACTTGGGCGTTGGAGCTTGAGTGCGCAGGAGATGGATGGGCAAAGGAGGAAGAAGGCGTAGGTGAAAGAGGTGGATCTTTATCCCCTTATATAGGCTGATGCCGTTATGCGTCCCCACCTACCTAATAAAACTCGCTTGCCGCTCACACGCCGTGGTAAACGACGCGGTTGGGTTACCCACGTCCGTATTAATGAGAATCCCGTTAAAAGGGGCACACGATCTCTGCTTCGACAAGACGTGCCAAGGAAACCGCCTCGTTGAACGTGCGGCGGTAGAACAACAAAAAATAATCCATACAGAAGGCTTGGTCGTAGTGTTATGACGCACTGCGGAATACGTCAGCAGATTTGATTTGTGTTTGTATTATTCTCTATACGGCAATACGTGGAAACTTGTTTTGCAGAGCCGGACACTATTTTTTGGTGTTTATTATCTTCTTGAAGAATTTGGAGGAGGAACCCGCCTTGCAATGCCGAAGACAATTTGCGCGCCGGACTCGTCGTCATTGAAGCCTGGTTCAGAGGCTACTGAGGGAGTCCTGGATTAGGGGGTGTTTGGATAGCCGAACTATATCTTCCGCCGGACTCCAGGACTATGAAGATACAAGATTGAAGACTTCGTCCCGTGTCCGGAAGGTTCTTTCCTTGGCGTAGAAGGCAAGCTAGGCGTGCGGATATTCAAGATCTCCTACCTATCTAACCGACTCTGTGTAACCCTAACCCTATCCGGTGTCTATATAAACCGGAGGGTTGTAGTCCGTTGGACGAACACATCATAACCATCATCATACCTATAGGCTAGCTTCTAGGGTTTAGCCTCCTTGATCTTGTGGTAGATCTACTCTTGTACTAACCATATCATCAATATTAATCTAGCAGGAGTAGGGTTTTACCTCCATCGAGAGGGCCCGAACCTGGGTAAAATAAAGTGTCCCTTGTCTCCTATTACCATCCGACCTTGACGCACAGATCGGGACCCCCTACCCGAGATCCGCCGGTTTTGACACCGACAGGGGGTCCCTCACCGGTGGCCATCTTCATCATCCCGGCACTCTCCGTGACGAGGATGGGGTAGTTCACCCTCGGGGCTGAGTGTATGTACCAGTAGTTATGTGTTTGATCTCCCTCTCTCTCTCTCATGTTCTTGAGGTGGTACGATCTTGATGTATTGCGAGCTTTGCTATTATAGTTGGATCTTATGATGTTTCTCCCCCTCTACTCTCTTGTAATGGATAGAGTTTTCCCTTTGAAGTTATTTTATCGGATTGAGTCTTTAAGGATTTGAGAACACTTGATGTATGTCTTGCATGTGCTTATCTGTGGTGACAATGGGATATCACGTGATTCACTTGATGTATGTTTTGGTGATCAACTTGTGGGTTCCGTGACTTCGTGAACTTATGCATAGGGGTTGGCACAAGTTTTCGTCCTGACTCTCCAGTAGAAACTTTGGGGCACTCTTTGAAGTTCTTTGTGTTGGTTTAATAGATGAATCTGAGATTGTGTGATGCATATCGTATAATCATACCCACGGATACTTGAGGTGACATTGGAGTATCTAGGTGACATTAGGGTTTTGGTTGATTTGTGTCTTCTGGTGTTATTCTAGTACGAACTCTTAAATAGATCGATCAGAAAGAATAACTTTGAGGTGGTTTCGTACCCTACCATAATCTCTTCGTTTGTTCCCCTCTATTAGTGGCTTTGGAGTGACTCTTTGATGCATGTTGAGGGATTGTTATACGATCTAATTATGTTATTATTGTTGAGAGAACTTGCACTAGTGAAGGTATGAACCCTAGGCCTTGTTTCCTAGCATTGCAATACCGTTTCTGCTCACTTTTACCATTAGTTGTCTTGCTGTTTTTATATTTTCATATCACAAAAACTTATATCTACCATCCATATTGCACTTGTATCACCATCTCTTCGTCGAACTAGTGCACCTATACAATTTACCATTGTATTGGGTGTGTTGGAGACACAAGAGACTCTTTGTTATTTGGTTGCAGAGTTGTTTGAGAGAGACCATCTTCATCCTACGCCTCCCACGGATTGATAAACCTTAGCTCATCCACTTGAGGGAAATTTGCTACTGTCCTAGAACCTCTGCACTTGGAGGCCCAACAACGTCTACAAGAAGAAGGTTGCGTACTAGACATCAAGCTGAGGGCTGTGAGAGAGAGAGAGAGGGGAGGGTGAGTTGAGGTGGGGTGCCGACACTTAGTGGGGTGGGGCCGGGGCGAAACGGCTGTTAAAAGGCAAGTTTCTTTCCGCTGGCTGACGGCAAAGAAACTGGTCGTTAGGTCGTACTTATAGTCCGCCACCCACCATCTTTGTCGTCTGCTAGCAGACGGCAGAGATTCTATGCCGTCAGCTAGCAGACCACAAAGAGCAGGTTATGGAAAACACCTTCTTTGTCGTCCGCTCTATCTTTGCCGTCAGCTTTATTTAAGCTGATGGCAAAGAACTTGTTTGCCGTCGGCTAGAGCTGGCTGACGGCAAAGATCCTGATTCTAGTAGTGGAAGTACAACAGCGCCCCCCTACGACAATAATCAAGATTGTTCCTCCAAGAACATCGATCTATCACAAACAGAGTTCCATCGGACCGAAATTCAACTTATAAATAAGATAACTCTAAACCCTAAACTTACAAATCAAATAACTCACAAAAAGACAAGTGGCCCCTAAACCCTAAACTCATAAATTTTATTTCTTATTCACTCTTCCTGCCTCTTTACTTATCCTTCTCCCGTATTACTTTCCCCTTCCCTATACACTCTTAATTATTTATCTCTTTTATCTCTCTTCTATCCTTCTTATAAAAAAAATCTCTCAATAAAACAAATACTAATTTGGTATCATAAATTTGTGCTAAGTAACAACTAACCAATCTAACAACCAAATAATCTACACAACTTGGTACACTACCATCTACTCTATGAGATATACAGTATATAACTAGGTACACTACCATCTATTCGGTGATATATATATAAACTAAACTACACTATGAAGTAATCTACATAACAAGGTACACAACCAACTAATCGATCTACTAACCAAATTTAATTAACATCACTTGATGCATATTTTCTGGCTCCACCGCTACCCTAAACTATACACATATATATAGCACCAAGGAGGTGGTCGGCCGGGTCTGCGGCGTCATCGGAAACGCGGCGTAGGCCGACAGGCGGGAAGGGGGCTGCTAGGCAAAGCACTAGCGGGTAGGGCGCAGCGTCGGCAGGGGCGGGCAGCAGCTTCGGTGACGGCACCGGGAGCGAAAGGGAGGCGTTTGAGAGTTGTTGAGAGAGGAACAGACTGAGCTAGCTAGTTGTAGAGGATATTTATCCAATGTAAAGGAAGAAGTACTGAGCTAGTTACCAGCGTTTCATAGAGCGCAAACGATGCTGGTAACCTCAACTAGTAGCGTGTGTAGTAGCTTGCACGCTGCAACATAGCGCACTAGCCGCGTGTAAACAAGAGAGCAAATGCTGCTGGTAAGGCTTATGCATTTCATGTTTCTAAGCATAAAACTCAGAGTGTTTTGTCTTCCAATTTTTATACATTAAGTTTGTTTACTGTATATTTAGTTGTTTATCATGATTTGTTTTGAAAAAATCCATAATTTTTTATGTGATAATTCAAACATAATGTTTTGTAAATCTTGTTGTATTAAAAATATATGTAAATGTGGTTTGAAAACAATGAAACTTGGTGTGGTGTCATTTTATGACAACTTGAAGCCTTGGTTATAATTTCAAAATGTTACACATAAGTTATGATATACGTTCCCTTCAAACCGAAGGGAAATCCACATGATTGAGATTTGAAGTTAATTTTGAAGCGGGGCAGAGAGTCCGGAGAGAGAGAAAGAGAGAGAGAGAGAGAGAGAGAGAGAGAGAGAGAGAGAGAGAGAGAGAGAGAGAGAGAGAGAGAGAGAGAGAGATGTTATAGCACATTTTATTTGACTATAAAAATTTGTATACATGTATTATGCATCATTTTACATTTACATATACAATTATGGATTTATTTGTGGTTGCTCTGGTATTTGAAGGTAACTTAATATAATAATTACCTTAGTAATGTTTAGTGAGAAGCACACGCTGCTACATTGAATTCTAGCCGTGTGTGCCCACCGGAGACATGCTGCTACTACTACTGTTTGTGCATTTTAAGATTTTAAGCAAAACTATTGGTCTTTTGTCTTCCAATTTGTATCAACAAAAATGTTTAATGTGTACGTAAGTGTTGATGAACATAATAATTAAAAAATACCTAAATGTTTCGAAGGGGGCAGATGTGTCCGGCATCAGGTTTGTATAGATGTAGTACACACCATTTTACATTTATCTATCCAATCACGAATTTATTTCGGGTTGCTCTGGTATTCGAAAGGGAATATCATTTAAAAATGCTTGCAATGTTGCCAAAAAATAAACGTTGCGGGTCTCTTCTTAAGATTTTAGGATTTGAATTACAGTGTTCTGGGAGTTTTCTTTTCCTATTTTTTCGTGTTTTTTTATTTAAAAAAGAAGGATGACCCCCGGCCTCTGCATCTGGGCGATGCATGCGGCCACTTTATTAATTATTCTCATAAGACCTTACAATGTCATACAACAGCAAGACTGAAGCCACCGTCCAAGCAACAACTGTCGCTACATCTATCCAATTGATGAAGGGGCGTTGATAGTCTGGGCCTAATACCAAACAGACATCACAGCCAAACCTAAACATCTAAGACCTGAGGTCCCAACCAGGACGCCTGCCTGGTATGGGGCACTACCAGTCCGGCGCACTCCTCTACCAGGATGCCTGCCGGGTATGAGGCCGCCGCGGCCACCTGCCACGAGTCCATCTTCAGATCTGTACTGTTGCATTTAACATGCCAGGTCTCTCTGCCATCGACGCCACCACGCCGCCAAACAGCGTCGTCCTCCTGCGTGAGTGCATCCTCCCACATCGAACTCCGAATCTGCAGCGCGCCACGCCGTCAAGATCCGTCGCCATCAATGTATGGATGAAGCACCGCTCCACCAAAGAAGCCGTCCGCTGGCCCCGTGAAGCCGAGTGCACCTCCAAGAATGCCGCCCCCAAGGGGGTTACGACACATGATTGCCGCCAACATCCAATCAGCTGATCTAGGGTTTTCCCCGGAGGTATTGAGTGGAGTTGGGGAGCTTCACCTCGATGATGCCTTCATGAAGGAAACAATGATAAGGGCATCGTCACTACCGGCTTCGTCCGGAAACGATGATAAAGCCATCGACCGAAGACCAGATTTTCACCCGGATCCGTCCCAAGAAATCCACCCAACAACCTGTGCACCTTCTCGACAGCCTTCAAAGCCCCAGATCCAGCCGCCTCACTAGTAGAAAACCGGCCTTTTGTCCCGGTTCATAAGGGCCTTTAGTCCTGGTTCTTGAACCGGGACTAAAGGTCCACCTTTAGTCCCGGTTGGTAACACCAACCGGTGCTAAAGGAAATTTTTTGATTTTTTTTTGAATTTTTTTTTATTTTTTTTTCAAATTTCTGAATTATTTTAACCTCTAATCTCTAATCACCCCTCGTCACTGCTCAATTTAATCTCTAATCACCCCTCATCATTCCAAATCATCTAACTTCCCGGACGGTCACCCATCCTCCCACTCCCCAAGCCTGAGCACGCTTAACTTCCAGGTTCTATTCTCCCTCGTTTCCAAGTCTGCACTCGTTGTTTTCCTGACAATAGTAAGATGTTAATCCTATTAACCTTCAGGAGTTTAGCTTGAGAATGAAGTCACACATTTCACTGTTTGAGTTTGAAACTATTGTTCTAAAAAACAATAATTATTTAGTAACACTAATATTTCTTGAATAAGTAGTTTGACCATTGTTTGACCACAATTTGACCATAGTTTGACCAGATTTGACCAAAATTCAAAAAAACTGAAATAATTATTTAATAACACTAATATTCTTGAATAATTATTTAGTAACACTAATACTTCTTGAATAAGTAGTTTGACCATAGTTTGACCACATTTAATGAAAATTAAAAAAAACTGAAATTTGAGCATAACTTTTTTTCCTTTTGGAATTTAAGGATTCTAAAAATTTGCAAACAAGCCGTAGGCGGTCTCCATCGGATGTAACTTTTCAAGTAGATGATTTTTCATATAAAAAACTTTTTAATCCGAATTCGTATGCAAAAGTTATGCCCACTTTACAAATTCCGGAGAGATTTTGTAAATAAAGTTGAAATTCATATTTGTAAATTTTCCCAACAAATAGACCACATATCACATGGGAAACTTATTTTATTTTATTTTTTTGACATTTCCATCATTTTATTTTGTTTTTTCTAAAACTGAAAAGGCGGTCCACGGGGGGGGGGGGGGGGGGGGAGTTTGAAAATGGGACCTTTAGTCCCGGTTCGTGCCACGAACCGGTACTAATGCCTCAAAGCCCATTAGTACCGGTTGGTGGCACCAACTGGGACTAAAGGTCTAACCTTTAGTACTGGTTGGTGCCACCAACCGGGACTAATGGGCATCGCACCCTTTAGTCCCGGTTCGTGGCATGAACCGGGACTAAAGGGCCCAGGTGAACCGGGACTAATGCCTTAGCCGCAGGAACTGGGATAAATGCACCCATTGGTCCCGGTTCTGGACTGAACCGGGACTAATGGGGTTACCCGGCCTGGACCAAAGCCACCTTTTCTACTAGTGCCTAGATCCGGCGACCAAGTGCCACAACAGCGCCACCGTGGGATCCCTGGTGCACCGACCACTACCTGAGTGTGCCACAACTGGAGCCTAGGAGGAGGGCTCCCACCCCGCCTCGCCAAGCCGCGAGAGCCGCTGAGAAGGATCCCGCGCGCTCGTCACCATCTCTGATCCAAACCAATCCATAGCAGATCACCGTCACAGATCCGCCTTGGACAGGGACTACACCACACCATGCCGCCGCGGGAAGCCCTAGCCTCACCGGCCGCCACCCTCCAGGGCCACCGCCCCGGGATCCAGACAGAACATTGCTGCTTCCACCGGCCAAGTTCCGCCACCGCCGACCGGCCAAGCCGCCGGTCACTGCATGACCATGCGAGCACCGCCAGTCGGCCGACCAACTCCGAAGAAGAAGAAGGCCACCACCAACAAGCCTAGGGCCGGCGCCCCAGACATCCTCATGTTGCAGATCAAGTGCGGGAGCAGTGCACCGCCGACGGCGATTGAGATCGGTAGCACAATGAATTAGCCCGACATGAGTCAAAGCCAGATCTGTCGTTGCTGGCGCCGTCCTCCCCCGCCGCCGCCGCACCACTTCCATGTCGCCGCCGATCTGCGCTACCGCCGCCGATCTGGCCGGAAAGGAGCGCCGCCTCCCAACAAAATCGAGATCCGAGGAGAATACCGCCGTCGCCGCCACGCCACAAGGGCTTTGCCCCGTGACGCCTCGGGCGACGGCGGCGGAGGGGAGCAGAGGTGGGGCGAGGCTGTAGGAGGAGGGTAGGGGATCCCCGGTGCGGGGCGGCGCCGCCGCACAGGGAAGGGACGGGGGAGGGAGGTATGTGGAGGGAGGGAGGTATGCCCGACTAGCCAGCTCTCCTTTATAATGGGGGAGAATTTCACTTCCCCGGCCTCTGCACCAACTAGGGATGCATACGACCATTTTACTATGAGTACCATGATAAACATGGTCCTCAAAACTTGTTTTAAATGAGTATCAAGATATTTTTGATGAGTGATTCCACCACACACCAAACTTGATCCTCAATAAATGGGGGAAAACCCCTATGCATCACCTGTCAATTCTAGGAATTAAACTCGGGTCGTTAGTATGCGCAACCGCATGTCGTGTACGTGTGTTCTTTATTTAATTAATTGCTAAATTCAAACACAACGACTTACTATAAATGTTCTTTAAATATAATTAAATGACACATCTATTTACACATAATACAACTAGCAGTGTTCACATTTCGACCACACGCTACCAGGTTGCGTTACTAGCGGCGTTTCTTTCACGTGCACACTGCTAGAAGTTTCTGGCTGGCATGCATGCATGATGCACCTTACTAGCTGCGTTTGCTCAACTCGGACGTTGCTAGTTTCTTATTATCAGCAACGCTTCCATCTACCACGAGCGCTGCTGGTATTTGTCCAAGTTAGTTCACGGGAAATGATTAGGATCACCCGAAGGATAAGAACGTGTGCTTCCACCGTCTCCGTGGCTGTTGGATCTGATTTTAATCAGATGGCGCATCACCTAGACTAGGTTTCGCAACTAAGTCATTGTTGCAATTTTTCACACTTCAACAACTGGTGTGTTGCGGGATCTGGATCTGGATCTCCACGAGAACAGTGGCCACCCGTGCTCCTGCGACGCCTCCTCGCGCTGCTTTGACTGCCACCACCGACGCTCGCCACCGGCAACACGCCGACCAGGCCACTGGCGTGGGCGCGACCGCTACCATCCGCCTCCACCATGAACATCGGTTGTCGCGGTGCGTCCGAACTCAAGATGCATCCGCAGTCCTAGGGAAGCATCGGCATCCGCGTCCACCGCGAGGAGTTGCGTCCATCCCATGTGATCCCTAGGGAGCAGTGGCCCTTCTTTCGGTCGTCGTGGTCGCTGCTTGCTGCTCGCTACAGCGAATTTCTACAACAAGTTCTCTATTACAAAAAAACTGTAACAAGACCTCAGTTACAAAACAAATTAAATTCCAACTGGACCTTCGTTGCCATAAAAATTGCAACACGACCTCTGTTGCAAAAAAAACTATAACAAGACATCTGATGCAAAAATATTCTGCAACTTGACCTATCTTGCAAATTTTCCGCAACATAACCTTCCGCAACACGGCATGTCTTGCGGTGGTAAAAGGTGACCCTCGACCGCTCAATCCGTCTGATCTGACAGCTCATGAGGCGGCGGATGTTTTAGAAATATCCACCGGCCCACACATAGTAGCGCCCACGTCGTTAATAAAAGAATTCTATAAGGGTTCCTGTACTAGTGATGTGTGTCTATTAGTTTTGATTCATACAACATTCCGCTCGACGCAGCCACTGCCTCCTCCCCAAGAAAGAACCTAGGGTTTCTCCTCCTCCCGGAGGTCCATCTCGTCTTCGGCCTCCCTAGGGCCATGGAGGCATTGTGGACCCCAGCCCTTGCCAGTGGGAGGGATCTTGCTCTATTTTTTGGTATTTTTAAGAGGAGGGCAGTGATGGCTCCTTGAGGATGGAATAAGGTTCTCTCCGCCTAGCCCCATTTCGGTGATGCGTGTAGTGTCGTCTGAGGGCATGTGGAGGTGTGTCTCCGTGGATCTCATGAGATTAGGTCGGTGCTGGTCTTTGATGGATCCGCTGGATCCGGTCTTTGTTTGTCTTCATTCATATGTCTAGAAATTGGATCCCTTCGATCTATACTTATCTTCATCAGTGACGACTGTTGTTCTGGTGCGGCTTGTCATGTGTGGTCTAGCATGACGACTTCCCGACCGATTACTACAAGTTTGGCTCGGCTCATGTGAGGGAGGGGTGACAATGACGGCACGTCTACGGACATGGATATAATATTTATTATTTATGTGTTCTTTATACTACCATGGCATGATGAATAGATTGAGAGTTTCATCGGAAAAAAAGATTGACATGTTATCTTCAATACTTATAAAATTTCACATGCATTTGATTGTGCACATGAAAAAAAGGATTCTTCAGATGAAGATGGAGTAGTTGAATTTCTTTTCTATAAAATCTAGTACAAATCAATGTCAAGGATAAATTGTTATGCATTGCAATCCTACGAATCAAACAACACACATAGGGACATGAAGTTCCTACTCATGAGCTCCTATGCGCCCTTGTGAACAGTTAAATCAAAAAAATAGTAAAAAGAATCTGAAAAACTAAAAAAAATGGGGAACAAGCATTAGCGAATTTTGAATATGCATGCAAATTTTCATGAAGAAACAACAATCATAAAATGCTTCCGTAAAAATACAAAATGATCCTCCAAAAAGTCTGTCGCTTGGATCATTAACTTTGTTTCTTATGGAAGCATTTTGGAATGTTGTTTCTCCATGGAAAGTGCACTCATGTTCAGAATTCGTCAATGTTTGTTCCCAAAAAATAAGAATTTTAGATTTATTCAACTATTTTTTTGATTTTACTGCTTATGAGGGTGGATATAACCTCGTGAGCAGAGCGGTTCTTTCACACATAGGAACAATTATGAGAAATGATGTCAACTATGTCCATAGAAAAATACTACTCCCTCCAATCCTTAGTTCAAAACTTCGACAATTATTGTTGGAATTTTGCTAGTAGGCCTTTGGCCCAAAGCCCAACTAAAATTCTGAAATTCTCTTGGTCCATTCATGCACACATGTGAGTGGATTAAGTGAGACTAGAGTTTAGTCCCACCATGAAAGTTGAGTGAGACTTGCACCTCTTTATAAAGTGAGCTCTTCTACCACTTGTATGAGCATGAGAAGAGGATACCTACACACGCGCTCCTCCTCCTTGCTCGCCTCGCCACGTCACGACGCGGCGCGGCGCGACGCGAGTTGCAGGATTGAGACGAGCCGAGGATAGAGCTATGCACGTTGTCTATATTTTTGCTGCTCGGGGAAAATTAATGAGTCATTAATTAATAATTAACGGACGCGTTAATTACTGAACCGTTTCCGATTCTTTTGGATCGTGACGACTCAGACGTGGGGTTTACTCCCACGACCTACCCGGCCCGCAATATATAGTCAGGCAGACGTCTACCCTAGCCGTCGTTGCTTCGTATGGTTTCGCACCACCGTTCAAGATCATTGCGCCACCGAACAAGTCTTCTCCATCCCTTCTTTCGGCATGCACCACAAGAAGGGACAGCAAGCCTCCGGAACCCCGCCTCTCGTGATCCTGTAAGGGACAGGGGCGATCAGGTTTTTGGGGAGCGCGCTCGCGCTACTACTGGCAGCAACGATTTCGCCAAAGATGACTTCTTCCCCGACCTCGGCAACCCCATCCTCGACGACATGGGCGACAACCTCAACGTCGGCGGTGCTGCTCCCGCTGCACCGTATGTGATTCTATCCTTCTTGTTCGAGATCATGGTAGAATTCATGTTTCTAGCATGTGCCCTAGATGTGATCTGTTCTTCTACTATGCTAGTTCGCATGATTAGTTTAATCTCTGCTATTGCTGTCATGATTTTTCTTCTGTTTATTCGGATTAAATCTCGTAGTAATTTGCTCATATTTCCAACAATCCAAAAACCTGATTATAGGCAATTTACTCCGAGTGGTTTTGCTGCGCATTTGAAGCCGCCTGCCTTTAAGGCGGTGCAATATAAAAGGTGGTGCACGAGAGTAGTCTACTGGTTTCAGAACATGTGCTGCTATGACGCCACTAAGGGCAAGCCTGAGGGCGATCTTAATCCAGCACAGCTGGAAGCTCTTGAGAAGATCGATACTCTCTTTAAAGGCGCTCTTCTGAGTGTTCTTGATGATTCCATTGTGGATTAGTATATGTTGTTTGACAACGGCAAGGACATGTGGGCTGCGCTTGAGGCCAAGTTTGGTGCCTCGGACGCTGGCAGCGAGTTGCACGTCATGGAGCAATTCTATGACTACAAGATTACTGATGAGCGCTCTGTTGTACAGCAAGCTCATGAGATACAGTCGCTCGTAAAGGAACTCGAGTACGTCAAGTGTGTGTTGCCGGACAAATTTGTTGCCGGCGGCATCATTGCCAAGCTTCCACCTTCATGGAACAATTTTGCTACTTCACTGAAACACAAGAGATAGGAGTTGGGGATCTCATTGGTACTCTTGATGTTGAAGAGAAGGCGAGAACAAAGGACACACGTGCTTGAGTTGCTGAGGGAGCTTCTAGTGCCCACATGGTACAGAAGAAGAACTTCCAGCCCAACAAGTTCAAAAATAACAACAAAACTCAGGGCAAAGGCAAGTTTGATACAAAGAACAAGACGTCACATTCTACCAACTTCTAGAAGAATTCTCATAAGAAGGGGAAGGGACTGTGCCATGTCTGCGGTGATCCTAATCACTGTGCTCCGAAGTGTCCTAACTGCTTTGAGGAGCGCAAACATGAGAAGAGCAGCAAGTCCGCTAATGTTGTAATCGGTGATACTGATATGAAGGAATCTGGGTACGGTATTCTTCCTACCATCCTTTCAGTATTTGAATCTCCTGATTAGTTAATTGACACCGGTGCCAATGTACATGTTTGTGCTGACGCCTCCATGTTTTCTTCTTACCAGGTCACATGGACTTCTCCCGTGCTGATGGGGAACGGGCCACATGCCATCGTTCGAGGTGTTGGTACGGTCGATCTGAATTTACTTTGGGGAAGACCGTGCGTCTGAAGAATGTTCATCATGTGTCATCCATCAATAAAAATTGTCGGATCATGGGTTCCGGCAGACCCTTAAGGTTCGAACTCTGGGGTGCGCGCGGAGATTCTGCCCACCACCCCTCCGTCTCGCAAGGATCTAAACTACCGAAAGAACAGCACAAAGAACACAGAGTTTATACTAGTTCGGGCCACCGTTGTGGTGTAATACCCTACTCTAGTTTTGTGGGTGGATGGATTGCCTCTGGGCCGATGATGATGATGATCAGTACAAAGGAGAACTGCCTCGCGAGGGCCTGTTCTTGGCTAGGACGATGAACTGCTAGGGAAGTTCAGCCGCCCTTCTCTCTCCCTCTCCTTGCTCGGATTCCGGATACTAGATGCCTCTACCCTGGGGGTGGCTAGTCCTATTTATAGGCAAAGGCCTTGGGCCTCTCCCCAAATATTGAGCGGGAAGGGCGCCAACAATTGGCCAATTCGAAGGGGAACATACAGTACACTTATCCTGACCAAAGTTGGTCTTCGCCTGCCAAAGGCCCTGTGGTGACGCCGCTCTGGGCTCCACGATGAGCTCATTCCCACCGTTGGACTGGTCTTGGTCTCGTTGCACCGAAATGGATGCCTTTGCTTGATCCTCTCGCCTGCGCTTGCCCCCTTTGCACCAAAGAGGAAAGGGTAGGACACTGGGCGGTCTGGCGCCCTCCTGGCACCCTTGGTCGTCACGGATTGCATCATGGGCACCTCGCGAGGTACCCTGCCTTGATCTCTCCGCTTCCTCATCAGCCAGCCTGAGGAGGTCACGCCTGAGGAAGCACTGCGTCGTCCTCCCCGCGAGGCTTGGCCCCTCGCGAGGGTCTTGAGTCTTGCATTGATGCTGATGGGCCGTACTGGACCTCCATTCGAGCCATGCCGCAAGCCGCAGGCAGGCAAGTCTGGGGACCCCCGTTCCCAGAACACCGACAGTAGCCCCCGGGCCCAAGGCGCACCCGAACTTGGCCGGGCCGAAAGGCGAAAGGGCAAGGGCGAAGCGCCGCGGGCCCTAACAGCATGCGGCCTCGGGCGCCGTGTGGCAGTTGATTGGACGTGGGCGGCACTGTTTGCCCACGCTCCCTTATTTTGCGCCGCGCTAGGTTGCCCCACAGTTGTACACAGCCGCCCCTCTTCCTGTTGCTCGACTATCCCTTGTTCTTCCTTCCTTCAAACTCTGACTCCTACCTGTCATCCCATCTCACATCTCCTTTCTCCCGTCCTCAATCATGGCTCCGACGAAGAAAGAGAAAGGGAAGAAGCATGTGCTTCCTTCTCATCCGCCGCCGTAGGCGGCCCCCGCCGTTGGCCAGTCAATCATACGCAATCTCGAGTGCCTGGATAAGCTCAGCCCGGCCTTGGCCACTGTCTTCAACGAGTGTGGGAGGACGACGGCCTGGCCTACGTCTCACCTCCCCTCCGACAGGATAATCACCGAGGTTCATTACTTTGCTGACGCCTTGTGGGCGGGTCTGGTTCCCCCCTTCTCTGATTTCTTCAACGCCGTCCTCACCCATTACCAGATCCACATGATGCATCTGGGCCCTGAATCCATCGCCCTCCTTTCAGTTTTTGCTTTTGTCTGTGAGGCGCTGATGGGCATCCCTCCTTCCATTGCCCTGCTGCGCCACTTCTTCTCCCTGCGTCTTGCCGACCCCGCTCAATGCTCGGCATGCGTGAGCTTCTCGCTGCGCCTGAGACTGCAGCTTCTGGTATTGACTTCAAGCTCCCCACACCTTCAGCTGGGGAGGCTACGCCCTGCTGGCTTCCAAGGGCCTCGCGAGAACCCTGTGGTGGTGACCGCCCTTCCGGTCGGCTTAGGCGAATCCTCCTCAAGTGGCGGAGCAGGGAGGCAGGAGACAACGGAGGCCGAGAAAGCTCCTGATGAGGTGACTGCAACTGGCGGTGCTCTCGAGTGGGCAGCTCCTGAGGCCCGTGCTGCCGAGGCCGTTGGTGTGGCGCAGTCGCCTCCGATGTCCGGGGCCATGGCTGCGTCTTCTGCCAAGGTATCCGGCAGCACGCGCCAGGCCGGCGTCCCTGACGCGGATAGCGCTGCTGCTTTGCCGACGCCGTGAGTTGATCCTTGCGCCCTCCTTCTGGGCCGCTTTCGTGTGGACTTCGAGGCCCTCCGGAGGAAAAGGGAGGCTCTAGGTGACGACTCCCCTTGTCGCTTGCTGAAGCGCCGGAAGTACTTCGCCACCGACGTGTAAGCCTCCTCCTTTTCCGGCTCCTGATCCCTTTGTTGCGTCTACTGATTCTGGCTCTACAGGCCCCTTCCTGACGAGGTCGTGGAGGCCGTCGAGGTGCCGCCTCTTTTGGCTCCACCTCCCCCATCGCCCCTGGACGTCCCGAGCAGCACGGCTCTTGTGGTGAGGACGAACAAGGAGGCGGACCGTCCTGAGGTGCCCCGCAGCCCTTCTCTTCCTGCGATCTTCCTTCGTGGGCCCTCTCTTGGCGTGGCCAGCCTGCCGTGGGCTTCTCATCTGGTCGCGGGCTGCGACTGGCTGAGGCGCCCCCCGTGCCCTTCGCCTGGAGACATGCCGGCCCCAGGCCGAACTTCCGGCGTGGCGCGAGCGGCCGTCGTGGGCGCGCCAGCCCCCATCCCCCTGCCCGGAGAGGGAGCGATGATCCATGCCCCCAGGCGCTTGCCTGGGGCAGACGAGGGCGTGGGTGTGATGCCCGGATAATCAAGCTATAGTAATCCCCTACTAATGATGACACGTCACCTCTGTCACTGTAGTTAATCTCGGGTTAATTCGAAACCATTTCAAATTTAAATCCTAAATAAGTCAAACAATAAAACTTTTCAAATATTAAAACTAAAATGTTCGGAGTGATGCAAATAATGCATAGGTAATTATGGCGGAGGAACTACACTTTTATAAAATGTTCAAATACTCTAAAATGATTTAAACAGTAGCAAAATCAATTATATAAATGCCTTTGGTATTTTATAAATTGCTAAACTATTTTAATTCGGGGTAAAAACTTTTCATCGAAGTGGGTTATTCTCGAACATTACTTTAGGGGCTATTGTCATATTTTACTAAACTAAAATTAATGTGTAACTAAAAGAAAACAGAAACAAAAAAATTAAATAAAAAGAAAACAGAGATAAATAAAAGACAACCCCCTCCCTGACTGGGCCATGGACCGTTGGTCGAAGGGGCCGGCCGGCCCAGCCGACCCACTCCTGCACCCCCTGGCCTACTAGGCCTCATCCCCTCCCCGTGACCTAGCGCCGACACCCACTCCCCCCCACTCGCTCTCTCCCTTCCCCCCTAATCTAGATCGAGATCGGGGCACGATCCCACCGCGTTGTATCCCCGCCCGCGACTCGACGCCGTCTCCCGTCGCCCCTGACGCCGCTGGAGGCCGCCTCGACCACGCCTCCCTCGCCGGCCTGCCTCCCCGACATCGCCCGTCGTCTTCGTCCTCCTCCCCGCCGGTCTGCGTCCTCCGACGCCGTCGTCCCCATCGACCACCCCGACCCCCGCTGCCCCTTTGCCTACCGGCTCAACGTGAGCCCTCGCTTCCTCCCCCCTCTCTCTCTCTCTGGATGCCCTCTGCCCTTAAGACCTCACGGTCGTCTAGTTGGACGCCGGAGGCGTCGATTCGAAGCCTCACCGCCGCGCGCTCGCCGCTCCCCTCTGCCGCCCGCTCGCCGCTCGCCGCGCGCGTGGCCCCGCCTCGTCAGCGCTGCGGTGGCCTTGCCGGCCCACGCGCCCACAGCCCCCCCTCTCGCTCGCGGCGTTGCCCCCCCAGCGCTCTCCTGCGCGCGCAGCCCTCCGCCGGCGCCGCCCTTCGTCGGCGCTGCCCGCTACTTCCCCCTGGCTGCGCGCGCCTGCACGGGCGACGCCCGTAACCCGCACGCCCGCTAAGCGCCCCCTGTGCATATGACAGGTGGAGCCACACCCCTGAAACGTTTTACAAAAATAAATAAATGATAATAATAAAAATAATTAAAATTAACAATTGTAATTAATTAACTTAATTAATTATGTTTAATTAACCAAATTAATTACAGTGAATAAACCTATTTAATTAGTTAGACTAACTAAACCTGGTTAGTTGGTGTTCAGCCTATGGCATGTGGGACCCAACGATCAGTTTGACTAGTCAAACAGTCACAGCTAACCGCTGACAACACTCTGACATCTTGCTGATGTCATAATTGCATTTTCTAATTTAATTAATTCTGTTAATTCTAAAAATGATTTAAATCTTTAAAAATTAATATCAAATAATCCATAACTCGGATGAAAATACTTTGTACATGAAAGTTGCTCAGAACGACGAGACGAACCCGGATACGCAGCCCGTTCGTCCACTACACATCCCTAACCTATCGAACTTGCAACTTTCCCCCTCCGGTTCAGCTGTCCGAAAACGCGAAACACCGGGAATACTTTCCCGGATGTTTCCCCCTTCACCGGTATCACCTCGTACCGCTTTAGAACACGTCTAGCTCTGCCCGTTGTCCTGTTATGCACTTGCTTGCTATGTATTTACTGTTTCTTCCCCCTCTTCTCTCCGGTAGACCCCGTGATGATGCTGACACCCCTGTGGTCGACTACGTCACCGACGAACCCTCCTTGTCTGAGCAACCAGGCAAGCCCCCCCTTTGATTACCAGATATCGCCTATTCTTCTCTATACTGCTTGCATTAGAGTAGTGTAGCATGTTACTGCTTTCAGTTAATCCTATACTGCTGCATAGCCTGTCCTTGCTACTACTGTTGTTACCTTTACCTGCTATCCTACTGTTTAGTATAGGATGCTAGTGTTCCATTAGTGGCCCTACACTCTTGTCCGTCTGCCATGCTATACTACTGGGCCGTGATAACTTCGGTAAGTGATCGCGGGCATATGCTATATACTTTACACTGTTACATTACCTGTGATACTGTTCGGAGATGGGGGCTGAAGGGGCAGGTGGTTCCACCCAGGTAGTGGTGGGCATGGGTTCCCGACGGCCCCCGTCTGTTACTTTGTGGCGGAGCGACAGGGCAGGTTCAGACCACCTAGGAGAGAGGTGGGCCTGGCCCTGGTCGGCGTTCGCAGATACTTAACACGCTTAACGAGATCTGGGTATTTGATGTGACCCCTGCGCGCATAGGTTTAGACCGCCGTGCTGACCGCTCTGTTGTGCCTAGGTGGGGCTGCGACGTGTTGATCTTCCGAGGCCGGGCATGACCCAGGAAAGTGTGTCCGGCCAAATGGGATCAAGCGTGTTGGGTTATGTGGTGCACCCCTGCAGGGAAGTTTATCTATTCGAATAGTCGTGTCCCTCGGTAAAAGGACGACCCGGAGTTGTACCTTGACCTTATGACAACTAGAACCGGATACTTAATAAAACACACCCTTCCAAGTGCCAGATACAACCCGGTGATCGCTCTCTAACAGGGTAACGAGGAGAGGATCGCCGGGTAGGATTATACTATGCGATGCTACTTGGAGGACTTCAGTCTACTCTCTTCTATATGCTGCAAGACGGAGGCGACCAGAAGCGTAGTCTTCGATAAGACTAGCTATCCCCCTCTTATTCTGGCATTCTGCAGTTCAGTCCACTGATATGGCCCTTTACACATATACCCATGCATATGTAGTGTAGCTCCTTGCTTGCGAGTACTTTGGATGAGTACTCACGGTTGCCTTGTTTCCCCTTTTCCCCATCTCTCTACCCGATTGCTGCAATCAGACGATGGAGCTCAGGATCCAGACGCCACCGTCGACGATGACTCCTACTACACTGGAGGTGCCTACTACTACGTGCAGCCCGCTGGCGACGACCAGGAGTAGTTAGGAGGATCCCAGGCAGGAGGCCTGCGCCTCGTTTGATCTGTATCCCTGTTTGTGCTAGCCTTCTTAAGGCAAACTTGTTTAACTTATGACTGTACTCAGATATTGTTGCTTCCGCTGACTCGTCTATGATCGAGCACTTGTATTCGAGCCCTCGAGGCCCCTGGCTTGTATTATGATGCTTGTATGACTTATTTATGTTTTAGAGTTGTGTTGTGATATCTTCCCGTGAGTCCCTGATCTTGATCGTACACATTGCGAGCATGATTAGTGTACGATTGAATCGGGGGCGTCACAAGTTGGTATCAGAGCCGACTGCCTGTAGGAATCCCCCTTTCCATCTCCTTGGCCGAAGTTGAGTCTAGACATTGTAGAAACTTTTACTAACTTGGCTGTGTGCCTTACGGGCCCACGTCGCCATCGGGTGGTAGTAGGATCTTTTACTCCATGACCTATACTCTGGGACTCTGACATCTCTTCTATTCGGGTTAAATGATTTTGCTAAAATCTAACTCTAGGTTCTCGTTATCACTTTCACCCGGAGAGCCCCTTATTACTGATGATCGTCTGCTCCACGTGAAGACCCTGAAGATACTCTTCGCTATTAACCCGAGAACTTGTGTTCATCGCATTTGCAATTTCCCTTCTACCGTCAACCCTTATGATAACTACTTGCAGTTGTCATTCTTACATTCATCCCTAGTTGGTCTTGTTATTATAGGATACCCCGTAATACTCGACGTTGTTTCAATAATCCTTTGAGCTTAGTGCCTTGTTGTTCATTGTCACCTGAATACCCTTACGGATAATTCTCGCACTTATCGAGTATCCGCTCATCCCCCAGTTGTTCATGTGTTTCACAATAGTCTTGGAAATACTATTAAATCCTCCGAAAATCCTTGCAGCCTTATTGCTCTACAAATACTTGTCTGCTTGCATTATGGATGCTTTCCATATGTCTGGAAAAATTCATTAGTATCCTTAGACACCGTCATTTTGATCCTATTGATTCAACATGAGTGCGAATACACGCAATCATCGGTTGATCCTTTTAAATTATCTATCCGGCTCAGATGTCATTTTGAACATGAGCTGGTTCGCGACCAAACTATTTGTCGTCAATTGTGCCTCTGGTCTATCCAACCTATCTATCCTTGATCGGGGCGTTTGCTCCTGATCCTATGTTTGGACATCACAATTCTTTTGTTATCTAAACTTCGAATTATTCAGATGTTCTATAATATGATGCACGCGGATTCTTTCTTCGTCTTATTGAGTACCGATACTCACATCAGCTCCGTTGTGGATTGCACGATCCATTGTTGGATTTCATCTGACATCGTCCTTCATATTCAATAACCTTGTGATCCTTTCCACGGGTATATAATGCCTTTGGTAAATTGTATTCTTTGCTTTGTCAACCATGCTCTACTTTTGAGCTTGTGTTAATTACTCCTGAAGTTCATGGTACATGTTCTAAGAAGCCCCGATGGCCTGAACCTATGCCTTCCTTAATATGTGTGAACTCGAAAGTTTTCACGAGTCATACTCATCTGGTGCTTCGCCAGATAAAATTTCAACACTACAACTTCTTCAAAAACGGGAAGTGAATGAAAGGTTATGCATTGAAGAAGTGGGAGTCGACCTTGAACTTTGCATTCATGCCCATGGACACGATGATATCCTATCATGGAAGCTTCTTGTAACAATAATTATCCCCTTGATATAATTTCATATTATACCTGGGATCTGGCCTTTTGCAATCGTGGTTTCGACCATATTCTCGTTTAGGTACTGTTTCTCGTGCAAGTTTAAGCACTTGTCTTCTGCAGAGCAATACCCCAGTCCAACCTCTACTTTGATATGTCGTCGAGTATTACCCCCTGGTATCTCGAGGATACCACGGAATACATAACTTCTTATGAGTTCTTCATCAACTATTATTCTTGCCGATTCCATTTTTCCAACAGGTTCTCAGTTGTAAGAACCCCTCAAGGACACCGACAACTGAATTGAGTCCGCACTACGATTCAACAACTCTTGGTAACCTTCATTACTTACGAGTCTGAACTCGATCACGTCATTCCGAGCCTACTCGGCTATATCATTATTGTGCCAAATTTTAACTGCGCTGCCTGGTCCTTCTTTCCGGAGCACAATTTTGACGATGAGCTAAGCTTACGTCGATCCTCCTCGTCATATCATTTTGCCTTGAACAACAAGCTTGATTTCAAGTTTGTGTCCTACACATGGTTCCAATAACCTTGCGCTTCATCATTCCTTTGACTTGATGTCATCGCTGATTGATTACATCTTCATGAAATCTCTCGACAAATGTGTCGTGATCATCATCAACCTTATGAGCTCTTCCAGGATATCAATTGAGTTCATGATGAGAAATACCGTCCTTGCCCTCGATGATTTCTGTTGTCATCGATCACTTTAATGCCTCTCCTCCAACACAAACTTGTTCGTGTTCTGTGTTATACCTTGAGTTCCTTGCTATCCAACAGTTGTTCTTAATTACCCTGGAGTATTAACATCGGTTATGTCAAGAATGTCGTGAGAATTTCTCCACCTCTTCAGAATTCTTGATATATTATTACTTCTCGTCATCTCCGTTCATTCCTTAGTCCCTCCCTGTTGTTTCTAACCGGAATACCGACAACTGGACTAGGATGTGTGAATTCAAAGCTTCTAGCAACCCTATTGTATGAAGTTAATGGTCGATATTTCATTCTTAGATCATTGATTATCGAATCACCATTCTAACATTAGTCATGCTACCTAAGTCCATATTTCGGGTGCACCTTTCAACCAATGTTTAACTGGGTATGTTTTACTCGAGCATACATCATTATATCATTTGATCCGACAAATGATATTTCCTTGTTCACATAATTGTGGAAATCCATCTTTTGTTAATCTCGATGAATTACCGATGAGTCCATCAGCCACCCCCTCATCCTCTCGTTGGATTACTGATGAACTCATGTTTCGGAACTCGCTTCCATAGTTCATTCCCGAGAATTTTACAATGTCGTCTCGTCAATTTGTTTTGCACCTTCTCTTCTCAGGCATCCCGAGTCTGAGGTATCCTGACACCAATCAGATCTGAATCTCGGTCAGATATGATGGTTGGAACATATTTTCAAGAATTATAACATTGTTCCTCATATGACCTGGGAAGGTGATGTCATGCCTAGCGCACCTGGCTGGAGACCCTATTGTTGTAGTTTCCTTTTCAGCAAGGCTATCCTTTCTTCCATGAGGAAATTGTAAGACTTATTCTATAAGTTGTTCCTGATGGATCCTTTTTGTTTCCAAAGTTTGACCTTTGCTTGAAGACCATGTCAATGCTATCTCGAAGCATATTTGTGGTACTCTCATCATCGATAAGAACATTTGAAGCGCCATGCTAAATGTTTCCTGCTCAATTATCCAAACACTACTGCATGGGTAATGTCAGGAAATTTCTCTCTCCTTACCTAAAGAGTTTTCTACATGATATCCTGTCATGGATATCATGCTCTACTTGTCCTTGGGAAGGTTATACCCTTGAAATATGTGTTTAAGCACATTTTTCTTTCCATTGTTCTGTTTAAACCTGATAATCACTTTTTCCTTTCCATTGGTTTATTTAAACCTTCTTGTGATCTATATGATCTAAGCAGTAATTTTCTCCTGCTTAGGTAAACACCCTGGTGGACTATTCTGGAAGTAAGGCCCTGTTACTATTGTTGTTGACATTCCGGTAACCACCCATGGACAAGAACTTTGCCTATTGGTCTGCCTCGTTCAACGAGCAGGAAGATGGTTCTCTTCGTCCCTCGCCCTTGGTACCGATGTTGTTGCCGACATAACCGACAGACTATCCTCTGACATGCCTTGCTCACTTGATCGTGCAAGGTGTCATCGCCCTTCATACTTTTAACCCACATGGTGGGCCCATAACCCACAGTTCCACAGAATCGAAACTTGACTCTTGTGTACACCCCCTGTTCCCAAGGTTGTTCCTTGCACAAGGCCTCGTATGTAATTCACGAGCCAACTTCTGAGAGATCATCAATTCTGGTATCAAGCACAATACTTATTCATGTTGCTTGAACCCCTTTCACACTTTGTTTCAGGCATCGAACGATTTCCTACCCGCTCGAAAACTTCTCATGGTACCTACTTATTTTGCTCTCGATGTTGTCTACCAGATAGGCAACAATGTAGCGGCCCGTTCTTCCGAAGTTACCCCTTGACCTTCGTACGTACGATGGAGTTCCTGAGGAAAGGATGCCGACTTCATCATGATGACTGAAGCATAGGAATAAAGACATCATTGTAATGGATCAACCTCTTCGAGACGAGAAACCAGCACCGAGAAGACCCGTTAGAATTTTGTAACCAAATCCCTTCCCCCTTAATCCCCTCTTAAATCTCGGGACGAGATTTCTTGTAGTGGAGGAGAATTGTGACGCCCGGATAATCAAGCTACAGTAATCCCCTACTAATGATGACACGTCACCTCTGTCACTGTAATTAATCTTGGGTTAATTTGAAACCATTTCAAATTTAAATCGTAAATAAGTCAAACGATAAAAGTTTTCAAATATTAAAACTAAAATGTTCGGAGTGAGCCAAATAATGCATAGGTAATTATGGCGGAGGAACTACACTTTTATAAAATGTTCAAATACTCTAAAATGATTTAAACAGTAGCAAAATCAATTATATAAATGCCTTTGGTATTTTATAAATTGCTAAACTATTTTAATTCGGGGTAAAAACTTTTCATCGCAGTGGGTTATTCTGGAACATTACTTTAGGGGCTATTGTCATATTTTACTAAAATGAAATTAATGTGTAACTAAAAGAAAACAGAAACAAAAAATTAAATAAAAAGAAAACAGAGATAAATAAAAGACAACCCCCCTCCCTGACTGGGCCCTGGACCGTTCGTCGAAGGGACCGGCTGGCCCAGCCGACCCACTCCTGCACCCCCCTGGCCTACTAGGCCTCATCCCCTCCCCGTGACCTAGCACCGACACCCACTCCCCCCCCCCCCGCCCCACTCGCTCTCTCCCTTCCCCCCCCCCCGATCTAGATCGAGATCGGGGCACGATCCCACCGTGTTGTATCCCCGCCCGCGACTCGACGCCGTCTCCCATCGCCACTGAAACCGCTGGAGGCCGCCTCGACCACGCCTCCCTCGCCGGCCTGCCTCCCCGACGTCGCCCGTCGTCTCCGTCCTCCTCCCCGACGGTCTGCGTCCTCCGACGCCGTCGTCCCCATCGACCACCCCGACCTCCGCTGCCCCTTTCCCTACCGGCTCAACGTGAGCCCTCGCTTCCTCCCCTCTCTCCCTCTCTCTCTAGATGCCCGCTGCCCTTAAGACCTCGCGGTCGTCCAGTTGGACGCCAGAGGCGTCGATCCGAAGCCTCACCGCCGCGCGATGTCGCCACCGGCGCGCTGCCGCACAGGCACGTTCGCCCACCGCCTGCAACTGCCACTGCTGGCCGCACCTCTCCTCCTCTCCCCTGCCCGCCTCTGCTCTCGTGCCGTCATGTCGCGCCCGACCCTCGCCCCGCATCCATCTCGCTCTCGCCGGCGCTACTGCCTTCGCTCCGCCCTCCTGCACGGCCGTCGCGCTGACCCCCCCCTCCCGCGGCCGTCCCCTCTGCCGCCCGCTCGCCGCTCGCCGCGCGCGTGGCCCCGCCTCGCCAGCGCTACGATGGCCTTGCCGGCGCACGCGCCCGCAACCCCCCCTCTCGCTCGCGGCGTTGCCCCCCCAGCGCTCTCCCGCGCGTGCAACCCTCCGCCGGCGCCGCCTTTCGCCGGCGCTGCCCGCTACTTCCCCCTGGCCGCGCGCGCCTGCATGGGCGACGCCCGTAACCCGCACGCCCGCTAAGCGCCCCCTGTGCATATGACAGGTGGGGCCACACCCCTGAAATGTTTTATAAAAATAAATAAATGATAATAATAAAAATAATTAAAATTAACAATTTTAACTAATTAATTATGTTTAATTAACCAAATTAATTACAGTTAATAAACCTATTTAATTAGTTAGACTACCTAAACCTGGTTAGTTAGTGTTCAGCCTATGGCATGTGGGACCCAACGGTCAGTTTGACTTGTCAAACAGTCAAATGTGACCGCTGACATCACCCTGACATCTTGCTGATGTCATAATTGCATTTTCTAATTTAATTAATTCTGTTAATTCTAAAAATGATTTAAATCTTTAAAAATTAATATCAAATAATCCATAACTCGGATGAAAATACTTTGTACATGAAAGTTGCTCAGAACGACGAGACGAACCCGGATACGCAGCCCGTTCATCCGCCACACATCCCTAAGCTATCGAACTCGCAACTTTCCCCCTCCGGTTCAGCTGTCCGAAAATGCGAAACACCGGGAATACTTTCCCGGATGTTTCCCCTTCATTGGTATCACCTCGTACCGCGTTAGAACACGTCTAGCTCTGCCCGTTGTCCTGTTATGCACTTGCTTGCTATGTATTTACTGTTTCTTCCCCCTCTTCTCTCGGTAGACCCCGTGATGATGCTGACGCCCCTGTGGTCGACTACGTCACCGACGAACCCTCCTTGTCTGAGCAACCAGGCAAGCCCCCCCTTTGATCACCAGATATCGCCTATTCTTCTCTATACTGCTTGCATTAGAGTAGTGTAGCATGTTACTGCTTTCAGCTAATCCTATACTGCTGCATAGCCTGTCCTTTCTACTACTGTTGTTACCTTTACCTGCTATCCTACTGTTTAGTATAGGATGCTAGTGTTCCATTAGTGGCCCTACACTCTTGTCCATCTGCCATGCTATACTACTGGGCCGTGATCACTTCGGGAAGTGATCGCGGGCATATGCTATATACTTTACAATGTTACATTACCTGTGATACTGTTCGGAGATGGGGGCTGAAGGGGCAGGTGGTTCCACCCAGGTAGTGGTGGGCATGGGTTCCCGATGGCCCCCGTCTGTTACTTTGTGGCGGAGCGACAGGGCAGGTTCAGACCACCTAGGAGAGAGGTGGGCCTGGCCCTGGTCGGCGTTCGCAGATACTTAACACGCTTAACGAGATTTGGGTATTTGCTCTGAGTCTGGCCATTTGGTCTATACGCACTAACCATCTACGCAGGAGTAGTTATGGGTATCCCGGCGTCGTGGTATCAGCCGAAGCCTTCGTGACGTCAGCGACTGAGTGGCGCGTGCCGCATTGGATCGTAAGCTCGCACTTGTATTAAGGGGGCTAGATCTGCTTCCGGCCGCGTACGCAACGTGCAGGTGTGCTCAGGGCGATGGGCCTAGACCCCTGCGCGCATAGGTTTAGACCGGCGTGCTGACCGCTCTGTTGTGCCTAGGTGGGGCTGCGACGTGTTGATCTTCCGAGGCCGGGCATGACCCAGGAAAGTGTATCCGGCCAAATGGGATCAAGCGTGTTGGGTTATGTGGTGCACCCCTGCAGGAAAGTTTATCTATTCGAATAGCCGGTCCCTCGGTAAAAGGACGACCCGGAGTTGTACCTTGACCTTATGACAACTAGAACCGGATACTTAATAAAACACACCCTTCCAAGTGCCAGATACAACCCGGTGATCGCTCTCTTACAGGGTAACGAGGAGAGGATCGTCGGGTAGGATTATACTATGCGATGCTACTTGGAGGACTTCAGTCTACTCTCTTCTATATGCTGCAAGACGGAGGCGACCAGAAGCGTAGTCTTCGATAAGACTAGCTATCCCCCTCTTATTCTGGCATTCTGCAGTTCAGTCCACTGATATGGCCATTTACACATATACCCATGCATATGTAGTGTAGCTCCTTGCTTGCGAGTGCTTTGGATGAGTACTCACGGTTGCCTTGTTTCCCCTTTTCCCCATCTCTCTACCCGATTGCTGCAATCAGACGATGGAGCTCAGGATCCAGACGCCACCATCGACGACGACTCCTACTACACTGGAGGTGCCTACTACTACGTGCAGCCCGCTGGCGACAACCAGGAGTAGTTAGGAGGATCCCAGGCAGGAGGCCTGCGCCTCGTTCGATCTGTATCCCTGTTTGTGCTAGCCTTCTTAAGGCAAACTTGTTTAACTTATGTCTGTACTCAGATATTGTTGCTTCCGCTGACTCGTCTATGATCGAGCACTTGTATTCGAGCCCTCGAGGCCCCTGGCTTGTATTATGATGCTTGTATGACTTATTTATGTTTTAGAGTTGTGTTGTGATATCTTCCCGTGAGTCCCCGATCTTGATCGTACACATTGCGAGCATGATTAGTGTACGATTGAATCAGGGGCATCACAGTGGGAGACGTGCTCGAGCGTGCTCGGGAGCGCCGCGCTCGCCGCCGCGAATTCCTTCAAAGGGCGAGCGGCGCGGTGGACCTTCTTGGGGAGGAGCTCGCTGATGAAGACGCGCGCTTGGAGGTCGAGGGCCTGCGCCTTCTCGCGGAGAGGCGCGAGCTGGAGGCCGCTGTCGCCCTCGTGCGCCGCCAGCACGACCTTGAAGACGAAGAAGCGAAGACGTCACTGGAGGCCTCCCGGGTGGCCCGATCCCAGGTCGCTGAAGAGGCCCTGGGGGTCGACCGACAACGAGAGGCGGCGGAGGAGCGGGCTCGGGAGCTCCTGGCCCGATGCCTCTTGCTGGAGGAGCAAGTGGAACTGCGCGAGGCGGCCCTTGCGTCGATGAGGGTGGCCTCTGGCGACCCAGCCGGGCTCCAGAGACGTGAAGAGGCGCTGACGCTGGAGGCCGCCGAACGTACCCGTGAGTACGAGCGGCTGGAGATGAGGGCGGAAGATGAAGTTGCTGCTCGGGAGGCGCATGTCTCGGAGGAGGTCTGTCGCTGGGTGGCATCAGCGCGCCAAGGCCTCGAGCGTGAGTTTGAGAGGAAGCTGGAGTTGATCCGGGTTGAAGCTGAGGGGAGGACCGCGGCCCTGAGGGCCCAACGAGACGAAGCGACGCGGCGAGCCGACGCTTCTCGGGCCGCCCTTGAGGCAGCGCAAAAGGAGTTGGCTGCCTTCCAGGCCGAGGTGCTCCGCCTTCGTCAGCAGGTGGAAGAGGCCGAGGATGTCAAGCGTCAGAACGCCAATGAGATACGCCAGCGGCAGGTCCTGGAGCACGTGCACGGCCCCATGCTGGCTACGCTCAGGGAGAGGGCCAACGCAGCCTTGGGAAACATCTGCGAGGAGGCCATCGACGAGCCGCATACGGTCAACTATGCTGGCAACCTGCAGTTCTTCACTGCCGTGGTGACGCAGATGGAGGCATGGTCGACCAGGGCCGACAGGTTGGTGGAGGAGAGCAGCCGTGCCTTGCTTGGGCGCCCTTTTTCCCGCGTCTTCAGCCATCTTCAGGACATGGATCCCCACTTTGACTTTGATGCCGTCATCGCCCCAGTCCCCCAGGCCGCCCGAGGCGACCTGGCGAGCTGGGTGGAAAATAACGTGGACGCTCTTGTGCAGGCCTTTGCTTCGGATAACGATGGCGTGATCGTGGCTGCCGAGGAAGGCGGTGTGGTGGACGGTCTCGGCGCCGCTGACGATGATGCAGGCAGCGGTGGCGAGTCCGGTGACATCAGCGGCGGCTCGGGAGGTGCTCCTGAGGATGCCTTGGGGGATTTGTCCGACTGACTGCGTGTTGCTCCTGTCTTTTTGTCCTGCATAGGTAGAACTCAGTTGTTTGGCCTGATGGTCGTGAGAGCATTTTGGGAGGGGGAGCCCCTCGTGTAAAACTTGTGTAGATCGTACTAGCAGCTATTATATTGTGCGAGCATCCGTGCCCGGCGGCTAGTTGGTTTACCTTTGCTTCGCGCAGGCCTCGAGGCAGCTGGTGGCGTCCTGAGCATTTTTAGTTGAAATCATAAGATGCGCAAGTGCTGTCAGTGAGGGGCTTCACAGGCGCTGGCCTTCTTCACAGGCTCCGGGCCTTCTTATAAACGCGGTAGCTTCACAGGCATTCGCCTTCTTCACAGGCTCCGGGCCTTTTTATAGACGCGGTAGCTTCACAGGCATTCGCCTTCTTCACAGGCTCTGGGCCTTCTCCGGAGTGCAACGGCTTCACAGGCGTTCGCCTTCTTTACAGGCTCTGGGCCTTTTTCCTGAGTGCAACAGCTTCACAGGCGTTCGCCTTCTTCACAGGCTCTGGGCCTTTTTCCTGAGTGCAACAGCTTCACAGGCGTTCGCCTTCTTCACAGGCGTTCGCCTTCTTCATAGGCTCTGGGCCTTTTTCCTGAGTGCAACAGCTTCACAGGCGTTTGCCTTCTTCACAGGCTCTGGGCCTTTTTAGGAAAAGACAACCTCCGCAATCACCAAAAGGTAATCTCCTAAGGGAGCAACAGCGGCAGTCTGGGCTGCGCTCGAGCTAGGCCTGGCCCGTCTCGCGAGGGGCTCGCGAGGGGAGGCAGCTGCCCTGTGGCGGTGACCAGAACGCGAGAAATGGTTCGAACAAGATTAAGCACCCCTCCCCGAACACACGCAAAGCTCAAATTCGAATTCAACTTAAATCCATCAGGGAAAAGTTACAACCAAAAGAAAAGGGTGATAAAGGCAGACAAAAAGCCGCATCCGGCACCTAATCTAGTCTTCGGCGTCTTCTCACCAGCGCGGAGCTAAGTGCTGTCCACTGGGCGTGGGAGGGAGCCCCAGGGCCTAAGGCCGGCACCCCTGAGACTCCGGGGCGTGTACAGCCCCACTCATTATTACGTGAGAGTGTCACGGGGCGGCGAGCTTCACAGGTACCGGCCTTGCTTCATATCGCCAGACGAGGGCCCCGCCTTGCGCCACACTCTAGTGCCACCAACGACGACCGGAAACCAGGACACCGCCGGTGGGGTAGAGCGGTCGCCAGCGGTTCCCCCGATGACCACGGGTCCTCCGCCAGGGGCAGGCCCTCAGGCGCCTCCCCAGCGGAGGGCCTACCTCTTGAGAACGCCTTGCTCCGAATGCCACGGTGGTGATGTGGGGTCCCTGCCCCTCCCCTGCAGCATCCTATGCCCTCCTCCCGAGGGGTAGGAGACCGTGGGAGCGGGGCAAACACTTGCTGCGGCGACCTGCACCTCCTGCGATCCATGATTAGCGTATGCCTGCTCCTGAGGGGTTAGTGGTACCCGATAAGTGTCGCCTCCAGCGTGGTCGGCAGGGCCGCCCCGGGGTTCCTGGAAGAGCTCGGCTTCTGGCGCCTCGTCTCCCCAGCTGGGGCTGAGAAGCGAGCCTTGTTCCCCCTCGTGAGCGTGCCCTTAGTCCATCATGCGTGGCACGTATTCTTTGGACGCCGCTACCCCGAAGGCGGCGCTGTAGTGCTCCATGCGCCATGCGTCGTTGCTTGACGTGCCCACCGCGGCGTGGTAGCGCGGCTGCCCGCCGGCGCCGTGGGCCGGACCGAGTCCTTCTCCCTCCCGCGCCGGGGGCAGGGGTAGCGCCACTGTCAATCCGGCGCCGACGGATTCGCCGGTGTCGGGGTAGCCTAGAGGCCCGCGGGAGCGCGCGGGGACCCCGCGCGTGCCGCCCTGGGCTTGACACGGGAGCTGGACGCAGAAGGGGTGAGCCCCCGAAGGGCGAAGCCCAGGAGCTCGGCGACCCGCTCCAGCAGCACGTCGCGTCCGCCTTCTAGTAGCCTACACTTCAGCAGCTCTCGGGCTACCGTGAGCACGACCCTCGAGTTCACCTGTTCCCGGCGGGTGTACGGTGTCGTGGCCGCGGCATGATTGGAGGCCCTTGCCGCCGACCGCGCCTACCGTGGCGTAAGGGTTGCTATAGTCTGTCCGCGCCACCCGCGGCCCGAAGCACCCTGCGGGCCACGAGCTGCCTGGGGTGTGGGGTCGCCCAGGGCGGGCGGCCCCGCATAGGCGGGCCACGCCGCCCATGGATCTTGGTTGCTGGCCTGGTTGCCGGACATGGTGACGATGATGAGACGAGAAGCGGAGCGGTGAGAAGGCAGATTCCGGCGCACCCCTACCTGGCGCGCCAAATGTCGGATCGTGGGTTCCGTCAGAACCTTAAGGTTCGAACTCTGGGGCGCGCGCGGAGATTCTACCCACCACCCCTCCGTCTCGCAAGGATCTAAACTACCGAAAGAACAGCACAAAGAACACAGAGTTTATACTAGTTCAGGCCATCATTGTGGTGTAATACCCTACTCTAGTTTTGTGGGTGGATGGATTGCCTCTGGGGCCGATGATGATGATGATCAGTACAAAGGAGAACTGCCTCACGAGGGCCTGTTCTTGGCTAGGACGATGAACTGCTAGGGAAGTTCAGCCGCCCTTCTCTCTCCCTTTCCTTGCTCGGATTCCGGATACTAGATGCCTCTACCCTGGGGGTGGCTAGTCCTATTTATAGGCAAAGGCCTTGGGCCTCTCCCCAAATATTGAGCGGGAAGGGCGCCAACAATTGGCCAATTCGAAGGGGAACATACAGTACACTTATCCTGACCAAAGTTGGTCTTCGCCTGCCAAAGGCCCTATGGTGACGCCGCTCTGGGCTCCACGATGAGCTCATTCCACCGTTGGACTGGTCTTGGTCTAGTTGCACCGAAATGGATGACTTTGCTTGATCCTCTGGCCTGCGCTTGCCCCCTTTGCACCAAAGAGGAAAGGGGAGGACACTGGGCGGTCTGGCGCCTGCCTGGCACCCTTGGTCGTCACGGCTTGCGTCATGGGCACCTCGCGAGGTACCCTGCCTTGATCTCTCCGCCTCCTCATGAGCCAGCCTGAGGAGGCCGCGCCTGAGGAAGCACTGCGTCGTCCTCCCCGTGAGGCTTGGCCCCTCGCGAGGGTCTTGAGTCTTGCATTGATACTGATGGGTCGTACTGGGCCTCCATTCGAGCCACGCCGCAGGCCGCAGGCAGGCAAGTCTGGGGACCCCCGTTCCCAGAACGCCGACAAAAATCTCGTTAGCGGTTCCCGTTTATGTCGAGATGGTTTTAAGTTGGTTTTCGAGTCCAATAAAGTTGTAATTTCTAAGTATGGACAATTTGTTGGAAAAGGCTATGAGAGCGGAGGCTTGTTTTTTGCGGGAAACTGTCGATCTATTCATCTTCAATCATGGCAGTACAACGAACACCAGAAATAATAAAAATTAAATACAGATTCATAGACCACCTAGCGACGACTACAAGAACTAAAGCGAGCCGAAGGCGCGCCGCCGTCATCGCCCCTCCCTCGCGGGAGTCGGGCACAACTTGTGGTAGTAGACAGTGGGGAAGTCGTCGTGCTAAGGTACAATAGGACTAACGCCCCAGAACAACAACCGCCGCCGATGAAGAAAATTTTAGATCGTAAGGATCCAACCTGAAGACACATGAACAAAGACGAACAAAGACCGGATCCGAGCGGATCCACACTACAAAAAAATACACTTCCGTGATGATACGTGTTTGTCACAGTAGGTCGTCTTTTTTGTCATGCATGTACATCCATGACAAATTTATGACAGAATCAAGATAGTCATACCTGTGTTGTCCTAGAAGTGTTCCATGACATTACCAAAATTATCATCAGGGAAGTGTCCACTTCCATGACGATAAATCGCGCGTCACAGAAGTGCTTTCGTCAAGGGTGACCGACACGTGGTATCCACCGTAACGGAACGCCGTTAAGCTATCGGGTCGGGTTTTGGATCCGATAACCCGTTAACAGCCCCGACCAATGGGGATTTTCCATGTGTAAAATCATCATTGGCTAGAGGAAACACGTGTCGGCTCATCGTTGGGACAGATGTCTACACGTGGCACGGCCCAACAAGTTTAAATGGGCCGGCCCAACTAAAGGCCCATAATATTTTGCATACCATAATGGGCCAGCCCAGCTAAAGGCCCATGAGATTTTGCGGACCATAATGGGCTCGCCCAGCTAAAGGCTCACAAGATATCGCGGGCCATAATGGGTCGGCCCAGGTAAAGGCCCACAAGATTTTTGTGTGCCATAATGGGCGGGCCCAGGTAAAGGCCCACAAAATTCTTGCGGATCATAATGGGACGGCCCAGCTAAAGGCCCACGAGATTTCACCGACAATAATGGGCCGGCCCAGCTGTAGGCCCACAAGATTTTGAGGGCCCTAGTAGGCCGGCCCATTAACTGGCTGCCATGTTTTGGGCCAAATGCCGGCCCATATTTGATCTGGTCCATTAATGGCCTGCCATGTTCCGGGCCTAATAATGGTCCATATAAGATACGGCCCGTCAAAAGCCTCCCACTTTCTGGGCCAAATCATGGCCCAGATTAGGTCCGGCCCTTTAAGAGGCTTTGGGCTCAATTATGGCCCATATCAGATTCGGCCCTTTAACTGGACGCTATGCTTTTGGGGCCAGTTGCTAAAGGCCCATTTAGTAATTCGGCCTGATATTAGTTTCGGCCTGTTAAGGGCCCGTTTAACATTTCAGCCCTATATTAATTTCGGCTTGTTAAAAGCCCGTCATATAGTTGAGCCTAACTACGGTCCGATTTGCATTCGGCCTACTCACAGCCGATATCTGACTGGGCCAAATAAGGACCGAGACAACTTTGGCCTGTTAAAAGCCCGTGATTTGATTCGCACAATCATGGGTCGGGGTCCATTTCGGGCTGCTGCCGGCCCATGAGCTATTAGGCACGTTTCAGGCCCAACCTACTTCTCAGCCTCCTAAAAGCCCATTGAGTTTTCTTGCGAAAAGAGGGTCGGGGGTTACTCCGCCTATTAAAGGCCCAAATCTACTAGTAGGCCAGTTTAACGGGGCCCATGATGCGGATCATACATCATGATTGCATGAAGGCCCGATTATGTACCATAATTTTACGGTTTGGCCGGTTTACTACGAAGACAGGATATATATACAGTAAAATAACCGCAACATCGTGAATAAGAAAAAACCTAGACTATAAAATAAAGAAATTATGGCATATTACATCCACTGGGCATCAAAGTTCACCACTATGATAATAAAGCACAAGCAGGCAGCAGATTACATACACTGGGCATCAAAGATCGGCACTAGTGCAAGTAAACACGCCGACAAAATAATATACAAAACCGACAGCACTTCAATAGAGTTCAAGAAAGGTTAGCCCTGCTGGGGAGCTGCAGCGCAAGCAGCTGAGCAAGATGATGAGGTTGCGCTTGTTCAACACTTATATCTTCTGCACTCTGAAAGATAAACAAGCAGACAGATGACAGGTTTTGCACATAAAAGTATCAGTGCTGACAATTCATCACATTTCTTACTGACGAATAAAGTGACACAGTTTAAAATTGCATTAACACAATATGGTATTGTTCAGGTCAAGACATGGCAGGAAATGACATTGTGAAGGAGTTGGCAGCTTCACGACACCGCTGGATTACAGATCAAGAACTCATAAGTATCAATGGTTAGTGTGCTGTCAATTTATCCCATTTTAGATTGGCAAATAAAGAGACGGTTTAAATAATAGTAGAATGATATGACATTGTTCATAGTTAAGACATTGCAGAATATGACATTGTGCTGTAGTGGGTAGGTTCACCACACCACTGGATTACGGATGAAGAACAGAAGCATACATGCAGTGCAAAAGAAGATCACTTGCTCTGTATAGTTTAATTTACATGGTATGAAGAAGGGACTTGGTTGTACAACTAAAAACTTAAATTGAGAAGGACAAACTTTTGTTTATGAACTACATAATAAACTTTAAACATGCAATTTGATGCAATCACCAAAAATAAACAGTTGTTGCAGTCATGCCTAACCAGATATACACAACAAAGTTTGAAGGCTTGAGAAGGACAAACTTACATTACTGGTGAAGACAGGCTCTATAAAGCCCTTGTCCATGCTGATGGGGGGCAATTCAAGAAGTTTAGCACATAATCTTCTTCATAAGCATTGCCTTTATTCTACATTTTGTTAAGAGTAAATATAGATGTGATAATATACAAAAAATGGAGAATATTTAAGATAAGTTGAAGAGTGATGCTACATAACCAAGTAGCAATAAATGTATGTGCAGCGATACAGGCAAAAGGCACAGCCAAGAGCAATGCACAGCTAAACTTCTTCAGTAGCAACCTTATGGTAAGAGTAAATATAGACCTGATGTGTAGAAAATGGAGGGCAAAGGAAAATAAGCAGTAGAGTGATGGTACACGAACAAGTACCTGTCAATATAAGTACATTGATAAAGGACAGCATGTACTTACAAGAACAATGCAGAGCTAAAAAAATTCATTGGCATTGGATATATTCTACACTAATGTAACCATTCACACAGATCAGATAATTTGGAGCGAACAATTGATAAGCAAGCTATCATGCATATTGTTGTCACATAATGAACTAGGTATGTATGCAAGTACGGTGATACAGGACAATAGGTACAAACAAGAGCAAAGCAGCGGGCAGCATATTTGTGATATCCTGTCATTCTTTTCAAACCGGAATTCTTCTTCGAGCAGATTTCCTGCAAAAGAGATCCGTAAGGCACATGCGGAAAAGTAGAAGTTCAAATTGTCATGTGATTTCATAGACAGTACCTCATCCTGGGAACGAGACCAGTGCCTAACAAGGTTTTTCCATTCAATGTCTTCTAAATTTAGCACAGGAGACTTCATCGGAAATTCGTTTATAGACTTGCCATCAAAGAGTGATTTCCTCGGGTAACACCGATACTGCTGCAATGCTTCCTTGAAAAGCACAAGCAAGCTTTGCTCGTCATGACTATCCAGATTGACCCTCGCCTAGATACAACAATGTAATGTAAATCATTGATGTGTTCGATCAGCAGAAAACAGGAAAATAATAACCATGAATAATAGCACTTACACGTAAGTTGGACAGGAAGATGTGAAAATGGTGTTTGTCTTCACTATAATCTTCCCATGATGGGAATATATGCATGTAGTCCCTAACAACATTGAAAGCATTGTCTTTTAAACTGGGAATAAATGGAATGGGGTTCCAATCTGCAGGAATTGGCCGTCTCTGCAGTTGGGATAGGTCTTCGGCCGGTGGACTTGTTGTACTTTTTGCTGGAGTGGGATTTTTTTGTGGTACGGCTGGTGCTATGGCAAATGAAATTGGTATACCTTTTGCTGGAGTGCAGGTCCTGTGTGGTGGGGCTAGTGGTGTGGCCAGTGAAGTATGGGTACAATCTGCTGGAGTCGGTCCTATGTTTTGTGTCACTGGTTGTACAGCCAATATAAGTGGGGCGATGTCTGATTTCTCCGGCACCACCACGTTTTTCAAGGACTTTGCTGGTGCTCCTTCAGGTTCGGCAATCACCCTCTTCCTTTTGATGTCTGATGCACAAGAACAGCATTTGAGTGGAAAAACATGGTATGATGACAGATGGAATATGTATTGATAATGGATGGGCATGGCATATCGAGTTATATGATGAGTAAACTAAGCAGATGGCGGTGCAACAAAGTAGAGGAAATGCAAGACAACATATGCAAGATACGCGCAATCAATAAAACCTTGCCAAATTAGAACAGGCACCTTGATGGGTGAACAGGACAGGCCATCTGCCTTTGACTCCTCGAGGTTAGAATAGTCATTAGGATGATATTCTGAACAAGAATCAACAGGTGGGGAGCGTACGAGTTTCATTGCTTCAAGAATGGCACTCAATGCCTTGGTGCCAATTTTGTAAGTCATTGCAGTGTTCCACAATATTCTTCTGATGCGCGGATTCTGATATTCACTGTAATTGCGTATAATATCTGAGAACCATGAAAACATAAATAGTTGTGAGATTATCTTTGTAATGAAGATGATATTCTAATATAGGGGCGCCCCTGTAAACACTTGTGTGCTATCACTGGATTCTGATGAGAGAGCTCATGTGTGCTGTAATATGGTGCGTGCATTTATATAATCTGGCACAAGTACACAAAAAATAGGCTCCAGAAATAAGGATAGTTGGCAGATGATAGGTTCATAATATACTGTATAGAGAGTTTATTGCCAAACCATGATAACAAGAGCACACAGCAACTAGGCAGATCATAGTGTACATAACAGGGGTACACCATAACCACGATATATAAATCGGGAAAGTGAAACTGGCTTGAAAATACGGTGTTGTATTGCCGCTAGTAATTGAAAGCCTATCGATCACGTACAGGCCAGCTCTATCGAACATGGTAAAGAAGAGCAAGCAGATTTTGGATAATAAAATGTTGGTTGCGTAGTGCCCACACATGATGAACCAGAGTGCATTAAGAATGCAAGTCCCAGCTGTCTCTCGACCCTTTCAGGCGGTTGGATGGAGATCCTACGTCTCCTAACCCTTCTTCTTCCTCGTCTCTGATTCTTCCCATACAGAACATCGCACGGGCCGCCGGCCGGACCACCGGCCCCCACCGCCTGTGTTCCTCCGCCACCGCCACCCCCACCCTCGCCCCAACCCCCACCCGCGTCGAGTTTTCTATGTTCGGTGAGGCCCCACAACCACCCGAGCCCCTTCGATCGCACCGGTGAACTCCGGCGAGCTCTGAAAAATCGACTGACCCAATTTTGAAATTTAGTCTACTGTGATTTAACTAGTGTGGAATATAAAAGGGGAAAACCATAAGCACTGGGAGTATAGTGTTGAGCGTGCCATGGCGGATCTGAAGGTGCAAACCGGACAAAGGCAACTTCGCAACCAAGACAAGAAATCAGAGTAAAGCAATGGCAATCTATTTTCTTGCTGCGATAAATAAGTTTTGTAGATACGAAAGAGTACCGCCTCTGGTGCGGCGCCGTGTACGCATCTGCTGAGAATTTGACGGTGTTGCGGTAGTGATGGCTGTCGGCGGCGTGGAAGCAGATCTAGGAGGGTAGATGGTGGCGGCGGGGCGCGGTGGACAAGACGGTCGTAGGAGCGATGCCGGCAAGGTGGACGACGGCGGGGATGAAGCGAGAGGACGGGATGCAAGGATCCCGGTTTGAAGCCGTGGATGAGAGAGGTCGATCTGTTGTAATGGACAGCGGTGTCGGGATATCAGCTCCGGCATGGTGGAGGAGGACGGCGGTGGATGGGGTGGCGGACGGTGGCGGACGGATGAGGGTAGGGTGGAGAGGGTGTTTTGGCACCCACGGAGTAAGAATGGGGAAAAGGGAGGTAGAGAGGAAGGGGGGAACCATGTATTCAGGGCGCGCTTGTCTCAAATGCGTGGAAATTTACAAACTTAGCCCCTGTTTTAAATTTCTACTACATCACAGCAACACTAGTCGGTTGGGGATAGGACGGTAATCTCGCATACACCGAATATTTGCCGACGAGAGTTTGTTTTTGGCGCCCACCGTGTATGAATATGAATCGGGGAGGGTGTCGATTTCGGCCGAGGGCACACTATGTTTTGGCGCCCACCGTGTATGAATCCGGGTGAGAGGCAGTTACGTCAAGTTTGGATGAAATTACAAACCTACCCCTATCGAAACCTATAGAAATCCAGCAGATAGGCTTTGCGTGGCAGGGATAGGCAGTAGTGATTTCCATCTCGCAAATTTTGGTTTCGGTCGGTTACTGTGACTTTTCCCGCTTCGTTCAGATTTTGCAGAGTGCACGTTTACCGTGCCAACTCAATTCGAATCCCGTTTGTATTCTATTTTTTTCAGGCGGGATCCATTTTCAATTGGAATTACATTCTATATACATCATTTTTCTATATATACTTTCAAAAGCACAACACCATTTATACATAAATATGGTTTACAAATGGCATGATCTCAGATTCATAAGGTTGTATCCATCAATTTGGATTTTCAAATATTTGAAACCACTTTATGTTGAAATCCAATATATGCATTCCTCGCTAACTGTCTCCAATTAATGTGTGTTTCATGCGGGGGTTTTTTTACTTCTCAAACATGTATAATGTGTTTCACACACGCAACATATAGTATAATCCCGTTTAGACATTAATTGCATATAAACCATGCATTGTTTGTAACTGAAGAATCTATGGATCACCAATATTGATAAACTATATAACATTACACGTGTGCCTAAATTCAAATGAATATGCATGTTTGATACACCAATTTGCATTATGATATTATCAATGCCGTGATCTCCAGTTTAAATATTTGAATCCCCTTTAATCCAGATATTCGTCTCATATAGCTATCACTCATGCTTATATAGGACTATCTCTCCGGACCTATAGGCGTTCATCGTCTCTCAGGTATCTCTCGTGCTACCTGTATGTCGACAATGATCTTTTATCTTCATAACACACTAACGGTACTCTCTCCCTCGACCTTCATCACTCTATCTCTCTCTAAGTATATCTCGCTCCCTGCTATGTGTCTCTAACTATGATTCTCCATGTGGAATCTCTTTCTCTCACACAAACACAAAACTTTGTCTTCCGAGGTCTCATTTCTCTCAACTATTCCCATGTGTGCCACTCGCACACCCCTCATACAGAGATGTCTTTCGCTCCTTAGATATGAGAACCTACAACTCTTCCTCTTCAATATCTCTTTCTCACACACAAACACAAACTCTATCTCCCAGGGTCTCATATTTCTCCATTCTTCTCTTGTATGTCGCTCACACACACCCTCTCTCCCTAGAGATATCTTGCGTTCCCTCGTATGTCTCTCTAGCCATCACTCTCGTTGTGAAATATCTTTCTCTCTCACAGACACAAAACTCCGTCTCTCTGGATCTAATTTCTCTCTGATATCTGTTTGTATGTGACCCACATGCACCCTCTCTCTATCTCTCTCACACCCACACACATAACCCAGCCTTCTGATCCACTCGACTCCTATCTCTAACGCACACTAGCTAGAATCTTTATCTTTCTATTTATCTGTTTCTCCATCAACCTTCTTTCTCGCCCTCACTCTTGATTCCTATCACGCACACTACATATGTTTCTCTCTACATGAAGTCAAGTGCCCTCTCACACACATATATAACTTCACCCTTTGAACCACCCGACGGTCATCTCCAACACCCAAACTCCATCTCTGTATATATCTGTAGTTTCTCCGTCAACATTTCTTTCTCGCACGGAGTCTTGCTTCCTATCACCCACACTATATATGTCTCTCCATACATATGCATTTATAGGTTGGTCTCTTTTGCACAATCATTGCGCCTCACTCCCTCTGCTCGCCATAGATGCATGCTCCAGCCCACGCCACTATCTCTTAAAGACAAAAACACATGCTCAATTGTCAGGCCTTCTTCCCTGCATTCTCACATGCATGCATATTGTCATACTAATCCGTCTCTCCCATGTCGTTGATCTTATGACTTATGTCTTCTTTCTTTTATCTCGATCATGCGCGTGCGCACACACACACACATTCCACGTATACATGTATACCTTTCACACATGCACGTTCAAGGTGTCTATGTCTCCATACGTAGTTAATTACCCTCAATCCTAACGCCACATCGAATCGTTCTCCTCTTTCGTGCACATAACTTCCGCCCGGATGGGTAAAACACACACTCACACTTAACAATCTCCTTCTAGCTACCCCCCCCCCGCCGCCGCCTCTCACTCTTCCCCTATATCCCCGAAACCAATAAGACCATCCCTTTGTTTAATTCCCGCCTACATGCACCATCGATATATAGTAGTCTTCCTCGGTGTCTCTCGAACAAACACGTTCTCTCGATGTCTACTCCTCTCATGCGCACACACCTTCTCTTCCCTCTCCACGGGCATTTTCTCTCTCGCACCCCATCGTTGGTGGCCTCTGCCATACACATCACCTCTCTATGATGAAGCCATGCACCCTTAAATTACATCCGCCACAGAGGACCCCGCGACACACACACACACATGCACACACACACACAAGCACGCACGCACCCCCCCCCACACACACACACACTAAGACTCCATCTCTCTCTCTCACACACACACACACAAACACACGCACGCACGCACGCACCCCCCCCCACACACACACTAAGACTCCATCTATCTCTCTCTCTCTCTCTCTCACACACACACACAAACTAAGACTCCATCTCTCTCTCTCTCCTCTCTCTCTCATCTCTCTCTCTCTCTCACACACACACACCCCACACACTAAGACTCCATCTCACACACACATGCTCTAGGCGGAGCATTTGTTCCTACCACCCTTCCCTTACCCGTATGATAAACAATCACCTTTATTTACTTGCATAACATGGACAAATTCCACTTTACTTTAGTAGTCAGCAAACTTATCATATGTACCCTTATAAAAAAAACGAGTTGGCTGTGATGGTGTGCCTGCCATCTTGTAATACAGACCGTATGATCTATATCTGAGGATAGAAAGCAAACTATGATAACTTTACAAAAGATACCCGCACCTCTCTCCACATCATTATCTCCTACTACCTCATTGTTGAGCAATTAAAAAAGGAATAAGTCTCTGGAACAATCTAGCATGCATGGTGGCCGCTACCGCCTGCCGGCGCCGTCCATCCCCATGCCTCCGCCCATTCCGACCACCAGTCACCACCACGCTCCACTCCTCCTCGCCTTATCTCTCATCTTTTATTTTTTCGATGACATTCTCGAGATACCAGTTTTCCGATAAAATTCTCAAGATATCATTAGTTTTTACACATGGGATTACTCCTGCATGGGTCAATCACAACAGGTATTCTGTAAAAAATGCATATTGATGTTCCGTACAATGCACGAGAATCTTGCTTGTAATTATATAACGCAAATCATGAGCAGGAAGTGACATTTTTTTGACACAACCATGTTAACATGGCCACATAAATCACTAGCTAAAGTAAATACCATTATACTTATATCCCGATGCAAAAGGTTGAGTACATTTCCGAAGAGTAGAGTCGCACACACGCACTTTGTCTCTCAAAATCTTTCTCTCACACACACCAGTTACGTGACGCCCACTTAAGCAGACACGTATGTTACAATTTGTGCACCCGCGGGTACACATGATGCCGCACATTTATTTAAGCCGGAAGGCGAACCCAAACAGTAGTTGCATTCATTCCCCTCCCGCCGCCTCTTCTCTGGTCGCCGTCGCCCGGTAGCCATGGGTCGGCCGAAGGTAACAACATACGCCATACTCCCGCCGGAGCGGCGCTTTAATATGGAAATTTTAGTGGTCATGCATGCATTTTCTTTATGCTAGCACTCCTATATAAGGGCTGACCGGTCGCTTCCCGCGGACGTGCGCGGGCGGTGGAAGAGGAAGGAGAAGGGAAGCGGGCTATGGAGTAACGCTTTTTACCACAATTTCTTAGGAAACTGAGTGCAATAATTGAGTAGTTTTGCAAACTACCAGTACTACACCTGAAACGGTTCAAAACCTATACTCCCTTGCCAGCACGCGCTTCCCGCGTGAAACGGTCAGCGTCGCCCTGGAGCATCAGTGCCGCATTAATGCCCGGCCAGAGCGTAGGCGACCTCTCACTGGCACCGGCTTTGAAGTGGCGCGACGGTCGAGAGAGCGCCGCTTCCCGGTGCACGCGATTGCTCCGCGTCGAGACTGGCCATAGGCCCTGTTTGGATCCATGGGTTAGAGTTAGTTTGAGCTAGTTGGAGCTCAAATAGCATGAGGGTTTAAATTGGAGCAAGTTGCACCGAACCCACCAAAAAAAACTATCCCACCCAAGAGGTGCTAACTGGAGATAGTTCTCATTGGGACCACTGAAAAATCACTTTCCTCTCTCCATGAAGTGCATTTATTGTCAATCTAACCCTGTCACCCAAACACCTCTTTGGCTACAATTAGTTCAGGGTTAGTCATGAGTTAGTCTAACCTCTAGCTAAGTTAGAGTATCAAACAGGAGCAGTATAGGACATGCAAGTTGCTCAAAGCATACAGGAAAATTCGTACGTGAAAGGATTTTTATTTTTGAAAACGGAACATGGAATTTTTTTTAGAATGCTCTTGGCATGTCGCTAACAAGTGATAGTTAACCGACCTCAATAGACAGCAGAAACGCCAGCCCGCCGCACTTTGATAGAGACGAGGAGGGAGAAGCGATAGAGGCTGCTGGATTACTAGAGATAGGTGTCGCACGGAAGCCAAGAAATATGGTGATAGTGTGGGTTACCCATGTACTAGTAGTATGATGTAACTACACTGGGCTGCCGTGTTTCGTACCCTTCCCGTCCATTGCGGAGATGATTGGTTAATTTTATATCGCTGAATAATATTAAATATTAAGAGTGCAGACGCTCCACCACAAGGTTCCTTGCTCCTTCTCGGTCGTCCGGAATCTATGTTCTTCCACTCTATTTTTTTTACGTGAGCTTTGTTCATCCTTTTGCCAACACGCGAGACATCTAGAATCAAGGTGCACGTGTTATGCAAGGATCGTTCCATCTATATGAAGAACACGTGGGACTGGAACTACGAGACGGACATGTACCCAGGAGTGGACGTACGAACCTGAGTAATGTAGCACAGTAAGTGAAGTAGAAAGGCACAAATGGTATGAACATATGTGGCATATAGGGTGTGTTTGGTTGCGTTCTTGTCTCAGCATAGTTGTTCCGTCTTCATGCATGCTCAACTCAACACCCCTCTTCATGCATGCTCTCTTCATGCATGCTTCTAGTGTATTTGTGCTAAACTAGTGTGGACTCATGCACCCTCCATACACTCTACCAAACACCCAAAAGTAGGTCGAGAAGGGAACTCTTGGGCGGCATTTGTCTCTTACTACGTACTACCACTAAATATTGTATGTGCAATGCACGGCGATGTTATGGAGTACATGCCTAAGTACTCTACTACTACTATATTAGTTGGAGGCACATATTAACTTTTATATTTGTTTACGTGTATGCCCCGAGACCTTCCAACTAGACGTGTCGTTCTCTCCAGGTCGCACTTTGTATCGTTCATACCACAAAGTACTACTACGTGTGGTCTCCGACCCAGAAGTGGAAGAAGTGGAGACGCTCTACCACGCTGTTTTTTTACGCTGGGCTCTACCACGCTGTTCATGTCCCACTCCTTTCGCTGACATGTGGGACATCCAGCACGTGCCGTGTTTGGCACCCTTCGTCGTAAGAGTTGAAACGCTAGCATTCATCAGAAATAAAAAATAATTATAAATCGGTAGTGATACTATTTTTTTGTGAACCAATCAGCAGTGATACTATACCACGCGGTTTCCTTGCTCCTCGGTAGAATACTTCCGTTCGCCAACATGTGGGACGTCGACCATCCTGGTCCACTTGCCATGCACGCAGAACTCCAAGGGAGAGTCACCCAGGTCGTCGCGCCGTAGTAACAATGACTAATGAGCCGTCAAATCACAGGCCCACTTCCCACTTTGAAGTTGCTCAGACGAAGGAACCATCATGACTTCGTTGAATTTCGCTTCTTGAAGAAAACTACTGTACCAGCAGTACTGCTAGCTACAGTAGTTACTCCAATAGAGCCCTCCTTTCGTTCATAGGATAAGAATATGAAAATCATAGGAAGTGAGATGACATGCATCTCAATTCCTATAGAGAAAGAGATGCCATTTGATGCTTAGGATAGGAATTTTTCCATTTAGTCTAGGCTAATGTACTGGTAATTTGCTCTAAAAACTATAGTAGTAACTAGTAGTACAGGTACATGCTCGTACTCAGACACAGACACACACACTAACTACTAGTACTACTACTTCTCACATGCTAGCCAGACGCTGCCGTTCTCCTTCCCGGCTTTGTCGGCGACACCCCATCGTGCTTGGATCTCCGCCGACCTCTCCGCAGCAGCGCGTGCATCCTTTTCTTTCTAGCGGCGGCGGGCCTCTCTTTTCTTGAGTGCTTTCTGACTTTTCCGCTCCCTCTGTGCGGCTTTGGCCGCCTCTTGCTCTACCGCCCATTCGGCCTTGGCATCTTCAAATTCCTCCCACATAGTTGTGAGGTCGCGAGCGGCGATGAACTCGACATGGTGGGATGCCATCGCTTCCCTACCATTTTGTGAGCGGTCGTGGGCGGCGAGGAACTCGGCGCAGTGGGATGCCATCGCTGCCTTACCGGTTAGTGTGCGGCGCAGTGGCATGAACGACGCTTGGTGAGAGCTCTGGGGTGGAGTGGCCGGACAACCGTATAGTGCATTGGTTTGTCAAGAGCTCAAGGACAGAAGACGAAACAAATTTGGATTCCCCTTCAACCCTGGTCATTTATTACCGAGTAAAATGCATTGGCGGTCATCGAACTTGTCTTGATAGCTCACTTTGATCATTGTACACGACATATGGTGATTATACGGTCACTGGCTCAGCGTATAGCTCCGTATTTGTCTGGTTGACCAGTCAAGCAGTCCGCATGCGCCTCATCAGCTCGTGTTCTTTATCTATCTGCGCGGGCCTACCTGTCAATGGAGAAAGAAATACTGTAAAAACCAAAATTATGCTGGAGTCCGGACCGCTTCCAGAGCCCGCTCTCACCGCCCTGGCCCCTCAAGACGCCAGCTGCCCGCCGCATGCATGCATAGCAAGTAGTACTCCTTATGTGGAGGAGAGAGAGGCATTGACAAAGTCAAGGAGTGGGCTCTGCAAGAGCCCGTCTCTACACGTGCTCCTAGGTATAAAAAAATAATTCTAAAAGAAGGCATAAAAACAATTGTGTCTTAAAAAAGAAAGGTAAAACATTTGAGAGGAAATAGATAGAGAGAAAGTGGGAAAAAACTGTAAACTGGGCATTACATGAGGAAGGAGGGAGTGGTGCACATGCCAAGTTCACTGGGCTGCCGTGTTTCACACTCCTTCGTCGTAACAGTGGAGACAATAGCTTTCATCAAAAATAAATAATGAATACTCGTTGCTCATCCTCTATATCGGAAAGAATACTTTCATTCGCCAACATGTGGGACGTCGACCATCCTGGTCCACCTACCATGCACAAAATTATCCTGGTCTACCCCGGTCGTATCGCAGGCCCAACATTTCCCATTGTAAGTTGTTCGGACGAAGGAACCATCATGACTTCGTTGAATTCCGCTTCTTCAAGAAAACTTACTATACCTGCAATACTGCTACCACACGCGAAGACTGGATGGCACTGTACCACATCATATCACTGAAACCCACTAGGCCAAACTAGCCCGCCTAGGTCATCTATTTTGGAACGGAGGGAGTACATCTCTGCACTGCTATGATTTTTTGTTGCACGTTCTTTGTACTTTTGCTACGATTTTCCTACCCTATGAACCAAATGAGGCCTCGATGTATGTCGACTATTGTCTGATCGATCGCTAAGCCTACAATTTTAGGAGCTAGGGCTATTGGTCGATCGACGAGGGATAAGTATAAGCATACCACGAGCTCATCAGCCCCAATGTTTCTCTTCGGTGAGTGTTTTGCAAGTACTATAGCTCGCACAGTAGCTAGCCTACTAACACCAAGAATCATCAAACAAGCCCTGCTGATATGATAAACAGTTCAAACTTACATCTAAGCATGCCATATATTACATCAAAAGCTGGTGAGGATACATCTGTTTCCATAACTCGGAGAGGGTTCGCATGATTCATCGCATGATTCACTATCAAACAAAAGTAGCAAGATCCGCCCACACAAGACAGTGCACTAGCCCTAAGATGGTTTGATAACACGGATCGTTCTGGTAATTAAACACAGGGCAATGCAAACTACCCTGAAGGATTAGCGCGACCAACTATTTCTTGTCATCGATATCTCGGGCAATGACCACAGCACGGACAGCGACATGGGAATCGATTTATAGGGCGATGTCCACAGGACTGACCGCGACATCGGAATCGATCTCTGGGGCGATGTCCACAGGATGGACAGCAGCATCGGAATCGATCTCCGGGGCGATGCCAACAGGATGGGCCACGACATCGGAATCATCAAGGACGTCCACCGGCACCTGCACAACCCTAACATATTAGCAAGCACATTGCAAATAATCAATAACCACAACTATGGAAATAAGCCATTATTTTTTACCTTGTGCAGCTCACTGGGGGATCTCATCCCTCCGGGGGCCATCTCCTCGTCCTTGATGGGGGCCATCACCTTGCCAGGGGAATACTGCTTCTCAACGGCGACTATCTTCAAAATCGGTCTTGAGCCTCACATAGGTGGCAATCAGAGTTCCTGGGGTAGGCACAGTGGGGCCCTTGCTGTTCTTCCAACTTTCTTTGAGGAGTTCGTCCGCCAACATCCTGAACTCTTTGGCCAGTGCTTGTTTCTTGGAGTTCTTCGTCTCCATGGGTTGGCCCACCAACATGGTCAACTCGTTGGTCGGTGCTCGCTTCCTGGAGATCGCTGTCTCCAGTGGGTTGTCTGCCGGCAACTCTTTGCCTAGTGCTCCAGGATCCATCAATGAACTGACAAACAAAAAGCAATCGAAAGGAAACCACAATCGCAATGAAACGAGAAAAGAATAGGATGTGAGAATCGGTCGGTGCTTCGCAAAAAGAAGATTCTTGGAATGAAAATATAGCAGCATAACTGATTCGCCCACCTTTCCTTCATCGGTACAGAAGAAAAATGGCAGAAGTGAGTAGCCTGGAGTGAGGTTTTCTTCAAGAAAGGGAAAAAGGGCTTGAACGAGCGTTCCAGTGAAATGATGGTTGCTTCGTCCAGACCAACTTGGAGGCCACCTTACCACTGTTGGTAAAGGTGTGGGTTTTGTGATATGACGGGTCATGACGGCCACACTGGGGTGACAGGTGAGTCTCGACTGTAGCACCTCGCTATGATTTGGTGGATGGCACGCGGGCCCGGATGCTTTGAAATGTCCTGCGTGTAGATAGAGCGGCTAGTCATATAGGAGTGCTCAATATTGTGATCCGCGACCAAGGCGGAGAGGAAAACGAGAGAACTACGTAATTAATGCATGAGTTTAATTAGGGTAGTTTTGTAAAGTACGAGATACATTCCTCCAATCGCAAAATGCCTCGGTTCATGAGATTTGAGATTTGAGCCATATAAGACTAGCCACAGTGGGAGTAACTTCAGCAGTAACATCGAGTCCAACTCAGCAAATTTGCTTATGTTGCAATGAGTTAATGAGGAGAGAGGTAGTTGTAGTAACTTAGCTAGTTACTGTAACATCACATGTCCCAATGCGATATGAGTCTATAACCTAATAAACGAAGCTTTGCATGTTACCACACTTATGTTACTACCCACTATGAAGGTAGTAACATAGTCTAGAGATATGTGTATGTTACTCTCCATTGTGACTAGTCTAAACCAGAAGGGAGGGAGTACTGCACACGGTGTAGTCTAGTCACTTGTTGAAATCTCTAGAAAGGCAAATACTCCTTTCCAGTTTATAGGGCTATACTACTCCCTCCGTCTAGGAGTGTAAGTCATCTTACGAGAACCAAATAGTCCCAGAACACTTAGGCGCGGTGCATTAACTTCTACCTTGTTTCTTGTTTCTTGACATATCAACCAATAAGAGATGAGAGGTGTGCATGCTTTTTGTAACATCCCAAAATTCTAAATTTTGGAATGTTATAATAAATAGATAGATTTGATTGATTTTTTGATTGATTGACTGAAAGTGAGTGAAATTCGAAACTCTTTGAAAGTTAAATGAGAGGGAATAAAAGGACTTTCCCAAACTTTCATTTTTCATTTATGCTCTCCGTGAATTCAAATACTTTTCAAATATAAAACCCTTGAGCGAAGATGATATGACTTCTTCCATTTAAATTAAATGAAAGGGTATTTGAAAATAATTGAAATTCATTTGGAAATATTTCAATTCATAAACTTCATGCAGCTCAATGATTTTCACGAGTGAAGATAAAATGACTTCTTCAAAATATAAGAAATATGAGTTGGGAGTTTCAAAGAATTAAATTCAATTTTTTTTATTTTTTTTCAATTTGGAGTTATTTGAGTTTTACTCAAATTGTTTTTCTCCAAAAATAAAATACATGGAAATTAGGGTAACATGATTCCCTACAACAGAAAATTGGAGAAAAATTAACTTGAAATTATTTTAGTATTTGAAAAATGTTTTTTATTGGATTTTAGTAGGGAAGTAGCACTCTTTGAATTATTTGAATTTGCGTGGATTTTATTTGACTCTATAAAAATGTTTACGTTGTAGAAAATCTTTTTCTGAAAATTTTCATATATAATATGCCTATATATAATTGTACGATTATTTCGTTATTTTGCTTTTCCTTCTATTCCTATTTTAAAAAAAACTGTACGTGCAGCCCATGTTTATTTATCGCCTACATGCGCAGTATAGTAGCTTCTGGCGCCCATTGTTTTTTCTCTCTTAAATGGGCCAGGCCCAGCCAGCCTTTTTTTCTCTCTTAGGCCGATTTTGTTTAAAAAAAACTGCAGCCGCAGCGTGCGCGCGGCCGGCCGAAGGCCTTTAGGCCCATCCGTCTCTTTTCTTCTCTGTTTTGTATATTTTCGTCTACGTTTAGTCCCACATTGCCTAGCTTTTGACCCCTAAACCTCTTTTCCACCTATAAATATAGACCCATAGAGCCTCCAAAAATCATCCGATTCGGGTTAAATTGAGTGCGAATCATCTTCATCAACATTGCAGGCAAGTTCACACTTTGATCATATCCTTTTCACACCCAGTTTTATTGCATTAGATCCATCCTCAAACATTGCATGATTAGGATCTAATTAAATTGTGGGATGGGAAGTAGTTGAGGTAGTACCTATTACCTGTTTTACTTATGAAACCTTAGGAGTTACTTCTACGTTTGCTTATTATGCCATGCTATGCTAGTAGACGTGGATTGGGTGAGTGATATCCATGACAGATGTGAGTATTGTTAATTAATGGTTTATCTAAGGTGGCAACTTAAACACACATCTGGGTGGATTGAGGCACCTGGTTTCTATCAGGACTTGCCTGTTTTTCTTTGGACCGCCACCCAGGCTCAAAGGGATCATAAGATCATTCATGCTAGTAACTTCCGTGTGCAGCCACAAGCCATTATGGGCTCTGGCATAGTTGATTAAGTCGTGCGAACTCTTACAGGGTAGACTAGCAGATGTAGGGGAAAGTAGGTGTACCGGTCTATCCAACGTAAGGTGCTAGCGCTTCTGAAAGACTATGTCTCGGTCATCCGTTTCTCAAACACCATGTAGTGCGAGAAACCAAACGGAGGCGATCGAGTCTTGTGGGGAAAAGTGCGCAAACTTCTGCAGAGTGTACAAACTAATCATGATTAGCCGTGTCCCCGGTTATGGACATCTTGAGTATCTAGTTCTTGGATATCCTGTTGATCTCATCATGTTACTTTAATTAATTTTGTTGGGATGTTAATGATTACTTTTAATTGGGATTGAGGATGCTGTCAACCATTCTCAATGTTTAACAACCACCATGATAGTTAATAAAATTTATTCCTTTGAAGTAGGGAAAAATGGGCTTTTTGCAAAAACATTATAACCATAGAGCTTTTCCACCAGCCATATATGCATGTAGTGATAGCCATTATTCATCATTCTCTATGGTGTGAATTTGCCAGTACATTCAATGTACTGACCCGTTTCGGGCTGCAACGTCTCATGTTGCAGGTTTCTTACGACGAGTAAGTGATACGTTAGGGTTACGATTTCTACACTCAACTTTACCGTTGGTGTTGATGGGAATCCACAACCTTGTTGCTTCCGCTATATTGGATTGAGGTAATAGAATTTACGTTACTTTATACATGTGATTTACCTCTGTTATAAATCCTTCGAGTACTGTGTGTGTCAGCATACCAATCCAGGGATGACACGTAAGCACAGAGACTTGTCCCATTCGGGTCGGGTCGCTACACTTTTAATGATTTGCAATGGCTAGTTCATTGCATGCAATGCTATTAATTAGCAAATAAACACTGGTGACCCCAAGAGGAAACGGTGCTAAGCGCGTGGACCTATACAGAATGAGTATCAACCAATGGATAATGGAGTTTAATTGTTAAACAATAGCAATTTTGTCTTATGCAAGAGCCTGGCTAGTACTCCAAGGAACCGCACCACGCGAGCGTTCGCAACTGCCACGTTCGGGTTGCGCTTGGCTCTTCGCCTCTTCGAGAATACGAACAATGATGTTACTACTACTTCTATAGTATCGAATCCACTGCTGCATGTCCGTCCACCTCGTGCGGGAGGGATAGCGTGTAGCGAAAGCTTCTACTTACTGCTCCTGCCTTTGCGTCTATGACAGGTGGGCCCAACAGGTGGTTGGCCCTCCTGTCATGCAGCCAAAGGCAGGTGCAGTTAAGGCACCGGAGCTCAGTCCACGAGGGAGAGGGCGTTGTAGTAATCAAATTTCCCGGTCTTATACGAGTTGACGCGACGCATCAAAGCACTGCACTCGATATAAGTCTTTTTACACATTTCAAATGGGCTACTTCGTATGTAGGAGTAGACATATTCTGCTTAGTATGTAGTCACTTATTGCAATCTCTAAAAATACTTATATTTGGAAACAGAGGGAGTACAACGCATGCATGCATGCCGTGACTTTCCTTTTGATACTTGCATGTGTTGATTTGATGCACCTTGCCAAATTTTGACTATAAATTTAACTAACCAAATTTTCATGCATGTCACAAAAAATTACGGGGCTGTTTGGATTGTCACTATGTTTGTCTTATGTTGCCACATTATTTTTCCCACACTTGCCACACTTGCCTAACCTGAGTTGCTCAAATTGTTAGACACACTTTGGCTTGCCTAAGGGAATCTTGCCACAATTTTTGTGTCTGACATGTGGGATTCACTGCTAATAAAAAAAATCTTGTCTTAGGTGTGGCTAATAAAAAAGACTTATATTTAGGAACGGAGGGAGTAGAAAATATAAATAATAATGCATGTTGGGGCAACCCACGTTTCCGCTAATTTTAGCCGTGGGCTTGTTCACAATTTTTACGAGGGGGTGGTTGTTCATTTAATGGAGGGACTTGTAGTACCAGACTTGAACGATACAAAGTGCGACCTGGCACACTGTAACACCACTTTGAACAAGCGGGTAGCTATCCCAAAAAACAATCAACAACAAAGAAAACCCCACGACCTGGCATGTAGTAGTACACAATTTTAAACGATTGTTTTGATGGAGTGAATAAGGAAAACTACCCCACTACGTATATATAGGCCGGAGCCTCCGCGCTTGCTTGCTAGGGTTGCTCTATTCACACACTCTCATCCTCTCCAGATCTAAACAAGATAGGGGTAGTAACACTGTCTTTCTCCCTTCAAAAAACACTGGCTTTCTATCCTCACCATTGGTTACAGATCCGGACGTATCCCCCTCCGCCGGTGAAGGGGAGGAGGGGCAGCGTTTAGGCCGTTGTCGACAGCGAGGGAGGAGACCCACTGCCGGCCGCACCGTTATCTCTGGCCGAGCGCCGGCGCGGGAGGTCCTCCGATCCCTTCGTCGTTGCCTGTGGGCGGATCCGGCCTCCCGCCGCCCACCTATCCACATCCCGACGACCTTCAGGTATATCTTCGTTCGAAACCGCTTTAGCTCTACTTCCCCAGCTCGCTACGTCACTGCATGTGCATCATTTTCTACCTCTCAGCCCCTCTCGATCGGATGGTCCAACGTCACATTTTTTTCTATTGTTAGAGGTAAAGCTACTTCATGGAGTCGAATCTTGTACTCCCTCCGTCTGAAAATACTTGTCATTGAAATGGATGTATCTAGATGTATTTTAGTTGTAGACACATCCATTTTGATGACAAGTAATTCCGGACGAAGGGAGTACTTGGTTCAAACAAGAAATAAAGTGGGAGTGGGGAATTTAGTATGTACATCGGACTTGGTACAAACAGGAAGGAAAGGGAGTGAAAGTAGTACAGACTGGTCATCCAACCGGTCTCTTGGTCGAAAAGGGAAATATAGGGGTAACGCTATACACAGTGGTATGACCAGGACTAGATTTACTATCCACACATAGGAGTAGGTGGCTAGAGTGAACAAAAATGGGACCAACCCAGATATGTTTCTTGGATGTTTGCTTCTCGGGGCAACAAACTATGAATCACCACTTTATGCCCCTGTTTACGTACATGGTGCTGGACTGCTGGTGCACCCACTGTCCCATCCCCTTATACCAAATATTTAGGCTCCGTTCGGAATAAAGGGGCAGAAAACATAGGTCTTGATGAAAATAGAGGAATAGGAAAGGAATGTAGGTATAAAACTATGGAACAGTGAACCGGAGGAAACTCTCAAGAGAATGTGTTCGGATGGACTACGGAATGTACAGATTTGTTTTTTTAGAGTAGCATGCATGGCAGTATGAGATGCTATTTGTTTATTCAGCTGCACAGTGACTAATCTTGTCCTCACCTCACGTACCACACATAGGTTGATTTTTTTATTCCGGCAACACAGCACAACAACCTGTCTAACGCATGGCAGCGAGTGCCTGCCTTGGGCTTCTGCCCAAAAAATGAGCAGCTCGTGGATGTTTCTAATCCTATGGAATCAGTACTACCAGACCAGCTTTCCTATGAAACACTATTCACCTTTCCCGTGTTCCGAACGGTTGGAAGGGAAAGAATACCGTAGGAATTGTGTTCCTACGAAAATCCTGCACCAAACCTGTGAACCAAACGCAGCATTAGTTGTTCTTAATCTAATGTCCCTAGTAAAAATGAAGCCATGCCACTGTTATAAGCCATGACAAGTTTAGCCAAATGTTTTTGCCTGTAATTGTTTGAGATTCTGACTGTTTCCTCTGTGCCTTTTTGTGCAAACAGGGATATCCAATTCACCTGGTTGCTGTTGTGACCTTTTGGTGCACTGCACAAACTCTTCTTAAAAAGAAGTGACTTTTGTGTTGTTTCACTGGAATGTCAGAATGGAACAGTTGGTTCATTTTGGTGGAACTGCACAAAGGGAGATCTGTGTTCCAATCCTCATCATCCATATTGGCGCCATAACCTTCCTTTAGGTAAGAATGATATTTAATGCACGTGTTCATCTCTATTTTCCGACTGCCATGAGAAAATAATGTTGTTTTTTACTAGTACACTTGTACTCCCTCACTGACAAAACCAATTCTGAATTAGAAGGCCAATCATGTACTTGGTTTCACCAATTGGTGAGGAGAAAGAGAAACAGAGCATGAAGAGGAAGAAGAAGAAGAATAAACAGTGCCAAGGCGATCTTGCTGAAGCCAGAGGCCTCAGTCAAGGCCATTCAAGGGCTCCGGCAACGACTACCTTACATGTGAGATGATCCTCCAGGGAGCCCTTCCACTTCTGCTGTCTCACTTAATTAATTAGGAGTACTTAAGTACCACTAATTTATTACTGCCTAATTTTCCTGTTGGGGTTAAACAAATCTTTAGTAGGACCCTATGTTGAATCATGTACGTGTGTATGTTTGTCTATGGAGGTGACTCATGTGGTGGAGCAGGGAGGGAATATTATTAGTGTCATGACATAATAGTGCTATTGTTTTGCATGTCAATTTATTGCCATTGGTTCAATGAGGCAATGTTTTGCGTATTGTCCATCATGAATTTGATGCTACTGTTTGAGTAATATGCTAATGTCTTCCTATCCTTTCTCACTAAGCTAATGAAGGTTTCACCTTGTTCCTACTTGTGCAAATAGGGATCATCTTGTGCTAATCATACATTTTAGTGGAACTACACAAGACAATACAATGAACTGTATCCCAGCCAGTGCTTTAACTCTGCTGGAAGTTCTTGACAATCTTTCGATATAATCTCAGCACTGGTAAACAAGAGTGATTTCAACCATACATTTGAAGTGCACAAAAATATATACTATTGTGTGATTCTAGTGAGTGCTTTATCATCTCTTATGGGACTACATGAATAAGCTTTTTTCTCAGGTTGGTACGGGCCTAAGGCCTTCATTCATATTAGTTTGCTATCATCTCTATTTGTATCGTGCTACTGTCATGAGAAACTCCTTTATCTTTGCACGTTAAAGTTTTGCAACCTATGATAAATGGCAATGCTTTGAGTGTTGAGTTGAGCTAATTGGCACTGATTAAATAAACTAATACCTCTCTTTAAGCAAGACTACTATGTTGCTAACTTTACCCATTAAGATAATGAGGGTGCTTCTAATTGTTAGTGTATGTTTCATCAACTAGTCCCACTATTACAATAATCTCACTCTCTCAATATATGTGCCAACAGGGATGCTCGATTTTGGTGGAACTGCACAAAAACTTTGGGTGCTTCATTGCCTCGACAGCTTCCGTACTTTCCTGTCAGTCGCTAAACTCCGCTTGCTTTCTTCCTTTGCTGTCAGTCGCTTGGCTTATCTCGGCTTCCAGTCAAAGGAAATAGTAATTGATATGCTACCTGATAACCCACAAGTATAGGGGACCGCAACAGTTTTTGAGGGTAGAGTATTCAACCCAAATTTATTGATTCGACACAAGGGGAGCCAAAGAATATTCTCAAGTATTAGCAGCTAAGTTGTGAATTCAACCACACCTGGAAACTTAGTATCTGCAGCAAAGTGTTTAGTAGCACAGTAATATGATAGTGGTGGTAACGGTAACAAAAGAGTAGTACAAGCAAAAGTAATATTTTTGGTATTTGTAGTGATTGTAAGAATAGCAACGGGAAAGTAAATAAGCGTAAACCAGTATATGGAAAGCTCGTAGGCACCAGATCAGTGATGGATAATTATGCCGGATGCGGTTCATCATGTAACAGTCATAACATAGGGTGACACAGAACTAGCTCCAGTTCATCAATGTAATGTAGGCATGTATTCCAAATATAGTCATACGTGCTTATGGAAAAGAACTTGCATGACATCTTTTGTCCTACCCTCCCGTGGCAGCGGGGTCCTAATGGAAACTAAGGGATATTAAGGCCTCCATTCAATAGAGAACCGGAATAAAGCATTAGCACATAGTGAATACATGAACTCCTCAAACTATGGTCATCACCGAGAAGTATCCCGATTATTGTCACTTCGGGGTTGTCGGATCATAACACATAATAGGTGACTATAGACTTGCAAGATAGGATCAAGAACACACATATATTCATGAAAACATAATAGGTTCAGATCTGAAATCATGGCACTCGGGCCCTAGTGACAAGCATTAAGCATAGCAAAGTCATAGCAACATCAATCTCAGAACATAGTGGATACTAGGGATCAAACCCTAACAAAACTAACTCAATTACATGATAAATCTCATCCAACCCATCACCGTCCAGCAAGCCTACGATGGAATTACTCATGCACGGCGGTGAGCATCATGAAATTGGTGATGGAGGATGGTTGATGATGACGACGGCGATGAATCCCCCTCTCCGAATCCCCGAACGGACTCTAGATCAGCCCTCCCGAGAGGTTTTATGGCTTGGCGGCGGCTCCGTATCGTAAAACGCGATGATTTCTTCTCTCTATTTTTTTCCTCCCCGAAAGCCAATATATAGAGTTGGAGTTGGCGTCGGAAGGTGTCCAGGGGGCCCACGAGGTAGGGGGCGCCCCCCCCCCACCCACGTGGATAGGGTGTGGGCCCCCTGGTCTTCATCTTTGGTGATGATTTTTTATTATTTTTTATAAGACATCCCGTGGAGTTTCAGGTCATTCCGAGAACTTTTGTTTTCTGCACATAAAACAACATCATGGCAATCCTGCTGAAAACAGCGTCAGTCCGGGTTAGTTTCATTCAAATCATACAATTAGAGTCCAAAATAAGGGAAAAAGTGTTTGGAAAAGTAGATACGACGGAGACGTATCAACTCCCCCAAGATTAAACCCTTGCTTGTCATCAAGCAATTCAGTTGACAAACTGAAAGAAAGAAAGAAAAACTTTTACAAACTCTGTTTGCTCTTGTTGTTCTAAATATGTCAAGCCAGCATTCAAGTTTTCAACAAAGATCATAACTAACCATATTTGCAATAATTCTCAGGTCTCATAATTACTCATATCAATAGCATAATCAACTACCAAGCCATAATAATAAATCTCGGATGACAACACTTTCTCAAAACAATCATAATATGATATAACAGGATGGTATCTCCTAGCCCTTTCTGAGACCGCAAAACATAAATGCATAGCACCTTTAAAGATCAAGGACTGACTAGACATTGTAATTCATGGTAAAAGAGATCCAATCATAGTCATACCCAATATAGATTAATAGTGATGAATGCAAATGACAGCTGCGCTCTCCAGCTAGTGCTTTTTAATAAGAGGGTGATGACTCAACATAAAAGTAAATAGATAGACCCTTCGCAGAGGGAAGCAGGGATTTGTAGAGGTGCTAGAGCTCGGTTTTGAAATAGAGATAAATTGTATTTTGAGCGGTATACTTTCATTGTCAACGTAGCAACTAAGAGATGGTGATATCTTCCATGTCACACACATTATAGGCGGTTCCCAAACAGAATGGGAAAGTTTATACTCCCCCTCCACCAACAAGCATCAATCTATGGCTTGCTTGAAACAACGAGTGCCTCCAACATACATCAGGTCCCAGGGGGACTTTTGTTTGCAATTATTTTGATTTAGTCTGCATAAAGCATGGGACTGGGCATCCCGGTGACCAGCCATTTTCTCATGAGTGAGGAGTGGAGTCCACTCCTCTTGAGAATAACCCGCCTAACATGGAAGATAAGGGCAGCCTAGGTTGATACATGAGCTATCCGAGCATAAAAATAGAATGTTTATTTGAAGGTTTAGAGTTTGGCACATACAAATTTACTTGGAACGGCAGGTACATACCGCATATAGGAAGGTATAGTGGACTCATCTGGAACAACTTTGGGGTTTAAGGGATTGGATGCACAAGCAGTATTCCTGCTTAGTACAAGTGAAGGCTAGCAAAAGACTGGGAAGCGACCAACTAGAGAGCGACAACAGCCATGTACATGCATTAAAATTAATAAACATTGGATGCAAGCATGAGTAGGATATAATCCACCATGAACATAAATATCGTGAAGGCTATGTTGATTTGTTTCAACTTCATGCGTGAACATGTGCCAAGTCAAGTCACTTAAATCATTCAAAGGAGGATACCACCCCATCATACCACATCATAATCATCTCAATAGCATGTTGGCACGCAAGGTAAACCATTATAACTCATAGCTAATCAAGCATGGCACAAGTAACTACGATCTCTAATTGTCATTGCAAACATGTTTATTCATAACAAGCTGAATCAAGAACGACGGGCTCATCATATTTACAAAAACAAAAGAGGTCGAGTTCATACCAGCTTCTCTCATCTCAGTCAGTCCATCATATATCATCATAATTGCCTTTCACTTGCATTGGACTAAGCTGGAATCTGCGAGCATTCAATAAACAGGAGAAGACAAGGCAATATGGGCTCTGGGTTAATTCAACAATAATGCATATAAGAGCCACTTCAAGAATTTAATCATGGTCTTCTCCTATCGACCCCCAAAGAAAAGAAAAGAAATAAAAAGTATTTACACGGGAAAGCTCCCAACGAGCAAAAGAAGTACAAGAAATATTTTTGGGTTTTGTTTTTAATTACTACTACTACAGCAGAAAAGTAAACTACTACTAATTTTTTTTGTTTTTCTTAAGGTTTAACAAAAACACAAGAAGAAAGCAGGAAAAAACAAAATAAACTAGCATGGATATTACAATGAAAGAGTATGAGCACCGACATCTAGCAATGAGTGTGTGTGAACATAAATGTAATGTCGGTGAGAAATACGTACTCCCCCAAGCTTAGGCTTTTGGCCTAAGTTGGTCTATTGCCAGGGATAGCCTGGCGAATACCCGTATGTGTAGCTGGGGTCGTACTGCGATGAAGAAGACTCTGACTGCCACTGGCTGACAGTCATCTCTGGATCCCAAGAATAAACAGATTGTCGTGGAGGCTCATCTTGTGGTTCCGGTTCCGGGGCTGGTGCAGGATTTCGGTAAGCTTGAATGGCAGCCCACATAACGAGATAGGGTCCTACAAACTTAAACAAAGAAGGAGCAGGCAACGTAATAGTTTCAGGGTGATGTTTATGAAAGAATAATTTATATTTGAGCTCTCCATCCCTGCCCTTAACGAGAAAATCATGTGCTATCATACTCTTATAATCTAGATAAGCACTAGTCAGCAATTTTTCTTCTTTCTCATAATGCCTAATAGCTATGTTAAAATGTGCAGCAAGGCGTGAAGCATAAATGCCTCCAAAGATGGGACCCTTAGTACGATTCATACTCAACCGTCTAGTAATAATTCCGCCCATGCTAACAGTGTTGTCACGGTATAAACCATGGAACAAAATAATAATATCAGGAACACTAAGGTTCCCACAGTTCTCGCGACCAATCAAGCAACGACTAGCAAATAAGGCAAAGTAGCGTAAAACAGGAAAATGTATGCTAGTGATTCTTGCATCAGAAACCTTCCTGGTTTCTCCCACAAAGATAGTGTTAATAAATGCTTCCACCTCTTTACGAGGTGGTTCCTCTAAAGTACCCTCAGGGGGTATGTTGCAGACTGCGCAAAATTCAGACAATGGCATTTTCTTCACAACGTCATATAAATGAAACTCTACTGAAGGAGGTGATTCCTTAGGGTAAAAGTAGAAGTTTTGCACAAAAGTATTTGTGAGTAAGAGTTAATGTGGACGTTGGTCGCGGACGAAGTCGGTGAGGCCAGCATTCTCAATCAAGGAATAGAAATCTTCATAAATCCCGACATGTGTCAAGAAATTATCAGAAGGCCATTCACACGGCCGAATCTCCGCAGTGCGAGGCAAATTATATTTGGGCCTCTGTGCTTCTTCATTTTGTTTCTCCTTTGAGCTTCGGCTCGATGAGCCCCTCAAAAGTCTCTTCATTGTTTTCTGAAATAATCTAAAAAATTTAGTAACTTCAAACTAAAGTGAGCCAACTTCAATAAAACTGATAGCAACTACTCCTACAAGTGCCTAGAGCCTATATCAAGCATTAGAACTACTTGGAACCATATAAATTTGACATGCAAGCTTAAGAACATGGTCACCTATGCAACACAAATTTGCAAAGAATAAAGCACTAGAACAAAAACTAATTGGACCAATGGAGGAGTCACATACCAAGGAACAATCTCCCCAAGCAGTTTTGCGAGAGGTGCTTTGAGCAAGGAGATCAAAAATCACAGCAAAAGGGCTGGAACTCGTGCTTGAGTTGGTTTTTCGGGTTTGTGTGAGGAAGAGGAAGAAGATGGGTGCTGGGATAAGTGGAGGAGGGCCACCGTGGGCCCACGAGGCAGGGGGCACGTCCTCCACCCTCGTGACCAGGTGGTAGCCCCCCACCCCCCGCGGTGATTTTTGCACTATAAATCCTCGAATATTCCCGAAAAAATCATATTAAATTGGCATGTCATTCTGAGGACTTTTATTTTCAGGATATTTTATATTGCACGGATAAATCAGGAAACAGATAGAAAAATACTATTTTTGCTTTATTTCTAGTAAATAACAGAAAGTATAGAGAGGGTACAGCAGGTTGTGCTTCTAGTTTCATCCATCTCATGCTCATCAAAAGGAATCCACTAACAAGGTTGATCAAGTCTTGTTAACAAACTCATTCCGATAATCATGAAACCGGAGAAATTTCGAATAACACTAGGTTACCTCAACGGGGATATGCACATCTCCAATAATAAGTATATCATATTTCTTTTTGACAGTAGGAAGAGGAAATTCAAAACCTCCAAATATAATCGATGGAATTTTTCCAATAGAGTTGATACTATGAACTTGAGGTTGTTTCCTCGGAAAGTGTACCGTATGCTCATTACCATTAACATGAAAAGTGACATTGCCTTTGTTGCAATCAATAACAGCCCCTGCTGTGTGAAGGAAAGGTCTTCCAAGAATAATAGACATACTATCATCCTCAGGAATATTAAGAATAACAAAGCCCGTTAAAATAGTAACGTTTGCAACCACAACAGGCACATCCTCACAAATACCGACAGGTATAGCAGTTGATTTATCATCCATTTGCAAAGATATTTCAGTAGGTGTCAACTTGTTCAAGTCAAGTCTACGATATAAAGAGAGAGGCATAACACTAACACCGGCTCCAAGATCACATAAAGCAGTTTTAACATAATTTCTTTTAATGGAGCATGGTTTAGTAGGTACTCCTGGATCTCCAAGTTTCTTTGGTATTCCACCCTTAAAAGTATAATTAGCAAGCATGGTGGAAATTTCGGCTTCCGGTATCTTTCTTTTATTTGTAACAATATCTTTCATGTATTTAGCATAAGGATTCATTTTAAGCATATCAGTCAATCGCATACGCAAAAAGATAGGTCTAATCATTTCAGCAAAGCGCTCAAAATCCTCATCATCCTTTTTCTTGGATGGTTTGGGAGGAAAAGGCATGGGTTTCTGAACCCATGGTTCTCTTTCTTTACCATGTTTTCTAGCAACAAAGTCTCTTTTATCATAACGTCGATTCTTTGATTGTGGGTTATCAAGATCAACAGCAGGTTCAACTTCTACATCATTGTCATTACTAGGTTGAGCATCATCATGAACATCATCATTAACATTTTCACTAGGTTCATGTTCATTACCAGATTGTGTTTCAGCATCAGACATAGATATATCATTTGGATTATCAGGTGGTTCAGCAATAGGTTCACTAGAAGTTTGCATGGTTCTATCATTTTTCTTTTTCTTCTATTTAGAAGAACTAGCATCAATATTATTTCTCTGAGAATCTTGCTCAATTCTCTTAGGGTGGCCTTCAGGATACAAAGGTTCCTGAGTCATTCTACCAGTTCTAGTAGCCACTCTAAGAGCATAATCATTTTTCTTACTATTCATTTCATCAAGCACTTCTTTTTGAGCTTTAAGTACTTGTTCTGCTTGAGTGGTAACCATAGAAGCATGTTTGCTAACAAGTTTAAGTTCACCTTTAATATTAGCCATATAATCACCCAAGCGTCTAATCATATAAGCATTTTGTTTCAATTGTCTACCAAAATAAGGATTGAAGTCGTCTTGCTTAAACATAAAGTTATCAAACTCATCCAAGCACTGACTAACAATTTTAGTAGGAGGGACTTCAGCTTTATCATATCTATAGAGAGAATTTACCTTTACTACCTGTGTCGAGATATCGGGATCAGGAGGTTCTTCAATAAATAAAGGATTAAGATCGTATATTTCTTCAACAAGCGGTGAAATAAGACCATGTATTTCTTCAATAGGAGGTAAATTCTTAACATCTTCAGCTTTAATACCTTTTTCTTTCATAGATTTCCTCGGGACTGAGAAATAGAACACCTCTCTTCTTCAGAGTTGGTTTAGGAATAGACTCGGTAATTAGAGCAAGAGCTGGCTCAGCAGGTGCCCAATTATTTTCATTTGTCAACATATTATTTAACAGAATTTCAGCTTCATCCGGCGTTCTTTCCCTGAAAAGAGAACTAGCACAACTATCCAGGTAATCTCTGAAAGCATCGGTTAGTCCATTATAAAAGATATCAAGTATTTCAGGTTTCTTAAGAGGATGATCAGGCAAAGCATTAAGTAACTTGAGAAGCCTCCCCCAAGCTTGTGGGAGACTCTCTTCTTTAATTTGCACAAAGTTGTATATTTCCTTTAAAGCAGCTTGTTTCTTATGAGCAGGGAAATATTTAGCAGAGAAGTAATAAATCATATCCTGGGGACTACGCACACAACCAGGATCAAGAGAATTAAACCATATCTTAGCATCACCCTTTAATGAGAACGGAAATATTTTGAGTATATAAAAGTAGCGCGATCTCTCATCATTAGTAAACAGGGCGGCTATATCATTTAATTTAGTAAGATGTGCCACAATAGTTTCAGATTCATAACCATGGAAAGGATCAGATTCAACCAAAGTAATAATATCTGGATCAACAGCGAATTCATAATCCTTATCGGGAACACAAATAAGTGAAGTAGCAAAAGCAGGGTCAGGTTTCATTTTATCTCTAAGTGATTCTTTGTTCCATTTAGCTAATAACCTCTTGAGCTCATATCTATCTTTGCAAGCTAAAATAGCGGTAGAAGATTCCATATAAAAAACATAACCCTCAGGAATAACAGGCATATCTTCATCATCACTTTCATCATTATAATCAGATTTAATAATTTCTTTCTCTCTAGCCCTAGCAATTTGTTCATCAACAAATTCACTAAGAGGCACAGTAGTATCAGGCATAGAAGCAGTTTCATCATAAGTACCATGCATAGCAGAAGTGGCATCATCAATAACATGCGACATATCAGTACGAATAGCAGAAGCAGGTTTAGGTGTCGCTAGCTTACTCATAACAGAAGGTGAATCAAGTGCAGAGCTAGATGTCAATTCCTTACCTCCCCTCGTAGTTGAGGGATAAATTGTTGTTTTAGCGTCTTTCAAGTTCTTCATAGTGTCCAGCAGATATAAATCCCAAGTGACTCAAAGAATAGAGCTATGCTCCTCGGCAACGGCGCCAGAAAAAGGTCTTGATAACCCACAAGTATAGGGGATCGCAACAGTTTTCGAGGGTAGAGTATTCAACCCAAATTTATTGATTCGACACAAGGGGAGCCAAAGAATATTCTCAAGTATTAGCAGCTGAGTTGTCAATTCAACCACACCTGGAAACTTAGTATCTGCAGCAAAGTGTTTAGTAGCACAGTAATATGATAGTGGTGGTAACGGTAACAAAAGAGTAGTACAAGCAAAAGTAATACTTTTGGTATTTGTAGTGATTGTAACAATAGCAACAGGAAAGTAAATAAGCGTAAACCAGTATATGGAAAGCTCGTAGGCACCGGATCAGTGATGAATAATTATGCCGAATGTGGTTCATCATGTAACAGTCATAACATAGGGTGACAGAGAACTAGCTCCAGTTCATCAATGTAATGTAGGCATGTATTCCGAATATAGTCATATGTGCTTATGGAAAAGAACTTGCATGACATCTTTTGTCCTACCCTCCCGTGGCAGCGGGGTCCTAATGGAAACTAAGGGATATTAAGGCCTCCTTTTAATAGAGAACCGGAACAAAGCATTAGCACATAGAGAATACATGAACTCCTCAAACTATGGTCATCACCGAGAAGTATCCCGATTATTGTCACTTCGGGGTTGTCGGATCATAACACATAATAGGTGACTATAGACTTGCAAGATAGGATCAAGAACACACATATATTCATGAAAATATAATAGGTTCAGATCTGAATCATGGCACTCGGGCCCTAGTGACAAGCATTAAGCATAGCAAAGTCATAGCAACATCAATCTCAGAACATAGTGGATACTAGGGATCAAACCCTAACAAAACTAACTCGATTACATGATAAATCTCATCCAACCCATCACCGTCCAGCAAGCCTACGATGGAATTACTCACGCACGGCGGTGAGCATCATGAAATTGGTGATGGAGGATGGTTGATGATGACGACGGCGACCAATCCCCCTCTCTGGAGCCCCGAACGGACTCCAGATCAGACCTCCCGAGAGGTTTTAGAGCTTGGCGGCGGCTCCGTATCGTAAAACGCGATGATTTCTTCTCTCTATTTTTTCTCCCCGAAAGCCAATATATGGAGTTGGAGTTGGTGTCGGAAGGTGTCCAGGGGGCCCACGAGGTAGGGGCGCGCCCTAGGGGGGGCGCCCCCCACCCTCGTGGACAGGGTGCGGGCCCCCTGGTCTTCATCTTTGGCGAGGATTTTTATTATTTTTTATAAGACATCCCATGGAGTGTCAGGTCATTCCGAGAACTTTTGTTTTCTGCACATAAAACAACATCATGGCAATTCTGCTGAAAACAGCGTCAGTCTGGGTTAGTTCCATTCAAATCATACAAGTTAGAGTCCAAAACAAGGGCAAAAATCATTCAAATCATACAAGTTAGAGTCCGACAGCTAGGTCCACGGCCGCACGCAAGGAAATGCCTCCTTATTACGCGCAAAATAATGATTCCTCCACCTGACATCAGGGACCCACCGAAAGGGCCTCTGTATTTCGCGAAAAAAATGTTACCGCCGCTGACAGCTCGGACACACCAGCTATATCTTCGCATGCAAAGAAGTGCCTCCTTATTATGCACAAAAAATGAATACTCCCCCTGTTAGCTGGGACCCAGTAGAGTGGCAGGCTGACTTGTGGGCCTACTAAGTTGACGGGGACGGAGGGCTTTGTCAACTTAGTCAATATGCACGATTCTAGCTCCAGTGACCGTACGATATCCATCCAACGGCCATAGTGCTTCTTCAACCTATGGTCTTGTTGCTCCAGCCGCCCAAACCAGCGCTAGTCATGCCTCGTGCTCCTGCCTCCCGTGGCTGGCTGCAATGCGGCGGAGGCCTCACCGCCCCCTACTACTCCCACCGCTGGCCAGGCCATCCCTCTACTCACCCACACCCCCTGTTATTCTGCGGCGACGGCAGCCTCACACCGCAGCGAACCAGTGAACCCTCGTACTCCTCTACGCGTGGGCATCCACTGCCGCGTCTTCCCCGGCTCCGCGTCGTCCCCTTACTAGGCCTCGCCGTCGTCCACCGCCCTGGTGCTCTCGGCGCGGCGTGGTCAACATTGTCAAGGAACGGCTTTCATCGGACGTGGACTGTACGTGGAGAGGCTGATAGTTGGGTCCACGGCCGCAGCAAGGAAGTGCCTCCTTATTACGTGCAAAATAATTATTCCTCCACCTGATAGTGGGGACCCACCGGACGGGTCACCATATTTTGCGAAAAAAATGTTTGCCCCTGACTGCTGGGACCCACCAGCTACATCTTCGCACGCAGGGAAGTGCATCCGGGCAAAAGAACGATTCGCCCCCCTGACTGCTAGGACCCACCAACTACATCTTCGCAGGCAAGGTAGTGCCTGACAGTCGGGACCCACCTGGTCGAAGCGTACGGTACGTAGCGTTGTCATTCTGGTCGCGAACGTGTACGTACATATATACTGGTGGATGTAGAGGCGTGCATGTGTCGTAGTAGAGGCGTGTATGTGTCGTAGTAGAGGCGCGCACGTAGCATGTACACGTACGTACAGCGGCCAGGGTGCAGGAAAGAAAATACGGCCACGTATGTGTACATACGGGCGGGGTCTCGAACGCCTACTCGCGCATACGTACGGCCAGGGCTCGTGTACATGGATGGGTCGGAACGGAGAAACAGCGTCGTCGTCCTGTTCATGGGGAGGCAATGGAATGCCTCGTGTTCATGGGGAGGCAACGGAATGCGTCGTGTTCATCGGCAGGCAACGGAACGCGTGGGAGCCAACCGGCTGGGTCGGAACAGAATGCGTGGTCGTGTTCATCGGGAGGGCTTGGATGGAACAGGCGATGGAAACGAGGCCTGGCGTACCGCAGAACGGAGGAAACGGACCTCCTACGGTCGAAACGGGGGTCCTGTTGATTGGGAGGGGTGTGGCGTACCGCAAAACGGAGGAAACAGACCTCCTACGGTCGAAACGGGGGTCCTGTTCATCGGGAGGGGTGTGGCGTACAGCAAAACGGGACTCCACGGGATACTGTTCATCTCCACCGTCGACCTCCTCCAGCCTCCACGGGCTCATGTTCATCCAGCCTCCACTGCGCGCTACTCCACCAGCTACTGTTCAACCACCCCTCCACCGTCTACTGTTCATCCAGCCCTCCACACCACGGGGTCCTATTCAACCACCCCTCCACGGGCACCCCTTGTCGGTGTCAAAACCGGCGGATCTCGGGTAGGGGGTCCCGAACTGTGCGTCAAGGCCGGATGGTAATAGGAGACAAGGGACACGATGTTTTTACCCAGGTTCGGGCCCTCTCGATGGAGGTAATACCCTACTCCTGCTTGATTAATATTGATGATATGGATAGTACAAGAGTAGATCTACCATGAGATCAAGGAGGCTAAACCCTAGAAGCTAGCCTATGGTATGATTGTGTATGATGATGGTTCGTCCTACGGACTACAACCCTCCGGTTTATATAGACACCGGATAGGGTTAGGGTTACACAGAGTCGGTTACAATGGTAGGAGATCTTGGGTATCCGCATACCCTAGCTTGCCTTCCACGCCAAGGAAAGTCCCTTCCGGACACGGGACGAGTCCGGCGCGCAGATTGTCTTCGGCATTGCAAGGCGGGTTCCTCCTCCAAGTCCTTCATAGAAGATTGTAGACACCCAGAATAGTGTCCGGCTCTGCAAAATAAGTTTCCACATATTGCCATAGAGAGAATAATATTAACACAAATCAAATCTGCTGACGTATTCCGCAGTGCGTCATCACACCACGACCAAGCTCTTTATACAAATTGTTTTCACTTTTCCACCTCAGCACGTTTAGCGAGGCGGTTTCCTTGGCATGTCTTGTCAAAGCAGAGATCGTGTGCCCCTTTTAACGGGATTCTCATCAATACGGACGTGGGTAACCCAATCGTTCCCGTTAGCACGTTCCCTCGATTAAAGGCGAGTCCAAAACGGTTACGGGGAGGGCTCTTGGTATTCAACCTCTTATAAAGAGACCAAGGCCTCGCTCCTTTTCTTAATCTTAAACGAGTTCGCCTGTCGCCTCGAGTTCCAACACCCCAGGCTCCAGATTCCAGGCGCTTCGGACCTTTGGCAATGTCTGGTTCTGACCTTCAAGGTCGATGGACGCCTTCCTCCGTCACGGAGGAGGACGTATTAAGGTTGAGGGAGGCTAAGTTCTTGACCGGTGAGATTTCGCATAGGTTGCCTACCCAAGGACATGTTATTCCCAGTCCCCAGCCCGGCGAGAGCGTGGTGTTCATGTCTCACTTCCTCCGAGGGTTAGGCTTCCCCATGGATCCCTTTGTGAGGGGGCTGTTGTTTTATTACGGGCTAGAATTTCATGATTTAGCTCCGGAGTCCATCCTCCATATCTCCTCGTTTATCGTCGTGTGTGAAGCGTTCCTCCATGTTACCCCTCACTTTGGATTATGGCTCAAGACCTTCAAAGTGGAGCCGAAGATGATCGAGGGACGGCACGCAGAGTGCGGAGGCGCTGTTATAAGAAAAAATGCCGATGCTCCATGGCCCGAGGGCTCTTTTCAAGAGGAGCTAGGCTTGTGGCAACGAGAGTGGTTTTATATCACCGCTCCCCGGGGCACCACATGGGTGGCGCCTCCTGCCTTTCGCTCGGGTCCCCCACCACGGCTAGCGTCGTGGATCAACAGAGGGTTAGATTGGGGTCTGCCCAAAGACGTACCCTTGCTGCAGGGCCGCATTAAGGTTCTCTTGGAAGGAGACCTCAACCTGGTCAAGGTGACGCAGGTTATGCTGATTCGCCGGACACTGCCCGGCAAACGTCTCTCCCTTCGCCTGTGGGAGTTCAATCCAGAGGGACCACGAGCTCTCCGGGATTTAATGAGCGCGACGCCCACGGAGATGTATAAATTGTTCTTCGGATCACAAGAAGTGTGTCCGGATTTATCCGAGGACGCAGGCCTAAGCCGCAATCGCCCGGATACTCAAGTAAGTAACCTTGTGCCCGGACCTTCTATCCGTATAATTATCATAAACTTGCCCTTAAATGAGCTGTCCTTTTAAACAGGAGTGGATAGCGAAGGCGAAGCTGATCAGGTGTCTGGCTCCCCTTCCCGAAACTAGGTCGGATCCCGTGCTAGTCAGGATGCTGGAGGTAGTGCCTTTGGAGGGAAGTAAGGGGGGGACAAGGAAACTATGGCCTCCTCAAAGGAGGCTGCTCCGAAGAGAGGAACCGACGATTCCTTTCCTAAGGGAAAGAAGAGAGCCGCCTCTGACGAGCCGAAGACCATGGTCTCGAAGCGGGGGAAAAGATCCTCGTCAGAGGGTCTGACGCCGGGGAGTTCCACGGCCGGACTGCATACTCAAGGAGATCAGCCCTCCAGCGAGCCGTGAGTAGAGAAAGATTTTTCCTTTCGAGGGATGAGAGAAATCCGTGATTTATATCTGAGAAATTTAACCGAATTTTTACCTTGTAGTTCGGCCCTCAGCCCTTCTCAGCAGAGCTCGTCTTCAGTGGATCTTCTTCCGGAGATGATGGAGAGCGGGACGCCTCCTTCTGCTGTGCCGCCTAACGAGGCGGGTGACCCTGAGGTTCGGAGCAGGAGCGGAAGATAGCTATGGGCCCCCCCGAGGTTCTCCGCATCCGGCCTTCGAAAGAGGTCATGGGATGAGTCCGGCACCTTCTGGTGCTCGGCCGGAGGAGCTAAAGGTTCTGCTAGGGCGAGCTTCTATTTCAGAGGAGCACCATGCATTAATGGGCACGGTGATTGAAAGGATTTCGTCCGCAGAGAGCGGATTGCGTGTGGCCGTCGAAAGTTTATTGACGGGTTTTGAGGTACATTAGATAATGTGTACTTTTGTCAGTTGCGCGTAAATAAGATCCGCCCTATGTAGATAGTAGCCCCTGAGACTCTGCGTGTCGTCAAGAAATGACGGCACGCGGAGGATCATAATCCCAGGTCTAAAATGTCGCCTTTTAATGTAGGCTGCAGGGTGTCCGGAATCAAGCCGAACTGCTGGTTTTGCCGAACTAAAGCGGCAACTGGACGTGGCAGATGCCGACATTGCGCTTGTCAACAAGCAGTTGGATGAGGCTCAAGGTATGTGATTCCTCGGGCAGCATTAGGTAAGAAGAGTTTTAATCCAGTGTCTTACGATGTGTGTGCTTGACGCGGATGGTGCGGCCGCCGTGGAGAGTCTTAGGGCAGAACTTGCCCGAGCTAAAGATCAGGCCAGGAAAAGTGATGGGCTGCCAAGAAGGCCCTTGAAGAGCTGAGAGCCGAACAGGCTGCTCATTGCCGAAGCAAGGAAGAGATGGCCAGTATGGCCGAAAAATTAAAGAACACTGCAGACCGTTGCAAACTTCTTGAGAAAGAAGACCAGGCGAGACAGGCGGTCCTAAAGAAGGTCGTTCCTGATGCCAAGGACACACGTTCTGCGATGAGAGCTGCGAAGGAGGAGCTACGTCAGGCCGAACAGATTGCGGCTGGAAAGCCCTTCATGCTTCGAAGAAGATTTTGCGATCCGAAGTTTGCTCCGTTGGACCGGATGTGGAGTGTGGAGGACACCTATCTGGATTTGGCAGCGAGTGCTGCTGATGCGACCGAACATTTTCGACATCTGGAAGATCGTGAAGTGGAAAAACTGTTCTGGTCGCAATTTCACAATCCAGAGCGTCCACTGGCAGTGGACGATCGTCTGGCTTAATGGGCCGAACTTAATAGGTTGTCCGGACTCGCCATGAAGTATGTCATGGGTCATCTGTGGCCGGGGAGGTCAGAGCCGAAGAGTTATTTCAGCTTGGTGGAGCAATTCCTTGACGCAGTGCCGCGCATTAATGCAATGAAGAGGTCGGCGTGTATAGAGGGTGCAAGGATGGCTCTTGCCCGTGTCAAGACATACTGGGCAGAGATGGAGACCACCGTTATTGCGTCCCGAGATTCGGATAAAAGCCGAGTGTCCTCCGAGCACTATTTTCAAGAAGTCCTTGAAGGCGCTCGTGTAATAGAGACGCAGTGCTCGAAGGATGCTATGTTATTATAGCATATGTAATGATGAAGTAATATTTTGATAAGTTGTAGTGGCCTTTTTATACTTGTGCCTTCAAGTATTGTGAACACCTCCTGTGCGGCCGTTTAAAATATATATATATATAATCTGAAAGATTGCAGTCGTTGGCTTCAACCCCCACGCACATAGTGCGGGGGTGCTCGCAGAAGACGCATTTTCACACTTAACCCAACGTATTGGTCCTACAAAGGAGGTGATAGCGCAGCGGGCCAGGCAACCGGACTATAATGCTTTAACACTTTCACTTAGCCATAGGAGCTTGACAGTGGGACTATTTAGGTAGCCCATTAGTGGCGACTGCGCTCACCCGAGTTCGAGGCGCGTATGTGCCTGACCGGGAAGCTGCCCTTCGTTAAAGCGGAGGAATCCGATAGATTCCAATAGGTCATCAAGTGGCTGACCAGTCTCACGCTACATCATGACAGTCAGTTTTCGGCTTTCTCTACTGAGGTGCTTGCCCGGCCGAACCGGGGAACAATCGCAGTAGTTCTCCTGGTGCTACCTTAGCCGATAGATCGGAACGTAAGGTAGCCGAACTCAGGAGCCGGGCAACCCAACATTTGACCAAAGACATGATTCGGAGCTGATGCATATAATGCCAGAACTCGCGACGCCGAACACTCCCTAAGGTGTTCGGTCTTTATGAGTGCGGGCGAAACAACACTCTTTGCTAAAAAAGCCCCTAGTGTCCAGGTACGTGCGAAAAATTCTGACGTGGCCACATGCCAAGACGCCAGCCTCCTCCTTGGTTATATCGGAAAAAACCAGGGGATGTGTTGCAACAAGAGATAGTAAAAAACGTTTACGCAGGGTCTTAATCTAAAAAGAATCCTTTAGGACGGGTACCTACTGCACGTCTGCGCCTGTGTCTCCATTGTGCCGTATCCTGGACGGGCGCCGCACGACGTTCATCTAAAAAAGAGAGGAAATAGATTGAAAACGGGTCGTGCCGAAAAAAAGGTTTTAAAATAAATGAAGTATAAAGTAAAATATAAAATTGAGCTTTATTGTCTCTGCGCGTAGCCCCTAGTACGGGGTTATATGGCCTCTAAGCCTGCATTAATGATGAACTTGTGCCGAACTCGTCTGAGGGAGTCCTGGATTAAGGGGTGTTCAGATAGCCGGACTATACCCTCGCCGGACTCCAGGACTATGAAGATACAAGATTGAAGACTTCGTCCCGTGTCCGGATAGGACTTTCCTTGGCGTGGAGGCAAGCTAGGCGACGCGGATACTCAAGATCTCCTACCATTGTAACCGACTCTGTGTAACCCTAACCCTATCCGGTGTCTATATAAACCGGAGGTTTGTAGTTCGTAGAAGGATCATCATCATACACAATCATACCATAGGCTAGCTTCTAGGGTTTAGCCTCCTTGATCTCGTGGTAGATCTACTCTTGTACTACCCATATCATCAATATTAATCAAGCAGGAGTAGGGTTTTATCTCCATCGAGAGGGCCCGAACCTGGGTAAAAACATCGTGTCCCTTGTCTCCTGTTACCATCCGACCTTGACGCATAGTTCCGAACCCCCTACCCGAGATCCGCCGGTTTTGACACCGACATTGGTGCTTTCATTGAGAGTTCCTCTGTGCCGTCGCGATCAGGAAGGATGCCTCTTCCCGTCTTTAAAGACGGCGCCATTACTAAGGGAGCCTTGGCTGTCGGCCAAACCCTCCGGCTAGGTGGTTTTCTCACGACCGCCTGTTCGGCCGTTGCGCCGACGGTGACCTCTCGGGTCATCGAAAGCAACCTTCACGTCAGCTCAGAGCTCGCCGAGCAGTTGGATCCGATGGAGCTCTCTTCCATAAACGAGCTCTTGGATCGCATCGCCGCACTGGGGGTCGCCACAAATTACGACCAGGTTGGGCTTAAACCCGATCTAAGAGAAATTAACTCTCCCCAAGTCACCCACCACGTTGTCGTGGTAGAGGCGCAGTGCGGCGACCCTTCATCTATCCTAAGGACTAGCTACGTCCGAATTCCCGAACCCTCCAGGCCGGATACCCGCGGAGGGGAGGATACAATCCAAGACCTGAGCTTAGAATCAGGCAACGGGCTAGACTCATCGGAAAACATCCAAGACTCCGGACTTCGGAGTTCGGAAGTTCTTCGGCCTCCGAATCGTAAATTGGGTGAGGTCTCAGATTCAACGACACCCGCCCGCCCGATCATAAGCGATCTTTCCCAAATCAGGCAAAACCCCGAACAAACAGTATATCATTACTGGGCCAGATTCCTCCTGGTTATGAACAGTATAAAGGACTGCTACGAGGGAGACGCAATTTCAATCTTTTGCAGTAATTGCACGGACGAGGGAATACTTAACGCCATAAGTCATCGCGATATTACACGATTCGCTGACTTGGCGTCCATAGTACAAAAGTATTGTGCGATGGAAAGCGCTTGGAAAACCGAACTAAAATTTTGGGATAATCCGGCCTTGAATAGAAATCCGTCCGAACTAAGAGGGTGCACCACATTAAGGCACCCGGATTAAATATCAAAAAGCCAAAACCCTCTAGAGGGCATGGAACCGTACTGGAAAGGTGGCTTGAAGGACCCTGTAGAATTCACAGTACAGAGGACGCCACACCAAGACACAGCCTTAGAGCATGTTGGATACTTCAGCAGGTGGCCAAAATTGGCGAGGACCTCCTAATTACAGAGGCCGAAGAAAGCCAGCCCAAGGACACCAGTACCGTTCTCACAGTCTTCAAGACTTTCGCATCAAATAATATGCGAAAAAGAAAACTCCGCAGCCTCACCGATATCTATCAAGTAGCAACAATAAACCCATGGAGTAACACTGCTATCACCTTCAACGTGAGTGACGAACCTAAATTCCGAACAGCCCGAGCACCACCCGCATTGGTCCTCAGTCCCATAGTGGACGGCTGTCGCCTCGCAAAGGTACCCATGGATGGAGGCAGCGGATTGAACCTCATTTACGAGGAAACCCTCCAAAAGATGGAAATAGACTGGAACCGCATTGAGCGAAGCAGCACAACCTTTAGAGGAATAATCCCCAGTCAGGAAGCACGCTGCACTGGAAAGATCACACTAGATGTGGTGTTCGGCACGCCGGATAATTACAGGTCCGAAGAAGTCACGTTCCAGGTGGCCCCGTTCAAAAGCGGATATCACGCTATATTAGGACGGGAGGCATTCACAGTTTTCCAAGTCATACCCCATTACGGGTACATGAAGCTCAAGATGCCTGGGCCAAACGGAATTATCACTCTCGCTAGTGATCCGGACATAGCACTCCGCGCCAAAAACAAGACAGTCGCATTGGCCCTTGAGGCACTATCCGAAACCCTAGCGGCCGAAGAACTGACCGCGCTGCGCTCCACGGTTAATAGGGATGATGTGATACTCGATAAGAGATCCAAATCCACATCCTTCAAACCAGTGGACGAAATAGTCAAATTACAGGTCCATCCAACGGACCCCAATAAAACAGCCTCCATCGGGGCACGATTGAACCCTGATGTAGACGCCGCACTGCGAGAGTTCCTACGAGAGAACTGGGACATTTTTGCCTGGCACCCTTCAGACATGCCAGGAATCCCACGCAGGCTGGCCGAACACAGCTTAAATATCCAGAAAGGATTCAAACCTGTCAAACAAGCCCTTCGGCGCTTTTCCAAACCGAAGAGACAGGCTATGGGAGAGGAGCTAGCCAAGTTATTGGAGGCCGGATTCATTAGAGATATAAAACATTCGGACTGGCTAGCAAACCAGGTGATGGTACCAAAGAAGGACAAATCCTGGCGCCTGTACATCGATTTTAAAGACCTTAATAAGGCCTGCCCAAAGGATCCCTTCCCCCTCCCTCGCATAGATCAAATTATCGATGCCACTGCAGGACACAATTCGTTGTGTTTCCTCGACCATTCTCCGGTTACCATCAAATCAAGATGGCAGAATCAGGCCAAGCCGCAACGGCATTCATCACACCATACGGCCCATTCTGCTTCAACACAATGCCCTTCGGGCCAAAAAACGCCGGCGCAACATATCAGCGCATGATCCAAACATGTCTGGCAAACCAGATCGGCAAAACAGTGGAGGCGTACATGGATGATGTGGTCGTCAAATCAAGACATGTCAAATCTCTAGTAGACGACTTGAGGCTTACATTCGATAACCTTCGAAAATATGACATCAAGCTGAATCCGGAAAAATGTGTTTTCGGCGTTCCAGCCGGAAAGCTCTTGGGTTTCATTGTATCCGGTAGAGGAATCGAAGCGAATCCAGCCAAGATCCGAGCTTTGTCACAATTGCATGTCCCAAAAGACCTCAAACAAATACAAAAATTAACCGGATGCATGGCGGCTCTAAGCCGCTTCATCTCCCGCCTAGGAGAAAAGGTGCTGCCCCTTTACCGCCTCCTACGGCGCACCGAACACTTCGAGTGGATGGATGCCACCACGGCCAGGCTTGATGAAATAAAATCCATATTGGCAACAAACCCAGTCCTGGCCGCGCCAAACACTGGCAAGCCAATGCTATTATACATCGCGGCAACCCATCAAGTTGTCAGCGCAGTGCTCGTCGTCGAGCGGGAAACGGACGGACACAAATCCCCCCTTCAAAGGCCGGTCTACTACGTGTCAACTGTCCTCACTCCATGCAAATCACGGTACCCACACTATCAGAAAATTTCATACGCAGTATTCATGGCATCCCGGAAGCTACGACACTACTTTCAAGAGTGTTCGATTACAGTAGCCTCGGAAGTACCACTCAATGACATTATCAATAACCGCGATGCAACGGGCCGGATCGCAAAATGGGCCATCGAGCTCCTCCCGTTCGACATAACCTACAAGCCACGACGAGCTATAAAATCGCAAGTATTGGCCGACTTCGTCGCAGAATGGACGGAGGCCGAACTCCCTAAAGAGTACGGCACATACTCAAACTAGATCATGCATTTCGATGGCTCCAAAATGTTGGCCGGACTGGGGGCTGGCGTCGTTTTGACGTCCCCCACAGGAGACACAGTCCAATAAGTACTCCAAATTATGTACACGGACTCCAACAACGCGGCCGAATATGAGGCCCTCCTACATGGTCTCCGAATGGCAGTATCCATGGGCATTCAACGCCCAGAGGTACGCGGGGATTCGAACCTCGGGATCTCCCAAATAAATGGTGACTTCGACGCCAAGGACCCAAAAATGGCAGCTTACCGCAATGCCGTCCTAAAAATGTCAGCTCGGTTCAAAGGGCTGGAGTTTCACCATATAGCCGGCGAAAATAATCAAGCAGCGGACGTCCTGGCATGCATCGGAGCAAAACGCGATGTAGTCCCCCCCCCCAACATCTTTTTGGAAAGATTGTTCAAGCCATCCGTAATATGGGAGGGGGAACCCGCTATTAACAGCCCGGACACAGCCGAACCACTCGACGCCGAACAACCTGACATAATCGGAGGTCCTGCCAATGAAATTACACCTTCAGCCCACGTAATAATGGCGGTTATCGCCCCGTGGACAGAGCCATTCCTAGCCTACCTTACTAGGCAGGAACTCCCAGAGGACCAAAATGAGGCCCGCTGCATAGTGCGGCGATCTAAAGCCTACAAAGTCCACGAAGGGGAGCTTTATAAGAAAAGCACTACCGGAGTCCTTCAAAGGTGCATCTCCGAAGTGGAAGGGCGGAATCTTCTGGCTGAAATTCACGCCGGACTCGGTGGCCATCACGTTGCTGCTCGGTCCCTTGTTAGCAAGGCTTTCCGCACAGGCTTCTATTGGCCGACGGCCCGAGCAGACGCCCAGGACCTAGTCCAACGATGTGTTGGTTGCCAACTTTTTGCCAACCAAAGCCATATGCCACCCACCGCACTCCAAACTATACCCATCACCTGGCCCTTTGCGGTCTGGGGGCTTGACATGGTCGGACCCCTTAAAGGTGGAACCCATAAGAAAAAATACTTACTGGTCATGGTAGATAAGTTCACCAAATGGATAGAAGCCAAGCCTGTCAAAACGGCTAAATCCGGACCCGTGATAGACTTCATATCCGGGGTTGTACACCGTTACGGCGTCCCGCACAGCATCATAACCGATAACGGTACAAATTTCACAGCCGACGAGGTAAAACTATGGTGCAAAAACATGGGCATCAAGCTCGACTATGCTTCAGTCTATCACCCACAAACCAATGGCCAGGTCGAACGTGCAAACGGTCTTATCATGAGCGGCATCAAACCCAGACTAGTGCGGTCCCTTAAGGAATCTAACACGCACTGGGTAGAGGAGCTCAACTCCATACTCTGGGGGCTGCGGACCACGCCAAATTGTACCACCGGATACACACCATTCTTTATGGTGTACGGCGCAGAGGCAGTTCTGCCCTGCGACATAATTCATGACTCACCTAGAGTGCGCATGTACGAAGAAAGAGAAGCCGAGCTCGATCGGCAGGACAGCCTGGACGCCTTGGAGGAGGAGCGTGATGTGGCAAAAACCCGTTCCGCATTTTATCAACAACAGGCCTGAAGATACCAAAGCAGAGAAGTACGGGCCAAATATTACAATGTTGGCGAACTAGTTCTACGCCTGCCGGACAAGAAAAAGGACAAACTCAAGCCCAAATGGGAAGGTCCATTTATAGTCGACCAAGTCCTGACTAGTGGAGCGTACCGCCTGCGAGATGCGTCGGATAACCGACTCGAGCCGAACCCGTGGAACGTCACACGTCTCCGAAGATTCTATGCCTAGCGCCGGACTCCGTGTTCGTCTCCTTCCCCTGTCCATTTTTTACATTTTTCTGTCTTATATTTCTCTTCTTCCCCTCTTTTTCCCTTATAGCCCATAAAAGGCTCACTACCTGACGCGCACTCACGTTCATTTAACCTGGGGGCTTCTTTAACAGAAGCTTATTTATACGGGCTTCATGCCCCACACATGAGTCAAACTTCCGCATGTACCTTTTTTCTCACCATTATATGCATCGATATGACTTAAGTTTGGCCAAGCTGGGTTGCCTGGCTCCTGTGCTTACCCCTACGTTCCCGATTGTTCGGCTAGGTGGTAAAGGGAGCACCTCTGCGATTGTTACTGTAGGGTCAGCCGGATGTGTACCTCAGACTGGGTGAAGCCGAAAGCTAGCGTTCTTAAGGGAATATTCGGTCGGTGGAATAAAGATGATCTTTTTATTAATTTTCATGTGCCCCCAGATGCTTTTTCTGCGTTTTACGCAGTCCGGACATGCACTTTAGGGCATGCCTCCCCAACGAAAGGAACCCTTAACGGAACTATTCTCTCTGGAAGATGTTTCTTACTAACCATGTAATATAACATAACTAGTTGGGCACTTGTCGGATAAAGCACTAATGACCCATACGCCTGGTCTCCATGTAAACCACGGTTCTTGCATAACCGCTATGGTATTCGGACACACTCCGGACCGTCAGGTCCCGAGGTTGAAGCGAAAAGGTCGGCAACGACAAACGATCTACAATCCGACTAGAAGGCATTACATATGTCAATTCAAAATTACACAGTCATTTCGACTGACTGTATTCCTCATCTATACCATCTAACAGGCTGTCTAATTTACAGTCCTGCTGGGAATACTTTGCGGCCAATTCAACTTGGTCGTACACTAAGCTTACAGGGATCTCCTTCCCGTCAGGCCCCACCGGTCCGACCTCGGCCATATGGTTTGGGTCAGACCTCGTAAAACGGGTCTTCACCATAGCCCAGGCCTTTCTAGCGCCTTGTCGGCAGGCCGATATCTTCCACAACCGGAAGCGCCGCCGAGCTCCCTTCAGCTTCTCCACAAGCTCTCCAAGGCCATCGGGCGTGGAGTGGGCAGGCCATAAGGCTTGGGCAACGCCTTGCATTGACTGCCGAATTCGCTCGTGCAGTTGCAGGAGTTCGGGAAGAAGGTTACCCGTAGAACCGGGCATCTCCTCTGCAGGACGACCTGTGAGCATACCTAGAGAAATTACTCTGTTATTCGACTTCCTCGCCGAACTCATTTTTCAAAGTTCGTTCAAGCACTTACTAAATATGCCGCGTCGAAGCCGCTGATTCTCCTTCGTGGAGTCCGGCAGCTGGCCACGAACGTCCTTAAGTTCAACATCCAGCTTGGTGTTGGCATCCTGGAGATCATTCTTCTCTCGCCTCACCTTTGTCAACATACTCTCGCTGGACTCTAACCGGCGCAAGAGTTGTTGCTTCTCCGGATCAAGTCCGGCGCCATCTGCAACATCAATTGTCAGATTTGCACTCAAACCGCACAATACTAATCTTTCAAAGTGTATTTTACCTGAGGGGGTCCCTTTAGGCTCCCCTGCTGCCGCTAGTGCGGCCTCTAGTTCGGCCTTGCACTTTTCCAACTCCTGGGACAGCACGGTGTTCTTCTCGGTAAGAACCTGCATGTTATATGATCCTTAAATCAGTTACTTTAACTGTTTCAAGTCTCGGGGGCTACTGGTATATATATATTTAACCAAAATTTTCTTACCCGTATGTCTTTCACATATTGCTCCGTGGCTCTGGCTAAACCATCTTGAGCGGCACGGAGTTACGCATCTCCCGGATTAAAGGCATCTAAAGCCTCTCGGGAGAAACAAGCGTCGCGTAAAATTGTCCGGCGACGCCTGTGGTTCATGGCACTCTCCACTTCAGAATTTGTGGCAGACAGCCTGTCCGCATCCTCCGTCGGAGGAGCGCCCGGTGCACACCTTGTGCTCGCCTCTGTTTCATGGCCGGTCATTGGAACCTGGCTGGTGGAAGCACGATTGGTATCCTCTCCGGATATAGTCCGGCGAGGTCTCTTTGTCCTGAAAAAGGCACAAACGTTAATATGCCTTGGCGGAATAATACCGCGGAAACAGAGAATGCGTTACCTTTGCGCCGGCACCTCGGTCCGGACTGCATTTCTTTTCTCCCCACGGGGCCCTGCGGCCCCTCGTGGGCTAACCTCCGCAGGTTCGCCTTCCCGCCTCGGGAATCTCCCCTGTGAAACATGGTTGTTGTTAGAAACGCCGGAATGCGGGAAAATGGAATCCCCTTCAAGGGAATAAAGACTCCGGTTTATGTCACCTGGGAGGATGGGATTAACCCGGGGTAATCTGCCACAATAGCGACCAAGGTGTTGTCCTTGCTTAGCTGGTGAAACACCCCGTCGATAAGGTCCACCGATATGTCCGGATCCTCTTCAGAGTCCGGATCGAGGGACCGTTCTGGGTCCTCGGGTTGTGGAGGACGGCTGCTTATATCTTTCACTTCCTGTCGCAGTTCCTGCATTGAAGTCGTCAGACTACGTACCTGACCATTGAGGTATCAAATAAAGGGGCAAGCGCAGTTGTTCGCATACCCAACTTGGAGGTTCATACATAGTGAATCCAGCCCGTGGGTTAATGTGGAGGAACTCCTCCTTCTCTCCCTTGTACAGGGAAGACAGAACCTTTATTAGGGAGGCAGCCGAGTCTGGCCCTTTACGGCCGTATCGCGTGGCGTCGTCCTCCCCATTGAAATCCCACATAGGGCGGCCTCTGTATTGAAGCTGCTGCACCCCTCGTGTAATGCACGCGGCCATGACTCCGATCATGGTTAGTTCGGAAAAAGCCAACAGTCTTATCCGGCCCATCAGGTAAAGGACGTCCTTGTCGCTTTCTCTCTGAGAGTTCCGTGGGCGCCAGCTCAGGCGTTTCTTCAAGGGAGCACTGTTGAACTCAAGGAGACCGGCCCGGATAGGGTCCGGTAGTGGGACGTCATCTATGTAAAACCATTCCGAAGGCCAGTCCTCGGACGCCTTCTTCGGGGTTCCGGATAGATATCCGGTCCCGGCGATGCGCCATATTTCGGCTCCGCCCACTTGGTATATAGACCCCTCTTGAGAACAGGGCACCAGGCAGAATATCTTCTTCCACAGCGCGAAATGAGCCTCGACGCCTAAAAATAGCTCGCAAAGGGCAACGAAGCCCGCAATGTGTAACACGGAGCCGAGCGTGAGATGATGCAGCTGGAGGCCATAAAACTCCAGAAGCCCGCAGAGAAATGGGTGGATTGGAAATCCCAGTCCCCTTATCAGATAGGGAACAAGGCACACCCATTCTCCTTTAGAAGGATTGGGTGTGTTCTCCGCTTGTTTTCCGCCACGATAGGTGGCGAGACCGGCTCGGACCAGGACCATGTACGCCTGAGGGAGGAATCCCTTGGCCTGAAGCGACACTAACTCGCTATGCGGAATGGTGCAACTCTCCCAATCCCCGGGCTTGGGACCGGAAGGGCGAGGGGAGGAGCTGCGACGGCTGGCCATGTTGGAATGGACCTTAGCTAGGAAGCTCGGATGACAACTCGCGGAGAGGAGAAGATGCAGTTCGGATCTAAATCCCCATCCCATTAAATAGGTGGCTCATTTGTATGGCTAGAGGTGTGGATGCAAGAACGCCCCGGGCTTTTCGCATTCGTTCAGCACGTGGAAGACAGCCATTATTGGGCGCAGAAGCCAAGGAGCGCTATAAAAATCAGACGATTATTCGTACATGTACATAGAATTCGGGAAAGAACCCGCCTTGCAATGCCGAAGACAATTTGCGCGCCGGACTCGTCGACATTGAAGCCTGGTTCGGGGGCTACTGAGGGAGTCCTGGATTAGGGGGTGTTCGGATAGCCGGACTATACCCTCGCCGAACTCCTGGACTATGAAGATACAAGATTGAAGACTTCGTCCCGTGTCCGGATAGGACTTTCCTTGGCGTGGAAGGCAAGCTAGGCGATGCGGATACTCAAGATCTCCTACCATTGTAACCGGCTCTGTGTAACCCTAACCCTATCCGGTGTCTATATAAACCGGAGGGTTGTAGTCCGTAGAGGGATCATCATCATACACAATCATACCATAGGCTAGCTTCTAGGGTTTAGCCTCGTTGATCTCGTGGTAGATCTACTCTTGTACTACCCATATCATCAATATTAATCAAGCAGGAGTAGGGTTTTACCTCCATCGAGAGGGCCCGAACCTGGGTAAAAACATCGTGTCCCTTGTCTCCTGTTACCATCCAACCTTGACGCACAGTTCGGGACCCCCTACCCGAGATCCGCCGGTTTTGACACCGACATCGTCTATTCCGCGTTCGTGGCCTTTAATGACCTATGTCGAAAAGTTTTTTGGCTGGTGAGGCCATTTTATTGTGCGGCTGTCTAAGCGGCCTCACAGTCCTCCGCTTGGGGGAGGCGCACTCTAGTGCTTCCCCTTCAAAGAGAATATGCCTCGTGGACCGGGCATCTTAAGCATGAGAGATGCATAGTGCGGTATTGCGTTAAAGCAAGCGAAAGCTTCGCGTCCCAGTAGTGCTTGATAGCGACTTGAGAACGGGACGACATGGAAGGTCAGCTTTTCGCGACGGAAGTTATGGGCAGAGCCGAATATAACTTTGAGCCGGAGAAAACCCATACAATGGGTATCCGGACCAGGTGCTACCCCTTGAAAGGAGGTTTTGCTGCGGCGGATTCTTGCTGGGTTTATCCTCATGTGATGGATTGTATCCTGATATATCAGGTTTAGTACACTGCCGCCGTCCATAAGGACATTTGCAAACTGGAATCCGCCAATTATTGGGTCAAGTATCAGGGCAATCCAGCCTGCGTTCTTGATATTTCTAGAATAGTCTAGCTGATCGAAGGTGATTGGTTTTAATAACCAGTGGCGGGACCCCTTGGGGATAGGTCGTATGGTGCGTACCTTTATAGGTGCCACACGTTTTGTTACGTGAAGCAAGTTCACTGTTTTTACTTCTTGTGGGAAGTTCTTTTGTTTCCTGGTGCTCTGCTTCTGGGGTTCGTCCTCGTCTTCGCTTGGTGTGTCGAGCCCCTTGTGTTCGGCATTGAGTCTACCGGATTGTTTAATAACCCAACAATCTCTGTGGGTATGGTTAGCAGGCTTCCCAGGAGTACTGTGTATCTGACATATCCTGTCCAGGATTTTGTTTAAGTTGGACGGATCATCCCTATTATCCTGGAGGGGTGGTTTTGTCTGATTTTGTCGCGAGCCTTTGAATCCGGCATTGACTGTCGTGCTCTTCGGACTTTTTTCTTTAGTTCAGCGACGATCCTTGTTGCGTCGCGGTTTTCCGTTTCCAGCCCTAATTTCGGATGCACTTGGGTCGCTGGGGCTGCATCTTGCCAACCAGCTGTCCTCTCCTGCGCAGAAGCGAGTCATGAGGCTTGTGAGTGCGGCCATTGTTCTTTGCTTTTCCTGGCCGACGTGTCTGGCGAGCCATTCGTCTCGGACATTATGCCTGAAAGCTGCTAAGACTTTGGCGTCCGGACAGTCGACTATCTGATTCTTTTTAGTGAGGAATCTGTTCCAGAACTGCCGAGTTGATTCTCCGGGTTGTTGAGTTATGTGACTAAGATCGTCTGCATCCGGAGGGCGGACATAGGTCCCTTGAAAATTTGCTCGGAAAGCATCTTCGAGCTCTTCCCAACTTCCAATTGTGTTTTCGGGAAGGCTTTTAAGCCAGTGCCGGGCTGGCCCTTTAAGCTTAAGGGGTAAATATTTAATGGCGTGGAGATCATCTCCTCTAGCCATATGTATGTGGAGGATATAGTCCTCGATCCAGACTCTGGGGTCTGTTGTTCCATCATACGCCTCTATGTTGACGGGTTTGAATCCCTCTGGAAATTCATAGTCCAGAACCTCATCGGTGAAGCATAGGGGATGTGCGGCGCCCCTGTATTTGGGTGTGCCGGATTCTGATGATGGCTTTTTTGCATTGCTTACAAGAGCTTGCTTTCTTGGCCCATAAATGGACCTGGCTGGGCCATGATGCGAATCCTTAGGTGGGTCGCATACCGATCTAAGTGCGGTGCCACTTGTCGCCTTATGGGGTCGTCTATCCGACCGTATGGCTTTCTTATTTTTTGAATGCGAGGGCTCTAGGGCCTCTTCGTCGAATTCGGGCAGTAGCTTTCTCTTTGGATAGCTTTTAGTACGGCGACTGTCGCCGTATTTATCTGCGGTGTTGATTACTTTATTCCATCTAATACGGAGTGCATCTTCCGCTGTCTTTAGCTTCCGCTTCTGCTTTTTCAGGCTGCGTGCAGTTGCAACAAGCCTCTTGTGGAGACTCTTCTGCTCCATGGATTTATCCGGCGTAAGGTTGTCCGGAATGCCGTTTTCGCCGGGGGAGGGAGTTTCGGTTTCTCTATCCGTGTTGCCCTGTTCGGATGGCTGCTCTAAGGCTTGCTCGTCATCTACCGGCTTGTCCTGCTCTATGGCTGGGTTTTTATCGAGGCGGGGCTTGGGTCGGCGTTTATGCCGACGCTTTGATTGCTTTCCGGGGGGTCTATCTCCCGTTCCATCCCCTTTTTCCTCGTTGTCATTTCCTTTAGGGGAATCCACCATGTACACATCGTGAGATGAGGTGGCTGTTCGATGCCCTATGAGCGTTGGTTCATCGGTATCTCCTGCATCGTCATCCATGTTGTCGATGTCTGCGGAGTCGAAGTTGAGCACGTCGGTTAGGTCGTCGACGGTAGCTACAAAGTGGGTGGTGGGTGGGCTTTGAATTTCTTCATCGTCTGTATCCCATCCTTGTTGACCGTAATCCGGCCAGGGCTCTCTTGATAAAGAGAGAGACTTGAGAGAGTTCAGGATGTCGCCAAAAGGCGAGTGTTGAAAGATGTCCGCGGCGGTGAACTCCATTATAGGTGTACAATCGGATTTGATTGGTAGGGGCACGGGGGGTTCGGAGTCCGGATAGGAGTCCGAACCCTCGGAGTCACGAGTCATGCAGAGTGCGGGGCTGGCGTTCGGCTTGATTGCCTTTGAGATCGCAGCCCCCGAGGTGACGTCCAACCGCTCATCCTCGATTGGTGTAATAGGCTCCGAATCTAGGGTCGGAACTGGTGCGTATGCGGCCTCCAGGACACTGTTCGGAGGCAGAGCTAGATCATGCCCCTCGACGTAGTGCGGCGCGCTCGGCTGTGGTTCGAACCCGTCGAAGATCAAGTCTCCGCGGGTGTCGGCCGTATAGTTTAGGCTTCCAAACCTGACTTGATGGCCAGGGGCGTAGCTTTCGATCTGCTCCAGATGACCAAGCGAATTGGCCCGCAGAGCGAAGCCGCCGAAGACGAAGATCTGTCCGGGGAGAAAGGTCTCACCCTGGACCTCATCGTTGTTGATGATCAGAGGAGCCATCGGGCCTGAAGGTGACGACATAGAGGAACTCTCAATGAAAGCACCAATGTCGGTGTCAAAACCGGCGGATCTCGGGTAGGGGGTCCCGAACTGTGCGTCAAGGCCGGATGGTAACAGGAGACAAGGGACACGATGTTTTTACCCAGGTTCGGGCCCTCTCGATGGAGGTAATACCCTACTCCTGCTTGATTAATATTGATGATATGGGTAGTACAAGAGTAGATCTACCACGAGATCAAGGAGGCTAAACCCTAGAAGCTAGCCTATGGTATGATTGTGTATGATGATGGTTCGTCCTACGGACTACAACCCTCCGGTTTATATAGACACCGGATAGGGTTAGGGTTACACAGAGTCGGTTACAATGGTAGGAGATCTTGGGTATCCGCATAGCCTAGCTTGCCTTCCACGCCAAGGAAAGTCCCTTCCGGACACGGGACGAAGTCTTCAATCTTGTATCTTCATAGTCCAGGAGTCCGGCTGAAGGTATAGTCCGGCTACGCGAACACCCCCTAATCCAGGACTCCCTCACCCCTCCACCGCCTACTGTTCATCCAGCCCTCCACACCACGGGGTCCTGTTCAACCACCCCTCCACGGGCACCCCTCCATCGTCTACTGTTCATCCAGCCCTCCACCACACCACGGGGTCCTGTTCATCCAGAGGCAACGCCACCGCTCACTGTTCATCCAACCCCCCCCCCCCCCCGCAATTCTCATTGTTCATCCAATCGATCGGCTTCAGTTAGCAGCAGTAGCGAAGAAATCGCTTGATCGGGTTCAGTTAGCAGCAGTAGCGAAGGAATCGCTTGATCGGGTTCAGTTAGCAGCAGCGCAATTGCTCGGGTTCAGGTAGAGCCCAACGCCTCGCTCGGGTTAAGTTAGAGCCAACGCCTCGCACACACGCGTGTACGTGTACAAGAGAAACACGCATCGCTCGGCCCCAAACCTCCCACCATAACCGGGAACTCCCCGAAATTTTCCTCGCCCTCGCTTCTACCACGGTTTTTTCCGTCATGGACGGCCCAAAGAATGTCATGCACCTAAGTCTCCGGCACGCCTAGGACGAAAAGCCCATTTTCTGTCATGATTTTTTGTCATGGAAGTAGGAGCCCACAACATCTATGATGATACCGGGTTTTGTCACAATTATCGTCATAGAAGTGTCATATGTATGACAGGAAAAAAATCCGTTCGGCCCAAAATGTCACGGATGTGTCTTTTTTTTGTAGTGCCACCAAAGACAACCACCGACCAAATCTCGCAAGGTCTGCCGAAGACACACCTCCACTCACCCTCCAATGATGCTAGACACACTATTGGGACGGGCGCTAGGCAGGGAGAACCTTATTCCATCTTCAAGAAGCCACCGCCGTCTCGTCTTCTTGAGCAGGACACGAAACCTAAAAAAACTTGAAGAAGCACCTGAAAACGGAGCCCTCCCACCGGCAAGGGCCGAGATCCACCGTGCACACATGGCCCTAAGGCCACATAAGACACGGGAGATCAGCGGCTTGTTCCGCCTATCTTTGTCGAATATTTGCACTAAAATTATTAATAATGTTTGCCACAATTGATATTTGGCATTCACGACTTTGTCATATTAACTTTGGTTGCATGACGGGGCTAGGCAATATGAATTTAATTCCGAAAATCTCTATTGTCAAAGGCTCCAAGTGCCAAGTATGTGTGTAAGCTAAGCAACCTCGCAAGTCCCATAAGACTGCAGAGGCAAGAGACTTGGCGCCACTAGAGCTTATACATTCTGATCTTTGTGAGATGAATGACGTGCTGACAAAAGGTGGAAAGAGATACTTCATGACGTTGATTGATGTATCCACTAGATATTGTTATGTGTATCTTCTGAAATCAAAAGATGAGGCTTTAACTTTTTTAAAAACTGTAAAGCTGAAGCGGAGAACCAACTTGATCAAAAAAATAAACGGCTAAGGTCTGATCGTGGTGGAGAGTACTTTTCTAATGAATTTGAATTTTTTTGTGCGGAACATGGTATAATCCACAAGAGGATGCCTTCCTACTCACCTCAGTCAAGTGGGGTAGCCGAAAGAAAGAACCGAACTCTAACTGATATGGTTAACACCATGTTAGACATCGGGTCTCTCCAAGGAATGGTCGGGGGAGGCGCTAATGACAGTGTGTCATGTCCTAAACCGAGTTCCCACAAAGCATAAGACCATGACTTCATTTGAAGAATGGGAAAGGAAATGGTTGAAACTCTCTTACCTACGTACTTGGGGTTGTTTGGCGGAAGTCAATATACTAATTCCCAAGAAGCGCAAGCTTGGACCAAAAACCGTGGATTGTGTTCTTCTAGGCTATGCTTTTCATAGCATTGGCTATAGATCTTTGATAAAATCTGAGGTATCGTACATGCATGTTGGTACGATTATGGAGTAGAATGATGCAACTTTTTTGAGGACATACTTCCTATGAAGGATATGTCGAGTTCATCAAATCAAGAGATACCTACTCCATCTAGCGAGGAATTCACTGTAATTCCTGAAACCACAATTGCGACGGAACACGTTGAGAATCCTGTTGAGGGTGACAATGAAATAAGAGACAGAGGACTGCAAAGTCCTTTGGTGATGATTTCATTGTGTACCTTGTGAATGACACACCCAGGACTATTTCAGAAGCCTATGCATCTCCTGATGCTAACTACTGGAAGGAAGCTATTCGTAGTGAGATGGATTCCATCTTAGCTAACGGAACCTAGGAGATCACTGACCATCCTTATGGGTGCAAACCTGTAGGATGTACGTGGGTGTTCAAGAAGAAGCTTAGACCTGATGGTACGATTGAAAAGTACAAGGCAGATCTTGTGGCTAAGGGTTATACCCAGAAAGAAGGTGAAGACTTCTTTGATACTTACTCACTCATAGCTAGACTGACCACAATTCAGGTGGTACTATCACTGGCCGCCTCACATGGTCTTCTCGTTCATCAAATGGATGCTAAGACGACTTTCCTCAATGGAGAGTTGAAGGAGGAAATTACATGGATCGGCCAGATGGTTTTGTAGTACCTGGTCAGGAAGGAAAGGTGTGCAAGTTATTAAAGTCTTTATATGGCCTTAAACAACCTCCTAAGAAGTGGCATGAGAAGTTCGAAAGAACATTAACTGCTGTCGGCTTTGTAGTAAACGATGGTGACAAGTGCGTGTACTATCGCCATGGTGGGGGTGAAGGAGTTATTCTTTGTCTGTATGTCAATGACATGCTGATCTTTAGAATCAAACTTGATCTAATCAAGGAGGTTAAGGATTTCTTATCTCGCTGTTTTGAGATGAAGGATCTAGGAGTAGCTGATGTTATCTTAAACATCGAGCTGTTGAGAGATGAGAATGGTGGGATCACACTGCTTCAGTCTCACTATGTGGAAAAGATCTTGAGTCGTTTCGGGTATAGCGACTGCACGCCTTCTCCAACTACATATGATGCTAGTGTGTTGCTTCGAAAGAATCAATGGATTGCTAGAGATCAACTGAGGTATTCTCATATTGTAAGTACATCTAGTGCCCCTTAGTGATTTTGGTGTATTGAAGACTTATAGGTTAAGGGACTAATGAGTTTATGAGTGTACACAGGTCTATAAGTCTATGAGGAGTCTGATATTTACAAAGAAAGTCGACCCCTAAAAATGAAGTTCTTCGACTGAAGACTTTGATATTCTAAAGACTTTCTGAAGACTTTGAAAGTGAAGAAAGTGGTGTAACCTTGAAGACTTGGTATTCATTCGAGGAACATGAAGCGTGAAGACTTTTGTTTTCGTAGTTTCATTTTCTCTTTCTTGAGTCATAGGAAACACCGTACTGTTAAAGGGGGTTGAGGAAATACTAAGGAAAATTTTCCATGTGATGCTCAACTCAAAATCCTACACCTATCAATCCCTTTGAGTGAAGCCATTGGAAATCTCATACAGTTCAGTCAATTTCTTCAGTGACAGAGACGCAGTTCTTCTGTTCACTAAGGACTTTGTTCTGACTAAGGAGTTAGGAATTCATCAGTGCGGATTGCCTACACAATGAGGAACATGATAGCCCTGAGGAATTAGTACCTCCAATTTCCGACCGTCGATGTGCTACGCGCCAGCTGTCCCAAAATATCCTATCCATCCAACGGTCATATCATTGAAGGGCATTTATGTCTTATCATGTCGGGCTGCTCCCTAGGCTATAAATAGTCGCCTCCTACAACCACTAGCTGGTTGGCTGCTCCGAGAGAAACAGACACTTGTCATTTGAGAGCATCACATCCTCCGAGGACTTTGAGCTAAAATCATCAAGTGAGGAAAATCCAAAAACCCAAACCCAAACACCTATAAACCCAAAGTGATTGAGCATCACTGAAGAGATTGATCCTGCGTGGATCCGACGCTTGTTACCTTTGAAGACTGTGATTCTTCCAGACAGTTAGGCGTCATGGTCTAGCGCATCCAAGAGGAATTGTGGATCGCCAAGTGACCGAGTTTGTGAAGGTTCGGAAATCACCTGAAGACTTACCACGAGTGATTGGGCGAGGACTATGTGTCCTTAGCTCAAGGAGAATACGGTGAGGACTGTGTGTCCGGGACCGTGTGTCCTCAGGTTTAAATACCTAGCCGCTCCAACCAGATGTACAACTGAGACAGCAGTTGGAAATGGTCTACCAAATCATTGTCTTCACCAAGCCAACTGGTTCTATTTCCTCAACACTTTCATTTCCTCATTACTGTGTTGCGTGTTTGTTCATATCTGTGTTTGAAGACTTTGACTGAAGACTTTCTTAACTTCCTCAGTTCAAGTTCTTCAGTCTGTTTGTCTTCATCTTGTGCTATCCTGTGTTTACGCTTTTTGTACTCTGTGTGTGTCTTCATCTTCTTCATGATGACTGTGCATGTATTCTGTTATGTTTACTTCTGAGTACTTATTCCGCTGCAAGTAGTTCTTCGCTAAGGAATTTCCTCAGTAGCAAATTCCTGAGTGAAGAATTTCATAAAAATCGCCTATTCACCCCCCTCTAGTCAGCACTTTCAATTGGTATCAGAGCAAGGTACTCCCTTGTTCTGTGTGATTTTGGTTTAATCGCCTGGAGTTTTAGTTATGTCGACCGCAGGTATGAAGAAAGTGACATGCCCTATCTTTGACGGTCATGAGTATCCCATATGGAAGGCCATGATGAAGAAGCGCCTCATGGCGATGAACAGCGAGCAGTGGACCGTCACTGAGATTGGTCTGACCGATCTGTGGAAGATGGCGGAAGCTGATGACATTCGCAAGTACACCCTTCTCAACCTCACGGCGAAGGACGTCATCTGCTCCTGTCTGTCTTGAAATCAGTTCAGGAACGTCATGCATCTTGACCATGCGAAGCTTATCTGGGACCGTCTCTCTGATGTCTATGAAGGCCATCGAACCTGTCATGATCCTTGGTTTGAGGACTTCAGGGAATCTCTCAAGTCAATGACATTTGAACTAGAATCATCATCCTCCTCACCATGTCTTATGGCAGATGGTGAACAGGTAACTAAATGCTATCTGTCTGAATCCAGTGATGATGAATCTGGTGATGAATTTGGACCCAGTTATGTCAAACTTGCTTCCCTTGCTGCTAAACAACAAAGGGCTTTGGAAAAGGCTCACAACATGCTTAGTAAGAGCGATGATATGTTGGCTGAAGAAATGGATCAATCAAAAGTTTTGGCTGAAAGTCTTTAGAGACTTCATTCTAAGTATGACTCCCTTCAAGATCAGCATAACTATCTCTTGTCTGATCATGAGAAGCTAAGAGTGAGTTATGAAGATCTTCAGAAGGAGCCCGATTCATTACTTGCTCAACAAATCAGTACTGCTCAGGAAGAATTTGTTCATCCCTGTTTGAAATGCATTGAATGAGAATCTGCTAATTCTTCACCTGAATGTTCAAATGCTTCTAATGTTACAAATTCTTTACCTGCCTCAGCTATCACTAATTCCTCATCTGAGGACATTGCAAGTATCACTCATGATGCAGGGCTGAAGGAATTGTACATGACAGGCATGTAAAAAAGCCTCAAAGGGCAACAGACTCTTTGTGATGTGCTTAAAAAGAAGATCCTCAATAGAAACCCTAGGAAAGAGGGTATTGCCTTTGAGAGGAAACTCAATGCTGATGGTACACATTGGAAGCCTAAGCAATACCCCAAAACCTCATGGGTTGCTGCAAAGGAACCTCCAGTTGATCCATCTAATTTATCTGGCTATACATGTGAATCTTCTCATTCTTCTGATGAGTCATTTGACTCCAACTATAAACTGTTCAAAAATCAGAATGGTGAAGTATTTGCTAGATATGTTGGGACTAACTGCAGGAACGGTTTCCCTATGAAGAAAATTTGGGTTCCCAAAAAGTGCCTTGAAAAGTCTTTAGGTGAATGTCCTCATGACACCACCTGTGAAGAATAGGAACCCCAGATCAAATTTTTCATATGGACCAAACTCTTCATATGGATCCAAGTCCTCATACGGACCAAATTCCTCACGTGGATCAAATTCCTCATATGGATCAAAGTCCTCATATGAACATCATCGTGCTAACAACTTTGTTTCGCAGGGAAGAGCCAAGGGCTATGAATATGAGCATTGTTCTTCTAATCATTATGTTCATAAGTCCTCGAAGAATTTCTCTGCTTATTCATATGCTTACCCTAATCCCTCTAATGTGAAACGAAATGGTTTGGCCTCTATGACACCATTCTCATATGGAGCTCGCAGAGTGATAAACTCTTTGCCACCCCTTCAGATGTGGGTGGTGAAGAAAAAGAACTAATCTCTTATGCAGGGTCAGGTCTCCACATGCACTGTAACGTCTGAAGAATTTGCTAGGGACCTGACAAAATGCCTGAAAGGATGCAGGCTAACCATGATGAAATGAACTTTCATTTCACACGTCCTCCTACTGCTTTATCTGTCTTACTGCTTGATGAAATTGATATGATGAATTGTGATATCATATTCTTCACTAATGAAGTATATGAGTTCGTAAGCTGCACTAATTCATCTGCAGGATGATCAACCCAAAGCCACTGAGTGGGTCCTCGATAGTGGATGTACAAATCACATGACTGGTGACAAGAATCTATTGATGGATGCTCCCCTATCGTCATCACATCTGAAGCATATCATCTTCGCTGACAAAAGCAAAAGTCAGGTATTGGGTCTAGGTAAGGTTGCTATCACAAAGGATCGACACATGGATAAAGTCATGCTTGTTGAGTCCTTAGGATACAACCTTATGTCCGTCTCAATGCTTTGTGATCTTGATATGGTTGTTGTCTTTGGCAAGTATCGTTGTGTTGTGACTATGGAAGCTCACAATTCCAAAGTCTTCGAAGGCTTTAGGAGAGGAGACTTGTATATTGTTGATTTCTCTGCAGATTCACAACCAGCTGTGTGCCTACTTGCAAAAGCTTCAGAAGGATGGCTATGGCATCGACGACTTGGTCATGCAGGCATGTGGAATTTGCACACGCTTGCGAAGAAGAAGCATGCCATTGGCATTGAGAATGTCAAATTCCTCAAGGATCATCTATGTCGTGCCTGTGAAGCTGGAAAGATGACCAAGGCCAAGCATCCAGCGAAGACTATCATGACCACTACTCGTCCATTTGAATTGCTTCACATGGATCTCTTCGGTCCTAATCATTATTCTACCATTTCAAATGAAGCATCTCAATATGGCTTTGTTATTGTTGATGATTACTCTCGTTACACATGGGTACACCTTGTTACTTACAAACATGAAGTGCAGGAAGTCTTCAAACGATTTTCCTCGAGGGCTTCAACCAACTTTGGTGTGAAGATCAAGCACATCAGAAGTGACAATGCCACTGAGTTCAAGAATTCGGGTCTCGATGACTATCTTGATGAACTTGGCATTACTCATGAGTTATCTGCTCCTTATACTCCTCAACAGAATGGCGTCGTGGAGCGCAAGAACATGACTCTTGCTGAGATGGCTCGCACTATGCTTAATGAGTACAAAACCCCTCGTCGTTTCTGGGTTGGTGCAATTGATACTGCGTGCCACATCATCAACAGAGTATATCTTCACAAATTCTTCAAGCAGACTGCCTATGAACTCCTCACTGACAAGAAACCCAATGTGAGTTATTTCAAAGTCTTCGGTGCTAAATGCTGGATTAGAGATCCCCATCACAACTCTAAATTTGCACCGAAAGCACATGAAGGTTTTATGCTTGGTTATAGAAAGGACTCGCACACCTACAGAGTCTTCAACAATGTTCTTCACAAGATTGTCGAAACTGTAGATGTGCGGTTCGATGAAACTAATGGCTCGCAAAGAGAGCACCTACCTTCTGTGTTAGCTGAACCAGCACCTGAGGATTCTATCAAGCACAAGGCTACTGAAGATGTCATTCCTACTGAAGAATCTGCTGAAGAATTCATTCCAGAAAGTGAAGAACGTCGAGCTGATGCACCTGAGGAAAATGCTGAGGAAATTGATGCTGAAGAAAATGCTGATCAAATTCCTCAACGACAACCAGCTCATCCTCGCGTTGCAAAAGAAGTGCAAGTGGAGAAGATCATCGATGACATTAGAGAACCAGGTCCTCTCACCCGCTCAAAAGCTTCACATCTATCTAACTTTTGTGGGCACTTTGCTTTTGTCTCTATCACAGAGGCCACTAAGATAGATGAAGAGCCTGAGTGGATTCAGGCCATGCAAGAAGAATTACGTCAGCTCAAGCTCAACAATGTCTGGGAACTGGTCAATCATCCAGATCCTCGCAAGCATAATATCATTGGCACAAAGTGGATCTACCGCAACAAGCAAGATGAAAACGGCCTTGTGGTGAGGAATAAGGCACGATTAGTAGCTCAAGGCTACACACAGGTTGAAGGAGTGGATTTCGATGAAACTTTTGCACCTGTTGCTAGACTTGAGGCTATTCGCATATTACTTGCTTATGCTAACCATCATGATATCATCTTATATCAAATGGATGTGAAAAGTGCATTCCTCAATGGTAAGCTTGTGGAAGAAGTATATGTTGCTCAACCCCCGGGTTTTGAAGATCCAAAGAATCCTGACAAAGTCTTCATACTCAATAAGGCCCTCTATGGCCTCAAGCAGGGCCCATGGGCGTGGTATGATACTTTGAAGGAATTCTTCATGAAGAATGGCTTTACACCCGGTTCAGTTGATCCTACTCTCTTTACTAAATCTTATGATGGTGAACTGTTTGTGTGCCAAATATATGTTGATGATATCATCTTTGGCTGTACTGACCAACGTTATAGTGATGAATTTGCCTATATAATGAGTGAAGAATATCAAATGTCTATGATGGGAGAGTTGAAATTCTTCTTAGGTCTTCAAATTCGTCAACAGCGCAATGGCATATTCATATCTGAGGAGAAATACCTCAAGTATGTCCTGAAGAAATTCGACATGCAAGATTGCAAAGGCATCAAAATTCCTATGCCCACAAATGGTCAACTATGCACTGATGAAAATGGTATTGACTTCGATCATAAGGTATACCGCTCCATGATTGGTTCTTTATTGTACTTATGTGCATCTAGGCCAGATATAATGCTTAGTGTTTCCATGTGTGCCCGATTTCAAGCTGCACCGAAGGAATCACACCATAAGGCTGTGAAGCATATTCTTCGATATCTAGCTCACACACCAACACTAGGATTATGGTATCCCAAGGGCTCGGATTTTGATCTCATTGGATATTCTGACTCTGACTATGCTGGTGATCGTGTGGACCGCAAGTCAACATCTGGTACTTGTCATTTCCTCGGACGATCCTTAGTCTGTTGGTCCTCGAAGAAACAGAACTATGTATCATTGTCTACTGCTGAAGCTGAGTACATTGCTGCTGGTTCTTGCTGTGCTCAACTGCTATGGATGAAGCAAACACTCAAGGACTATGGCGTCAACGTGAAGAATGTGCCTCTCCTCTGTGACAATGAGAGTGACATCAAGATTGCTCACAACCCAGTTCAGCACTCGTAGACAAAGCACATTCAGATTCGTCATCATTTTCTTCGTGATCATGTGTTGAAGGGCGACATTTCTATTGAGCATGTGAAGACTGAAGAACAGCTAGCCGATATCTTCACTAAGCCCTTGGATGAGAAGAGATTTAGCAAGTTGCGGTGTGAGCTAAATATCTTGGAGTCTTTGAATGTACTTTGAAAAGGCACTCATCCTAACACTTATGCAAAATTGATGACTTAGATGTGCAACACATGAAGAAACGTTTTTCTTCAATCAATGAAGAATAACACTCTAAGTGTGAAGAAATTAATGAAGAATTTGATTCTCAGAACCCTACGACAATTGTACGCGGTGTCTGAAATCAGCATTCTTATACGGTGGGTCACGCCACCACAAAAGTTGAAAATCTCAATTTGAATTTTTCCTCAGTGAAATTCCTCAGTTGTTCAAATTCTTCAACTTTGCAAAATCTTCACTTGTTTCGTCATTTTTCTTCATTGGCTATATATATATATATATATATATATATATATATATATATATATATATATATATATATATATATATATATATATATATATATATATGTGTGAGTTTATGTCCTCTACAGCATTCACTTATGGCTATTTCTTCAAGTTGTTTTTTTCTGCTAAGTGAATGTGATCAGACCCTTCCCCCTCTATGCTATACTCAATCCAATCTATTCACAAATTTTTCATGTGCGTTCTATTTGAAACTCGTTCAAAATCTTCACTATGTCCTTATTGTTGGGGAACGTTGCAGAAAATTAAATTTTTTCCTACGGTTTCACCAAGATCCATCTATGAGTTCATCTAGCAACGAGTATTCAGATTGGATAGCATCTACATACCACTTTGTAGATCGCAACGGAAGCGTTCGAGTGAACGTGGATGAGGTAGTCGTACTTGCCGTGATCCAATTCACCGATGATCTAGTACCGAACGGACGGCACCTCCGCGTTCAACACACGTACGGGACGGGAGACGTCTCCTCCTTCTTGATCCAGCAAGGGGGAAGGAGAGGTTGAGGAAGATCCAGCACGACGGTGTGGTGGTGGATGCAGCAGAACTCCGGCAGGGCTTCGCTAAGCAACTACGGGAGGAGGAGGAGGTGTTGCAGGGAGGAGGGGGCGCCAGGGCAATCGGTGCGCTGCCCCCCTCCCCTGCCCCCCTTTATATAGGTGCATTAGAGGGGGGGAGGGCGCAGCCTTGCCCCTTCCTCCAAGGAAGGGGTGCGGCCAAGAGGGGGGGAGGAGTCCATCCTCCCCAAGGCACCTCGGAGGTGCCTTCCCCTTTTTGGACTCTCCCTCCTCCAAGTTTCCTTGGCGCATGGGCCCTTGGGGCTGGTTACCCTTGGCCCAAGTGGGCCAAGGCGCACCCCCTAAGGCCCATGTGGCCCCCCAAGGCAGGTGGCCCCACCTGGTGGACCCCGGGACCCCTCCGGTGGTCCCGGTACAATACCGATAACACCGAAACTTGTCCCGATGGCCAAAATAGCACTTCCTATATATAATTCTTTACCTCCGGACCATTCCGGAACTCCTCGTGACGTCCGGGATCTCATCCGGGACTCCGAACAACATTCGGGTTACTGCACATTCATATCTTCACAACCCGAGCGTCACCGAACCTTAAGTGTGTAGACCCTACGGGTTCGGGAGACATGCAGACATGACCGAGACGGCTCTCGGGCAATAACCAACAGCGGGATCTGGATACCCATGTTGGCTCCCACATGCTCCACGATGATCTCATCGGATGAACCACGATGTCAAGGATTCAATTAATCCCGTATACGATTCCCTTTGTCAATCGGTATTTTACTTGCCCGAGATTCGATCGTCGGTATACCAATACCTCGTTCAATCTCGTTACCGGCAAGTCACTTTTCTCGTTACCGTAATGCATGATCCCGTGATCAAACACTTTGATCACCTTGAGCTCATTGTGATGATGCATTACCGAGAGGGCCTGGTGATACCTCTCCGTCAAGCGGAGTGACAAATCCCAGTCTCGATCCATGTCAACCCAACAGACACTTTCAGAGATACCCGTAGCATACCTTTATAGTCACCCAGTTACGTTGTGACGTTTGGCACACCCAAAGCACTCCTACGGTATCCGGGAGTTACACGATCTCATGGTCTAAGGAAAAGATACTTGACATTGGAAAACTCTAGCAAACGAACTATGCGATCTTATGCTATGTTTAGGATTGGGTCTTGTCCATCACATCATTCTCCTAATGATGTGATCCCGTTATCGATGACATCCAATGTCCATAGTCAGGAAACCATGACTATCTGTCGATCAACGAGCTAGTCAACTAGAGGCTCACTAGGGACATGTTTGTTGTCTGTTATTCACACATGTATTACGATTTCCGGTTAACACAATTATAGCACGAATAAAGACAATTATCATGAATAAGGAAATATAATAATAATGCTTTTATTATTGCCTCTAGGGCATATTTCCAACAGTCTCCCACTTGCACTAGAGTCAATAATCTAGTTACATTGTGATGAATCGAACACCCACAGAGTTCTGGTGCTGATCATGTTTTGTCTTAGGGAGAGGTTTAGTCAACGGATCTGCGACATTCAGATCCGTGTGCACTTTACAAATTTCTATGTCTCCATCTTGAACATTTTCACGAATGGAGTTGAAGCGACGCTTGATGTGCCTGGTCTTCTTGTGAAACCTGGGCTCCTTTGCAAGTGCAATAGCTCCAGTGTTGTCACAGAAGAGCTTGATTGGCCCCGACGCATTGGGTATGACTCCGAGGTCGGTGATGAACTCCTTCACCCAAATTGCTTCATGTGCTGCCTCCGAGGCTGCCATGTACGCCGCTTCACATGTAGATCCCGCCACGACGCTTTGCTTGCAACTGCACCAGCTTACTGCCCCACCATTCAAAATATACACGTATCCGGTTTGTGACTTAGAGTCATCCAGATCTGTGTCGAAGCTAGCGTCGACGTAACCTTTTACGACGAGCTCTTCGTCACCTCCATAAACGAGAAACATTTCCTTAGTCCTTTTCAGGTACTTCAGGATATTCTTGACCGCTGTCCAGTGTTCCTTGCCGGGATTACTTTGGTACCTTCCTACCAAACTTACGGCAAGGTTTACATCAGGTCTGGTACACAGCATGGCATACATAATAGAACCTATGGCTGAGGCATAGGGGATGACGCTCATCTCTTCTATATCTTCTGCCGTGGTCGGACATTGAGCTGAGCTCAATTTCACACCTTGTAATACAGGTAAGAACCCTTTCTTAGATTGATCCATATTGAACTTCTTCAATATTTTATCAAGGTATGTGCTTTGTGAAAGACCTATGAGGTGTCTCGATCTATCTCTATAGATCTCGATGCCTAATATATAAGCAGCTTCTCCAAGGTCCTTCATTGAAAAACTTTTATTCAAATAGGCCTTAATGCTGTCCAAGAGTTCTATATCATTTCCCATCAAAAGTATGTCGTCTACATATAATATGAGAAATGCTACAGAGCTCCCACTCACTTTCTTGTAAACACAGGCTTCTCCATAAGTCTGTGTAAACCCAAACGCTTTGATCATCTCATCAAAGCGAATGTTCCAACTCCGAGATGCTTGCACCAGCCCATAAATCGAGCGTTGGAGCTTGCACACCTTGTCAGCATTCTTAGGATCGACAAAACCTTCCGGCTGCATCATATACAATTCTTCCTTAAGGAAACCATTAAGGAATGCCGTTTTGACGTCCATTTGCCATATCTCATAATCATAGTATGCGGCAATTGCTAACATGATTCGGACGGACTTCAGCTTCGCTACCGGTGAGAAAGTCTCATCGTAGTCAACCCCTTGAACTTGTCGATAACCCTTAGCGACAAGCCGAGCTTTATAGATGGTCACATTACCATCCGCGTCTGTCTTCTTCTTAAAGATCCATTTATTTTCTATGGCTCGCCGTTCAACGGGCAAGTCAGTCAAAGTCCATACTTCGTTTTCATACATGGATCCTATCTCGGATTTCATGGCTTCCAGCCATTTGTCGGAATCCGGGCCCGCCATTGCTTCCTCATAGTTCGAAGGTTCACCGTTGTCTAACAACATGATTTCCAAGACAGGGTTGCCGTACCACTCTGGTGCGGAATGTGTCCTTGTGGACCTTCGAATTTCAGTAGGAGCTTGATCAGAAGCATCTTGATCATTAATTTCCTCTCTAGTCGGTGCAGGCACCTCAGAAACGTTTTCTTGAGTTTCGCCATTTTCCGGTTCAAGAGGTAACACTTCATCAAGTTCTACTTTCCTCCCACTTACTTCTTTCGAGAGAAACTCTTTCTCCAGAAAGGATCCATTCTTGGCAACAAAGATCTTGCCTTCGGATCTGAGGTAGAAGGTATACCCAACAGTTTCTTTTGGGTATCCTATGAAGACGCATTTTTCCGATTTGGGTTCGAGCTTTTCAGGTTGAAGTTTCTTGACATAAGCATCGCATCCCCGAACTTTCAGAAACGACAGCTTAGGTTTCTTCCCAAACCATAATTCATACGGTGTCGTCTCAACGGATTTCGACGGAGCCCTATTTAAAGTGAATGCAGCAGTCTCTAATGCATAGCCCCAAAAAGATAGCGGTAAGTCGGTAAGAGACATCATAGATCGCACCATATCTATTAGAGTGCGATTACGACGTTCGGACACACCATTACGCTGAGGTGTTCCAGGCGGCGTGAGTTGTGAAACTATTCCACATTTTCTTAAGTGTGTGCCAAATTCATGACTCAAGTATTCTCCTCCACGATCTGATCGTAGAAACTTGATCTTTCTATCACGTTGATTTTCAACCTCACTCTGAAATTCTTTAAACTTTTCAAAGGTCTCAGACTTGTGTTTCATTAAGTAGATATACCCATATCTACTCAAGTCATCTGTGAGGGTGAGAACATAACGATAGCCACCGCGAGCCTCAACACTCATTGGACCGCACACATCAGTATGTATGATTTCCAATAAGTTGGTTGCTCGCTCCATTGTTCCTGAGAACGGAGTCTTGGTCATTTTACCCATGAGGCATGGTTCGCACGTGTCAAATGATTCATAATCAAGAGACTCTAAAAGTCCATCTGCATGGAGCTTCTTCATGCGTTTGACACCTATGTGACCAAGGCGGCAGTGCCACAAATATGTGGGACTATTGTTATCAACTTTAACTCTTTTGGTATTCACACTATGAATATGTGTATCATCACGTACGAGATTCATTAAGAATAAACCATCAACCATCGGAGCATGACCATAAAACATATCTCTCATATAAATAGAACAACCATTATTCTCGGATTTAAATGAGTAGCCATCTCGAATTAAACGAGATCCAGATACAATGTTCATGCTCAAACTTGGCACTAAATAACAATTATTGAGGTTTAAAACTAATCCCGTAGGTAAATGCAGAGGCAGCGTGCCGACGGCGATCACATCGACCTTGGAACCATTCCCGACGCGCATCGTCACCTCGTCCCTCGCCAGTCTCCGTTTATTCCGCAGCTCCTGCTTTGAGTTACAAATATGAGCAACTGCACCGGTATCAAATACCCAAGAGCTACTACGAGTACTGGTAAGGTACACATCAATTACATGTATATCACATATACCTTTGGTTTTGCCGGCATTCTTGTCCGCTAAGTATTTGGAGCAGTTCCGCTTCCAGTGACCACTTCCCTTGCAATAAAAACACTCAGTCTCGGGCTTGGGTCCATTCTTTGGCTTCTTCCCGGCAACTTGCTTACCGGGCGCGGCAACTTCCTTGCCGTCCTTCTTGAAGTTCTTTTTACCCTTGCCCTTCTTGAACTTAGTGGTTTTATTCACCATCAACACTTGATGCTCCTTCTTGATTTCTACCTCTGCTGATTTCAGCATAGCATATACCTCAGGAATGGTCTTTACCATCCCCTGCATATTGTAGTTCATCACAAAGCTCTTGTAGCTAGGTGGAAGCGACTGGAGGATTCTGTCAATGACCGCTTCTTCCGGGAGATTAACTTCCAGTTGAGTCATGCGGTTGTGCAACCCAGACATTTTGAGTATGTGTTCACTGACAGAACTATTTTCCTCCATCTTACAGCTAAAGAATTTGTCGGAGACTTCATATCTCTCGACCCGGGCATGAGCTTGGAAAACCATTTTCAGCTCTTCGAACATCTCATATGCTCCATGTCTCTCAAAACGTTTTTGGAGTCCCGGCTCTAAGTTGTAAAGCATGCCGCACTGAACGAGGGAGTAATCATCGCAGCGTGACTGCCAAGCGTTCATAACGTCTTGTTCTGCAGGGAGAAGAGGTGCGTCACCCAGCGGTGCTCTTAGGACATAATCTTTCTTGGCAGCTATGAGGATAATCCTCAGGTTCCGGACCCAGTTCGTATAGTTGCTACCATCGTCTTTCAGCTTGGTTTTCTCTAGGAACGCGTTGAAGTTGAGGACTACGTTGGCCATTTGATCTACAAGACATATTGTAAAGATTTAGACTAAGTTCATGATAATAAAGTTCATTTAATCAAATTTAATGAACTCCCACTTAGATAGACATCCCTCTACTAGTCATCTAAGTATTACGTGATCCGAGTCAACTAGGCCGTGTCCGATCATCACGTGAGACGGACTAGTCAACATCGGTGAACATCTTCATGTTGATCGTATCTTCTATACGACTCATGCTCGACCTTTCGGTCTTCTGTGTTCCGAGGCCATGTCTGTACATGCTAGGCTCGTCAAGTCAACCTAAGTGTTTTGCGTGTGTAAATCTGTCTTACACCCATTGTATGCGAACGTAAGGACCTATCACACCCGATCATCACGTGGTGCTTCGGAACGACGAACCTTAGCAACGGTGCACAGTTAGGGTGAACACTTTCTTGAAATTATTATGAGGGATCATCTTATTTACTACCGTCGTTCTAAGCAAACAAGATGCAAAACATGATAAACATCACATGCAATCAAATAATAAAAGTGACATGATATGGCCAATATCACATTGCTCCTTTGATCTCCATCTTGGGGCTCCATGATCATCTTGTCACCGGCTTGACACCATGATCTTCATCATCATGATCTTCATCATCGTGTCTCCATGAAGTTGCTCGCCAACTATTACTTCTACTACTATGGCTAACGCGTTTAGCAATAAAGTAAAGTAACTTACATGGCGATTCTCAATGACACGCAGGTCATACAAAAAATAAAGACAACTCCTATGGCTCCTGCCGGTTGTCATACTCATCGACATGCAAGTCGTGATTCCTATTACAATAGCATGAACATCTCATACATCACATATAGATCATTCATCATACATCACAACTTTGGCCATATCATATCACAAAGCACTTGCTGCAAAAACAAGTTAGACGTCCTCTAATTGTTGTTGCAAGTTTTTACGTGGCTGAATTAGGGTTCTAGCAAGAACGTTTTCTTACCTACGTTCAAACCACAACGTGATTTGTCAATCTCTATTTACCCTTCATAAGGACCCTGTTCATCGAATCCGATCCAACTAAAGTAGGAGAGACAGACACCCGCCAGCCACCTTATGCAACTAGTGCATGTTAGTCGGTGGAACCGGTCTCACGTAAGCGTACGTGTAAGGTTGGTCCGGGCCGCTTCATCCCACAATACTGCTGAATCAAGATTGACTAGTAACGGCAAGAAGAATTGACAACATCTACGCCCACAACAAATTGTGTTCTACTCGCACAAGAAGAACTATGCATAGACCTAGCTCATGATGCCACTATTGGGGAACGTTGCAGAAAATTAAAAATTTTCCTACGGTTTCACCAAGATCCATCTATGAGTTCATCTAGCAACGAGTATTCAGATTGGATAGCATCTACATACCACTTTGTAGATCGCAACGGAAGCGTTCGAGTGAACGTGGATGAGGTAGTCGTACTTGCCGTGATCTAATTCACCGATGATCTAGTACCGAACGGACGGCACCTCCGCGTTCAACACACGTACGGGACGGGAGACGTCTCCTCCTTCTTGATCCAGCAAGGGGGAAGGAGAGGTTGAGGAAGATCCAGCACGACGGTGTGGTGGTGGATGCAGCAGAACTCCGGCAGGGCTTCGCTAAGCAACTACGGGAGGAGGAGGAGGTGTTGCAGGGAGGAGGGGGCGCCAGGGCAATCGGTGCGCTGCCCCCCTCCCCTGCCCCCCTTTATATAGGTGCATTAGAGGGGGGGAGGGCGCAGCCTTGCCCCTTCCTCCAAGGAAGGGGTGCGGCCAAGAGGGGGGGAGGAGTCCATCCTCCCCAAGGCACCTCGGAGGTGCCTTCCCCTTTTTGGACTCTCCCTCCTCCAAGTTTCCTTGGCGCATGGGCCCTTGGGGCTGGTTCCCCTTGGCCCAAGTGGGCCAAGGCGCACCCCCTAAGGCCCATGTGGCCCCCCAAGGTAGGTGGCCCCACCTGGTGGACCCCGGGACCCCTCCGGTGGTCCCGGTACAATACCGATAACACCGAAACTTGTCCCGATGGCCAAAATAGCACTTCCTATATATAATTCTTTACCTCCGGACCATTCCGGAACTCCTCGTGACGTCCGGGATCTCATTCGGGACTCCGAACAACATTCGGGTTACTGCACATACATATCTTCACAACCCTAGCATCACCGAACCTTAAGTGTGTAGACCCTACGGGTTCGGGAGACATGCAGACATGACCGAGACGGCTCTCGGGCAATAACCAACAGCGGGATCTGGATACCCATGTTGGCTCCCACATGCTCCACGATGATCTCATCGGATGAACCACGATGTCAAGGATTCAATTAATCCCGTATACGATTCCCTTTGTCAATCGGTATTTTACTTGCCCGAGATTCGATCGTCGGTATACCAATACCTCGTTCAATCTCGTTACCGGCAAGTCACTTTTCTCGTTACCGTAATGCATGATCCCGTGATCAAACACTTTGATCACCTTGAGCTCATTGTGATGATGCATTACCGAGAGGGCCCGGTGATACCTCTCCGTCAAGCGGAGTGACAAATCCCAGTCTCGATCCATGTCAACCCAACAGACACTTTCAGAGATACCCGTAGCATACCTTTATAGTCACCCAGTTACGTTGTGACGTTTGGCACACCCAAAGCACTCCTACGGTATCCGGGAGTTACACGATCTCATGGTCTAAGGAAAAGATACTTGACATTGGAAAACTCTAGCAAACGAACTATGCGATCTTATGCTATGTTTAGGATTGGGTCTTGTCCATCACATCATTCTCCTAATGATGTGATCCCGTTATCGATGACATCCAATGTCCATAGTCAGGAAACCATGACTATCTGTCGATCAACGAGCTAGTCAACTAGAGGCTCACTAGGGACATGTTTGTTGTCTGTTATTCACACATGTATTACGATTTCCGGTTAACACAATTATAGCATGAATAAAGACAATTATCATGAATAAGGAAATATAATAATAATGCTTTTATTATTGCCTCTAGGGCATATTTCCAACACTTATCAGCTGAAGAAAATTGCGAACGGAACTAATCTTATCCAAACTTTCGGTTTTGCCGCTCAAACCGTTCCGCATCCCATGATGCATTTTTTATTCACCCACGATCTTACATGATCTCCACCTCTCTGTACGTGGGTGACACATGTCGTGCGAAGGAGAAGGGTCAGGGGCACGTTCGTCCCAAATCTTCGGGCGAACAGTTTTTCACTGCCACTATAAATACCCCCTCACCCTTTCCTCACTTCCTTTACTCCACTCGATCTCTCTCTCCCGCTTGATCTTCCCAAACCCTAGCGCCGCCGCTACTCCATCGTCGCCGATGAGGAAGAGCTTCACTGCCTTGACCTCGTCGCCATCGTACTCGCGCCGACCGCAGAAATATTCACCTCCGCCGCCGCCGTAGCCGTCTTCCTCCGCCGAGTTAGGGCGTGGAAGATCTACACCGACGAACTTCACTGTTTCACCTCTCTGTTCGTCGTGTTCTTTATTCAGGGTAATTAAAAGTTACTTTTACTGCCCTCCTTGATTCGAAATTTCTCTACAAAATCTTCAAAGGTGTTTTATTCTTCAAAGCTTCACACACTAAAACACCTCACACGTCATCTGTTCTTGATTCATTTCTCTAAGCATCATTTTCTTCAAGATTCCTCAATTGTGTGGATCTTCGATCTATACAACTCTGGAACCTAAGACAAAGCACGCTTAGTGAAATTCTTCAAGACACATCTGGTCAAATTCCTCAAACTTGTTCTTTTTGAAAAACCCTCTGAGAACGCATATGACCTCTCCAAATTCCTCGCAACTATACTCTGTTCATAGGTACACATGTCCGCTGCTGAATCACTAGGTTCTCATCAACTTAACTCATTTGCAGCATTCCTCGAAGAAAAACTGCATACTTCTTCAAAAAATTCAAGTGTTCAAATTCCTCAGCTGAAGAATATGGCAGATGGTAAGAAGCCGCGGAAAGGAGGAAAGAAACCTGAGGTTATGACTGCGTTTGAGATCCCTGAGGACATTTACAAAGATTACTGCACACCTGATGAGGCCAAGTTTGGCAAAGAGAACAAAAATCAGCGCAAGGTGCGCATTCAGAGGATAGAAAGGAGATGGGCAAGAGAACGGAAGGAGTACAGATACGTTACTCCAAAATATATGAAGAAATTTGCTCTCAACCCTCCATGCCCAAGACTTCCACTGGCACCTGGCCAAGTGGCTTATCCCACTAGCGTCAAACGCGGTGAGGACTTTCCTGAAGAATGGGCCAGAAGTCAAGCCAAATTGGCAAGACAAGCCAGAGAAGCAGTGAAGAAATTCAACGAAGATTCTTCTGCTGCTGCCACTGAGGCCTCTGTCAAGCCGAGGAAATCCATGCCTAAGAAGCCTGCTCGTAAGCCAAGTGTTTCACCAACAGTGCCCTCACGGCCAAGTTCCTCAGTTGCGCCCTCATGGCCAGGAACTTCAAAATCTTCAAAACCAATTCCTCAAGCTGCTCCTGCTCCTTCAAAATCCTCAGCACCTCCTCCACAGTCCTCAGCTGTTCCGACAAAGTCCTCAACACCTGTGCATCTGGCCTCGTGCCAAAGGACTGCAGGCATCTCAATTGCCTCTGGTGTCTCAGCAAGTTCCTCAGCTGCACCAAATTCTTCATCTAGCCCCACTCTGCTGAAGACCAAGGCAACTGCTGGACGAGGTCCTCGGCCAAGTCCTAAGAAGAAACAGGTCGCCTTCTGTCGGTGTCAAAACCAGCGGATCTTGGGTCGGGGGGTCCCGAACTGTGCGTCAAGGCCGGATGGTAACAGGAGACAAGGGACATGATGTTTTTACCCATGTTCGGGCCCTCTCGATGGAGGTAATACCCTACTCCTGCTTGATTAATATTGATGATATGGGTAGTACAAGAGTAGATCTACCATGAGATCATAGAGGCTAAACCCTAGAAGCTAGCCTATGGTATGATTGTGTATGATGATGGATCGTCCTACGGACTACAACCCTCCGGTTTATATAGACACTGGATAGGGTTAGGGTTACATAGAGTCGGTTACAATGGTAGGAGATCTTGAGTATCCGCATCGCCTAGCTTGCCTTCCACGCCAAGGAAAGTCCCTTCCGGACACGGGACGAAGTCTTCAATCTTGTATCTTCATAGTCTAGGAGTCCGGCTGAAGGTATAGTCCGGCTACCCGAACACCCCCTAATCCAGGACTCCCTCAGTAGCCCCCGAACCAGGCTTCAATGACGACGAGTCCGGCGCGCAAATTGTCTTCTGCATTGCAAGGCGGGTTCTTTCCCAAATTCTTTGTACCTGTACGAATAATATCCGGTTTTTGTAATGTAGCGCTCCTCGGCTTCTGCGCCCAATAACGACTGTCTTCCACGTGTTGAACAAATGCGAAAAGCCTGGGGCGTTTTTACATCCACACCCCTAGCCATATAAACGAGCCTCCTATTTAACGGGATGAGGATTTAGATCCAAACCGCATCTTCTCCTCTCCGCGAGTTATCATCGGAGCTTTCCCAGCTAAAGTCCATTCCAACATGGCCAGCCATTGCAGCTCCTCCCCTCGCCCCTCCGGTCCTAAGCCCGGGGATTGGGAGAGTTGCACCATTCCGCATAGCGAGTTAGTGTCGCTTTAGGCCAAGGGATTTCTCCCTCAGGCATACATGGTCCCGGTCCGAGCCGGTCTAGCCACCTACAATGGCGGAAAACAAGCGGAGAACACCCCCAATCCTTCTAAAGGAGAACGGGTGTGCCTTGTTCCCTATCTGATAAGGGGACTGGGATTTCCAATTCATCCATTTCTCCGCGGGCTTCTGGAGTTCTACAGCCTCCAGCTGCACCATCTCACGCCCGGCTCCGTGTTACATATTGCGGGCTTCGTTGCCCTTTGCGAGCTATTTTTAGGCGTCGAGGCTCATTTCGCGTTGTGGAAGAAGATATTCTGCCTGGTGCCCCGTTCTCAAGAGGGGTCTATATACCAAGTGGGCGGAGCCGAAGTATGGCGCATCGTCGGGACCGGATACCTATCCGGAACCCCGAAGAAGGCGTCCGAGGACTGGCCTTCGGAATGGTTTTACATAGACGACGTCCCGCTGCCGGACCCTATCCGGGCCGGTCTCCCTGAGTTCAACAGTGCTCCATTGAAGAAACGCTTGAGCTGGCGTCCACGGAGCTCTTAGAGAGAAAGCGACAGAGACGTCCTTTACCTGATGGGCCGGATAAGACTGTTGGCTCATTCCGGACTAACCATGATCGGAGTCATGGCCGCATGCATTATGCGAGGGGTGCAGCCGCTTCAATACAGAGGCCACCCCATGTGGGATTTCAGTGGGGAGGATGACGCCACGCGTTACGGTCATAAGGGGCCGGCCTCGGCTGTCGCCCTAATAAAGATTATGTCCTCTTTGTACAAGGGAGAAAAGGAGGAGTTCCTCCGCGTTAACCCGCGGGCCGGATTCACTATGTATGAACCTCCAAGTTGGGTAAGCGAACAATTGCGCTTGCCCATTTATTTTATACTTCCATGGTCAGATACGTAGTCTGACGACTTCAATGCAGGAACTGCGACAGGAAGTGAAAGATATAAGCAGCCGCCCTCCACAACCCGAGGACCCAGAACGGTCCCTCGATCCGGACTCTGAAGAGGATCCGGACATATCGGTGGAGCTTATCGACGGGGTGTTTCACCAGCTAAGCAAGGACAACACCTTGGTCGCTATTGTGGCTAATTACCCCGGGTTAATCCCGGCCTCCCAGCTGACAGAAACCGGAGTTCTTATTCCCTTGAGGGGGATTCCATTTTCCCGTATTCCGGCGTTTCTAACAACAACCGTGTTTCACACGGGAGATTTCCGAGGCGGGAAGCCGAACCTGCGGCGGCTAGCCAACGAGGGGCCGCAGGGCCCCGTGGGGAAAAAAGAAATGCAGTCCGGACCGAGATGCCGGCGCAAAGGTATTACGCACCCTCCGTTTCCGCGGCGTTATTCTGTCAGGGCATATTAACGTTCGTGCTTTCTTCAGGACGAAGAGACCTTGCCGGACTATATCCGGAGGGGCTGCCAATCACGCTTCCACCAACCAGGTTCCAGTGACCGGCCAGGAAGCGGAGGCAAGCACAAGGCGTGCACCGAGCGCTCCTCCGATGGAGGATGCGGACAGGCTGTCTGCCACAAATTCTGAAGTGGAGAGTGCCATGACCCACAAGCGTCGCCGGACAGTTTTACGCGATGCTCGTTTCTCCCAAGAGGCTTTAGATGCCTTTAATTCGGGAGATGCGTACCTCCGTGCCGCTCAAGATGGTTTAGCCAGAGCCACAGAGCAGTATGTGAAAGACATACGGGTAAGAAAATTTTGGTTAAATATATATATATACCAGTAGCCCCCAAGACTTGAAACAGTTAAAGTAACTGATTTAAGGATCATATAACATGCAGGTTCTTACAGAGAAGAACACCGTGTTGTCTCAGGAGCTGGAAAAGTGCAAGGCCCAACTAGAGGCCGCACTAGCCGCAGCAGGGGAGCCCAAAGGGACCCCCTCAGGTAAGATACACTTTGAAAGATTAGTATTGTGCGGTTTGGGTGCAAATCTGACAATTCATGTTGCAGATGGCGCCGGACTTGATCCGGAGAAGCAACAACTCTTACGCCGGTTAAAGGCTGGTGTCGGTGTCAAAATCGGCGGATCTCGGGTAGGGGGTCCCGAACTGTGCGTCAAGGTCGGATGGTAACAGGAGACAAGGGACACTTTATTTTACCCAGGTTCGGGCCCTCTCGATGGAGGTAAAACCCTACTCCTGCTAGATTAATATTGATGATATGGGTAGTACAAGAGTGGATCTACCACGAGATCAAGGAGGCTAAACCCTAGAAGCTAGCCTATGGTATGATTGTGTATGATGATGGTTGGCCTACGGACTACAACCCTCCGGTTTATATAGACACCGGATAGGGTTAGGGTTACACAGAGTCGGTTACATTGGTAGGAGATCTTGAATATCCGTACACCTAGCTTGCCTTCCACGCCAATAAAAGATCCTTTCGGACACGGGACGAAGTCTTCAACTTTGTATCTTCATAGTCCTGGAGTCCGGCTGAAGGTATAGTTCGGCTATCCGAACACCCCCTAATCCAGGACTCCCTCAGTAGCCCCTGAACCAGGCTTCAATGACGATGAGTCCGGCGCGCAGATTGTCTTCGGCATTGCAAGGTGGGTTCCTCCTCCAAGTTCTTCAAAAAGATTGTAAACACCACAAAATAGTGTCTGGCTCTACAAAATAAGTTTCCACATATTGCCATACAGAGAATAATGTTAACACAAATCAAATCTGCTGACGTATCCCATAGTGCGTCATAACACTGCGGCCAAGCCTTCTATAAATTGTTTTCATCGTTCCACCTCAGCCCGTATAGCGAGGCGGTTTCCTTGGCACGTCTTGTCGGAGCAGAGATCGTGTGCCCCCCTTAACGGGATTCTCATTAATACGGACGTGGGTAACCCAATCGTGTCCGTTAACACGTCTTGTTTTAATTAAAGGCTAGTCCAAGACGGTTACGGGGAGGGCGCTTGATATTTTGCCTCTTATAAAGAGAGCAAGGCCCTGTTCCCCGCTTCTATTCTCAAAACAAGCTCGCCCGTCGCCTCGAGTTCCAGCACCCTAGGCTTCCAGATTCCGAGCGCACCGGATCTTTGATAATGTCTGGCTCCGACCTCCAAGGCCGATGGATGCCCTCCTCCGTCACAGAGGAGGACGTGTCGAGGTTGAGGGAAGCTAGGTTCCTGACCAGCGAGATTCCGCACAGGTTGCCTGTTCAAGGACAGGTGATCCCCAGCCCTCAGCCTGGCGAGAGCATCGTGTTTATATCTCACTTTCTTCGGGGGTTAGGCTTCCCAAAGGATCCCTTCGTGAGGGGGCTGATGTTTTATTACGGGCTGGAATTCCACGACCTAGCTCCAGAGTCTATCCTCCATATCTCCTCATTCGTAGTTGTGTGCGAAGCGTTCCTCCGTGTTACCCCTCACTTCGGATTGTGGCTCAAGACCTTCAAAGTAGAACCGAAGATAATTGAGGGGCGCCACGCAGAGTGCGGAGGCGCTGTTATAAAAAGAAATGCCGACGCTCCATGGCCCGAGGGCGCTTTTCAAGAGGAGCTCGGCTTATGGCAACAGGAGTGGTTCTACATCACCGCTCCTCGGGGCACCGCGTGGGTGGCTGTAACGCCCTCGATGCGGCTATATCTCCCACGTGTCGAGGCACGACTTAGAGGCATAACCACATTGAAAGCAATGTCGCAAGTGAGGTAATCTTCACACAATCCATGTAATAAATAAAGGGGAAGGATACATAGTTGGCTTACAATCGCCACTTCACACAAGTACATAAATAACATCCATCATACAGATTACACTCAAGGTCCGACTACGGTACCAAAATGAAAGAAGACTACCCCAAATGCTAAACAGATCCCCGGATCGCCCCAACTGGGCTCCACTACTGATCATCTGGAAAAGAAACATAGTAACGGCCACGTTCCTCGTCGAACTCCCAAGTGAGCTCGGACGCGTCATCTGCACTGGCATCGTTGGTACCTGCAACTGTTGTGATAATATCTGTGAGTCACGGGGACTCAGCAATCTCACACCCGCGAGATCAAGACTATTTAAGCTTAAAGGTGGGAAAGGGGTTTGTGAGGTGGAGCTGCAGCAAGCGACTAGCATATGGTGGCTACAGCGCAAAAGAGAGCGAGAAGAGAAGGCAAAGCACGGTCGAGAAACTAGAAGTGATCAAGAAGTGATCCTGAAACAACCTACGTCAGGCATAACTCCAACAACCGTGTTCACTTCCCGGACCCCACCGAGAAGAGACCATCACGGTTACACACGCGGTTGATGTGTTTTAGTTAAGGTCAACTTCGGGTTTTCTACAACCGGACATCAACAAATTCCCATCTGCCTCATAACCGCGGGCACGGCTTTCGAAAGATAATACCCTGCAGGGGTGTCCCAACTTAGCCCATGATAAGCTCTCACGGTCAACGAAGGATATTCCTTCTACCGGGAAGACCCGATCAATCTCGGAATCCCGGACTACAAGACATTTCGACAGCAACAAAACAAGTCCAGCAAAGCCTCCCAGATGTGCCGACAAATCCCGATAGGAGCTGCACATATCTCGTTCTCAGGGCACACCGGATGAGCCAGACGTCGGGTTGGCATAGACCCTGGTTGCCCAAGGGGCGCCGGACATCGCTCGGTTTGGACCAGCAATCGAAGGAGAACTGGCCCGGGGGTTTAAAATAAAGATGACCCTTGAGTCTGCAGAACCCAAGGGGAAAAGGCTAGGTGGCAAAAGGTAAAACCAAAGTTGGGCCTTGCTGGAAGAGTCTTATTCAAAGCGAACTGCCAAGGGGGTCCCATAAATCACCCAACCGTGTAAGGAACGCAAACTCCGGGAACATAACACCGGTATGACGGAAACTAGGGTGGCAAGAGTGGAACAAAAACACCATGCATAAGGCCGAGCCTTCCACCCTTTACCAAGTATATAGATGCATTAATTAAATAAGGGGTATTGTGATATCCCAACAAGTAAAACATGTTCCAACAAGGAACAACAAGTCCATGTTCCAACAAGGAACAAACTTCATCTTCACCTGCAACTAGCAACGCTATAAGAGGGGCTGAGCAAAGCAGTAACATAGCCAAACAACGGTTTGCTAGGACATGGATGGTTAGGGGATGACATGGCAATATAGAAGGCATAATATAGCAAGTGGTAGGTATCGCAGCATAGGCATAGCAAAAGAGCGAGCAATCTAGCAAGCAAAGATAGAAGTGATTTCGAGGGTATGGTCATCTTGCCTGCAAGAGTCTCAGAGTTGTCGAAAGCTTGGTCCTCGAAAGCGTTCTCAACGGAATCCTCATTCACGTACTCGTCTCCCGGCTCTACCCAAGACAAGAGAACAAGCAAAGGAACCAATATCAACCACGATGCAATGCGCAAGCAACATGATGCAAAACATGGCATGATATGCGAGAGGTGATATGCAATGCGTATGCATGCTCCGGAAGGACAATGATGAACAAGGAATAATCTTGGCAAACCAAGCATGCCACTGGATAGATGAGGTGATTTCGGTTGAAATCGATATAAAGATCACCGGAATCGGATGCACGGTTTGCAAATGGCAAGCAATACAAGAATGACACGAATCTGCCATAAACAGCATGATGCTGCTTAGCAAGCAACAAATAATTAAGCCACTGCACCCAAACATGGCAACAAAGCATATGACAGTAATCTACACAAGACGCACGACAAAAGATGAACACTGAGCTACGGCTAATTCACATCATAACAGGTCCAAACAATCATGGCAAAAGTGCAAACGATAACAAGTTCCCAGACTTAGTGAAATTAACAACATAGCAGAAACTAACATCAGGATGACATGTTCAGAGCAACGAAACAACATGCTACAGGTTCATAACATAAACAACAAAGGCATGGAATGAATATACTCATAGCACTAGACAAAAGTCCCTTACTGACCATAAGCCAAAAAGGATCAGAAAATATGATTACACCCATGTCAAATAAGCAAGTTTCGTTACAGGTTTCAGACTTAGCAGAAAACTGGACATGTCAAAAACAGATAACATGTAGGCATGTTCATGAGCTCGATGCACTCACTACAGAGCATTTCATGATAAAATAAGCATACATACATCAAGAAGACATGGCATAGTAACTACAAATAGCAATAATAACATCATATCAAGCAAGGATAAACTACACCAAGCTTGGCAAAATCGAATAACACGTAAACAATCTGCCAGCAACATTTTGTAGCAAAAGTAGAGCTCGATTGACTCAAGCTATGGCACTCCATAATTACAAAAAAAGGCATGGATGGATTGAGAAAATCCTAAAGTTCAAAACACCCTTACTGATCATGCTCAAATTATGCATGGATCTCTCAGAAACAACATGAATACATGGCATGAAAATAACAGCAGTCAGGGACTTAGTGAAATCACCAAGTCTCTGAAATCAGCAACATCAAGATACCTAGTTTGCATGTTTGTGATAGTCACCACATAGATCACAAAAATACATGGCAAAATTCTCTGGATAGGTAACATGGCATATTACAAAACTCATGTAGGACTCAACTTCACAGGAGGTACACATCAATCATGGCAAAAATGTCAAAAGTGCATGTCGGATAAGATCCAGCAACTAACATCAACTAGCCCTATTCCAACAGCATTTCGGGAATCAAGATGACTTCAAATGAAAATGATCCAATGGAACAAAAATATACACTCTTCGAGACGAACAATTTGACATATCATACGCGTGAAACGGAGCTACGGATACAAAGTTATGGCATGCAGAACATGTGATGATGATGATAAAATTCCTGGGACTTGGACGAATTTTGACCTCCGGATCTAGGGTTCGTCCGGCGCGGAAATCGAGGCGGCGGCGCGCCTCGCCGGAGACGGCGCCGGAGGAGGAGCGGGGAGAGCCGCCGGAGCTCGGGGGCGCCGGATCCGGGCGGCGCCGGCCCGGATCTGGGCGCGGGAGGCCGCCGGAGCTCGGCGGGCGGGGCGGCGCGCGGCGAGGAGGCGGTGGTCGCCGGAGCTCGGCGGGCGGCGGCCGGAGGCGGGGACGAGGCGGCGCGGGACGAAGGGCGGCGGGGCGGCGCGGCGCTGGGCTGGAGCGAGCGCCCGGGCGGCGGCGGAGACGGAACGGGCCCCGCGGGCCCGGCGCGGGCTCGCGGGCCGGCGGCGGCGACGGCAGCGTAGCGACACGTGTCGCACTGTGGTTGGCTGCGGGCGGCGGCGGGTTTCGTCCGGCGCGGACCAGACGTGTCCGGCGCGCGGAGGGAGCGGGGCTAGGGTTTTGGACCCGGATTTGACGGAGGGGTGCACATATTTATAGCTAGAGGGGGTTAGGAAGCTCCAAATGGAGTGCGGTTTTCGGCCACGCGATCGTGATCGAACGGTGGAGGACATGGGAGTGACTTAGATGGGTTATTGGGATGTTTTGAAGGGGTGTTGGGCTGCAACACACACGAGGCCTTCACGGTTACCCGGTTAACCGTTGGAGTACCAAACGAACTCCGATTGACCCGAAACTTGACAGGCGGTCTTCCGGTGCTATACCGAGGCCACATGTCAAACCTCGGTCCATTCCGAGAATGTTTAAAACCCGCTCAAGTAGAAATGTAAACGGGGACGCCGGGAGACATAGGAGCGCCGGATTGCAAAACGGACAACGGGAAAGATGCTCGGATTTATGAGACGAACACGTATGCGAATGCGATGCACATGATGAAATGATATGAAATGCATGACATGAACAAAATGCAAAACGAAGAGAACCCAACCACGGAGAAAATATCATAACACATAGCCGGAAATGGCAAGAGTTGGATTACAAATATGGCAAGTTACATCTGGGGCGTTACAACACACCACCACTACGATAGGATCTCGTCCCGAGATCTAGGACTGAAAGAACTCCGGATACTCGGAACGTAGGTGGTCTTCACGCTCCCAGGTGGCTTCTCGGTCTGAATGATGTGACCATTTCACTTTGAGGAATTTGATTGACTTGTTGCGAGTCTTGCGCTCAGTTGTCTCAAGAATGGCAACTGGATGCTCATGATAGGACAAATCTTCTTGAAGATCAATCTCTTCGAAGTTGATGGTGCGCTCAGGCGTCTTGAAGCACTTGCGAAGCTGCGACACGTGGAAGACATCGTGCACATTTGCAAAGTTGGAGGGAAGCTCGAGTTGATAGGCGAGATCGCCTCGTTTCCCGATGATCTTGAAGGGGCCGACGTATCGCGGCGCAAGTTTCCCCTTGATACCGAAGCGACGAGTCCCTTTCATTGGAGAGACGCGGAGGTAGACATGGTCTCCGATCTCGAATGCCACATCTCGGTGTTTGCTATCGTAATAGCTCTTCTGGCGCGACTGCGCGGCTTTGAGGTTCTCACGAATCACCTTGCACATAGCCTCAGCCTCTGAGATCAAATCATTGCCGAGCAATTGACGTTCACCGGTTTCAGACCAGTTGAGAGGAGTACGGCACTTTCTGCCATAGAGAATCTCGAATGGGGCTTTGCCCGAACTGGCTTGAAAACTGTTGTTGTAAGAGAATTCAGCATAAGGAAGGCAATCCTCCCACTTCATGCCGAAAGAGATAACACAGGCTCTGAGCATATCTTCAAGAATTTGGTTGACACGCTCGACTTGTCCACTAGTATGAGGGTGGAACGTTGTGCTGAAGCGGATGTTGGTGCCCATGGCCTTCTGAAAAGAATCCCAAAACTTGGAGGTAAAGATGCTGCCACGGTCTGAAGAGATCAATTGCGAAATGCCGTGCAAAGAGACAATTCTGGATGTGTAGAGCTCTACCAGCTGCGCTGCTGTGATAGACTCTTTGATAGGAAGAAAATGAGCCACTTTGGTGAGCTTGTCGATGACGACGAAGATAGCATCATTTCCACGCTTGGACTTAGGAAAACCAGTCACGAAGTCCATTTCAATATGATCGAATTTCCATTCTGGAATAGCAAGAGGTTGGAGAAGTCCAGCTGGTCGTTGGTGTTCTGCTTTCACCCTTCTGCAGACATCACACTCATTCACGAATTGAGCGATCTCACGCTTCATTTGAGTCCACCAATACGACTGCTTGAGGTCATGGTACATCTTCGAACTTCCAGGATGAATTGACAGAAGAGAATTGTGCGCTTCATTCATAATGACTTTACGAAGATCACCCTTTGGAACCACGATCCGGTCCCCGAAGAAAAGAGTATCTCTGTCATCAACTCGATAGCACTTGTATTTGGAAATGCCCTTGTCAATACCACGTTTCACCTTCTTCACCATGGTATCCAACAGTTGTGCCTCACGAATTTGATCTTCCAAGGTAGGAGAGACGATGAGGTTGGCAAGCAAACCTTGAGGGACAACTTGGAGATTCAACTTGCGGAAAGCTTCACAAAGATCCGGTTGAAAGGGCTTGAGGATTAAGCTATTGCAGTAAGCCTTCCTGCTCAATGCGTCTGCAATCACATTAGCCTTGCCTGGAGTATATTCAATACTCGGATTATACTCTTGAATCATTTCGACCCATCGAGTTTTCCTGAGGTTGAGATGGGGCTGAGTGAAGATGTACTTGAGGCTCTTGTGATCTGTGAATATGTCCACTTTCCTTCCCAATAGGAGATGTCTCCATGTTATTAGAGCGTGGACCACTGCCGCCAACTCAAGATCGTGAGTGGGGTAGTTCCTTTCATTGGGCTTCAACTGGCGAGAGGTATAGGCAACAACCTTCTTCTCTTGCATTAACACAGCACCGAGGCCCTGAAGAGAAGCATCACAGAATACTTCATAAGGCTTGGATTCGTCAGGAGGAGTCAGAACTGGAGCAGTGACGAGTTTCTCTTTGAGAGTGTTGAAAGCAACGTCACACTCAGGAGACCAGACATATTTCACATGCTTCTGAAGGAGGTTGGAAAGAGGCTTTGCAATCTTTGAGAAATTCTCAACGAATCTTCTGCAATAGCTTGCAAGTCCAAGAAAACTGCGAAGCTGCTTGACATTCTGAGGAGGTTGCCAATTCAAAACTGCAGACACCCTCTCTGGATTAATAGCAATGCCCTTGGCAGAGATGATATGGCCAAGATAAAGAACTTCATCCAGCCAGAATTCACATTTGGAGAACTTCGCATATAATTGATACTCTCTGAGCTTGTCAAGTACCAAACGCAAATGCTTGGCATGATCCTCCTTATTCTTGGAGAAGACCAAAATATCATCGAGATAGACCAAGACAAATTCGTTGATGTAGGGGTTGAAGATGAAATTCATCAAGCGAGTGAAATATGGAGGAGCATTGACAAGGCCGAAAGACATGACAGTATATTCATAAGAACCAAAGCTTGTTCTGAATGTTGTCTTGGGAATATCTTCTTCACGAATGCGAATCTGGTGATAACCCATATGAAGGTCAAGCTTGCAGAACACTTTAGCACCTTTGAGTTGCTCGAAAAGCTCATTGATGTTGGGTAGTGGGTACTTGTTCTTGATAGTCTTCTTGTTCAATGGACGGTAATCGACGCAAAGTCGGTCCGTGCCATCCTTCTTCTTGACAAAAAGAACACCACAACCCCAAGGAGAAGAACTCGGTCTGATCAGACCCAGACATTCTTGTTTATCGAGTTGAATCTTCAATTCCTTGAGCTCATCTGGTCCAAGCTTGTAAGGACGCTTGCAAACGGGTTCCGTGCCAGGCTCAAGATCAATAACGAATTCAACTGGCCGACGGGGAGGCATACCCGGAAGCTCTTCTGGAAAGACATCTTGGTACTCACAAACGACTGGAATCTGAGAGATAGCCTCCATTTCACCAATCTCATTGAGAGAAAACAACCGAATGGTATCATCACGAGAAGCATAGATGATCACATCGTTAGAAGAGTGAGTCAATTTGATTTCCCTGGCAGCACACTCGAGCTGAGCCTTGTGCTTAGAAAGCCAGTCCATCCCGAGAATTAGATCAATATCAGAGTCACCAAGTACCATTGGAGAAGATAGAAATTTATAGTCGCCCATCTTGATGGAGACATCCGGAACAAAGGAGCTTGCGTTCATGAATCTACCCGGAGATACAACTGACAATGGTCTAACCAAATCTTGGAAAGACAACTCATGTTTCGTTGCAAAAGGTCTTGAGATGAAGCAATGCGATGCGCCAGTATCAAATAAAACTTTTGCAGGAATATCATTAACAGGAAGATTACCCATGATCACTTCAGAAGAATCCTCTGCTTGAGCTGCATTCATCATGTTCACCTTTGCGGACTTAGGATTATGCTTGACCACTGCATTGCTGGAAGATTTCACAGGCGGAGGAGGCGGAAGGCGCCTTTGATTGAAGCACTTGTTCGCATAGTGACCCTTTTGCTGACATTTATTACAAGTCACCTCTGAGAGCAGACGATGGTAAGGAGCACTTGGCCTTGGAGCTTGATTCTGAGACTTGTTCTGATAGCCAGGGTTGGGTGGGTGGGAAGATCCACGACCACCTGAATTCTTCTGCTGATAAGGCTGACGGAACGGAGGAGGAGGAGGCAACCAGAACTTCTGTTGCTTAGCTGCCACAAGTGAAGAAGAAGAAGACTGGACTACGTCTCTGACTCTCTTCTTAGATGCCTCACACTTGAGCTGAGCAGCTTCTTGTTTCAGTGCCATGTTGTAGAATTCATCATACTTTAATGGCTCGAAAAGCACGAGAGCAAGTTGCAGATCTTCTCTGAGACCACGCCTGAACTGGTAGATCATACTCTTCTCATCAGGAATGTCTTGCCTTGCAAAACGAGAGAGCTTCTGGAACTGAGTGTTGTATTGATAGACAGACATGTTGCCTTGCTTGAGATTGCGGAATTCCTCACGCTTACTCTCAACAACACTTTCTGGAATGTGGTGAGCTTTGAAGTCACGGTGGAAATCATCCCAGGTAATCACACGACCTCCTCTGGAATCTTTGTATTGCTGGAACCATTCAGCAGCTTGATCTTTGAGTTGAAAAGAGGCAAACTTGACAAAGTCCTCAGGTCTGACATTGCTGCACTCGAAATACTTGCTGATGTCCACGAGCCAATCATCTGCGTCTGTGGCCTCGACACAGTAGCTGAAGGTCTTTGGCTGATTAGCAAGGAACTGGTTCAGTGAAGCGAAGTGCGGCTGATTGTTGCCTTGGCCTTGATTCTCTTGATTACCTTGCCCTTGGTTGCGATCTTGCAAGAGCTGAATCAGAATCTGAGCATTGGCATTTGTGGCAGTCATCAAGGCTTGCCAAGCTTCCGGAGGTGGAGGCGGTGGCGGAGGGTTAGCCTGATTCCCTTCATTGCGTTCCGGATTCTGACGCGTTGGTGGAGCCATCCTGAAGAGGGTGACATCCATTAGCATCTTGACAGAGATATATTGAAGCTGAATCAAAGGAACGAAATTGCAACATATAGTCTTCACAATAAACATCCGAACGAGAATGAGCGAATGAATTCCAAAGTAAAAGCATCACACTTCCATAAGCTGAGAAGCCACTTAGAACAAGGTAAGGAATAAAATCAACAAGGTACGGATGTGAACAAATACTTGGTAAGGATTACCCAATCACAAACCAAATATCTGCGGAAGAAATACTAGAGCTACATGAATTCCCACTTATAAACTCCCGAAACTTTCTGGTTATGCAATCAGGTGTCGGGGATATAGGGGAAGCATAATATCTCACCCAAACTAGCAAATCCTACAACCAGCTGTATCCATCCTTCAACACATAACCAAGAAATCCTCGGAAATCATCTACCTCAACCTTCGAAAAGCATCCGTTATACGAGTCATGGCAATACTCCCGCACTCGCCTCAGTACTGGGCTATCAGGGTTATCTCACCAACAACTGTACAAAAGAGATTTTCGATGTCGGCGTACTAAACTCAGGTATTCCAAAACCGCAACGATAAGATTATGACGACAACACCTCGGAGCTCAACTCCCCGGGACACTGCCACAACCCCTAAATGTCAGGAGGCAACCAAGACAATGTTGTCATCATTAAACCATCGGAACGATTGTAATATATCCGCGTGATCCTAAAAAAAAATTTAGTGAAATTTGAGAAGAGAAGAGTCAAAACTCTACGTCAGGATGCCTTACCAGAAGGTCGAAGGGACTGGGGAGTAAAAAGAATTCCTAAACTCTCCGATATATAATTCCTAAAAGACTCAAAACATTTTTTTCTAGACACAACTCGGCCACTAAAGACGATCAAACAGTGGGGGCTCCTAAGGTCGGGGAAAGGCTCTGATTACCAACTTGTAACGCCCTCGATGCGGCTATATCTCCCACGTGTCGAGGCACGACTTAGAGGCATAACCGCATTGAAAGCAATGTTGCAAGTGAGGTAATCTTCACACAATCCATGTAATAAATAAAGGGGAAGGATACATAGTTGGCTTACAATCGCCACTTCACACAAGTACATAAATAACATCCATCATACAGATTACACTCAAGGTCCGACTACGGTACCAAAATGAAAGAAGACTACCCCAAATGCTAAACAGATCCCCGGATCGCCCCAACTGGGCTCCACTACTGATCATCTGGAAAAGAAACATAGTAACGGCCACGTTCCTCGTCGAACTCCCAAGTGAGCTCGGACGCGTCATCTGCACTGGCATCGTTGGTACCTGCAACTGTTGTGATAATATCTGTGAGTAACGGGGACTCAGCAATCTCACACCCGCGAGATCAAGACTATTTAAGCTTAAAGGTGGGAAAGGGGTTTGTGAGGTGGAGCTGCAGCAAGCGACTAGCATATGGTGGCTACAGCGCAAAAGAGAGCGAGAATTTTGACCTCCGGATCTAGGGTTCGTCCGGCGCGGAAATCGAGGCGGCGGCGCGCCTCGCCGGAGACGGCGCCGGAGGAGGAGCGGGGAGAGCCGCCGGAGCTCGGGGGCGCCGGATCCGGGCGGCGCCGGCCCGGATCTGGGCGCGGGAGGCCGCCGGAGCTCGGCGGGCGGGGCGGCGCGCGGCGAGGAGGCGGTGGTCGCCGGAGCTCGGCGGGCGGCGGCCGGAGGCGGGGACGAGGCGGCGCGGGACGAAGGGCGGCGGGGCGGCGCGGCGCTGGAGGGCGGCGGGGTGGCGCGGCGCTGGGCTGGAGCGAGCGCCCGGGCGGCGGCGGAGACGGAACGGGCCCCGCGGGCCTGGCACGGGCTCGCGGGCCGGCGGCGGCGACGGCGGCGTAGCGACACGTGTCGCACTGCGGTTGGCTGCGGGCGGCGGCGGGTTTCGTCCGGCGCGGACCGGACGTGTCCGGCGCGCGGAGGGAGCGGGGCTAGGGTTTTGGACCCGGATTTGACGGAGGGGTGCACATATTTATAGCTAGAGGGGGCTAGGAAGCTCCAAATGGAGTGCGGTTTTCGGCCACGCGATCGTGATCGAACGGCGGAGGACATGGGAGTGACTTAGATGGGTTATTGGGCTGTTTTGAAGGGATGTTGGGCTGCAACACACACGAGGCCTTCACGGTTACCCGGTTAACCGTTGGAGTACCAAACGAACTCCGATTGACCCGAAACTTGACAGGCGGTCTTCCGGTGCTATACTGAGGCCACATGTCAAACCTCGGTCCATTCCGAGAATGTTTAAAACCCGCTCAAGAAGAAATGTAAACGGGGACGCCGGGAGACATAGGAGCGCCGGATTGCAAAACGGACAACGGGAAAGATGCTCGGATTTATGAGACGAACACGTATGCGAATGCGATGCACATGATGACATGATATGAAATGCATGACATGACCAAAATGCAAAACGAAGAGAACCCAACCACGGAGAAAATATCATAACACATAGCCGGAAATGGCAAGAGTTGGATTACAAATATGGCAAGTTACATCTGGGGTGTTACAGTGGCGCCTCCGGCCTTTTGCTCGGGTCCCCCACTACGATTAGCATCGTGGATTAACACGGGGTTAGATCAGGGCCTGCCCAAAGACGTTCCTCTCCTGCAGGGCTGCATTTAGGATCTCTTGAAGGGAGATTTCGACCTGGTCAAGGTGACACAAGTCATGCTGATTCGCCGGACACTGCCCGGCCAACGTCGCCCTCTTCGCTTGTGGGAATTCAATCCGGAGGGACCACGAGCTCTCCAGAACTTTATGGGCGCGACGCCTATGGAGATGTATAAACTGTTCTTCGGATCACAAGAAGTGAGTCCGGACCTGACCGAGGATGCTGGTTTAAGCCGCAATCGCCCGGATACTCAAGTAGGTGACCTCGCGACCGGACCTTCTATTCGGATAACTAACTTGCTTTTAACAGTGCTCCTCCTTTTATGCAGGAGTGGATAGCGAAGGCGAAGCTGATCAGGTGTCCGGCTCCCCTTCCCGAGACCAGACTGGATCCCGAGCTAGTCAGGATGCTAGAGGAAGCACCTTTGGAGGGAAATAAGGGGGAGGACAAGGAAACCGTGGCCTCTTCGAAAGAGGCCCTCCCGAGGGGGAGAATCAATAATTCCTCTCCTAAGGGAAAGAAAAGGGCCGCCTCTGATGACCCGGAGACCGTAGCCTCGAAGCGGGGGAAAGAATCTTTGTCAGAGGACCGAACGCCGGGGAGCCCCTCGGCCGAACTAAACCCTAAAAAGGACCAGCTCTCCAGTGAGCCGTGAGTAGAGGAAGAGTTTTTCTTTTAAGAGAAATCCTTGATTTATATCTGAGAAGTTTTAACCGAAACCTTATTTTGTAGTTCGGACCTCAGCCCTTTTCAGCAGAACTCCTCCTCGGGGGATCTTCTTCCGGAGATGATGGAGAGCGGAACGCCTCCCCCCTCTGTATCACCTAGCAAGGCGGGCGATGCCGAAGTGTCATCGCGGGGGATTTCTCCAGATCCGCAAAGGGCGGATGGTGCTGCCCCCCAAGGTTCTCCGTGTCCGGCCTTTGAGGAAGGCCATGGGACGAGTCCGGCACCGTCTGGTGTTCGGTCGGAGGAGCTAAACACTCTGTTGGGGCGAGCCTATGTCTTAGAGGAGCACCGTGCATTAATGAGCACGGTGATTGAAAAGATTTCATCAGCAGAAAGCGGGCTGTACGAGGCCGTCAAGAGTTTAGTAGCAGGCCTTGAGGTACGTTTTAAATAACGTATATTTGAATTAATTGCGCATAAATAAAATGCGCCCAGTGTAGATAGTAGCCCCTAAGACTCTGTGGGTCGTAAAGATGTACGGCGCGCAGAGGATCTTAATCCCAGGTCCTTTAAGTGGCACCTTTATGTAGGTGGCTGATTGTCCGGAGTCAAGCCGGACTCGAGAATTTGCCGAACTGAAGCGACAGCTTGATGAGGCAAAGGCCGACATCGTGCTTGTTAACAAGCTGTTTGATGATGCTCAAGGTACTTAAAATGATTGGGCGATTTTTAGTAAGAGGAGCTTTATGTCAATATCTTACCGTGTGTATGCTTGATGCAGATGGTGCGGCCGCCGTGGAAGGTCTTAGGGCCGAACTCGCCCGAGCGAAGGAACAAGCCAGAAAAAGTGATGCGGCTACCGTAAAAGCCCTTGAAGAGCTGAAAGCCGAACAGGCTGCCCATTGCCGAAGCAAGGATGAAATGGCTGATATGGCCGTAAAGTTAAAGAGCGCTACTGACCATTGCAAGCTTCTTGAAGAAGAAGATCGGGCGAAGCAAACGAGCTTGGAGAAGGCTGTTGCTGACGCCAGGGATGCCCGCTCTATAATGAGAGCGGCGAAGGAAGAGCTGTGTCAAGCCGGACAGATTGCGGATGGAAAGCCCTTCTCGCTGCAGAGAAAATTTTGTGATCCGAAGTTTGCCCCGTTAGATCGGATGTGGAGTATAGAGGACACCTATCTGGATTTGGCGGCTAGTGCCACTGATGCGATCGAACACTTTCGAGATAAAAAGGATCATGAAGTGGAGAAGCTCTTTTGGTCGCAATTCGTGAATCCAGAACGTCCACTAGCAGTGGACGATCACCTGGCCCAATGGGCCGAGCTGAATAGGTTGTCCGGACTCGCCATGAAGTACGTCATGGATCATCTGTGTCCGGGGAGATCGAAGCCGAAGAGCTATTTCAGCTTGGTGCAGCAATTGCTGGACGTGGTGCCACGTGTCGATGCTATGAAGAGGTCAGCGTGCGTAGAGGGCGCTCGGCTGGCTCTTGCCCGTGTCAAGACATACTGGGCAGATATGGAGCCCACCATTGTTGCGTCTCGGGATTCGGATAAAAGCCGAACGCCTGCCGAGCACTATTTTGAGGAGGTCCTCGAAGGCGCTCGCGTAATAGAGACGCAGTGCTCGAAGGATGTTATATTATGATAGCATATGTAATCATAAAACCGTATTTTGATAAATTGTAGTGGCATTTTTTAGACTTGTTCCTTCAAGTATGAAAAACACCTCCTGTGCGGCCGTTTTAATATATAAATTCTGAAAGATTGCAGTCGTTGGCTTCAGCCCCCACGCACATAGTGCGGGGCTGCGCGCAGAAGACGCATTTTCACACTTAACCCAACGTCTTGGTCCTACAAAGGAGGTGATAGCGCAGCGGGCTAGGCAACCGGACTATAATGCTTTAACACTTTCACTTAGCCATAGGAGCTTGACAGTGGGACTCTTTAGGTAGCCCTTTAGTGGCGAGTGCGCTTTGCCCAAGTTCGGAGCGCGTACGTGCCTGACCGGAAAACGGCCCTTCGTCAAAGCGGAGGAATTCGATAAATCCCTATGAGTCATCGAGTGGCGACCAGTCTCCCGCTACATCATGACAGTCGGTTTTCGGCTTTCTCTACTGAGGTGCTCACCCGGCCGAACCGGGGCACAATCGCAGTAGTTCTCCTGGTGCTACCTTAGCCGATAGAGCGGAACGTAAGGTGGCCGAACTCAGGAGCCGGGCAACCCAACATATGACCAAAATCATGATTCGGAGCTGATGCATATAGTGCCAAAACTCGCGATGCCGGACACTCCCTAAGGTGTTCGGTCTTTATCAGTATGGGTGAGGCAACACCCTTAAAAAAAGACCCCCTAGTGTCCAGGTACGAGAAAAAATTCTGGCGTGGCCACATGCCAAAACGCCAGCCTCCTCCATGGTTATAATAGAAAAAACCAGGGGATGTATAGCAGCAAGAGACAGTAAAAAAGGTTTACGCAGGATCTTAATCTGAAAAGAAACCTTAAGACGGGTCCCTACTGCATGTCTGCGCCTGTGTCTCCGCTGTGCCGTGTCCTGGACGGGCGCCGCACGACGTTCATCTGTAAAAGAGAGGAACTGAATTGAAAATGGGTTGTGCGGAATCAAAAGATAATAAACAAAATATAAAGTAGAAAATGTATTAAGTTGAGCTTTATTGTCTCTGCGTATAGCCCTGGTACGGGGGTATATGGCGTTTACGAGCCTGCATTGATGACGGACTTGTGCCGAACTCGTTGAGTCCGGGTCCGTGGCCTTTGATGACTTATAAAAAAATCTTTTGGCTGGCGAGGCCACTTTATTGTGCGGCTGTTTAAGCGGCCGCGCAGTCCTCCGTTTGGAGGGGGCGTATTTTAGTGTGCTCCCTTTAAAGAGATGATGCCTCGTGGACCGGGCATCTTAAGTGTGAGAGATGTGTAATGCGGTATTGTCAGGACCCCGATCCTAAGCCACATCGATCCAGCGTGTAACACATCATATCACTTTGCGGCCTCACGCACGGTACTCCCACGGGTGCCACCTTACCTGGCCCGGGACCGTTTGCGCCTTTTGGCTCACGTATATGATAGTGTCGCTAGCATCCATATGACAGAGAACCCGGGCCGACATGGCTAGTCGTGAACCCAAAGCGGCGCTAGCCTATGAGGACAGGCATACATGAATCACATCGAGCATGTCGGTCATCAACGTATTTATTCGGGCTGTAGCACTGGGCTAACAGGACTCCGGTAACCCGGGCTGTAGCAGGCTAGGCAGGACTCCGAATAACAGCGCGTGACATTTCCCCGAAGGGACAGAATAGGAACGACGTGAAACACATGCCGGCCAGTCAAGTGTTCCAAGCAGTAGTGCTGGGCTAGCAGGACTCCGGTGATCCGGGCTGTAGCGGACTACTATCGCTCAAAAGCACTAGACTTACATTTCCCCATATGAAAGGCTGCCAAGGATAAACAACTAGATAGTCGGATCCCACTCATACCAAGCATTTCAATCATACACACAATATGCCCGATATGAGTAAATACAACATGGCATCACAACAGTACTCTACGACTCAAGTACTTTATTTAGAAGGCTCCGAAGAGCCATACATATCATCCACACAGATAGGGGTCACATGACCCAACACTCAAGTCATACAAACATACAAGCACATGCGGAAGCAAAGTAGTCTGAGTACAGACACTAGAAAGAAAGAAGGCTTGACGAAGCCTGTCTATCTACAACGACCCTTCACAAGTCTTGGATCACCACCTGGGTGATAAGTCACTCGTCAACGTCGAGGTCTACATAGAACCCATCAGAGGGGTTGGTGTAGTCGTCTGAAAAACATGATTAAAGCAACATGAGTACGGGGTACTCAGCAAGTCTTACAACAGGAACCTACTATACATGCACATTCTCAAGAAGGTAGTGGGGTTATTGCAGCAAGCCAGCTTTGACTCTTGGCTAAGCTATCCTACGATAGACACCACTTGTAAATCATTTGTCGCACACGAGTCACTACCACCATCACAATACTCCACCGTGGATCCTCTCTCGCCATCCTACGAGAGGGCCATCCACGGTACTCACACTTATCTTGAGATTTTTAGTAGTATCCATTTAACTTGTCTATGAACTGATATAGGCAACCCAGAAGTCCATTACTGCGGACACGGCTATTCGAGTAGATCATTTATAACCCTGCAGGGGTGTACTTCTTCACACATGTTTCCACCACTTAGCGTCTGCACACGACATGTGCTCGGCAGACTTCAAGCGAAAGCCGACGTGGGTGTAGACCACGACCTACCTAAACACACAAGTCTCTAGTCCAGGTTTATCGCCTATTCGGGTTCCATCCGCAGGGAGTCCGGCCGAGGTTTCCACTAACGGCCCCGAACGATGTGAACAGGGTTCCGAGACACCAAACGGGCGCCCGGTTGACCCGGCCACGTGCCTACCGCAACACAGCCCACCCCGATGGTCAGCGCCGCGTGCGGCCCCCAGCATACTACAAACACCAGAAACTACTTGCAACTCCTGGACAGAGGACAAGGGTGGATAAGAAGTCGAGCGGGGTCATATTTCAGGGCCCAATGTATGGTAGTAACTGTATCATGGATCACAAACACAGATCTCAGTTCTTAAGGACGGCCTCAATGAAACAACCCACCATGTACTCCTACATGGCCTCTCATCGATTCCTTTACCAAATCGTATTCAACACTTCACTCTTGTCACTGACACAACCTTTCACTCCAGTTCATCATCCCGATGAGCCAGACCTGACACAACTCTAAGCATAGCAAGCATAGCATGGTAGGAACACACACACATGTATTGGCTCAATCAACTCCTACACATGCTAGTGGGTTTCACCTAGTTACTGTGGCAATGACAGGTCATGCAAAGGAAGTGGGTTCAACTACCGCGACACACAGCAGTTTGAAACGCGTTGTCTTAATGCAGTAAACGAGAGCAGAAGCGAGAACATGGGTTTGTATCGGAATGATCAATGGGTTGCTTGCCTGATGGAGTGGTCGTGGGATACTGCCCTTCAGTTGGATACTCGGAGATATCCTCGGAGGCAGAACCTACCACGATGAACACATCGGAACACAATCAATACATGGCGATATGCAACAATATGATGCATGCTATGACATGGCAATATGAATGTGTCATGTCCTAGTGCAAGTTAAAACAGAAGGGAATGAACCCATTTGAACCAAAGATTCAAATGGAAACTCATTTATTAAGATCATATTAGTGTATCATCTTGTAATGCCGAATCAGTGGGTTTAACTTGTTCTGACATGCATGAAACCAGCACCAATGGATAGCTTGGATTTTTCTGATCATTTTTCATATATAGAACTTTGCATTTGGAGTTACAGATAATTTTCTATGAATTTTTGAAGTTTGAACTATTTTCTGGATTTTCCTGTATAAGAATAAATCTAGTAATTAATTAATTGCGTCAGCATGAGGTCAGCGTGACGTCAGGGGTCAACGGGGTCGTCCAGGTCAAACTGACCAGTGGGACCCGCATGTCAGTAGTTAGTTTAACTAATTAATTTTAATTAGAACTAATCCAAAAAGTTAACAGGGGGGCCCACCTGTCATTGACTCAGGGGAGTCAACGAGGGCCCACCCGTCAACGGTCAAGGGTCAACTCGCCGGCGTCTAGCCGCCGGCGAGGCCAGACGCGGCGGAGCGAAGTGGATTTGGCCGTTCCGGCCACCAAATGGGGCGCGGAGGGCATCTACATGGAGCTGGAGCTGACCCGCAACTCTTGGTGGAGTTGGTTGGGGTCGGGGTGGCCGGAGTTGGCGCCGGCGACGAGTTTGGCGGCGCCGGGGCTCGGGTGAAAGTGAAACCGGGGCTACGGGGCACGGCGAGGCGCGTAGAGTGATGCGTTGGGCCCCTGGGTGTGCGGTGAGGCTAGTGGACAAGGTGGTGCGGCCGTTGGGTGGCCGGAGCCTCGTCGGCGACGAGCTCCGCGGCGGCGCGTGTGGGGGAGCTACATGTAATCGCTACGGGGCTCGAGAGAGAGAACGGGGAGGATGGGAAGGTGGCCAGTCTCACGGTGGTTGCAGCGAGCGTCGAGGCGGGCTCGGGGAAGGTCGGAGCTGAGCGGGGCGATGATGGCGATCTCGGCGGCCGGAGTTGGGGAAGACGGGGTCGGGGGCGATTCCAGAGCGGGCGAGCGCTCGGGGCTCGTCCTGCTCGAAGAAGAAGAGGGTGGCGGAGCTCGTGGACACGGTCGGGTGGCGCGGGGACGACGGAGAGCGCGCCTACGACGTAGGTGCGGCGGCGGTGGCGTCGGCCATGGCGAAGGGGAGCGAGGGAGGCGAGGCAGGGCGAGTGGGCGTGTCCAGGGGCTCGGGGCGACGACGTGGAACTCATCCAGGGCAGCGAGGCGGCGAGGAGGTGAAGCAGGGCGGCGGGGAGCTGCGTGGCGCTCGCTGGTGCCGGCGTCGAGCACCTGCGTGCCTGCCTGGCCGAGCCAAGCAGCTTGCTGGCGCGGCAGCGGGGCTGGGCCGGCAGGTGGGCCGGTTAGGCGCCAGGTAAGTTTTCCTCTGCTTTTCCTTTTTCTATTTTCCTGTAACTTTGTGGACTTATTAAAAATACTAAAACAACTCCTAAAATCACCAAACTTCATCTGGACCTTAGTTGGGATATTCCCAGCAAGGAACATTTTAGTTTGGAGATATTTGAGCATTTGAAATATTTTATAAATTTTAAATGCCCAAATTCAAATACTAATGCATTAATTCAATGACCTTCTGTTGACCTAGAAAAATATGCACCATTTTTGCCAGAGGTTTTAATCCAAGACAAAGAGGGTGAACATTTTAGAAGGGCATTTCAGGTTCATTGAAAATATTTTTAGCAAACCCTAGTTGATTTCAGGAGGGGTGCTGGGGGTTCTGCCTTCCCCATTTCAAATTTCTGTCAAAAGTAAACATGATGCACACTCTAATGCATGAGCTAGCTAGGATGTGACAACTCACCCCCACTCAAAAGAATCTCGTCCCGAGATTTAGGTTCCTCCGGAAAGAAGGTGGGGTACTCAAGTCGAAGACGATCCTCCCTTTCCCATGTAGCTTCTTGTTCGGAATGGTGTGACCATTGAACCTTGAGAAACTTGATATTGTGGCGTCGAGTGGTACGCTCGGCTTGATCAAGGATACGAACGGGGTATTCTCGATAAGTGAGGTTATCTTGGAGATCAAGCGTTTCGTGGTCCACTCCACGGATAGGATCCGAGAAGCAACGCCTGAGTTGAGAGACGTGGAAGACATCATGGACTCTGGAGAGATGCGGAGGTAGTTCCAGTTGGTAGGCAACTTCCCCTCGTTTGGCAAGAATGCGAAAGGGTCCAATGTAACGAGGAGCCAATTTGTCTTTGATACTGAATCGATGGGTTCCCTTAAAAGGTGTAACCCGAAGGTAAGCCATCTCACCGACTTCATAAGCCATGGGCTTATGCTTGCGGTCATACTGACTCTTTTGTCGGGATTGGGTGGTTTTCAACTTCTCACGAATAATGCGAACCTGCTCTTCTGCATCCTGGATCATGTCCGGGCCAAAGAGTTGTCTCTCGCCGGTTTCTGACCAGTTAAGAGGCGTTCGACATTTTCGTCCATAGAGAACTTCGAAAGGAGCTTTGCCCAAGCTAGCTTGATAACTGTTGTTATAAGCGAACTCGGCGAATGGTAGGCACTTCTCCCAATTCATACCGAAAGAGATGACAGAAGCTCGGAGCATATCCTCCAGAATTTGATTGACTCGTTCTACTTGACCACTTGATTGAGGATGGAAGGCGGTGCTAAAGGATAGTCGAGTTCCCAAAGCATTTTGGAAACTTTCCCAAAATCGAGAGGTGAAAAGACTTCCACGGTCTGAGTTAATTTCCAATGGGACACCATGGAGAGACACTATTCGAGAGATGTACAAATCAGCTAGCTGGCTAGCGGTTATGCTCTCGCGAACAGGTAAGAAGTGGGCTACTTTGGAGAGACGATCGACAACAACGAAGATAGCATTATTCCCTCTTTTGGTTCTGGGAAACCCGGTGATGAAATCCATACCGATTTTATCCCATTTCCATTCAGGAATCTCCAATGGTTGAAGGGTGCCAGCAGGCCGTTGATGCTCTGCTTTTAACACGACGACAGACGTCGCAATTAGCAATGTATTGAGCGATTTCTCTCTTCATCCTAGTCCACCAAAACCTCTGGCGTAGGTCTTGATACATTTTAGTACTACCGGGATGAATGGTGAGAGGGGATTCATGAGCTTCCTTAAGGATCAATTGACGTAAATGTTGCTTCTTGGGAACCACCAAGCGGTTCTCGAAGAAGACAACACCTCGTTCATCCATGGAAAAACATTTAGCAACTCCGCTAGCGATGTTTTCCTTAATCCGAGATATGCCCTTATCGCGCTTCTGGGCAGCTATGATTTGATCCGTAAGGTTAGGTTTCGCCACCAGGGTGGAAAGGAATCCTCGAGGAACAATGTGAAGGTTAAGCTTACGAAATTCCCCGTGGAGAAGTGGTTGACCTTGTTGTAACACCAGATTGTTACAATAAGATTTACGACTTAGTGCATCAGCCATGACATTGGCTTTGCCTGGGGTGTAGGTTATTCCTAAGTCGTAATCCGAGATCAACTCGACCCAACGTCTTTGCCTAAGATTCAAATCCGGTTGGGTGAAGATATATTTCAAACTTTGGTGATCAGTGTAAATTTCGCAACGGTTACCCAGGAGGTAATGTCGCCAGGTTTTGAGTGCATGGACTACTGCTGCAAGCTCTAGATCATGAGTAGGATAATTATCCTCATGTGGACGCAACTGTCGAGATGCGTAGGCAATCACATGACGATCTTGCATGAGTATGCAACCTAGTCCTTGTCGCGAGGCGTCGCAATAGATAACAAAGTCCTTAGAGACATCTGGTGGTACTAGTACGGGAGCAGACGTCAGGCGTCTTTTCAGTTCCTGAAAGCTGAACTCGCACTGTGGGGTCCACTCGAACTTTTTATCTTTCTTGAGGAGTTCAGTTAGAGGCTTAGCAACTTTGGAAAAATTCTCGACGAAGCGGCGGCAATAGCTCGCTAAACCAAGAAAACTCCGAACTTGCTTGACCGTTTCAGGTGGAGTCCATTCCAGGACAGCTTGAACTCGCTCGGGATTGACAACAATGCCCTTACCAGAGATTACATGGCCCAGATAGGTCACTTCTGGCAACCAGAATTCGCACTTGGAGAATTTGGCATAAAGGCGATGCTCTCGAAGTTTCATCAATACTAGCCTTAGATGTTCGGCATGTTCTTCCTCATTCTTGGAGTAGATGAGTATATCATCGAGGTAAACCACGACGAATTTATCCAAATACTCCATGAAGATCGAGTTCATTAACCGAGAGAAGGTGGCTGGAGCATTGGTTAAACCGAAGGACATGACGGTGTACTCGTATTGGCCGTAACGAGTGACGAAAGCCGTTTTGGGAATGTCCCCGTTCTTGATTTTGATTTGATGGTAGCCCAACCTCAAATCCATCTTGGAAAAGACTGAGGATCCAGCGAGCTGGTCATACAGGTTGTTGAACCTGGGGAGCGGATACTTGTTCTTGATGGTGACCAAATTGACAGGTCGGTAATCTACAACCATCCGATCCGTTCCATCCTTCTTCTTGACGAAGAGGACGGGGCAAGCCCATGGAGATGAACTAGGACGGATGAAACCCTTTTGCAAGGACTCATCGAGTTGTTTCTTAAGCTCAGCTAGTTCTAGGGGTGCCATCTTATAAGGTCTTCTAGAGATTGGGACGGTTCCTGGAACAAGGTCTATCACGAACTCGACATCTCTGTCAGGTGGAACACCTGGCAGTTCCTCTGGAAAGACATCCGGGAAGTCACGGACTACCGGAATATCTTCGAGGTCTGGAAGGGGATTGGCATTTAGAGAGTAAAGTTGACGCTCCGATACTCGGGTCAAAACATTGACTGTCTTGCCCGATGGATGGGTAAGTTGGACAGTTCTAGTTGAGCAGTCAATCTTGGCGTAATGGGCTGACATCCAGTCCATACCCAAGATGATGTTTATGTCCGAAGACTTGAGAGCTATTAGTGACGCGAGAAAAACCAATCTGTCGACAAGAATTTCATTTCCATGGCTGATCCTAGAGGTTTGCCATCTAGAACCGGGAGTTTGAATTTCCATGGAGGTGGGCATGTCACTAAAGGTAGTGTTGTGCAATCGAGCATAGCTCTTAGAAATAAATGAATGAGATGCTCCAGTATCAAAGAGAACAGTTGCTGGATGGCAATTAACAAGGAGCATACCGAGAACGACGTTGGGGTCCTCTTGAGTCTCTTCAGCTGAGACGTAGTTGACATGGCCACGAGCAGTGGTGGCTGGCTTGGCGACAAGCACCTTTGCTGTTGACTTACCATGGCCAACAGACTTTCCGAACTGGCTGGGGTTGTTCTGGGGACACTCACGGATGTAGTGACCCGGCTCACCACACTTGAAGCAGGTTATCATATTAGGGCGTGGGGCAGCATTGGCAGTGGGGCCACCAAAAGTCTTGGGCGGCACATACTGCTGGTTGGGACGAGGCGCCTCAAAGGATGGCCTCGGAGTATACCTGGGTGGCATAGCAGAATTTGGGATCCAGACCCGGCGCTTCTGAGATCCAGAGCCGGATGAAGATCCATAGTCACGGGAGTGCTTGCGTGAAGCTTCAAAATCATTCTGCCCTGTCTCGGCACTAATGGCCTTATTGACTAGCTTCGGAAAAGAAGTGCATTCATGCAGACGAAGGTCACGACGGAGCTCAGGGCTAAGTCCCTTCCGGAACCTTGCCTGCTTCTTGGCGTCGGTGGATACCTCTTCGGGAGCATAGCGTGCAAGCTTCCCAAACTCGCGACTGTATGCATCCACAGTCAGCTTCCCCTGGGTGAAGTTACAGAACTCCTCCCTCTTGCGATCCATGAGGCCTTCCGGGATATGATGCTCACGAAAAGCGGCACTGAAATCAGCCCAAGTAGTGAGTTGGCCGACCGGACGCATAGCTTCATAATTCTCCCACCAAAGGCTGGCAGGGCCTTCGAGGTGATAGGCAGCAAAGGTGACTTTATCATCTTCAGCCACGTTGGCAGAACGTAGCTTGTGGGCGATGCTGCGGAGCCAGTCATCCGCATCGAGAGGTTCGATGGAATGATTGAACTTTGGCGGGTACAGCTTGACAAAGTCATTGATGGACACCGAATTGATCCTCTGCTGGCATGCAGTGTTCTGCTCAATCCGCTCTAACAAGCGGTTGGTGTCGCGCCTGTTGCGCTCTGCCTCCAGCATCACTTCGGCCAGAGAAGGTGGTTGAGGCAGACTTTCCTCCCTAGGTGCACTAGCTTCTCCCTGCTCCGGAGCAGCAGGGTTGCTGCGGGTGTTGACCATCCTAGGAAAACAAAACAACGATTTAAACCAGGATGGCAAAATCTGGCCAAGGAAGTGCGGAATGTAATGGATAACAAGGAATGCAGAGATGATCATCCGTATGACATGGTAATATAGAAACTGCCATATATATACCAACGGTCATACACGTCATACATAGTTTAGTACAAGCTCAAGCTGAAGTACAACTAAGACGAAAGACGTTACATCTCATCGGAGGCATTCCAAGCTCCTATACATTATTTTTCTACACCTCCGAAATTGATACACACTAAGTTATATTCCACAATCACGCAGGATGGTGGACATACAACTATTACAATACTAGCGAGACTACTACTAGCTCAGACGGCTCCGTAGAAGTCCTCATAGAAGTCACCACCCAGACCTGGAAGCGGAACATGGTCATCTGGGAACAGACGGTCCTGCGGTGCTTGTGGACCATAGGGACTTGGGTGCGGCCTCGGTCCAACAGATGGCGGCAGAAGAGGCCCACGAGGAGGGGTGATGCCTCCCACCTCACGCCATTCCATGAAGTCTGGCAGACTAGCCCGCACAGGGTACAAGTCTCTCGTGTCCATGTATCCGGCTTGCACAGCAGGTGCAAACCTCGTCAAGGTGGCCCAATGATCAGCACGAGCATTAAAGAGCTCCATACGCAAGGCCCGGTTTTCACGGTCCTTATCTTCCAACATCTCAGTAGTGGTGCAAAGGAGTGAGTCCTCATGGGATGCATCACTGTACATGCCCTGAAGGTAACCATGCGCCCCAGGGAGGGATGCTGGCATGTAGCGAAATTCAGTGTTGCTCAACAAGGCAGTTCTAGCTCGCATAATGGTCATCATCGAGTAGGCTGCATCTTGAACAGACATCCCAATAGTGATCCCGAGTCCATAAGAACAGTGGAGTGGTTCCGTGGCTCCGGGATAAGATGGATATATCCTGACCGTGCACAGATATTGGCTCTGGTTAAAATCTCTAAACTGCTCTTCGACGGTGTATTCAGGGTACCATCGGTAACCTGCCTCAACCATCACTCGAACCAACATGGCGGTATGACCACATATACCGATGCAGCGGGTCAGACGAACCACTTGGTTCCGGGGACGGGTAGCCATCTGAAAGCACAAAATAGTGCAAAGGCATTAGAATTTCTGGATGAAATTGGACAGCATAACGGCTGTAAATGCTCAGAAAAAGACTTGAGACATCCACAACAGTTTGCGAAACCACTCAACAACATCATATCAAGGTTCTGGTTCGATTGGCAACATACTAAACTTTAGTAGAACTGGACTGGGTTGTATCCAACGATCCTATAAGTTACTACGGATTTAGTAACACGTGAACCTGATAGAGAGAAGAGAGCCTAGTCCTTAACCCACGTAGAAAGAGAAGAGAATGACTCAGAATAGAGGGCATAAGGTAAAGGAGTAAAAGAGCCTTACGTTCCCTCCCACAATCAATTCCCCTACATATAACTAAAGCATTTCTAGACTCGACATCGACCAGTTTGGCTTAGCGAACCTACAGGCAGTCCGGCTCTGATGCCAACGCTGTCAGGACCCCGATCCTAAGCCACATCGATCCAGCGTGTAACACATCATATCACTTTGCGGCCTCACGCACGGTACTCCCACGGGTGCCACCTTACCTGGCCCGGGACCGTTTGCGCCTTTTGGCTCACGTATATGATAGTGTCGCTAGCATCCATATGACAGAGAACCCGGGCCGACATGGCTAGTCGTGAACCCAAAGCGGCGCTAGCCTATGAGGACAAGCATACATGAATCACATCGAGCATGTCGGTCATCAACGTATTTATTCGGGCTGTAGCACTGGGCTAACAGGACTCCGGTAACCCGGGCTGTAGCAGGCTAGGCAGGACTCCGAATAACAGCGCGTGACATTTCCCCGAAGGGACAGACATAGGAACGACGTGAAACACATGCCGGCCAGTCAAGTGTTCCAAGCAGTAGTGCTGGGCTAGCAGGACTCCGGTGATCCGGGCTGTAGCGGACTACTATCGCTCAGAAGCACTAGACTTACATTTCCCCATATGAAAGGCTGCCAAGGATAAACAACTAGATAGTCGGATCCCACTCATACCAAGCATTTCAATCATACACACAATATGCCCGATATGAGTAAATACAACATGGCATCACAACAGTACTCTACGACTCAAGTACTTTATTTAGAAGGCTCCAAAGAGCCATACATATCATCCACACAGATAGGGGTCACATGACCCAACACTCAAGTCATACAAACATACAAGCACATGCGGAAGCAAAGTAGTCTGAGTACAGACACTAGAAAGAAAGAAGGCTTGACGAAGCCTGTCTATCTACAACGACCCTTCACAAGTCTTGGATCACCACCTGGGTGATAAGTCACTCGTCAACGTCGAGGTCTACATAGAACCCATCAGAGGGGTTGGTGTAGTCGTCTGAAAAACATGATTAAAGCAACATGAGTACGGGGTACTCAGCAAGTCTTACAACAGGAACCTACTATACATGCACATTCTCAAGAAGGTAGTGGGGTTATTGCAGCAAGCCAGCTTTGACTCTTGGCTAAGCTATCCTACGATAGACACCACTTGTAAATCATTTGTCGCACACGAGTCCACTACCACCATCACAATACTCCACCGTGGATCCTCTCTCGCCATCCTACGAGAGGGCCATCCACGGTACTCACACTTATCTTGAGATTTTTAGTAGTATCCATTTAACTTGTCTATGAACTGATATAGGCAACCCAGAAGTCCATTACCGCGGACACGGCTATTCGAATAGATCATTTATAACCCTGCAGGGGTGTACTTCTTCACACATGTTTCCACCACTTAGCGTCTGCAGACGACATGTGCTCGGCAGACTTCAAGCGAAAGCCGACGTGGGTGTAGACCACGACCTACCTAAACACACAAGTCTCTAGTCCAGGTTTATCGCCTATTCGGGTTCCATCCGCAGGGAGTCCGGCCGAGGTTTCCACTAACGGCCCCGAACGATGTGAACAGGGTTCCGAGACACCAAACGGGCGCCCGGTTGACCCGGCCACGTGCCTACCGCAACACAGCCCACCCCGATGGTCAGCGCCGCGTGCGGCCCCCAGCATACTACAAACACCAGAAACTACTTGCAACTCCTGGACAGAGGACAAGGGTGGATAAGAAGTCGAGCGGGGTCATATTTCAGGGCCCAATGTATGGTAGTAACTGTATCATGGATCACAAACACAGATCTCAGTTCTTAAGGACGGCCTCAATGAAACAACCCACCATGTACTCCTACATGGCCTCTCATCGATTCCTTTACCAAATCGTATTCAACACTTCACTCTTGTCACTGACACAACCTTTCACTCCAGTTCATCATCCCGATGAGCCAGACCTGACACAACTCTAAGCATAGCAAGCATAGCATGGTAGGAACACACACACATGTATTGGCTCAATCAACTCCTACACATGCTAGTGGGTTTCATCTAGTTACTGTGGCAATGACAGGTCATGCAAAGGAAGTGGGTTCAACTACCGCGACACACAGCAGTTTGAAACGCGTTGTCTTAATGCAGTAAACGAGAGCAGAAGCGAGAACATGGGTTTGTATCGGAATGATCAATGGGTTGCTTGCCTGATGGAGTGGTCGTGGGATACTGCCCTTCAGTTGGATACTCGGAGATATCCTCGGAGGCAGAACCTACCACGATGAACACATCGGAACACAATCAATACATGGCGATATGCAACAATATGATGCATGCTATGACATGGCAATATGAATGTGTCCTGTCCTAGTGCAAGTTAAAACAGAAGGGAATGAACCCATTTGAACCAAAGATTCAAATGGAAACTCATTTATTAAGATCATATTAGTGTATCATCTTGTAATGCCTAATCAGTGGGTTTAACTTGTTCTGACATGCATGAAACCAGCACCAATGGATAGCTTGGATTTTTCTGATCATTTTTCATATATAGAACTTTGCATTTGGAGTTACAGATAATTTTCTATGAATTTTTGAAGTTTGAACTATTTTCTGGATTTTCCTGTATAAGAATAAATCCAGTAATTAATTAATTGCGTCAGCATGAGGTCAGCGTGACGCCAGGGGTCAACGGGGTCGTCCAGGTCAAACTGACCAGTGGGACCCGCATGTCAGTAGTTAGTTTAACTAATTAATTTTAATTAGAACTAATCCAAAAAGTTAACAGGGGGGCCCACCTGTCATTGACTCAGGGGAGTCAACGAGGGCCCACCGTCAACGGTCAAGGGTCAACTCGCCGGCGTCTAGCCGCCGGCGAGGCCAGACGCGGCGGAGCGAAGTGGATTTGGCCGTTCCGGCCACCAAATGGGGCGCGGAGGGCATCTACATGGAGCTGGAGCTGACCCGCAACTCTTGGTGGAGTTGGTTGGGGTCGGGGTGGCCGGAGTTGGCGCCGGCGATGAGTTTGGCGGCGCCGGGGCTCGGGTGAAAGTGAAACCGGGGCTACGGGGCACGGCGAGGCGCGTAGAGTGATGCGTTGGGCCCTTGGGTGTGCGGTGAGGCTAGTGGACAAGGTGGTGCGGCCGTTGGGTGGCCGGAGCCTCGTCGGCGATGAGCTCCGCGGCGGCGCGTGTGGGTGAGCTACATGTAATTGCTACGGGGCTCGAGAGAGAGAACGGGGAGGATGGGAAGGTGGCCAGGCTCACAGTGGTTGCAGCGAGCGTCGAGGCGGGCTCGGGGAAGGTCGGAGCTGAGCGGGGCGATGATGGCGATCTCGGCGGCCGGAGTTGGGGAAGACGGGGTCGGGGGCGATTCCAGAGCGGGCGAGCGCTCGGGGCTCGTCCTGCTCGAAGAAGAAGAGGGTGGCGGAGCTCGTGGACACGGTCGGGTGGCGCGGGGACGACGGAGAGCGCGCCTACGACGTAGGTGCGGCGGCGGTGGCGTCGGCCATGGCGAAGGGGAGCGAGGGAGGCGAGGCAGGGCGAGTGGGCGTGTCCAGGGGCTCGGGGCGACGACGTGGAACTCATCCAGGGTAGCGAGGCAGCGAGGAGGTGAAGCAGGGCGGCGGGGAGCTGCGTGGCGCTCGCTGGTGCCGGCGTCGAGCACTTGCGTGCCTGCCTGGCCGAGCCAAGCAGCTTGCTGGCGCGGCAGCTGGGCTGGGCCGGCAGGTGGGCCGGTTAGGCGCCAGGTAAGTTTTCCTCTGCTTTTCCTTTTTCTATTTTCCTGTAACTTTGTGGACTTATTAAAAATACTAAAACAACTCCTAAAATCACCAAACTTCATCTGGACCTTAGTTGGGATATTCCCAGCAAGGAACATTTTAGTTTGGAGATATTTGAGCATTTGAAATATTTTATAAATTTTAAATGCCCAAATTCAAATACTAATGCATTAATTCAATGACCTTTTGTTGACTTAGAAAAATATGCACCATTTTTGCCAGAGGTTTTAATCCAAGACAAAGAGGGTGAACATTTTAGAAGGGCATTTCAGGTTCATTGAAAATATTTTTAGCAAACCCTAGTTGATTTCAGGAGGGGTGCTGGGGGTTCTGCCTTCCCCATTTCAAATTTCTGTCAAAAGTAAACATGATGCACACTCTAATGCATGAGCTAGCTAGGATGTGACAGGTATTGCATTAAAGCGAGCGAAAGCTCCGCGTCCCATTAGTACTTGATAGCGACTTGAAAACGGGACTACATGGAAGGTCAGCCTTTCGCGACGAAAGTTATTGGGGGAGCCAAATATGACCACAAGCCGGAGAAAACCCATACAATGGGTGTCCGGGCCTGGTGCTACCCCTTGAAAGGAGGTTTTGCTGTGGCGAATTCTTGCTGGGTTTATGCCCATGCGGTGGATTGTATCCTGATATATCAGGTTTAGCCTACTGCCGCCGTCCATAAGGACATTGGTAAACTGGAATCCCTCGATTATTGGATCCAGTATCAGGGCAGTCCGGCCTGCGTTTTTGATATTTCTAGAACAATCTAGCTGATCAAAAATGATTGGCTTTAGTGACCAGTGGCGGGACTCCTGAGGGGAAAGTTTGATTGTACGTACCTTTATGGGTGCCATACGTTTTGTGACATGAAGTAAGTTCACTGTTTTGACTTCTTGCGGGAAGTTCTTTTGTTTCCTGGTATTCTGCCTTTGGGGTTCGTCCTCTTCTTCACTTGGTGTGTCGAGCCCCTTGTGTTCGGCGTTAAGCCGTCCGGATTGTTTAAAAACACAACAATCTCTGTGGGTGTGATTGGCAGGCTTCCCAGGAGTACTGTGTATCTGACATATTCTGCCCAGGATTCTATTTAAGCTGGACGGATCATCCCTGTTATCCTGAGGGGGTGGTTTTGTTTGATTTTGCCGCGAGCTTTTGAATCCGGCATTGACTGTCGTGCGCTTCGGATTTTTGCTTTTGATTCGGCGGCGGTCCTTATTTCGCTGCGGTTTTCCATTTCCATCTCTGATTTCTGATGTACTTGGGTCGCTGGGGCTGCATCAGCCAACCAGTTGTCCTCTCCTGCGCAAAAGCGGGTCATGAGGCTTGTGAGTGCGGCCATTGTTCTTGGCTTTTCCTGGCCGAGGTGTCTGGCGAGCCATTCGTCTCGGACATTATGCCTGAAAGCTGCTAAGGCTTCGGCGTCCGGACAATCCACTATCTGATTCTTTTTAGTAAGGAATCTATTCCAGAACTGTCGCGCTGATTCTCCGGGCTGTTGAGTTATGTGACTGAGATCGTCTGCGTCCGGAGGGCGGACGTAGGTTCCTTGGAAATTTGCTCGCAAAGCGTCCTCGAGCTCTTCCCAACTTCCAATTGTGTTTTCGGGAAGGCTTTTAAGCCAGTGCCGGGCTGGCCCTTTAAGCTTAAGGGGTAAATATTTAATGGCGTGGAGGTCACCTCCTCTTGCCATATGTATATGGAGGATATAATCCTCGATCCAGACTCCGGGGTCTGTTGTTCCATCGTACGCCCCTATGTTGACGGGTTTGAATCCCTCTGGAAATTCGTATTCCAGTACCTCATCGGTGAAACATAGGGGGTGTGCGGTGCCCCTGTATTTGGGTGTGCCGGATTCTGATGGTGGAATTTTTGCATTGCTTGTGAAAGTTTGCTTTCTTTGCCCGTAAATGGACCTGGCTGGGCCCTGGTGCGAGTCTTTGATTGGGTCGCATGCCGCATTAAGTGCGGCGCCGCTTGCCTTTTTATAGTGGCCGTGGGGTCGTCTATCCGACCGTGCGGCCTCCTGGTCGAATTCGGGCAGCAGTTTTCTTGTCGGATAGCTTTTGGTGCGGCGGCTGTCGCCGTATTTGTCTGCGGTCTTGATTACTTTGCTCCATCTTGTTTTGAGTGCATCTTCCGCCGTCTTCAACTTCCGCTTCTGCTTTTTCAGGCTACGTGCCGTGGCAACGAGCCTTTCGTGGAGATTCTTCTGCTCCATGGTTTTGTCCGTTGTGAGATCGTCCGGAGTTCTGTTATGGTCGGGAGAGGGCTTTCTGTCCTCTCTATCCGTGTTGCCCTGTTCGGACGGCTGTTCTGAGGCAAGCTCGTTATCTACCGGCTCATCCTGCTCTAGGGCTAGGTTTTGATCGAGGCGGGTTTTGGCTCGGCGTTTACGTCGCCGTTTTGACTGCTTTTCGGAGGTTTTACCTCTTTTTTCGCCCCCTTTTTCCTCGTTGTCGTTTCCTTTAGGGGTATCCACCATGAATACATCGTTAGGTGGGGTGGAGGCCCAGTGCCCTATAGGTGTTGGTTCCAATTCGTCTCCTCCCTCGTCGTCTATACCGTCGAAGTCTTCGGATCCGAAGTCGAGCATGTCGGTTAAATCTTCGATAGTGGCTATTAAGTGGGTGGTGGGTGGGCTTTGAATTTCTTCGTCGTCCGAATCCCAACCTCGCAGGCCATAGTCCGGCCTAGGCTCTCCTGATAAAGAGAGAGACTTGAGAGAATTCAGAATATCACCAAAAGGTGAGCACTGAAGGATGTCCGCGGCGGTGAACTCCATTACAGGTGCCCAATCAGACTCGATCGGCAGGGGCACAGAAGGCCCGGAGTTCGGAGAGGAGTCCGGCTCCTTGGAGTCGTGAGCCATGCGGAGTGCGGGGCTGGCGTTCGGCTCGATCGCCTTTGAGATCGCAGCCCCTGAGTTGACGTCCAACCGTTCATCCTCAGAGAACGCGGCGGGCTCCGAGTCAAGGATCGGGGCCGGAGCGTGTGCGGCCTCCAGGGCACTGTTCGGAGGCAGAGCTATATCATGCCCCTCGAGATAGTGCGGCGCGCTTGGCTGTGGCTCGAATCCGTCGAAGATCAAGTCTCTGCGGATATCCGCCGTGTAGTTTAAGCTTCCAAACCTGACTTGATGGCCAGGGGCGTAGCTTTCGATCTGCTCCAAATGACCAAGCGAATTGGCCCGCAGAGCGAAGCCGCCGAAGACGAAGATCTGTCCGGGGAGGAAAGTCTCACCCTGGACCTCATCGTTGTTGATGATCAAAGGAGCCATCGGGCCTAAAAGCGACGACACAGAGGAACTCTCAATGAAAGCACCAATGTCGGTGTCAAAACCGGCGGATCTCGGGTAGGGGGTCCCGAACTGTGCGTCAAGGTCGGATGGTAACAGGAGACAAGGGACACTTTATTTTACCCAGGTTCAGGCCCTCTCGATGGAGGTAAAACCCTACTCCTGCTAGATTAATATTGATGATATGGGTAGTACAAGAGTGGATCTACCACGAGATCAAGGAGGCTAAACCCTAGAAGCTAGCCTATGGTATGATTGTGTATGATGATGGTTGGCCTACGGACTACAACCCTCCGGTTTATATAGACACCGGATAGGGTTAGGGTTACACAGAGTCGGTTACATTGGTAGGAGATCTTGAATATCCGTACACCTAGCTTGCCTTCCACGCCAAGAAAAGATCCTTCCGGACACGGGACGAAGTCTTCAACTTTGTATCTTCATAGTCCTGGAGTCCGGCTGAAGGTATAGTTCGGCTATCCGAACACCCCCTAATCCAGGACTCCCTCAGCCGGTGAGAGTACGTTGACAAAGGTGAGGCGAGAGAAGAATGGTCTCCAAGATGCCAACACCAAGCTCGACGTTGAACTTAAGGACGTTCGTGGCCAGCTGTCGGATTCCACGAAGGAGAATCAGCGACTTCGACGCGGCATATTTAGTAAGTGCTTGAACGAACTTTGAAAAATGAGTTCGGCGAGGAAGTCGAATAACAGAGTATTGTCTGTAGGTATGCTCACAGGTCGTCCTGCAGAGGAGATGCCCGGTTCTACGGGTGACCTTCTTCCCGAACTCCTGCAACTGCACGAGCGAATTCGGCAGGCAATGCAAGGCGTTGCCCAAGCCTTATGGCCTGCCCACTCCACACCCGAGGGCCTTGGAGAGCTTGCGGAGAAGCTGAAGGGAGCTCGGCGGCGCTTCCGGTTGTGGAAGATATCAGCCTGCCGACAAGGCACTAGGGAGGCCTGGGCCATGGTGAAGACCCGTTTTACGAAGTCTGACCCAAACCATATGGCCGAGGTCAGACCGGTGGGGCCTGACGGGAAGGAGATCCATGTAAGCTTAGTGTACGGCCAAGTAGAATTAGCCGCTAAGTATTCCCAGCAGGACTGTAAATTAGACAGCCTGTTAGATGGTATAGAGGAGGAATACAATCAGTCGAAATGACTATGTACTTTTGAATTGACATATGTAATGCCTTCTAGCCGGATTGTAGATTGTTCGTCGTTGCCGACCTTTTCGCTTCAACCTCGGGACCTGACGGTCCGGAGTGTGTCCGAATACCATAGCGGTTATACAGGTATGCGTGGAAACCAGGCGTAGGGGTCATTAGTGCTTTATCAGACAAGTGCCCAACTAGTTATGTTATATTACATGGTTAGTAAGAAACATCTTCCAGAGAGAATAGTTCCGTTAAGGTTTCCTTTCGCTGGGGAGGCATGCCCTAAAGTGCATGTCCGAACTGCCTAAAAAAGATGCAGAAAAAGCATCTAGGGGCGCATGAAAATTAATAAAAAGATCATCTTTTATTTCACCGACCGAATATTCCCTTAAGAACGCTAGCTTTCGGCTTCACCCAGTCTGAGGTACACATCCGGCTGACCCGGCAGTAACAATCGCAGAGGTGCTCCCTTTACCGCCTAGCCGAACAATCAGGAACGTAGGGGTAAGCACAGGAGCCAGGCAACCCAGCTTGGCCAAAACTTAAGTCATATCGATGTATATAATGGTGAAGAAAAAGGTACATGCGGAAGTTTGACACATGTGTGGGGCATGAAGCCCGTATAAATAAGCTTCTGTTAAAGAAGCCCCCAGGTTAAATGAGCGCAAGTGGCGCGTCATGTAGTGATCCTTTTAAGGGCTATAAAGGAAAAAAAAGGGGAAGGAGAGAAATATAAGACAGAAAAATGTAAAAAATGGGCAGGGGAAGGAGACGAACACGGAGTCCGGCGCTAGGCATAGAATCTTCGGAGACGTGTGGCATTCCACGGGTTCGGCTCGAGTCGGTTATCCGACGCATCTCGCAGGCGGTACGCCCCACTAGTCAGGACTTGGTCGATTATAAATGGACCTTCCCATTTGGGCTTGAGTTTGTCCTTTTTCTTGTCCGGCAGGAGTAGAACTAGTTCGCCAACATTGTAATTTTTGGCCCGTACTTCTCTGCTTTGGTATCTTCGTGCCTGTTGTTGATAAAATGCGGAACGGGCTTTCGCCACGTCACGCTCCTCCTCCAAGGTGTCCAGGCTGTCCTGCCGATCGACCTCGGCTTCTCTTTCTTCGTACATGCGCACTCTAGGTGAGTCATGAATTATGTCGCAGGGCAGAACTGCCTCTGCGCCGTACACCATAAAGAATGGTGTGTATCCAGTGGTGCGATTTGGCATGGTCCGCAGCCCCCGGAGTACGGAGTCGAGCTCCTCTACCCAGTGCATGTTAGATTCCTTGAGGGACCGCACTAGTCTGGGTTTGATGCCCCTCATGATAAGACCGTTTGCATGTTCGACCTGGCCATTGGTTTGTGGGTGATGGACTGAAGCATAATCGAGCTTGATGCCCATGTTTTTGCACCAGAGTTTTACCTCGTCGGATGTAAAGTTTGTACCGTTATCGGTTATGATGCTGTGTGGGACGCCATAACGGTGTACAACCCCGGATATGAAGTCTATCACAGGTCCGGATTCAGCCGTTTTAACAGGCTTGGCTTCTATCCATTTGGTGAACTTATCCACCATGACCAGTACGTATTTTTTCTTATGGGTTCCACCTTTAAGGGTATAACGCCCTCGATGCGGCTATATCTCCCACGTGTCGAAGCACGACTTAGAGGCATAACCGCATTGAAAGCAATGTTGCAAGTGAGGTAATCTTCACACAACCCATGTAATACATAAGGGAAAGAGATACATAGTTGGCTTACAATCGCCACTTCACGCAATACATGAGTAAAGCATTACATCAAACAGATACAATCAAAGTCCGACTACGGAACCAAAATAAAAGAAGACTACCCCAAATGCTACACAGATCCCCGATCGTCCCAACTGGGCTCCACTACTGATCAACTGAAATGAAACAACACAATGAACAAGATCTTCATCGAGCTCCTCCTTGAGCTCGGGTGCGTCACCTGCACGGTTTCATCGGCACCTGCAAACTGGTTTTGTAAGTATCTGTGAGTCACGGGGACTCAGCAATCTCACACCCGCGAGATCAAGACTATTTAAGCTTATAGGAAGGGTAAAAGGTATGAGGTGGAGCTGCAGCAAGCGACTAGCATATATGGTGGCTAACATACGCAAATGAGAGCGAGAAGAGAAGGCAAAGCACGGTCGATGAACTATGATCAAGAAGTGATCCTAGAACAACCTACGTCAAGCATAACTCCAACACCGTGTTCACTTCCCGGACTCCGCCGAGAAGAGACCATCACGGTTACACACGCGGTTGATGTATTTTAATTAAGATCAACTTCGGGTTTTCTACAACCGGACATTAACAAATTCCCATCTGCCTCATAACCGCGGGCACGGCTTTCGAAAGATAATACCCTCCAGGGGTGTCCCAACTTTGCCCATTATAAGCTCTCACGGTCAACGAAGGATATTCCTTCTACCAGGAAGACCCGATCAGTCTCGGAATCCTGGCTACAAGACATTTCGACGATGGTAAAACAAGACCAGCAAAGCCGCCCGAAGGTGCCGACAAATCCCGATAGGAGCTGCACATATCTCTTTCTCAGGGCACGTCCGGATGAGACATCCTACGAGTAAAACCAATCCTCAAGTTTCCCCAAGGTGGCCCCGCAGTCTACTCGGTTTGAACCAGCACTCAGAGGAGCACTGGCCCGGGGGGGTTAAAATAAAGATGACCCTTGAGTCCGAAGAACCCAAGGGAAAAAGGCTTAGGTGGCAAATGGTAAAACCAAGGTTGGGCCTTGCTGGAGGAGTCTTATTCAAAGCGAACTATCAAGGGGGTCCCATAAATCACCCAACCGTGTAAGGAACGCAAAATCCGGGAACATAATACCGATATGACGGAAACTAGGGCGGCAAGAGTGGAACAAAACACCAGGCATAAGGCCGAGCCTTCCACCCTTTACCAAGTATATAGATGCATTAATTAAATAAGATATATTGTGATATCCCAACAAGTAAACATGTTCCAACAAGGAACAACATCTCCATGTTCCAACAAGGAACAAACTTCATCTTCACCTGCAACTAACAACGCTATAAGAGGGGCTGAGCAAAGCGGTAACATAGCCACAACGGTTTGCTAGGAGAGGATGGTTAGGGGCTTGACATGGCAATATGGGAGGCATGATAAGCAAGTGATAGGCATCATAGCATAGGCATAGCAAAAGAGCGAGCATCTAGCAAGCAAAGATAGAAGTGATTTCGAGGGTATGGTCATCTTGCCTGAGATCCCGCAAGGAAGAAGAACGAGTCCATGAAGAAGACAAATGGATGTAGTCGAATGAATCCTCACAACTCCGGAACGAAACCGAAGCTAACGAGAGAAGCAACCCAAAAAGAAACAAACAACATAGTAAAACAACCATCACATAAACATGGCATGATGCACAACCAAGTATGATGCATGTCCGGTTTAATGAAGCATGGCATGGCAAAGTGCACAAACAATACTACAAATTAAGTGGAGCTCAATATGCAACGAGTTGCATATTGGCAAAACACCACATTTAATTATTTAGTTCTCTCTCGTATATATATCCAACAATATTAAATGTTGTTAAACATGGCAAGAGGTGAAACATATGAAAAACTACCTATCTAGGCAAATTTAAATGAGGCCGGAACAACAAACAACAAGTCCGGAAAAACCTCATGAGCATATATTAGATTTGGTACTGTTCTGCCCTAAAACATATTTTAAAGTTGTTAAACAGGAAAATGAAGTGCAACATGTTAAACTAGGCATTTTTTCGCCCCATTTACATATAAAGTTTGTTAAATTTGGAGCTACGGTTATTTAGTTATGAATTAAATCTTTTTAACATGGCATTTTGCAAAATTAAACAAACAGCAAGTTAAAACATTTCAACATGGACAAAAGTTGCATATTATGAAACTAGATGAAATTCTAAGCATTTTTCGTAATTAATGTTTATACATATGATGCACGGTTTATGAGTTATTATATGCATGATCTAGAGGGACTAATCTGTAAACATGCAGTTTCTGGATAATATGAAATTCGCAGCACGCTAAAAAAATAGCAACGGGCCGAATGCAACGCACTGTGCAAGCCCAGCAGCAGATCTGGCCTGAAGCAGATGTGGGAGTGCAAAATAACAGGAAAACTAAGAAAAAATGGGGGCGGCTGGGACTCGAACCCAGACCCCTCGAATGGATAGAGACTGCGCTAGCCACTGGGCTGCTGATGTGCTTGCGGTGGAACATAGTGGCAACTCTAAATAACCTCTACATGCCAGAACGGATCTAGGAAAAGATCGAAGCTTCGGTTATGGAGGAAGTTGCTCACAGCGGGAAAACAGAGGCCGGCGGCCATGGCGACAGGAAGCAGGGGGTCGCCGCGGCGGAGCTCCTTCCGGCCGGATCACGCCGGATCCCGCGGGAACGGAGCGAGGGCGAACGGATCCACGCACGAGGAGTCGAGGCAGGGGCTCGAGGCGGCGAACTTGAAGGAGGCTGCTGTTAACTGAAGAAAAGACAGAGTTCAGAGGGAAACAGGGGAAGGAAGGAGAGAAAGAGAAGCAGAGAGATGGCAAGGGCGCGACGAGGCGACGTGGGGTTGCCGGCGACGACGAGGCCAGTCGTCGGAGGAGCGAAGGCGAGGCCATGGTTGCAAGGGCGGCAAGGCAAGCCTTTGCTTGTGGCGTCCATGGCTGCAGGAGCGACCTTCCTGTAGAAAGGCAGAGAGAGGGAGTTGAGAGAACAAGGACGACAGGAGAAGGAAAAGGGGTTGCGCGCTGCTCATCTGTGGCGGGGACGAAGAGGACGGAGCAATGCGGCGGTGGAGCATCTGGGCACGGGGAAGTGGCCTAGAGAAGCTGCACGAGGCCGAGCGCCATGGTGGTTGCCGGCGAGGAGCGGCTCGGGAGGCCTCGGACACGAGGAGCGGGGCTGGCTGCTCTGGTTGGTGAGATGGATCGATGGCGAGGTCGGGATATGGTTGGGTGGATCGGGAAGGAGGAGGCTTCGGCTCTCAGTGGTTGGGCGCAGGTTGGCTGGCTACGAGATGGATCTGGGAAGATCCCGAGGTGAAAGAGGAGTGGGTAGTTGGCTGGCGGCGGCGACCGGAGGGACGGATAGGACATCCTAGGATCTAGGGTTAGGCAGTATATATATAGCAAGGATTTTTGGACAGGGACTAATCAGACCCTCCGATTAAAATCAAACGGTCGAGAATAATAGGTAGGGAGTCCAAATAAAATATCGGAGATGTTTTATAGACGTTTGGGGATAATCCAGACCCAACGGTAACGACAGACCGGTTTGGGTTCGGGTAAGTTTCGGACACGCACACGAGGGGTCTGCGAGCTGGCAAGAGAGGTTAGGTGGTCACGGTCAAGAGGGAAGCAAAAACCCGAATGGCCTCGGAACGGTCAACGAAAGCAAGGGGGGACACGGCAACTACGAACGGGTGCAAGCTTTATGAAAACATGCAGATGCAATGCGCATGATGCTATGAGATGAAATGCAAGACATGAACAAAATGCAGAACAAAAGACAAAAACCCAACCACGGAGGAAATAATATATCGCATCTTCGGAAAAGGCAAGAGTTGGAGTTACGAATATGGAAAATTGTATCCGGGGCGTTACAACACTCCACCACTATGAGAGGATCTCGTCCCGAGATCTAGAATGGCACCGGAGGGAAAACGGAAGATAAAGAGGAGAGGTAAAACTAAGTTGCTTCTTTGACAAACGATTGAAACCATGAACCTTGAGAGGTTGAAAAGTGAAAGAGAGAATACAATGGAGATGAGGAGATTGCAAACACTCCGTTATCAAAGAGGAACAAGGAACATTACAAGAACCTTGTAGGCAGAAAGGCATGAAACAAGAGCTCAACGGACCAAAAACATATGGAGCCACACCGGTATAACGAGATAGCCAAGGAACAAGAATGACATAATTTGGACAGCACTCCGGTAGAAAAGAGAAGGAAAACTTGATAAGATGAGACGATATTGAAGAGATGATACAACACTCTGGTTGGAAATGGAGGAATAGAATTTGAACTTGGCAAAATGAAAGCACTTGGATGAGACTCCGGTTTAAAGAGGAATGATAGACACAACAGTCCGATTAAATGGATAAGCATGACAAGAACATGATCCTCACAATTTGATATGATGAGTGAAGAGAGCAACATCACAATGCCTCCGGAAGAAGAAATAGAAGATAGACCATTGGAATAACATAATGGAGAAGAAAATGACATCTTCTGCCACAAATGAACTTGAAAAGCATCCTTGCAAAGAAGAATTGAACGGAGTTGTTGGAGAATCAACAACGAAAAGAATAAGATTGATATGGTCTTAAGGAATGCATCTCAAATTATGAGGTGACAACCTGCCACTCACGGGAAAAGAATTGGATTGATAAGAACAAGGAGACGAGAAAGCTATATCACCGGGAGGATAAACAAGAACTTGGGTCATTTATGAGCACCCTAAATAGCAACAAACCTTAGAAAATGCTTTAGGTGAAATATAACCCAAGATAACTCCAATGAAGAGATTGATGGATTTAAAATACCTCATTCTTGACAACATGTAAATCATGAAGCATGAAGAGAAATTGTCAAGAATGACATAACACCACATCAAAAGATAAGGTAGAAAGAATTGCACTTCGGGATGCAAAATGAAGAAATGCTTGAACTCCTCCAAATAAAACATGTGTTGAACACCATGTTTATCTTAGAGTATAGCTTGGCGGATCTTAACTTCGAGGGAGATCATGAAGAACAATTGAAGAATGAAAAGGGTCCTTGATAAACCACCATGTAGAGCCTCCACGAAGAACTCCGGTAATAAGATGATGATAAAAAAAAGAGAAGTTGACAAAAACTCCGGGAGAAGCCTTGCAATGATTAGATGAAGCTTTGAAATGATATAATTGAAATAACCTGGAGCTCCAGAAAGAAAAATGAACAAATGAGATCAAGAATTTTGATGAACCTCCGGAATAAGGAATTAATCACTTGGATGAAACCAGAACAAGAATTATGTTATGCGTATCCTTCACCAATTTAAATTGATGAGAAGCAACGGATTTGGCATACTACTTATTCCCGTAGAAAGGATTAAGAGAGATATAGCATAAACTTGGAGAAGGTCTTCAACGAACCACCGGTAGGATTGGAAAGAACGAATGAATTGACATGATAACCAAGGAAGGGAACTCTTGAACGAACCACCGTAAAAATTGAAAATGAACGAAGAAAAGATAAAGAAACACCGGGAAGAATTAGGAAAAAAACACGAAGACACTTTAGAGAATTTAGATACAAGTGAACGCAGAGATCTCGAGCTGATTAGATAATACTTGAATGATGCACCGGTATGATTTGGAGAACGGGAGCTGAAAGCTTGAATGAATAATTTTGAGATGATGGGCTCCGGAGAATCAAACTGAAAAGACTCCTGAAATGCTCCGGATGGGTGAAAAGAATTCTCACAATCGAAAACAATTATGAGAGGATGGCATCAAGCTAGAACCATGAATCTTGAAGAGAATGGGACAAGATTGAAGGGAAACTCTTCTTCGGTCTTCAAATGTTGAGAATGATGACAAGAAACACGACCATGAATTGTAGAGGCACTCCGGAATGAAAATTGGAAAGGTTGAACCAACGATGAAAAGAATTTGTAAGATCTTGGAGAAAGACATTTGACTGATGATAATTCATTCTTACGTCAAAATTGGAAAAGAATTTGAGAATAACTCCGGGAAAATAAGAAGAGTCAGGTAAGATCCTGGAAAAAAAAAACCTGTGGGTTAGGGCCCACTCAAAGATACACCGTTAAAAAGGTCGCTTGGAAGAGAGATTGCACCGGTTGAATTAAATGGCTTGAATGAGATAACAATCTCGAAATAACTTGAACGGATTAAGAATGGACACACAAATCTTCTGAGTTATCTTCGGCACTCCGAAACAATTGAATAGCAAGAAGTGGATGATTAAGAGGTGCACCGGCATAAGAAAGCACTTGAAACGAGGAAAAGAATACGATCAACACTGAAAGCTTGACTTGAGTCCACCGAAGAAGAAAATTAGAATGGAACAATGATAAAGTTGAAGCTTCCTTAGCGTCTTCATGAGAAATCACCGGATAAAACATTAAAGGAAAAGAATGAAGAAACTTCACTCAATAAAATGGATACTTGGTTAAGAAATCTGAGTCCTTAAAGAAAGAGGGTGGGAGGGCGGGAAAAACAAAGACAAATTGGGACGGATGAACCAAGCAACGTTGGGAAAAACTGAGAGGTGATCTTGCGGATGTTGAAAATGATCGGATTTACTTGGAGAAAAGCACGCCGGATTGGAAAAAGAATTACCATGACAACCTCGATGATCAAGAAGGATTAGTATTCACATAGCAATATGAGAACATCGCTTAGAATAAGGTATGGAATCAACACTTGGCATTGAAGCAACTCGAATACCACAAAACAAAACAAAAACAAAGGATTTGCTTGCAGAATAAGCCGGAACAAACACATGATAGAGATTTCGCCCAAAGTGTTCATGGTGGGGCCCACACGGGCACGACGTACAGCGGACGTCACGAATGACAAATAAGACGTCCCCGAATTAGCATAGCCAAGGATTCTTTAAGACGCCTCGCGACCACTGTAAATCGGCCGTGAATAGGTGGACCACTAGCACGTTAGGCCCCAATCTCGAATAATACATCTGTCGGAAAGATATCCTATAAGCTATTAGAATTCCCACCTATAAACTCCCGAAACTTTCTGGTTATGCAATCTGGTGTTGGGGATACAGGGGACACAAAATATATCACCCAAACTAACAATACCTAGATCCAGCTGTATCCATCCTTCAACACATAACCAAGAAACCTTCGGAAATCGTTTACCTCAACCTTCGAAAAGCATCCGTTATACGAGTTATGGCAATACTCCCGCACTCGCCTCAGTACTGGGCTATCAGGGTTATCTCACCAACAACTGTACAAAAGAGATTTTCGATGTCGGCGTACTAAACTCAGGTATTCCAGAACTGCAACGATAAAATTATGACGACAACACCTCAGAGCTCAACTCCCCGGGACACTTCTACTAAACCCCAGCTGACAGGAGGCACCAAGACAATGTTGTCATCACAAAACCATCGGAACGATTCTAAGATACCCACGTGATCCTAAAAAAAAATTAGTGAAATTTGAGAAGAGAAGAGTCAAAACTCTACGTCAGGATGCCTTACCAGAGCGATGAGGAGACTGGGAAGTAAAAAGAATTCCTAAACTCTCCGATACATAATTCCTAAATGACTCAAAACATATTTCTAGACACAACTCGGCCGCTAAAAACGATCAATCAGTGGGGGCTCCTAAGGTCGGGGATGGCTCTGATTACCAACTTATAACGCCCTCGATGCGGCTATATCTCCCACGTGTCGAAGCACGACTTAGAGGCATAACCGCATTGAAAGCAATGTCGCAAGTGAGGTAATCTTCACACAACACATGTAATACATAAGGTAAAGAGATACATAGTTGGCTTACAATCGCCACTTCACGCAATACATGAGTAAAGCATTACATCAAACAGATACAATCAAAGTCCGACTATGGAACCAAAATAAAATAAGACTACCCCAAATGCTACACAGATCCCCGATCGTCCCAACTGGGCTCCACTACTGATCAACTGAAATGAAACAACACAATGAACAAGATCTTCATCGAGCTCCTCCTTGAGCTCGGGTGCGTCACCTGCATGGTTTCATCGGCACCTGCAAACTGGTTTTGGAAGTATCTGTGAGTCACGGGGACTCAGCAATCTCACACCCGCGAGATCAAGACTATTTAAGCTTATAGGAAGGGTAAAAGGTATGAGGTGGAGCTGCAGCAAGCGACTAGCATATATGGTGGCTAACATACGCAAATGAGAGCGAGAAGAGAAGGCAAAGCACGGTCGATGAACTATGATCAAGAAGTGATCCTAGAACAACCTACGTCAAGCATAACTCCAACACCGTGTTCACTTCCCGGACTCCGCCGAGAAGAGACCATCACGGTTACACACGCGGTTGATGTATTTTAATTAAGATCAACTTCGGGTTTTCTACAATCGGACATTAACAAATTCCCATCTGCCTCATAACCGCGGGCATGGCTTTCAAAAGATAATACCCTCCAGGGGTGTCCCAACTTAGCCCATTATAAGCTCTCACGGTCAACAAAGGATATTCCTTCTACCAGGAAGACCCGATCAGTCTCGGAATCCTGGCTACAAGACATTTCGACAATGGTAAAACAAGACCAGCAAAGCCGCCCGAAGGTGCCGACAAATCCCGATAGGAGCTGCACATATCTCTTTCTCAGGGCACGTCCGGATGAGACATCCTACGAGTAAAACCAATCCTCAAGTTTCCCCAAGGTGGCCCCGCAGTCTACTCGGTTCGAACCAGCACTCAGAGGAGCACTGGCCCGGGGGGTTAAAATAAAGATGACCCTTGAGTCTGCAGAACCCAAGGGAAAAAGGCTTAGGTGGCAAATGGTAAAACCAAGGTTGGGCCTTGCTGGAGGAGTCTTATTCAAAGCGAACTGTCAAGGGGGTCCCATAAATCACCCAACCGTGCAAGGAACGCAAAATCCGGGAACATAATACCGATATGACGGAAACTAGGGCGGCAAGAGTGGAACAAAACACCGGGCATAAGGCCGAGCCTTCCACCCTTTACCAAGTATATAGATGCATTAATTAAATAAGATATATTGTGATATCCCAACAAGTAAACATGTTCCAACAAGGAACAACATCTCCATGTTCCAACAAGGAACAAACTTCATCTTCACCTGCAACTAACAACGCTATAAGAGGGGCTGAGCAAAGCGGTAACATAGCCAAACAACGGTTTGCTAGGAGAGGATGGTTAGGGGCTTGACATGGCAATATGGGAGGCATGATAAGCAAGTGATAGGCATCGTAGCATAGGCATAGCAAAAGAGCGAGCATCTGGCAAGCAAAGATAGAAGTGATTTCGAGGGTATGGTCATCTTGCCTGAGATCCCGCAAGGAAGAAGAACGAGTCCATGAAGAAGACAAATGGATGTAGTCGAACGAATCCTCACAACTCCGGAACGAAACCGAAGCTAACGAGAGAAGCAACCCGGAAAGAAACAAACAATATAGTAAAACAACCATCACATAAACATGGCATGATGCACAACCAAGTATGATGCATGTCCGGTTTAATGAAGCATGGCATGGCAAAGTGCACAAACAATACTACAAATTAAGTGGAGCTCAATATGCAACGAGTTGCATATTGGCAAAACACCACATTTAATTATTTAGTTCTCTCTCGTATATATATCCAACAATATTAAATGTTGTTAAACATGGCAAGAGGTGAAACATATGAAAAACTACCTATCTAGGCAAATTTAAATGAGGCCGGAACAACAAACAACAAGTCCGGAAAAAACCTCATGAGCATATACTAGATTTGGTACTGTTCTGCCCTAAAACATATTTTAAAGTTGTTAAACAGGAAAATGAAGTGCAACATGTTAAACTAGGCATTTTTTTCGCCCCATTTACATATAAAGTTTGTTAAATTTGGAGCTACGGTTATTTAGTTATGAATTAAATCTTTTTAACATGGCATTTTGCAAAATTAAACAAACAGCAAGTTAAAATATTTCAACATGGACAAAAGTTGCATATTATGAAACTAGATGAAATTCTAAGATTTTTTCGTAATTAATGTTTATACATATGATGCACAGTTTATGAGTTATTATATGCATGATCTAGAGGGTCTAATCTGTAAACATGCAGTTTCTGGATAATATGAAATTTGCAGCACGCTAAAAAAATAGCAACGGGCCGAATGCAACGCACTGTGCAAGCCCAGCAGCAGATCTGGCCTGAAGTAGATGTGGGAGTGCAAAATAACAGGAAAACTAAGCAAAAATGGGGGCGGCTGGGACTCGAACCCCAGACCCCTCGAATGGATAGAGGCTGCGCTAGCCACTAGGCTGCTGATGTGCTTGCGGTGGAACATAGTGGCAACTCTAAATAACCTCTACATGCCAGAACGGATCTAGGAAAAGATCGAAGCTTCGGTTATGGAGGAAGTTGCTCACAGCGGGAAAACAGAGGCCGGCGGCCATGGCGACAGGAAGCAGGGGGGTCGCCGCGGCGGGGCTCCTTCCGGCCGGATCACGCCGGATCCCGCGGGAATGGAGCGAGGGCGAACGGATCCACGCACAAGGAGTCGAGGCAGGGGCTCGAGGCGGCGAACTTGAAGGAGGCTGCTGTTAACTGAAGAAAAGACAGAGTTCAGAGGGAAACAGGGGAAGGAAGGAGAGAAAGAGAAGCAGAGAGATGGCAAGGGCGCGACGAGGCGACGTGGGGTTGCCGGCGACGACGAGGCCGGTCGTCGGAGGAGCGAAGGCGAGGCCATGGTTGCAAGGGCGGCAAGGCAAGCCTCTGCTTGTGGCGTCCATGGCTGCAGGAGCGACCTTCCTGTAGAAAAGCATAGAGAGGGAGTTGAGAGAACGAGGACGACAGGAGAAGGAAAAGGGGCTGCGCGCTGCTCATCTGTGGCGGGGACGGAGAGGACGGAGCAAGGCGGTGGTGGAGCATCTGGGCACGGGGAAGTGGCCTGGAGAAGCTGCACGAGGCCGAGCGCCATGGTGGTTGCCGGCGAGGAGCGGCTCGGGAGGCCTCGGACACGAGGAGCGGGGCTGGCTGCTCTGGTTGGTGAGATGGATCGATGGCGAGGTCGGGAGATGGTCGGGTGGATCGGGAAGGAGGAGGCTTCGGCTCTCAGTGGTTGGGCGCAGGTTGGCTGGCTACGAGATGGATCTGGGAAGATCCCGAGGTGAAAGAGGAGTGGGTAGTTGGCTGGCGGCGGCTACCGGAGGGACGGATGGGACATCCTAGGATCTAGGGTTAGGCAGTATATATATAGCAAGGATTTTTGGACAGGGACTAATCAGACCCTCCGATTAAAATCAAACGGTCGAGAATAATAGGTAGGGAGTCCAAATAAAATATCGGAGATGTTTTATAGACGTTTGGGGATAATCCGGACCCAACGGTAACGACAGACCGGTTCGGGTTCGGGTAAGTTTCGGACACGCACACGAGGGGTCTGCGAGCTGGCAAGAGAGGTTAGGTGGTCACGGTCAAGAGGGAAGCAAAAACCCGAATGGCCTCGGAACGGTCAACGAAAGCAAGGGGGAACGCGGCAACTACGAACGGGTGCAAGCTTTATGAAAACATGCAGATGCAATGCGCATGATGCTATGAGATGAAATGCAAGACATGAACAAAATGCAGAACAAAAGACAAAAACCCAACCACGGAGGAAATAATATATCGCATCTCCGGAAAAGGCAAGAGTTGGAGTTACGAATATGGAAAATTGTATCTGGGGCGTTACAAAGGGGTCCGACCATGTCAAGCCCCCAGACCGCAAAGGGCCAGGTGATGGGTATAGTTTGGAGTGCGGTGGGTGGCATATGGCTTTGGTTGGCGAAAAGTTGGCAACCAACGCATCATTGGACTGGGTCCTGAGCGTCTGCCCGGGCCGTCGGCCAATAAAAGCCTGTACGGAAAGCCTTGCTAACAAGGGACCGAGCAGCAGCGTGATGACCACCAAGTCCGGCATGAATTTCGGCCAGAAGATTCCGCCCTTCCTCTTCGGAGATGCACCTTTGAAGGACTCCGGTAGTGCTTTTCTTATAAAGCTCCCCTCGTGGACTTTGTAGGCTTTAGATCGCCGCACTATGCAGCGGGCCTCGTTTTGGTCCTCTGGGAGTTCCTGCCTAGTAAGGTAGGCTAGGAATGGTTCTGTCCACGGGGCGATAACCGCCATTATTACGTGGGCTGAAGGTGTAATTTCGTTGGCAGGACCTCCAATTATGTCAGGTTGTTCGGCGTCGAGTGGTGCGGCTGCGTCTGGGCTGTTAATTGCGGGTTCCCCCTCCCATGTTACGAATGGCTTGAACAATCTTTCCAAAAAGATGTTGGGGGGGACTGCATCGCGTTTTGCTCCGATGCGTGCCAGGACGTCCGCTGCTTGATTATTTTCGCGGGCTATATGGTGAAACTCCAGCCCTTCGAACCGAGCTGACATTTTTAGGACGGCATTGCGGTAAGCTGCCATTTTTGGATCCATGGCGTCGAAGTCGCCATTTATTTGGGAGATCGCGAGGTTCAAATCCCCGCGTACCTCTAGGCGTTGAATGCCCATGGATACTGCCATCCGGAGACCATGTAGGAGGGCCTCATATTCGGCTGCATTGTTGGAGTCCGTGTACATAATTTGGAGTACATATTGGACTGTGTCTCCTGTTGGGGACGTCAAAACAACGCCAGCCCCCAGTCCGGCCAACATTTTGGAGCCGTCGAAATGCATGATCCAGTTTGAGTATGTGCCGTACTCTTTAGGGAGTTCGGCCTCCGTCCATTCTGCGACGAAGTCGGCCAACACTTGCGATTTGATAGCTCGCCGTGGCTTATAGGTTATGTCGAACGGGAGGAGCTCAATGGCCCATTTTGCGATCCGGCCCGTTGCATCGCGGTTATTGATAATGTCATTGAGTGGTACTTCCGAGGCTACTGTAATCGAACACTCTTGAAAGTAGTGTCGTAGCTTCCGGGATGCCATGAATACCGCGTATGCAATTTTATGATAGTGTGGGTACCGTGATTTGCATGGAGTGAGGACAGTGGACAGGTAGTAGACCGGCCTTTGGAGGGGGAATTTGTGTCCGTCCGTTTCCCGCTCGACGACGAGCACTGCGCTAACAACTTGATGGGTTGCCGCGATGTACAATAGCATTGGCTCGCCGGTGTTTGGCGCGGCCAGGACTGGGTTTGTTGCCAATATGGCTTTTATTTCATCGAGTCCGGCCATGGCGGCATCCGTCCACTCGAAGTGTTCGGTGCGCCGTAGGAGGCGGTAAAGGGGCAGCGCCTTTTCTCCCAAGCGGGAGATGAAGCGGCTTAGAGCCGCCACGCATCCGGTTAATTTCTGTATTTGTTTGAGGTCCTTTGGGACATCCAATTGTGACAAAGCTCGGATCTTGGCTGGATTTGCTTCGATTCCTCTACCGGATACAATGAAGCCCAAGAGATTTCCGGCTGGAACGCCGAAGACGCATTTCTCCGGATTGAGCTTGATGTCGTATTTTCGGAGGTTATCGAATGTAAGCCTCAAGTCGTCTACTAGAGATTCGACATATTTTGATTTGACGACCACATCATCCACATACGCCTCCACTGTTTTGCCGATCTGGTTGGCCAGACATGTTTGTATCATGCGCTGATATGTTGCGCCGGCGTTTTTCAGCCCAAAGGGCATTGTGTTGAAGCAGAATGGGCCGTATGGTGTGATGAATGCTGTTGCGGCTTGGTCTGATTCTGCCATCTTGATTTGATGGTAACCGGAGTATGCGTCGAGGAAACACAACGAATCGTGTCCTGCAGTGGCATCGATAATTTGATCGATACGAGGGAGGGGGAAGGGATCCTTTGGGCAGGCCTTGTTAAGGTCTTTAAAATCGACACACAGGCGCCAGGATTTGTCCTTCTTTGGTACCATCACCAGGTTTGCTAGCCAGTTTGAATGTTTTATATCTCTAATGAATCCGGCCTCCAATAACTTGGCTAGCTCCTCTCCCATAGCCTGTCTCTTTGGTTCGGAAAAGCGTCGAAGGGCTTGTTTGACAGGTTTGAATCCTTTCTGGATATTTAAGCTATGTTCGGCCAGCCTGCGTGGGATTCCTGGCATGTTTGAAGGGTGCCAAGCGAAAATGTCCCAGTTCTCTTGTAGGAACTCTCGCAGTGCGGTGTCTACATCGGGGTTCAGTCGTGCCCCGATGGAAGCTGTTTTATTGGGGTCCGTTGGATGGACCTGGAATTTGACTATTTCGTCCGCTGGTTTGAAGGATGTGGATTTGGATCTCTTATCGAGTATCACATCATCCCTATTAACCATGGAGCGCAGCGCAGTCAGTTCCTCGGCCGCTAAGGTTTCAGATAGTGCCTCAAGGGCCAATGCGGCTGTCTTGTTTTCGGCGCGGAGTGCTATGTCCGGATCACTAGCGAGAGTGATAATTCCGTTTGGCCCAGGCATCTTGAGCTTCATGTACCCGTAATGGGGTATGGCTTGGAAGACTGTGAATGCCTCCCGTCCTAATAGAGCGTGGTATCCGCTATTGAACGGGGCCACCTGGAACGTGACTTCTTCGGACCTGTAATTATCCGGCGTGCCGAACACCACATCTAGTGTGATCTTTCCTGTGCAGCGCGCTTCCTGACTGGGGATTATTCCTCTAAAGGTTGTGCTGCTTCGCTCGATGCGGTTCCAGTCTATTTCCATCTTTTGGAGGGTTTCCTCCTAAATGAGGTTCAATCTGCTGCCTCCATCCATGAGTACCTTTGTGAGGCGAGAGCCGTCCACTATGGGACTGAGGACCAATGCGGCTGGTGCTCGGGCTGTTCGGAATTTAGGTTCATCACTCGCGTTGAAGGTGATAGCACTATCCCTCCATGGGTTTATTGCTACTTGATAGACTTCGGTGAGGCTGCGGAGTGTTCTTTTTCGCATATTATTTGATGCGAAAGTCTCGAAGACTGTGAGAACGGTACTGGTGTCCTCGGGCTGGCTTTCTTCGGCCTCTGAAATTAGGAGGTCCTCGCCGATTTTGGCCACCTGCCGGAGTATCCAACATGCTCTAAGGCTGTGAGTTGGTGTGGCGTACTCTGTACTGTGAATTCTACAGGGTCCATCAAGCCACCTTTCCAGTACGGTTCCATGCCATGTAGAGGGTTTTGGCTTTTTGATATTTAATCCGGGTGTCTTGCTGTGATGCACCCTCTTAGTTCGGACGGGATTGCTATTCAAGGTCGGATTATCCCAAAATTTTATTTCGGTTTTCCAAGCACTTTCCATCGCACAGTATTTTTGTACTATGGACGCCATAAGTCAGAGAAACGTGTAATATCGCGACGACTTATGGCGTTAAGTATTACCTTGTCCGTGCAGTTACTGCAGAAGATTGAAATTGCGTCTCCCTCGCGGCAGTCCTTTGTCCTGTTCATAACCAGGAGGAATCTGGCCCAGTAGTGATGTATTGTTTCCTCGGGCTTTTGCCTGATTTGGGAAAGATCGCTTATGTTCGGGTGGGCGGTTGGTGTTGAATCTGAGACCTCACCCAATTTAAGATTCGGAGGCCAAAGAGCTTCCGAACTCTGAAGTCCGGAGTCTTGGATGTTGTCCAACGAATCTAGCCCGTTGCCTGATTCTAAGCTCAGGTCTTGAACTGTATCCTCCCCTCCGCGGGTATCCAGCCTGGAGGGTTCGGGAATTCGGACGTAGCTAGTCCTTAGAATAGATGAAGGGTCGCCGCACTGCGCCTCTACCACGGCAACATGGTGGGTGACTTGGGGAGAGTTAATTTCTCTTAGAATCGGGTTTAAGCCCAACCTGGTCGTAATTTGTAGCGACCTCTAGTGCGGCGATGCGATCCAAGAGCTCGTTTACGAAAGAGAGCTCCATCGAATCCAGCTGCTCGGCGAGTTCTGAGCTGACGTGAAGGTTGCTTTCGATGACCCGAGAGGTCACCGTCAGCGCAACGGCCGAACAGGCGGTCGTGAGAAAACCACCTAGCCGGAGGGTTTGGCCGACAGCCAAGGCTCCCTTAGTAGTGGCGTCGTCTTTAAAGACGGGAAGAGGCATCCTTCCTGATTGCGACGGCACAGAGGAACTCTCAATGAAAGCACCAATGTCGGTGTCAAAACCGGCGGATCTCGGGTAGGGGGTCCCGAACTGTGCGTCAAGGCCGGATGGTAACAGGAGACAAGGGACACGATGTTTTTACCCAGGTTCGGGCCCTCTCGATGGAGGTAATACCCTACTCCTGCTTGATTAATATTGATGATATGGGTAGTACAAGAGTAGATCTACCACGAGATCATGGAGGCTAAACCCTAGAAGCTAGCCTATGGTATGATTGTGTATGATGATGGATCGTCCTACGGACTACAACCCTCCGGTTCATATAGACACCGGATAGGGTTAGGGTTACACAGAGTCGGTTACAATGGTAGGAGATCTTGAGTATCCGCATCGCCTAGCTTGCCTTCCACGCCAAGGAAAGTCCCTTCCGGACACGGGACGAAGTCTTCAGTCTTGTATCTTCATAGTCTAGGAGTCCGGCTGAAGGTATAGTCCGGCTACCCGAACACCCCCTAATCCAGGACTCCCTTACCTTCCAAGAGCCACCTGAAGATGATGAGGCTGATGATGATGAACTTGCAGAAATCATCAGAGATAGACAAGAAAGGGCCGCTAGAGCCAAAGGCACACCTGTGCCACTGCTTTTTGATCCAAGGGCGATCCTAGACTACATTGATCTCTGGCACAAGGACCCAAATACTCCTATGCCTGACTTCAAGTTGACACCTGGTCAAAATCACATGCTGACTCATTTCATCCAAGAGGAGAAATGGAAGTATGACCAGGCCAGGCAGATCAAGAAGGACCAGTACAAGAAAGAGAAGTTTCTAAAGACCAATGTGGTCAAAATGTCGACTGATGAACTCATCAAAATTCAGTCTGACATCAAAACCCTCAGCGAAAAATTTGACTCGTACTATGCTGACTGGAAAGGAGCCAAAGTCAGGTTTGTGAAACTGACTGAGTAGTTCACCAATGTTGCAGCCCCATCGCAACAAGAAGTTCCTCAAGCCGAAGCTTCTGCTCAGCCCACTGAAGAACATGCCAGCACCGCTGATGACTTTCAGGCTGCTGAAGAAAATGCTAGTTCCAGGGCTGATGACTCCATTCCAGCCACTGAAGAAGTTGCCAGGGCATCCATTAGTGGTGCGCCTGAAGAAAATGAAGAAGTCAGGGCAACTGCATCAGTTGCGCCTGAGGAAATTCAAACAGATTCCTCAGCTCCTCCCGCGCCTACACCAACTCCGATCCTTCCATCTGCATCAGATGTGAAGAAGACCAAGGCTGCAGAGCGAGCTGCAGTGAAGAAAAGGAAAGCATCAAGTGCTTCAGAATCTTCAGCTCCAAAGAAGATGAAGACTATGACCAGCTCTTATGAAAATCCTATCGATGTTGTTCCAATTTCAACCATGCCATCAAAGGACCTTGTTCCTTTTGGTGAAGAATATGAGATCCCAAGCGGATCTCATGAAGAAACTCAATCTGCTGCTTCGTCAGAGCAGATTGATGAGGAAATTGAAGTGGATACGATCCCTTCAACCCCAGTGGTATCCTCACCAATGCCTCAGTTCACTGTTGAAGAGGCTGGTGTTGAAGAATTAGAAGATGAAGACGTGGACATTGGAAGCACAACACCAGTGATGAATGATGACTTTTGGGAAAGTCAGCATCCCAATTCTCCACTCTTCACCCCACTACAGCAAATTCCTCACTCCCCTGCACCAACAGTTCAAATGGGCTCTGAGGAAACTCATCCCACCTCGTCTGTTCGTGAAGACATTCCAGCCACTAGTGTTGTAGAAACTGCTGTTGCTGAAAACGTGACAACTCAAACTGCACTTGAGGAGGAACCAGAAATTCCTCAGCCTGAAGAACCTGAGCTCGCGATTCCTGAGGTTGTGATGCAACTCACTAACACTCCTCTGCCAAAGCCAAATGATCCGTTCTCAAGGAAGCAAAAGTTCAAGGCTGAAGACTTCTTTGGCGAGCACGTATTCTTCACTGATTACAATCCATATGACTCTGGTCGCATAAGGAAGAGGCGTTTCTAGACTGCTAGTCAAGCCAATTTTGATTCCTCGGTGCTGTTCAACAAAGACAAAGTCTTCGATCATGCACATATTCCTCACGTAGACATGGAGTCTCTGCCGTGCTTCGAGCCAGTCCTTAGTGTTCTTCACGACGTTGGGCTACTAAACTTCTGCACCGACATATGTGATTGGAATGAAGAACTCATTCTTCAGTTCTACGCAACGCTGCACATCACAGGCGACTCTAAAGATGTAAACTCGTGGGTTCTGGACTGGATGATAGAGAACACTCATTACAAGGCACCAGCGTCTGAATTGCTTCGTGCCCTACCACTCAGTCCTCCCCTTGAAGATGCACGTTGTGTTTATAATGAACCCGAGCTTTCAAAACACTACATGCAAGTGTTGATGAAGCCTTTGAAGCCAGGGCAGGCCCCTCGAACCAATTTCCTCGTCAAGGAATTACTGTATGTGCCTCGGACTGTCTATGGCATTCTGTCGAAGACAATGAGTCATATCAAAGGCCACGACTCAAATGATGAAGAAGTCGTTGGCATCATGAAGAATATGCTTTTCAACATCATTCATGGCGTTCCCGTCAACTTCCATGATTTCTTCATGAGGACTCTGACCAATATTGCTATGTCACCATTTGAGCTGAAGCCTTATGCGCCATGGATTATGAGATTCATCAGGACAAGGTCTTCACTCAACTACAAAGCTGACACTCTGAACCACTGCAGGTACTTGCCTCGAATTGAAGTCCTCAAAAGGACATTTTCCTCAGCTGATGACAAAGGCACGGCAACTGCTGTGATCGATGAAGGCATTCGTCCATTGGATGGTCAGTTTCGCAAGGCTGCATCCTACTCCACCAATGATGACTCTGCCACACATGACTCGGCCGCCAACAATGCCAAGCAAAATCCTCAAGCCACAGCACACAGGGTGATGACTGATCGTGAGTTACTCCTCAGTCTTCATCAGAAGGTTGATCGATATCATAAATGGGTCAAGCGTCAGTTTGGTTCAATTCTTCACAACATGACTTCAACACACAATGCAGTGAAGAAAAACCAATACTACCTCCATGAAACCTTCAACCGTACCTGGGTTGTTCTCTCTCATGTCTACAACGCTGAATATCTGAAGAAAATGGGTCTCAAGGAAGACTTTGACTGGGTTGCACCTCCTCCGAAGAAATACAAGAAGGTCAAGATTCCTTCTTTGGTGGCCAGCTCCTATTCTTCATCGCGTGACACTGATGAAAATGAAGACTTGGATGACACAGCGGCAGGCCCTACTTCAACAACCGACCCCGACCACGCTGGCGCTCCTTCATCAACTTGATTATCTTCAGGGCGTTAGTCCTCAGTTTCGATCCCTTTTGGTCATTCGATGATAAAGGGGGAGAAATTTGAGTTAGTCTTCAAACGGGTCTACTTTATGGGCGTTTTTTTGCTAAGTTACAACTCTCGTTCTTCTGAAACTTTTATTGGATCGAGTTGTAAACTTAAACCCGATGGTGGTCTGATACTTCTGCTACGTTATTCTGCATGCTTATTCCTCGTTAATATTATTGCACGCATGCTGAATTACATCAGTCACCATATTTCATCATGCATTTCAAATTCTTCATATTACATGTCAAATGCGTGTATGAATTACAAGATATAGGGGGAGATCTCCATGATTCAACTCTTCAAGTGTGCATTGCTTCAAAAGCAAATTCCTCACTATGCACATCTTCAGTGGGAGTTCTTATATATCTTGCAATCAAATTCCTCAATATCAGTATTTACACTTCATATGTTTATCCCCGTTTAAAACTTAACCTATATTGTCATCAATCACCAAAAAGGGGGAGACTGTAAGTGCATCTAGTGCCCCTTAGTGATTTTGGTGTATTGAAGACTTATAGGTTAAGGGACTAATGAGTTTATGAGTGTACACAGGTCTATAAGTCTATGAGTAGTCTGATATTTACAGAGAAAGTCGACCCCTAAAAATGAAGTTCTTCGACTGAAGACTTTGATATTCTGAAGACTTTCTGAAGACTTTGAAAGTGAAGAAAGTGGTGTAACCTTGAAGACTTGGTATTCATTCGAGGAACATGAAGCGTGAAGACTTTTGTTTTCGTAGTTTCATTTTCTCTTTCTTGAGTCATAGGAAACACCGTACTGTTAAAGGGGGTCGAGGAAATACTAAGGAAAATTTTCCATGTGATGCTCAACTCAAAATCCTACACCTATCAATCCCTTCGAGTGAAGCCATTGGAAATCTCATATAGTTCAGTCAATTTCTTCAGTGACAGAGACGCAGTTCTTCTGGTCACTGAGGACTTTGTTCCGACTGAGGAGTTAGGAATTCGCCATTGCGGATTGCCTACACAGTGAGGAACATGATAGCCCTGAGGAATTAGTACCTCAAATTTCCGACCGTTGCTGTGCTACGCGCCAGCTGTCCCAAAATATCCTATCCATCCAACGGTCATATCATTGAAGGGCATTTATGTCTTATCATGTCGGGCTGCTCCCTAGGCTATAAATAGCCGCCCCCTACAACCACTAGCTAGTTGGCTGCTCCGAGAGAAACTGACACTTGTCATTTGAGAGCATCCCATCCTCCGAGGACTTTGAGCGAAAATCATCAAGTGAGGAAAATCCAAAAACCCAAACCCAAACACCTACAAACCCAAAGTGATTGAGCATCACTGAAGAGATTGATCCAGCGTGGATCCGACGCTTGTTACCTTTGAAGACTGTGCTTCTTCCAGACGGTTAGGCGTCATGGTCTAGAGCATCCAAGAGGAATTGTGGATCGCCGAGTGATCGAGTTTGTGAAGGTTCAGAAGTCACCTGAAGACTTACCACGAGTGATTGGGCGAGGACTGTGTGTCCTTAGCTCAAGGAGAATACGGTGAGGACTGTGTGTCCTCAGGTTTAAATACCTAGCCGCTCCAACCAGATGTACAACTGAGACAGCAATTGGAAATGGTCTACCAAATCATTATCTTCACCAAGCCAACTGGTTCTATTTCCTCAACACTTTTATTTCCTCATTGCTGTGTTGCGTGTTTGTTCATATCTGTGTTTGAAGACTTTGACTGAAGACTTTCTTAACTTCCTCAGTTCAAGTTCTTCAGTCTGTTTGTCTTCATCTTGTGTTATCCTGTGTTTACGCTTTCTGTACTCTGTGTGTGTCTTCATCTTCTTCATGATGACCGTGCATGTATTCTGTTATGTTTACTTCCGAGTACTTATTCCGCTGCAAGTAGTTCTTCGCTAAGGAATTTCCTCAGTAGCAAATTCCTGAGTGAAGAATTTCATAAAAATCGCCTATTCACCCCCCTCTAGTCGATATAACACACTTTCACATATTATTGGCTCGCTTATGTACTTGGCGAGTGCCACGAGGCCTGACATCTCTTTTGTTGTGAGCAAGCTGAGTCGGTTTGTGTCAAAACCAGGAGATGATCATTGGCATGCGCTTGAGAGAGTTATGCGCTACTTGAAAGGCACTGCGAGCTATGGGATTCACTACACCGGTTATCCAAGGGTACTGGAGGGTTATAGTGACTCAAACTGGATATCTGATGCTGATGAGATTAAGGCCACAAGTGGTTATGTTTTTACACTTGGTGGTGGCGCTGTTTCCTAGAAGTCTTGCAAGCAGACCATCTTAACGAGGTCAACTATGGAAGCAGAACTCACAGCATTAGACCCTGCTACTGTTGAAGCAGAGTGGCTTCGTGAGCTCTTGATGGACTTACCTATGGTTGAAAAACCAATACCCCCTATCTTGATGGACTATGATAATCAAACTGTTATCGTCAAGATAAACAGTTCTAAGGACAATATGAAGTCCTCAAGGCATGTGAAGAGGAGACTAAAATCTGTCAGAAAACTGAGGAACTCCGGAGTTATTACGTTGGATTATATCCAAACATCGAAAAACTTGGCAGTTCCCTTCACAAAGGGTCTATCACGTAATGTGATAGAAAATGCATCGATGGAGATGGGTTTGAAACCCACCGCATGAGTTGTCCATAGTGGTAACCCACTCTATGTGATCGGAGATCCCGTGAAGTAGAAGACAAGTTGTTGGTCAACCGAGAGGAGAGTATCCCTATTTTAATTATCCCACTCCATGAAGATGCAATACTCTCCTGATCTGCATGGCAGGTTGATATTTAACTTAATGTGTTCCAAGTGGCTTATTTGAGTAAGCAGAGATGTTGTCCTGCAGAGCATCTCCTAAGGAACACACCTATATAAATTTGACTGTTAACGTCGCAGTTTGTGAGAATTGAGTGTTCTCTAATAAATTCATGAAAGGCCCTGGAGTATGACGTATACGCTCCACCCGCGGGGAAGCCTTGCGGCAGCCCAGTATCGGCCAAAAATTTGTGTGAAACTAGTCTCGCAGAAAACTTGTAGTTCAAGGCATAGTCCACTATTCAAGTTGTGATCTGGTGTAGTATAAAACTCTAAGTGGAAGTTCAACTTCATAGTCTTCACTAAGCACGGGTATATAAACAATGTTTTGAAACTAAATGATGAGATGTGCCAATGAGACTTTGTGGGGAATTGTTGGAATTTTGCTAGTAGGCCTTTGGCCCAAAGGCCGACTAAAATTCTGAAATTCTCTTGGCCCATTCATGCACACATGCGAGTGGAGTGAGTGAGACTAGAGTTTAGTCCCATCATGGAAGTTGAGTGAGACTTGCACCTCTTTTATAAGGTGAGCTCTTCTACCACTTGTATGAGCATGAGAAGAGGAGACCTACACACGCGCTCCTCCTCCTCGCTCGCCTCGCCACGTCACGACGCGCCGCGGGTTGCGGAATTGAGCCGAGCCGAGGATAGAGCTATGCACGTTGTGTATATTTTTGTTGTTCGGGAAAAAATAATGAGTCATTAATTAATAATTAACGGATGCGTTAATTACTGAACCATTTCCGATTCTTTTGGATCGTGACGACTCGAACGTGGGTTTACTCCCACGACCTACCCGACCCGCAATATATAGTCAGGCAGACATCTACCCTAGCCGCCGCTGCTTCTTATGGTTTTGCACCACCGTTTCAGATCACTGCGCCGCCAAACAAGTCCTCTCCATCCCTTCTTTCGGCGTGCACCGCAAGAAGGGACAGCAGGCCTCCGGAACCCCGCCTCTTGTGATCCTGTTCGGGAGAGGGGCGATCAGGTTTTTGGGAAGCGCGCTCGCGCGACTGCTGTCAGCGACGACTTCTTCCCCGACCTCGGCAACCTCATCCTCGACGACATGGGCGACAACCTCAACGTCGGTGGTGCTGCTCCCGCTGCACCGTATGTGATTCTATCCTTCTTGTTCGAGACCATGGTAGAATTCATGTTTCTAGCATGTGCCCTAGATGTGATCTGTTCATCTACTATGTTAGCTCGCATGATTGGTTTGATCTCTGCTATTACTGTCATGATTTATCTTCTGTTTATTCGGATTAAATCTCATAGTAATTTGCTCATATTTCCAACACTTATTTTCCAAACTTTTTATATATTTTTATGCTACGTTCTCCTACCACACGGAGGTTAGGAAAAGGAGAAAATAAAACCAGGTTAGAAGATACGTTTCCAGTGTACACGCTCTAACTTTTTAGTATAGGAAAAAAAAAGACAAGTAAAAAAAATAGAAGAAGTGCACGCACACGCACACGCACACACGCTCTTCCTTTGTCACCACACTTTTGTCGTTCGGTCCTGGGGCCCGGCACCCAGCTGCACGGCCGCAACTTTGATGGTCAATCCTCGGTCAGCACCGCACCGCACCCTAGAAAAGCGCATGGGCTCCACGCCGCTGGCGCGTCCCGCCTGACACCTCAAAAGGACCCCATTATACGCATACACAGTCACCATCGACTCACCACGCTCTCCTCATTTGCTTTCCTTCGCTTTGCTTGCTACTGATAATCATATCTCCCTCCGTCCAAACCCCAGATTCTGGCCAGCACCAACCACCAAGATGCCCCTGATAACCTAATTAACTTCTTAACCACCTCACCTCTCACTGTGAGCCGCCGCAAACAAACGAGCGAAAGCAAACAAAAGCTCACGAAAGCAATTAAAAACTGGCAGCAACGCGGTGCAGCATCCCAGTGCAGTGCAGTGCTGGCCATGCTGCTACCGATGCAAATGCCACCTAGCGGAGTGGAGTGGAGTGGAGTAGTGGGGGAATATCTGTAGCCTTTCCCCCAAATCTTTTCCTCCCTCGGGCCTCTGCCCAAACAGTGCAAAACCGTCCTGGATTTGCATTTTTTGCATGCAAGCGAGAGGAATCTTTCTACCTTGTTTACAGTAAGCAACCAAAAAACCACCATCATGACAGTGAAAGCGTCTAACAAACCATGCTGCTCCGATTCCTTTTGCTTGCACTCGCAGCCCAAGCTCCAACTTCCAACCTCCAAGCGTGCAAGGCGTGAATGCCATATCCCATATAGAGCTATAGCTAACAACTTTTGAGGTTCTTGGAAATCTGGAGGTGACTGATCATGCCGCCGCTTTGCTAGATGAGATCAAGCACCCCCGTCTCTTCTCCAACCCCACACTCAAATCACATCTTTCCCCTCCCTTGACACAATCTCCTTTGCAAACCCTGGGATTATTGCTCGGAAAGGCTAATCTTTTTCTGTTTTGCTTTGATCCATCCCTCTGCTCTGCTCCGCTCGCTGCCGCTGCCAGCTTTGGCAAAGCCCCATTATTGCCCTCTGCCGCCCTCGCCTACTCATCGGTACTCACCTCGCCTGGGTAGTACTTGCTGGCTCGCTCGCCGTCAATGCCCGCCCCGTGAATCTCTCGGCTCACCCGCCATCACTGGGGATCTCCCATCGCGGTCGAGCGTAGGTGAGGTTCGCCAGGGCTTCATTTATTGTGCCCCCAAAAGATTCCAGCTCCAGCTCGTGGGTGGAGCTCTGGTAGCTCGGGGATTCGAGAGCCTTCTTCTCGAGTTCTTGGGGCCTCTGGCGCCTGCGGCTCCCCTCTCTTTCCGGTGAGGGTTTCAGCTCCGAGCTTCGATTTCAGTGTGTTCTTGGAGGTTCCCAACAAGATCCCCTCTTGTATTGCCTCGCCGGATTGGTTCATCCAAGATCTGAGCTCGGAGCAAGCGAGGAGCGCAAGATTTCATCTAGAGCTGCTGCTGTTGGGGTCATCTGCTGTCTGTCCATGGGTTCTCGTCCTCGGTCCGGCCGTGGGGGAGCCGCGGCGGCGCTCTTCGTCGTGGCGGCGCTGGTGGTGGTCTCCTGGTCGGCGGCGGGGGTGGGCGCGATAGGGGCCAACTGGGGCACACAGGCGAGCCACCCGCTGCCGCCGGACACGGTGGTCAAGATGCTCAAGGACAACGGCTTCCAGAAGGTGAAGCTGTTCGACGCCGAGGACGGCACCATGAGCGCCCTCAGGAAGAGCGGCCTGGAGGTCATGGTCGGCATCCCCAACGAGCTGCTCACCACCATGGCCAACAGCATGAAGGCCGCCGACAAGTGGGTCGAGAAGAACGTCTCCAACTACCTCAACAAAGGCTGCAACGTCAGGTATCCTATTAATTACTGTACTTTGTTGGCTCTCAATCATTTGTTGCCATGCTTGATTGATTGATTGATTGATTGATTTGTAACTAGTTCATGCTATCTGGAGTGTGGTCTCATTTGATTGTACTAGTAGTTCGGAAGATGAACTATCATGAGTCTAGAGTTAGCGAGGGATGAAGGCGACATTTTTCGCGGTACCTTCGATCTGTCTGTCTGGCTGATGGCCACCAAGTGTAGCTCTTGTTTGGCTCAATGCTCGACTTGGAGACCTGCTTCATTTGCGCCCGGTTCATATGGATGGACAGTGACAAATCTAGAATTAGCAGCGAAATGAGAAATTTCCGCATTACCTTCAATCTGTCTCAATCAGAGACACGCTTCTCGGCGCTTTCCATGGTGCTTCTGGTTTGCACCCTGCTTGGTTGCATTGGTTACATGTATTCCATGGGAACAGAAAAGTTACCAAGCAGGGCACTTTCTGTTTTCATTAGGCACCACATTCACATGATTGATGGTGATATTGGTTTGAAGACTTCACTTTGCTCATCAATTCATACTGTTTCTTTAAATTACATGGAATTCTCCAGCAGGAAGTTCACAATGTCCATGGTTCCAGCCGGTTTGCACTACTGGATTCTCATCATCACTTTTTTGAATTCAAGGCTCTTATGACATTGTAAAGTCCCCTTTTACAAGGCATGCCTATCCGTTAGGTTAAATCTTCTCTCCTATTTTAAAAAGACGCAAGGTTCTGTCGTCCGCTCCTCCTTCATCCAACCTTACGTACGTTCTCCCCTCCTCTTCCCATTTGGAATTTTTGCTCCCATCTCTAGTTTTTTCAACTGGTTTTTCCTGAAAACCGCTTCACCTGCCCCACCTCTTATTCACTTACCAAACAAAATTATGTCTTTTTGGTAATCCAGTAAGTGCTTTCCAAATAGTAAGTGTTAACTAAATAAAAACTTTTTTTACACAATCACATAATATGGGCAGGCAAATCGTGGGCTAACGTACTAGATACTGTATACCCTGTTGCAATGCACGCATAGTTCAAAAAAGCGCTAGGCGTTAATTGTGTGTTTTGCCACCACCTTGCGTTTTTCTGATATGCGCAGATTAAGCGCAGTTATGCGCTAGGCGTTTCGCTATCGCCTAGAGCCTATGCGCACTTAAGCGCTCGCTCAGGCGCGCCTTTTTTTAACTATGAATGCACGTATCTAGTTGAATTTGAAGGTTAGGCCATCTACAAGTCTGTCTATTGTATAAAAAGGCCTTTATATGGTTGTAGGCCATTTTGTATGAAAAGTATCTGTCTCTCACAAAAACTGTACCAGGAACATCCAGTAAAAAGCATTTTTAGCCTTTATTGGAAGCTGGCCTGTGGGCCTTTTTACAAGGTAAAAGCTACAAATTATTTAGCAAGCAGAAACCAGTCAACTCTTCTTCTTTGTGCTGCTACAAATGACAGTTCCTGGGAGTTCCCTTGATCCATTATGTGTATAGGAACAATGTATTACATTTAGATGCTTATTTGTTAATGTATAAATAGGAGTATATTTGCGTAAACAGCAAGTTGTGAAACCATGCACAAGACAGTGTAAAGGACCATCTACGGTTCTAACATGTGGGGTGACCATTCGTTAACGGTTACATTTATTTGGAACAATGCTCACAGCGTGCATTACGAGGTTCATGTTTTAAATGAGATGTTCACAGCCAACCACTTATGAGTTGTGCATACCATTTTCAAACGGAACTGAGCGATCAATTTGAGCAGTAGCATTCAATTGCTTCCCTTCGAAGCTCCTAGGTGGAAGAAGGGGGGACCTTATACCATGGAGGAAATGCATCCTCTTTTGTCCGGTCCTCTTTATTTCTGTTGCTTCTTTGAGGGTGATATAATAGTTGGCCTCTTCCCTCTCCCTTGAGTTATACCTCCTGTGTAGAATTTACCTCATACCTACTGTCTTGCAATGACTATGTTTATACTCATTTCACTACCTATTGGACCGTGTGGTCCTGGTGGAAATGCATTTCTCTTATGTGTCATAATTTCAAAGATTTTTTAAACTGAAACTTGAAGGCTTCAGCATTTTTAGCACATTCTGAAAATCTATCAGCACTACCAAGCGTTTTGCAAACATTTAACATCTTTCTGTTCTTTCTATGACGTGTTCAATTTATGTAGCTGTTTTGCACATATTTTTTTATTAAACTATGTTAAATACCTAACCCATAGTAACACTCAATTTCTTGAACTCAGATTATTATTCAACCTGGAAATTCATGAATTTCATTGGTGGTTTTGCAGTGGTTTGGGAGAATATGCACATTTCCAGCTTTTGATATACTTTCTTTCGCAAATTTCATGTCTCTAGCTTGTCTGAACTACTTTTTGGCATGAGGCAAACCATCGACTTTGATTGTTAAACACAACCTTGTACTGGTAGCATTTATTTTGATGAAACAGCTCTACGGTAGTACATGCACTGTCCCTGATAAATTTCATGCAGCATTCTTTTTAAGTTGCAACTCCAATGTTTGCTACCTGCTTGATGATCTAGTAAGCTAGACTATGTGATAACACTTCATCTGAACTACTGATAAGCACATGATGAAATGAAATGGTCTTTGCTGCTTCCACAATATGTAGTAATCAAAATGCATGCTCAGCAAGATCAGTTTAGGCTCCATGTTCTCATGTCCCATATTTGATCTCATTCTTCCAGCAGTGCCTTCTTGATGTTGATCCACCACTTGCATATATCATTGTCGCATCTTGATTTGCCCTGTTATTTTGCTAGGTATGTTGCTGTTGGTAACGAGCCTTTCCTGTCGACATACAACGGAAGCTTTCTGCTAACTACCTTTCCTGCCCTCAAGAACATACAAAGTGCACTCGTGAAGGCTGGTTTGGGCAATCAAATCAAAGTAACTGTTCCTCAAAATGCTGATGTCTATGATACAGCAACGGGCAAGCCTTCTGACGGGGATTTTCGCACAGATATTCATGACCGGATACTCGAAATTGTAAAATTTCTGAGCGACACTGGTGGTGTTTTTACTGTCAACATCTACCCTTTCATCAGCCTCTACATTGATCCAAACTTCCCTGCTGAGTACGCCTTCTTTGACGGGCGCTCACAGCCGGTTGTTGATGGCTCTGCAACATACACAAACATGTTTGACGCAAACCACGACACGCTCATCTGGGCTCTGAAGAAGAATGGATATGGGAACCTGCCGATCGTTATTGGGGAGATAGGCTGGCCAACTGACGGTGACATGAACGCCAATGCTCAGCTCGCCCAGCGCTTCAACCAAGGCTTCATGACACATATCGCCACTGGGCAAGGGACCCCGATGAGGCCTGGACCGATCGACGCTTACTTATTCAGTCTGATTGATGAGGATGACAAGAGCATACAGCCAGGGAATTTCGAGCGCCACTGGGGGATCTACACATACGACGGCATCCCAAAGTATCAGCTGAACTTCGGTGTGCCGAATTCACAGATCAAAAGAGCAAGCGGCGTGAAGTACCTTGACAAGAAATGGTGTGTGCTGAAGCCCACCGTCAGCCTCGACGACCCAAAGCTTCCGGACACGGTGAGCTACGCGTGCGCCAGGGCGGACTGCACCAGCCTTGGCTACAGGACGTCCTGCGGGATGCTGGACACCCGGAGCAACATCTCGTACGCCTACAACAGCTTCTACCAGAAGAACGACCAAGACGACGTGGCCTGCGGCTTCTCGGGCTACGCGACGACCACCGGCCAGGACCCCAGCACCGGGACATGCAGGTTCGGGATCATGATCGAGGTCGACTCGGCCTACTCGTGGAAGCCGCGGCGGGTCCGAAGCAACTACCTCCTGGTGCTTCTCCTTGCACTTGTTCACCTCTGTGTGTCATCCTCATAGCTGTTTTTTTCTTTTTCTTTGCGGAAGATGGCCCGGCCATGACAGCATCAACAGTCTGGCAGCTTAGAGGGGTATTTGATGCCTGCTGTCAGTGTTCATCCATGTAGGAACCTTTTTCCATCTTTTTCTTCTTCCAATTTCGGTGGATGCGGACGTCTCAGCCGCATCGTTGAATTCTTGCTAGCGTAGCTTTGATCTTCCGGTACCATTGTGATTGGGATGGTGATGCACTGGACCATTTATACCCAGGAATGTGACTGAGGGCATAGCTATCAAACCTGCAAATGTGGTGAGTCCAGATCAGTCTTTCCCTTCCGTTTCATGCATGATGGTCTCTAGACTTAGAGCTGTGCTTCAGAACCTTTTTTTTTTTTGCATTCCAAACAAAGCATTTCTGGATGCATTTTCACTCTGATGGAACACATTGGTAACCTATGCACCATAGTCCATACAAGTAGTCATAGCCATACCCCTAGCAGTACTAGGATTTACTGAGCTGGTGGGAAACTTGAGACCAATTGCCTGTAGACACCTGCACTTGGGAGCAGTCATTTCAGATCATGGATCTAGTGCCAGACAACCATCTGCTTGAATCCATGTTGCAGTTATGGTTTTTGTTTTTCAGTGGTTGTTATCGGTGGTGTCAAGCTGCCAGCTATGTCGGCATCATCGCCGTCGTTGTCGTCGTCGTCCCCATCATCATCTTCTTAAATCTTGTAGCTCTGGACTGCAATGAAGAGGCAATGTGGATGGCTTATCTCCCATGAATTGACAACCTTATTTTCCTCACCATCCGTATGACAACTTAATGAAGTAAGAGCAACTCCAACGGGCCGACCCAAACGGACGGCGCATTTGTCCGCCTTTTGTTCGTTTGAGTCCGCCGCCGGCCCGGCGTCCGCCCAGTTTTGCATTTGAGTCGGCAGTGCGCCCAATGCGCCGACCCATCATGTCCGCATTCAAATTTTAAATAAAAAAGGACCGCGACCGATTATGCCAGCGGCCATGTCTCATGCCGGCTTCAGAAATTATCACCACAGTTCATGGTGGCGCACTCGTCAGTCGGCCGGCACACATGCCAGCACACAAAAAAGGATTCATGGTGGCGCACTCGTCAGTCGGCCGGCACACATGCCAGCACACAAAAAAGGATGGGACTTGAGTTCGACCACGCCATCGCGGCTCCTGTGGTCATGCCGGCATACAAAAAAGATGCGTCGCCATAGATCACTCCTTGTCGAACTTGACCATGTCGGTCCGCATCTTCTCGAACCACGGCCTTTTCCTTGGCGACACGGTGTTGAGATCCACCTTCATGATCTCCACCCCGGTCATCATGCTCACGAGAGCCACTTCTTTCGCCTTGGTCTTGGCGTTGGCGGCCTCGATCTCTAGCATCTTGGTTTGCTTCTCCTCCTCGAGCTCGAACATCTTGGCTTGCTTCTCGGCGTCCAGATCAAGCCTCCTCCTTTGGATCTCCATGAAAGCATCCATTTGCTCCGCCTTGAAACGCCGGCTTGAGTCCTTATTCATCATGCCGTCCACACTTGCGATCAAGGTGTTGGTGGCTGCATCTCGCTTGTCCTTCTTGGAGTTGGTCTTCCCCCGCGGCCGTGCCGGCTCGCCCTCCCCAACATCCTCCACGGCTTTCTTCCCCCCACGTGCCTTGAGTGCGGCATATTGCGCCTTGAACTTCTCGTCCTTGATGATCGGGTAGCAATGAGAGAGGTTGAAGCATTTGCCATTGTGTTGAACTTTGAATGCCTCCAAAGCTTGAAATGCCTACAAAATGTTTCCATGCAAGCATATGGGCAAGTGATATGCAAATGAACACGCAAAGGATGAACTTGATGACACAAAAGAGGGCGGCTTGCTTGCTAGCATACCATGTCTTGCATGCCGATGCCGCTCACGGGGCGGGCCTTGACGGTCTCAAGAGTGGCGCAAAACTTGTTGCACTCTTGTTGGATCATCCTCCACCGCTTGAAAATAGAGACCCACCCGCGCGTGCTCACAAATTGGTAAGGTGGAAACTTGTTGCGCTCATGAAACTCTCGGTGGACACGGATCCAAAAGGTTGAATGCTTTTGCTCGACACCCGTCTTGGGGTCTTGTCCAATGTCACGCCAACACTCACAAAGAAGCTTGTCCTCGGCCACTGTGTACGCCTTTGTGCGCTTGCTCTTGCGCTTCGGCTTAGGATCGGCGGCTTGGTTGGCGAGCTCGTCCTCAAACAAAGGCTCCACTTCGATGTCGCATTCGTCCTCCTCCTCTAGCTCGTAGTCGTCCGGGAACTCGTGGTCGAGGGGGAAGCCGTCCAGGTCGACGCCGACCTGATCACGCATGAAGGCCGCCTGATCGGCATCATAGCCAGCAGCCGGCGTGAACGCCCTGCGGCCGTCCTGGCTTTGTGTCTCGTCGGGATCGTAGCCAGCGGCCGGCGCACCGCCCTCGAAGATGAGGTTCTGCATGTAGTCCTCGTCGACGGCGGACGGCATTTCCTCGAACAGGTTGAGGGCGTTCGAGAGCCCGCCGGCCGACGTCTGACGCGCGCGTTTCCTCTTGCCGCCGGATGACGAGCCACCGACCACCGGGATGGCGTTGAGGTCGATGGGCGCGGGCGCGGGCGTGGAAGGCACGACCACGCTCACGTCGGGCGAGCACTCCCCGGAGAGGCGGGAGGCCTGCGGGTAGACGTGGAAGCCGAGGATCGGGTTGCAAGCCGACGCGCGGGGCGAGTCGCGCAACACCATCCGAGGAAACGCCGACGAGCCGGTGCTGGCCGCGACGACGGCGGCTTGGATGAGGCTGTGTTGGCTAGGGTTTAACCCTAGCATGTAGAGCGCCTCCCTCGTCGACGCCGCGATGCGGGCGTTGGTGACCTTCTTCTGCGCCGCGGCGAGGACGACGGCCTGCGCGACGGCCTCACCCCTCGCGTCCGCGGCGTGCCTCCGGACCTTTCTCTCGGCCGACTCCCTTGCCTGCTCTTCGGGCGTCAGCACCTTCTTCGGCTTGGTCGCGGCGACGGTCTTGCGCGGGGCACGAGGCTTGCCTTTCCCGACGGGGGCGGCGGCGCCAGACGAGGCGAGGGAGGCGAGGCCGACGGCGGCGTCGAGGTCGATGGCGTCCTCCATGGCTGGTTGGGGGCGGGAGCGCACGCGGGTGGGAGTATTTTTGGGGAAAATGGGGGGAAATGGAGGGCCCGTGTAGAGGAGTAGGCGCGCGCGCGTCCGTCTCATGTCCGTGCCGACGCAAATCCGGCTAAAAAATGGGTTGGGAATGGGTCGCCCGCGGACGAAAAACGGACGCCCGTCCGTTTGGGTCGGCACGTTGCGCCGACTTTTCTGTCCGTGCCGACTCAAACGGACGGCGGCGGACGAAATGGGTCGTCCCATTGAAGTTGCTCTAACCACCATGATAAGATGCACTTGGATTGCATTCCAAATCAAACAATTGAACCCCATTGAAGTTGCTCTAACCACCATGATAAGATGCACTTGGATTGCATTCCAAATCAAACAATTGAACTAAAACCCTGTGGTGTCAGCTCATCCAAGCTCCACATAGCTTCATAAACTTTTGGTTTAATATCAAAAGAAATAAAAACAGATAACTTCATAAACTTTTGGTTTAATATCAAAAGAAAAATAAAAACAGAGGTGTTTTTGTTTTAAAAAGCCATGGGGCCAATTAATCACATAGCCTTTATGTACAATCGCCACTGAGTGACGCCAATAATTTGTTGCCTGGCATGAGCTAAAAACAAGAACGAGTCCTTGGAACTTGTTTGAAACATCCACATACAAAAGTGTGTGATGCCAAGCAAAGGAAGCCACCCCACCTAAGAACCACACCAACAGAACCTAAAGGCAGGCATCCACACCTCTTGATCCAACCAAAAGCACACAAAGTGGAGTAGCACATAGACAGCACAAGCACAGAAGAGATAAAGAAAGGCATATGAATGTATCCACTGAGTCTATGATGAACTCTGTCCTAGGTGCAGGTGGTGACACTCATGCTTGCCACTCCTTTTCCCTCCTCCTTATCCTTCCCAATGTGGCAACCCATTTTCCCTCCTCCTTATCCTTCCTAATGTGGTAACATGGGTTACTCGGATCAACGAAAAAAATAGCGCGCTATTTTGACACGTCGCTATAGCGTATCAGCAAGGGCCACGTTACGTTTTAGCTAATTGGCTCACTACGGTGCTATTTGTGCTATAGGGCACTATTTCGACGCTAAATGAAATAACGTTGTTGCGTTGTTGCGTGTGCCACACAGCGGCCCATCACATCGCCGCATGGGCCCAACTCACTCCCACTCCCTCTCAGACGCAATCCATACAACAGCCCATATAGCAACGCATACAACCTAACCTAGCAGACTCGTCATAAGTTTCCCACCAACTTGTGATTGACGGCGGCGTTCGTGACTCGTGAGCGAAGGCGGCGGCGGCGGTGTTGTTCGTGGCTCGTGAGCGGCAGCGGCTTCTCTTCATCCCGCCTCCAAGTAGCAGCGCCGGCGCTGTTCGTGACTCGTGAACGAAGGCAGCGGCGTTTCGTGAAAGGTATCGGCTTCTCTTCATCCCGTCTCCAAGTAGCAGGTCGGCCTCGTTCGTGACTCGTGAGCGAAGGTGGCGGCGGCGATGGTTCATGAGCAGTGGTCGCTTCTCTTCAACCCGTCTCCAAGTAGCGGCGGCGGCGGCGTTCGTGGCTCGTGAGCGAAGGTGGCGGTGGCGATGGTTCATGAGCAGTGGTCGATTCTCTTCATCCCGTCTCCAAGTAGCGGCGGCGGCGGCGTTCATGACTCGTGAGCGAAGGCGGCGGTTCGTGACTCGTGAGCGAAGGTGGTGGTTCGTGAGCGGTGGCAACTTCTCTTCGTCCCTTCACCAAGAAGCGGCGTCAGCTGCGTTTGTGACTCGTGAGCGAAGGAGGCGGCGGCGGCAGTTCGTGAGCGGCAGCGGTTTCTCTTCATCCAATCCCCAAGTAGCGGCGTCGGCGGCGGCGGTTCGTGAGCGATGGCGGCTTCTCTTCATCCTGTCTCCAAGTAGCGGTGTCGGCTACACCCCCAACTCAAGCAAGTCAGCCACCATGTGAGAGCAACCTCTCTTCATCCCATCTCCAAATAGCGGTGTCGGCCTCATTCCATTTTCGCCCCAAGTCCCCATCCTTGCAAATTAGGGAAGCCTTGAATTTTGTGATATATTTGACATGTTTATGCAAAACGCAATTTTCAAATATAGCACGCTATAACTTCTAGAGCATTGCTACGCGAACGATACATCATGGACGATTTTGGCACGCCGTCACATACCAGCCTAGAGAAGGGCGGCGCTAAATCTTGTAGCACGCTATTTTTTTCATTGGTTCAGATGTTTGTGCTCCGTTATTCTCGGAGGAGGCGATGACACATCTATTCAAGGAAAGTTCTGAACCCCAGCACACACAAAAAGGTTGCTGCTTTTCTACTTGTACAGTAGATACATACAAGTAGCACTATTGGTAGTGGTAGAAGTAACAGTAAACAGGTGGTGAGGTGAGTAGCTTAAGCCTAGCTGTCTTCTTGACAACTGAGCTCTCTTGGGGATGGTGTCAGGGAGGGCATGTGCCTGGTTGTTGCACTGTGTGTGTGTGTGAAGATGCAGTAGCTCTAGCAGCAGTAGAGGCATCCAAATCCATCCCCACTCGGCACTTTCTGTTCATTCCAGGCCTACTCAGGTGGGGCATGACATGAAGAAAAGTTAGCTCATTTGTGTGTGTGGTGTGTGGTGTGCACTGGGTTATTGTGAGTCTTGTCCTCCTTATCTGGTTGCCCTCCTTTGCTGATTTCCTGAGGCCCTCATCCTCTCTCTCCCAAGTGCCTGCCAGGCCAGGCAGAGGGATACACCAAGGCCAAGCAGACAAAGATTCTTCAGCAAAAAGGAGACACCAGTAAGATTCTTGATCGATCTCCCTTTCCATTGCACACAGTACCACAGTACACCTAGGGGTGGCATGAGCAGTTCTTTCCTCTTCTTTCCCCTCTAGTAGACGGGTAAAAAGGGGTCCTCCTCCCCCACAGGAAAAGCAGCTGACTTGATGTGGTATAGGTTCTCCCCCTCCCTCCCCTCCCTCCCTCCCTCCGCCGTCCCGTCCCAAAGGGGTTTGATTTGATTTGATCCGTGTGGAGAGTGGCGCAGAGGCAACGTGGAGCAAATAATGCAGCCCTGAGGTGGTACTATCAGTACTCCAGTAGTCCAGTAGTGGTAGTTTTTCTCTGGGCTTGGGGGGTGCTGCTGCTGGTGGTGGTGAAAGATCTTGATTGGGGCGAGCGAGACCGGGGTGGTTGTCATGATGCGGCGTAGGGTCCAGCGCCGGGGTGGTTGCTGATGCCGTGATTGGGTTTGGTTTCTTTCAAGGTGATATACTAGATCTCATCTCATCGCCCAGGGATTTGATTTGAGGGGGAGGCCAGCGAACCTTGTGCCGAGGGCCTGACGCAGCAGAGCTTCTCCGGTTGATGGGGCCGCCTGCTCCGCCAACGTCGTCGCCGGCACGGCTCGCCGGGGAGCTCCGTGCTTGCTCTCTGGCGCGCTGCTGATCGGGGAGGGAGGGAGGGAGGAGGAGGAACTCTGCTGCCTTTCCTGTAGTTTTCCTGGGGAGGGAGGGAGGAGGAAGAAGGTGGAAGGGGAGATACTGCAACTTGATCTTTGGTCCCTCATCAAGGTACTTGTGTGTTTCCCTTTTTTGTCTCTCTTGCTGCTGGGGAAATGGAATGATGAATTGATGATCTTCTTGCCATAACTAACTGACGATTCCACTTGTGTGAAGAAAGGTACTCTGCATACTCTCTGTTGCGCAGTGGTACATGGCATTCACTCATTCATCTGATGATACTAGCATCTTTGTGTACCTCTTCTCTCTTACTCTCAGTGCTCATATGTGTTCTAAGCTGTTCATCATCATTGACTTTTCCAAGTGCAAAAAAAAATGGTTCTGATTTGCAAGCTTGCTAATTCTGCTCCTCACCTCTTCGTGTCCCATTTTGTTGCTTCAGTGGCAGCAGCTTTGCCGCGCGAGTAGGAGGAGGAGCACCGGAGATCTTCGGCTCTGGCATGGGCTCGTTTGGGATGGAGTGGAACCAGAGGAGCTCGGTGCTGTGGGACTGGGAGAATTTCCCGCCGATAGGCGAGAACCCCAAGAACGCGATGCAGGCCGATCCAAGATTTGCCGCCGTTGCGGCTACCATGGGGAACGAACCGCTCCATTCTTCTGGCGGCAGCGGCACCTTCTCTTCCAGCTCAGAGATGGGGTATGGCTCTTCCAAGAGCTCCATGTCCGCGTCGATCGATTCTTCGAACAGGGCTGGGAACAACATGGAGTTCAGATTTGCGCCCGTCAAAAACCCTGATAGGAACACGAGCAAGAACACCGAGCTGGGTAAAGTTGATAACACGAGAACTGGAACATCTCCGTCGCCTGTGGTGGCAGTGAGCAGTGGAGAGCCGGTGATCGGCCTGAAGCTTGGCAAGAGAACTTACTTCGAGGATGTCTGTGGAGGGCAGAGTGTCAAGAGCTCGCCACCGGGTGCTGCGAGTGCGCCAAACAAATCTCCTGCTTTGGGCAAGAAGGCAAAGGCGGAGCAACAGAAGCCAAACTCATACTGTCAGGTTGAAGGCTGCAAAGCCGATCTCTCTTCTGTTAAAGATTACCATCGGAAGCACAGAGTCTGTGAACTTCACTCTAAGGCTCCCAAAGTTGTTGTCGCTGGTCTGGAGCGACGCTTTTGCCAACAGTGCAGCCGGTGAGATGCTTTATATTGCACAAACAGTGGCATCCTTGAGCACAAAAAAAAAAAGAACCCGTTGTTCTGATCTGTTTCTTTCTCTTCTTTTGTTTTCCACTTGATTCTAGGTTTCATGCTTTAGCTGAGTTTGACCAGAAAAAGCGAAGCTGCCGTAGGCGTCTCAATGATCATAATTCCCGCAGGCGGAAGCCACAGCCAGAAGCAATTTCTTTCAGTTCATCAAGGATGTCTACGATGTTTTATGGTAGGGTACTAGGCTTGTATTTGCCTTATGTTTTGTGAAATTCATGCGTTAAGTAAGATGCTTACATATGTCCTTCTAAAACAGCCACACATAGTCACGCCTACTCAGCGGCACAAAAAAATTACTAGGGTAGAGCATTTTTTTGTGTTTGAAATGGTCAATTTCTTTGTTGATTCAAATTTCCTCGCTAGTCATAATGTCAAAAAATTAGTCACAATTTCCGTAACTGTGATATCGGAAAGGCTCTTTGTGATCCTGGTGACTGCCATTTGTGAGGGTTTCTGTTGATAGGAACAATTTATGATGATTCCTGTTGATGGGAATTAATGAATAACAATTGTAGTTGTTCTTATTTTAAGGAGTTCTGCCCAATGTACTATTCATTTCACTTTAGATTACTCAAAATATTTTATCTGTTAATAATTATGTTATCGCGTCAATGGTATAGTGATTCAGAAAAGAAAAAACAAACACATAATTGTACAAACAAATTGAGGATTTAGAGTTATGGAAGCAGTTACACTTCTGATTTATGAACATTTTGTGCTAAAACTCTTGTAATTACTTGAACAGATGCAAGGCAACAGCCAAATTTCCTATTCGGTCAGGCTCCTTATGTTCAAATGAGAAGCTGTGGAAGTTCTTCATGGGATGACCCAGGAGGCTTCAAAGTTACACACACAAAAGCTCCTTGGTTAAAACCAACAACTGCTGCAGGTGTTCATGGGATACATTTATCTAGTCAGCAGATGCCGGACAATATTATGCCACATGGTGCACATCATGGTTTTGATGGGTTCATGGCATTCAAGGGAACTTGTACAAAGTTCCCTAATCAAGGTATTTCCCCGCTTATGAATGAATTTGCAAACGAAATGGTGAAAAAGTGACCATATAAAGGTCATCACTTACATGTAAACTCTTCTTCCTACAATTCCTAACTAAAACAAGAATAGATAAATGCACTTCTTCGTGTTTTTTCCACATAACCACTTCATGAAATTAGGATGTTTCTTCTAATTTGTAGCTGTTTGTTGGTTGTTCTTTCGAGTTAACATAACTGACATGAAGCTTTCTGCACTTTCTGAACATATAGCTGTATCATTTCAACATTTCATTAGGTAAGTTTAGTTTGCAACATGTGACTATACACATGGTCCTTATTTTTGTGATCCGAGGACCTGATTGCTAGGTCACATTCTTCTCCATGTTTTATCTTTTCAAGGAGCTCTAGTCACCTACCCTTATTTTAGCAACCTCTGGTTAATCATGCTCTTTTCACTGAATTTGCTTCCTCGTAGATGATTGTACTTCCTGACCTGCAGTTATCCACAATCTTTGATCTGAAATAGATCCACCTTAAGAAGAGCTGTCAGCCTGTCCTCTTAGTACTGATTTGATTCTGACAATTACCAGAAACTATGATTAGTAGTACCATTTGAGACTATATCTTTGGGTCCGGAAGAGACTGTGGATTACCTTATTTGTCATAATCTGGCATGATTGAGTTGCTCGGATGAATTTTTAATAGTGCTTTGTTTTTGTTTTTTATACCGGAAAGTTGTTGATAATGAGGCACATGCAGGCAAGCCTTGGGGCCAGAATAAATTAAAAAAAATAGTCTGTTATAGAATCATGAAAAATTTGGTTTCATCTTTACTAGTAAAGTAATGATAACTTCAGAACTGATTGAGATTTTCCATTGCACAGTAACTCTGCATCTGTGGCGAATATATTCTTAAGTATGTTTAGGCACTCCAAAGAATCTTTTCCTTGGTGATGAACATTAACACTAAAAGTTGTTCTACTTGTTTATCCTTCCAGGTGTCCAAGCTTCTGCTGTTGCTTCCGACTCCAGTGGAGCCCCGGATCTTCAGCATGCTCTCTCTCTTCTGTCAAGCAACCCAGTGGGTGCTGCCAACCTCCAGCCAAGTCCCCAGATGCACTCTGGGGTGGCAGCCATTGCCGGCGCCCCCAACCCCGCGATGCACGCGCTGGGATCATCGACGGGGCTCTGGCTAGACGGCGGCCAGCCCCTCGATGATCACCCACGGTTCCAGGTCTTCGAGCGCTTGGGGGACCATGACAGTGAGCTCCAGCTCCCAAAGCCTTCCTACGACCATGCCTCGCACTTCGACCGGATGCACTGATGATGGCTCCGGTCCACTGGGTGCGTGATTTTGTCACGCGATCAACGCCGTTTCTTCGGCCTGAAACTCGGAATGCTGAATTTACTTTGCTTTGACGCCGTTGCCTGCCTAGAGGCCTATGGTTTTGGCAATGCCTAGAATAAAGGCGCACACAAACAGACTTAGGATCAAATCGACCCAGTTGTGTTGCCATGGAGAAAGATTTTGATCCGTCATCAGCCATTTGTCTGAATAATTCTGAACTTGCTATGTTTCTGAATGGCTTCTTCAACTGTAACTGATCATGGTTTTAAATTCTTGATGATGACATCACATGGCAGTAGCGGTGGCCCATGGCACGGGGCCGGCAATGGCTGGGGCAGAGATCCAGTGACCATGGCATAACATGGCCGGGCACTGTGCATCATCCCCGTAGCGCCCGGCACTGTTCATGCACTGTCGTGTGGGTACCGTTCCTGTCGATCCGTCCGTTGATTTTAAATCGGACGAGGCGGGCATGCCACAATTACTGCCCCTAAAGCCTAAGGCAGTAGGTCTAAAAACATGAGCACAGGAGACTGGCAGGTATGGCCAGTCAAGACTGCAGGCATCAGGTGAAAAATGAACTGCATGTTTGGGAAAAGAAAGGAACATGCACATAAGCATCTTGGTATCATCTTTTCAGGGACTTCTTATATTCCATAATTATACACCAACCATTTGTTTGGACTCTGATAGTGTACAATAATATTGCAAGTACAGTTCCTTCCTGTGCCTACCATTTTTCTGCCTTGAGAAGGTATGTACGTACCAGTATGTATGGATTTTCAGTTGCAGATAGTGTGACCTGCACTGCTGCACTTCTGACTCGGATCAGCAGCTAGGCATTGCCATGTCCCTCAGGCGATCCTCTGCCAAGGACACGGCAGCGGTACTCACCGAGCGCCCAGATAGGGAAGATGTTCCGATACTGGGAGTAGGTGATGGCGCAGTTTCTGGCGAAGATGCCGATGATCTCCTGTGGCACAAAATAGAAAAATACAGTACCATTCAACAGTCGTGAAAAAACACAGACAGAATAACAACTGAATACCGAATTGCCAGTTAATTGGTGTCTGGAATCTAGAACAGCAAACGATTTTGATAGTGATTCTCATGAGAGTGCCCTTACAAAAGTGTCACTGCTCGGTTCGTGGAATACTTACTTGCTGAGGGAACTCTCCATCCTCTAGCTGTAGGTTAATCAAAACCTTCGCTGCCCGGTGCAGAGGCCCTGGATCTCTCTCGGCCTGCTCCAACGAAAATTGAAGCCACGATGCGGATGAGCCAGGCACATACCTCAATAAGCAATGTCAAATCGAGGAGAAAAGGAAAATAAAACAAAATAGAAGAACCTGCCCAGCATCAATTAGGGCCAGCATGACCCAACTAGTGTTGACTACATGGGGCCGCCTTCCTTCAAGTTCGGTGTAAACCTATTTGCAGAAATTACAAAATGTTCAGATCAAACAAGTTCCTTTTGGCATACAAAATCAGAAGGATACATGTTTGATTTTGCTATGCTGGTTTGATTGATATATCGGAGCTTAACTTTTCTTTTGCTGCGCTGTATGTAATATATGTGTCATGTTAAAATGGAGGAATTGGCAAACTCTTTGGATGAACAGGATGCTTTTGAATGCATAAACTCAAATTATAATTCTATGTGAATGAATGATTAATTTTATCTCAAGTTAGTGTTCTTCGTGTTAATTCTTATATATTAAGACCCGCATATGATATTTTCTTTCCTTTTGGGAAATAGAGGACATCATGTACAAGGGATATTATTGCTTGTAAATAGATCTCAACATCACTAACTAAGTCTGAGCCGACAGTATATTTGGGGTTCATACTTATGATCAATATAGGACCGATCTGTTTCCAGGTTATACGGACATCCATCAACAGGCATTACCCAGGAAGAATTGAATGTACCTTATCCTTGCATGACAAATAGCTTTCTCCCCAGCCACCAGAGGGAACCTCTTTCGACAACAAGAAGTCGCAGGCCTTCCTGATAGCAGGACAGTTCTTGAATGTCCTTCCAGCAGCGACCAATCCCCTCACTGCAGACCACGTCCCATGGGTGAAACAAATACCCCAGGAGCCATACCTGTTGCGAATATAGAGAGCAATGAGCAATAATAGCACCAGTTTCTGTGTTTGAGTGGACACGCCAAAAGCACGGAAAGCTGCGTGTGTATCGGACATATTCTTTTATTCTGAAATGGAGTTTTTGAACACTAACCATGAGCCGTCACTCCTTTGAATACTCACAATGAAGTTGTGAGCTTCATGGATACATTTGTCAATCTCCTCCCTTCGATGCTCAGGGTAGTGCTTTCTGAATGCAGCCAGGGCCTGGATCACTGCCGAAGTACATTCAACAACACTGCCAGTCGAGTTTAAGTACATCTCAGTTCAGTTTCTCTTAAAAATAACAAATCAGCATAGGGTTGTCACATCTTACGGGTGATCAATCATTATGTCCTCAAAGATCTCAGAAGGATTGAGAAACTGAACAATTTGAGAAACATGTAAAGTTGTAAAACACTATTTACAAAAAGCTAAATGTGTAGAGTCCTCATTACAGTTGTAACTCAAACAAATTCACCACTCACCTCCAGCCAAGCATAAGATCTGGTGAGTTCATACGATGCAAAGCCGCCATTTCCATTCTGTAAAAAACAATCTAGCTGACATTAATTAGTTTGAGAAAATTTAACCTAACACATATGCAAAAAAAAAAAGAAACATACTAGAATTTATAAGAGCATAAGAGAACTATTGACCCCTATGAGTAGCTTTTAGACGTTTGAAAAGGGCTATGCATACCATCCAAGAAAGCAGACAATTGACAGCATCATAAAGTCTATGGGCTTCTATTGATACGCCAACCATTTTCGGAGAAATCTTTGACAACAACAATGAGGCCTGATGAAAGAAAGAAGGAATTGCAACAATTTGAACAGTTCAACAACAATTCAAACGAAGACCACAACACCACAAAAGAATATACTGCACTTGAGAGTTGTGAAGGTTATTATGTGCATTAAAGAAAGTCCCTATTTCCAAGGGGCTGGAAGAAAAAAATGCTAAAACTTAAAAGAAAGCATATCCTTCTAGGTAAGAAAAATCATTCACCTGTTAACTACATTCCAAAATAAATGTCATTTTGGACAGCGACAATGTCTCCAACACACGCCTTTGACCGTATCTTTTTTAGTTATGTTAGTAAATAATGGACGAGAACATAACATTCTGGAATTACTCTGTTAATATTATTTTCAAGTGGAAAAGATCAAATACATTTGAAAGTTAGTGGTCAAAGTTCTAAAAGTTTATCTGCATAGGCTAATAGGCGATATCAACTTTGGAATGGTGGCAATACCTTTAATCCTACTGCAGTGCAATCTGATACAGGCCACATATGATCGGCGGTAGAAAAGGTCCATGCACCTTTAGATATATGACGATACCAGTCACTCAAATCTCCATGGCAGTCGTGAAGAACCTTTCACAGAACAAATAACAGAAACGGAGTCAAACAATGACCTAGTTTGGCCAGGAAATTAAGTATAAAAAGTTTACCTGTGAATTTTTTATGTAGTCATGGGCTAGTTTAAGAGTAGGACAGAACTCTTCTGTGAGTTCCGTAGCCAGTATAGCTTCAACTGTGAAAGCTGTGTCCCAAAGTTGGCTTCCATTATAACCCTACGGTGACAGGACCATTTCACTGGTATTATATTAGCATAGCAAGCCAAAAGAAAAGATTAACTATATCTTAGTATCTCTCCAGATTCCAGAATAGTGTTACATGTTTGAAGATGGTGTGCCTGAACCAAATTACTAAATGACAAAAATAGACACCGTGCTAACTGATAATGTAAAGTAACTCCAGTGCTATTTAACTAAGTTAAGTGCACATGTGAAGCTATGGGGTCAATGACAACATAAAGAATAACCTGCATCTTCATGCCATCTTCAGCAATCCACAAGTAATCATAGATCCTTGGAATATGAAGTTTGAATTCCTCTGAGTTAGGATCTTCTATCCAGCAACAAAGCATATTCAGTACCTGCACTTATTTTTTTACATTTTTCACAATGATCAACTGAAAACAGGAATTGTCAAAAGAGAAAAGGAACAAAAATAAATAACCGCATGCCCTTTTTCTAGAAACCGGCAGATTTTAAATATACCTTCCCTACAGCACCACTGCAAACATATTGGGTGTTCTCATCTTCGTAATGAATATGTTGCATGGCATTTTTCAAAGCTTTTTCCCTCAGTTTGCTTCCAGGCCAACGCGACAGAACTGGCTCAACAAATTTGTGAAGAGTGGTCCATAAGATATCTTGTCCCAGTGGATGAGGACAGTACAGGTCCTCCTACAGTAAATTATAATAAAACATGTTAAACAATAATTTATAATTATATCCTGCATGGAGATCTCTACCTAAAGTAAAAAATGTGTGATACTGACACAGGAACCATGTCTGTGTACAGATCAAAAATCATGCAGAGCAGAAACTTCTCAATGGCATGATAACATGAAGTTACTTTATTGTGTTACTGGTTTGGCACGTGCACGATGAAACAAATTCCAACAAACCTTGGCACATTGGTTGCGAGCCTTGTCCCAATCTATCTCATCATAGGGCACTTTATAGAGCTCCTTCCGCAGGTTCAGTACAATTGGTGTAATTGGGCCGACAAATCTCTTCCCATATATGTAAGACATGGGAAAGTATACCATTCGGCAATGGGACCACATGCGCCCTGTGTGTGATGCAGAATATTTTAGCAAAGATAATAAGGTAAGAAATTATGATAATATATACTCCCTCCGTCCCAAAATAAGTGTCTCAACTTTGTACTAGCTTTAGTACAAAGTTGTACTAAGCTAGAGACACTTATTTTGGGACAGAGGGAGTACAACTTTAGACTATGATAATATATACTCCCTCCGTCCGAAAATATTAGTACAACTTTGTACTAAAGTTGTACTAAATCAAAGACACTTGTTTTGGGACGGAGGGAGTACTAATAAATGTGAACACATCAAACAGAGAAGGGTATAATAAAATTATTGCCTTCTGACAAAGATTGTGATGATACAAAACGATTTTTGTTCTGCCGCAAAAAAGAAAATGGTTTTGTTGCCAACCTGTCAAATAAACTTTCCCAGGGTATACTTGCAGTATATTCTACTTGATCATCTGCACTAACAGTCAAACAAGCATTCCATGCAGTTTATATTGTTAGGAATATGCAACTTGTATTCCCATGAGGCCATAGGCCGATATATATACATGTACAGGTGTGGAACATATGCAGGAAACCCCTTATACAACGGGATAAATACAAAGGGGTACATGACTTATATTATAACTCTTAACACCCCCCTCAAACTCATGGTGGATGAACAACACTGAGTTTGGAGAGATAAAAGCCATGTTGTGCTCTAGTCTGGGCCTTCGTCAGGAAATCCGCCAACTGTAACTCAGAAAGCACATACTGAAGAGCAATAACCTGATCCTGCACACCAGCGCGCACATAGAAAGCATCAACACCAATATGCTTCGTGAGCTCATGCTTCACAGGATCGCGCGCAATGCTAATAGCACCTGTACTGTCAGATAAGAGCAGAGTCGGTGTAGTGACAGAAACACCAAAATCCTGAAGTAACCACCGTAACCAAGTCACCTCTGCCGTCAAAAGAGCCATTGCTCGCAACTCAGCCTCGGCACTCGAACGGGAAACTGCAATCTGTTTCTTCATCTTCCAGGCAATGAGAGAACCACCAAGAAAAACACAGTAAGCAGAAAGTGAACGACGATCTGAAGGATCACTAGCCCACGTAGCATCCGAATAGGGTTGAAGCTGTAAAGAACTGGAGCGAGGAAAGAATAGACGGTGAGAGATCGTGCCCCGAAGATATCAAAGAACACGAAGGAGATGACTATAGTGAACCGATGTGGGAGCAGAGACGAACTGACTCAGAATATGAACCGGATAAGAGATGTCCGGACGAGTGACAGCTAGATAGACAAGACTGCCAACAAGATGACGATAACGCGTCGGGTCAGGGAGAGGATCACCATCAGTAGCACGGAGGTGAAGATTGAGCTCCATAGGAGTCTCAACAATGCGCTCGTCAGTAAGAGCAGCACGAGCAAGAAGATCCTGGATATACTTTTCCTGGGATATAAAAAAGCCATCAGAGGTAGAAGAGACTTCAATCCCAAGAAAGTAGCGAAGAGGTCCAAGATCAGACATAAGAAACTGCTCAATAAGACGAGTCTTTACAAAGGCACTATACTCGGGGTCATCCCCAGTGATGATCATGTCATCAACATAGAGAAGAAGAAGAGTCCGACCACGAGGAGAAAGGTGAATAAACAATGCTGGATCATGAGCACTTGCTGAAAAACCAGCGGCAGTGACCACAGAGGCAAAACGCTCAAACCAGGCACGGGGGGCTTGCTTAAGGCCATAGAGAGAGCGACGAAGACGACATACCATGCCATCAGGAACAGAATACCCATGTGGTGGCTGCATGTACACCTCCTCACGCAGCTCACCATTAAGAAAGGCATTCTTAACATCAAGTTGAGAGATAGACCAGTGGCGTGCAGAGGCAACGGCAAGAAGTGTACGAACAGTGGCCATATGGGCCACAGGAGCAAAAGTCTCGTCATAATCACGACCATGCTCCTGCTGAAAACCACAAGCCACAAGACGAGCTTTGTGACGCTCAAGAGAACCATCGGAGCGAGTCTTAACCTTGTAGACCCACTTACAAGTGATGGGACGGACTCCGGGAGGAAGAGAAACAAGATCCCAGGTACTAGTGCGTTCAAGAGCAGCAATCTCCTCTGCCATCGCAAACTACCATTCAGGATGAACAACAGCCTGACGATAAGAAGTCGGCTCAAGAACAGCAGCACCAGCGGTGGGAAATCCAAAGCGATCAATAGACGGACGAGGACGAGAACGCAAGCCATAAGTAGGCTGAGAGGAAGATGACGACTCATCCACAGAGGCATCCATAGGTCGTGAACGACGAGTGTAATGCTGAGGAAAAGATGGAACAATAGAAGGAGGAATCGCCAAGGTAGAATCGGGGGGTGGCGACGAAGAAGTCACCGGAGATGAAGGTGTAGAATCCGGTGACATGCTAGGCGAGGAGACCGAGGAAGATGGTGGCTGCAAATCGACTGGAGGTGGAGAAGCACAGGGAGTGGAACGAAGAGGCATAGGCTCGACGGGGGTGATAGGTGAGTCAGTAAAAGTGAGGAAAGAGATATCCTCCACTGAAAAAGTCGAGGAAGATGGGCGTGGGTAGAAGGGACGAGACTCATCAAAAGTCACATCTCGAGAGATACGCATCCGACGACCGATAGGATCCCAACAACGATAGCCCTTATGCTCATCACTGTAGCCTAAGAAGACACACTCAACAGACTGAGCGGTCAGTTTGGTGCGTTCGCGAGGGGCAAGAAGAACATAGCAAACACAACCAAACAAGCGAAGCATCGAATAAGCGGGAGAACGATCAAAAAGACGCTCGAAAGGAACACCACCCTGTAGAGCAGCGAAAGGCTGTATATTGATAAGATAGGTGGAGGTGGAGACGGCCTCAGCCCAAAAATGAGGCGGGAGAGAGGCAGCAATCATCAATGCACGAGCCGTCTCAAGAAGATGTCGATGCTTTCGCTCAGCCACACCATTCTGAGCATGAGCACCAGGACAAGAGAATTGAGAAAGAGTTCCTTGCTCGGCAAAAACACCGCGCAACATCTTAGAGATATACTCGCCAGCAGAGTCAGCACGAAAAACACGAATGGGTGAAGAGAACTGAGTATGAACCATGGCAGCAAAACGCTTATAAATAGACAACACCTCACTACGAGAAGTCATGAAATAAAGCCATGTGTAACGAGAGAAATCATCTATGAAAATAGTATTTATGACCACCTTTCGAAGCGAAAGGAGCCGGACCCCATACATCAGAATGGACTAAATCGAAAGGACGCTTAGACACTGACTCACTATGTGAATATGGTAATTGAATCTGCTTGCCAAGACGACAACCCTGACACTCTAAAGAGACATCTCCTGAGACAGACCCCAGAAGACCTCGACGAACTAAACACGACAACTGAGAACCACACAGATGACCAAGTCAATGATGCCACTGCTTGAAGGAACCAGTAACGGAGGCGACTGAAGCGGAGGAACTGGCGATGGTGGTGGCAGCGGAAGGAACATGAAGCTAGTCCAACTCCCAAAGACCCTGAGAATCACGGCGGCGAGGGCCAGCCCCAACCAAAGTGTGTGTGCGACGGTCCTGGACAGAACAAGAGTCAACGTCAAGGATGACGCGACAACCAGAATCAGTAAGTTGACCAGCAGAAAACAGATTCATGGTAAGTCGAGGAACATGAGCAACATCAGGAACAGAATAAGGAGTGGTAAGATTGCCTCTACTAGCAACAGAAAGTGGAGTACCATCAGCAGTGAAGACATGAACAGGAGAATCCAGTGATCGAAGAGAGGACAAAGTGGAAAAATGAGAAGACATATGAAAAGAAGCTCCAGAGTCCAGAACCCATGGGGATGTACCTGACTGTGTAGAGGGCGGTTGCTTAGTGCGGGAAGCATCAGTCACAGAACCAGCAGTACCCGTCGAGGAAGAACCTGAAGCCGCGAGCAGACGCTTAAGTCTCAGAATATCCTGCTCAGTCAAAGCAATGGCTGAAGCTGTCAAGGTAGATGACAAAGTCCCTGAAGATGATGATCGCGCCTTGCGCAGGTGTTTCCTCTTCGTGTAGCACTGGGACTCAATATGACCATCATTGTTGCAGTAATCGCAATGTGAACGGGGGCGACCTGAGCCTCCAGAAGGAGTGGGCAAGAGCGGCGGAGCACTCGAGCGAGAAGGGGTCGGTGCAGCAGGTGGCGTGGAAGAAGACCGAGTAGCGAGCACAGAGGGAACCTCCAGCAAACTAGCACCACGTAAGCGAGTCTCCTCCGCACGAATCTCAGAAAGCGCCTCCATGAGAGAAATACGGCCACGAGCAAACAACTGAGCACGCCGGGGCTCAAACTCCTTACGGAACCGAGACAGGAACTCGTAGACGCGATGAAACTCCAAATTGGCCTGGATAGCCTGGCAACAGGGGCAAGTACGACAACCAGCACTGCGGAGAGAATCAAGCTGGCGCCAGATAGCAGAACTCTGTGCATAGAAATCATAAACAGTAGAGTCACCCTGCTGAAGAGCATGCTCCTGACGAACCACAGAAAGGTATAAGGCATCACCAGAGGGCTCATAGCGCTGACGAAGACGGGTCCACATCTCAAAGACAGTAGGAAGACCCAGAAACTCAGAAGCAAACTGAGGCAGAACACTAGCAGTGAGAACAGCTGCAGCACAAGCATCATCATCAAGCCACTGGGTGTAAACAGACAGAGCACCATGATACGTCTGAAGAGCCTCCTCATAAGTCAAAACCCTCTCATCATAAGCACGATCAGCAGCCTCATCAGCAAGCTTAGCCGCATCCTTGGCGGCCTGATTAGCATCCGTAGGAAGAACCAGTGGAGTCGGCGGAGTAGGGGCAACCGGAGGAACCGGACGTGGCGGACAGCAGACCTCGCCAGAAAGAACACCCCAGAGACGGATGCCACGCATGTGAATGCGCATGAAGCCAGTAAACTCGGTGTAGTTAGTACCATCAAAGATCACCGGACAGCGAGGGACATCAACATAGCCCGATGCAGCAGACTTTTTTTTTTATCAAGGGGCAGCTGGCAGTCGGCGGCTGAAGAAACGCAGGGACCAGGGCTGGCGGGATCAGGCCCTGTCAGTTAGCTTCCCTTGTATGCTGCTTTGAGACGTTTGGGTTTTGATTTGGTGGTGACGGGCAGCTTGACGAAGGCGTTGGCGCTGGATTGCGAGATGGTCGGGGTTGGGGCCGCTGGCAGCAAGAGCGCCCTCGCCAGGGCCGAGCGGGCAGGCCGGCTGCCAAGCGGGACGAGCGGGCCGGCTGGGGAGCGAGGCCGGATGAGGATCGATCCGATCGAAGACTCCACGAGATCGAGGGGGGCTTCGATCGGGAGCGAGACGAGCCGGACTAGATCGATCCGATACGGGAGACTCCGGGAGATCGAGGGAGAGCTTCGATCGGGAGCCAGACGAGCGGGAACAGGAGATCGAGGCCGGCGGCTTCGATCGACGGATCAATAGCACGAGTTGCAGCGTGCAAAAAATTGACCTAGCTCTAATACCATGTTAGGAATATGCAACTTGTATTCCCGTGAGGCCATAGGCCGATATATATACATGTACAGGTGTGGAACATATGCAGGAAACCCCTTATACAACGGGATAAATACAAAGGGGTACATGACTTATATTATAACTCTAACATATATGATAAATTTTGCTAGCGTTGAGTTATTAGTCATTATGATAAAATTTCTAGATAACTAAATACAAGCCAAAAGAGAAAGCGAGAAGGTTTTAAGGAGGAAATAAACCTGGATGAAATGGGAGGCAGTATGGTAGTAACCATAGTTCTGGAAGCAATGGATTGTTACCAGACCAGTCAAATACACCAAGAACCTTAAGAAAGTAGAGACATCAGAAGACCTCTCTGGGTTTCAAACAAGTACAATTGTAACAAGACCAAAGCAGATAACAGAAAAGAAAACAGTGCATAACCTCCGTACCGAAAGCCAAAACTTTCCCCATGATGTTGTAAAGGTTGCTCCTCCATGATCCAAAATCCAATTCTGAGCTAACTGAATGGCTCCATCTTCACTATTTGATCCTTCTCCAAGTAATCTCAAGGTAACATAGTTCAAGACAGAACCGAACATGGTGCTTGGGCCCTCAATGTGCAATCCCCAGCCACCATCTTTGTTCTGCACTTAAATTCACGAAGATTTCTCCCTTTATTTGAAAAGCATAAACAAAACTAGTATTGGCATATACATTAGGGTAGTAGTGAGATGTAATGCGGACAGAAGGAATGACATGAAACACACAGCATGTGGATAGCAAAGCCAGATTTTGTTTGCGTAAAAATATCAAGTTAAGAACGTTTTGTTTAGATGAATATTTCCTTGCCTGATGATTGTAGAGATACCGACGTATCTCCTTCTGATGCTCTGACGATAAGACAGTATTTAGAGCACCAGTCGAATGCAGTGCTATTACCTGAATAAAAAAAGGTGAGGGAACCAAATGGCCCACTTCTCTCGTATAGAAGTACAAAAAAAACAAAGGATAACACAGAATGAGATGCCGCAATATCTGCAATGCAGAAACCAAGTGAGAAAAGTGACGCTCAGCTGGTATGGAGACATACTTTTTTTCACATTTTTCTAAACAGGAACGCAGGATCTCTAACGGATCAATTGACAGAGGAGGGCAAAAGTTTACTGAAGAGTCAAGACCAAAAGGAAGTCACTGAAGGTCACTGGAAGCGAAGTACGAAAGCTCGGGAATTACAGAAGAAGCAGTAACTAACCAATCAAGAAGGCTTAGGCACTAGTTTTCCAAGAATTCCGAAACAAGGATACTAACAGTGTTCAGGAGCAACTTGTTCTGAAGTTAGCTGATATATATGATGAGATATGCTAGTGCAAGAACACATGCGAAGGCTATAATGAAGGAATCTTAATAAATTCACTGTTGTATATGAGCAAAAGGAACTACCAAGCCCGGCAGAAGGAACATAGGACCGGCGATATCCCCAGGCCAGTGTCCATCATGTGCTTGGAGAGTAGACAGCTGTCCAATTGCCCTCGTTAAAGAGGTCAAAACAGCTTCTTCGGTGACATCTTCATGCTCTTGGAGCTTGATACCAGGAGCGTCCAGCTTGGGAGCAGTCAACTCGGCGAACTGCCAAAGGTGCAAGTGTTTTGCAATGACATGCGAGTTATTTAAAGGCAAATCAACTCAGATTCGCAAAAAAAAAAAGGCAAATCAACTCCATGAAAACTGAGAACAAGAAACTAACGTATGTAGAAATTCGATAAAATCTACAACAATCTCAGTACATTAGAACATGTGTTCAACATATCTGCAACATTTCAGATCAAATTCATTATCATTCACAAATATGAAAAATACTGATAAATAGTTTACCAGGTATTTTCCCTTTGTTCATATATACCCCATCCGTTCCAAAATAGATGACCCATCTATTTTGGAACGGAGGGAGTATATGGCAAAACACATTGAAAGGCAACCCTAATTTTCTGCATGCCCTTCCATGGTATTAAAAAAAGTATCGGAGTAAAATAATTTTTTCACCCTATTTTCACGAAATTTGCAAGCCTGCGATCGATTTCACTTGCATTTCCTACTCCTAGTTTATTCCAACTAAGTTGAGACGGCAAATTGGCATTCCAGCGGATAAGTAAACAAGCTGAGACGGCAAGTTGCAAGGAGGGTTAGTAGATGGTTACGCGCTGGTGAGACAGACCCCCGAATCCGTGGAGGGGACCGTCCGCGGCGAGCACGTAGAGCCTTCTCCGGGGTTCGTCATTTCGCCGCCGCCGTGGGAGTGCAGAGCCGCGGCGGCTCCGGCCGGAGGTGGCAGCGGCAGCGGCAGCGGCAGCGGATGGGGGTACAGAGCTGGGCCGTGGGCTCCCCTCTACTCAGAATCTCTGATTCTACATCGCTCTCGTCCATGGCCGGCCCAGTCGGGCGTCTTGCGTTGCGCTGCGTGGTTTCCGTTACCGAGCTCCAGCGATTTATATACCCTTAAAAAACCCAAATAATGGTCTCAGTCGACGAAACGACTCCTTGGCGATCGATCGCGGGAGCGATCGATTCCGACCGCGCTCGTCGTTCCGCCTATTCCCTTTCCCTTTCTAGTCTTTTTTCTTTTCTAGAACGGTTCTGCTAATTCTCAGTCGACTGAGAATTAGTGAAGTCTCAGTCGATAGGATTAACCATACGATTCGATTGATCTGTATTTGTCGCTGATGTATTCCCGTTGTTCAAAACCTATTGGGCTTTCTCTATTTGAGCGGCTGGCAGCTGGCTGAGCCTTCCGCTACGTGGGCTGTGGGCTACGGTTTGTGCTCAGTCTCATTTTTCATTTTCTGTTTATTTATTTATTTCCTTAATAGGTATCCATGTAAATATTTTGTATTTTTTTCTTCTTTTTCTGTTATAGGCTTGTGTGTACAGAAAGAAGATACGCGTACTTAACTAGCTTTTTTCCTTCTTTATTATTTATTTTCTATTTTATATTTTTGTGTATTTGTTTTTATATGTTTTCTTTGTCTATTTTTTCTTCTATTTCTACTTTTTTCTATTTTTATCATTCATCTTTGGAAGATTTAATTTTTGTAGAAGATACATTTGACACGCATGAACAATTTTTATTCTCACTTGTTGTCTTTTCTTCATGTTTTTTGTTTTAATTTTATTTTGTCGGAGGGGGTGGTGGGAGACGGGGCAGGCCATTTTGCATGTCCGACACTAGGCATGCAACTGCAAGTGTCACCCCAGACTGCAACCTCATCTCTTCTCACCCAATCGCTACTGGACTTTTTTGTTTTCTCGGAGGGGGCGCTGGTAGAGGGGGAGGGCCAGTTGCAAGCCCGACAACAGCCACGCAACTGCAATGTCTCACCCGACCGCAACTGCATGTCTTCTATACCGACTGCAACTTGACTTTTTGTTCTGTCGGAGGGGGCGCTGGGAGAGGGGGCGGGCCAGTTGCAAGCCCGACAACAGCCCCGCAACTTCATGTCCCCCAACATGGTTGCAACTCAACTTTTATTTTTTGTAGGGGCATCGGGAGAGGGGGCATGACAAGTGCAAGCCCGACAACAGCCCCACAACTACAAGTGCCGCACCAGACCGCAACTACATGTCTCCCAACATGGTTGCAACTCAACTTTGTTCTGTCGGAGGGGGCATCGGGAGAGAGGGAGGGCCAGTTGCAAGCCCAACAACAGCCCCGCAACTACAAGTGTTGAACCCGACCGCAACTGCATGTCCCCCAACATGGTTGCAACTCGACTTTTGTTTTGTTGGAGGGGACGTCGGGAGAGGGGGTGGGCCAGTTGCAAGCCCGACAACAGCCCCGCAACTGCAAGTGTCGCACCCGACCGCAACTGCATGTTTTCTAATCCGACTGCAACTGGACTTTTTTGTTCTGTCGGAGGGGGCGGGCTAGTTGCAAGCCCGACAACGGCCCCGCAACTGCAAGTGTCGCACCCGACTACAACTGCATGTTTTCTAACCTGACCGCAATTGGACTTTTTTGTTCTATCGGAGGGGGCGGGCTAGTTGCAAGCCCGACAACAGCCCCGCAACTGCATGTCCCTATGGTTGCAACTCGACTTTTGTTTTGTTGGAGGGGGCGCCGGGAGAGGGGGCGAGCTAGTTGCAAGCCAGACAACATCCCTGCAACTGCAAGTGCCGCACCCGCCCGCAACCGCATGCCCCCCAACATGGTTGCAACTCGACTTTTGTTTTGTTGGAGGGGGCGCCGGGAGAGGGGGCGGACTAGTTGCAAGCCCAACAACAGCCCCGCAACTGCAAGTGCCGCACCCGACCGCAACTGCATGTCCTCCAATATGGTTGCAACTCGATTTTGTTTTGTCAGAGAGGGCGCCGGGAGAGGAGGCGGGCGAGTCAAATGACACGTGTACTCAAAGTGACACACATACGTACATATGTAACAAGATGACACACATAGACATGCTAATCCGTAGAGTACACTCTAGAGACCCATATCCATCCGTCTGCATGCACATGCATCTGTACGTGGGCATAGCTCTTTTCTTTTGAGCAAAACGTGGGCATATCTACGGGTGGTACCGTCCGTGACCGCAGAAGAAAAAGAAAGAAAAAGGCCCGGCCTAGTGACAACAGAAAGAGCTAGCAGCCCAAGTGCTAAGCCCAGAACAAACAAACAAGCAAGTAAAATGAAATAAGCCCAAGTGCTTAGCCGAGTCAACCCAGCAGAAATAGAACTAGTTAACGGGCCTAATCTACATGTGATGACGTCAGCCGACTGAGACGTAGACAGACCCTTTCTAGAAAGCCCAGCCGTCCTCCTATTCCCTTTCCCCTTTCCATCCCCTCCTCTACTGCAGCTGCCCTGCTGCCCCCTCCTTGGCGAGGCGCCTCACGAGCGCCGCGAGGTCAGCGCGGGAGCCGCGCCCGCACGAGCGCCGCGAGGGAGGTGGCCAATACGGCGAGGCGCCGCGCCCGCACGAGCGCCTTGAGGTCAAAGTGCAGCAGCGGCCAATACGGCGAGGCGCAGCGACCGCACGGGCTCCGCGAGGTCCAGGGGCGGAAGCAGCCAAATACGGCGAGCGGTTCCTGTCCGGCGACCATACGGCCTCCGCGGCGTGCTCGACCTTGCTCCTACGCCTCCTACCCGGGCTGGACCTCCCCCCGTGCGTCGTCCCCACCCGCATCACCAAGCTCCCCAACGGCGTCCGCGACTCCGCGTCGCCTCCGAGGATTTCCAGGTACTACCCACATCCCCCTCCCCTCTTCCTTCTGAGCTCACGAACACCCAGATTTGACAGGGAGCAGCACATGGATGGCGATTTTGGCAGCTCTGCTCTGATGATGCCGTCAGAGCACAGCTTGCTCGTTTTCAGCATGAGGAAGAAGATGATTTGACAGGGAGCAGCACAGCTTGCTTGTTTTGTTTCTCTGTAGCAAGTTATTCTATAAATACTGAACACTATGCAAGGAAATCAGCAGCTGCCATTTGTTCAAGAATGTACTAATTCTCTGAACATTGTTTTGTTTTTCTGTAGCAAGTTATTTCTATAAATACTGAATACTATGCAAGGAAACCAGCAGCTGCCATTGTTCAAGAATGTACTAATTCTCTGAACATTGTTTTGTTTTTATGTAGAAAGTTATTTCTATAAATACTGAACACTGCAAGGAAATCAGCAGCTTTCATTGTTAAGAGTATGAGCCAATTCTTTGAAAATCGTTTTATTTTTCTGTAGCAAATTATTTCTATGAATTCTGAACATTTGTGCAAAGAAACTGAGCTCTGAACATTATTCAAGCAACAGAGGTAGAGCACAATCTGTATATACATGAGCATTAAGCTAGAAGAATTCCTAATGTTACTGTGTCCCTTGTGTTTTTGGTTTTTTCTCTTCCATGCTGTAGCACAGAGTCCATAAGTTTCATTGTTGTTGATTTTTGGGCAGTTACATATTTAACTGCAACCTGTTTTCTTGTTTACGCTGATTTGTCAAAGATCAAACTACTTATCAGATAAAGACAACTCATTTTTAGCAGTTCACAATATTGTCGCTGTTTAGGGTCACCCTGTCTATCTTAGGGTAACGCGAGTCGAGGCGGACGTCGTCGCGGTAGCGACGACGGACGCCGAGACGAGCACGTGAGACCACGGGCACCCTGTCTATCTTAGGGTAACGCGAGTCGAGGCGGACGTCGTCGCGGTAGCGACGACGGACGCCGAGACGAGCACGTGACACCATTGCCACCCTGTCTATCTTAGGGTAACGCGAGTCGAGGCGGACGTCGTCGCGGTAGCGACGACGGACGCCGAGACGAGCACGTGACACCACTGCCACTCTGTCTATCTTAGGGTAACGCGAGTCGAGGCGGACGTCGTCGCGGTAGCGACGACGGACGCCGAGACGAGCACGTGACACCACTGCCACCCTGTCTATCTTAGGGTAACGCGAGTCGAGGCGGACGTCGTCGCGGTAGCGACGACGGACGCCGAGACGAGCACGTGAGACCACGGCCACCCTGTCTATCTTAGGGTAACGCGAGTCGAGGCGGACGTCGTCGCGGTAGCGACGACGGACGCCAAGACAAGCACGTGACACCACGGCCGCCCTGTCTATCTTAGGGTAACGCGAGTCGAGGCGGACGTCGTCGCGGTAGCGACGATGGACGCAGAGACGAGCACGTGACACCACGGCCACCCTGTCTATCTTAGGGTAACGCGAGTCGAGGCGGACGTCGTCGCGGTAGCGACGATGGACGCAGAGACGAGCACGTGACACCACGGCCACCCTGTCTATCTTAGGGTAACGCGAGTCGAGGCGGACGTCGTCGCGGTAGCGACGACGGACGCCGAGACGAGCACGTGACACCACTGCCACCCTGTCTTAGCGAAACGCGAGTCGAGGCGGACGTCGTCGCGGTAGCGACGACGGACGCCGAGACAAGCACGTGAGACCACTGCCACCCTGTCTTAGCTTAACGCGAGTCGAGGCGGTCGTCGTCGCGATAGCGACGACGGACGCCGAGACGAGCACGTGACACCACTGCCACCCTGTCTATCTTAGGGTAACGCGAGTCGAGGCGGATGTCGTCGCGATAGCGACGACGGACGCCGAGACGAGCATGTGACACCACTGCCACCCTGTCTTAGCGAAACGCGAGTCGAGGCGGACGTCGTCGCGGTAGCGACGGCGGACGCCGAGACAAGCACGTTGCACCATTGCCACCCTGTCTATCTTAGGGTAACGCGAGTCGAGCGCGACGTCATCGCGGTAGCGACGACGGACGCCGAGACAAGCACGTGACACCACAGCCACCCTGTCTATCTTAGGGTAACGCGAGTCGAGGCGGACGTCGTCGCGGTAGCGACGACGGACGCCGAGACGAGCACGTGACACCACGGCCACCCTGTCTATCTTAGGGTAACGCGAGTCGAGGCGGACGTCGTCGCGGTAGCGACGACGGACGCCGAGACGAGCACGTGACACCACTGCCACCCTGTCTATCTTAGGGTAACGCGAGTCGAGGCGGACGTCGTCGCGGTAGCGACAACGGACACCGAGACGAGCACGTGACACCACTGCCACCCTGTCTATCTTAGGGTAACGCGAGTCGAGGCGGAAGTCTTCGCGGTAGCGACGACGGACGCCGAGACGAGCACGTGACACCACTGCCACCCTGTCTATCTTAGCGTAACGCGAGTCGAGGCGGACGTCGTCGCGGTAGCAACGACGGACGCCGAGACGAGCACGTGAGACCACGGCCACCCTGTCTATCTTTGGGTAACGCGAGTCGAGGCGGACGTCGTCACGGTAGCGACGACGGACGCCGAGACGAGCACGTGACACCACTGCCACCCTGTCTTAGCGAAACGCGAGTCGAGGCGGACGTCGTCGCAGTAGCGACGACGGACGCCGAGACAAGCACGTGAGACCACTGCCACCCTGTCTTAGCGTAACGCGAGTCGAGGCGGGCGTCGTCGCGATAGCGACGACGGACGCCGAGACGAGCACGTGATACCACTGCCACCCTGTCTATCTTAGGGTAACGCGATTCGAGGCGGACGTCGTCGCGATAGCGACGACGGACGCCGAGACGAGCACGTGACACCACTGCCACCTGTCTTAGCGAAACGCGAGTCGAGGCGGACGTTGTCGCGGTAGCGATGGCGGACGCCGAGACAAGCACGTTGCACCATTGCCACCCTGTCTATCTTAGGGTAACGCGAGTCGAGGGCGACGTCGTCGCGGTAGCGACGACGGACGCCGAGACGAGCACGTGACACCACTGCCACCCTGTCTATCTTAGTGTAACGCGAGTCGAGGCGGACGTCGTCGCGGTAGCGACGACGGACGCCGAGACGAGCACGTGAGACCACGGCCACCCTGTCTATCTTAGGGTAACGCGAGTCGAGGCGGACGTCGTGGCGGTAGCGACGACGGACGCCAAGACGAGCACGTGACACCACGGCCACCTTGTCTATCTTAGGGTAACGCGAGTCGAGGCGGACGTCGTCGCGGTAGCGACGATGGACGCAGAGACGAGCACGTGACACCACGGCCACCCTGTCTATCTTTGGGTAACGCGAGTCGAGGCGGACGTCGTCGCGGTAGCGACGACGGACGCCGAGACGAGCACGTGACACCACTGCCACCCTGTCTTAGCGTAACACGAGTCGAGGCGGGCGTCGTCGCGATAGCGACGACGGACGCCGAGACGAGCACGTGATACCACTGCCACCCTGTCTATCTTAGGGTAACGCGAGTCGAGGCGGACGTTGTCGCGATAGCGACGACGGACGCCGAGACGAGCTAGTGATACCACTGCCACCCTGTCTATCTTAGGGTAACGCGAGTCGAGCCGGACGTCGTCGCGGTAGCGACGACGGACGCCAAGACGAGCACGTGACACCACGGGCACCCTATCTATCTTAGGGTAACGCGAGTCGAGGCGGACGTCGTCGCGGTAGCGACGACGGACGCCGAGACGAGCACGTGACACCACTGCCACCCTGTCTATCTTAGGGTAACGCGAGTCGAGGCGGACGTCGTCGCGGTAGTGACGACGGACGCCGAGACGAGCACGTGACACCACTGCCACTCTGTCTATCTTAGGGTAACGCGAGTCGAGGCGGACGTCGTCGCGGTAGCGACGACGGACGCCGAGACGAGCACGTGACACCACTGCCACCCTGTCTATCTTAGGGTAACGCGAGTCGAGGCGGACGTCGTCGCGGTAGCGACGACGGACGCCGAGACGAGCACGTGAGACCACGGCCACCCTGTCTATCTTAGGGTAACGCGAGTCGAGGCGGACGTCGTCGCGATAGCGACAACGGACGCCGAGACGAGCACGTGATACCACTGCCACCCTGTCTATCTTAGGGTAACGCGAGTCGAGGCGGACGTCGTCGCGGTAGCGACGACGGACGCCAAGACGAGCACGTAACACCACGGCCACCCTGTGTATCTTAGGGTAACGCGAGTCGAGGCGGACGTCGTCGCGGTAGCGACGATGGACGCAGAGACGAGCACGTGACACCACGGCCACCCTGTCTATCTTTGGGTAACGCGAGTCGAGGCGGACGTCGTCGCGGTAGCGACGACGGACGCCGAGACGAGCACGTGACACCACTTCCACCCTGTCTTAGCGAAACGCGAGTCGAGGCGGACGTCGTCGCGGTAGCGACGACGGACGCCGAGACAAGCACGTGAGACCACTGCCACCCTGTCTTAGCGTAACGCGAGTCGAGGCGGGCGTCGTCGCGATAGCGACGACGGACGCCGAGACGAGCACGTGATACCACTGCCACCCTGTCTATCTTAGGGTAACGCGAGTCGAGGCGGACGTCGTCGCGATAGCGACGACGGACGCCGAGACGAGCACGTGACACCACGACCACCCTGTCTATCTTAGGGTAACGCGAGTCGAGGCGGACGTCGTCGCGGTAGCGACGATGGACGCAGAGACGAGCACGTGATACCACTGCCACCCTGTCTATCTTAGGGTAACGCGAGTCGAGGCGGACGTCGTCGCGGTAGCGACGACGGACGCCGAGACAAGCACGTGAGACCACTGCCACCCTGTCTTAGCGTAACACGAGTCGAGGCGGGCGTCGTCGCGATAGCGACGACGGACGCCGAGACGAGCACGTGATACCACTGCCACCCTGTCTATCTTAGGGTAACGCGAGTCGAGGCGGACGTCGTCGCGATAGCGACGACGGACGCCGAGACGAGCACGTGACACCACTGCCACCCTGTCTTAGCGAAACGCGAGTCGAGGCGGACGTTGTCGCGGTAGCGACGACGGACGCCGAGACGAGCACGTGACACCACTGCCACCCTGTCTATCTTAGCGTAACGCGAGTCGAGGCGGACGTCATCGCGGTAGCGACGACGGACGTCGAGACGAGCACGTGAGACCACGGCCACCCTGTCTATCTTAGGGTAACGCGAGTCGAGGCGGACGTCGTCGCGGTAGCGACGATGGACGCAGAGACGAGCACGTGACACCACGGCCACCCTGTCTATCTTTGGGTAACGCGAGTCGAGGCGGACGTCGTCGCGGTAGCGCCGACGGACGCCGAGACGAGCACGTGACACCACTGCCACCCTGTCTTAGCGTAACGCGAGTCGAGGCGGACGTCGTCGCGGTAGCGACGACGGACACCGAGACAAGCACGTGAGACCACTGCCACCCTGTCTTAGCGTAACGCGAGTCGAGGCGGGCGTCGTCGCGATAGCGACGACGGACGCCGAGACGAGCACGTGATACCACTGCCACCCTGTCTATCTTAGGGTAACGCGAGTCGAGGCGGACGTCGTCGCGATAGCGACGACGGACGCCGAGACGAGCACGTGACACCACTGCCACCTGTCTTAGCGAAACGCGAGTCGAGGCGGACGTTGTCGCGGTAGCGACGGCGGACGCCGAGACAAGCACGTTGCACCATTGCCACCCTGTCTATCTTAGGGTAACGCGAGTCGAGGGCGACGTCGTCGCGGTAGCGACGACGGACGCCGAGACGAGCACGTGACACCACTGCCACCCTGTCTATCTTAGTGTAACACGAGTCGAGGCGGACGTCGTCGCGGTAGCGACGACGGACGCCGAGACGAGCACGTGAGACCACGGCCACCCTGTCTATCTTAGGGTAACGCGAGTCGAGGCGGACGTCGTCGCGGTAGCGACGACGGACGCCAAGACGAGCACGTGACACCACGGCCACCTTGTCTATCTTAGGGTAACGCGAGTCGAGGCGGACGTCGTCGCGGTAGCGACGATGGACGCAGAGACGGAGCACGTGACACCACGGCCACCCTGTCTATCTTTGGGTAACGCGAGTCGAGGCGGACGTCGTCGCGGTAGCGACGACGGACGCCGAGACGAGCACGTGACACCACTGCCACCCTGTCTTAGCGTAACACGAGTCGAGGCGGGCGTCGTCGCGATAGCGACGACGGACGCCGAGACGAGCACGTGATACCACTGCCACCCTGTCTATCTTAGGGTAACGCGAGTCGAGGCGGACGTTGTCGCGATAGCGACGACGGACGCCGAGACGAGCTAGTGATACCACTGCCACCCTGTCTATCTTAGGGTAACGCGAGTCGAGCCGGACGTCGTCGCGGTAGCGACGACGGACGCCAAGACGAGCACGTGACACCACGGGCACCCTATCTATCTTAGGGTAACGCGAGTCGAGGCGGACGTCGTCGCGGTAGCGACGACGGACGCCGAGACGAGCACGTGACACCACTGCCACCCTGTCTATCTTAGGGTAACGCGAGTCGAGGCGGACGTCGTCGCGGTAGTGACGACGGACGCCGAGACGAGCACGTGACACCACTGCCACTCTGTCTATCTTAGGGTAACGCGAGTCGAGGCGGACGTCGTCGCGGTAGCGACGACGGACGCCGAGACGAGCACGTGACACCACTGCCACCCTGTCTATCTTAGGGTAACGCGAGTCGAGGCGGACGTCGTCGCGGTAGCGACGACGGACGCCGAGACGAGCACGTGAGACCACGGCCACCCTGTCTATCTTAGGGTAACGCGAGTCGAGGCGGACGTCGTCGCGGTAGCGACGACGGACACCAAGACGAGCACGTGACACCACGGCCACCCTGTCTATCTTAGGGTAACGCGAGTCGAGGCGGACGTCGTCGCGGTAGCGACGACGGACGCAGAGACGAGCACGTGACACCACGGCCACCCTGTCTATCTTTGGGTAACGCGAGTCGAGGCGGACGTCGTCGCGGTAGCGACGACGGACGCCGAGACGAGCACGTGACACCACTGCCACCCTGTCTTAGCGAAACGCGAGTCGAGGCGGACGTCGTCGCGGTAGCGACGACGGACGCCGAGACAAGCACGTGAGACCACTGCCACCCTGTCTTAGCGTAACGCGAGTCGAGGCGGGCGTCGTCGCGATAGCGACGACGGACGCCGAGACGAGCACGTGATACCACTGCCACCCTGTCTATCTTAGGGTAACGCGAGTCGAGGCGGACGTCGTCGCGATAGCGACAACGGACGCCGAGACGAGCACGTGATACCACTGCCACCCTGTCTATCTTAGGGTAACGCGAGTCGAGGCGGACGTCGTCGCGGTAGCGACGACGGACGCCAAGACGAGCACGTCACACCACGGCCACCCTGTGTATCTTAGGGTAACGCGAGTCGAGGCGGACGTCGTCGCGGTAGCGACGATGGACGCAGAGACGAGCACGTGACACCACGGCCACCCTGTCTATCTTTGGGTAACGCGAGTCGAGGCGGACGTCGTCGCGGTAGCGACGACGGACGCCGAGACGAGCACGTGACACCACTTCCACCCTGTCTTAGCAAAACGCGAGTCGAGGCGGACGTCGTCGCGGTAGCGACGACGGACGCCGAGACAAGCACGTGAGACCACTGCCACCCTGTCTTAGCGTAACGCGAGTCGAGGCGGGCGTCGTCGCGATAGCGACGACGGACGCCGAGACGAGCACGTGATACCACTGCCACCCTGTCTATCTTAGGGTAACGCGAGTCGAGGCGGACGTCGTCGCGATAGCGACGACGGACGCCGAGACGAGCACGTGACACCACGACCACCCTGTCTATCTTAGGGTAACGCGAGTCGAGGCGGACGTCGTCGCGGTAGCGACGATGGACGCAGAGACGAGCACGTGATACCACTGCCACCCTGTCTATCTTAGGGTAACGCGAGTCGAGGCGGACGTCGTCGCGGTAGCGACGACGGACGCCGAGACAAGCACGTGAGACCACTGCCACCCTGTCTTAGCGTAACACGAGTCGAGGCGGGCGTCGTCGCGATAGCGACGACGGACACCGAGACGAGCACGTGATACCACTGCCACCCTGTCTATCTTAGGGTAACGCGAGTCGAGGCGGACGTCGTCGCGATAGCGACGACGGACGCCGAGACGAGCACGTGACACCACTGCCACCCTGTCTTAGCGAAACGCGAGTCGAGGCGGACGTTGTCGCGGTAGCGACGACGGACGCCGAGACGAGCACGTGACACCACTGCCACCCTGTCTATCTTAGCGTAACGCGAGTCGAGGCGGACGTCATCGCGGTAGCGACGACGGACGTCGAGACGAGCACGTGAGACCACGGCCACCCTGTCTATCTTAGGGTAACGCGAGTCGAGGCGGACGTCGTCGCGGTAGCGACGATGGACGCAGAGACGAGCACGTGACACCACGGCCACCCTGTCTATCTTTGGGTAACGCGAGTCGAGGCGGACGTCGTCGCGGTAGCGCCGACGGACGCCGAGACGAGCACGTGACACCACTGCCACCCTGTCTTAGCGTAACGCGAGTCGAGGCGGACGTCGTCGCGGTAGCGACGACGGACACCGAGACAAGCACGTGAGACCACTGCCACCCTGTCTTAGCGTAACGCGAGTCGAGGCGGGCGTCGTCGCGATAGCGACGACGGACGCCGAGACGAGCACGTGATACCACTGCCTCCCTGTCTATCTTAGGGTAACGCGAGTCGAGGCGGACGTCGTCGCGATAGCGACGACGGACGCCGAGACGAGCACGTGACACCACTGCCACCCTGTCTTAGCGAAACGCGAGTCGAGGCGGACGTCGTCGCGGTAGCGACGACGGACACTTAGACAAGCACGTGAGACCACTGCCACCCTGTCTTAGCGTAACGCGAGTCGAGGCGGGCGTCGTCGCGATAGCGACGACGGACGCCGAGACGAGCACGTGATACCACTGCCTCCCTGTCTATCTTAGGGTAACGCGAGTCGAGGCGGACGTCGTCGCGATAGCGACGACGGACGCCGAGACGAGCACGTGAGACCACTGCCACCCTGTCTTAGCGTAACGCGAGTCGAGGCGGGCGTCGTCGCGATAGCGACGACGGACGCCGAGACGAGCACGTGATACCACTGCCTCCCTGTCTATCTTAGGGTAACGCGAGTCGAGGCGGACGTCGTCGCGATAGCGACGACGGACGCCGAGACGAGCACGTGACACCACTGCCACCCTGTCTTAGCGAAACGCGAGTCGAGGCGGACGTCGTCGCGGTAGCGACGACGGACACCGAGACAAGCACGTGAGACAACTGCCACCCTGTCTTAGCGTAACGCGAGTCGAGGCGGGCGTCGTCGCGATAGCGACGACGGACGCCGAGACGAGCACGTGATACCACTGCCTCCCTGTCTATCTTAGGGTAACGCGAGTCGAGGCGGACGTCGTCGCGATAGCGACGACGGACGCCGAGACGAGCACGTGACACCACTGCCACCCTGTCTATCTTAGCGTAACGCGAGTCGAGGCGGACGTCGTCGCGGTAGCGACGACGGACGCCGAGACGAGCACGTGAGACCACGGCCACCCTGTCTATCTTAGGGTAACGCGAGTCGAGGCGGACGTCGTCGCGGTAGCGACGACGGACGCCAAGACGAGCACGTGACACCACGGCCACCCTGTCTATCTTAGGGTAACACGAGTCGAGGCGGACGTCGTCGCGGTAGCGACGATGGACGCAGAGACGAGCACGTGACACCACGGCCACCCTGTCTATCTTTGGGTAACGCGAGTCGAGGCGGACGTCGTCGCGGTAGCGACGACGGACGCCGAGACAAGCACGTGAGACCACTGCCACCCTGTCTTAGCGTAACGCGAGTCGAGGCGGGCGTCGTCGCGATAGCGACGACGGACGCCGAGACGAGCACGTGATACCACTGCCACCCTGTCTATCTTAGGGTAACGCGAGTCGAGGCGGACGTCGTCGCGGTAGCGACGATGGACCCAGAGACGAGCACGTGACACCACGGCCACCCTGTCTATCTTTGGGTAACGCGAGTCGAGGCGGACGTCGTCGCGGTAGCGACGACGGACGCCGAGACGAGCACGTGACACCACTGCCACCCTGTCTTAGCGAAACGCGAGTCGAGGCGGACGTTGTCGCGGTAGCGACGGCGGACGCCGAGACAAGCACGTTGCACCATTGCCACCCTGTCTATCTTAGGGTAACGCGAGTCGAGGGCGACGTCGTCGCGGTAGCGACGACGGACGCCGAGACGAGCACGTGACACCACTGCCACCCTGTCTATCTTAGCGTAACGCGAGTCGAGGCGGACGTCGTCGCGGTAGCGACGACGGACGCCGAGACGAGCACGTGAGACCACGGCCACCCTGTCTATCTTAGGGTAACGCGAGTCGAGGCGGACGTCGTCGCGGTAGCGACGACGGACGCCAAGACGAGCACGTGACACCACGGCCACCCTGTCTATCTTAGGGTAACACGAGTCGAGGCGGACGTCGTCGCGGTAGCGACGATGGACGCAGAGACGAGCACGTGATACCACTGCCACCCTGTCTATCTTAGGGTAACGCGAGTCGAGGCGGACGTTGTCGCGATAGCGACGACGGACGCCGAGACGAGCTAGTGATACCACTGCCACCCTGTCTATCTTAGGGTAACGCGAGTCGAGCCGGACGTCGTCGCGGTAGCGACGACGGACGCCAAGACGAGCACGTGACACCACGGGCACCCTATCTATCTTAGGGTAACGCGAGTCGAGGCGGACGTCGTCGCGGTAGCGACGACGGACGCCGAGACGAGCACGTGACACCACTGCCACCCTGTCTATCTTAGGGTAACGCGAGTCGAGGCGGACGTCGTCGCGGTAGTGACGACGGACGCCGAGACGAGCACGTGACACCACTGCCACTCTGTCTATCTTAGGGTAACGCGAGACGAGGCGGACGTCGTCGCGGTAGCGACGACGGACGCCGAGACGAGCACGTGACACCACTGCCACCCTGTCTATCTTAGGGTAACGCGAGTCGAGGCGGACGTCGTCGCGGTAGCGACGACAGACGCCGAGACGAGCACGTGAGACCACGGCCACCCTGTCTATCTTAGGGTAACGCGAGTCGAGGCGGACGTCGTCGCGGTAGCGACGACGGACACCAAGACGAGCACGTGACACCACGGCCACCCTGTCTATCTTAGGGTAACGCGAGTCGAGGCGGACGTCGTCGCGGTAGCGACGACGGACGCAGAGACGAGCACGTGACACCACGGCCACCCTGTCTATCTTTGGGTAACGCGAGTCGAGGCGGACGTCGTCGCGGTAGCGACGACGGACGCCGAGACGAGCACGTGACACCACTGCCACCCTGTCTTAGCGAAACGCGAGTCGAGGCGGACGTCGTCGCGGTAGCGACGACGGACGCCGAGACAAGCACGTGAGACCACTGCCACCCTGTCTTAGCGTAACGCGAGTCGAGGCGGGCGTCGTCGCGATAGCGACGACGGACGCCGAGACGAGCACGTGATACCACTGCCACCCTGTCTATCTTAGGGTAACGCGAGTCGAGGCGGACGTCGTCGCGATAGCGACAACGGACGCCGAGACGAGCACGTGATACCACTGCCACCCTGTCTATCTTAGGGTAACGCGAGTCGAGGCGGACGTCGTCGCGGTAGCGACGACGGACGCCAAGACGAGCACGTAACACCACGGCCACCCTGTGTATCTTAGGGTAACGCGAGTCGAGGCGGACGTCGTCGCGGTAGCGACGATGGACGCAGAGACGAGCACGTGACACCACGGCCACCCTGTCTATCTTTGGGTAACGCGAGTCGAGGCGGACGTCGTCGCGGTAGCGACGACGGACGCCGAGACGAGCACGTGACACCACTTCCACCCTGTCTTAGCGAAACGCGAGTCGAGGTGGACGTCGTCGCGGTAGCGACGACGGACGCCGAGACAAGCACGTGAGACCACTGCCACCCTGTCTTAGCGTAACGCGAGTCGAGGCGGGCGTCGTCGCGATAGCGACGACGGACGCCGAGACGAGCACGTGATACCACTGCCACCCTGTCTATCTTAGGGTAACGCGAGTCGAGGCGGACGTCGTCGCGATAGCGACGACGGACGCCGAGACGAGCACGTGACACCATGACCACCCTGTCTATCTTAGGGTAACGCGAGTCGAGGCGGACGTCATCGCGGTAGCGACGATGGACGCAGAGACGAGCACGTGATACCACTGCCACCCTGTCTATCTTAGGGTAACGCGAGTCGAGGCGGACGTCGTCGCGGTAGCGACGACGGACGCCGAGACAAGCACGTGAGACCACTGCCACCCTGTCTTAGCGTAACACGAGTCGAGGCGGGCGTCGTCGCGATAGCGACGACGGACGCCGAGACGAGCACGTGATACCACTGCCACCCTGTCTATCTTAGGGTAACGCGAGTCGAGGCGGACGTCGTCGCGATAGCGACGACGGACGCCGAGACGAGCACGTGACACCACTGCCACCCTGTCTTAGCGAAACGCGAGTCGAGGCGGACGTTGTCGCGGTAGCGACGACGGACGCCGAGACGAGCACGTGACACCACTGCCACCCTGTCTATCTTAGCGTAACGCGAGTCGAGGCGGACGTCATCGCGGTAGCGACGACGGACGTCGAGACGAGCACGTGAGACCACGGCCACCCTGTCTATCTTAGGGTAACGCGAGTCGAGGCGGACGTCGTCGCGGTAGCGACGATGGACGCAGAGACGAGCACGTGACACCACGGCCACCCTGTCTATCTTTGGGTAACGCGAGTCGAGGCGGACGTCGTCGCGGTAGCGCCGACGGACGCCGAGACGAGCACGTGACACCACTGCCACCCTGTCTTAGCGTAACGCGAGTCGAGGCGGACGTCGTCGCGGTAGCGACGACGGACACCGAGACAAGCACGTGAGACCACTGCCACCCTGTCTTAGCGTAACGCAAGTCGAGGCGGGCGTCGTCGCGATAGCGACGACGGACGCCGAGACGAGCACGTGATACCACTGCCTCCCTGTCTATCTTAGGGTAACGCGAGTCGAGGCGGACGTCGTCGCGATAGCGACGACGGACGCCGAGACGAGCACGTGACACCACTGCCACCCTGTCTTAGCGAAACGCGAGTCGAGGCGGACGTCGTCGCGGTAGCGACGACGGACACCGAGACAAGCACGTGAGACCACTGCCACCCTGTCTTAGCGTAACGCGAGTCGAGGCGGGCGTCGTCGCGATAGCGACGACGGACGCCGAGACGAGCACGTGATACCACTGCCTCCCTGTCTATCTTAGGGTAACGCGAGTCGAGGCGGACGTCGTCGCGATAGCGACGACGGACGCCGAGACGAGCACGTGAGACCACTGCCACCCTGTCTTAGCGTAACGCGAGTCGAGGCGGGCGTCGTCGCGATAGCGACGACGGACGCCGAGACGAGCACGTGATACCACTGCCTCCCTGTCTATCTTAGGGTAACGTGAGTCGAGGCGGACGTCGTCGCGATAGCGACGACGGACGCCGAGACGAGCACGTGACACCACTGCCACCCTGTCTTAGCGAAACGCGAGTCGAGGCGGACGTCGTCGCGGTAGCGACGACGGACACCGAGACAAGCACGTGAGACAACTGCCACCCTGTCTTAGCGTAACGCGAGTCGAGGCGGGCGTCGTCGCGATAGCGACGACGGACGCCGAGACGAGCACGTGATACCACTGCCTCCCTGTCTATCTTAGGGTAACGCGAGTCGAGGCGGACGTCGTCGCGATAGCGACGACGGACGCCGAGACGAGCACGTGACACCACTGCCACCCTGTCTATCTTAGCGTAACGCGAGTCGAGGCGGACGTCGTCGCGGTAGCGACGACGGACGCCGAGACGAGCACGTGAGACCACGGCCACCCTGTCTATCTTAGGGTAACGCGAGTCGAGGCGGACGTCGTCGCGGTAGCGACGACGGACGCCAAGACGAGCACGTGACACCACGGCCACCCTGTCTATCTTAGGGTAACACGAGTCGAGGCGGACGTTGTCGCGGTAGCGACGATGGACGCAGAGACGAGCACGTGACACCACGGCCACCCTGTCTATCTTTGGGTAACGCGAGTCGAGGCGGACGTCGTCGCGGTAGCGACGACGGACGCCGAGACAAGCACGTGAGACCACTGCCACCCTGTCTTAGCGTAACGCGAGTCGAGGCGGGCGTCGTCGCGATAGCGACGACGGACGCCGAGACGAGCACGTGATACCACTGCCACCCTGTCTATCTTAGGGTAACGCGAGTCGAGGCGGACGTCGTCGCGATAGCGACGACGGACGCCGAGACGAGCACGTGACACCACTACCACCCTGTCTTAGCGAAACGCGAGTCGAGGCGGACGTTGTCGCGGTAGCGACGGCGGACGCCGAGACAAGCACGTTGCACCATTGCCACCCTGTCTATCTTAGGGTAACGCGAGTCGAGGGCGACGTCGTCGCGGTAGCGACGACGGACGCCGAGACGAGCACGTGACACCACGGCCACCCTGTCTATCTTAGGGTAACGCGAGTCGAGGCGGACGTCGTCGCGGTAGCGACGATGGACGCAGAGACGAGCACGTGACACCACGGCCACCCTGTCTATCTTTGGGTAACGCGAGTCGAGGCGGACGTCGTCGCGGTAGCGACGACGGACGCCGAGACGAGCACGTGACACCACTGCCACCCTGTCTTAGCGAAACGCGAGTCGAGGCGGACGTTGTCGCGGTAGCGACGGCGGACGCCGAGACAAGCACGTTGCACCATTGCCACCCTGTCTATCTTAGGGTAACGCGAGTCGAGGGCGACGTCGTCGCGGTAGCGACGACGGACGCCGAGACGAGCACGTGACACCACTGCCACCCTGTCTATCTTAGCGTAACGCGAGTCGAGGCGGACGTCGTCGCGGTAGCGACGACGGACGCCGAGACGAGCACGTGAGACCACGGCCACCCTGTCTATCTTAGGGTAACGCGAGTCGAGGCGGACGTCGTCGCGGTAGCGACGACGGACGCCAAGACGAGCACGTGACACCACGGCCACCCTGTCTATCTTAGGGTAACACGAGTCGAGGCGGACGTCGTCGCGGTAGCGACGATGGACGCAGAGACGAGCACGTGACACCACGGCCACCCTGTCTATCTTTGGGTAACGCGAGTCGAGGCGGACGTCGTCGCGGTAGCGACGACGGACGCCGAGACAAGCACGTGAGACCACTGCCACCCTGTCTTAGCGAAACGCGAGTCGAGGCGGGCGTCGTCGCGATAGCGACGACGGACGCCGAGACGAGCACGTGATACCACTGCCTCCCTGTCTATCTTAGGGTAACGCGAGTCGAGGCGGACGTCGTCGCGATAGCGACGACGGACGCCGAGACGAGCACGTGACACCACTGCCACCCTGTCTTAGCGAAACGCGAGTCGAGGCGGACGTTGTCGCGGTAGCGACGATGGACGCCGAGACGAGCACGTGACACCACTGCCACCCTGTCTATCTTAGGGTAACGCGAGTCGAGGGCGACGTCGTCGCGGTAGCGACGACGGACGCCGAGACGAGCACGTGACACCACTGCCACCCTGTCTATCTTAGCGTAACGCGAGTCGAGGCGGACGTCGTCGCGGTAGCGACGACGGACGTCGAGACGAGCACGTGAGACCACGGCCACCCTGTCTATCTTAGGGTAACGCGGGTCGAGGCGGACGTCGTCGCGGTAGCGACGACGGACGCCAAGACGAGCACGTGACACCACGGCCACCCTGTCTATCTTAGGGTAACGCGAGTCGAGGCGGACGTCGTCGCGGTAGCGACGATGGACGCAGAGACGAGCACGTGACACCACGGCCACCCTGTCTATCTTTGGGTAACGCGAGTCGAGGCGGACGTCGTCGCGGTAGCGACGACGGACACCGAGACGAGCACGTGACACCACTGCCACCCTGTCTTAGCGAAACGCGAGTCGAGGCGGACGTCGTCGCGGTAGCGACGACGGACGCCGAGACAAGCACGTGAGACCACTGCCACCCTGTCTTAGCGTAACGCGAGTCGAGGCGGGCGTCGTCGCGATAGCGACGACGGACGCCGAGACGAGCACGTGATACCACTGCCACCCTGTCTATCTTAGGGTAACGCGAGTCGAGGCGGACGTCGTCGCGATAGCGACGACGGACGCCGAGACGAGCACGTGACACCACTGCCACCCTGTCTTAGCGAAACGCGAGTCGAGGCGGACGTTGTCGCGGTAGCGACGGCGGACGCCGAGACAAGCACGTTGCACCATTGCCACCCTGTCTATCTTAGGGTAACGCGAGTCGAGGGCGACGTCGACGCGGTAGCGACGACGGACGCCGAGACGAGCACGTGACACCACGGCCACCCTGTCTATCTTAGGGTAACGCGAGTCGAGGCGGACGTCGTCGCGGTAGCGACGATGGACGCAGAGACGAGAACGTGACACCACGGCCACCCTGTCTATCTTTGGGTAACGCGAGTCGAGGCGGACGTCGTCGCGGTAGCGACGACGGACGCCAAGACGAGCACGTGACACCACGGCCACCCTGTCTATCTTAGGGTAACACGAGTCGAGGCGGACGTCGTCGCGGTAGCGACGATGGACGCAGAGACGAGCACGTGACACCACGGCCACCCTGTCTATCTTTGGGTAACGCGAGTCGAGGCGGACGTCGTCACGGTAGCGACGACGGACGCCGAGACAAGCACGTGAGACCACTGCCACCCTGTCTTAGCGTAACGCGAGTAGAGGCGGGCGTCGTCGCGATAGCGACGACGGACGCCGAGACGAGCACGTGATACCACTGCCACCCTGTCTATCTTAGGGTAACGCGAGTCGAGGCGGACATCGTCGCGATAGCGACGACGGACGCCGAGACGAGCACGTGACACCACTACCACCCTGTCTTAGCGAAACGCGAGTCGAGGCGGACGTTGTCGCGGTAGCGACGGCGGACGCCGAGACAAGCACGTTGCACCATTGCCACCCTGTCTATCTTAGGGTAACGCGAGTCGAGGGCGACGTCGTCGCGGTAGCGACGACGGACGCCGAGACGAGCACGTGACACCACGGCCACCCTGTCTATCTTAGGGTAACGCGAGTCGAGGCGGACGTCATCGCGGTAGTGACGATGGACGCAGAGACGAGCACGTGACACCACGGCCACCCTGTCTATCTTTGGGTAACGCGAGTCGAGGCGGACGTCGTCGCGGTAGCGACGACGGACGCCGAGACAAGCACGTGAGACCACTGCCACCCTGTCTTAGCGTAACGCGAGTCGAGGCGGGCGTCGTCGCGATAGCGACGACGGACGCCGAGACGAGCACGTGATACCACTGCCACCCTGTCTATCTTAGGGTAACGCGAGTCGAGGCGGACGTCGTCGCGATAGCGACGACGGACGCCGAGACGAGCACGTGACACCACTGCCACCCTGTCTTAGCGAAACGCGAGTCGAGGCGGACGTTGTCGCGGTAGCGACGATGGACGCCGAGACGAGCACGTGACACCACTGCCACCCTGTCTATCTTAGGGTAACGCGAGTCGAGGGCGACGTCGTCGCGGTAGCGACGACGGACGCCGAGACGAGCACGTGACACCACTGCCACCCTGTCTATCTTAGCGTAACGCGAGTCGAGGCGGACGTCGTCGCGGTAGCGACGACGGACGTCGAGACGAGCACGTGAGACCACGGCCACCCTGTCTATCTTAGGGTAACGCGGGTCGAGGCGGACGTCGTCGCGGTAGCGACGACGGACGCCAAGACGAGCACGTGACACCACGGCCACCCTGTCTATCTTAGGGTAACGCGAGTCGAGGCGGACGTCGTCGCGGTAGCGACGATGGACGCAGAGACGAGCACGTGACACCACGGCCACCCTGTCTATCTTTGGGTAACGCGAGTCGAGGCGGACGTCGTCGCGGTAGCGACGACGGACGCCGAGACGAGCACGTGACACCACTGCCACCCTGTCTTAGCGAAACGCGAGTCGAGGCGGACGTCGTCGCGGTAGCGACGACGGACGTCGAGACAAGCACGTGAGACCACTGCCACCCTGTCTTAGCGTAACGCGAGTCGAGGCGGGCGTCGTCGCGATAGCAACGACGGACGCCGAGACGAGCACGTGATACCACTGCCACCCTGTCTATCTTAGGGTAACGCGAGTCGAGGCGGACGTCGTCGCGATAGCGACGACGGACGCCGAGACGAGCACGTGACACCACTGCCACCCTGTCTTAGCGAAACGCGAGTCGAGGCGGACGTTGTCGCGGTAGCGACGGCGGACGCCGAGACAAGCACGTTGCACCATTGCCACCCTGTCTATCTTAGGGTAACGCGAGTCGAGGGCGACGTCGTCGCGGTAGCGACGACGGACGCCGAGACGAGCACGTGACACCACGGCCACCCTGTCTATCTTAGGGTAACGCGAGTCGAGGCGGACGTCGTCGCGGTAGCGACGATGGACGCAGAGACGAGCACGTGACACCACGGCCACCCTGTCTATCTTTGGGTAACGCGAGTCGAGGCGGACGTCGTCGCGGTAGCGACGACGGACGCCGAGACGAGCACGTGACACCACTGCCACCCTGTCTTAGCGAAACGCGAGTCGAGGCGGACGTCGTCGCGGTAGCGACGACGGACGCCGAGACAAGCACGTGAGACCACTGCCACCCTGTCTTAGCGTAACGCGAGTCGAGGCGGGCGTCGTCGCGATAGCGACGACGGACGCCGAGACGAGCACGTGATACCACTGCCACCCTGTCTATCTTAGGGTAACGCGAGTCGAGGCGGACGTCGTCGCGATAGCGACGACGGACGCCGAGACGAGCACGTGACACCACTGCCACCCTGTCTTAGCGAAACGCGAGTCGAGGCGGACGTTGTCGCGGTAGCGACGGTGGACGCCGAGACACGCACGTTGCACAAATGCCACCCTGTCTATCTTAGGGTAACGCGAGTCGAGGGCGACGTCGTCGCGGTAGCGACGACGGACGCCGAGACGAGCACGTGACACCACTGCCACCCTGTCTATCTTAGCGTAACGCGAGTCGAGGCGGACGTCGTCGCGGTAGCGACGATGGACGCAGAGACGAGCACGTGACACCACGGCCACCCTGTCTATCTTTGGGTAACGCGAGTCGAGGCGGACGTCGTCGCGGTAGCGACGACGGACGCCGAGACGAGCGCGTGACAGCACTGCCACCCTGTCTTAGCGAAACGCGAGTCGAGGCGGACGTCGTCGCGGTAGCGACGACGGACGCCGAGACAAGCACGTGAGACCACTGCCACCCTGTCTTAGCGTAACGCGAGTCGAGGCGGGCGTCGTCGCGATAGCGACGACGGACGCCGAGACGAGCACGTGATACCACTGCCACCCTGTCTATCTTAGGGTAACGCGAGTCGAGGCGGACGTCGTCGCGATAGCGACGACGGACGCCGAGACGAGCACGTGACACCACTGCCACCCTGTCTTAGCGAAACGCGAGTCGAGGCGGACGTTGTCGCGGTAGCGACGATGGACGCCGAGACGAGCACGTGACACCACTGCCACCCTGTCTATCTTAGGGTAACGCGAGTCGAGGGCGACGTCGTCGCGGTAGCGACGACGGACGCCGAGACGAGCACGTGACACCACTGCCACCCTGTCTATCTTAGCGTAACGCGAGTCGAGGCGGACGTCGTTGCGGTAGCGACGACGGACGTCGAGACGAGCACGTGAGACCACGGCCACCCTGTCTATCTTAGGGTAACGCGGGTCGAGGCGGACGTCGTCGCGGTAGCGACGACGGACGCCAAGACGAGCACGTGACACCACGGCCACCCTGTCTATCTTAGGGTAACGCGAGTCGAGGCGGACGTCGTCGCGGTAGCGACGATGGACGCAGAAACGAGCACGTGACACCACGGCCACCCTGTCTATCTTTGGGTAACGCGAGTCGAGGCGGACGTCGTCGCGGTAGCGACGACGGACGCCGAGACGAGCACGTGACACCACTGCCACCCTGTCTTAGCGAAACGCGAGTCGAGGCAGACGTCGTCGCGGTAGCGACGACGGACGTCGAGACAAGCACGTGAGACCACTGCCACCCTGTCTTAGCGTAACGCGAGTCGAGGCGGGCGTCGTCGCGATAGCAACGACGGACGCCGAGACGAGCACGTGATACCACTGCCACCCTGTCTATCTTAGGGTAACGCAAGTCGAGGCGGACGTCGTCGCGATAGCGACGACGGACGCCGAGACGAGCACGTGACACCACTGCCACCCTGTCTTAGCGAAACGCGAGTCGAGGCGGACGTTGTCGCGGTAGCGACGGCGGACGCCGAGACGAGCACGTTGCAACATTGCCACCCTGTCTATCTTAGGGTAACGCGAGTCGAGAGCGACGTCGTCGCGGTAGCGACGACGGACGCCGAGACGAGCACGTGACACCACGGCCACCCTGTCTATCTTAGGGTAACGCGAGTCGAGGCGGACGTCGTCGCGGTAGCGACGACGGACGCCGAGACGAGCACGTGACACCACTGCCACCCTGTCTTAGCGAAACGCGAGTCGAGGCGGACGTCGTCGCGGTAGCGACGATGGACGCCGAGACAAGCACGTGAGACCACTGCCACCCTGTCTTAGCGTAACGCGAGTCGAGGCGGTCGTCGTCACGATAGCGACGACGGACGCCGAGACGAGCACGTGACACCACTGCCACCCTGTCTTAGCGAAACGCGAGTCGAGGCGGACGTCGTCGCAGTAGCGACGACGGACGCCGAGACAAGCACGTGAGACCACTGCCACCCTGTCTTAGCGTAACGCGAGTCGAGGCGGGCGTCGTCGCGATAGCGACGACGGACACCGAGACGAGCACGTGATACCACTGCCACCCTGTCTATCTTAGGGTAACGCGAGTCGAGGCGGACGTCGTCGCGATAGCGACGACGGACGCCGAGACGAGCACGTGACACCACTGCCACCCTGTCTTAGCGAAACGCGAGTCGAGGCGGACGTTGTCGCGGTAGCGACAGCGGACGCCGAGACGAGCACGTTGCAACATTGCCACCCTGTCTATCTTAGGGTAACGCGAGTCGAGGGCGACATCGTCGCGGTAGCGACGACGGACGCCGAGACGAGCACGTGACACCGCGGCCACCCTGTCTATCTTAGGGTAACGCGAGTCGAGGCGGACGTCGTCGCGGTAGCGACGACGGACGCCGAGACGAGCACGTGACACCACTGCCACCCTGTCTTAGCGAAACGCGAGTCTAGGCGGACGTCGTCGCGGTAGCGACGACGGACGCCGAGACAAGCACGTGAGACCACTGCCACCCTGTCTTAGCGTAACGCGAGTCGAGGCGGGTGTCGTCGCGATAGCGACGACGGACGCCGAGACGAGCACGTGATACCACTGCCACCCTGTCTATCTTAGGGTAACGCGAGTCGAGGCGGACGTCGTCGCGATAGCAACGACGGACGCCGAGACGAGCACGTGACACCACTGCCACCCTGTCTTAGCGAAACGCGAGTCGAGGCGGACGTTGTCGCGGTAGCGACGATGGACGCCGAGACGAGCACGTGACACCACTGCCACCCTGTCTTAGCGAAACGCGAGTGGAGGCGGACGTCGTCGCGGTAGCGACGATGGACGCCGAGACAAGCACGTGAGACCACTGCCACCCTGTCTTAGCGTAACGCGAGTCGAGGCGGTCGTCGTCACGATAGCGACGACGGACGCCGAGACGAGCACGTGACACCACTGCCACCCTGTCTTAGCGAAACGCGAGTCGAGGCGGACGTTGTCGCGGTAGCGACGACGGACGCCGAGACAAGCACGTGAGACCACTGCCACCCTGTCTTAGCGTAACGCGAGTCGAGGCGGACGTTGTCGCGGTAGCGACGGCGGACGCCGAGACGAGCACGTTGCAACATTGCCACCCTGTCTATCTTAGGGTAACGCGAGTCGAGGGCGACGTCGTCGCGGTAGCGACGACGGACGCCGAGACGAGCACGTGACACCACGGCCACCCTGTCTATCTTAGGGTAACGCGAGTCGAGGCGGACGTCGTCGCGATAGCGACGACGGACGCCGAGACGAGCACGTGACACCATTGCCACCCTGTCTATCTTAGGGTAACGCGAGTCGAGGCGGACGTCGTCGCGGTAGCGACGACGGACGCCGAGACGAGCACGTGACACCACTGCCACTCTGTCTATCTTAGGGTAACGCGAGTCGAGGCGGACGTCGTCGCGGTAGCGACGACGGACGCCGAGACGAGCACGTGACACCACTGCCACCCTGTCTATCTTAGGGTAACGCGAGTCGAGGCGGACGTCGTCGCGGTAGCGACGACGGACGCCGAGACGAGCACGTGAGACCACGGCCACCCTGTCTATCTTAGGGTAACGCGAGTCGAGGCGGACGTCGTCGCGGTAGCGACGACGGACGCCAAGACAAGCACGTGACACCACGGCCGCCCTGTCTATCTTAGGGTAACGCGAGTCGAGGCGGACGTCGTCGCGGTAGCGACGATGGACGCAGAGACGAGCACGTGACACCACGGCCACCCTGTCTATCTTAGGGTAACGCGAGTCGAGGCGGACGTCGTCGCGGTAGCGACGATGGACGCAGAGACGAGCACGTGACACCACGGCCACCCTGTCTATCTTAGGGTAACGCGAGTCGAGGCGGACGTCGTCGCGGTAGCGACGACGGACGCCGAGACGAGCACGTGACACCACTGCCACCCTGTCTTAGCGAAACGCGAGTCGAGGCGGACGTCGTCGCGGTAGCGACGACGGACGCCGAGACAAGCACGTGAGACCACTGCCACCCTGTCTTAGCTTAACGCGAGTCGAGGCGGTCGTCGTCGCGATAGCGACGACGGACGCCGAGACGAGCACGTGACACCACTGCCACCCTGTCTATCTTAGGGTAACGCGAGTCGAGGCGGATGTCGTCGCGATAGCGACGACGGACGCCGAGACGAGCATGTGACACCACTGCCACCCTGTCTTAGCGAAACGCGAGTCGAGGCGGACGTCGTCGCGGTAGCGACGGCGGACGCCGAGACAAGCACGTTGCACCATTGCCACCCTGTCTATCTTAGGGTAACGCGAGTCGAGCGCGACGTCATCGCGGTAGCGACGACGGACGCCGAGACAAGCACGTGACACCACAGCCACCCTGTCTATCTTAGGGTAACGCGAGTCGAGGCGGACGTCGTCGCGGTAGCGACGACGGACGCCGAGACGAGCACGTGACACCACGGCCACCCTGTCTATCTTAGGGTAACGCGAGTCGAGGCGGACGTCGTCGCGGTAGCGACGACGGACGCCGAGACGAGCACGTGACACCACTGCCACCCTGTCTATCTTAGGGTAACGCGAGTCGAGGCGGACGTCGTCGCGGTAGCGACAACGGACACCGAGACGAGCACGTGACACCACTGCCACCCTGTCTATCTTAGGGTAACGCGAGTCGAGGCGGAAGTCTTCGCGGTAGCGACGACGGACGCCGAGACGAGCACGTGACACCACTGCCACCCTGTCTATCTTAGCGTAACGCGAGTCGAGGCGGACGTCGTCGCGGTAGCAACGACGGACGCCGAGACGAGCACGTGAGACCACGGCCACCCTGTCTATCTTTGGGTAACGCGAGTCGAGGCGGACGTCGTCACGGTAGCGACGACGGACGCCGAGACGAGCACGTGACACCACTGCCACCCTGTCTTAGCGAAACGCGAGTCGAGGCGGACGTCGTCGCAGTAGCGACGACGGACGCCGAGACAAGCACGTGAGACCACTGCCACCCTGTCTTAGCGTAACGCGAGTCGAGGCGGGCGTCGTCGCGATAGCGACGACGGACGCCGAGACGAGCACGTGATACCACTGCCACCCTGTCTATCTTAGGGTAACGCGAGTCGAGGCGGACGTCGTCGCGATAGCGACGACGGACGCCGAGACGAGCACGTGACACCACTGCCACCTGTCTTAGGGTAACGCGAGTCGAGGCGGACGTCGTCGCGGTAGCGACGACGGACGCCGAGACAAGCACGTGACACCACTGCCACCCTGTCTATCTTAGGGTAACGCGAGTCGAGGCGGACGTCGTCGCGATAGCGACGACGGACGCCGAGACGAGCACGTGACACCACTACCACCCTGTCTTAGCGAAACGCGAGTCGAGGCGGACGTTGTCGCGGTAGCGACGGCGGACGCCGAGACAAGCACGTTGCACCATTGCCACCCTGTCTATCTTAGGGTAACGCGAGTCGAGGGCGACGTCGTCGCGGTAGCGACGACGGACGCCGAGACGAGCACGTGACACCACGGCCACCCTGTCTATCTTAGGGTAACGCGAGTCGAGGCGGACGTCGTCGCGGTAGCGACGATGGACGCAGAGACGAGCACGTGACACCACGGCCACCCTGTCTATCTTTGGGTAACGCGAGTCGAGGCGGACGTCGTCGCGGTAGCGACGACGGACGCCGAGACGAGCACGTGACACCACTGCCACCCTGTCTTAGCGAAACGCGAGTCGAGGCGGACGTTGTCGCGGTAGCGACGGCGGACGCCGAGACAAGCACGTTGCACCATTGCCACCCTGTCTATCTTAGGGTAACGCGAGTCGAGGGCGACGTCGTCGCGGTAGCGACGACGGACGCCGAGACGAGCACGTGACACCACTGCCACCCTGTCTATCTTAGCGTAACGCGAGTCGAGGCGGACGTCGTCGCGGTAGCGACGACGGACGCCGAGACGAGCACGTGAGACCACGGCCACCCTGTCTATCTTAGGGTAACGCGAGTCGAGGCGGACGTCGTCGCGGTAGCGACGACGGACGCCAAGACGAGCACGTGACACCACGGCCACCCTGTCTATCTTAGGGTAACACGAGTCGAGGCGGACGTCGTCGCGGTAGCGACGATGGACGCAGAGACGAGCACGTGACACCACGGCCACCCTGTCTATCTTTGGGTAACGCGAGTCGAGGCGGACGTCGTCGCGGTAGCGACGACGGACGCCGAGACAAGCACGTGAGACCACTGCCACCCTGTCTTAGCGAAACGCGAGTCGAGGCGGGCGTCGTCGCGATAGCGACGACGGACGCCGAGACGAGCACGTGATACCACTGCCTCCCTGTCTATCTTAGGGTAACGCGAGTCGAGGCGGACGTCGTCGCGATAGCGACGACGGACGCCGAGACGAGCACGTGACACCACTGCCACCCTGTCTTAGCGAAACGCGAGTCGAGGCGGACGTTGTCGCGGTAGCGACGATGGACGCCGAGACGAGCACGTGACACCACTGCCACCCTGTCTATCTTAGGGTAACGCGAGTCAAGGGCGACGTCGTCGCGGTAGCGACGACGGACGCCGAGACGAGCACGTGACACCACTGCCACCCTGTCTATCTTAGCGTAACGCGAGTCGAGGCGGACGTCGTCGCGGTAGCGACGACGGACGTCGAGACGAGCACGTGAGACCACGGCCACCCTGTCTATCTTAGGGTAACGCGGGTCGAGGCGGACGTCGTCGCGGTAGCGACGACGGACGCCAAGACGAGCACGTGACACCACGGCCACCCTGTCTATCTTAGGGTAACGCGAGTCGAGGCGGACGTCGTCGCGGTAGCGACGATGGACGCAGAGACGAGCACGTGACACCACGGCCACCCTGTCTATCTTTGGGTAACGCGAGTCGAGGCGGACGTCGTCGCGGTAGCGACGACGGACACCGAGACGAGCACGTGACACCACTGCCACCCTGTCTTAGCGAAACGCGAGTCGAGGCGGACGTCGTCGCGGTAGCGACGACGGACGCCGAGACAAGCACGTGAGACCACTGCCACCCTGTCTTAGCGTAACGCGAGTCGAGGCGGGCGTCGTCGCGATAGCGACGACGGACGCCGAGACGAGCACGTGATACCACTGCCACCCTGTCTATCTTAGGGTAACGCGAGTCGAGGCGGACGTCGTCGCGATAGCGACGACGGACGCCGAGACGAGCACGTGACACCACTGCCACCCTGTCTTAGCGAAACGCGAGTCGAGGCGGACGTTGTCGCGGTAGCGACGGCGGACGCCGAGACAAGCACGTTGCACCATTGCCACCCTGTCTATCTTAGGGTAACGCGAGTCGAGGGCGACGTCGACGCGGTAGCGACGACGGACGCCGAGACGAGCACGTGACACCACGGCCACCCTGTCTATCTTAGGGTAACGCGAGTCGAGGCGGACGTCGTCGCGGTAGCGACGATGGACGCAGAGACGAGAACGTGACACCACGGCCACCCTGTCTATCTTTGGGTAACGCGAGTCGAGGCGGACGTCGTCGCGGTAGCGACGACGGACGCCAAGACGAGCACGTGACACCACGGCCACCCTGTCTATCTTAGGGTAACACGAGTCGAGGCGGACGTCGTCGCGGTAGCGACGATGGACGCAGAGACGAGCACGTGACACCACGGCCACCCTGTCTATCTTTGGGTAACGCGAGTCGAGGCGGACGTCGTCACGGTAGCGACGACGGACGCCGAGACAAGCACGTGAGACCACTGCCACCCTGTCTTAGCGTAACGCGAGTAGAGGCGGGCGTCGTCGCGATAGCGACGACGGACGCCGAGACGAGCACGTGATACCACTGCCACCCTGTCTATCTTAGGGTAACGCGAGTCGAGGCGGACATCGTCGCGATAGCGACGACGGACGCCGAGACGAGCACGTGACACCACTACCACCCTGTCTTAGCGAAACGCGAGTCGAGGCGGACGTTGTCGCGGTAGCGACGGCGGACGCCGAGACAAGCACGTTGCACCATTGCCACCCTGTCTATCTTAGGGTAACGCGAGTCGAGGGCGACGTCGTCGCGGTAGCGACGACGGACGCCGAGACGAGCACGTGACACCACGGCCACCCTGTCTATCTTAGGGTAACGCGAGTCGAGGCGGACGTCATCGCGGTAGTGACGATGGACGCAGAGACGAGCACGTGACACCACGGCCACCCTGTCTATCTTTGGGTAACGCGAGTCGAGGCGGACGTCGTCGCGGTAGCGACGACGGACGCCGAGACAAGCACGTGAGACCACTGCCACCCTGTCTTAGCGTAACGCGAGTCGAGGCGGGCGTCGTCGCGATAGCGACGACGGACGCCGAGACGAGCACGTGATACCACTGCCACCCTGTCTATCTTAGGGTAACGCGAGTCGAGGCGGACGTCGTCGCGATAGCGACGACGGACGCCGAGACGAGCACGTGACACCACTGCCACCCTGTCTTAGCGAAACGCGAGTCGAGGCGGACGTTGTCGCGGTAGCGACGATGGACGCCGAGACGAGCACGTGACACCACTGCCACCCTGTCTATCTTAGGGTAACGCGAGTCGAGGGCGACGTCGTCGCGGTAGCGACGACGGACGCCGAGACGAGCACGTGACACCACTGCCACCCTGTCTATCTTAGCGTAACGCGAGTCGAGGCGGACGTCGTCGCGGTAGCGACGACGGACGTCGAGACGAGCACGTGAGACCACGGCCACCCTGTCTATCTTAGGGTAACGCGGGTCGAGGCGGACGTCGTCGCGGTAGCGACGACGGACGCCAAGACGAGCACGTGACACCACGGCCACCCTGTCTATCTTAGGGTAACGCGAGTCGAGGCGGACGTCGTCGCGGTAGCGACGATGGACGCAGAGACGAGCACGTGACACCACGGCCACCCTGTCTATCTTTGGGTAACGCGAGTCGAGGCGGACGTCGTCGCGGTAGCGACGACGGACGCCGAGACGAGCACGTGACACCACTGCCACCCTGTCTTAGCGAAACGCGAGTCGAGGCGGACGTCGTCGCGGTAGCGACGACGGACGTCGAGACAAGCACGTGAGACCACTGCCACCCTGTCTTAGCGTAACGCGAGTCGAGGCGGGCGTCGTCGCGATAGCAACGACGGACGCCGAGACGAGCACGTGATACCACTGCCACCCTGTCTATCTTAGGGTAACGCGAGTCGAGGCGGACGTCGTCGCGATAGCGACGACGGACGCCGAGACGAGCACGTGACACCACTGCCACCCTGTCTTAGCGAAACGCGAGTCGAGGCGGACGTTGTCGCGGTAGCGACGGCGGACGCCGAGACAAGCACGTTGCACCATTGCCACCCTGTCTATCTTAGGGTAACGCGAGTCGAGGGCGACGTCGTCGCGGTAGCGACGACGGACGCCGAGACGAGCACGTGACACCACGGCCACCCTGTCTATCTTAGGGTAACGCGAGTCGAGGCGGACGTCGTCGCGGTAGCGACGATGGACGCAGAGACGAGCACGTGACACCACGGCCACCCTGTCTATCTTTGGGTAACGCGAGTCGAGGCGGACGTCGTCGCGGTAGCGACGACGGACGCCGAGACGAGCACGTGACACCACTGCCACCCTGTCTTAGCGAAACGCGAGTCGAGGCGGACGTCGTCGCGGTAGCGACGACGGACGCCGAGACAAGCACGTGAGACCACTGCCACCCTGTCTTAGCGTAACGCGAGTCGAGGCGGGCGTCGTCGCGATAGCGACGACGGACGCCGAGACGAGCACGTGATACCACTGCCACCCTGTCTATCTTAGGGTAACGCGAGTCGAGGCGGACGTCGTCGCGATAGCGACGACGGACGCCGAGACGAGCACGTGACACCACTGCCACCCTGTCTTAGCGAAACGCGAGTCGAGGCGGACGTTGTCGCGGTAGCGACGGTGGACGCCGAGACACGCACGTTGCACAAATGCCACCCTGTCTATCTTAGGGTAACGCGAGTCGAGGGCGACGTCGTCGCGGTAGCGACGACGGACGCCGAGACGAGCACGTGACACCACTGCCACCCTGTCTATCTTAGCGTAACGCGAGTCGAGGCGGACGTCGTCGCGGTAGCGACGATGGACGCAGAGACGAGCACGTGACACCACGGCCACCCTGTCTATCTTTGGGTAACGCGAGTCGAGGCGGACGTCGTCGCGGTAGCGACGACGGACGCCGAGACGAGCGCGTGACAGCACTGCCACCCTGTCTTAGCGAAACGCGAGTCGAGGCGGACGTCGTCGCGGTAGCGACGACGGACGCCGAGACAAGCACGTGAGACCACTGCCACCCTGTCTTAGCGTAACGCGAGTCGAGGCGGGCGTCGTCGCGATAGCGACGACGGACGCCGAGACGAGCACGTGATACCACTGCCACCCTGTCTATCTTAGGGTAACGCGAGTCGAGGCGGACGTCGTCGCGATAGCGACGACGGACGCCGAGACGAGCACGTGACACCACTGCCACCCTGTCTTAGCGAAACGCGAGTCGAGGCGGACGTTGTCGCGGTAGCGACGATGGACGCCGAGACGAGCACGTGACACCACTGCCACCCTGTCTATCTTAGGGTAACGCGAGTCGAGGGCGACGTCGTCGCGGTAGCGACGACGGACGCCGAGACGAGCACGTGACACCACTGCCACCCTGTCTATCTTAGCGTAACGCGAGTCGAGGCGGACGTCGTCGCGGTAGCGACGACGGACGTCGAGACGAGCACGTGAGACCACGGCCACCCTGTCTATCTTAGGGTAACGCGGGTCGAGGCGGACGTCGTCGCGGTAGCGACGACGGACGCCAAGACGAGCACGTGACACCACGGCCACCCTGTCTATCTTAGGGTAACGCGAGTCGAGGCGGACGTCGTCGCGGTAGCGACGATGGACGCAGAAACGAGCACGTGACACCACGGCCACCCTGTCTATCTTTGGGTAACGCGAGTCGAGGCGGACGTCGTCGCGGTAGCGACGACGGACGCCGAGACGAGCACGTGACACCACTGCCACCCTGTCTTAGCGAAACGCGAGTCGAGGCAGACGTCGTCGCGGTAGCGACGACGGACGTCGAGACAAGCACGTGAGACCACTGCCACCCTGTCTTAGCGTAACGCGAGTCGAGGCGGGCGTCATCGCGATAGCAACGACGGACGCCGAGACGAGCACGTGATACCACTGCCACCCTGTCTATCTTAGGGTAACGCAAGTCGAGGCGGACGTCGTCGCGATAGCGACGACGGACGCCGAGACGAGCACGTGACACCACTGCCACCCTGTCTTAGCGAAACGCGAGTCGAGGCGGACGTTGTCGCGGTAGCGACGGCGGACGCCGAGACGAGCACGTTGCAACATTGCCACCCTGTCTATCTTAGGGTAACGCGAGTCGAGAGCGACGTCGTCGCGGTAGCGACGACGGACGCCGAGACGAGCACGTGACACCACGGCCACCCTGTCTATCTTAGGGTAACGCGAGTCGAGGCGGACGTCGTCGCGGTAGCGACGACGGACGCCGAGACGAGCACGTGACACCACTGCCACCCTGTCTTAGCGAAACGCGAGTCGAGGCGGACGTCGTCGCGGTAGCGACGATGGACGCCGAGACAAGCACGTGAGACCACTGCCACCCTGTCTTAGCGTAACGCGAGTCGAGGCGGTCGTCGTCACGATAGCGACGACGGACGCCGAGACGAGCACGTGACACCACTGCCACCCTGTCTTAGCGAAACGCGAGTCGAGGCGGACGTCGTCGCAGTAGCGACGACGGACGCCGAGACAAGCACGTGAGACCACTGCCACCCTGTCTTAGCGTAACGCGAGTCGAGGCGGGCGTCGTCGCGATAGCGACGACGGACACCGAGACGAGCACGTGATACCACTGCCACCCTGTCTATCTTAGGGTAACGCGAGTCGAGGCGGACGTCGTCGCGATAGCGACGACGGACGCCGAGACGAGCACGTGACACCACTGCCACCCTGTCTTAGCGAAACGCGAGTCGAGGCGGACGTTGTCGCGGTAGCGACAGCGGACGCCGAGACGAGCACGTTGCAACATTGCCACCCTGTCTATCTTAGGGTAACGCGAGTCGAGGGCGACATCGTCGCGGTAGCGACGACGGACGCCGAGACGAGCACGTGACACCACGGCCACCCTGTCTATCTTAGGGTAACGCGAGTCGAGGCGGACGTCGTCGCGGTAGCGACGACGGACGCCGAGACGAGCACGTGACACCACTGCCACCCTGTCTTAGCGAAACGCGAGTCTAGGCGGACGTCGTCGCGGTAGCGACGACGGACGCCGAGACAAGCACGTGAGACCACTGCCACCCTGTCTTAGCGTAACGCGAGTCGAGGCGGGTGTCGTCGCGATAGCGACGACGGACGCCGAGACGAGCACGTGATACCACTGCCACCCTGTCTATCTTAGGGTAACGCGAGTCGAGGCGGACGTCGTCGCGATAGCAACGACGGACGCCGAGACGAGCACGTGACACCACTGCCACCCTGTCTTAGCGAAACGCGAGTCGAGGCGGACGTTGTCGCGGTAGCGACGATGGACGCCGAGACGAGCACGTGACACCACTGCCACCCTGTCTTAGCGAAACGCGAGTGGAGGCGGACGTCGTCGCGGTAGCGACGATGGACGCCGAGACAAGCACGTGAGACCACTGCCACCCTGTCTTAGCGTAACGCGAGTCGAGGCGGTCGTCGTCACGATAGCGACGACGGACGCCGAGACGAGCACGTGACACCACTGCCACCCTGTCTTAGCGAAACGCGAGTCGAGGCGGACGTTGTCGCGGTAGCGACGACGGACGCCGAGACAAGCACGTGAGACCACTGCCACCCTGTCTTAGCGTAACGCGAGTCGAGGCGGACGTTGTCGCGGTAGCGACGGCGGACGCCGAGACGAGCACGTTGCAACATTGCCACCCTGTCTATCTTAGGGTAACGCGAGTCGAGGGCGACGTCGTCGCGGTAGCGACGACGGACGCCGAGACGAGCACGTGACACCACGGCCACCCTGTCTATCTTAGGGTAACGCGAGTCGAGGCGGACGTCGTCGCGATAGCGACGACGGACGCCGAGACGAGCACGTGACACCATTGCCACCCTGTCTATCTTAGGGTAACGCGAGTCGAGGCGGACGTCGTCGCGGTAGCGACGACGGACGCCGAGACGAGCACGTGACACCACTGCCACTCTGTCTATCTTAGGGTAACGCGAGTCGAGGCGGACGTCGTCGCGGTAGCGACGACGGACGCCGAGACGAGCACGTGACACCACTGCCACCCTGTCTATCTTAGGGTAACGCGAGTCGAGGCGGACGTCGTCGCGGTAGCGACGACGGACGCCGAGACGAGCACGTGAGACCACGGCCACCCTGTCTATCTTAGGGTAACGCGAGTCGAGGCGGACGTCGTCGCGGTAGCGACGACGGACGCCAAGACAAGCACGTGACACCACGGCCGCCCTGTCTATCTTAGGGTAACGCGAGTCGAGGCGGACGTCGTCGCGGTAGCGACGATGGACGCAGAGACGAGCACGTGACACCACGGCCACCCTGTCTATCTTAGGGTAACGCGAGTCGAGGCGGACGTCGTCGCGGTAGCGACGATGGACGCAGAGACGAGCACGTGACACCACGGCCACCCTGTCTATCTTAGGGTAACGCGAGTCGAGGCGGACGTCGTCGCGGTAGCGACGACGGACGCCGAGACGAGCACGTGACACCACTGCCACCCTGTCTTAGCGAAACGCGAGTCGAGGCGGACGTCGTCGCGGTAGCGACGACGGACGCCGAGACAAGCACGTGAGACCACTGCCACCCTGTCTTAGCTTAACGCGAGTCGAGGCGGTCGTCGTCGCGATAGCGACGACGGACGCCGAGACGAGCACGTGACACCACTGCCACCCTGTCTATCTTAGGGTAACGCGAGTCGAGGCGGATGTCGTCGCGATAGCGACGACGGACGCCGAGACGAGCATGTGACACCACTGCCACCCTGTCTTAGCGAAACGCGAGTCGAGGCGGACGTCGTCGCGGTAGCGACGGCGGACGCCGAGACAAGCACGTTGCACCATTGCCACCCTGTCTATCTTAGGGTAACGCGAGTCGAGCGCGACGTCATCGCGGTAGCGACGACGGACGCCGAGACAAGCACGTGACACCACAGCCACCCTGTCTATCTTAGGGTAACGCGAGTCGAGGCGGACGTCGTCGCGGTAGCGACGACGGACGCCGAGACGAGCACGTGACACCACGGCCACCCTGTCTATCTTAGGGTAACGCGAGTCGAGGCGGACGTCGTCGCGGTAGCGACGACGGACGCCGAGACGAGCACGTGACACCACTGCCACCCTGTCTATCTTAGGGTAACGCGAGTCGAGGCGGACGTCGTCGCGGTAGCGACAACGGACACCGAGACGAGCACGTGACACCACTGCCACCCTGTCTATCTTAGGGTAACGCGAGTCGAGGCGGAAGTCTTCGCGGTAGCGACGACGGACGCCGAGACGAGCACGTGACACCACTGCCACCCTGTCTATCTTAGCGTAACGCGAGTCGAGGCGGACGTCGTCGCGGTAGCAACGACGGACGCCGAGACGAGCACGTGAGACCACGGCCACCCTGTCTATCTTTGGGTAACGCGAGTCGAGGCGGACGTCGTCACGGTAGCGACGACGGACGCCGAGACGAGCACGTGACACCACTGCCACCCTGTCTTAGCGAAACGCGAGTCGAGGCGGACGTCGTCGCAGTAGCGACGACGGACGCCGAGACAAGCACGTGAGACCACTGCCACCCTGTCTTAGCGTAACGCGAGTCGAGGCGGGCGTCGTCGCGATAGCGACGACGGACGCCGAGACGAGCACGTGATACCACTGCCACCCTGTCTATCTTAGGGTAACGCGAGTCGAGGCGGACGTCGTCGCGATAGCGACGACGGACGCCGAGACGAGCACGTGACACCACTGCCACCTGTCTTAGGGTAACGCGAGTCGAGGCGGACGTCGTCGCGGTAGCGACGACGGACGCCGAGACAAGCACGTGACACCACTGCCACCCTGTCTATCTTAGGGTAACGCGAGTCGAGGCGGACGTCGTCGCGGTAGTGACGACGGACGCCGAGACGAGCACGTGACACCACTGCCACTCTGTCTATCTTAGGGTAACGCGAGTCGAGGCGGACGTCGTCGCGGTAGCGACGACGGACGCCGAGACGAGCACGTGACACCACTGCCACCCTGTCTATCTTAGGGTAACGCGAGTCGAGGCGGACGTCGTCGCGGTAGCGACGACGGACGCCGAGACGAGCACGTGAGACCACGGCCACCCTGTCTATCTTAGGGTAACGCGAGTCGAGGCGGACGTCGTCGCGATAGCGACAACGGACGCCGAGACGAGCACGTGATACCACTGCCACCCTGTCTATCTTAGGGTAACGCGAGTCGAGGCGGACGTCGTCGCGGTAGCGACGACGGACGCCAAGACGAGCACGTAACACCACGGCCACCCTGTGTATCTTAGGGTAACGCGAGTCGAGGCGGACGTCGTCGCGGTAGCGACGATGGACGCAGAGACGAGCACGTGACACCACGGCCACCCTGTCTATCTTTGGGTAACGCGAGTCGAGGCGGACGTCGTCGCGGTAGCGACGACGGACGCCGAGACGAGCACGTGACACCACTTCCACCCTGTCTTAGCGAAACGCGAGTCCAGGCGGACGTCGTCGCGGTAGCGACGACGGACGCCGAGACAAGCACGTGAGACCACTGCCACCCTGTCTTAGCGTAACGCGAGTCGAGGCGGGCGTCGTCGCGATAGCGACGACGGACGCCGAGACGAGCACGTGATACCACTGCCACCCTGTCTATCTTAGGGTAACGCGAGTCGAGGCGGACGTCGTCGCGATAGCGACGACGGACGCCGAGACGAGCACGTGACCCCACGACCACCCTGTCTATCTTAGGGTAACGCGAGTCGAGGCGGACGTCGTCGCGGTAGCGACGATGGACGCAGAGACGAGCACGTGATACCACTGCCACCCTGTCTATCTTAGGGTAACGCGAGTCGAGGCGGACGTCGTCGCGGTAGCGACGACGGACGCCGAGACAAGCACGTGAGACCACTGCCACCCTGTCTTAGCGTAACACGAGTCGAGGCGGGCGTCGTCGCGATAGCGACGACGGACGCCGAGACGAGCACGTGATACCACTGCCACCCTGTCTATCTTAGGGTAACGCGAGTCGAGGCGGACGTCGTCGCGATAGCGACGACGGACGCCGAGACGAGCACGTGACACCACTGCCACCCTGTCTTAGCGAAACGCGAGTCGAGGCGGACGTTGTCGCGGTAGCGACGACGGACGCCGAGACGAGCACGTGACACCACTGCCACCCTGTCTATCTTAGCGTAACGCGAGTCGAGGCGGACGTCATCGCGGTAGCGACGACGGACGTCGAGACGAGCACGTGAGACCACGGCCACCCTGTCTATCTTAGGGTAACGCGAGTCGAGGCGGACGTCGTCGCGGTAGCGACGATGGACGCAGAGACGAGCACGTGACACCACGGCCACCCTGTCTATCTTTGGGTAACGCGAGTCGAGGCGGACGTCGTCGCGGTAGCGCCGACGGACGCCGAGACGAGCACGTGACACCACTGCCACCCTGTCTTAGCGTAACGCGAGTCGAGGCGGACGTCGTCGCGGTAGCGACGACGGACACCGAGACAAGCACGTGAGACCACTGCCACCCTGTCTTAGCGTAACGCGAGTCGAGGCGGGCGTCGTCGCGATAGCGACGACGGACGCCGAGACGAGCACGTGATACCACTGCCACCCTGTCTATCTTAGGGTAACGCGAGTCGAGGCGGACGTCGTCGCGATAGCGACGACGGACGCCGAGACGAGCACGTGACACCACTGCCACCTGTCTTAGCGAAACGCGAGTCGAGGCGGACGTTGTCGCGGTAGCGACGGCGGACGCCGAGACAAGCACGTTGCACCATTGCCACCCTGTCTATCTTAGGGTAACGCGAGTCGAGGGCGACGTCGTCGCGGTAGCGACGACGGACGCCGAGACGAGCACGTGACACCACTGCCACCCTGTCTATCTTAGTGTAACGCGAGTCGAGGCGGACGTCGTCGCGGTAGCGACGACGGACGCCGAGACGAGCACGTGAGACCACGGCCACCCTGTCTATCTTAGGGTAACGCGAGTCGAGGCGGACGTCGTCGCGGTAGCGACGACGGACGCCAAGACGAGCACGTGACACCACGGCCACCTTGTCTATCTTAGGGTAACGCGAGTCGAGGCGGACGTCGTCGCGGTAGCGACGATGGACGCAGAGACGAGCACGTGACACCACGGCCACCCTGTCTATCTTTGGGTAACGCGAGTCGAGGCGGACGTCGTCGCGGTAGCGACGACGGACGCCGAGACGAGCACGTGACACCACTGCCACCCTGTCTTAGCGTAACACGAGTCGAGGCGGGCGTCGTCGCGATAGCGACGACGGACGCCGAGACGAGCACGTGATACCACTGCCACCCTGTCTATCTTAGGGTAACGCGAGTCGAGGCGGACGTTGTCGCGATAGCGACGACGGACGCCGAGACGAGCTAGTGATACCACTGCCACCCTGTCTATCTTAGGGTAACGCGAGTCGAGCCGGACGTCGTCGCGGTAGCGACGATGGACGCCAAGACGAGCACGTGACACCACGGGCACCCTATCTATCTTAGGGTAACGCGAGTCGAGGCGGACGTCGTCGCGGTAGCGACGACGGACGCCGAGACGAGCACGTGACACCACTGCCACCCTGTCTATCTTAGGGTAACGCGAGTCGAGGCGGACGTCGTCGCGGTAGTGACGACGGACGCCGAGACGAGCACGTGACACCACTGCCACTCTGTCTATCTTAGGGTAACGCGAGTCGAGGCGGACGTCGTCGCGGTAGCGACGACGGACGCCGAGACGAGCACGTGACACCACTGCCACCCTGTCTATCTTAGGGTAACGCGAGTCGAGGCGGACGTCGTCGCGGTAGCGACGACGGACGCCGAGACGAGCACGTGAGACCACGGCCACCCTGTCTATCTTAGGGTAACGCGAGTCGAGGCGGACGTCGTCGCGGTAGCGACGACGGACACCAAGACGAGCACGTGACACCACGGCCACCCTGTCTATCTTAGGGTAACGCGAGTCGAGGCGGACGTCGTCGCGGTAGCGACGACGGACGCAGAGACGAGCACGTGACACCACGGCCACCCTGTCTATCTTTGGGTAACGCGAGTCGAGGCGGACGTCGTCGCGGTAGCGACGACGGACGCCGAGACGAGCACGTGACACCACTGCCACCCTGTCTTAGCGAAACGCGAGTCGAGGCGGACGTCGTCGCGGTAGCGACGACGGACGCCGAGACAAGCACGTGAGACCACTGCCACCCTGTCTTAGCGTAACGCGAGTCGAGGCGGGCGTCGTCGCGATAGCGACGACGGACGCCGAGACGAGCACGTGATACCACTGCCACCCTGTCTATCTTAGGGTAACGCGAGTCGAGGCGGACGTCGTCGCGATAGCGACAACGGACGCCGAGACGAGCACGTGATACCACTGCCACCCTGTCTATCTTAGGGTAACGCGAGTCGAGGCGGACGTCGTCGCGGTAGCGACGACGGACGCCAAGACGAGCACGTAACACCACGGCCACCCTGTGTATCTTAGGGTAACGCGAGTCGAGGCGGACGTCGTCGCGGTAGCGACGATGGACGCAGAGACGAGCACGTGACACCACGGCCACCCTGTCTATCTTTGGGTAACGCGAGTCGAGGCGGACGTCGTCGCGGTAGCGACGACGGACGCCGAGACGAGCACGTGACACCACTTCCACCCTGTCTTAGCAAAACGCGAGTCGAGGCGGACGTCGTCGCGGTAGCGACGACGGACGCCGAGACAAGCACGTGAGACCACTGCCACCCTGTCTTAGCGTAACGCGAGTCGAGGCGGGCGTCGTCGCGATAGCGACGACGGACGCCGAGACGAGCACGTGATACCACTGCCACCCTGTCTATCTTAGGGTAACGCGAGTCGAGGCGGACGTCGTCGCGATAGCGACGACGGACGCCGAGACGAGCACGTGACACCACGACCACCCTGTCTATCTTAGGGTAACGCGAGTCGAGGCGGACGTCGTCGCGGTAGCGACGATGGACGCAGAGACGAGCACGTGATACCACTGCCACCCTGTCTATCTTAGGGTAACGCGAGTCGAGGCGGACGTCGTCGCGGTAGCGACGACGGACGCCGAGACAAGCACGTGAGACCACTGCCACCCTGTCTTAGCGTAACACGAGTCGAGGCGGGCGTCGTCGCGATAGCGACGACGGACACCGAGACGAGCACGTGATACCACTGCCACCCTGTCTATCTTAGGGTAACGCGAGTCGAGGCGGACGTCGTCGCGATAGCGACGACGGACGCCGAGACGAGCACGTGACACCACTGCCACCCTGTCTTAGCGAAACGCGAGTCGAGGCGGACGTTGTCGCGGTAGCGACGACGGACGCCGAGACGAGCACGTGACACCACTGCCACCCTGTCTATCTTAGCGTAACGCGAGTCGAGGCGGACGTCATCGCGGTAGCGACGACGGACGTCGAGACGAGCACGTGAGACCACGGCCACCCTGTCTATCTTAGGGTAACGCGAGTCGAGGCGGACGTCGTCGCGGTAGCGACGATGGACGCAGAGACGAGCACGTGACACCACGGCCACCCTGTCTATCTTTGGGTAACGCGAGTCGAGGCGGACGTCGTCGCGGTAGCGCCGACGGACGCCGAGACGAGCACGTGACACCACTGCCACCCTGTCTTAGCGTAACGCGAGTCGAGGCGGACGTCGTCGCGGTAGCGACGACGGACACCGAGACAAGCACGTGAGACCACTGCCACCCTGTCTTAGCGTAACGCGAGTCGAGGCGGGCGTCGTCGCGATAGCGACGACGGACGCCGAGACGAGCACGTGATACCACTGCCTCCCTGTCTATCTTAGGGTAACGCGAGTCGAGGCGGACGTCGTCGCGATAGCGACGACGGACGCCGAGACGAGCACGTGACACCACTGCCACCCTGTCTTAGCGAAACGCGAGTCGAGGCGGACGTCGTCGCGGTAGCGACGACGGACACCGAGACAAGCACGTGAGACCACTGCCACCCTGTCTTAGCGTAACGCGAGTCGAGGCGGGCGTCGTCGCGATAGCGACGACGGACGCCGAGACGAGCACGTGATACCACTGCCTCCCTGTCTATCTTAGGGTAACGCGAGTCGAGGCGGACGTCGTCGCGATAGCGACGACGGACGCCGAGACGAGCACGTGAGACCACTGCCACCCTGTCTTAGCGTAACGCGAGTCGAGGCGGGCGTCGTCGCGATAGCGACGACGGACGCCGAGACGAGCACGTGATACCACTGCCTCCCTGTCTATCTTAGGGTAACGCGAGTCGAGGCGGACGTCGTCGCGATAGCGACGACGGACGCCGAGACGAGCACGTGACACCACTGCCACCCTGTCTTAGCGAAACGCGAGTCGAGGCGGACGTCGTCGCGGTAGCGACGACGGACACCGAGACAAGCACGTGAGACAACTGCCACCCTGTCTTAGCGTAACGCGAGTCGAGGCGGGCGTCGTCGCGATAGCGACGACGGACGCCGAGACGAGCACGTGATACCACTGCCTCCCTGTCTATCTTAGGGTAACGCGAGTCGAGGCGGACGTCGTCGCGATAGCGACGACGGACGCCGAGACGAGCACGTGACACCACTGCCACCCTGTCTATCTTAGCGTAACGCGAGTCGAGGCGGACGTCGTCGCGGTAGCGACGACGGACGCCGAGACGAGCACGTGAGACCACGGCCACCCTGTCTATCTTAGGGTAACGCGAGTCGAGGCGGACGTCGTCGCGGTAGCGACGACGGACGCCAAGACGAGCACGTGACACCACGGCCACCCTGTCTATCTTAGGGTAACACGAGTCGAGGCGGACGTCGTCGCGGTAGCGACGATGGACGCAGAGACGAGCACGTGACACCACGGCCACCCTGTCTATCTTTGGGTAACGCGAGTCGAGGCGGACGTCGTCGCGGTAGCGACGACGGACGCCGAGACAAGCACGTGAGACCACTGCCACCCTGTCTTAGCGTAACGCGAGTCGAGGCGGGCGTCGTCGCGATAGCGACGACGGACGCCGAGACGAGCACGTGATACCACTGCCACCCTGTCTATCTTAGGGTAACGCGAGTCGAGGCGGACGTCGTCGCGATAGCGACGACGGACGCCGAGACGAGCACGTGACACCACTACCACCCTGTCTTAGCGAAACGCGAGTCGAGGCGGACGTTGTCGCGGTAGCGACGGCGGACGCCGAGACAAGCACGTTGCACCATTGCCACCCTGTCTATCTTAGGGTAACGCGAGTCGAGGGCGACGTCGTCGCGGTAGCGACGACGGACGCCGAGACGAGCACGTGACACCACGGCCACCCTGTCTATCTTAGGGTAACGCGAGTCGAGGCGGACGTCGTCGCGGTAGCGACGATGGACGCAGAGACGAGCACGTGACACCACGGCCACCCTGTCTATCTTTGGGTAACGCGAGTCGAGGCGGACGTCGTCGCGGTAGCGACGACGGACGCCGAGACGAGCACGTGACACCACTGCCACCCTGTCTTAGCGAAACGCGAGTCGAGGCGGACGTTGTCGCGGTAGCGACGGCGGACGCCGAGACAAGCACGTTGCACCATTGCCACCCTGTCTATCTTAGGGTAACGCGAGTCGAGGGCGACGTCGTCGCGGTAGCGACGACGGACGCCGAGACGAGCACGTGACACCACTGCCACCCTGTCTATCTTAGCGTAACGCGAGTCGAGGCGGACGTCGTCGCGGTAGCGACGACGGACGCCGAGACGAGCACGTGAGACCACGGCCACCCTGTCTATCTTAGGGTAACGCGAGTCGAGGCGGACGTCGTCGCGGTAGCGACGACGGACGCCAAGACGAGCACGTGACACCACGGCCACCCTGTCTATCTTAGGGTAACACGAGTCGAGGCGGACGTCGTCGCGGTAGCGACGATGGACGCAGAGACGAGCACGTGATACCACTGCCACCCTGTCTATCTTAGGGTAACGCGAGTCGAGGCGGACGTTGTCGCGATAGCGACGACGGACGCCGAGACGAGCTAGTGATACCACTGCCACCCTGTCTATCTTAGGGTAACGCGAGTCGAGCCGGACGTCGTCGCGGTAGCGACGACGGACGCCAAGACGAGCACGTGACACCACGGGCACCCTATCTATCTTAGGGTAACGCGAGTCGAGGCGGACGTCGTCGCGGTAGCGACGACGGACGCCGAGACGAGCACGTGACACCACTGCCACCCTGTCTATCTTAGGGTAACGCGAGTCGAGGCGGACGTCGTCGCGGTAGTGACGACGGACGCCGAGACGAGCACGTGACACCACTGCCACTCTGTCTATCTTAGGGTAACGCGAGACGAGGCGGACGTCGTCGCGGTAGCGACGACGGACGCCGAGACGAGCACGTGACACCACTGCCACCCTGTCTATCTTAGGGTAACGCGAGTCGAGGCGGACGTCGTCGCGGTAGCGACGACAGACGCCGAGACGAGCACGTGAGACCACGGCCACCCTGTCTATCTTAGGGTAACGCGAGTCGAGGCGGACGTCGTCGCGGTAGCGACGACGGACACCAAGACGAGCACGTGACACCACGGCCACCCTGTCTATCTTAGGGTAACGCGAGTCGAGGCGGACGTCGTCGCGGTAGCGACGACGGACGCAGAGACGAGCACGTGACACCACGGCCACCCTGTCTATCTTTGGGTAACGCGAGTCGAGGCGGACGTCGTCGCGGTAGCGACGACGGACGCCGAGACGAGCACGTGACACCACTGCCACCCTGTCTTAGCGAAACGCGAGTCGAGGCGGACGTCGTCGCGGTAGCGACGACGGACGCCGAGACAAGCACGTGAGACCACTGCCACCCTGTCTTAGCGTAACGCGAGTCGAGGCGGGCGTCGTCGCGATAGCGACGACGGACGCCGAGACGAGCACGTGATACCACTGCCACCCTGTCTATCTTAGGGTAACGCGAGTCGAGGCGGACGTCGTCGCGATAGCGAGAACGGACGCCGAGACGAGCACGTGATACCACTGCCACCCTGTCTATCTTAGGGTAACGCGAGTCGAGGCGGACGTCGTCGCGGTAGCGACGACGGACGCCAAGACGAGCACGTAACACCACGGCCACCCTGTGTATCTTAGGGTAACGCGAGTCGAGGCGGACGTCGTCGCGGTAGCGACGATGGACGCAGAGACGAGCACGTGACACCACGGCCACCCTGTCTATCTTTGGGTAACGCGAGTCGAGGCGGACGTCGTCGCGGTAGCGACGACGGACGCCGAGACGAGCACGTGACACCACTTCCACCCTGTCTTAGCGAAACGCGAGTCGAGGTGGACGTCGTCGCGGTAGCGACAACGGACGCCGAGACAAGCACGTGAGACCACTGCCACCCTGTCTTAGCGTAACGCGAGTCGAGGCGGGCGTCGTCGCGATAGCGACGACGGACGCCGAGACGAGCACGTGATACCACTGCCACCCTGTCTATCTTAGGGTAACGCGAGTCGAGGCGGACGTCGTCGCGATAGCGACGACGGACGCCGAGACGAGCACGTGACACCATGACCACCCTGTCTATCTTAGGGTAACGCGAGTCGAGGCGGACGTCGTCGCGGTAGCGACGATGGACGCAGAGACGAGCACGTGATACCACTGCCACCCTGTCTATCTTAGGGTAACGCGAGTCGAGGCGGACGTCGTCGCGGTAGCGACGACGGACGCCGAGACAAGCACGTGAGACCACTGCCACCCTGTCTTAGCGTAACACGAGTCGAGGCGGGCGTCGTCGCGATAGCGACGACGGACGCCGAGACGAGCACGTGATACCACTGCCACCCTGTCTATCTTAGGGTAACGCGAGTCGAGGCGGACGTCGTCGCGATAGCGACGACGGACGCCGAGACGAGCACGTGACACCACTGCCACCCTGTCTTAGCGAAACGCGAGTCGAGGCGGACGTTGTCGCGGTAGCGACGACGGACGCCGAGACGAGCACGTGACACCACTGCCACCCTGTCTATCTTAGCGTAACGCGAGTCGAGGCGGACGTCATCGCGGTAGCGACGACGGACGTCGAGACGAGCACGTGAGACCACGGCCACCCTGTCTATCTTAGGGTAACGCGAGTCGAGGCGGACGTCGTCGCGGTAGCGACGATGGACGCAGAGACGAGCACGTGACACCACGGCCACCCTGTCTATCTTTGGGTAACGCGAGTCGAGGCGGACGTCGTCGCGGTAGCGCCGACGGACGCCGAGACGAGCACGTGACACCACTGCCACCCTGTCTTAGCGTAACGCGAGTCGAGGCGGACGTCGTCGCGGTAGCGACGACGGACACCGAGACAAGCACGTGAGACCACTGCCACCCTGTCTTAGCGTAACGCAAGTCGAGGCGGGCGTCGTCGCGATAGCGACGACGGGCGCCGAGACGAGCACGTGATACCACTGCCTCCCTGTCTATCTTAGGGTAACGCGAGTCGAGGCGGACGTCGTCGCGATAGCGACGACGGACGCCGAGACGAGCACGTGACACCACTGCCACCCTGTCTTAGCGAAACGCGAGTCGAGGCGGACGTCGTCGCGGTAGCGACGACGGACACCGAGACAAGCACGTGAGACCACTGCCACCCTGTCTTAGCGTAACGCGAGTCGAGGCGGGCGTCGTCGCGATAGCGACGACGGACGCCGAGACGAGCACGTGATACCACTGCCTCCCTGTCTATCTTAGGGTAACGCGAGTCGAGGCGGACGTCGTCGCGATAGCGACGACGGACGCCGAGACGAGCACGTGAGACCACTGCCACCCTGTCTTAGCGTAACGCGAGTCGAGGCGGGCGTCGTCGCGATAGCGACGACGGACGCCGAGACGAGCACGTGATACCACTGCCTCCCTGTCTATCTTAGGGTAACGTGAGTCGAGGCGGACGTCGTCGCGATAGCGACGACGGACGCCGAGACGAGCACGTGACACCACTGCCACCCTGTCTTAGCGAAACGCGAGTCGAGGCGGACGTCGTCGCGGTAGCGACGACGGACACCGAGACAAGCACGTGAGACAACTGCCACCCTGTCTTAGCGTAACGCGAGTCGAGGCGGGCGTCGTCGCGATAGCGACGACGGACGCCGAGACGAGCACGTGATACCACTGCCTCCCTGTCTATCTTAGGGTAACGCGAGTCGAGGCGGACGTCGTCGCGATAGCGACGACGGACGCCGAGACGAGCACGTGACACCACTGCCACCCTGTCTATCTTAGCGTAACGCGAGTCGAGGCGGACGTCGTCGCGGTAGCGACGACGGACGCCGAGACGAGCACGTGAGACCACGGCCACCCTGTCTATCTTAGGGTAACGCGAGTCGAGGCGGACGTCGTCGCGGTAGCGACGACGGACGCCAAGACGAGCACGTGACACCACGGCCACCCTGTCTATCTTAGGGTAACACGAGTCGAGGCGGACGTTGTCGCGGTAGCGACGATGGACGCAGAGACGAGCACGTGACACCACGGCCACCCTGTCTATCTTTGGGTAACGCGAGTCGAGGCGGACGTCGTCGCGGTAGCGACGACGGACGCCGAGACAAGCACGTGAGACCACTGCCACCCTGTCTTATCGTAACGCGAGTCGAGGCGGGCGTCGTCGCGATAGCGACGACGGACGCCGAGACGAGCACGTGATACCACTGCCACCCTGTCTATCTTAGGGTAACGCGAGTCGAGGCGGACGTCGTCGCGATAGCGACGACGGACGCCGAGACGAGCACGTGACACCACTACCACCCTGTCTTAGCGAAACGCGAGTCGAGGCGGACGTTGTCGCGGTAGCGACGGCGGACGCCGAGACAAGCACGTTGCACCATTGCCACCCTGTCTATCTTAGGGTAACGCGAGTCGAGGGCGACGTCGTCGCGGTAGCGACGACGGACGCCGAGACGAGCACGTGACACCACGGCCACCCTGTCTATCTTAGGGTAACGCGAGTCGAGGCGGACGTCGTCGCGGTAGCGACGATGGACGCAGAGACGAGCACGTGACACCACGGCCACCCTGTCTATCTTTGGGTAACGCGAGTCGAGGCGGACGTCGTCGCGGTAGCGACGACGGACGCCGAGACAAGCACGTGACACCACTGCCACCCTGTCTTAGCGAAACGCGAGTCGAGGCGGACGTTGTCGCGGTAGCGACGGCGGACGCCGAGACAAGCACGTTGCACCATTGCCACCCTGTCTATCTTAGGGTAACGCGAGTCGAGGGCGACGTCGTCGCGGTAGCGACGACGGACGCCGAGACGAGCACGTGACACCACTGCCACCCTGTCTATCTTAGCGTAACGCGAGTCGAGGCGGACGTCGTCGCGGTAGCAACGACGGACGCCGAGACGAGCACGTGAGACCACGGCCACCCTGTCTATCTTAGGGTAACGCGAGTCGAGGCGGACGTCGTCGCGGTAGCGACGACGGACGCCAAGACGAGCACGTGACACCACGGCCACCCTGTCTATCTTAGGGTAACACGAGTCGAGGCGGACGTCGTCGCGGTAGCGACGATGGACGCAGAGACGAGCACGTGACACCACGGCCACCCTGTCTATCTTTGGGTAACGCGAGTCGAAGCGGACGTCGTCGCGGTAGCGACGACGGACGCCGAGACAAGCACGTGAGACCACTGCCACCCTGTCTTAGCGAAACGCGAGTCGAGGCGGGCGTCGTCGCGATAGCGACGACGGACGCCGAGACGAGCACGTGATACCACTGCCTCCCTGTCTATCTTAGGGTAACGCGAGTCGAGGCGGACGTCGTCGCGATAGCGACGACGGACGCCGAGACGAGCACGTGACACCACTGCCACCCTGTCTTAGCGAAACGCGAGTCGAGGCGGACGTTGTCGCGGTAGCGACGATGGACGCCGAGACGAGCACGTGACACCACTGCCACCCTGTCTATCTTAGGGTAACGCGAGTCGAGGGCGACGTCGTCGCGGTAGCGACGACGGACGCCGAGACGAGCACGTGACACCACTGCCACCCTGTCTATCTTAGCGTAACGCGAGTCGAGGCGGACGTCGTCGCGGTAGCGACGACGGACGTCGAGACGAGCACGTGAGACGACGGCCACCCTGTCTATCTTAGGGTAACGCGGGTCGAGGCGGACGTCGTCGCGGTAGCGACGACGGACGCCAAGACGAGCACGTGACACCACGGCCACCCTGTCTATCTTAGGGTAACGCGAGTCGAGGCGGACGTCGTCGCGGTAGCGACGATGGACGCAGAGACGAGCACGTGACACCACGGCCACCCTGTCTATCTTTGGGTAACGCGAGTCGAGGCGGACGTCGTCGCGGTAGCGACGACGGACACCGAGACGAGCACGTGACACCACTGCCACCCTGTCTTAGCGAAACGCGAGTCGAGGCGGACGTCGTCGCGGTAGCGACGACGGACGCCGAGACAAGCACGTGAGACCACTGCCACCCTGTCTTAGCGTAACGCGAGTCGAGGCGGGCGTCGTCGCGATAGCGACGACGGACGCCGAGACGAGCACGTGATACCACTGCCACCCTGTCTATCTTAGGGTAACGCGAGTCGAGGCGGACGTCGTCGCGATAGCGACGACGGACGCCGAGACGAGCACGTGACACCACTGCCACCCTGTCTTAGCGAAACGCGAGTCGAGGCGGACGTTGTCGCGGTAGCGACGGCGGACGCCGAGACAAGCACGTTGCACCATTGCCACCCTGTCTATCTTAGGGTAACGCGAGTCGAGGGCGACGTCGTCGCGGTAGCGACGACGGACGCCGAGACGAGCACGTGACACCACGGCCACCCTGTCTATCTTAGGGTAACGCGAGTCGAGGCGGACGTCGTCGCGGTAGCGACGATGGACGCAGAGACGAGAACGTGACACCACGGCCACCCTGTCTATCTTTGGGTAACGCGAGTCGAGGCGGACGTCGTCGCGGTAGCGACGACGGACGCCAAGACGAGCACGTGACACCACGGCCACCCTGTCTATCTTAGGGTAACACGAGTCGAGGCGGACGTCGTCGCGGTAGCGACGATGGACGCAGAGACGAGCACGTGACACCACGGCCACCCTGTCTATCTTTGGGTAACGCGAGTCGAGGCGGACGTCGTCGCGGTAGCGACGACGGACGCCGAGACAAGCACGTGAGACCACTGCCACCCTGTCTTAGCGTAACGCGAGTAGAGGCGGGCGTCGTCGCGATAGCGACGACGGACGCCGAGACGAGCACGTGATACCACTGCCACCCTGTCTATCTTAGGGTAACGCGAGTCGAGGCGGACATCGTCGCGATAGCGACGACGGACGCCGAGACGAGCACGTGACACCACTACCACCCTGTCTTAGCGAAACGCGAGTCGAGGCGGACGTTGTCGCGGTAGCGACGGCGGACGCCGAGACAAGCACGTTGCACCATTGCCACCCTGTCTATCTTAGGGTAACGCGAGTCGAGGGCGACGTCGTCGCGGTAGCGACGACGGACGCCGAGACGAGCACGTGACACCACGGCCACCCTGTCTATCTTAGGGTAACGCGAGTCGAGGCGGACGTCATCGCGGTAGTGACGATGGACGCAGAGACGAGCACGTGACACCACGGCCACCCTGTCTATCTTTGGGTAACGCGAGTCGAGGCGGACGTCGTCGCGGTAGCGACGACGGACGCCGAGACAAGCACGTGAGACCACTGCCACCCTGTCTTAGCGTAACGCGAGTCGAGGCGGGCGTCGTCGCGATAGCGACGACGGACGCCGAGACGAGCACGTGATACCACTGCCACCCTGTCTATCTTAGGGTAACGCGAGTCGAGGCGGACGTCGTCGCGATAGCGACGACGGACGCCGAGACGAGCACGTGACACCACTGCCACCCTGTCTTAGCGAAACGCGAGTCGAGGCGGACGTTGTCGCGGTAGCGACGATGGACGCCGAGACGAGCACGTGACACCACTGCCACCCTGTCTATCTTAGGGTAACGCGAGTCGAGGGCGACGTCGTCGCGGTAGCGACGACGGACGCCGAGACGAGCACGTGACACCACTGCCACCCTGTCTATCTTAGCGTAACGCGAGTCGAGGCGGACGTCGTCGCGGTAGCGACGACGGACGTCGAGACGAGCACGTGAGACCACGGCCACCCTGTCTATCTTAGGGTAACGCGGGTCGAGGCGGACGTCGTCGCGGTAGCGACGACGGACGCCAAGACGAGCACGTGACACCACGGCCACCCTGTCTATCTTAGGGTAACGCGAGTCGAGGCGGACGTCGTCGCGGTAGCGACGATGGACGCAGAGACGAGCACGTGACACCACGGCCACCCTGTCTATCTTTGGGTAACGCGAGTCGAGGCGGACGTCGTCGCGGTAGCGACGACGGACGCCGAGACGAGCACGTGACACCACTGCCACCCTGTCTTAGCGAAACGCGAGTCGAGGCGGACGTCGTCGCGGTAGCGACGACGGACGTCGAGACAAGCACGTGAGACCACTGCCACCCTGTCTTAGCGTAACGCGAGTCGAGGCGGGCGTCGTCGCGATAGCAACGACGGACGCCGAGACGAGCACGTGATACCACTGCCACCCTGTCTATCTTAGGGTAACGCGAGTCGAGGCGGACGTCGTCGCGATAGCGACGACGGACGCCGAGACGAGCACGTGACACCACTGCCACCCTGTCTTAGCGAAACGCGAGTCGAGGCGGACGTTGTCGCGGTAGCGACGGCGGACGCCGAGACAAGCACGTTGCACCATTGCCACCCTGTCTATCTTAGGGTAACGCGAGTCGAGGGCGACGTCGTCGCGGTAGCGACGACGGACGCCGAGACGAGCACGTGACACCACGGCCACCCTGTCTATCTTAGGGTAACGCGAGTCGAGGCGGACGTCGTCGCGGTAGCGACGATGGACGCAGAGACGAGCACGTGACACCACGGCCACCCTGTCTATCTTTGGGTAACGCGAGTCGAGGCGGACGTCGTCGCGGTAGCGACGACGGACGCCGAGACGAGCACGTGACACCACTGCCACCCTGTCTTAGCGAAACGCGAGTCGAGGCGGACGTCGTCGCGGTAGCGACGACGGACGCCGAGACAAGCACGTGAGACCACTGCCACCCTGTCTTAGCGTAACGCGAGTCGAGGCGGGCGTCGTCGCGATAGCGACGACGGACGCCGAGACGAGCACGTGATACCACTGCCACCCTGTCTATCTTAGGGTAACGCGAGTCGAGGCGGACGTCGTCGCGATAGCGACGACGGACGCCGAGACGAGCACGTGACACCACTGCCACCCTGTCTTAGCGAAACGCGAGTCGAGGCGGACGTTGTCGCGGTAGCGACGGTGGACGCCGAGACACGCACGTTGCACAAATGCCACCCTGTCTATCTTAGGGTAACGCGAGTCGAGGGCGACGTCGTCGCGGTAGCGACGACGGACGCCGAGACGAGCACATGACACCACTGCCACCCTGTCTATCTTAGCGTAACGCGAGTCGAGGCGGACGTCGTCGCGGTAGCGACGATGGACGCAGAGACGAGCACGTGACACCACGGCCACCCTGTCTATCTTTGGGTAACGCGAGTCGAGGCGGACGTCGTCGCGGTAGCGACGACGGACGCCGAGACGAGCGCGTGACAGCACTGCCACCCTGTCTTAGCGAAACGCGAGTCGAGGCGGACGTCGTCGCGGTAGCGACGACGGACGCCGAGACAAGCACGTGAGACCACTGCCACCCTGTCTTAGCGTAACGCGAGTCGAGGCGGGCGTCGTCGCGATAGCGACGACGGACGCCGAGACGAGCACGTGATACCACTGCCACCCTGTCTATCTTAGGGTAACGCGAGTCGAGGCGGACGACGTCGCGATAGCGACGACGGACGCCGAGACGAGCACGTGACACCACTGCCACCCTGTCTTAGCGAAACGCGAGTCGAGGCGGACGTTGTCGCGGTAGCGACGATGGACGCCGAGACGAGCACGTGACACCACTGCCACCCTGTCTATCTTAGGGTAACGCGAGTCGAGGGCGACGTCGTCGCGGTAGCGACGACGGACGCCGAGACGAGCACGTGACACCACTGCCACCCTGTCTATCTTAGCGTAACGCGAGTCGAGGCGGACGTCGTCGCGGTAGCGACGACGGACGTCGAGACGAGCACGTGAGACCACGGCCACCCTGTCTATCTTAGGGTAACGCGGGTCGAGGCGGACGTCGTCGCGGTAGCGACGACGGACGCCAAGACGAGCACGTGACACCACGGCCACCCTGTCTATCTTAGGGTAACGCGAGTCGAGGCGGACGTCGTCGCGGTAGCGACGATGGACGCAGAAACGAGCACGTGACACCACGGCCACCCTGTCTATCTTTGGGTAACGCGAGTCGAGGCGGACGTCGTCGCGGTAGCGACGACGGACGCCGAGACGAGCACGTGACACCACTGCCACCCTGTCTTAGCGAAACGCGAGTCGAGGCAGACGTCGTCGCGGTAGCGACGACGGACGTCGAGACAAGCACGTGAGACCACTGCCACCCTGTCTTAGCGTAACGCGAGTCGAGGCGGGCGTCGTCGCGATAGCAACGACGGACGCCGAGACGAGCACGTGATACCACTGCCACCCTGTCTATCTTAGGGTAACGCAAGTCGAGGCGGACGTCGTCGCGATAGCGACGACGGACGCCGAGACGAGCACGTGACACCACTGCCACCCTGTCTTAGCGAAACGCGAGTCGAGGCGGACGTTGTCGCGGTAGCGACGGCGGACGCCGAGACGAGCACGTTGCAACATTGCCACCCTGTCTATCTTAGGGTAACGCGAGTCGAGAGCGACGTCGTCGCGGTAGCGACGACGGACGCCGAGACGAGCACGTGACACCACGGCCACCCTGTCTATCTTAGGGTAACGCGAGTCGAGGCGGACGTCGTCGCGGTAGCGACGACGGACGCCGAGACGAGCACGTGACACCACTGCCACCCTGTCTTAGCGAAACGCGAGTCGAGGCGGACGTCGTCGCGGTAGCGACGATGGACGCCGAGACAAGCACGTGAGACCACTGCCACCCTGTCTTAGCGTAACGCGAGTCGAGGCGGTCGTCGTCACGATAGCGACGACGGACGCCGAGACGAGCACGTGACACCACTGCCACCCTGTCTTAGCGAAACGCGAGTCGAGGCGGACGTCGTCGCAGTAGCGACGACGGACGCCGAGACAAGCACGTGAGACCACTGCCACCCTGTCTTAGCGTAACGCGAGTCGAGGCGGGCGTCGTCGCGATAGCGACGACGGACACCGAGACGAGCACGTGATACCACTGCCACCCTGTCTATCTTAGGGTAACGCGAGTCGAGGCGGACGTCGTCGCGATAGCGATGACGGACGCCGAGACGAGCACGTGACACCACTGCCACCCTGTCTTAGCGAAACGCGAGTCGAGGCGGACGTTGTCGCGGTAGCGACAGCGGACGCCGAGACGAGCACGTTGCAACATTGCCACCCTGTCTATCTTAGGGTAACGCGAGTCGAGGGCGACATCGTCGCGGTAGCGACGACGGACGCCGAGACGAGCACGTGACACCACGGCCACCCTGTCTATCTTAGGGTAACGCGAGTCGAGGCGGACGTCGTCGCGGTAGCGACGACGGACGCCGAGACGAGCACGTGACACCACTGCCACCCTGTCTTAGCGAAACGCGAGTCTAGGCGGACGTCGTCGCGGTAGCGACGACGGACGCCGAGACAAGCACGTGAGACCACTGCCACCCTGTCTTAGCGTAACGCGAGTCGAGGCGGGTGTCGTCGCGATAGCGACGACGGACGCCGAGACGAGCACGTGATACCACTGCCACCCTGTCTATCTTAGGGTAACGCGAGTCGAGGCGGACGTCGTCGCGATAGCAACGACGGACGCCGAGACGAGCACGTGACACCACTGCCACCCTGTCTTAGCGAAACGCGAGTCGAGGCGGACGTTGTCGCGGTAGCGACGATGGACGCCGAGACGAGCACGTGACACCACTGCCACCCTGTCTTAGCGAAACGCGAGTGGAGGCGGACGTCGTCGCGGTAGCGACGATGGACGCCGAGACAAGCACGTGAGACCACTGCCACCCTGTCTTAGCGTAACGCGAGTCGAGGCGGTCGTCGTCACGATAGCGACGACGGACGCCGAGACGAGCACGTGACACCACTGCCACCCTGTCTTAGCGAAACGCGAGTCGAGGCGGACGTCGTCGCGGTAGCGACGACGGACGCCGAGACAAGCACGTGAGACCACTGCCACCCTGTCTTAGCGTAACGCGAGTCGAGGCGGACGTTGTCGCGGTAGCGACGGCGGACGCCGAGACGAGCACGTTGCAACATTGCCACCCTGTCTATCTTAGGGTAACGCGAGTCGAGGGCGACGTCGTCGCGGTAGCGACGACGGACGCCGAGACGAGCACGTGACACCACGGCCACCCTGTCTATCTTAGGGTAACGCGAGTCGAGGCGGACGTCGTCGCGATAGCGACGACGGACGCCGAGACGAGCACGTGACACCACTGCCACCCTGTCTTAGCGAAACGCGAGTCGAGGCGGACGTTGTCGCGGTAGCGACGGCGGACGCCGAGACGAGCACGTTGCAACATTGCCACCCTGTCTATCTTAGGGTAACGCGAGTCGAGGGCGACGTCGTCGCGGTAGCGACGACGGACGCCGAGACGAGCACGTGACACCACGGCCACCCTGTCTATCTTAGGGTAACGCGAGTCGAGGCGGACGTCGTCGCGGTAGCGACGACGGACGCCGAGACGAGCACGTGACACCACTGCCACCCTGTCTTAGCGAAACGCGAGTCGAGGCGGATGTCGTCGCGGTAGCGACGATGGACGCCGAGACAAGCACGTGAGACCACTGCCACCCTGTCTTAGCGTAACGCGAGTCGAGGCGGTCGTCGTCACGATAGCGACGACGGACGCCGAGACGAGCACGTGACACCACTGCCACCCTGTCTTAGCGAAACGCGAGTCGAGGCGGACGTCGTCGCGGTAGCGACGACCGACGCCGAGACAAGCACGTGAGACCACTGCCACCCTGTCTTAGCGTAACGCGAGTCGAGGCGGGCGTCGTCGCGATAGCGACGACGGACACCGAGACGAGCACGTGATACCACTGCCACCCTGTCTATCTTAGGGTAACGCGAGTCGAGGCGGACGTCGTCGCGATAGCGACGACGGACGCCGAGACGAGCACGTGACACCACTGCCACCCTGTCTTAGCGAAACGCGAGTCGAGGCGGACGTTGTCGCGGTAGCGACGGCGGACGCCGAGACGAGCACGTTGCAACATTGCCACCCTGTCTATCTTAGGGTAACGCGAGTCGAGGGCGACATCGTCGCGGTAGCGACGACGGACGCCGAGACGAGCACGTGACACCACGGCCACCCTGTCTATCTTAGGGTAACGCGAGTCGAGGCGGACGTCGTCGCGGTAGCGACGACGAACGCCGAGACGAGCACGTGACACCACTGCCACCCTGTCTTAGCGAAACGCGAGTCGAGGCGGACGTCGTCGCGGTAGCGACGACGGACGCCGAGACAAGCACGTGAGACCACTGCCACCCTGTCTTAGCGTAACGCGAGTCGAGGCGGGCGTCGTCGCGATAGCGACGACGGACGCCGAGACGAGCACGTGATACCACTGCCACCCTGTCTATCTTAGGGTAACCCGAGTCGAGGCGGACGTCGTCGCGATAGCAACGACGGACGCCGAGACGAGCACGTGACACCACTGCCACCCTGTCTTAGCGAAACGCGAGTCGAGGCGGACGTTGTCGCGGTAGCGACGATGGACGCCGAGACGAGCACGTGACACCACTACCACCCTGTCTTAGCGAAACGCGAGTCGAGGCGGACGTTGTCGCGGTAGCGACGGCGGACGCCGAGACAAGCACGTTGCACCATTGCCACCCTGTCTATCTTAGGGTAACGCGAGTCGAGGGCGACGTCGTCGCGGTAGCGACGACGGACGCCGAGACGAGCACGTGACACCACGGCCACCCTGTCTATCTTAGGGTAACGCGAGTCGAGGCGGACGTCATCGCGGTAGTGACGATGGACGCAGAGACGAGCACGTGACACCACGGCCACCCTGTCTATCTTTGGGTAACGCGAGTCGAGGCGGACGTCGTCGCGGTAGCGACGACGGACGCCGAGACAAGCACGTGAGACCACTGCCACCCTGTCTTAGCGTAACGCGAGTCGAGGCGGGCGTCGTCGCGATAGCGACGACGGACGCCGAGACGAGCACGTGATACCACTGCCACCCTGTCTATCTTAGGGTAACGCGAGTCGAGGCGGACGTCGTCGCGATAGCGACGACGGACGCCGAGACGAGCACGTGACACCACTGCCACCCTGTCTTAGCGAAACGCGAGTCGAGGCGGACGTTGTCGCGGTAGCGACGATGGACGCCGAGACGAGCACGTGACACCACTGCCACCCTGTCTATCTTAGGGTAACGCGAGTCGAGGGCGACGTCGTCGCGGTAGCGACGACGGACGCCGAGACAAGCACGTGAGACCACTGCCACCCTGTCTTAGCGTAACGCGAGTCGAGGCGGGCGTCGTCGCGATAGCGACGACGGACACCGAGACGAGGACGTGATACCACTGCCACCCTGTCTATCTTAGGGTAACGCGAGTCGAGGCGGACGTCGTCGCGATAGCGACGACGGACGCCGAGACGAGCACGTGACACCACTGCCACCCTGTCTTAGCGAAACGCGAGTCGAGGCGGACGTTGTCGCGGTAGCGACAGCGGACGCCGAGACGAGCACGTTGCAACATTGCCACCCTGTCTATCTTAGGGTAACGCGAGTCGAGGGCGACATCGTCGCGGTAGCGACGACGGACGCCGAGACGAGCACGTGACACCACGGCCACCCTGTCTATCTTAGGGTAACGCGAGTCGAGGCGGACGTCGTCGCGGTAGCGACGACGGACGCCGAGACGAGCACGTGACACCACTGCCACCCTGTCTTAGCGAAACGCGAGTCTAGGCGGACGTCGTCGCGGTAGCGACGACGGACGCCGAGACAAGCACGTGAGACCACTGCCACCCTGTCTTAGCGTAACGCGAGTCGAGGCGGGCGTCGTCGCGATAGCGACGACGGACGCCGAGACGAGCACGTGATACCACTGCCACCCTGTCTATCTTAGGGTAACGCGAGTCGAGGCGGACGTCGTCGCGATAGCAACGACGGACGCCGAGACGAGCACGTGACACCACTGCCACCCTGTCTTAGCGAAACGCGAGTCGAGGCGGACGTTGTCGCGGTAGCGACGATGGACGCCGAGACGAGCACGTGACACCACTGCCACCCTGTCTTAGCGAAACGCGAGTGGAGGCGGACGTCGTCGCGGTAGCGACGATGGACGCCGAGACAAGCACGTGAGACCACTGCCACCCTGTCTTAGCGTAACGCGAGTCGAGGCGGTCGTCGTCACGATAGCGACGACGGACGCCGAGACGAGCACGTGACACCACTGCCACCCTGTCTTAGCGAAACGCGAGTCGAGGCGGACGTCGTCGCGGTAGCGACGACGGACGCCGAGACAAGCACGTGAGACCACTGCCACCCTGTCTTAGCGTAACGCGAGTCGAGGCGGACGTTGTCGCGGTAGCGACGGCGGACGCCGAGACGAGCACGTTGCAACATTGCCACCCTGTCTATCTTAGGGTAACGCGAGTCGAGGGCGACGTCGTCGCGGTAGCGACGACGGACGCCGAGACGAGCACGTGACACCACGGCCACCCTGTCTATCTTAGGGTAACGCGAGTCGAGGCGGACGTCGTCGCGATAGCGACGACGGACGCCGAGACGAGCACGTGACACCACTGCCACCCTGTCTTAGCGAAACGCGAGTCGAGGCGGACGTTGTCGCGGTAGCGACGGCGGACGCCGAGACGAGCACGTTGCAACATTGCCACCCTGTCTATCTTAGGGTAACGCGAGTCGAGGGCGACGTCGTCGCGGTAGCGACGACGGACGCCGAGACGAGCACGTGACACCACGGCCACCCTGTCTATCTTAGGGTAACGCGAGTCGAGGCGGACGTCGTCGCGGTAGCGACGACGGACGCCGAGACGAGCACGTGACACCACTGCCACCCTGTCTTAGCGAAACGCGAGTCGAGGCGGATGTCGTCGCGGTAGCGACGATGGACGCCGAGACAAGCACGTGAGACCACTGCCACCCTGTCTTAGCGTAACGCGAGTCGAGGCGGTCGTCGTCACGATAGCGACGACGGACGCCGAGACGAGCACGTGACACCACTGCCACCCTGTCTTAGCGAAACGCGAGTCGAGGCGGACGTCGTCGCGGTAGCGACGACCGACGCCGAGACAAGCACGTGAGACCACTGCCACCCTGTCTTAGCGTAACGCGAGTCGAGGCGGGCGTCATCGCGATAGCGACGACGGACACCGAGACGAGCACGTGATACCACTGCCACCCTGTCTATCTTAGGGTAACGCGAGTCGAGGCGGACGTCGTCGCGATAGCGACGACGGACGCCGAGACGAGCACGTGACACCACTGCCACCCTGTCTTAGCGAAACGCGAGTCGAGGCGGACGTTGTCGCGGTAGCGACGGCGGACGCCGAGACGAGCACGTTGCAACATTGCCACCCTGTCTATCTTAGGGTAACGCGAGTCGAGGGCGACATCGTCGCGGTAGCGACGACGGACGCCGAGACGAGCACGTGACACCACGGCCACCCTGTCTATCTTAGGGTAACGCGAGTCGAGGCGGACGTCGTCGCGGTAGCGACGACGAACGCCGAGACGAGCACGTGACACCACTGCCACCCTGTCTTAGCGAAACGCGAGTCGAGGCGGACGTCGTCGCGGTAGCGACGACGGACGCCGAGACAAGCACGTGAGACCACTGCCACCCTGTCTTAGCGTAACGCGAGTCGAGGCGGGCGTCGTCGCGATAGCGACGACGGACGCCGAGACGAGCACGTGATACCACTGCCACCCTGTCTATCTTAGGGTAACCCGAGTCGAGGCGGACGTCGTCGCGATAGCAACGACGGACGCCGAGACGAGCACGTGACACCACTGCCACCCTGTCTTAGCGAAACGCGAGTCGAGGCGGACGTTGTCGCGGTAGCGACGATGGACGCCGAGACGAGCACGTGACACCACTACCACCCTGTCTTAGCGAAACGCGAGTCGAGGCGGACGTTGTCGCGGTAGCGACGGCGGACGCCGAGACAAGCACGTTGCACCATTGCCACCCTGTCTATCTTAGGGTAACGCGAGTCGAGGGCGACGTCGTCGCGGTAGCGACGACGGACGCCGAGACGAGCACGTGACACCACGGCCACCCTGTCTATCTTAGGGTAACGCGAGTCGAGGCGGACGTCATCGCGGTAGTGACGATGGACGCAGAGACGAGCACGTGACACCACGGCCACCCTGTCTATCTTTGGGTAACGCGAGTCGAGGCGGACGTCGTCGCGGTAGCGACGACGGACGCCGAGACAAGCACGTGAGACCACTGCCACCCTGTCTTAGCGTAACGCGAGTCGAGGCGGGCGTCGTCGCGATAGCGACGACGGACGCCGAGACGAGCACGTGATACCACTGCCACCCTGTCTATCTTAGGGTAACGCGAGTCGAGGCGGACGTCGTCGCGATAGCGACGACGGACGCCGAGACGAGCACGTGACACCACTGCCACCCTGTCTTAGCGAAACGCGAGTCGAGGCGGACGTTGTCGCGGTAGCGACGATGGACGCCGAGACGAGCACGTGACACCACTGCCACCCTGTCTATCTTAGGGTAACGCGAGTCGAGGGCGACGTCGTCGCGGTAGCGACGACGGACGCCGAGACGAGCACGTGACACCACTGCCACCCTGTCTATCTTAGCGTAACGCGAGTCGAGGCGGACGTCGTCGCGGTAGCGACGACGGACGTCGAGACGAGCACGTGAGACCACGGCCACCCTCTCTATCTTAGGGTAACGCGGGTCGAGGCGGACGTCGTCGCGGTAGCGACGACGGACGCCAAGACGAGCACGTGACACCACGGCCACCCTGTCTATCTTAGGGTAACGCGAGTCGAGGCGGACGTCGTCGCGGTAGCGACGATGGACGCAGAGACGAGCACGTGACACCACGGCCACCCTGTCTATCTTTGGGTAACGCGAGTCGAGGCGGACGTCGTCGCGGTAGCGACGACGGACGCCGAGACGAGCACGTGACACCACTGCCACCCTGTCTTAGCGAAACGCGAGTCGAGGCGGACGTCGTCGCGGTAGCGACGACGGACGTCGAGACAAGCACGTGAGACCACTGCCACCCTGTCTTAGCGTAACGCGAGTCGAGGCGGGCGTCGTCGCGATAGCAACGACGGACGCCGAGACGAGCACGTGATACCACTGCCACCCTGTCTATCTTAGGGTAACGCGAGTCGAGGCGGACGTCGTCGCGATAGCGACGACGGACGCCGAGACGAGCACGTGACACCACTGCCACCCTGTCTTAGCGAAACGCGAGTCGAGGCGGACGTTGTCGCGGTAGCGACGGCGGACGCCGAGACAAGCACGTTGCACCATTGCCACCCTGTCTATCTTAGGGTAACGCGAGTCGAGGGCGACGTCGTCGCGGTAGCGACGACGGACGCCGAGACGAGCACGTGACACCACGGCCACCCTGTCTATCTTAGGGTAACGCGAGTCGAGGCGGACGTCGTCGCGGTAGCGACGAGGGACGCAGAGACGAGCACGTGACACCACGGCCACCCTGTCTATCTTTGGGTAACGCGAGTCGAGGCGGACGTCGTCGCGGTAGCGACGACGGACGCCGAGACGAGCACGTGACACCACTGCCACCCTGTCTTAGCGAAACGCGAGTCGAGGCGGACGTCGTCGCGGTAGCGACGACGGACGCCGAGACAAGCACGTGAGACCACTGCCACCCTGTCTTAGCGTAACGCGAGTCGAGGCGGGCGTCGTCGCGATAGCGACGACGGACGCCGAGACGAGCACGTGATACCACTGCCACCCTGTCTATCTTAGGGTAACGCGAGTCGAGGCGGACGTCGTCGCGATAGCGACGACGGACGCCGAGACGAGCACGTGACACCACTGCCACCCTGTCTTAGCGAAACGCGAGTCGAGGCGGACGTTGTCGCGGTAGCGACGGTGGACGCCGAGACACGCACGTTGCACAAATGCCACCCTGTCTATCTTAGGGTAACGCGAGTCGAGGGCGACGTCGTCGCGGTAGCGACGACGGACGCCGAGACGAGCACGTGACACCACTGCCACCCTGTCTATCTTAGCGTAACGCGAGTCGAGGCGGACGTCGTCGCGGTAGCGACGATGGACGCAGAGACGAGCACGTGACACCACGGCCACCCTGTCTATCTTTGGGTAACGCGAGTCGAGGCGGACGTCGTCGCGGTAGCGACGACGGACGCCGAGACGAGCGCGTGACAGCACTGCCACCCTGTCTTAGCGAAACGCGAGTCGAGGCGGACGTCGTCGCGGTAGCGACGACGGACGCCGAGACAAGCACGTGAGACCACTGCCACCCTGTCTTAGCGTAACGCGAGTCGAGGCGGGCGTCGTCGCGATAGCGACGACGGACGCCGAGACGAGCACGTGATACCACTGCCACCCTGTCTATCTTAGGGTAACGCGAGTCGAGGCGGACGTCGTCGCGATAGCGACGACGGACGCCGAGACGAGCACGTGACACCACTGCCACCCTGTCTTAGCGAAACGCGAGTCGAGGCGGACGTTGTCGCGGTAGCGACGATGGACGCCGAGACGAGCACGTGACACCACTGCCACCCTGTCTATCTTAGGGTAACGCGAGTCGAGGGCGACGTCGTCGCGGTAGCGACGACGGACGCCGAGACGAGCACGTGACACCACTGCCACCCTGTCTATCTTAGCGTAACGCGAGTCGAGGCGGACGTCGTCGCGGTAGCGACGACGGACGTCGAGACGAGCACGTGAGACCACGGCCACCCTGTCTATCTTAGGGTAACGCGGGTCGAGGCGGACGTCGTCGCGGTAGCGACGACGGACGCCAAGACGAGCACGTGACACCACGGCCACCCTGTCTATCTTAGGGTAACGCGAGTCGAGGCGGACGTCGTCGCGGTAGCGACGATGGACGCAGAGACGAGCACGTGACACCACGGCCACCCTGTCTATCTTTGGGTAACGCGAGTCGAGGCGGACGTCGTCGCGGTAGCGACGACGGACACCGAGACGAGCACGTGACACCACTGCCACCCTGTCTTAGCGAAACGCGAGTCGAGGCGGACGTCGTCGCGGTAGCGACGACGGACGCCGAGACAAGCACGTGAGACCACTGCCACCCTGTCTTAGCGTAACGCGAGTCGAGGCGGGCGTCGTCGCGATAGCGACGACGGACGCCGAGACGAGCACGTGATACCACTGCCACCCTGTCTATCTTAGGGTAACGCGAGTCGAGGCGGACGTCGTCGCGATAGCGACGACGGACGCCGAGACGAGCACGTGACACCACTGCCACCCTGTCTTAGCGAAACGCGAGTCGAGGCGGACGTTGTCGCGGTAGCGACGGCGGACGCCGAGACAAGCACGTTGCACCATTGCCACCCTGTCTATCTTAGGGTAACGCGAGTCGAGGGCGACGTCGTCGCGGTAGCGACGACGGACGCCGAGACGAGCACGTGACACCACGGCCACCCTGTCTATCTTAGGGTAACGCGAGTCGAGGCGGACGTCGTCGCGGTAGCGACGATGGACGCAGAGACGAGAACGTGACACCACGGCCACCCTGTCTATCTTTGGGTAACGCGAGTCGAGGCGGACGTCGTCGCGGTAGCGACGACGGACGCCAAGACGAGCACGTGACACCACGGCCACCCTGTCTATCTTAGGGTAACACGAGTCGAGGCGGACGTCGTCGCGGTAGCGACGATGGACGCAGAGACGAGCACGTGACACCACGGCCACCCTGTCTATCTTTGGGTAACGCGAGTCGAGGCGGACGTCGTCGCGGTAGCGACGACGGACGCCGAGACAAGCACGTGAGACCACTGCCACCCTGTCTTAGCGTAACGCGAGTAGAGGCGGGCGTCGTCGCGATAGCGACGACGGACGCCGAGACGAGCACGTGATACCACTGCCACCCTGTCTATCTTAGGGTAACGCGAGTCGAGGCGGACATCGTCGCGATAGCGACGACGGACGCCGAGACGAGCACGTGACACCACTACCACCCTGTCTTAGCGAAACGCGAGTCGAGGCGGACGTTGTCGCGGTAGCGACGGCGGACGCCGAGACAAGCACGTTGCACCATTGCCACCCTGTCTATCTTAGGGTAACGCGAGTCGAGGGCGACGTCGTCGCGGTAGCGACGACGGACGCCGAGACGAGCACGTGACACCACGGCCACCCTGTCTATCTTAGGGTAACGCGAGTCGAGGCGGACGTCATCGCGGTAGTGACGATGGACGCAGAGACGAGCACGTGACACCACGGCCACCCTGTCTATCTTTGGGTAACGCGAGTCGAGGCGGACGTCGTCGCGGTAGCGACGACGGACGCCGAGACAAGCACGTGAGACCACTGCCACCCTGTCTTAGCGTAACGCGAGTCGAGGCGGGCGTCGTCGCGATAGCGACGACGGACGCCGAGACGAGCACGTGATACCACTGCCACCCTGTCTATCTTAGGGTAACGCGAGTCGAGGCGGACGTCGTCGCGATAGCGACGACGGACGCCGAGACGAGCACGTGACACCACTGCCACCCTGTCTTAGCGAAACGCGAGTCGAGGCGGACGTTGTCGCGGTAGCGACGATGGACGCCGAGACGAGCACGTGACACCACTGCCACCCTGTCTATCTTAGGGTAACGCGAGTCGAGGGCGACGTCGTCGCGGTAGCGACGACGGACGCCGAGACGAGCACGTGACACCACTGCCACCCTGTCTATCTTAGCGTAACGCGAGTCGAGGCGGACGTCGTCGCGGTAGCGACGACGGACGTCGAGACGAGCACGTGAGACCACGGCCACCCTGTCTATCTTAGGGTAACGCGGGTCGAGGCGGACGTCGTCGCGGTAGCGACGACGGACGCCAAGACGAGCACGTGACACCACGGCCACCCTGTCTATCTTAGGGTAACGCGAGTCGAGGCGGACGTCGTCGCGGTAGCGACGATGGACGCAGAGACGAGCACGTGACACCACGGCCACCCTGTCTATCTTTGGGTAACGCGAGTCGAGGCGGACGTCGTCGCGGTAGCGACGACGGACGCCGAGACGAGCACGTGACACCACTGCCACCCTGTCTTAGCGAAACGCGAGTCGAGGCGGACGTCGTCGCGGTAGCGACGACGGACGTCGAGACAAGCACGTGAGACCACTGCCACCCTGTCTTAGCGTAACGCGAGTCGAGGCGGGCGTCGTCGCGATAGCAACGACGGACGCCGAGACGAGCACGTGATACCACTGCCACCCTGTCTATCTTAGGGTAACGCGAGTCGAGGCGGACGTCGTCGCGATAGCGACGACGGACGCCGAGACGAGCACGTGACACCACTGCCACCCTGTCTTAGCGAAACGCGAGTCGAGGCGGACGTTGTCGCGGTAGCGACGGCGGACGCCGAGACAAGCACGTTGCACCATTGCCACCCTGTCTATCTTAGGGTAACGCGAGTCGAGGGCGACGTCGTCGCGGTAGCGACGACGGACGCCGAGACGAGCACGTGACACCACGGCCACCCTGTCTATCTTAGGGTAACGCGAGTCGAGGCGGACGTCGTCGCGGTAGCGACGATGGACGCAGAGACGAGCACGTGACACCACGGCCACCCTGTCTATCTTTGGGTAACGCGAGTCGAGGCGGACGTCGTCGCGGTAGCGACGACGGACGCCGAGACGAGCACGTGACACCACTGCCACCCTGTCTTAGCGAAACGCGAGTCGAGGCGGACGTCGTCGCGGTAGCGACGACGGACGCCGAGACAAGCACGTGAGACCACTGCCACCCTGTCTTAGCGTAACGCGAGTCGAGGCGGGCGTCGTCGCGATAGCGACGACGGACGCCGAGACGAGCACGTGATACCACTGCCACCCTGTCTATCTTAGGGTAACGCGAGTCGAGGCGGACGTCGTCGCGATAGCGACGACGGACGCCGAGACGAGCACGTGACACCACTGCCACCCTGTCTTAGCGAAACGCGAGTCGAGGCGGACGTTGTCGCGGTAGCGACGGTGGACGCCGAGACACGCACGTTGCACAAATGCCACCCTGTCTATCTTAGGGTAACGCGAGTCGAGGGCGACGTCGTCGCGGTAGCGACGACGGACGCCGAGACGAGCACATGACACCACTGCCACCCTGTCTATCTTAGCGTAACGCGAGTCGAGGCGGACGTCGTCGCGGTAGCGACGATGGACGCAGAGACGAGCACGTGACACCACGGCCACCCTGTCTATCTTTGGGTAACGCGAGTCGAGGCGGACGTCGTCGCGGTAGCGACGACGGACGCCGAGACGAGCGCGTGACAGCACTGCCACCCTGTCTTAGCGAAACGCGAGTCGAGGCGGACGTCGTCGCGGTAGCGACGACGGACGCCGAGACAAGCACGTGAGACCACTGCCACCCTGTCTTAGCGTAACGCGAGTCGAGGCGGGCGTCGTCGCGATAGCGACGACGGACGCCGAGACGAGCACGTGATACCACTGCCACCCTGTCTATCTTAGGGTAACGCGAGTCGAGGCGGACGACGTCGCGATAGCGACGACGGACGCCGAGACGAGCACGTGACACCACTGCCACCCTGTCTTAGCGAAACGCGAGTCGAGGCGGACGTTGTCGCGGTAGCGACGATGGACGCCGAGACGAGCACGTGACACCACTGCCACCCTGTCTATCTTAGGGTAACGCGAGTCGAGGGCGACGTCGTCGCGGTAGCGACGACGGACGCCGAGACGAGCACGTGACACCACTGCCACCCTGTCTATCTTAGCGTAACGCGAGTCGAGGCGGACGTCGTCGCGGTAGCGACGACGGACGTCGAGACGAGCACGTGAGACCACGGCCACCCTGTCTATCTTAGGGTAACGCGGGTCGAGGCGGACGTCGTCGCGGTAGCGACGACGGACGCCAAGACGAGCACGTGACACCACGGCCACCCTGTCTATCTTAGGGTAACGCGAGTCGAGGCGGACGTCGTCGCGGTAGCGACGATGGACGCAGAAACGAGCACGTGACACCACGGCCACCCTGTCTATCTTTGGGTAACGCGAGTCGAGGCGGACGTCGTCGCGGTAGCGACGACGGACGCCGAGACGAGCACGTGACACCACTGCCACCCTGTCTTAGCGAAACGCGAGTCGAGGCAGACGTCGTCGCGGTAGCGACGACGGACGTCGAGACAAGCACGTGAGACCACTGCCACCCTGTCTTAGCGTAACGCGAGTCGAGGCGGGCGTCGTCGCGATAGCAACGACGGACGCCGAGACGAGCACGTGATACCACTGCCACCCTGTCTATCTTAGGGTAACGCAAGTCGAGGCGGACGTCGTCGCGATAGCGACGACGGACGCCGAGACGAGCACGTGACACCACTGCCACCCTGTCTTAGCGAAACGCGAGTCGAGGCGGACGTTGTCGCGGTAGCGACGGCGGACGCCGAGACGAGCACGTTGCAACATTGCCACCCTGTCTATCTTAGGGTAACGCGAGTCGAGAGCGACGTCGTCGCGGTAGCGACGACGGACGCCGAGACGAGCACGTGACACCACGGCCACCCTGTCTATCTTAGGGTAACGCGAGTCGAGGCGGACGTCGTCGCGGTAGCGACGACGGACGCCGAGACGAGCACGTGACACCACTGCCACCCTGTCTTAGCGAAACGCGAGTCGAGGCGGACGTCGTCGCGGTAGCGACGATGGACGCCGAGACAAGCACGTGAGACCACTGCCACCCTGTCTTAGCGTAACGCGAGTCGAGGCGGTCGTCGTCACGATAGCGACGACGGACGCCGAGACGAGCACGTGACACCACTGCCACCCTGTCTTAGCGAAACGCGAGTCGAGGCGGACGTCGTCGCAGTAGCGACGACGGACGCCGAGACAAGCACGTGAGACCACTGCCACCCTGTCTTAGCGTAACGCGAGTCGAGGCGGGCGTCGTCGCGATAGCGACGACGGACACCGAGACGAGCACGTGATACCACTGCCACCCTGTCTATCTTAGGGTAACGCGAGTCGAGGCGGACGTCGTCGCGATAGCGACGACGGACGCCGAGACGAGCACGTGACACCACTGCCACCCTGTCTTAGCGAAACGCGAGTCGAGGCGGACGTTGTCGCGGTAGCGACAGCGGACGCCGAGACGAGCACGTTGCAACATTGCCACCCTGTCTATCTTAGGGTAACGCGAGTCGAGGGCGACATCGTCGCGGTAGCGACGACGGACGCCGAGACGAGCACGTGACACCACGGCCACCCTGTCTATCTTAGGGTAACGCGAGTCGAGGCGGACGTCGTCGCGGTAGCGACGACGGACGCCGAGACGAGCACGTGACACCACTGCCACCCTGTCTTAGCGAAACGCGAGTCTAGGCGGACGTCGTCGCGGTAGCGACGACGGACGCCGAGACAAGCACGTGAGACCACTGCCACCCTGTCTTAGCGTAACGCGAGTCGAGGCGGGTGTCGTCGCGATAGCGACGACGGACGCCGAGACGAGCACGTGATACCACTGCCACCCTGTCTATCTTAGGGTAACGCGAGTCGAGGCGGACGTCGTCGCGATAGCAACGACGGACGCCGAGACGAGCACGTGACACCACTGCCACCCTGTCTTAGCGAAACGCGAGTCGAGGCGGACGTTGTCGCGGTAGCGACGATGGACGCCGAGACGAGCACGTGACACCACTGCCACCCTGTCTTAGCGAAACGCGAGTGGAGGCGGACGTCGTCGCGGTAGCGACGATGGACGCCGAGACAAGCACGTGAGACCACTGCCACCCTGTCTTAGCGTAACGCGAGTCGAGGCGGTCGTCGTCACGATAGCGACGACGGACGCCGAGACGAGCACGTGACACCACTGCCACCCTGTCTTAGCGAAACGCGAGTCGAGGCGGACGTCGTCGCGGTAGCGACGACGGACGCCGAGACAAGCACGTGAGACCACTGCCACCCTGTCTTAGCGTAACGCGAGTCGAGGCGGACGTTGTCGCGGTAGCGACGGCGGACGCCGAGACGAGCACGTTGCAACATTGCCACCCTGTCTATCTTAGGGTAACGCGAGTCGAGGGCGACGTCGTCGCGGTAGCGACGACGGACGCCGAGACGAGCACGTGACACCACGGCCACCCTGTCTATCTTAGGGTAACGCGAGTCGAGGCGGACGTCGTCGCGATAGCGACGACGGACGCCGAGACGAGCACGTGACACCACTGCCACCCTGTCTTAGCGAAACGCGAGTCGAGGCGGACGTTGTCGCGGTAGCGACGGCGGACGCCGAGACGAGCACGTTGCAACATTGCCACCCTGTCTATCTTAGGGTAACGCGAGTCGAGGGCGACGTCGTCGCGGTAGCGACGACGGACGCCGAGACGAGCACGTGACACCACGGCCACCCTGTCTATCTTAGGGTAACGCGAGTCGAGGCGGACGTCGTCGCGGTAGCGACGACGGACGCCGAGACGAGCACGTGACACCACTGCCACCCTGTCTTAGCGAAACGCGAGTCGAGGCGGATGTCGTCGCGGTAGCGACGATGGACGCCGAGACAAGCACGTGAGACCACTGCCACCCTGTCTTAGCGTAACGCGAGTCGAGGCGGTCGTCGTCACGATAGCGACGACGGACGCCGAGACGAGCACGTGACACCACTGCCACCCTGTCTTAGCGAAACGCGAGTCGAGGCGGACGTCGTCGCGGTAGCGACGACCGACGCCGAGACAAGCACGTGAGACCACTGCCACCCTGTCTTAGCGTAACGCGAGTCGAGGCGGGCGTCGTCGCGATAGCGACGACGGACACCGAGACGAGCACGTGATACCACTGCCACCCTGTCTATCTTAGGGTAACGCGAGTCGAGGCGGACGTCGTCGCGATAGCGACGACGGACGCCGAGACGAGCACGTGACACCACTGCCACCCTGTCTTAGCGAAACGCGAGTCGAGGCGGACGTTGTCGCGGTAGCGACGGCGGACGCCGAGACGAGCACGTTGCAACATTGCCACCCTGTCTATCTTAGGGTAACGCGAGTCGAGGGCGACATCGTCGCGGTAGCGACGACGGACGCCGAGACGAGCACGTGACACCACGGCCACCCTGTCTATCTTAGGGTAACGCGAGTCGAGGCGGACGTCGTCGCGGTAGCGACGACGAACGCCGAGACGAGCACGTGACACCACTGCCACCCTGTCTTAGCGAAACGCGAGTCGAGGCGGACGTCGTCGCGGTAGCGACGACGGACGCCGAGACAAGCACGTGAGACCACTGCCACCCTGTCTTAGCGTAACGCGAGTCGAGGCGGACGTCGTCGCGATAGCGACGACGGACGCCGAGACGAGCACGTGATACCACTGCCACCCTGTCTATCTTAGGGTAACCCGAGTCGAGGCGGACGTCGTCGCGATAGCAACGACGGACGCCGAGACGAGCACGTGACACCACTGCCACCCTGTCTTAGCGAAACGCGAGTCGAGGCGGACGTTGTCGCGGTAGCGACGATGGACGCCGAGACGAGCACGTGACACCACTACCACCCTGTCTTAGCGAAACGCGAGTCGAGGCGGACGTTGTCGCGGTAGCGACGGCGGACGCCGAGACAAGCACGTTGCACCATTGCCACCCTGTCTATCTTAGGGTAACGCGAGTCGAGGGCGACGTCGTCGCGGTAGCGACGACGGACGCCGAGACGAGCACGTGACACCACGGCCACCCTGTCTATCTTAGGGTAACGCGAGTCGAGGCGGACGTCATCGCGGTAGTGACGATGGACGCAGAGACGAGCACGTGACACCACGGCCACCCTGTCTATCTTTGGGTAACGCGAGTCGAGGCGGACGTCGTCGCGGTAGCGACGACGGACGCCGAGACAAGCACGTGAGACCACTGCCACCCTGTCTTAGCGTAACGCGAGTCGAGGCGGGCGTCGTCGCGATAGCGACGACGGACGCCGAGACGAGCACGTGATACCACTGCCACCCTGTCTATCTTAGGGTAACGCGAGTCGAGGCGGACGTCGTCGCGATAGCGACGACGGACGCCGAGACGAGCACGTGACACCACTGCCACCCTGTCTTAGCGAAACGCGAGTCGAGGCGGACGTTGTCGCGGTAGCGACGATGGACGCCGAGACGAGCACGTGACACCACTGCCACCCTGTCTATCTTAGGGTAACGCGAGTCGAGGGCGACGTCGTCGCGGTAGCGACGACGGACGCCGAGACAAGCACGTGAGACCACTGCCACCCTGTCTTAGCGTAACGCGAGTCGAGGCGGGCGTCGTCGCGATAGCGACGACGGACACCGAGACGAGGACGTGATACCACTGCCACCCTGTCTATCTTAGGGTAACGCGAGTCGAGGCGGACGTCGTCGCGATAGCGACGACGGACGCCGAGACGAGCACGTGACACCACTGCCACCCTGTCTTAGCGAAACGCGAGTCGAGGCGGACGTTGTCGCGGTAGCGACAGCGGACGCCGAGACGAGCACGTTGCAACATTGCCACCCTGTCTATCTTAGGGTAACGCGAGTCGAGGGCGACATCGTCGCGGTAGCGACGACGGACGCCGAGACGAGCACGTGACACCACGGCCACCCTGTCTATCTTAGGGTAACGCGAGTCGAGGCGGACGTCGTCGCGGTAGCGACGACGGACGCCGAGACGAGCACGTGACACCACTGCCACCCTGTCTTAGCGAAACGCGAGTCTAGGCGGACGTCGTCGCGGTAGCGACGACGGACGCCGAGACAAGCACGTGAGACCACTGCCACCCTGTCTTAGCGTAACGCGAGTCGAGGCGGGCGTCGTCGCGATAGCGACGACGGACGCCGAGACGAGCACGTGATACCACTGCCACCCTGTCTATCTTAGGGTAACGCGAGTCGAGGCGGACGTCGTCGCGATAGCAACGACGGACGCCGAGACGAGCACGTGACACCACTGCCACCCTGTCTTAGCGAAACGCGAGTCGAGGCGGACGTTGTCGCGGTAGCGACGATGGACGCCGAGACGAGCACGTGACACCACTGCCACCCTGTCTTAGCGAAACGCGAGTGGAGGCGGACGTCGTCGCGGTAGCGACGATGGACGCCGAGACAAGCACGTGAGACCACTGCCACCCTGTCTTAGCGTAACGCGAGTCGAGGCGGTCGTCGTCACGATAGCGACGACGGACGCCGAGACGAGCACGTGACACCACTGCCACCCTGTCTTAGCGAAACGCGAGTCGAGGCGGACGTCGTCGCGGTAGCGACGACGGACGCCGAGACAAGCACGTGAGACCACTGCCACCCTGTCTTAGCGTAACGCGAGTCGAGGCGGACGTTGTCGCGGTAGCGACGGCGGACGCCGAGACGAGCACGTTGCAACATTGCCACCCTGTCTATCTTAGGGTAACGCGAGTCGAGGGCGACGTCGTCGCGGTAGCGACGACGGACGCCGAGACGAGCACGTGACACCACGGCCACCCTGTCTATCTTAGGGTAACGCGAGTCGAGGCGGACGTCGTCGCGATAGCGACGACGGACGCCGAGACGAGCACGTGACACCACTGCCACCCTGTCTTAGCGAAACGCGAGTCGAGGCGGACGTTGTCGCGGTAGCGACGGCGGACGCCGAGACGAGCACGTTGCAACATTGCCACCCTGTCTATCTTAGGGTAACGCGAGTCGAGGGCGACGTCGTCGCGGTAGCGACGACGGACGCCGAGACGAGCACGTGACACCACGGCCACCCTGTCTATCTTAGGGTAACGCGAGTCGAGGCGGACGTCGTCGCGGTAGCGACGACGGACGCCGAGACGAGCACGTGACACCACTGCCACCCTGTCTTAGCGAAACGCGAGTCGAGGCGGATGTCGTCGCGGTAGCGACGATGGACGCCGAGACAAGCACGTGAGACCACTGCCACCCTGTCTTAGCGTAACGCGAGTCGAGGCGGTCGTCGTCACGATAGCGACGACGGACGCCGAGACGAGCACGTGACACCACTGCCACCCTGTCTTAGCGAAACGCGAGTCGAGGCGGACGTCGTCGCGGTAGCGACGACCGACGCCGAGACAAGCACGTGAGACCACTGCCACCCTGTCTTAGCGTAACGCGAGTCGAGGCGGGCGTCATCGCGATAGCGACGACGGACACCGAGACGAGCACGTGATACCACTGCCACCCTGTCTATCTTAGGGTAACGCGAGTCGAGGCGGACGTCGTCGCGATAGCGACGACGGACGCCGAGACGAGCACGTGACACCACTGCCACCCTGTCTTAGCGAAACGCGAGTCGAGGCGGACGTTGTCGCGGTAGCGACGGCGGACGCCGAGACGAGCACGTTGCAACATTGCCACCCTGTCTATCTTAGGGTAACGCGAGTCGAGGGCGACATCGTCGCGGTAGCGACGACGGACGCCGAGACGAGCACGTGACACCACGGCCACCCTGTCTATCTTAGGGTAACGCGAGTCGAGGCGGACGTCGTCGCGGTAGCGACGACGAACGCCGAGACGAGCACGTGACACCACTGCCACCCTGTCTTAGCGAAACGCGAGTCGAGGCGGACGTCGTCGCGGTAGCGACGACGGACGCCGAGACAAGCACGTGAGACCACTGCCACCCTGTCTTAGCGTAACGCGAGTCGAGGCGGGCGTCGTCGCGATAGCGACGACGGACGCCGAGACGAGCACGTGATACCACTGCCACCCTGTCTATCTTAGGGTAACCCGAGTCGAGGCGGACGTCGTCGCGATAGCAACGACGGACGCCGAGACGAGCACGTGACACCACTGCCACCCTGTCTTAGCGAAACGCGAGTCGAGGCGGACGTTGTCGCGGTAGCGACGATGGACGCCGAGACGAGCACGTGACACCACTACCACCCTGTCTTAGCGAAACGCGAGTCGAGGCGGACGTTGTCGCGGTAGCGACGGCGGACGCCGAGACAAGCACGTTGCACCATTGCCACCCTGTCTATCTTAGGGTAACGCGAGTCGAGGGCGACGTCGTCGCGGTAGCGACGACGGACGCCGAGACGAGCACGTGACACCACGGCCACCCTGTCTATCTTAGGGTAACGCGAGTCGAGGCGGACGTCATCGCGGTAGTGACGATGGACGCAGAGACGAGCACGTGACACCACGGCCACCCTGTCTATCTTTGGGTAACGCGAGTCGAGGCGGACGTCGTCGCGGTAGCGACGACGGACGCCGAGACAAGCACGTGAGACCACTGCCACCCTGTCTTAGCGTAACGCGAGTCGAGGCGGGCGTCGTCGCGATAGCGACGACGGACGCCGAGACGAGCACGTGATACCACTGCCACCCTGTCTATCTTAGGGTAACGCGAGTCGAGGCGGACGTCGTCGCGATAGCGACGACGGACGCCGAGACGAGCACGTGACACCACTGCCACCCTGTCTTAGCGAAACGCGAGTCGAGGCGGACGTTGTCGCGGTAGCGACGATGGACGCCGAGACGAGCACGTGACACCACTGCCACCCTGTCTATCTTAGGGTAACGCGAGTCGAGGGCGACGTCGTCGCGGTAGCGACGACGGACGCCGAGACGAGCACGTGACACCACTGCCACCCTGTCTATCTTAGCGTAACGCGAGTCGAGGCGGACGTCGTCGCGGTAGCGACGACGGACGTCGAGACGAGCACGTGAGACCACGGCCACCCTCTCTATCTTAGGGTAACGCGGGTCGAGGCGGACGTCGTCGCGGTAGCGACGACGGACGCCAAGACGAGCACGTGACACCACGGCCACCCTGTCTATCTTAGGGTAACGCGAGTCGAGGCGGACGTCGTCGCGGTAGCGACGATGGACGCAGAGACGAGCACGTGACACCACGGCCACCCTGTCTATCTTTGGGTAACGCGAGTCGAGGCGGACGTCGTCGCGGTAGCGACGACGGACGCCGAGACGAGCACGTGACACCACTGCCACCCTGTCTTAGCGAAACGCGAGTCGAGGCGGACGTCGTCGCGGTAGCGACGACGGACGTCGAGACAAGCACGTGAGACCACTGCCACCCTGTCTTAGCGTAACGCGAGTCGAGGCGGGCGTCGTCGCGATAGCAACGACGGACGCCGAGACGAGCACGTGATACCACTGCCACCCTGTCTATCTTAGGGTAACGCGAGTCGAGGCGGACGTCGTCGCGATAGCGACGACGGACGCCGAGACGAGCACGTGACACCACTGCCACCCTGTCTTAGCGAAACGCGAGTCGAGGCGGACGTTGTCGCGGTAGCGACGGCGGACGCCGAGACAAGCACGTTGCACCATTGCCACCCTGTCTATCTTAGGGTAACGCGAGTCGAGGGCGACGTCGTCGCGGTAGCGACGACGGACGCCGAGACGAGCACGTGACACCACGGCCACCCTGTCTATCTTAGGGTAACGCGAGTCGAGGCGGACGTCGTCGCGGTAGCGACGATGGACGCAGAGACGAGCACGTGACACCACGGCCACCCTGTCTATCTTTGGGTAACGCGAGTCGAGGCGGACGTCGTCGCGGTAGCGACGACGGACGCCGAGACGAGCACGTGACACCACTGCCACCCTGTCTTAGCGAAACGCGAGTCGAGGCGGACGTCGTCGCGGTAGCGACGACGGACGCCGAGACAAGCACGTGAGACCACTGCCACCCTGTCTTAGCGTAACGCGAGTCGAGGCGGGCGTCGTCGCGATAGCGACGACGGACGCCGAGACGAGCACGTGATACCACTGCCACCCTGTCTATCTTAGGGTAACGCGAGTCGAGGCGGACGTCGTCGCGATAGCGACGACGGACGCCGAGACGAGCACGTGACACCACTGCCACCCTGTCTTAGCGAAACGCGAGTCGAGGCGGACGTTGTCGCGGTAGCGACGGTGGACGCCGAGACACGCACGTTGCACAAATGCCACCCTGTCTATCTTAGGGTAACGCGAGTCGAGGGCGACGTCGTCGCGGTAGCGACGACGGACGCCGAGACGAGCACGTGACACCACTGCCACCCTGTCTATCTTAGCGTAACGCGAGTCGAGGCGGACGTCGTCGCGGTAGCGACGATGGACGCAGAGACGAGCACGTGACACCACGGCCACCCTGTCTATCTTTGGGTAACGCGAGTCGAGGCGGACGTCGTCGCGGTAGCGACGACGGACGCCGAGACGAGCGCGTGACAGCACTGCCACCCTGTCTTAGCGAAACGCGAGTCGAGGCGGACGTCGTCGCGGTAGCGACGACGGACGCCGAGACAAGCACGTGAGACCACTGCCACCCTGTCTTAGCGTAACGCGAGTCGAGGCGGGCGTCATCGCGATAGCGACGACGGACGCCGAGACGAGCACGTGATACCACTGCCACCCTGTCTATCTTAGGGTAACGCGAGTCGAGGCGGACGTCGTCGCGATAGCGACGACGGACGCCGAGACGAGCACGTGACACCACTGCCACCCTGTCTTAGCGAAACGCGAGTCGAGGCGGACGTTGTCGCGGTAGCGACGATGGACGCCGAGACGAGCACGTGACACCACTGCCACCCTGTCTATCTTAGGGTAACGCGAGTCGAGGGCGACGTCGTCGCGGTAGCGACGACGGACGCCGAGACGAGCACGTGACACCACTGCCACCCTGTCTATCTTAGCGTAACGCGAGTCGAGGCGGACGTCGTCGCGGTAGCGACGACGGACGTCGAGACGAGCACGTGAGACCACGGCCACCCTGTCTATCTTAGGGTAACGCGGGTCGAGGCGGACGTCGTCGCGGTAGCGACGACGGACGCCAAGACGAGCACGTGACACCACGGCCACCCTGTCTATCTTAGGGTAACGCGAGTCGAGGCGGACGTCGTCGCGGTAGCGACGATGGACGCAGAAACGAGCACGTGACACCACGGCCACCCTGTCTATCTTTGGGTAACGCGAGTCGAGGCGGACGTCGTCGCGGTAGCGACGACGGACGCCGAGACGAGCACGTGACACCACTGCCACCCTGTCTTAGCGAAACGCGAGTCGAGGCAGACGTCGTCGCGGTAGCGACGACGGACGTCGAGACAAGCACGTGAGACCACTGCCACCCTGTCTTAGCGTAACGCGAGTCGAGGCGGGCGTCGTCGCGATAGCAACGACGGACGCCGAGACGAGCACGTGATACCACTGCCACCCTGTCTATCTTAGGGTAACGCAAGTCGAGGCGGACGTCGTCGCGATAGCGACGACGGACGCCGAGACGAGCACGTGACACCACTGCCACCCTGTCTTAGCGAAACGCGAGTCGAGGCGGACGTTGTCGCGGTAGCGACGGCGGACGCTGAGACGAGCACGTTGCAACATTGCCACCCTGTCTATCTTAGGGTAACGCGAGTCGAGAGCGACGTCGTCGCGGTAGCGACGACGGACGCCGAGACGAGCACGTGACACCACGGCCACCCTGTCTATCTTAGGGTAACGCGAGTCGAGGCGGACGTCGTCGCGGTAGCGACGACGGACGCCGAGACGAGCACGTGACACCACTGCCACCCTGTCTTAGCGAAACGCGAGTCGAGGCGGACGTCGTCGCGGTAGCGACGATGGACGCCGAGACAAGCACGTGAGACCACTGCCACCCTGTCTTAGCGTAACGCGAGTCGAGGCGGTCGTCGTCACGATAGCGACGACGGACGCCGAGACGAGCACGTGACACCACTGCCACCCTGTCTTAGCGAAACGCGAGTCGAGGCGGACGTCGTCGCAGTAGCGACGACGGACGCCGAGACAAGCACGTGAGACCACTGCCACCCTGTCTTAGCGTAACGCGAGTCGAGGCGGGCGTCGTCGCGATAGCGACGACGGACACCGAGACGAGCACGTGATACCACTGCCACCCTGTCTATCTTAGGGTAACGCGAGTCGAGGCGGACGTCGTCGCGATAGCGACGACGGACGCCGAGACGAGCACGTGACACCACTGCCACCCTGTCTTAGCGAAACGCGAGTCGAGGCGGACGTTGTCGCGGTAGCGACAGCGGACGCCGAGACGAGCACGTTGCAACATTGCCACCCTGTCTATCTTAGGGTAACGCGAGTCGAGGGCGACATCGTCGCGGTAGCGACGACGGACGCCGAGACGAGCACGTGACACCACGGCCACCCTGTCTATCTTAGGGTAACGCGAGTCGAGGCGGACGTCGTCGCGGTAGCGACGACGGACGCCGAGACGAGCACGTGACACCACTGCCACCCTGTCTTAGCGAAACGCGAGTCTAGGCGGACGTCGTCGCGGTAGCGACGACGGACGCCGAGACAAGCACGTGAGACCACTGCCACCCTGTCTTAGCGTAACGCGAGTCGAGGCGGGCGTCGTCGCGATAGCGACGACGGACGCCGAGACGAGCACGTGATACCACTGCCACCCTGTCTATCTTAGGGTAACGCGAGTCGAGGCGGACGTCGTCGCGATAGCAACGACGGACGCCGAGACGAGCACGTGACACCACTGCCACCCTGTCTTAGCGAAACGCGAGTCGAGGCGGACGTTGTCGCGGTAGCGACGATGGACGCCGAGACGAGCACGTGACACCACTGCCACCCTGTCTTAGCGAAACGCGAGTGGAGGCGGACGTCGTCGCGGTAGCGACGATGGACGCCGAGACAAGCACGTGAGACCACTGCCACCCTGTCTTAGCGTAACGCGAGTCGAGGCGGTCGTCATCACGATAGCGACGACGGACGCCGAGACGAGCACGTGACACCACTGCCACCCTGTCTTAGCGAAACGCGAGTCGAGGCGGACGTCGTCGCGGTAGCGACGACGGACGCCGAGACAAGCACGTGAGACCACTGCCACCCTGTCTTAGCGTAACGCGAGTCGAGGCGGACGTTGTCGCGGTAGCGACGGCGGACGCCGAGACGAGCACGTTGCAACATTGCCACCCTGTCTATCTTAGGGTAACGCGAGTCGAGGGCGACGTCGTCGCGGTAGCGACGACGGACGCCGAGACGAGCACGTGACACCACGGCCACCCTGTCTATCTTAGGGTAACGCGAGTCGAGGCGGACGTCGTCGCGATAGCGACGACGGACGCCGAGACGAGCACGTGACACCACTGCCACCCTGTCTTAGCGAAACGCGAGTCGAGGCGGACGTTGTCGCGGTAGCGACGGCGGACGCCGAGACGAGCACGTTGCAACATTGCCACCCTGTCTATCTTAGGGTAACGCGAGTCGAGGGCGACGTCGTCGCGGTAGCGACGACGGACGCCGAGACGAGCACGTGACACCACGGCCACCCTGTCTATCTTAGGGTAACGCGAGTCGAGGCGGACGTCGTCGCGGTAGCGACGACGGACGCCGAGACGAGCACGTGACACCACTGCCACCCTGTCTTAGCGAAACGCGAGTCGAGGCGGATGTCGTCGCGGTAGCGACGATGGACGCCGAGACAAGCACGTGAGACCACTGCCACCCTGTCTTAGCGTAACGCGAGTCGAGGCGGTCGTCGTCACGATAGCGACGACGGACGCCGAGACGAGCACGTGACACCACTGCCACCCTGTCTTAGCGAAACGCGAGTCGAGGCGGACGTCGTCGCGGTAGCGACGACCGACGCCGAGACAAGCACGTGAGACCACTGCCACCCTGTCTTAGCGTAACGCGAGTCGAGGCGGGCGTCGTCGCGATAGCGACGACGGACACCGAGACGAGCACGTGATACCACTGCCACCCTGTCTATCTTAGGGTAACGCGAGTCGAGGCGGACGTCGTTGCGATAGCGACGACGGACGCCGAGACGAGCACGTGACACCACTGCCACCCTGTCTTAGCGAAACGCGAGTCGAGGCGGACGTTGTCGCGGTAGCGACGGCGGACGCCGAGACGAGCACGTTGCAACATTGCCACCCTGTCTATCTTAGGGTAACGCGAGTCGAGGGCGACATCGTCGCGGTAGCGACGACGGACGCCGAGACGAGCACGTGACACCACGGCCACCCTGTCTATCTTAGGGTAACGCGAGTCGAGGCGGACGTCGTCGCGGTAGCGACGACGAACGCCGAGACGAGCACGTGACACCACTGCCACCCTGTCTTAGCGAAACGCGAGTCGAGGCGGACGTCGTCGCGGTAGCGACGACGGACGCCGAGACAGGCACGTGAGACCACTGCCACCCTGTCTTAGCGTAACGCGAGTCGAGGCGGGCGTCGTCGCGATAGCGACGACGGACGCCGAGACGAGCACGTGATACCACTGCCACCCTGTCTATCTTAGGGTAACCCGAGTCGAGGCGGACGTCGTCGCGATAGCAACGACGGACGCCGAGACGAGCACGTGACACCACTGCCACCCTGTCTTAGCGAAACGCGAGTCGAGGCGGACGTTGTCGCGGTAGCGACGATGGACGCCGAGACGAGCACGTGACACCACTGCCACCCTGTCTTAGCGAAACGCGAGTCGAGGCGGACGTCGTCGCGGTAGCGACGATGGACGCCGAGACAAGCACGTGAGACCACTGCCACCCTGTCTTAGTGTAACGCGAGTCGAGGCGGTCGTCGTCACGATAGAGACGACGGACGCCGAGACGAGCACGTGACACCACTGCCACCCTGTCTTAGCGAAACACGAGTCGAGGCGGACGTCGTCGCGGTAGCGACGACGGACGCCGAGACAAGCACGTGAGACCACTGCCACCCTGTCTTAGCGTAACGCGAGTCGAGGCGGGCGTCGTCGCGATAGCGACGACGGACGCCGAGACGAGCACGTGATACCACTGCCACCCTGTCTATCTTAGGGTAACGCGAGTCGAGGCGGACGTCGTCGCGATAGCGACGACGGACGCCGAGACGAGCACGTGACACCACTGCCACCCTGTCTTAGCGAAACGCGAGTCGAGGCGGACGTCGTCGCGGTAGCGACGATGGACGCCGAGACGAGCACGTGACACCACTGCCACCCTGTCTTAGCGAAACGCGAGTCGAGGCGGACGTCGTCGCGGTAGCGACGACGGACGCCGAGACAAGCACGTGAGACCACTGCCACCCTGTCTTAGCGTAACGCGAGTCGAGGCGGGCGTCGTCGCGATAGCGACGACGGACGCCGAGATGAGCACGTGATACCACTACCACCCTGTCTATCTTAGGGTAACGCGAGTCGAGGCGGACGTCGTCGCGATAGCGACGACGGACGCCGAGACGAGCACGTGACACCACTGCCACCCTGTCTTAGCGAAACGCGAGTCGAGGCGGACGGTGTCGCGGTAGCGACGGCGGACGCCGAGACGAGCACGTTGCAACATTGCCACCCTGTCTATCTTAGGGTAACGCGAGTCGAGGGCGACATCGTCGCGGTAGCGACGACGGACGCCGAGACGAGCACGTGACACCACGGCCACCCTGTCTATCTTAGGGTAACGCTTGTCGAGGCGGACGTCGTCGCGGTAGCGACGACGGACGCCGAGACAAGCACGTGACACCACTGCCACCCTGTCTTAGCGAAACGCGAGTCGAGGCGGACGTCGTCGCGGTAGCGACGACGGACGCCGAGACAAGCACGTGAGACCACTGCCACCCTGTCTTAGCGTAACGCGAGTCGAGGCGGGCGTCGTCGCGATAGCGACGACGGACGCCGAGACGAGCACGTGATACCACTGCCACCCTGTCTATCTTAGGGTAACACGAGTCGACGCGGACGTCGTCGCGATAGCAACGACGGACGCCGAGACGAGCACGTGACACCACTGCCACCCTGTCTTAGCGAAACGCGAGTCGAGGCGGATGTTGTCGCGGTAGCGACGATGGACGCCGAGACGAGCACGTGACACCACTGCCACCCTGTCTATCTTAGGGTAACGCGAGTCGAGGGCGACGTCGTCGCGGTAGCGACGACGGACGCCGAGACGAGCACGTGACACAATTGCCACCCTATCTATCTTAGCGTAACGCGAGTCGAGGCGGACGTCGTCGCGGTAGAGACGACGGACGCCGAGACGAGCACGTGAGACCACGGCCACCCTGTCTATCTTAGGGTAACGCGAGTCGAGGCGGACGTCGTCGTGGTAGCGACGACGGACGCCAAGACGAGCACGTGACACCACGGCCACCCTGTCTATCTTAGGGTAACGCGAGTCGAGGCGGACGTCGTCGCGGTAGCGACGATGGACGCAGAGACGAGCACGTGACACCACGGCCACCCTGTCTATCTTTGGGTAACGCGAGTCGAGGCGGACGTCGTCGCGGTAGCGACGACGGACGCTGAGACGAGCACGTGACACCACTGCCACCCTGTCTTAGCGAAACGCGAGTCGAGGCGGACGTTGTCGCGGTAGCGACGGCGGACGCCGAGACAAGCACGTTGCACCATTGCCACCCTGTCTATCTTAGGGTAACGCGAGTCGAGGGCGACGTCGTCGCGGTAGCGACGACGGACGCCGAGACGAGCACGTGACACCACTGCCACCCTGTCTATCTTAGCGTAACGCGAGTCGAGGCGGACGTCGTCGCGGTAGCGACGACGGACGCCGAGACAAGCACGTGAGACCACGGCCACCCTGTCTATCTTAGGGTAACGTGAGTCGAGGCGGACGTCGTCGCGGTAGCGACGACGGACGCCAAGACGAGCACGTGACACCACGGCCACCCTGTCTATCTTAGGGTAACGCGAGTCGAGGCGGACGTCGTCGCGGTAGCGACGATGGACGCAGAGACGAGCACGTGACACCACGGCCACCCTGTCTATCTTTGGGTAACGCGAGTCGAGGCGGACGTCGTCGCGGTAGCGACGACGGACGCCGAGACGAGCACGTGACACCACTGCCACCCTGTCTTAGTGAAACGCGAGTCGAGGCGGACGTCGTCGCGGAAGCGACGATGGACGCCGAGACAAGCACGTGAGACCACTGCCACCCTGTCTTAGCGTAACGCGAGTCGAGGCGGGCGTCGTCGCGATAGCGACGACGGACGCCGAGACGAGCACGTGATACCACTGCCACCCTGTCTATCTTAGGGTAACCCGAGTCGAGGCGGACGTCGTCGCGATAGCGACGACGGACGCCGAGACGAGCACGTGACACCACTGCCACCCTGTCTTAGCGAAACGCGAGTCGAGGCGGACGTTGTCGCGGTAGCGACGGCGGACGCCGAGATGAGCACGTTGCAACATTGCCACCCTGTCTATCTTAGGGTAACGCGAGTCGAGGGCGACGTCATCGCGGTAGCGACGACGGACGCCGAGACGAGCACGTGACACCACGGCCACCCTGTCTATCTTAGGGTAACGCGAGTCGAGGCGGACGTCGTCGCGGTAGCGACGACGGACGCCGAGACGAGCACGTGACACCACTGCCACCCTGTCTTAGCGAAACGCGAGTCGAGGCGGACGTCGTCGCGGTAGCGACGATGGACGCCGAGACAAGCACGTGAGACCACTGCCACCCTGTCTTAGCGTAACGCGAGTCGAGGCGGTCGTCGTCACGATAGCGACGACGGACGCCGAGACGAGCACGTGACACCACTGCCACCCTGTCTTAGCGAAACGCGAGTCGAGGCGGACGTCGTCGCGGTAGCGACGACGGACGCCGAGACAAGCACGTGAGACCACTGCCACCCTGTCTTAGCGTAACGCGAGTCGAGGCGGGCGTCGTCACGATAGCGACGACGGATGCCGAGACGAGCACGTGATACCACTGCCACCCTGTCTATCTTAGGGTAACGCGAGTCGAGGTGGACGTCGTCGCGATAGCGACGACGGACGCCGAGACGAGCACGTGACACCACTGCCACCCTGTCTTAGCGAAACGCGAGTCGAGGTGGACGGTGTCGCGGTAGCGACGGCGGGCGCCGAGACGAACACGTTGCAACATTGCAACCCTGTCTATCTTAGGGTAACGCGAGTCGAGGGCGACGTCATCGCGGTAGCGACGACGGACGCCGAGACGAGCACGTGACACCGCGGCCACCCTGTCTATCTTAGGGTAACACGAGTCCAGGCGGACATCGTCGCGGTAGCGACGACGGACGCCGAGACGAGCACGTGACACCACTGCCACCAAGTCTTAGCGAAACGCGAGTCGAGGCGGACGTCGTCGCGGTAGCGACGATGGACGCCGAGACAAGCACGTGAGACCACTGCCACCCTGTCTTAGCGTAACGCGAGTCGAGGCGGTCGTCGTCACGATAGCGACGACGGACGCCGAGACGAGCACGTGACACCACTGCCACCCTGTCTATCTTAGGGTAACGCGAGTCGAGGCAGACGTCGTCGCGATAGCGACGACGGACGCCGAGACGAGCATGTGACACCACTGCCACCCTGTCTTAGCGAAACGTGAGTCGAGGCGGACGTCGTCGCGGTAGCGACGGCGGACGCCGAGACAAGCACGTTGCACCATTGCCACCCTGTCTATCTTAGGGTAACGCGAGTCGAGGGCGACGTCGTCGCGGTAGCGACGACGGACGCCGAGATGAGCACGTGACACCACGGCCACCCTGTCTATCTTAGGGTAACGCGAGTCGAGACGGACGTCGTCGCGGTAGCGACGACGGACGCCGAGACGAGCACGTGACACCACGGGCACCCTGTCTATCTTAGGGTAACGCGAGTCGAGGCGGACGTCGTCGCGGTAGCGACGACGGACACCGAGACGAGCACGTGACACCACTGCCACCCTGTCTATCTTAGGGTAACGCGAGTCGAGGTGGACGTCGTCGCGGTAGCGACGATGGACGCCGAGACGAGCACGGGACACCACGGCCACCCTGTCTATCTTAGGGTAACGCGAGTCGAGGCGGACGTCGTCGCGGTAGCGACGACGGACGCCGAGACGAGCACGTGACACCACTGCCACCCTGTCTATCTTAGGGTAACGCGAGTCGAGGCGGACGTCGTCGCGGTAGCGAAGACGGACGCCGAGACGAGCATGTGACACCACTGCCACCCTGTCTTAGCGAAACGCGAGTCGAGGCGGACATCGTCGCGGTAGCGACGATGGACGCCGAGACAAGCACGTGAGACCACTGCCACCCTGTCTTAGCGTAACGCGAGTCGAGGCGGTCGTCGTCACGATAGCGACAACGGACGCCGAGACGAGCACGTGACACTACTGCCACCCTGTCTTAGCGAAACGCGAGTCGAGGCGGACGTCGTCGCGGTAGCGACGACGGACGCCGAGACAAGCACGTGAGACCACTGCCACCCTGTCTTAGCGTAACGCGAGTCGAGGCGGGCGTCGTCGCGATAGCGACGACGGACGCCGAGACGAGCACGTGATACCACTGCCACCCTGTCTATCTTAGGGTAACGCGAGTCGAGGCGGACGTCGTCGCGATAGCGACGACGGACGCCGAGACGAGCACGTGACACCACTGCCACCCTGTCTTAGCGAAACGCGAGTCGAGGCGGACGTTGTCGCGGTAGCGACGGCGGACGCCGAGACGAGCATGTTGCAACATTGCCACCCTGTCTATCTTAGGGTAACGCGAGTCGAGGGCGACGTCGTCGCGGTGGCGACGACGGACGCCGAGACGAGCACGTGACACCACGGCCACCCTGTCTATCTTAGGGTAACGCGAGTCGAGGCGGACGTCGTCGCGGTAGCGACGACGGACGCCGAGACGAGCACGTGACACCACTGCCACCCTGTCTTAGCGAAACGCGAGTCGAGGTGGACGTCGTCGCGGTAGCGACGATGGACGCCGAGACAAGCACGTGAGACCACTGCCACCCTGTCTTAGCGTAACGCGAGTCGAGGCGGTCGTCGTCACGATAGCGACGACGGACGCCGAGACGAGCACGTGACACCACTGCCATCCTGTCTATCTTAGGGTAACGCGAGTCGAGGCAGACGTCGTCGCGATAGCGACGACGGACGCCGAGACGAGCATGTGACACCACTGCCACCCTGTCTTAGCGAAACGTGAGTCGAGGCGGACGTCGTCGCGGTAGCGACGGCGGACGCCGAGACAAGCACGTTGCACCATTGCCACCCTGTCTATCTTAGGGTAACGCGAGTCGAGGGCGACGTCGTCGCGGTAGCGACGACGGACGCCGAGATGAGCACGTGACACCACTGCCACCCTGTCTATCTTAGGGTAACGCGAGTCGAGGCGGACGTCGTCGCGGTAGCGACGACGGACGCCGAGACGAGCACGTGACACCACTGCCACCCTGTCTATCTTAGGGTAATGCGAGTCGAGGCGGACGTCGTCGCGGTAGCGACGACGGACGCCAAGACGAGCACGTGACACCACGGCCACCCTGTCTATCTTAGGGTAACGCGAGTCGAGGCGGACGTCGTCGCGGTAGCGACGATGGACGCAGAGACGAGCACGTGACACCACTTCCACCCTGTCTTAGCGAAACGCGAGTCGAGGCGGACGTCGTCGCGGTAGCGACGACGGACGCCGAGACGAGCACGTGACACCACTGCCACCTTGTCTATCTTAGGGTCACGCTCGTCGAGGCGGACGTCGTCGCGCTAGCGACGATGGACGCAGAGACGAGCACGTGACACCACTTCCACCCTGTCTTAGCGAAACGCGAGTCGAGGCGGACGTCATCGCGGTAGCGACGATGGACGCCGAGACAAGCACGTGAGACCACTGCCACCCTGTCTTAGCGTAACGCGAGTCGAGGCGGTCGTCGTCACGATAGCGACGACGGACGCCGAGACGAGCACGTGACACCACTGCCACCCTGTCTATCTTAGGGTAACGCGAGTCGAGGCGGACGTCGTCGCGGTAGCGACGACGAACGCCGAGACGAGCACGTGACACCACTGCCACCCTGTCTTAGCGAAACGCGAGTCGAGGCGGTCGTCGTCACGATAGCGACGACGGACACCGAGACGAGCACGTGACACCACTGCCACCCTGTCTATCTTAGGGTAACGCGAGTCGAGGCAGACGTCGTCGCGATAGCGACGACGGACGCCGAGACGAGCATGTGACACCACTGCCACCCTGTCTTAGCGAAACGTGAGTCGAGGCGGACGTCGTCGCGGTAGCGACGGCGGACGCCGAGACAAGCACGTTGCACCATTGCCACCCTGTCTATCTTAGGGTAACGCGAGTCGAGGGCGACGTCGTCGCGGTAGCGACGACGGACGCCGAGATGAGCACGTGACACCACGGCCACCCTGTCTATCTTAGGGTAACGCGAGTCGAGACGGACGTCGTCGCGGTAGCGACGACGGACGCCGAGACGAGCACGTGACACCACGGGCACCCTGTCTATCTTAGGGTAACGCGAGTCGAGGCGGACGTCGTCGCGGTAGCGACGACGGACACCGAGACGAGCACGTGACACCACTGCCACCCTGTCTATCTTAGGGTAACGCGAGTCGAGGTGGACGTCGTCGCGGTAGCGACGATGGACGCCGAGACGAGCACGGGACACCACGGCCACCCTGTCTATCTTAGGGTAACGCGAGTCGAGGCGGACGTCGTCGCGGTAGCGACGACGGACGCCGAGACGAGCACGTGACACCACTGCCACCCTGTCTATCTTAGGGTAACGCGAGTCGAGGCGGACGTCGTCGCGGTAGCGACGACGGACGCCGAGACGAGCACGTGACACCACTGCCACCCTGTCTATCTTAGGGTAACGCGAGTCGAGGCGGACGTCGTCGCGGTAGCGACGACGGACGCCGAGACGAGCATGTGACACCACTGCCACCCTGTCTTAGCGAAACGCGAGTCGAGGCGGACATCGTCGCGGTAGCGACGATGGACGCCGAGACAAGCACGTGAGACCACTGCCACCCTGTCTTAGCGTAACGCGAGTCGAGGCGGTCGTCGTCACGATAGCGACAACGGACGCCGAGACGAGCACGTGACACTACTGCCACCCTGTCTTAGCGAAACGCGAGTCGAGGCGGACGTCGTCGCGGTAGCGACGACGGACGCCGAGACAAGCACGTGAGACCACTGCCACCCTGTCTTAGCGTAACGCGAGTCGAGGCGGGCGTCGTCGCGATAGCGACGACGGACGCCGAGACGAGCACGTGATACCACTGCCACCCTGTCTATCTTAGGGTAACGCGAGTCGAGGCGGACGTCGTCGCGATAGCGACGACGGACGCCGAGACGAGCACGTGACACCACTGCCACCCTGTCTTAGCGAAACGCGAGTCGAGGCGGACGTTGTCGCGGTAGCGACGGCGGACGCCGAGACGAGCATGTTGCAACATTGCCACCCTGTCTATCTTAGGGTAACGCGAGTCGAGGGCGACGTCGTCGCGGTAGCGACGACGGACGCCGAGACGAGCACGTGACACCACGGCCACCCTGTCTATCTTAGGGTAACGCGAGTCGAGGCGGACGTCGTCGCGGTAGCGACGACGGACGCCGAGACGAGCACGTGACACCACTGCCACCCTGTCTTAGCGAAACGCGAGTCGAGGTGGACGTCGTCGCGGTAGCGACGATGGACGCCGAGACAAGCACGTGAGACCACTGCCACCCTGTCTTAGCGTAACGCGAGTCGAGGCGGTCGTCGTCACGATAGCGACGACGGACGCCGAGACGAGCACGTGACACCACTGCCACCCTGTCTATCTTAGGGTAACGCGAGTCGAGGCAGACGTCGTCGCGATAGCGATGACGGACGCCGAGACGAGCATGTGACACCACTGCCACCCTGTCTTAGCGAATCGTGAGTCGAGGCGGACGTCGTCGCGGTAGCGACGGCGGACGCCGAGACAAGCACGTTGCACCATTGCCACCCTGTCTATCTTAGGGTAACGCGAGTCGAGGGCGACGTCGTCGCGGTAGCGACGACGGACGCCGAGATGAGCACGTGACACCACTGCCACCCTGTCTATCTTAGGGTAACGCGAGTCGAGGCGGACGTCGTCGCGGTAGCGACGACGGACGCCGAGACGAGCACGTGACACCACTGCCACCCTGTCTATCTTAGGGTAATGCGAGTCGAGGCGGACGTCGTCGCGGTAGCGACGACGGACGCCAAGACGAGCACGTGACACCACGGCCACCCTGTCTATCTTAGGGTAACGCGAGTCGAGGCGGACGTCGTCGCGGTAGCGACGATGGACGCAGAGACGAGCACGCGACACCACGGCCACCCTGTCTATCTTAGGGTAACGCGAGTCGAGGCGGACGTCGTCGCGGTAGCGACGACGGACGCCGAGACGAGCACGTGACACCACTGCCACCTTGTCTATCTTAGGGTCACGCTCGTCGAGGCGGACGTCGTCGCGCTAGCGACGATGGACGCCGAGACGAGCACGTGACACCACTTCCACCCTGTCTTAGCGAAACGCGAGTCGAGGCGGACGTCATCGCGGTAGCGACGATGGACGCCGAGACAAGCACGTGAGACCACTGCCACCCTGTCTTAGCGTAACGCGAGTCGAGGCGGTCATCGTCACGATAGCGATGACGGACGCCGAGACGAGCACGTGACACCACTGCCACCCTGTCTATCTTAGGGTAACGCGAGTCGAGGCGGACGTCATCGCGGTAGCGACGACGAACGCCGAGACGAGCACGTGACACCACTGCCACCCTGTCTTAGCGAAACGCGAGTCGAGGCGGTCGTCGTCACGATAGCGACGACGGACGCCGAGACGAGCACGTGACACCATTGCCACCCTGTCTATCTTAGGGTAACGCGAGTCGAGGCAGACGTCGTCGCGATAGCGACGACGGACGCCGAGACGAGCATGTGACACCACTGCCACCCTGTCTTAGCGAAACGTGAGTCGAGGCGGACGTCGTCGCGGTAGCGACGGCGGACGCCGAGACAAGCACGTTGCACCATTGCCACCCTGTCTATCTTAGGGTAACGCGAGTCGAGGGCGACGTCGTCGCGGTAGCGACGACGGACGCCGAGATGAGCACGTGACACCACGGCCACCCTGTCTATCTTAGGGTAACGCGAGTCGAGACGGACGTCGTCGCGGTAGCGACGACGGACGCCGAGACGAGCACGTGACACCACGGGCACCCTGTCTATCTTAGGGTAACGCGAGTCGAGGCGGACGTCGTCGCGGTAGCGACGACGGACACCGAGACGAGCACGTGACACCACTGCCACCCTGTCTATCTTAGGGTAACGCGAGTCGAGGTGGACGTCGTCGCGGTAGCGACGATGGACGCCGAGACGAGCACGGGACACCACGGCCACCCTGTCTATCTTAGGGTAACGCGAGTCGAGGCGGACGTCGTCGCGGTAGCGACGACGGACGCCGAGACGAGCACGTGACACCACTGCCACCCTGTCTATCTTAGGGTAACGCGAGTCGAGGCGGACGTCGTCGCGGTAGCGACGACGGACGCCGAGACGAGCACGTGACACCACTGCCACCCTGTCTATCTTAGGGTAACGCGAGTCGAGGCGGACGTCGTCGCGGTAGCGACGACGGACGCCGAGACGAGCATGTGACACCACTGCCACCCTGTCTTAGCGAAACGCGAGTCGAGGCGGACATCGTCGCGGTAGCGACGATGGATGCCGAGACAAGCACGTGAGACCACTGCCACCCTGTCTTAGCGTAACGCGAGTCGAGGCGGTCGTCGTCACGATAGCGACAACGGACGCCGAGACGAGCACGTGACACTACTGCCACCCTGTCTTAGCGAAACGCGAGTCGAGGCGGACGTCGTCGCGGTAGCGACGACGGACGCCGAGACAAGCACGTGAGACCACTGCCACCCTGTCTTAGCGTAACGCGAGTCGAGGCGGGCGTCGTCGCGATAGCGACGACGGACGCCGAGACGAGCACGTGATACCACTGCCACCCTGTCTATCTTAGGGTAACGCGAGTCGAGGCGGACGTCGTCGCGATAGCGACGACGGACGCCGAGACGAGCACGTGACACCACTGCCACCCTGTCTTAGCGAAACGCGAGTCGAGGCGGACGTTGTCGCGGTAGCGACGCCGGACGCCGAGACGAGCATGTTGCAACATTGCCACCCTGTCTATCTTAGGGTAACGCGAGTCGAGGGCGACGTCGTCGCGGTAGCGACGACGGACGCCGAGACGAGCACGTGACACCACGGCCACCCTGTCTATCTTAGGGTAACGCGAGTCGAGGCGGACGTCGTCGCGGTAGCGACGACGGACGCCGAGACGAGCACGTGACACCACTGCCACCCTGTCTTAGCGAAACGCGAGTCGAGGTGGACGTCGTCGCGGTAGCGACGATGGACGCCGAGACAAGCACGTGAGACCACTGCCACCCTGTCTTAGCGTAACGCGAGTCGAGGCGGTCGTCGTCACGATAGCGATGACGGACGCCGAGACAAGCACGTGACACCACTGCCACCCTGTCTATCTTAGGGTAACGCGAGTCGAGGCAGACGTCGTCGCGATAGCGACGACGGACGCCGAGACGAGCATGTGACACCACTGCCACCCTGTCTTAGCGAAACGTGAGTCGAGGCGGACGTCGTCGCGGTAGCGACGGCGGACGCCGAGACAAGCACGTTGCACCATTGCCACCCTGTCTATCTTAGGGTAACGCGAGTCGAGGGCGACGTCGTCGCGGTAGCGACGACGGACGCCGAGATGAGCACGTGACACCACTGCCACACTGTCTATCTTAGGGTAACGCGAGTCGAGGCGGACGTCGTTGCGGTAGCAACGACGGACGCCGAGACGAGCACGTGACACCACTGCCACCCTGTCTATCTTAGGGTAATGCGAGTCGAGGCGGACGTCGTCGCGGTAGCGACGACGGACGCCAAGACGAGCACGTGACACCACGGCCACCCTGTCTATCTTAGGGTAACGCGAGTCGAGGCGGACGTCGTCGCGGTAGCGACGATGGACGCAGAGACGAGCACGTGACACCACGGCCACCCTGTCTATCTTAGGGTAACGCGAGTCGAGGCGGACGTCGTCGCGGTAGCGACGACGGACGCCGAGACGAGCACGTGACACCACTGCCACCTTGTCTATCTTAGGGTCACGCTCGTCGAGGCGGACGTCGTCGCGCTAGCGACGACGGACGCCGAGACGAGCACGTGACACCACTTCCACCCTGTCTTAGCGAAACGCGAGTCGAGGCGGACGTCATCGCGGTAGCGACGATGGACGCCGAGACAAGCACGTGAGACCACTGCCACCCTGTCTTAGCGTAACGCGAGTCGAGGCGGTCGTCGTCACGATAGCGACGACGGACGCCGAGACGAGCACGTGACACCACTGCCACCCTGTCTATCTTAGGGTAACGCGAGTCGAGGCGGACGTCGTCGCGGTAGCGACGACGGACGCCGAGACGAGCATGTGACACCACTGCCACCCTGTCTTAGCGAAACGCGAGTCGAGGCGGACATCGTCGCGGTAGCGACGATGGATGCCGAGACAAGCACGTGAGACCACTGCCACCCTGTCTTAGCGTAACGCGAGTCGAGGCGGTCGTCGTCACGATAGCGACAACGGACGCCGAGACGAGCACGTGACACTACTGCCACCCTGTCTTAGCGAAACGCGAGTCGAGGCGGACGTCGTCGCGGTAGCGACGACGGACGCCGAGACAAGCACGTGAGACCACTGCCACCCTGTCTTAGCGTAACGCGAGTCGAGGCGGGCGTCGTCGCGATAGCGACGACGGACGCCGAGACGAGCACGTGATACCACTGCCACCCTGTCTATCTTAGGGTAACGCGAGTCGAGGCGGACGTCGTCGCGATAGCGACGACGGACGCCGAGACGAGCACGTGACACCACTGCCACCCTGTCTTAGCGAAACGCGAGTCGAGGCGGACGTTGTCGCGGTAGCGACGGCGGACGCCGAGACGAGCATGTTGCAACATTGCCACCCTGTCTATCTTAGGGTAACGCGAGTCGAGGGCGACGTCGTCGCGGTAGCGACGACGGACGCCGAGACGAGCACGTGACACCACGGCCACCCTGTCTATCTTAGGGTAACGCGAGTCGAGGCGGACGTCGTCGCGGTAGCGACGACGGACGCCGAGACGAGCACGTGACACCACTGCCACCCTGTCTTAGCGAAACGCGAGTCGAGGTGGACGTCGTCGCGGTAGCGACGATGGACGCCGAGACAAGCACGTGAGACCACTGCCACCCTGTCTTAGCGTAACGCGAGTCGAGGCGGTCGTCGTCACGATAGCGATGACGGACGCCGAGACGAGCACGTGACACCACTGCCACCCTGTCTATCTTAGGGTAACGCGAGTCGAGGCAGACGTCGTCGCGATAGTGACGACGGACGCCGAGACGAGCATGTGACACCACTGCCACCCTGTCTTAGCGAAACGTGAGTCGAGGCGGACGTCGTCGCGGTAGCGACGGCGGACGCCGAGACAAGCACGTTGCACCATTGCCACCCTGTCTATCTTAGGGTAACGCGAGTCGAGGGCGACGTCGTCGCGGTAGCGACGACGGACGCCGAGATGAGCACGTGACACCACTGCCACACTGTCTATCTTAGGGTAACGCGAGTCGAGGCGGACGTCGTTGCGGTAGCAACGACGGACGCCGAGACGAGCACGTGACACCACTGCCACCCTGTCTATCTTAGGGTAATGCGAGTCGAGGCGGACGTCGTCGCGGTAGCGACGACGGACGCCAAGACGAGCACGTGACACCACGGCCACCCTGTCTATCTTAGGGTAACGCGAGTCGAGGCGGACGTCGTCGCGGTAGCGACGATGGACGCAGAGACGAGCACGTGACACCACGGCCACCCTGTCTATCTTAGGGTAACGCGAGTCGAGGCGGACGTCGTCGCGGTAGCGACGACGGACGCCGAGACGAGCACGTGACACCACTGCCACCTTGTCTATCTTAGGGTCACGCTCGTCGAGGCGGACGTCGTCGCGCTAGCGACGACGGACGCCGAGACGAGCACGTGACACCACTTCCACCCTGTCTTAGCGAAACGCGAGTCGAGGTGGACGTCATCGCGGTAGCGACGATGGACGCCGAGACAAGCACGTGAGACCACTGCCACCCTGTCTTAGCGTAACGCGAGTCGAGGCGGTCGTCGTCACGATAGCGACGACGGACGCCGAGACGAGCACGTGACACCACTGCCACCCTGTCTTAGCGAAACGCGAGTCGAGGCGGACGTCGTCGCGGTAGCGACGACGGACGCCGAGACAAGCACGTGAGACCGCTGCCACCCTGTCTTAGCGTAACGCGAGTCGAGGCTGGCGTCGTCGCGATAGCGACGACGGACGCCGAGACGAGCACGTGATACCACTGCCAACCTGTCTATCTTAGGGTAACGCGAGTCGAGGCGGACGTCGTCGCGATAGCGACGACGGACGCCGAGACGAGCACGTGAGACCACTGCCACCCTGTCTTAGCGAAACGCGAGTCGAGGCGGACGTTGTCGCGGTAGCGACGGCGGACGCCGAGACGAGCACGTTGCAACATTGCCACCCTCTCTATCTTAGGGTAACGCGAGTCGAGGGCGACGTCGTCGCGGTAGCGACGACGGACGCCGAGACGAGCACGTGACACCACGGCCACCCTGTCTATCTTAGGGTAACGCGAGTCGAGGCGGACGTCGTCGCGGTAGCGACGACGGACGCCGAGACGAGCACGTGACACCACTGCCACCCTGTCTTAGCGAAACGCGAGTCGAGGCGGACGTCGTCGCGGTAGCGACGATGGACGCCGAGACAAGCACGTGAGACCACTGCCACCCTGTCTTAGCGTAACGCGAGTCGAGGCGGTCGTCGTCACGATAGCGACGACGGACGCCGAGACGAGCACGTGACACCACTGCCACCCTGTCTATCTTAGGGTAACGCGAGTCGAGGCAGACGTCGTCGCGATAGCGACGACGGACGCCGAGATAAGCATGTGACACCACTGCCACCCTGTCCTAACGAACCGTGAGTCGAGGCGGACGTCGTCGCGGTAGCGACGACGGACGCCGAGACAAGCACGTTGCACCATTGCCACCCTGTCTATCTTAGGGTAACGCGAGTCGAGGGCGACGTCGTCGCGGTAGCGACGACTGACGCCGAGATGAGCACGTGACACCACGGCCACCCTGTCTATCTTAGGGTAACGCGAGTCGAGGCGGACGTCGTCGCGGTAGCTACGACGGACGCCGAGACGAGCACGTGACACCACGGGCACCCTGTCTATCTTAGGGTAACGCGAGTCGAGGCGGACGTCGTCGCGGTAGCGACGACGGACGCCGAGACAAGCACGTGAGACCACTGCCACCCTGTCTATCTTAGGGTAACGCGAGTCGAGGGGGACGTCGTCGCGGTAGCGACGATGGACTCCGAGACGAGCACGTGACACCACGGCCACCCTGTCTATCTTAGGGTAACGCGAGTCGAGGCGGACGTCGTCGCGGTAGCGACGACGGACGCCGAGACGAGCACGTGACACCACTGCCACCCTGTCTATCTTAGGGTAACGCGAGTCGAGGCGGACGTCGTCGCGGTAGCGACGACGGACGCCGAGACGAGCACGTGACACCACTGCCACCCTGTCTATCTTAGGGTAACGCGAGTCGAGGCGGACGTCGTCGCGGTAGCGACGACGGACGCCAAGACGAGCACGTGACACCACGGCCACCCTGTCTATCTTAGGGTAACGCGAGTCGAGGCGGACGTCGTCGCGGTAGCGACGATGGACGCAGAGACGAGCACGTGACACCACGGCCACCCTGTCTATCTTAGGGTAACGCGAATCGAGGCGGACGTCGTCGCGGTAGCGACGACGGACGCCGAGACGAGCACGTGACACCACTGCCACCTTGTCTATCTTAGGGTCACGCTCGTCGAGGCGGACGTCGTCGCGGTAGCGACGACGGACGCCGAGACGAGCACGTGACACCACTTCCACCTTGTCTTAGCGAAACGCGAGTCGAGGCGGACGTTGTCGCGGTAGCGACGGCGGACGCCGAGATGAGCACGTTGCAACATTGCCACCCTGTCTATCTTAGGGTAACGCGAGTCGAGGGCGACGTCATCGCGGTAGCGACGACGGACGCCGAGACGAGCACGTGACACCACGGCCACCCTGTCTATCTTAGGGTAACGCGAGTCGAGGCGGACGTGGTCGCGGTAGCGACGACGGACGCCGAGACGAGCATGTGACACCACTGCCACCCTGTCTTAGCGAAACGCGAGTCGAGGCGGACGTCGTCGCGGTAGCGACGATGGACGCCGAGACAAGCACGTGAGACCACTGCCACCCTGTCTTAGCGTAACGCGAGTCGAGGCGGTCGTCGTCACGATAGCGACGACGGACGCCGAGACGAGCACGTGACACTACTGCCACCCTGTCTTAGCGAAACGCGAGTCGAGGCGGACGTCGTCGCGGTAGCGACGACGGACGCCGAGACAAGCACGTGAGACCACTGCCACCCTGTCTTAGCGTAACGCGAGTCGAGGCGGGCGTCGTCACGATAGCGACGACGGACGCCGAGACGAGCACGTGACACCACTGCCACCCTGTCTTAGCGAAACGCGAGTCGAGGTGGACGGTGTCGCGGTAGCGACGGCGGGCGCCGAGACGAACACGTTGCAACAGTGCCACCCTGTCTATCTTAGGGTAACGCGAGTCGAGGGCGACGTCATCGCGGTAGCGACGACGGACGCCGAGACGAGCACGTGACACCACGGCCACCCTGTCTATCTTAGGGTAACACGAGTCCAGGCGGACATCGCCGCGGTAGCGACGACGGACGCCGAGACGAGCACGTGACACCACTGCCACCAAGTCTTAGCGAAACGCGAGTCGAGGCGGACGTCGTCGCGGTAGCGACGATGGACGCCGAGACAAGCACGTGAGACCACTGCCACCCTGTCTTAGCGTAACGCGAGTCGAGGCGGTCGTCGTCACGATAGCGACGACGGACGCCGAGACGAGCACGTGACACCACTGCCACCCTGTCTATCTTAGGGTAACGCGAGTCGAGGCAGACGTCGTCGCGATAGCGACGACGGACGCCGAGACGAGCATGTGACACCACTGCCACCCTGTCTTAGCGAAACGTGAGTCGAGGCGGACGTCGTCGCGGTAGCGACGGCGGACGCCGAGACAAGCACGTTGCACCATTGCCACCCTGTCTATCTTAGGGTAACGCGAGTCGAGGGCGACGTCGTCGCGGTAGCGACGACGGACGCCGAGATGAGCACGTGACACCACGGCCACCCTGTCTATCTTAGGGTAACGCGAGTCGAGACGGACGTCGTCGCGGTAGCGACGACGGACGCCGAGACGAGCACGTGACACCACGGGCACCCTGTCTATCTTAGGGTAACGCGAGTCGAGGCGGACGTCGTCGCGGTAGCGACGACGGACGCCGAGACGAGCACGTGACACCACTGCCACCCTGTCTATCTTAGGGTAACGCGAGTCGAGGTGGACGTCGTCACGGTAGCGACGATGGACGCCGAGACGAGCACGGGACACCACGGCCACCCTGTCTATCTTAGGGTAACGCGAGTCGAGGCGGACGTCGTCGCGGTAGCGACGACGGACGCCGAGACGAGCACGTGACACCACTGCCACCCTGTCTATCTTAGGGTAACGCGAGTCGAGGCGGACGTCGTCGCGGTAGCGACGACGGACGCCGAGACGAGCACGTGACACCACTGCCACCCTGTCTATCTTAGGGTAACGCGAGTCGAGGCGGACGTCGTCGCGATAGCGACGACGGACGCCGAGACGAGCATGTGACACCACTGCCACCCTGTCTTAGCGAAACGCGAGTCGAGGCGGACATCGTCGCGGTAGCGACGATGGACGCCGAGACAAGCACGTGAGACCACTGCCACCCTGTCTTAGCGTAACGCGAGTCGAGGCGGTCGTCGTCACGATAGCGACAACGGACGCCGAGACGAGCACGTGACACTACTGCCACCCTGTCTTAGCGAAACGCGAGTCGAGGCGGACGTCGTCGCGGTAGCGACGACGGACGCCGAGACAAGCACGTGAGACCACTGCCACCCTGTCTTAGCGTAACGCGAGTCGAGGCGGGCGTCGTCGCGATAGCGACGACGGACGCCGAGACGAGCACGTGATACCACTGCCACCCTGTCTATCTTAGGGTAACGCGAGTCGAGGCGGACGTCGTCGCGATAGCGATGACGGACGCCGAGACGAGCACGTGACACCACTGCCACCCTGTCTTAGCGAAACGCGAGTCGAGGCGAACGTTGTCGCGGTAGCGACGGCGGACGCCGAGACGAGCATGTTGCAACATTGCCACCCTGTCTATCTTAGGGTAACGCGAGTCGAGGGCGACGTCGTCGCGGTAGCGACGACGGACGCCGAGACGAGCACGTGACACCACGGCCACCCTGTCTATCTTAGGGTAACGCGAGTCGAGGCGGACGTCGTCGCGGTAGCGACGACGGACGCCGAGACGAGCACGTGACACCACTGCCACCCTGTCTTAGCGAAACGCGAGTCGAGGTGGACGTCGTCGCGGTAGCGACGATGGACGCCGAGACAAGCACGTGAGACCACTGCCACCCTGTCTTAGCGTAACGCGAGTCGAGGCGGTCGTCGTCACGATAGCGACGACGGACGCCGAGACGAGCACGTGACACCACTGCCACCCTGTCTATCTTAGGGTAACGCGAGTCGAGGCAGAAGTCGTCGCGATAGCGACGACGGACGCCGAGACGAGCATGTGACACCACTGCCACGCTGTCTTAGCGAAACGTGAGTCGAGGCGGACGTCGTCGCGGTAGCGACGGCGGACGCCGAGACAAGCACGTTGCACCATTGCCACCCTGTCTATCTTAGGGTAACGCGAGTCGAGGGCGACGTCGTCGCGGTAGCGACGACGGACGCCGAGATGAGCACGTGACACCACTGCCACCCTGTCTATCTTAGGGTAACGCGAGTCGAGGCGGACGTCGTCGCGGTAGCGACGACGGACGCCGAGACGAGCACGTGACACCACTGCCACCCTGTCTATCTTAGGGTAATGCGAGTCGAGGCGGACGTCGTCGCGGTAGCGACGACGGACGCCAAGACGAGCACGTGACACCACGGCCACCCTGTCTATCTTAGGGTAACGCGAGTCGAGGCGGACGTCGTCGCGGTAGCGACGATGGACGCAGAGACGAGCACGCGACACCACGGCCACCCTGTCTATCTTAGGGTAACGCGAGTCGAGGCGGACGTCGTCGCGGTAGCGACGACGGACGCCGAGACGAGCACGTGACACCACTGCCACCTTGTCTATCTTAGGGTCACGCTCGTCGAGGCGGACGTCGTCGCGCTAGCGACGACGGACGCCGAGACGAGCACGTGACACCACTTCCACCCTGTCTTAGCGAAACGCGAGTCGAGGCGGACGTCATCGCGGCCACCCTGTCTATCTTAGGGTAACGCGAGTCGAGGCGGACGTCGTCGCGATAGCGACGACGGACGCCGAGACGAGCACGTGAGACCACTGCCACCCTGTCTTAGCGAAACGCGAGTCGAGGCGGACGTTGTCGCGGTAGCGACGGCGGACGCCGAGACGAGCATGTTGCAACATTGCCACCCTGTCTATCTTAGGGTAACGCGAGTCGAGGGCGACGTCGTCGCGGTAGCGACGACGGACGCCGAGACGAGCACGTGACACCACGGCCACCCTGTCTATCTTAGGGTAACGCGAGTCGAGGCGGACGTCGTCGCGGTAGCGACGACGGACGCCGAGACGAGCACGTGACACCACTGCCACCCTGTCTTAGCGAAACGCGAGTCGAGGCGGACGTCGTCGCGGTAGCGACGATGGACGCCGAGACAAGCACGTGAGACCACTGCCACCCTGTCTTAGCGTAACACGAGTCGAGGCGGTCGTCGTCACGATAGCGACGACGGACGCCGAGACGAGCACGTGACACCACTGCCACCCTGTCTATCTTAGGGTAACGCGAGTCGAGGCAGACGTCGTCGCGATAGCGACGACGGACGCCGAGATAAGCATGTGACACCACTGCCACCCTGTCCTAGCGAAACGTGAGTCGAGGCGGACGTCGTCGCGGTAGCGACGACGGACGCCGAGACAAGCACGTTGCACCATTGCCACCCTGTCTATCTTAGGGTAACGCGAGTCGAGGGCGACGTCGTCGCGGTAGCGACGACTGACGCCGAGATGAGCACGTGACACCACGGCCACCCTGTCTATCTTAGGGTAACGCGAGTCGAGGCGGACGTCGTCGCGGTAGCTACGACGGACGCCGAGACGAGCACGTGACACCACGGGCACCCTGTCTATCTTAGGGTAACGCGAGTCGAGGCGGACGTCGTCGCGGTAGCGACGACGGACGCCGAGACAAGCACGTGAGACCACTGCCACCCTGTCTATCTTAGGGTAACGCGAGTCGAGGGGGACGTCGTCGCGGTAGCGACGATGGACGCCGAGACGAGCACGTGACACCACGGCCACCCTGTCTATCTTAGGGTAACGCGAGTCGAGGCGGACGTCGTCGCGGTAGCGACGACGGACGCCGAGACGAGCACGTGACACCACTGCCACCCTGTCTATCTTAGGGTAACGCGAGTCGAGGCGGACGTCGTCGCGGTAGCGACGACGGACGCCGAGACGAGCACGTGACACCACTGCCACCCTGTCTATCTTAGGGTAACGCGAGTCGAGGCGGACGTCGTCGCGGTAGCGACGACGGACGCCAAGACGAGCACGTGACACCACGGCCACCCTGTCTATCTTAGGGTAACGCGAGTCGAGGCGGACGTCGTCGCGGTAGCGACGATGGACGCAGAGACGAGCACGTGACACCACGGCCACCCTGTCTATCTTAGGGTAACGCGAATCGAGGCGGACGTCGTCGCGGTAGCGACGACGGACGCCGAGACGAGCACGTGACACCACTGCCACCTTGTCTATCTTAGGGTCACGCTCGTCGAGGCGGACGTCGTCGCGGTAGCGACGACGGACGCCGAGACGAGCACGTGACACCACTTCCACCTTGTCTTAGCGAAACGCGAGTCGAGGCGGACGTCGTCGCGGTAGCGACGACGGACGCCGAGACAAGCACGTGAGACCACTGCCACCCTGTCTTAGCGTAACGCGAGTCGAGGCGGTCGTCGTCGTGATAGCGACGACGGACGCCTAGAAGAGCACGTGACACCACTGCCACCCTGTCTATCTTAGGGTAACGCGAGTCGAGGCGGACGTCGTCGCGATAGCGACGACGGACGCCGAGGCGAGCACGTGACACCACTGCCACCCTGTCTTAGCGAAACGCGAGTCGAGGCGGACGTTGTCGCGGTAGCGACGGCGGACGCCGAGACGAGCACGTTGCAACATTGCCACCCTGTCTATTTTAGGGTAACGCGAGTCGAGGGCGACGTCGTCGCGGTAGCGACGACGGACGCCGAGACGAGCACGTGACACCACGGCCACCCTGTCTTAGTGTAACGCGAGTCGAGGCGGACGTCGTCGCGGTAGCGACGACGGACGCCAAGACGAGCCCGTGACACCACTACCACCCTGTCTATCTTAGGGTAACGCGAGTCGAGGCGGACGTCGTCGCGGTAGCGACTACGGACGCCGAGACGAGCACGTGACACCACTACCACCCTGTCTTAGCGTAACGCGAGTCGAGGCGGACATCGTCGCGGTAGCGACAACGGACGCCGAGACGAGCACGTGAGACCACTGCTACGATGTATATCTTAATGACGCGAGTCGAGGCGGACGTCATCGCAAAACGCCGAGACGTGCACGTGACACCAAATTTACATAACAATTATTTTTGTTTTTCAAAAGTTGTTTGGAATTTCAGACATTACTAATGATTTCCGGGAAAATCACAAATTCAAAAATTGTTAGAATTTTTAATATGTGTTATTGCTTTGTAAATTTTTCATTAATTTGAAATGTTGTTCGTAGTTGATCAATTAATTTCATCCTGCTATTTTGAACATTCCTGAGTCAACCAAAAAGTTGTAGATCAATTCAATTGAGCATGCTATTTTTTCTTAATAAAAATATTTTCATGGACAAAGTTGTTTATATTTTAATAATATATGTTATCGCTTTGAAAAGTTTGTCGTTAATTGGAAAGTTTGTTTATAGTAAATCAATTGAATGAATATTCCTGATTCAATCAAAAAGTTGTAGATCAATTTTAGTTGAGTATTCTATTTCTTGGTGATTAAAATATTTTTCTAGGAAAAATTAATTGAAAGGGAATAGAGGGATAGGCTAATTTGATTTTCTGTTAAGAAGTAGCAATTCATTTTAGTTGAAAGTGCTAGTTCATTTCAATTGAAAGTGAGATTTCCCGCCCATTACTATCCCTGAAAAACCGCTGGCCCAGAAAGGGAATTAGCGGCATAGGAAAAAACAGGCCCAAACTAAAAAAACGTGGAAAGGGAATAGAGCGTAGGTAGGTACTGGGCCGAGGCTGGGCCCAACTCACAAAAAGGAACGCTCCAGGCCGGGATCGGTCGAGAAAGGGAATAGGAGGTGGGAGCCTGATCGCTAAACTTGTCGTTTTGCTGTCCGATTCCTGTGGTCAGAAATCGATCGCGCCTCTTAGGGCGCGCGCGCGCTAGCCACGCCCCTCAGTCGATGCTATATCTAAGATCCATGTAAAATTTTCTTTTTAGATTTTTTTCTCTCCCGCATATCAGTTTTGCTAAAGCACATCTAGATGTGCCATAAGTATTGCACATCTAAGTTCTATATCATTGATCTTACGCGAAGATTGGTGTGGATATTTTCTTTTTTCTTTTTTTCTCCTTTTTATGCTTTGCTTGTGTCACTTAGATGTTTAAATGAGACTTCGATTAAATCTCTGCAGAATGATACCTAGCCACACCTAATTAAAAGAGAAACTCCATTGACTTTTTTTAAAGGAACTACAGCATGTTCGTTCAACAAATAACTGTACACATGCTCGCTTCATAAGACAAAGAAAGGAACAACTTTCCTAGAGCTTTGCATGAATGGCCCCAAGAAGAAAAAAATTTGCATTTTGACCCATGAAGATGGTACATTTTCTTTCACAAACACTCTATTAATAAAGTACTCCATCCTTTGGCGGCTAGGGCAAACTCTCCCTTCTAGATTTCACTGGCGAGCCTGTGGATTCGCCTCCCCTCTGCCTGCCGTTCCGGTGGCCGGTGGCAGGGAGGGGAATCCCGGTGCCTCCGCTTCGGTTAGTAGTTTAGGTTAGGTTTTTAGTCCTCGCGGTATATGGCGCTCGGGTGGATGGCGACACTTCTTCTTCGAGTTTGTGTTCCGGGCTTTGATTCTCCTCGAGTTTGTCCATCGGGACGTAGTCGATGGAGCTCCAACGTAAATTCTTGTCTTCTTCTTGGGGCAGTAAGGTTAGGGTTTCTCGGCGTCTGGCGAGATTTGGTGTCAGTTGCTTCAGATCTATTCAAGGGTTCAACGACGATGACTGCGGCTCCAGGCGTTGGTCCTTAGGGGCGCGTGCACGAGGACTTCTCGGCTGTCATCGACAAGGCCAAGCCAGCTCCGATAGGGGAGCGGCGACAACAGTGCGCCGGCAGCTCATTCTGGCGGCGGTAGTGATCGTTCGATGGTTTCGGTATCTTGATGTAATTTTATTATGTTTGAGGTGCTTTCTACTTCCGGTGAACTTTGATAAGAACTTTGATAATAGATCTAAATTATTTTCGCAAAAATAAATAAAATAAAGTACTCCATTCCTATTGCTAAGGGGCTTTAAACACCTCGGGTGTGCGGTCACTCTCGGACGGTTCACAACAATTCCAGGTAGTTTCTACTAATAGCTCATTTTTCTATATCGATAAGAGAAAGAGTTAAATGCAAAGAAGTGTCAGTGTAGTCCTAGTTCTTTTAAAATGCACGTTTAGGCCCTAATTTTGTAGTAAGTGGTTCGCCCGAGGTCCCTTTCTACCCGAGAGCTCTCTAACTTGCTCACAGGGCACGCGAGCACTGCCAAGTCGACGACGGGACCACAGTGGTTGGTCTTTGTACATGAAACCCCTTATAAGTCATCTTGTTTTCATTCCCCGGTCTCTGGCCCAATACTCTCTCTCTCTCTCTCTCTCTCTCTCTCTCTCTCTCTCTCTCTCTCTCTCTCTCTCTCTCTCTCTCTCTCTCTCTCTCTCTCTCTCTCTCTCTCTCTCTCTCTCTCGTGCCCTACCTGTCGCCAGGCTGGGACCGTAAACTCCTGGGCAGAGAAACGAGTGAAGAAGAGGAGCTTCGCAGCGTTGGCACCGCCTGCCGCCGTCAAAGCAATCTATTAATCAGTGGGCCTTCGCCATGTTTAAATCACCGAGAGCGAGCGTGTGCATGCTGGTGAAGCTCGGGGCAGTGCCGGCATGTACACGCAAGCCAGAGGTGCTCCTCATGTGTGCGCAGGCTTGCGGGTGCGAAGATGAAGCGAGGGGAGCAAGAGCCGGTAGGTGGGGTGGCCGGCGAGCGGGCACCGACGAGCTTGAGCGGCTACCGGCAACATTAAGCGGGAGGAGCCAGGAAGATGCCAGAAAGTAGGGGAAATGGGCCAAACATCTACGCGGGGCGAGGTGAGCTCGGGGACATGGGGAATGATTATAAGATGATTTGTAAGGGGTTTTCTGTAAAAAGTCCAACCGTCAGGACCCCGCTATCAACATGGCGGAGGTGAACGTGCCAAGTGAGTTGGTCAGAGAGCGCTCAAGTAAAAAAAGACCTCGGATGAACCACTCACTACAGAATTGAGACCTAAACATGCATGTTGAAAGGACTAGGACTAAACTGACACTTCAATAAAAGATTTAGGACCTCCAATGCATTTAACTTGAAAGAGAAATGATAACATGTCTTCTTTCGTAGCCTGAACTATCCCTGTGCAAATCTAATCCCTTAAGCATCGTTAGACTCCACCGTCGTTGTGGCAACGCTGGAGATGCACGATAGCAGCCATCACTCCCAAATCTGAAAGAACTCAAATGCAGACCATGCTGCTAGCTGAATCAATTGAATGGTCTGCCGCACGGGACTAGGCCGAGGCTACGTGGCTCGTCGACTGGGGATCATCCCCGAGCCTGTCCGTCCCCGGCACCGCCACCTTCATACACTAAGGTCAATTTTTATTCCTTCAAGGTTTTCGGTTTTTTCAGTCATTCCGAAGTTTCAGTCAGATTTATTTAGCTTTTCTATTTCAAAAATAGTAAAAATGAAAAAAAATGCTCATGTTATTTAAAAGGTGTTTGTGTTTTTTAATAGTAGTGTAATTTTAGAAACTGCCTAAACATTTTCTAAAATGTTCATGTTATTTTAAAATGTGCACCTATTTAAAAAATGTTAATGTAATTTCAGAAGTGCTCAGGTTTTTTATAAAAAAAATATGTAATGTTAAAATTGATCATGTACTTCATGTGGACTCTATCGATTTGACGCAATATTCCCTTGCATTATAAAATAAAATTGTTTTTCTTATAATAATTTAAAGTTTACTGATTTTTAAAATTTTGGTATTGTCGGAAGGTTCTAGTTGTTCTAAAAACATGCAAATTTCTCCGTTACAAATCATTTATTGTTTTCTACTACTCATTTTTTAATTTGTTATATATATTTTTGCAAAAAAAGAATTTGTTATTTTTTATAGATCACAAAGATTTCGATTAAAACTTAAAATTACACGTGTCTGTAGAAATCCATCCCCGCAACATACTTTATTTAAGACATTTTATGTTGTTTCACTTATTTTCACTGTAAGTTGGTTTACACAAATATTTCCTCCCATTATCTCGTTCATTGATCAATCTTTCAATGGTTGTATCACCGTGACAATGATTACACTATCACAAAATTCTCGTCTTTTATTTTCTTAGTGATCTAAAACATCTTATATTTGTTTACAGAGGAAGTATGTTTCTACACCACATGTATTCATTTTATGTCTATATTTTGCTGTTTGATTGTGCTCTCTTGTCTTTCATTTTTAATCGTTCTCTAGATGTTGTCTCCATCACCATTCCTCACTGACAACCTTTGAGGCCCTGGACGTGTGACGGTGAGCTCCTCTTCCATCTCTAGCCCTGTCGGATATAATCGTCCACGTCCACACCATTTGCCAGTATCTTGACTACTACTGATGGTTGTAACCATGTCATTGACGTCGGACGAACTTGACGATCACAACTCCAATCGCATGGTGAGGACGCCAACTTCATGCTCGGTGATGATCTCTACAAAGACGATGACTTCCTGCATGGATGACGATGATATCATCTTCATTGCCACCGCCACATTTTTTTACCATACCTGTGGCCAGCCTTTTCTTTGTCATCTTTGTATTACCACCGAGGGATGTAAGAAGCTCCTATTTGACACTCTCCGCATCAAAACTTCCAGGGAAAACACACATGGTGCTCGCCTTCATGGGTCATCCCAGTAACCTGATATGCATTGTTACCGACCATTAATCCTCTAATTTATAGCAATTTCTTCTTCTTCCGATTTTGTTTCCTTTGGTCTTTTCAGTCGAGTTTCCTTCGGAAAAACTGGGTTTTGACCAATTTAAATAATACACTATTTTAAGATTGGAATTTTTCATGAATTTTAAAATATGTTCATGAGTTCCATAAAATGTTTGAAATCATCAAATGCGTGTTTTTAAATTTCAATTTTTAAAAAAATCTTTTTTTAAAAAGTGTCCACAAATTTACTTATTTTTGGTTTTTATCATAAATTTGGACGTTGGCTCATGATTTTGTTAAGTTCTTATATTGTAAAAAAGTTCACTAATTAAGAAAATGTTCACTAATTTTTAAATATTTTTAATGGAAAAAGTAAATGAAATGAAAAATGTAAAACAGTAAGAAAACCTGTTGAAGAAAAGATAAAGGGAAACGCAGAAAGGATAATCGCTAGAGCACGAAGAAAACTGCATCGAGACCTTGTTGTCTATAGGGCGGCCCATGACCATCTCCATGTGCGTTTCCTGGCAATTTGCTACAGTGAGCGTTACATAGGGAATTCCGGGATGCAAGGCCTCGGTGGCTCTTTAAGCAGCGATGACATCCATTACAACAATTTATTATATATATGTCTAAGAAAACAATTTATTATATCCGAGCCCCTTGGGAGCTCTTTTTTTAAATCAATCTGGGAGCTCTTAATTTTTTTCCCAGAAATTTGGGAGCTCTTATTCCATGCTAAAACTATGGGATGGCTGCTATAACATTTATATAGGTCGGGCTGCGAAGCTCTTGCTCGCTCAGCTTGCCTCCTTGCTCCACTAGCTCGCTTAGTTTTTTTTGCTCGCTCGCTGCTACTCCCTTCGTTCCAAAATAGATGACCCAACTTTGTACTAAAGTTAGTACAAAGTTGGGTCATCTATTTTGGAACTGAGGGAGTAGCTCATAAAAAGTCGGCTACCTTTTTTTATCTGAAAAAGTTTGTTAAATAAAAAATAATGGATTGAAAATATTCTTGGATTATGAAAATATTTTGCAAATTAAAATAAACATGATTTCTAAAAATTATTAATAGATTAAAAAAATGTTCATAAATTCGAAATAAGATTATATTTTAAAAATGACAAAATTTAATAATATTCTTGTACTCTAAATACATTCATGAATTTAACACCCTTACAGATAGACCACCATCCCCATGCACCAAGAGGCTCCAAATCTAGGAAGCTTAATACCTCAACTGGAAGGGTTGAGTGCGCTTTGCTGCGATGTTGATGTTGTTGCAATTTTTTTTTAATATTTGGTTTGACACATGGGAAAGATGATGTGGGCTTTTTTTCGTGACGTGGTGTTTTGGTTGGCTTTCTTAGCAACGTTATTCTATGTTATTTTTAATCAATTCATATTTATGTGGAAAGTTACTGCAAAAAAATATTTACGTGGAAAAGTTTTTTGCATTGGTGGCCGCATGTATCATATCGATGTTGCAGTGTCACATGTTGGAGCTTTTTTTTCCTAGGTGGCGAGAGGATGTGATGTGTTTTTTAGGCTGGTTGCTACCGATTAATTTGATAAATTGTTGACCCTGTCAAAATATTGAATCAAATTTAAAATTAAATATCTTAACTGAATGAGAGAGCTCCTTGAAAAATCGTCGACCCAGTTAAAATCATGAACCAAATCTAAAATTGAACACCTCAATTCAATGGGAGGGCTTCAGAATTAGGGAGCATAGTGTATTAGATGATGTGTATTTTTTGCGAGGAAAAGATGATGTGTATATTTGATCAAACTTAAAAATAGTTAACATTTTTTTATTTAATTTATACACCATCTGTTGGGAGCGAAGGGAGTATTGTATTACCTCCGTCCCAAATTACTTGCTTTAGATTTATATATCTAGATATAGATGTATTTAACACTAAAATATGTATAGATATATCTGTATCTAAACAAATTTAAGATAAATAATTCGGGACGGAGGAAGGGATATACTCCCTCCGTAAACTAATGTAAGAGCGTTTAGATCACTACTTTAGTTATCTAAACGCTCTTATATTAGTTTACAGAGGGAGTACTTGGCCTCGCAACCAACCATGGGAGCACATTCACGTCGACAAAACTTACGTTCGTGCATGCATGTCTCAACGAAGCGTAAAAGGGAGAGTGCTTATCATGTGGAATGGAGTAAGAGTAGGACCTGCAAGCGCATGAGGCGGTCGGCGCTGTGCTTGAGCTGGTGCCGGCGTCTGGAGTACTCGCGGCGCGCCTCGTCCACGTCGTCCAGGGCACCGGCGGCAGCGGGGTCGAACTCCCAGACCTGGCGGCCGGCGTGCGCGTTGGTGGTGCGCAGCCATGGCTCGCCGCCGCCCTCCTCCCCGATCCTTAGCCGCCACATCGGTCGACGTCAGACTCAGACCAGTGGCAAGTGAGTGAGAAGCGAGAAGATACCCAAACACTCGGTATTTAAGTAGGAGAGCGAAAATAACATTTTCACAGTAAAACCATTTCTACAACGGCTAACAGAGTCATCGTACTAACCCAATTGGTATAATAACGGTTAATATCATGATTCTGATTTAAAAAGATACTCTAGCAAAGTCGGCATACCTGTCAAAATCGTAATCCATGTTTAACCTCTCAGCCTCTATATTTTGCGTTTCGGGGCCAATTTTTGATATACACAATCCACACGGCAATTGTGTGTGGTGCAAACGAAACTTCATGCCGTCTCCATCTCACATGGGGGATGGCAAGAAGATTGAGGTCTCACAACATGTAAGCAACCAATATGAAGACTCTGAGTTTGCGGATTACCTCGTCAGCCTTCGTATTATTTGGAGCATGCTCCATACGTATTGTGGAGACTGTTAATATGACGACTTTACTAGAGTTGCTCTTAAAAATCACAAACAGTAAGTGAAGAACAAGGAAGCGTCTGCGAGCGTTACAAAACTTTGGTCGTGTACTCCAACGCAAGTCACCAAATCTGCCCCAGATGGTCCGAGCGTCCAAATCTCGTCAAACTAGCACCAAACTGGAAGAGATTTGGGGAGTTCAGACGTTCGCCTGGTCCAATATTATGTTGGATTACATCTCCCCACCCATGTGTCTCAATAACTTTTGTCCTCTCGACCCACGTGTCACACTATCAGTTATAGCTTACTGTCCAATTTATTTACTTTGGTTGAATGACCCACAGATCATCCGCTGATCGTGAATATGTCTGGGCATGTTCAGAGACATTTGGTAATCTAGGCCCTTAACCTCCTTCACGTGGTGACCAGCTAAATCGCGGAGCATAAGGTGTTGTGTGTCCAATCAATCAATCGTTGTCATCGAGCATGCGTGCTCATTTGTGCTTCCTTTTGTTATATGTGGCCTTTAGCACATTTTTATTTCGCCGTCACACTTTGTCATGTGGTTTATATTTATTTTTGTAGGTCATTTATATTTCTCTTTTAGTTTTTTGTATTTATATATTTCACATATTTACTGTAGAAGGTTTGACAGATGGAGGCCATTAGGTGCACCATGTAATTAAGATGCAATCACTTACCATTTTTGTTGCATTGCTGGTATATATAGTTTAAAATACAGAAAATGGTTACGGCCAATACAAATATTGAGAAAACATTATTGTACTTTTAGGTAGAAAGCTTTCCTTTAAAAGTATGAGGTGAATGGTAAGAATCTTAATGTGTGGCAATAGAAAACTAGGAATATTGTCGGCACGCCATAGAGAACGATAGAGTCCGCACACTGCTTTTCTAGCGTTATCTCTTCCCCTTCTCCTCATCCACTGATGTCTTCCATCAGTAACAAAATGTAAACATTTATGTGAAATACTTAAATCTCGTGGCCTCTTTCTCCACTCGGCAAATCAATGGCCGTAGTGCAATTTCCCTTTTAGATTTTGCCACCATTTGGTCATGTTCTAATTACCTCACCTTCTAAATACCACTATCATTTCCATGATGTCCATCTTCTAATTATCTCTAGCATTTGGTCATCTCAGGTATTATAAATACCACTATATATTCATCGAAAATAAGCTAAAACATTCTCTTGCACTCGCTTTTTACATAGCTCGCTCATCAAACATGACTTAAACTTGTCATTTTTTTGCTTACAGATCTTTAAGGCCAATTCATAACACAAAAACCAAAATACATAACTGATTCCCGTGTTATTGAAACCTTTAGGTAAAATACATGATTGAAATTATACATTTGGGATGTTTATTATATTTTCCAGCTGTTCTCAATTCTTCTTTCAAGTTAACATAACTAATTCCCATAAAAAATTTAACATGACTGACATGAAGCTTAGTGCCCTCTCATAACTGACATGAAGTTTAGTTTGCAAACATACGACCGTACACATGGTCCTTATTTTTTGCAATCCGAGGACCTGATTGTTAGCACATTATTTTACGTACATGTTGTATCTTTTGGAGGAGCTCTAGATCACCTACCGTTATTAGATCACCTATTGACATATTAGGACCAACCTCTGATTAATCAAATTCGTGCTTCTTTGTACTAGATGATTGCATTTCATGCCCTACAATTAGCCACAACCTTTGATCTGAAATCGATCCTCCTTAGAAGAGTTGTCAGCCTGTCGCATCCTCTTAGTACGGATCTGATGCTGACGTTTAGCAGAAATTGTGGCTGGCATCATTTGAGACTAGCATTCGGTCCAGAAAATCTTCTTGTCATATTCTGGCATGATTGAGTTGCTCAGCACAAATTGTTGATAGTCTTCTGTCTCTTTTCACGAGGAAGTTGTTGATAATGTTATACATGCATGCAAGCTTTGGAATCAGAGAAAAAAACATTAGTCTGTTACAGAATCATGAATAATCCGGTTTCATCTATGTTGGATTATCTCCACTAAGTATATGAGAAAAGTTATCTAGCGAACGTTATAATTTTAGGTTAGAAAAAACGTCATAAGCTTAGGGTTACGGCCGAATGATACGTTTGATATCTGATTCACTTCGCATGTCATGTTCCCAAGTGGTTTTTTCCTCCCTCTTAAGTTAGTTCCTTTTTCTTCCCTGGATTACTAGCGAATCCGCTTCTCCACCGGTTTGGCGATTTTCCCTGTTTGGGAGGATGCATTGCTTCTTCAACGGTTTTTCTCTCCCTCTATCTCCCGGGCGATTGTTTCTCTGTACATTTTCTCTGTATAAGAGCGATCAGTAGCACATACTGGTTGTACGATTTGATTGACAAGCATAATCCAGCAGTAGCAGAGTAGGCCGCCAAAAGGCAGATCTCCAAAACATACAGAAAGTATTTACTTGAACTGCGACCAACATATGATGCTCCAGGCTTCCAGCTTTCCATTCCATGTAAAAGAAACTTTAGATCCATGGGTCCTATCCTTGCTTAGCCATATGCCATTGCATCATCATCCCGCATCTGCAGTGGAAAAAATAACATGAATCAATTAGACAAATTTTCATCTGGCAAACGAAAACAATCTTGATAACATCACAATTGCCATGAACAGCAGGGAAATGCACTCGTTGCACCATTAAAAATGTAACTGTAATCTCTTGCTTACTAGGAAACAAGACAGCAGGGCCAAGTGGAAAAATAAGAAAAATTTACGTTGCCCATCCATCTTGCCATTAGGGGCGTCATATTAGACTTGATCAGTGAGGAGACAATAAGAACTCCAAAAATGTGTCTTTGCTTCTTACATACTCCCTCTGCAAACTAAAGTAGTGACCTAAAACGTCTTATCTACTGATCTAAACGCTCATATATTTCTTTACAGAGGGAGTATTAGACAAGAAAGAACATAGTGCCAAGCATGACTAGCTAGCATGTGCACCTGTACAAATACAATAACGAATGTCCAGAAATGAAAACGGCGAAAACAAAAAACATCATGTGCTAGTATTTTGCTTGATCAGACTGACCTACAATTATCGCCTTTAAGAAGAAAAAAATGCTTTCCATCCACTAACCTTGGAAGAAGGAAAGGATGACTCCTGCAGTATGCTGGTCATAACATCCAAGGCTTTCATCCGGATCAAGCGGCACTCCTCGAGCCCATGAGGCTCGCACAGGCCGAAGGTGACGAGCTTCTTCTTTCTCTTGATCCAGTCGCACAACTTCTTGGCCTCCTTTGCCATACCCTTGAATCGAATCCAAGACATTCATCATTTTATAACCATTACGTGCCACTGTGAGTAGTCCGGCAATTTACTGAAAAGTAGTGGATAGACAGATACTTGTTAAAATTCAGCACATTTTGACAGGCAGGCACGTACCACCATTGCAGCAGCGGGGGCAATAGACTGGTGTCCTTTGAGGCTGTTCGCAAGGCCCAAGGCGCACGTGCGGATCACGCTGCTATGCTGGATCATGTCGTCAAAAGGCGCCGCGCCATGCTTCAGCAGCTCACACATCAGGTCTGCCTCCCTGGTGATACACTTGAAACCAATGTTTTTGCATCAGTCAAAAGACCACAGAAAGAATCGAACGAAATACGCTATGATTGAGAGGGATAGCATTCCAGTGGTACCATACAAAAATAAATAATTTGGTTTGTTCAGGCAAAGAAGGCACATACCACAAGAGCAACGGCAGTAGGAACACACAATTCACCCCCTGCGCCGTAGATTGAAAGTGCAAACTGCTTGATAAGGCTACTCTGAATGATAGTGCTGATTGGTAAAGTGGCATCCAAGCTACGTTCCACTCGGACAGGAGTTCCTCCTCCATCTTGAGACACTACTCGAAAAAAATCGCCAAATTTGAAATATGTTGGCGCAAAAAGTTTCAGTTAGATAACTGATGGTTACTTACCAATTTGGCAACAGCAGCACCCATGTCAGCAGCAGCGGCGATTTGCGAGTCCTTGATAGTCCCGTCGGCGTAGATGTCGTCAGCGTACTCTTGTCAGACCGTCGGCATAGTATTGCCGTCGGCATAGGGGCCTATGCCGACGGCTGACGTCAGGCCGTCGGCATAGTATAGCCGTCGGCAGTGTTTTCCGTCTGACGGCAACGGACGGCGCCGTCAAAAGCGGTGACGAATCATGCAATGCCATGTAGCAGCGCTATGCCGACGGCTTTTGCCGTTGGCATACCTCTTCCACGTGGCGGCCCGTGGTGCTCCTGGTGGCAAGGCTATGCCTACAGCAAAGCCGTAGGCATAGATGTATCTATAGCTCTGCCACGTGGCTGCCCCTGGTTTCTCCTGGCAGCAGGGCTATGCCTACGGCAAAGCCGTAGGCATAGATGTATCTATGCCGACATCAAAGTCGTAGGCATAGCTGCCACGTGGCAAGCCCTGGTAACTCCTGGGCGTATCTATGCCGACGGCTTTGCCGTAGGCATAGTTTTTTTCCCTGTTTTCTCTTTTCCAATTCATTTGACAGCATTTCAAAACAGAACAATATGAAATTATGCAGAAATATGACAATTCATCATCTAAACATACTCAAGTTCATCTAAACATACTCAAGTTCACCATCATCATCTAAACATACTCAAGTTCATCACCGACGGAAGTTCATGAACATGAAAGTAGTGCAAGGCATGAAACATGATAAAAGTACGAATATGAAAGGCATGGCACGATGGCCACATGCACGGAATCATCAAGCAAGACCACCTCCGCCATAACCACCACCACCTCCGCCAAAACCACCACCTCCTCCGCCAAAACCACGACCACCTCCGCCAAAACCGCCATCGCGACCACCACCACTCTGCCAGATCGGAGTGACTGGGGTCGACGAAGCAAGAGTCGAGCTACCGGTCCCCTACATGTTTCAGAAAAGATTCTAACGGTAAATATGATATGATAGTGTTTCATGAACGAGAACTAGTTTGCTAGTAGTTAGGCAAATGTACTAACCGGACCATCACTGCCTAGTGCCACCCATTCATCGAACGTGGGCACGTGTGGGGGTTCTCCCGCAGGTGGTGGTGGGGGTCCCATTTGTGGTGGATCCGTGCGGTTAGTCCAAGACGCCAACATAGCCTGAATGTTAGTTAAACAAGCAAACTAGAAGATCAGAAGGAATGAAAGTGCAAAAATTTAGCTTGGTTTTAAGAGGGCAAAACTAACCGTCATCATCTGACGGTTGTAATCATCGTTTGCCTTCACTCGTTTCAAGTACTCCCGCACCTCGAGATTCTTATGCTCGACAAACTCCTTATATTCCTACATAATTTAGGTTGTTTTTAAGTGAGCAATGCTGAAAATAAACTGAGAATGCTAGATAGAAAAAGATAAAGAGGAAGTACTTACAGCATGCTGGCGGGCTAAGGGAGTCTGTGAACGCCCCGTACTCTCTAACAGGCTCGGGTTGGTAGCCCGAAGCTGTGTGTACGAGATCGAAGGAGTGATCAAGCCGTCGAAACACGGATACCGGCCATTCTTCTTCCCCTGGATGGCCACCACCGCCGTGTCGTCGATCTGAGACTGGGCGACCTCAGCAACAGGAACATCCGGATGCAACTCCTGATAGTGATGAATGTAAGACCCCAGGTGCTCCTCGGTCTTGCCGTAGTACTGGCTCTCGCCCTCCTCGCGATGACTCCGCTCGCGGGCCAGCATCCACGACTCCATGTCTGAGAGCGGCCTCTTCAACTTGTCCTCCTACAACGTCAAATAGAAGTCAGCCATACATAAGAACATGACGGTAAAGAAGAACAAAAATGCATTATGCACATAGATATACCTTCATGGCCTTGAAGCCCCAGTGGTTTCTGTTTCCTTGGACGTGTGTCCCGTCCTCTCCATGGTTAGCCCGACCCTTGGTGCTCTTGGCAGCAAACTCTGCTTCGGCGCCGAGCCACCTATCCACCAAACTCGCCCATCCGTCATGCCTTCCATAGCACCAACGAGGAACAACCTATGCAAATTTTGGAAGCACATGACATGTGAGCAAGAAACATATAGTTGACTGCTTGAAACAATGAAAAGTTAGTAATAGTTACCTTCAGGAACTGCTCTCTGTTCAAGGTAAGTCGTTGCTTCTGCGCTTGAGTTTTGGTCATCTTTTGGTGCAGGTAGTAGTGGTAGTACTGCGAGACGGCAACCCAGCGCACCTCGTACTGCAACTGACGAGCTTTCTTCTTCGCAGCCGCAAGCTAGACCATGTCGGCTCTGGCCTTGTGCTCGTCAAGAACTCTATAGAGTTTCTGCAATCATGCATAAACCAGAAGCAAACAAGGCATGAGTTGAGTGATTCAATGATAAACTATGAACGAAACTGAAGACAATTGATTCAGAAGAGAACTTACCCAAAATTTGGTGATCACGGCCTTAGCAGCCGTCCCGTACTCCGCGTTGCTGCAAGCCTCGTAGTGGGCCCAGCTCGTGGCCAAAACCCGCTGCTGCGGGTCCCTGTCTGGCCGCGAGCAGAATAGGCCAGGCCAAAACTCCTTCAACAGGACAGTGATAAGGTCGTTCGGTTTACGGCCCTTTCCGTGAAGGATCCAGTTTCTGCAAAAGAATCAAATGATTGCCATGTGTACAATAGGAAAATGTTGTCATCTGGTGAAAATATGATTGAGAGGCACTTACTCTGTCCCCGCAGGTTCAATGAGCCACTTGTGCTCCTCGATAGAAGGTGGTGTAGGTAGTCCGGCATTACCACGCAGCCACCCCTTCGGAGCACCTGGTGGCAAGTCACCCCACAACGCGGGATCAACCTCCCCTCCACCCTCCTCACCCTCCTCCTCGGCCTCCTCCTCCTCACTCTCCTCCTCGGCCTCCTCCTCCTCACCCTCCTCCTCGGCCTCCTCCTCCTCGCCATCAGGAACATACTCCTCCTCCTCAGACTCAGAAGGTGCCTGTGTATAGGAGGGCATCGAAGAAGACCCTCCTATTTCGGACACGGCCCGGAGTTTTTTGCCCCGGTTGCCTCTCCCCCCACCTCCTCCTCCTCTAGGGGCTCTCCCCCACCGCCTCCTCCTCTAGGGTCTCCTCCCCCGACCCCTCCACCTCCCTGTGAGGTGTCATCCTCGCGTAGTCGGGAGGGAACCTTGTGGGCTCGTCCACTCCGAGTAAGTCCTTTAAATTTACTGAGGAAACTAGCGCCGCTGGACTTGCCCATGATTAGCAAACCTGCATTGAGAAGAGAATAAACAATTAGTAAGGATATCAATTAAACAAGCATACAGGAAAAACATTAATACCAGAAAAGCACATTAAGCATACTATTGTAATGATCATTAAAAGAACTTACATTTTCTAGAACCCATATGAATCATCACTATTGTAATCTATTTGTGGACCGGTCTCATCATCACTATCACGCATATCTTCTTCGTTGTCTGACGGAGGTGGAGGCTCTTCCTCATCGTCAGCGTCTTCATTTAACTTTTCAAGCATAATTATGTCTCTTTGATTCACAACTGCCTCACCATCAATCCGTGCGTCGTCGTCGTTTGGGTCCAGGTCAACATAACCCAAGTCATCATCCTCGTTGTTTCGGACCACGTCATCATGTTCCTCTTGATAGAACACTCCCTCGTATGTCATGGGGTTTATGTTGTAGTAATCATCATCGTTCGGGTCCGGTAGCTTACCATGTGGCGACACCTTGAACACAACTTCCCAACCCTTTAGGTACTCTTTCTGGCATGGGTAAGGCAGATAATATACTTGTGTGGCCTGGGTAGCGGCGATAAAGAGATCAGCTCCGGCATAGACGGTTGATGGTTTAACTTCAACTAAACCAACAGAAGGCGTATGTCTCAGACCCTTTTTGGGGTCGAACCATCGGCATTTGAACACAGTGAGACTTAGGTGTTCGCGGCCACATCTGAATGTAAGCTCGTATATTTTTCCTACCCTTCCGTAGTAATCTACTTTATTATCTCCTTCAGTGAAGACTCCGGTATTTATGGTTTTGGGATCAGGCCGACTGTTCTGGTGCTCCTCTGTATGGAAGCGATACCCATTCACATCATACTTTTCGCATGTCATGACGAAAGGATCAAAACCCATGGAAACCCATCTCAATTCGTCATCCATTGATTCGGTCGGATCATTTCCCTACAAGTTTAATTGAAATTATAGGGTGCTTGAGTTTAATTGAAATTATAGGGTGCATGAGTTTAATTCAAAGTGTGAAAAATTACTTTCTCCATGAACCACGCAACAAAATTTTTCCTTCCATCAGCACCCTTTCGGAGAAGAGCAAGTGCCTCCACTTCAGAAGGAGGCAGCATTCCCGTCCATTCTTCTTCAACGAATCGACTACAATAAGAAAAGCGGTATAAGAACTAGGCAAAGTGAACATAACGAATTGACTAAAAGAATGGTGCAAAGGTATTACCTCATCCACTCATCCTCAACTTCCTTGATGTTGTGCAAGATATAAAACATGACATCCTCCCACTCATCTCGTGGCATGAGATAAGGTTTCGAGGATCCAGCCCTACCACCTTGCCCGATGAATAGAGGCAACTTGGGTTTATACTTGGGTTCTTCTGTATTGTATTGAGACACCTTATTGTGCAATGTGGGAACATGGTCCGGATAGTAGGCTGTCCTGAGGTCTGCCACCTCCTCTAGGATAACTACCTCAGCTATGGAAGCTTCAATCTTAGCTTTGTTTCCACATTTCTGTCTCAGATGCTTGTTCTGTCTCTCAGGGACGTACTGCCAACGATTCTGCACAGGGCCCCCCAACAATACCTCGTTCGGGAGGTGCAAAAGGAGATGTGTCATCGGAGTAAAGAAGCCTGGCGGGAAGATCTTCTCTAGCTTGCATATCAACTCCGGCGCCTTCTTATGCATTTCTTTTATCTTCTCAGGACATACTTCTTTAGCACAAAGCGTGCAGAAGAAATGGCTTAACTCCGCAAGCACACGCCAGACACGCTCGGGAACATAGCCCCGAACCATCACCGGCATAATCCGCTCAATCCATACATGATAGTCATGACTCTTGAGCCCGGTCACTCTGCCCGTTGAAAGATTGACCCCCTTACTTATATTCGACGCATAACCATCAGTGAACTTCACGACGTGTTTCAGCCACTTGAATGTCTCCATCTTATGATCCTTTCACTACTAGATATCCCGTTTTAGCCGAGGGTCCAATTACCGTCGGATATTTAAGTTCACCGTCGGATACTCTTATAACCGACGGTACACTGTCGGCCATCTCCCGTCGGCTATGCTTCATCGGCCATTACACTAATAACCGACGGTACCGTCATATTATATCTTTGCCCACGGTAAGAAGCCGACGGTGAGCCGTCGGATATGTTGTTGCCTACACCCGGCTCCCAGTAGGTCGAATGCGCTTATAGCCGACAGTTCACGGTCGGATGTTTATCATCCGATGGTTATTGTTTACCATCGGTGTTTTTAATAGCCAACGGTATCTACAACCCGTCGGGGTTACGTAGAACTGAGAGGAGAGCCAAACCATCAGTTAATGTGATTACCGATGGTGTATACACCCCTTCGGTGATTCCTTTAGTTGAGAGGTTAGCCCGCACCTTCAATTTCGAAAGTCGCCGACAGTCGAAAGTGCATGTATGCATATTTTATACCAAAGATGTTTGTTGCACCATGGGCCATTAGTCAACCCGCCTCACTGAATTAATTTCACTAAGAGGAGTTGCACCACAGGGAAGTGTGATATATAACACAGTATTTTATAATATTGGTATTTCAAATAAATCTCATAATTACACAACTGCACATGACCAAAAAACATATATTATATTTATAATAATCTAAGTATTACAAACCGATGCATATGAATTATATTTACCATAACAATCCATCTAGGAAGTGTTGAATGCAAAAAAAAATAGTGACAAAGAGGTGCAGACAATTTGCATAAGCTAAATTGTCCGCAAACTATCATCTCCCTCCTCAAAAAGAAAAATTGTCCATAAACTTCAGGGATTTACTTTATCATAATGCTTATCACCAAAGCTATCATCTCCCTCGTTGCGATAGATGTCATCCTCATCAGCATCAATGCCATGATCATTCTCATTGCTCGGACCGCTTCTAATATTGCTTCACACTCCTTCAGAAATGACAAGAAGACTAGATGTAAGAGAGATGAAAAACAATGCAATGTACTTGAAATTTAATTGAGCTACAGGGAACAAACTTCTTTTAGGGAAGCTACAGAGAACAAATTTAATTGTTGTAGAAACATCTATGAATGGAGATATTTAGCTAATCGCGTCTTATTGTTGGAACTAGAAATTCAGTGTACGTCGACAATTACTAGTGTTACACCAGTAATTCATTCCTTTCCAAACCATACATCTGGGCAATAGAAACTTAAATACATAGACAAACAGTAAAAATAAAACTAGTTCACAGTTTTGCATCTTTTATCCACAAGGCTAAAGACTAGTACTTTTTTACCTCTTAATATACTTCCATGTACTTCTCTGTATTCACGCAAGACAAAATCTACTTACCATTGGAACATTCAGTTATGTGGTACCATTTTCGTAATTGTTGTATATGCAGTTGTACCTTTACACAGCTGCCGATTAATGGAAAAGCCAATAAAATGGCAGAGGACATCATGATAGACTTCTCGAAGAGAAAGGATGTGGCTACCATGATTGTGGAGAGGCAAGAGAGATATGGGGCACAAGATACCTTCAGGTACCAAGGATATCTTTCTAACGGGCAAGGAATTCCTTAAACACTTGACAAGGACAACACGAAACTTGAGCCTACGTTTGCATAGTAACTGCATACGGGACAGAAAGTTTGACTGACCCATAAAGGATGAAGCAGAAGGCGTATCTGTTGATGCTTGAGTCGAACACTTCATTTCTGTACAGTTCAAGCACAGTGTAGTAACCTAAATTGCAGAAGAGTATAATAAGTTTGTCAGCAAAGCCTTATCTAAATGTTTCTCATTTTATTGTTGTTGAAACTGGACTTACTGAAGCCGTCGACAAGGGCTTCGTGCTTCACCAATTTCACCTTGTTCTGAATGATCTTGGACAGCCTCATCAGTCTGAATCCCCCTGCTTTCAATAGGTCTGTGTATTATCAGGGAAGATATTTCTGGTACCTTACCAAGATTCAAATAGTCCAGTGTGGCACAAACCATGGCAATTGAACGTATTTCCTCATCTTACTTTGTTCCTGAATAACTAGGTGCACAAATTAAGCGAAGCTACTGCTACTATTCCCTTGTGGTAGTATTTCCAGCATAGTTGTGTGAATCGTACCAATTTTGACATCTTAGCTAGCAAGGATTTGACATCAGAAATCAATCAGATTAGACTAGATGGGGATTGCAACCTTAACTTGCTGAGTTGTACTTACAATATAGTAAATGGCGGACTAGAACGAGCCGAACCCATTAGCCCGCGCTGCCGCTCGACCACCAGTACGCTCGCCATTGCCTGCCACCACCGCTAGCGTACTGTTGTTGCAGAAAGAGAAGAAAGAAGAGACAGGTGAGAGGAGAGAGGAAATCAAGGAAGGGAAAGGAGGCACTGACCAAAAGTCGTAGACTCGTAGGCCACCGAGTGTTGCACGCCGCCGCCAGAACTGACGAGAGACGAGATCCGGGTGCACATGCACATTACGGGAGGGTAGAGAGGGGTGAGAGGAGCAAAACGTCTCCAGCCTCCCCTACCATAGCTGCTGTGGAGTGGGGAGGCGATGGGAAGGAGTCGATCTGAAGCTAGGCGGCGGCGAGGTGAGGGCTGGTCTGTGGTGGCGGCGAGGTGAGGAACTGAGGATAGGCCACGATGGCTACAAGGGGAGGTTAGATGAAAGTGACCGCGAGTTCGTGCGGAGTGGCCTTTTTAGAAATTTTCGTTTCGCGCTTGTGTGGGTTGAAACTTTCAATTCTCTGTACTCCCTCTGTCCCACGCAGCTGTAAATAAACTTTGAACGCACTAGTGTAATATCAAAAACACTTATATTATGTAACGCGGAGTATATCAAAACATTAATCATAATTATATTTCATCAATTTAAGTACAACAAGGTAAATTTAATGTATGACATTGAAATATATACTTTGCAACATTTAAGAAAAAATAAAAACGACCTTTTTATCATCCGACGGGGCACACGCACGTGTCGACCGCTTTGTTCACTTGATACATGTCATTGGTGCCTTATTCTGAATGGATGAACTCGTCTTGCTCAAGAGAAATCAATCTCATCTCTAACTCGTCTAAAAACGCCGTCCTCCCCCATCCAACGAGCTCCGCCAAGCATATGCTAATCTGATGCGCACCATCGCCGTCGGCACTGCTTCAACTCCCAGACCACCGCTCAGACCGTTGCCTGCACATGATGTGGTCGTCGTCGCTGCTATAATCCTCATCTGTAGCAGCCCTGTTGCTTCAAGCCTAGGATCCGCGCACCACCAGCCACCGCACTACAAGAGGAGGGTGTCGCTGCTACAAAACGACCAGATGGCATTAAAGAAGTTATGTGCTTGCAAGCGGCGGGATTGGACTGGACGCGCCGCCAAACTGCACGTGGTACCTCTCGGGCGGCCAGTCTTCGTCGGTCTTTTGCGTCAGTGCTGGCTTGCCCCACCGAACCGAGCTTCCTCAGCGAGCTCAAGGTTGCATGCTACTATTGTTGCTGTCTGGTGCTTGAGAGCTTTGCTTCGGGGTCAAACCCCAAGACAAGAGTCGAGGAGAAGAGGGAGGCATGTCAAGTGAGGAGAGCTGATACATCTAGGCAGTGAACGGTGACATATCTAAGCAGCAACTAGTGTTGAGAGTGTGAGGATTAGGTCGACTCCAATGTTATACATTAAAACTCACACATCAAATGTCCATGGAAATGTCCGGACATGTCCGCAGACAATGCTGGGCTATGAGGATATGTTGTCAAACTCACAGTAAGACAAGCGGTCTGTCTGGACCCCCCCCCCCCCCCCCCGCCCGCCCAATTTGCTTCTTATTTAGCAGATTTTGATGGTCCGGAATGGTCCACAGACGTTTGGTGCATCCCGTTGGATGGCTACATGTGTCCAAACCTTGAAAGCATGAGAACGAGTGGAGAGCATCTCCAGAGTAGGAACTAGTTGAGCTTATTGAAACATATCCAGCTACGCGCTCTACAGAAGATGGCCACCAGCCGGTACCATCGGGACTGCAAGCGATGTCAGCCACTAGCCGCTGCTCGACGCAGCGGCAACACACTCCACTTCGTCAAGACACCATGTGCCACACAATGAAGAACCCACCTAGACATGTATATACAAGACTATGATGAGCACCTTGCCTCCTCTATCCTGGCCAACGATGTTGTCAAAGAAGATAGGGATTGGGCCAGGGAGGACAATCTCTTCTCGACCCTCACTGGGGTTTCTCCTCGTAAGTGAACATTTTTCAAACATGTCATTTTTTAAACCATGGTATTTGTATTGTTTTGGACCAACTTTTTAAATCATCCTATTAATGAAAAAAAATAATGCACTTGTAGCAGTGCTTGAATTTAATTGTAGGAAATTTACTTATATGGAAATTATTTGGAATATAACCATCTCGTGTACATGTTTATCGCATTCGTCTACCAAAACATATCACCGAGGGTGAAAGTCACCATAGGTTATTACTACCTCCCGTCGGGTATCTAATCAAATAACCGAGAGTGACATGTTGACCGTCGGTCATTTTCACTCATAGCCGAGAGTTTTTTTTAACCTACGGCTATTAAAATTCACCGTCAGCTATTACATGTAATCCCCATGGGTACAGCCAAAATCGTCGGACATTACAATGAACCGTCGGGCATTAAATTGTATACCCGAGAGTTGGGTTTTCCCTGTCAGTTATTTTAGTACACCGTCGGTTATGACTAGTCATACCCGTGAGTATGCAATAACCGTCGGCAACTATCAACACCGTCGGCTATTGCGATAATGGCCGACGGCCCGTCGGCTATTAGATTTCACCGTCGGTAATATGGGGATTTCTAGTAGTGTTTTTAAGTACGAAGTCAGCATCTGGCTTGAACCAAGATTTTCGACTGCCTGTGGGAGGCTGCATGTGTAGACGTGGTCTATCACAAATATTTTGTTGATCAACTCTAGCATTAACATTATCCTTTGTCTTATCAAGAATGTTGAGGATCGTGTGAAAAAGGGACTCTGCGACATTCTTTTTGGTGTGCATCACGTCTATGTTGTATGGAAGTTTGAGGTCCTTAAAATAGGGAAGCTGCGTGAAGGGGGTAATGTGAGTCCAGTTGTGCGTCTCACCATATCCTTCAAATTTTTTCCCTTTCCCTATTCCTTTGCCCTCGCCCTCGTCTTCTCCTGTGGCTTTGCCTTTGCCTTTGCCTTTGTCTTTGCCTTTCCCCTCACCGGCAGGCTTAAGAGATTTCAGCTGAGCAAGCACATCCGCACCAGAAAACGTTGGAATCTCGTTTACTTCATGGACAACTTTGCCTTTTGTGAAGTTCTTCTTGTCTTCCCTATCAGGATGGTCTGGAGGGAGGAACTGTCGATGCAAGTCAAATGCAACATACTTGCCACCCTTCTTCAGCCAAATGAAAATCAAGGCCTGCATGCACACTGGGCAAGGCATCTTTCCACTTGTACACCATCCGCAGAACAAGGCATAACCGGGAAAGTCATGCATGCAATATTGTAGCCAAACTTTCATCAAGAAATTTTTCTGCAGATGTCGGTCGTATGTCAACCTCGGGAAGTACCAAGAATGGTGCAAATCATCCACCAACGGCTGCATAAACACACCCAAATTCTTCCCCGGATATTCAGGCCCCGGAATTACAAGCGACAGGAACATGGTCTTCCGTTGCATTATGGCGCCGGGAGGAAAATTCAGCGGAATAACAAATACGGGCCAACAGCTGTATGCATTAGACGACATACCATATGGATTGAACCCATCACCTGTTATAGCAATTCTGACATTCCCAGCCTCGGCTGCTTCCTCCGGGTACTCTATATCGAATGACTTCCATGCTTCACCTCCTGATGGATGTACAATTTTTTTTGGATTATACCTTTTCCCTTCCTTGTGCCACTTCATCATTTTGGCAGACTCCTCGGTGATGAAAAGGCGTTGCAGTCTTTTTATAAAATCAAGATACCGAAGAACCTTCACAGGGATTTTTAGCTGCTGCTTCTGACCATGCTTATCGACCACCTCAATATACCGAGAGGAACCGCACTTCCTACTGTACTTGTCATCCGCATACTCATGCCTAAACAAAAGGCAATTCTTTGGACAAACATGTATTTTCTCATAGTCCATCGAGAGCGCCTTCATGATTTTCTTCGTACCGTACATGGTTTTCGGCAGTTCATGGCCCTCAGGCAGGCTGTTAGCCCATACTCCCAGAAATGCTTCGAAGCAACCTCGGCTACAACCGTACTCGGCCTTGACTGCCATCAGTTGCGAGATGGCATCCAGCACAGACAGCTTGGCACCCTCATAGAGAGGTTTCTTTGACGAGGCCAAGATTTCCAGGAAGGCCTTTGCGGTTTCCTCCGGCTCCTCCGGTTCATTCGCTGAATGTGACGGAGGTGTCGGCTGTGCAGCAAAGACATCATCTAGCATGTCTCTAACCCCATCGTCCTCATAACCAGCGACACGTTGTCGTATCACATCCTCTCTACCACGGTCCCGCTGGGCAAAGTTTATCGGCATATTAAAGTTGGGCACAAATCCATGCGTGCGAAGGTGCTTAGTCATCTCACTCTTATCTCTGCGGATACGCATCTTACATCTGGCACACGGGCATTCTGGCACCATCCTCATTGGACTACGGAATATCTCTTTCAAAAACACATCAGTTTTCTCGACCCACTCTGCTGTTACTTGATTCCGACGGATAAACCCACTATACATCCACTGATTATCTGCCATCTCTGCTTTATTGGAAGCCACACAACAAAATTAAGGATTCATTTAAATTACTCACATCAATATTTTATTTTTTACAAGGTTGACGAGAAACGACATTTAATCCACCTACATCTCTAATAGGTAAAGACGGGTCCTAATCCCACCCGAGAATGTGTAGATTGAGTACGTTGTCCATGCTCTACCCCATTCCGAGACAAAATTTCGGCAGCACCTCCCCGCTGTTCTCCAAATACACTCTCGGCAAAATGCCGAGAGAATGTGCATCCGGAGAACAACAGGGAGGCGCCGCCGAAATCCTGTCTCGGAACGGGGTAGAGCATGAACAACGTACCCAATCTACACATCCTCGGGCTGTCCGTGGAAAGCGCTGGACAATCCGAAAGAGCTGCGGTGATAAATATGCAATTGAATGCATATTTATCGATGCAACCCTTTCGGACGGGAGACCTAGGTTATGCGACTTGATGTGAAAATTTAATCTAGTGACATGGAAAAAAAGTGGACGAGGTCATGGAATTGTTGCTCACCCTCCGATGTAGAGGATGTAGTCGATCAAAGGAGGGACGATTGTGGACCAACACCTCCAACGTCGACGGTCACTCCACGAAGATGGAACACCACAAATCCTGTTAATTCGACCAAGTGCAAAAAAATAGGTTAAGCATTGACACTTTAAACTATGAAAAAAATCATATTTCGTCAAGTGTCAAATATTGTCCTTCAATTTTTTTAGCAAGATCATCATGATTAAATAACCACTATTCATATGCCAATTTTGGAGCACATCTCACACAACTATTTTAGAAACTAAATGTCACATAGCAAGGATTTAGACACAAACATCATATATCTCACACAAACATCAACTCAAAAATTTGTTTTGCATGCATATGTGAATAGACTTATATTAGGGGCTGAATACACCATCCATTAATCTCACATGCATATATTGTCATAATCCATTATATATCATATTGGTACAAATATTTGCAGCAAATAAACATGAAACTATGAATGTCCATATATACACATGTCCATATATGAAAAATGAGCATAGCTCACCGGGCAGAGGGGCGTCACGGCGATGGAGGGGACGGGAGGGACGGTCGCCGGCCGGAGCTAGCACCAGGGCCGGCCGGGCAGGCTCGCGGGCTAGCCGGAGCCGTGGCCAGGCGTGCTCTCTCGGGTGGAAGCGGCGGCGCGAGAAGGGGAGGGGAGGGGAGGGGGTGGAGCGGCGGCGGGCGGGCGGCACAGAGCTGGCGTGGCGGCGGCGGCGCGAGAAGGGGAGGGAAGGGGAGGGGGTGGAGCGGCGGGGAGGGGGGACGGGCGAGGGAAGGGGAGAGTGGCGGGAGGCGGGGAGCAGCGGCGGGCGGGCGGCGGGGAGAGTCGCGGGAGGCGGGGAGCAGCGGCGGGCGGCGGCGGCTGCGCGGGCGGCGGTCGGCGGCGTGCGGCGGCGGCAGCGCGCGCGAGTGGATGCGGGCGGGTGTGGGAAAGAACGAGTGGAGGAAGGCGGTCCGCGAGTGGATAAGGGGAGATATGCCGACGGCTTAGCCGTCGGCATATATTAACCACGCCACGTGGCATATATGCCGACGGCTAAGCCGTAGGCATAGGTATATATTTTTCTTTCAAATACACCTTCTTGAATTTTTTTGAATGATACATGGTATATAATTATATTAAAAATGATACATGGTCAGCAACATTTCTTTATGATATAATTATTTGCTAAGTTGTACTAACAAAAAATGTACATTGTGTTAAAATATTTCATATGCATTTTTAATGTTTTCTTAATGCATTTTTAATATATTTTTTTGCAACAACTTTTATACATGTTTAACATTTTTATAAAAATATTATTAACTGTATTCAAATATATTTTTAGTGTATATTATTTTCATACGCATTGAAAAGTTTCGTTTACATATAAAATGAGGGACCGATGCATTCGTTTCCCCCCTCCAGGTGCCGGCGGCGGCGCCGTCCGTGAGGGGGGCCACGCACTGGAGACGCGTGCCGCCTCTTCGGACATGCCACAACACCACCCCACATGTATGAGGCGCGGTACGACGCTCCGGTGGCATTGCTAACCCCCCCGGCCCCCCGTCCTGCCTAACCCTGTAGCGTTTGACCACGGGATCTAGCCCTTTGACTTTGCACGGACGGGCTTCGACCAGCGGACCTCCCCACCCGGTTGTGTTAGGTCAGCCCATAGGAACACTTTGGAGCAACAACCGGGCCAGACTAAAATTTATAAGTATTTGAATTTGGGCATTTAAAATTTATAAAACATTTCAAATGCTCAAATATCTCCAAACTAAAATGTTCCTTGCTGGAAATATTCCAACTAAGGACCAGGTGCAGTTTGGTGATTTTAGGAGTTGTTTTAGTATTTTTAATAAGTCCACAAAGTTACAGAAAATAGAAAAAGGAAACAAAATTCAGAAAAAGACTTACCTGGCCAAACCCACCAGCCGGCCCACCTGGCGGCCCAGCACTGTGCTGGCCCGAGCCAGCCAGCTGCTTCGTCCCCGCCAGGCAGGCAGGGTGGTGACGCCGACGAGCGCGAGCTCGCCACGACGCCACTTGCTCGCCGCTTCGCCGCCCGACGCGCTGGACGACCTCCACGTCGTGCCCCCGACCCCGTGGACACGTCCACTTCCCCCCTGCCTCTCTCCCTCGCTCCCTCACCGCCATGGCCGACGCTGCCGCGCCCACGCCGCCGTGAATCCACGCCCCTCGTCGCCCCCGTGCTGCTCCACTGTGTCCTGCAGCTCCGCCACCTCCTCCTCGAGCGTTCCACCAAGCCACGCCTCGCCAGGAGCCTGCGAACGACCTCCTCGAGCTCGTCTTCAACCTTCGGCCGCCCAGATCGCCATCGCCGCCCCGCTTGCTCCGGCTCGTTCCCGACCCCGCCGTCAGCTCCGTCGCAACCGCGGTGAGCCTAGCTAGCTTCCCATCCCCTCCGTTCTGCTTCTCGTGCACCACAGCGAGCACACGCCGCTCACCTGCACGCGCCGCCGCCTGGCCACGTCGCCGGCGTTGCCCCGGTGACCATTTGGTCACGGGCCTGTGCCCGTCACACCCCACGCGCCACGTAGAGGCCGTAGGTGCTAGTTCCACCTCGCCTAAGCCACTGCAGCCACGCGCACGAGCTGGCCGAGCTTCGGCCTCCACCTGACCTCGTCGCCGGCGTCGTTTCCGGCGACCCCGAGGCCAGCCACCACCACAGCTAGATGCGGGCGAGCACCAGCTGCCCGTAGCCGCTCTCTGCGTTGCAAACGGAGCCCTGTGGGCGAATCCCGCAGTGCGCCGCCGCGTCTGGCCTCGCCGGCGGCTAAACGCCGGCGGGCCTTGACCTTTGACCGGTAGGGTTTGACCCCCTGACGTAGACAGGTGGGCCCAGTTGACTCCTCCTGAGTCTATGACATGTGGGCCCCGCCTGCTAATTAAACTAGAATTAAGATTAATCTGTTTTGCTTAACCTAATGACCCTGACACGCGGGACCCACGCGTCAGGTTTGACCTGGACCGGTCTGTTGACCTGCTGAGGTCAGCATGACCTCATGCTGACGTAATTAATTAATTACTGGATTTATTCTTATACAGGAAAATCCAGAAAATAGTTCAAACTTCAAAAATTCATAGAAAATTATCTGTAACTCCAAATGCAAAGTTCTATATATGAAAAATGATCAGAAAAATCCAAGCTATCCATTGGTGCTGGTTTCATGCATGTCAGAACAAGTTAAACCCACTGTTTAGGCATTACAAGATGATACACTAATATGATCTTAATAAATGAGTTTCCATTTGAATCTTTGGTTCAAATGGGTTCATTCCCTTCTGGTTTAACTTACACTAGGTCAGGACACATTCATATTGCCATGTCATAGCATGCATCATATTGTTGCATATCGCCATGTATTGATTGTGTTCCGATGTGTTCATCGTGGTAGGTTCTGCCTCCGAGGATATCTCCGAGTATCCAACTGAAGGGCAGTATCCCACGACCACTCCATCAGGCAAGCAACCCATTGATCATTCCGATACAAACCCATGTTCTCGCTTCTGCTCTCGTTTACTGCATTAAGACAACGCGTTTCAAACTGCTGTGTGTCGCGGTAGTTGAACCCACTTCCTTTGCATGACCTGTCATTGCCACAGTAACTAGATGAAACCCACTAGCATGTGTAGGAGTTAATTGAGCCAATACATGTGTGTGTGTGTTCCTACCATGCTGTGCTTGCTATGCTTAGAGTTGTGTCAGGTCTGGCTCATCGGGATGATGAACTGGAGTGAAAGGTTTTGTCGGTGACAAGAGTGAAGTGTTGAATACGATTTGGTAAAGGAATCGATGAGAGGCCATGTAGGAGTACATGGTGGGTTGTTTCATTGAGGCCGTCCTTAAGAACTAAGATCTGTGTTTGTGATCCATGATACAGTTACTACCACACATTGGGCCCTGAAATATGACCCCGCTCGACTTCTTATCCACCCTTGTCCTCTGTCCAGGAGTTGCAAGTAGTTTCTGGTGTTTGTAGTATGCTGGGGGCCGCACGCGGCGCTGACCATCGGGGTGGGCTGTGTTGCGGTAGGCACGTGGCACGGTGTACCGACTCGCCCGTTTGGTGTCTCGGGAACCCTGTTCACATCGTTCGGGGCCGTTAGTGGAAACCTCGGCCGGACTCCCTGCGGATGGAACCCGAATAGGCGATAAACCTGGACTAGAGACTTGAGTGTTTAGGTAGGTCGTGGTCTACACCCACGTCGGCTTTCGCTTGAAGTCTGCCGAGCACATGTCGTGTGCAGACGCTAAGTGGTGGAAACATGTGTGAAGAAGTACACCCCTGCAGGGTTATAAATGAACTATTCGAATAGCCGTGTCCGCGGTAATGGACTTCTGGGTTGCCTATATCAGTTCATAGACAAGTTAAATGGATACTACTAAAAATCTCAAGATAAGTGTGAGTACCGCGGATGGCCCTCTCGTAGGATGGCGAGAGAGGATCCACGGTGGAGTATTGTGATGGTGGTAGTGGACTCGTGTGCGACAAATGATTTACAAGTGGTGTCTATCGTAGGATAGTTTAGCCAAGAGTCAAAGCTGGCTTGCTGCAATAACCCCACTACCTTTTTGAGAATGTGCATGTATGATAGGTTCCTGTTGTAAGACTTGCTGAGTACCTCCGTACTCATGTTGCTTTAATCATGTTTTTCAGACGACTGCACCAACCCCTCTGATGGGTTCTATGTAGACCTCGACGTTGACGAGTGACTTATCACCCAGGTGGTGATCCAAGACTTGTGAAGGGTCGTTGTAGATAGACAGGCTTCGTCAAGCCTTCTTTCTTTCTAGTGTCTGTACTCAGACTACTTTGCTTCCGCATGTGCTTGTATGTTTGTATGACTTGAGTGTTGGGTCATGTGACCCCTATCTGTATGAATGATATGTATGGCTCCTCGGAGCCTTCTAAATAAAGTACTTGAGTCGTAGAGTACTGTTGTGATGCCATGTTGTATCTACTCATATCGGGCATATTGTGTGTATGATTGAAATGCTTGGTATGAGTGGGATCCGACTATCTAGTTGTTTATCCTTGGCAGCCTTTCATATGGGGAAATGTAAGTCTTGTGCTTCTGAGTGATAGTAGTCCGCTACAGCCCGGTTCACCGGAGTCCTGTTAGCCCAGCACTACTGCTTGGACACTTGACTGGCCGGCATGTGTTTCACGTCGTTCCTATGTCTGTCCCTTCGGGGAAATGTCACGCGCTGTTATTCGGAGTCCTTCCTAGCCTGCTACAGCCCGGGTTACCGGAGTCCTGTTAGCCCAGTGCTACAGCCCGAATAAATACGTTGATGACCGACATGCTCGATGTGATTCATGTATGCCTGTCCTCATAGGCTAGCGCCGCTTTGGGTTCACGACTAGCCATGTCGGCCCGGGTTCTCTGTCATATGGATGCTAGCGACACTATCATATACGTGAGCCAAAAGGCGCAAACGGTCCCGGGCCAGGTAAGGTGGCACCCGTGGGGGTACCGTGCGTGAGGCCGCAAAGTGATATGATGTGTTACACGCTGGACCGATGTGGCTTAGGATCGGGGACCTGACAGCGTTGGCATCAGAGCCGGACTGCCTGTAGGTTCGCTAAGCCAAACTTGTCGATGTCGAGTCTAGAAATGCTTTAGTTATATGTAGGGGAATTGATTGTGGGAGGGAACGTAAGGCTCTTTTACTCCTTTACCTTATGCCCTCTATTCTGAGTCATTCTCTTCTCATTCTACGTGGGTTAAGGACTAGGCTCTCTTCTCTCTATCAGGTTCACGTGTTACTAAATCTGTAGTAACTTATAGGATTGTTGGTTACAACCCAGTTCAGTTCTACTAAAGTTTAGTATGTTGCCATTTGAACCAGAACCTTGATATGATGTTGTTGAGTGGTTTCGCAAACTATTGTGGATGTCTCAAGTCTTTTTCTGAGCATTTACAGCCGTTATGCTGTCCAATTTCTTCCAGGAATTCTAATGCCTTTGCACTATTTTGTGCTTTCAGATGGCTACCCGTCCCCAGAACCAAGTGGTTCCACTGACCCGTTGCATTGGCATATGTGGTCATACCGCCATGTTGGTTCGAGTGATGGTGGAGACAGGTTACCGTTGGTACCCTGAATACACCGTCGAAGAGCAGTTTAGAGATTTTAACCAGAGCCAATATCTGTGCACGGTCAGGATATATCCATCTTATCCCGGAGCCACGGAACCACTCCACTGTTCTTATGGACTCGGGATCACTATTGGGATGTCCGTTCAAGATGCAGCCTACTCGATGATGACCATTATGCGAGCTAGAACTGCCTTGTTGAGCAACACTGATTTTCGCTACATGCCAGCATCCCTCCCTGGGGCGCATGGTTACCTTCAGGGCATGTACAGTGATGCATCCCATGAGGACTCACTCCTTTGCACCACTACTGAGATGTTGGAAGATAAGGACCGTGAAAACCGGGCCTTGCGTATGGAGCTCTTTAATGCTCGTGCTGATCATTGGGCCACCTTGACGAGGTTTGCACCTGCTGTGCAAGCCGGATACATGGACACGAGAGACTTGTATCCTGTGCGGGCTAGTCTGCCAGACTTCATGGAATGGCGTGAGGTGGGAGGCATCACCCCTCCTCGTGGGCCTCTTCTGCCGCCATCTGTTGGACCGAGACCGCACCCAAGTCCCTATGGTCCACAAGCACCGCAGGACCGTCTGTTCCCAGATGACCATGTTCCGCTTCCAGGTCTGGGTGGTGACTTCTATGAGGACTTCTACGGAGCCGTCTGAGCTAGTAGTAGTCTCGCTAGTATTGTAATAGTTGTATGTCCACCGTCCTGCGTGATTGTGGAATATAACTTAGTGTGTGTCAATTCCGGAGGTGTAGAAAAATAATGTATAGGAGCTTGGAATGCCTCCGATGAGATGTAACGTCTGTCGTCTTAGTTGTACTTCAGCTTGAGCTTGTACTAAACTATGTATGATGTGTATGACCGTTGGTATATATATGGCAGTTTCTATATTACCATGTCATACGGATGATCATCTCTGCATTCCTTGTTATCCATTACATTCCGCACTTCCTTGGCCAGATTTTGCCATCCTGGTTTAAATCGTTGTTTCGTTTTCCTAGGATGGTCAACACCCGCAGCAACCCTGCTGCTCCGGAGCAGGGAGAAGCTAGTGCACCTAGAGAGGAAAGTCTGCCTCAACCACTTTCTCTGGCCGAAGTGATGCTGGAGGCAGAGCGCAACAGGCGCGACACCAACCGCTTGTTAGAGCGGATTGAGCAGAACACTGCACGCCAGCAGAGGATCAATTCGGTGTCCATCAATGACTTTGTCAAGCTGTACCCGCCAAAGTTCAATCATTCCATCGAACCTCTCGATGCGGATGACTGGCTTCGCAGCATCGCCCACAAGCTACGTTCTGCCAACGTGGCTGAAGATGATAAAGTCACCTTTGCTGCCTATCACCTCGAAGGCCCTGCCAGTCTTTGGTGGGAGAATTATGAAGCTATGCGTCCGGTCGACCAACTCACTACTTGGGCTGATTTCAGTGCTGCTTTCCGTGAGCATCATATCCCGGAAGGCCTTATGGATCGCAAGAGGGAGGAGTTCTGTAACTTCACCCAGGGGAAGCTGACTGTGGATGCATACAGTCGCGAGTTTGGGAAGCTTGCACGTTATGCTCCCGAAGAGGTATCCACCGACGCCAAAAAGCAGGCAAGATTCCGCAAAGGACTTAGCCCTGAACTCCGCCGTGACCTTCGTCTGCATGAATGCACTTCTTTTCTGAAGCTAGTCAATAAGGCCATCAGTGCCGAGACAGGGCAGAATGATTTTGAAGCTTCACGCAAGCACTCCCGTGACTATGGTTCTTCATCCGGCTCTGGATCTCAGAAGCGCCGGGTCTGGATTCCAAATTCTTCTATGCCACCCAGGTATACTCCGAGGCCATCCTTTGAGGCGCCTCGCCCCAATCAGCAGTATATGCCGCCCAAGACTTTTGGTGGCCCCACTGCCAATGCTGCTCCACGCCCCAATTCAATAACTTGCTTCAAGTGTGGTGAGCCGGGCCACTACATCCGTGAGTGTCCCCAGAACAACCCCAGTCAGTTCGGAAAGTCTGTTGGACGTGGTAAGTCAACAGCGAAGGTGCTTGTCGCCAAGCCAGCCACCACTGCTCGTGGCCATGTCAACTACGTTTCAGCTGAAGAGACTCAAGAGGACCACAACGTCGTTCTCGGTACGCTCCTTGTTAATTGCCATCCGGCAACTGTTCTCTTTGATACTGGAGCATCTCATTCATTTATTTCTGAGAGCTATGCTCGTTTGCACAACACCACCTTTTGTGACATGCCCACCTCCATGGTAATTCAAACCCCTGGTTCTAAGTGGCAAACCTCTAGAATCAGCCATGGAAATGAAATTCTTGTTGACAGATTGGTCTTCCTTGCGTCACTAATAGCTCTCAAGTCTTCAGACATAAACATCATCTTGGGTATGGACTGGATGTCAGCTCATTACGCCAAGATTGATTGCTCAACTAGAACTGTCCAACTTACCCATCCATCGGGCAAGACAGTCAATGTTTTGACCCGAGTATCGGAACGTCAACTCTACTCTCTAAATGCCAATCCCCTTCCAGACCTCGAAGATATTCCAGTAGTCCGTGACTTCCCGGATGTCTTTCCAGAGGAACTGCCAGGTGTTCCACCTGACAGAGATGTCGAGTTCGTAATAGACCTTGTTCCAGGAACCGTTCCAATCTCTAGGAGACCTTATAAGATGGCACCCCTAGAACTAGCTGAGCTTAAGAAACAACTCGATGAGTCCTTGCAAAAGGGTTTCATCCGTCCTAGTTCATCTCCATGGGCTTGCCCCGTCCTCTTCGTCAAGAAGAAGGATGGAACGGATCGGATGGTTGTAGATTACCGACCTGTCAATTTGGTCACTATCAAGAACAAGTATCCGCTCCCCAGGATCAACGACCTGTATGACCAGCTCGCTGGATCCTCAGTCTTTTCCAAGATGGATTTGAGGTTGGGCTACCATCAAATCAAAATCAAGAACGGGGACATTCCCAAAACGGCTTTCGTTACTCGCTACGGCCAATACGAGTACACCGTCATGTCCTTCGGGTTAACCAATGCTCCAGCCACCTTCTCTCGGTTAATGAACTCAATCTTCATGGAGTATTTGGATAAATTCGTCGTGGTTTACCTCGATGATATACTCATCTACTCCAAGAATGAGGAAGAACATGCCGAACATCTAAGGCTAGTATTGATGAAACTTCGAGAGCATCGCCTTTATGCCAAATTCTCCAAGTGCGAATTCTGGTTGCTAGAAGTGACCTATCTGGGCCATGTAATCTCTGGTAAGGGCATTGCTGTCAATCCCGAGCGAGTTCAAGCTGTCCTGGACTGGACTCCACCTGAAACGGTCAAGCAAGTTCGGAGTTTTCTTGGTTTAGCGAGCTATTGCCGCCGCTTCGTCGAGAATTTTTCCAAAGTTGCTAAGCCTCTAACTGAACTCCTCAAGAAAGATAAAAAGTTCGAGTGGACCCCACAGTGCGAGTTCAGCTTTCAGGAACTGAAAAGACGCCTGACATCTGCTCCCGTACTGGTACCACCAGATTTTTCTAAGGACTTTGTTATCTATTGCGACGCCTCGCGACAAGGACTAGGTTGCATACTCATGCAAGATCGTCATGTGATTGCCTACGCATCTCGACAGTTGCGTCCACATGAGGATAATTACCCCACACATGATCTAGAGCTTGCAGCAGTAGTCCATGCACTCAAAACCTGGCGACATTTCCTTCTGGGTAACCGTTGCGAAATCTACACTGATCACCAAAGTTTGAAATATATCTTCACCCAACCGGATTTGAATCTCAGGCAAAGACGTTGGGTCGAGTTGATCTCGGATTACGACTTAGGAATAACTTACACCCCAGGCAAAGCCAATGTCATGGCTGATGCGCTAAGTCGTAAATCTTATTGTAACAACCTGATGTTACAACAAAGTCAACCATTTCTCCACGAGGAATTTCGTAAGCTTAACCTTCACATTGTTCCTCGAGGATTCCTTTCCACCCTGGTGGCGAAACCTAACCTTACGGATCAAATCATAGCTGCCCAGAAGCGTGATAAGGGCATATCTCGGATTAAGGAAAACATCGCTAGCGGAGTTGCTAAATGTTTTTCCATGGATGAACGAGGTGTTGTCTTCTTCGAGAACCGCTTGGTGGTTCCCAAGAAGCAACATTTACGTCAATTGATCCTTAAGGAAGCTCATGAATCCCCTCTCACCATTCATCCCGGTAGTACTAAAATGTATCAAGACCTACGCCAGAGGTTTTGGTGGACTAGGATGAAGAGAGAAATCGCTCAATACATTGCTAATTGCGACGTCTGTCGTCGTGTTAAAGCAGAGCATCAACGGCCTGCTGGCACCCTTCAACCATTGGAGATTCCTGAATGGAAATGGGATAAAATCGGTATGGATTTCATTACCGGGTTTCCCAGAACCAAAAGAGGGAATAATGCTATCTTCGTTGTTATCGATCGTATTTCCAAAGTAGCCCACTTATTACCTGTTCGCGAGAGTATAACCGCTAGCCAGCTAGCTGATTTGTACATCTCTCGAATAGTGTCTCTCCATGGTGTTCCATTGGAAATTAATTCCGATCGTGGCAGTCTTTTCACCTCTCGATTTTGGGAAAGTTTCCAAAACGCTTTGGGAACTCGACTTTCCTTTAGCACCGCCTTCCATCCTCAATCAAGTGGTCAGGTAGAACGAGTCAATCAAATTCTGGAGGATATGCTCCGAGCTTCTGTCATCTCTTTCGGTATAAATTGGGAGAGGTGCCTACCATTCGCCGAGTTCGCTTATAACAATAGTTATCAAGCTAGCTTGGGCATAGCCCCTTTCGAAGTTCTCTATGGACGAAAATGTCGAACGCCTCTTAACTGGTCAGAAACCGGCGAGAGACAACTCTTTGGCCCGGACATGATCCAGGATGCAGAAGAGCAGGTTCGCATTATTCGTGAGAAGTTGAAAACCGCCCAATCCCGACAAAAGAGTCAGTATGACCGCAAGCATAAGCCCATGGCTTATGAAGTCGGTGAGATGGCTTACCTTCGGGTTACACCTTTAAAGGGAACCCATCGATTCGGTATCAAAGGCAAATTGGCTCCTCGTTACTTTGGACCTTTTCGCATTCTTGCCAAACGAGGAGAAGTTGCCTACCAATTGGAACTACCTCCGCATCTCTCCAGAGTTCATGACGTCTTCCACGTTTCTCAACTCAGGCGTTGCTTCGCGGATCCTATCCGTGGAGTGGACCACGAAACGCTTGATCTCCAAGATAACCTCACTTATCGGGAACACCCCGTTCGTATCCTTGATCAAGCCGAGCGTACCACTCGACGCCACAATATCAAGTTTCTCAAGGTTCAATGGTCACACCATTCCGAGCAAGAAGCTACATGGGAAAGGGAGGATCGTCTTCGACTTGAGTACCCCACCTTCTTTCCGACAGATCCTAAATCTCGGGACGAGATTCTTTTGAGTGGGGGTGAGTTGTCACATCCTACCTAGTTCATGCATTAGAGTGTGCATCATGTTTTCTTTTGACAAGAAAATTGAAATGGGGAAGGCAGAACCCCCAGCACCCCTCCTGAATCTACTAGGGTTTACTAAAATCTTTTTCAATGAACCTGAAATGCCCTTCTAAAATGTTCATCATCTTTGCTTTGGTCTTAAACCTCTGGCAAAAATAGTGCACATTTTTCTAGGTCAACAGAAGGTCATTGAATTAATGCATAAGTATTTGAATTTGGGCATTTAAAATTTATAAAACATTTCAAATGCTCAAATATCTCCAAACTAAAATGTTCCTTGCTGGAAATATTCCAACTAAGGACCAGGTGCAGTTTGGTGATTTTAGGAGTTGTTTTAGTATTTTTAATAAGTCCACAAAGTTACAGAAAATAGAAAAAGGAAACAAAATTCAGAAAAAGACTTACCTGGCCAAACCCACCAGCCGGCCCACCTGGCGGCCCAGCACTGTGCTGGCCCGAGCCAGCCAGCTGCTTCGTCCCCGCCAGGCAGGCAGGGTGGTGACGCCGACGAGCGCGAGCTCGCCACGACGCCACCTGCTCGCCGCTTCGCCGCCCGACGCGCTGGACGACCTCCACGTCGTGCCCCCGACCCCGTGGACACGTCCACGTCCCCCCTGCCTCTCTCCCTCGCTCCCTCACCGCCATGGCCGACGCTGCCGCGCCCACGCCGCCGTGAATCCACGCCCCTCGTCGCCCCCGTGCTGCTCCACTGTGTCCTGCAGCTCCGCCACCTCCTCCTCGAGCGTTCCACCAAGCCACGCCTCGCCAGGAGCCTGCGAACGACCTCCTCGAGCTCGTCTTCAACCTTCGGCCGCCCAGATCGCCATCGCCGCCCCGCTTGCTCCGGCTCGTTCCCGACCCCGCCGTCAGCTCCGTCGCAACCGCGGTGAGCCTAGCTAGCTTCCCATCCCCTCCGTTCTGCTTCTCGTGCACCACAGCGAGCACACGCCGCTCACCTGCACGCGCCGCCGCCTGGCCACGTCGCCGGCGTTGCCCCGATGACCATTTGGTCACGGGCCTATGCCCGTCACACCCCACGCGCCACGTAGAGGCCGTAGGTGCTAGTTCCACCTCGCCTAAGCCACTGCAGCCACGCGCACGAGCTGGCCGAGCTTCGGCCTCCACCTGACCTCGTCGCCGGCGTCGTTTCTGGCGACCCCGAGGCCAGCCACCACCACAGCTAGATGCGGGCGAGCACCAGCTGCCCGTAGCCGCTCTCTGCGCTGCAAACGGAGCCCTGTGGGCGAATCCCGCAGTGCGCCGCCGCGTCTGGCCTCGCCGGCGGCTAAACGCCGGCGGGCCTTGACCTTTGACCGGTAGGGTTTGACCCCCTGACGTAGACAGGTGGGCCCAGTTGACTCCTCCTGAGTCTATGACATGTGGGCCCCGCCTGCTAATTAAACTAGAATTAAGATTAATCTGTTTTGCTTAAGCTAATAACCCTAACACGCGGGACCCACGCGTCAGGTTTGACCTGGACCGGTCTGTTGACCTGCTGAGGTCAACATGACCTCATGTTGACGTAATTAATTAATTACTGGATTTATTCTTATACAGGAAAATCCAGAAAATAGTTCAAACTTCAAAAATTCATAGAAAATTATCTGTAACTCCAAATGCAAAGTTCTATATATGAAAAATGATCAGAAAAATCCAAGCTATCCATTGGTGCTGGTTTCATGCATGTTAGAACAAGTTAAACCCACTGTTTAGGCATTACAAGATGATACACTAATATGATCTTAATAAATGAGTTTCCATTTGAATCTTTGGTTCAAATGGGTTCATTCCCTTCTGGTTTAACTTACACTAGGTCAGGACACATTCATATTGCCATGTCATAGCATGCATCATATTGTTGCATATCGCCATGTATTGATTGTGTTCCGATGTGTTCATCGTGGTAGGTTCTGCCTCCGAGGATATCTCCGAGTATCCAACTGAAGGGCAGTATCCCACGACCACTCCATCAGGCAAGCAACCCATTGATCATTCCGATACAAACCCATGTTCTCGCTTCTGCTCTCGTTTACTGCATTAAGACAACGCGTTTCAAACTGCTGTGTGTCGCGGTAGTTGAACCCACTTCCTTTGCATGACCTGTCATTGCCACAGTAACTAGATGAAACCCACTAGCATGTGTAGGAGTTGATTGAGCCAATACATGTGTGTGTGTTCCTACCATGCTGTGCTTGCTATGCTTAGAGTTGTGTCAGGTCTGGCTCATCGGGATGATGAACTGGAGTGAAAGGTTGTGTCGGTGACAAGAGTGAAGTGTTGAATACGATTTGGTAAAGGAATCGATGAGAGGCCATGTAGGAGTACATGGTGGGTTGTTTCATTGAGGCCGTCCTTAAGAACTAAGATCTGTGTTCGTGATCCATGATACAGTTACTACCACACATTGGGCCCTGAAATATGACCCCGCTCGACTTCTTATCCACCCTTGTCCTCTGTCCAGGAGTTGCAAGTAGTTTCTGGTGTTTGTAGTATGCTGGGGGCCGCACGCGGCGCTGACCATCGGGGTGGGCTGTGTTGCGGTAGGCACGTGGCACGGTGTACCGACTCGCCCGTTTGGTGTCTCGGGAACCCTGTTCACATCGTTCGGGGCCGTTAGTGGAAACCTCGGCCGGACTCCCTGCGGATGGAACCCGAATAGGCGATAAACCTGGACTAGAGACTTGAGTGTTTAGGTAGGTCGTGGTCTACACCCACGTCGGCTTTCGCTTGAAGTCTGCCGAGCACATGTCGTGTGCAGACGCTAAGTGGTGGAAACATGTGTGAAGAAGTACACCCCTGCAGGGTTATAAATGAACTATTCGAATAGCCGTGTCCGCGGTAATGGACTTCTGGGTTGCCTATATCAGTTCATAGACAAGTTAAATGGATACTACCAAAAATCTCAAGATAAGTGTGAGTACCGCGGATGGCCCTCTCGTAGGATGGCGAGAGAGGATCCACGGTGGAGTATTGTGATGGTGGTAGTGGACTCGTGTGCGACAAATGATTTACAAGTGGTGTCTATCGTAGGATAGTTTAGCCAAGAGTCAAAGCTGGCTTGCTGCAATAACCCCACTACCTTTTTGAGAATGTGCATGTATGATAGGTTCCTGTTGTAAGACTTGCTGAGTACCTCCGTACTCATGTTGCTTTAATCATGTTTTTCAGACGACTGCACCAACCCCTCTGATGGGTGCTATGTAGACCTCGACATTGACGAGTGACTTATCACCCAGGTGGTGATCCAAGACTTGTGAAGGGTCGTTGTAGATAGACAGGCTTCGTCAAGCCTTCTTTCTTTCTAGTGTCTGTACTCAGACTACTTTGCTTCCGCATGTGCTTGTATGTTTGTATGACTTGAGTGTTGGGTCATGTGACCCCTATCTGTATGGATGATATGTATGGCTCCTCGGAGCCTTCTAAATAAAGTACTTGAGTCGTAGAGTACTGTTGTGATGCCATGTTGTATCTACTCATATCGGGCATATTGTGTGTATGATTGAAATGCTTGGTATGAGTGGGATCCGACTATCTAGTTGTTTATCCTTGGCAGCCTTTCATATGGGGAAATGTAAGTCTTGTGCTTCTGAGCGATAGTAGTCCGCTACAGCCCGGTTCACCGGAGTCCTGTTAGCCCAGCACTACTGCTTGGACACTTGACTGGCCGGCATGTGTTTCACGTCGTTCCTATGTCTGTCCCTTCGGGGAAATGTCACGCGCTGTTATTCGGAGTCCTGCCTAGCCTGCTACAGCCCGGGTTACCGGAGTCCTGTTAGCCCAGTGCTACAGCCCGAATAAATACGTTGATGACCGACATGCTCGATGTGATTCATGTATGCCTGTCCTCATAGGCTAGCGCCGCTTTGGGTTCACGACTAGCCATGTCGGCCCGGGTTCTCTGTCATATGGATGCTAGCGACAATATCATATACGTGAGCCAAAAAAGGCGCAAACGGTCCCGGGCCAGGTAAGGTGGCACCCGTGGGAGTACCGTGCGTGAGGCCGCAAAGTGATATGATGTGTTACACGCTGGACCGATGTGGCTTAGGATCGGGGACCTGACAATCTAGCCCTTTGACTTTGCACGGACGGGCTTCGACCAGCGGACCTCGCCACCCGGTTGTGTTAGGTCAGCCCATAGGAACACTTTGGAGCAACAACCGGGCCAGACCCACAGCAAGATCCCCTCCGTGTAGACCCGGCGCGTCCGTTTCCCCCCTCCAGGTGCCGGCGGCGGCGCCATCCGTGAGGGGGGGCATAGCCCGGAGACGTGTGTCGCCTCTTCGGACATGCCACCACACCACCCCGCATGTATGAGGGCCCGGTGCGACGCTCCGGTGGCATTGCTACCCCCCAGGGTCCTCGTCCCGCCTAACCCTGTAGCGTTTGACCACGGGATCTAGCCCTTTGACTTTGCACGGACGGGCTTTGACCAGCGGACCTCCCCACCCGGTTGTGTTAGGTCAGCCCATAGGAACACTTTGGAGCAACATCCGGGCCAGACCCACAGCAAGATCCCCTCCGTGTAGACCCGACGCGCCCGTTTCCCCCCCTATGGGTGCCGGCGGCGGCGCCGTCCGTGAGGGGGGGGGGCACAGCCCGGAGACGGGTGCCGGCTCTTCGGACATGCCACCACACCACCCCGCATGTATGGGGGCCCGGTGCGACGCTCCGGTGGCATTGCTACCCCCCAGGGTCCCCGTCCCACCTAACCCTGTAGCGTTTGATCACGGGATCTAGCCCTTTGACTTTGCAGGGACGGGCTTTGACCAGTGGACCTCTCCACCCGGTTGTGTCAGGTCCGCCCATAGGGACACCCGGGAGCAACATCCGGCCAAACCCACAGATACATCCACTCCATGTAGACCCGGCGTGTCCGTTCCCCCCCTCCAGGTGCCGGCGGCGGCGCCGTCCGTGACGGGGCCACACCCCGGAGATGCGTGCCGCTTCTTCGGACATGGCATAACACCATCCGGTTGTGGTAGGTCATCCGATATATATGAACACTTGGAGCAAAGTCCCCTTCGTATAGACCCGATGCGGCTGTTCCCCATTCCAGTTGCCGGCTGGCGGCGGCACCGTTCGTGAGGGGGGTCACACCGCTCTGTACAGAACCGAAAAATAATGTATGTATGCTTATTAACACATACTGTATGTAAGTTAGTTAAATAATAATAATAAAGAAAACAGTGAAGAAAAAGAAAAAAAAAACTATATGTATGCTTATTAACACATACTATATGCTTATTAACATACTATATGCTTATTAACACATACTATATGTATGCTTATTAACACAATCTATATGTATGCTTATTAACACATACTGTATGCTTAATAATAATAATAATAATATATGGAAAAAAAGAAAAAAAGGAAAAAAAACTATGCCGACGGCAAAGCCGTCGGCATAGCTGCGGCCAGGGCAGATGGACAGCGCCGCGGATCAATGACGTGTAACCTATGCCGACGGCTGCCGTCGGCATAGGCCCTGGTCGGTGCGCTCTGGATCGGTGACGTGTCACCCGTACCTATGCCGACGGCTAAGCCGTAGGCATAGGTATATTATTTTTTCCAATACACGTTCTTGAATTTTTTTTGAATGATACATGGTATATAATTATATTAAAAATGATACATGGTCAGCAACATTTCTTTATGATATAACTATTTGCTAAATTGTACTAACAAAAAATGTACATTGTGTTAAAATATTTCATATGCATTTTTAATGTTTTCTTAATGCATTTTTAATATATATTTTTGCAACAACTTTTATACATGTTTAACATTTTTATAAAAATATTATTAACTGTATTCAAATATATTTTTAGTGTATAATATTTTCATACGCATTGAAAAGTTTCGTTTACATATAAAATGAGGGACCGATGCGTTCGTTTCCCCCTCCAGGTGCCGGCGGCGGCGCCGTCCGTGAGGGGGCCACGCACTGGAGACGCGTGCCGCCTCTTCGGACATGCCACAACACCACCCCACATGTATGAGGCACGGTACGACGCTCCGGTGGCATTGCTAACCCCCCAGGACCCCCGTCCCGCCTAACCCTGTAGCGTTTGACCATGGGATCTAGCCCTTTGACTTTGCACGGACGGGCTTCGACCAGCGGACCTCCCCACCCGGTTGTGTTAGGTCAGCCCATAGGAACACTTTGGAGCAACAACCGGGCCAGACCCACAGCAAGATCCCCTCCGTGTAGACCCGACGCGTCCGTTTCCCCCCTCCAGGTGCCGGCGGCGGCGCCGTCCGTGAGGGGGGCCACGCACCGGAGACGCGTGCCGCCTCTTCGGACATGCCACAACACCACCCACATGTATGAGGCGCGGTACGACGCTCCGGTGGCATTGCTAACCCCCTAGGGCCCCCGTCCCGCCTAACCCTGTAGCGTTTGACCACGGGATCTAGCCCTTTGACTTTGCACGGACGGGCTTCGACCAGCTGACCTCCCCACCCGGTTGTGTTAGGTCAGCCCATAGGAACACTTTGGAGCAACAACCGGGCCAGACCCCCAGCAAGATCCCCTCCGTGTAGACCCGGCGCGTCCGTTTCCCCCCTCCAGGTGCCGGCGGCGGCGCCGTCCGTGAGGGGGGGCACAGCCCGGAGACGTGTGCCGCCTCTTCGGACATGCCACCACACCACCCCGCATGTATGAGGGCCCGGTGCGACGCTCCGGTGGCATTGCTACCCCCTAGGGGCCCCGTCCCGCCTAACCCTGTAGCGCTTGACCACGGGATCTAGCCCTTTAACTTTGCACGGACGGGCTTTGACCAGCGGACCTCCCCACCCGGTTGTGTTAGGTCAGCCCATAGGAACACTTTGGAGCAACAACCGGGCCAGACCCACAGCAAGATCCCCTCCGTGTAGACCCGACGCGCCCGTTTCCCCCCTCCAGGTGCCGGCGGCGGCGCCGTCCGTGAGGGGGGGCACACTCCGGACTCGCGTGCCGCCTCTTAGAACATGCCACAACACCACCCCGCATGTATGAGGGGCCGGTGCGACGCTCCGGTGGCATTTCTACCCCCAGGGCCCCCGTTCCGCCTAACCCTGGAGCGGTTGACCACGAGATCTAGCCCCTTTAACTTTCCACGGACCAGCTTTAAACAGTGGACCTCTCCACCCGGTTGTGTCAGGTCAGCCCAGAGGGACACCTGGGAGCAACATCCGGGGCCAAACCGACAGCTATACATCCCCTCCGTGTAGACCCGATGTGTCGGGGGTTAGGTGCGACATATGCCAAAGGATGGCTTATCATGGTGGGGGCGAGTAGAACGTCGCCGGTGCCTGGAAGCGGGATGAGGCGTAAACATGCTCGCCGGCGGATCTTACCCAGCTTCGGGGCTCTCCGAGGAGATAATACCCCTACTGCTGCTCTGCGGGGTCTCCGCATGGTCACTATGGAGATATGTGTAGAAGGTTGCTCCTCGAGCTATGTTCTGGAGGTAGGAGAGGGCAAGGCTAGCTCTCCCCTCCACTATGCTGTTGGTCTGGTGGAAAAAGGATCGAACCCTTTGCATGGGTGCTCCGGGGGGTTTATATAGGCCTACCCCCCGGGGGTACAATGGTAATCCGACTGGGTGCGGGTCCCAGCCGTCTGTCTCTTAGGCCGCCGTCCTCTCCGCCGACTCCTGGGGGCCACCTCTGGTTGGCCCCGCCGACTGACCTGGCCACTATAGCCGCGCCTCTGATGACGTTGCTGGGTCGTGGGGGTGTGGCAATAGTGCCGCCGCCTGGCGGGCGATCACTGTCGCCACTCCCCGTCTTATCTGGTTAATGGCGCGTGGGACCCGTGGGAGGAGCTGGCCGACTTCTGGAGGCCGACTCCCACGGGGTCCGTCTTTGGGCGCTCTCGCCGCCTTCTATCTCCCCCGCTGACTGGCGGGGCCCGCCGTCTCCAGGCCGTACTGGCGGGCCAACGTGGGAACAGGGTTCCGCCGCTGGGGCGGACGTCAGGGCCGGTTTGGCCACAGTGCCGCGCCGTACCGAAGATCTCCTCCGGTACGTCGCACTGTAGCCATACCCGCCCCTGGTAATCAGGGTAGGGGAGGGCCGTACTCCGGCCATCCCTAGTCCCGTCCTTCTTCTAGAAGGCTGAAGGTGGCGAAGTCGTGGGCCGACTCCCCATAGTCGGCATTCCTGGAGTCGCCAACTGGGAGTCGGCTTATGTCGTAGTCGTCTTCGAGATTCAGCCGTGGGCGGGCTGTAGCCGACTCTCAGAGTCGGCCCTTTGTCTTGGGATCCTTTGAGGGGCGTAGCCTGCCCCGATGTCTTGAAAGGTTCTGGGCCCCGGGTTAGCCTACCCGTGGCCCATTACTCCGACAGTAGTCCCCGAAGCTGGTGAGGCACCGAGGGATGCGCCGAGGGGCCTCAACAGTTTCTTCCTTCGAGGAGTTGGTGTCGTAGCTCGCCTGCCGTCTCCCTTCGTGCCGATTATCAGGAGGCGATTCTGCCCCGGCCGTCTTCGTCGAGCCGTCTCTCAGAGGTCGGACTTGCCTTCAAGTCGCCTTGCTCTTCTTTAGGTAGTTTGAAGATCGTGGCGGGACGCAAACGGCGTGCTTGAGAAGCTACACGGCCGTCGCCCGCCGCGGGCCATTCCATGACGCCACGTGGCCGGGCAAGCCTGCCAGCCCACGCGCGCGACGGGACAGGTCCGCGGGCGGGGCCCGCCACTACCGCGCCTCGGCCCTTGAGTGGATCCGCTGCGGCCGCGCGGGCGGTTGGGCTTTGGCGCAGTAAATGCGCGCGGTAACTCCGCGTGGTAGATCGTGGGGGTCGTGGGGGCGTGGGCGCAGTTAATCCCACGACGCCCCCTCGGCTCCTCAGCCCATAGGCCTATAAGTAGGCAGAGGGAGCGGGGCGGCGAAGCACGCGCGCCTGCTCTCCTCTGCTTCCTCCCGTTCCTTCTTCTCCTTCTTCTTCTCACTGCTGCCGCGCCGGACCACGCCCTGCTCCCGGCGATGAGCTCCTCTTCCGCCGCCGCGCCCGCCGCCGTCCGCTCCGGCGTGTGGGACGGTTCTGAAGTTGACGACGACATCATCAAGTTTCTTCGCAAGACGCGCTGCATCCCCGGCGCACACCTCGTGCAGGCCCGCGCCCCGCCGCCGGGGGAGGTGTCGCCGGTGCCGGCGGAGGGCGAGCGCGTCGTGTTCCGCTCCCACCTGTCGCGCGGCCTGGGGCTGCCGGCGAGCGGATTCTTCCGCTCGTTCCTGGAGTTTCACGGCCTCCAACCGCACCACCTTACTCCAAACACGGTGGTGCTGTTGGCGGCCTTCGCCTCGCTCTGCGAGGGATTCCTCGGTGTTCTGCCCACCATCGAGCTGTGGGGGGAGTTCTTCCATTCTAAGCTCGGTACGCACGTGGCCGACGTGCCAGCCCAGTGTGGCGCCTTCATCGTGCTGCGGAGGTCGACTGCCGACAACCCATTCCCCGCCATCCAGCTGATCAAGTCGGTGAAGATGTGGTAGCGTTCTTACTTCTATGTAAAGAACGTCGCCGCAGACGGCGACTGGGTCAACCTGCCGGCCTTCGAAGCCGGCGCGCCGGCTGGGAGGCAGCCCAGCTGGTCCTACTGCGCCAAGACGCTGACTCCGGCCGGGGCCGCCGCCGTGCAGCGACTTTGGGTGTTGACGCAATCAGCCGGCCTGACTGGGGCCGACTTGCTGGCCGCCTTCGTGGCGCGCCGAGTTCTGCCGCTTCGAAGCCGGCCTCATCTGATCTGTCAGATGAGCGGCCACCGGGACCCCAGTCGGACGTGCACCAAAGATCTTCCTCACGCGGAGGTTGCGGACACGGTGAACTTCATCGCGAACTGCGGCCTCTCGGGGGACTGGCAGTTTGGCATGGAGCCATACTCGCGCGCCAACCCCCCGCCGGTGGTAAGTTGCTCTTTTCTTCTCTTTCTCTTTTTCAGCCGAATCCGGCTTCTGCTCTTTATTCCTCTTAACCTTTGAACCAGAACTCTCTTCTCCAGCCCTCATCTGGCGCCACGGGGCCGCCTCGCCAGTTCGCCTCTGATCGAGCAGATAGCGATGTCGACGACCCCGAGTTGGGGGCGGCGGCATTGGAGGCCGACGCCGAAGGAGGCGGCGAAGGAGAAGAAGGCGGCCCGAGGCCCTCGGCCACCTTCGCCGACTGGCCCGTCGGCGAAGAGGGGGAAGTCGCCCCGCACCACCAGCCGAGGCAAGACGGCGCGAGGAAGCGCCGGGCCGGGCCGAGTTCCCTCGGAGGCCGGGAGAAGAAGTTTAAGGGAGCAGCCGCCGCGACCAAACGGGAAGAGGCGGCCGCGAAGGCCCAGCGCTTCCGTAAGGAAGTGAAGAAGCCGCCGCTGTCCTCCGCGTGAGTGCCCCTTCTTCTCTGTCTTGTTTTTGTCTTCTGGTGGGTTTAGTCTGAGTTTTTACATGTGCTCCTCGCTTCAGAGCTCCTCTCACCCTAGGGAGGGTCGCCGCCGCCTCCATCAGGGGGTCGGTGGAGTCGTCCGCCACGACTCGGCCCATTGACCCAGCCGCCGACCTCCGGGAGGTGACGGAGCGGAACGCGCAGGAAAAACGCGACGAGGACGAAGCCGCCCGTCGGAAGAAGGCGGAGACCGAAAAGACGGCCGCCCCCGCCCAGCAGGGTCTTGAGGGAGCCGGAGCCGCCGCCGCGGCCCAAGAGCGGGCCGAAGAAGCCGCGCGCCGCCAATCAGCGCTGCTCGTCGTTCCGTTGCGCTCGGCGCCGCCTCCGGATCCTATGGAGCATTCTGGGGAGGCCGGCGGGGGACATGCCGTCGTGAAGAGGGAGGGCGGCGAGATCCCCAGGCGAGACCCGGTGGCGCCGCCACCACCGCCCCCGCCGTCATCGGGGGGCGCAAAGGGTAAACAGTCGGCGGACCCGCCAGTACCGCCGACTTCAGACGTAGCCACGATGAACTTGCTTCTTCAAGTCGCCCTGCCAACTCGTCGCCGGCTGGAGAAGGCGACTTCGGCGCCACGCCCTCTGGAGACCGGAGCGGCCAGCTCGGCCACGCCAGAGGTCGAGGTGACGAGTTCCGCGCCCGTCGGGTGGGCGCGAGGCGGCGGCACGGGCCCGCTGAACCAGGCGCTCCTGGACGTCCAGGCGAAGCTGCTAGCTGAAAGCGACGCCATCCAGCACTGCTCAAAGGCGCACCTAGCGACACGAGCGGCCGTCCGGGCATGTTCTTTCTGACTTGTTTTTTCTTGTTCTTCTCTGTGGGGGCACGCCAGCACACCCACTGGGTGTAGTCCTCGAGTTCCAGGTCGGCTGCTGAGCAGGCGGGTTGGAACTCTAATGGCGAATTCCAAATGCTTAGTCTTTTTTGAAATGCTCACTGTAGGACTACCACAACCTCCGAGCCACCGTCTTCAACCGAAATGTTGAAGAGCTGGGCAAGCGGACTGCCGACTTGTCGGAGAGCTGGAGTAAGTTTGCTTCTTCGCGGGGGCGCGCTGGCGCACCCGCGGGCTGTAGTCCCCGAGATTTGGGCCGACTGCTGCGCAGTCGGGCCGGATCTTCTTGGCGACCTTTTCTGATGACTTGTGTCCTTTTTTCTTCTTTCTTCAGAGGCCAATGTCGTTCTTCAGCAGCAGCTGGGCGAAGCCAACACCGCCTTGCGCGCCAATGAGGTGGAGTGTGGCAAGCTCGTCACGGAGCGCGACCTGCTGGCCGCGCAGCTGGCGGAGCAGAAGGAGCTGCTCAAGAAGGCGCAGGAGGAGGCGAAGGACAAGGAGGCTGGGCTCCAGGCCGAGTTCGAGGTCGAACGCTCCTCCTGGACCGACAAGGAGGTGATGCTGACCTCCGGCTTCCACGAGATTGAAGATATCGTTGATGGTAAGTTTTCTTTGCTTGCTTTCTTTGAGCGGCCGACTGTGGGTCGGGCCGACTCTTGCTTTTTCTGACTTGCTTCTTTTTTCGTCTTTGGCAGACTTCTTCCCGGGTTACGCACAAACTGCCGTTCAAGCCATCGAGGCTGACCGTGAGGCGCGGAGGGCGGCCGGCGAGGAGGTTGCTGTCAACGCCCCCTGGACTCTTGACGAACAGCTTCTGAGCATCGAGGCTCGTCTACGGACGGCTCACTGGATGCTGCGCCGGCTTCAACGAGTCGGCGCCTAGGCGATTGCTGCCTTGTGGCCGGAGATGCCGGTTCTGCGCACTCCCAGTCGGACTGCCGACTGGCTGGAGGTCGCAGCAGGCCGTCTGGAGGCTTGGAAGGGCTCGTCGGCACGTGCCGGGGCACGTTGTGCCTTGGAGTTCGTCAAGGCGTGGTATCCAGACCTGAGTCTGGACCAGCTGGCCACGCTCCGAGCTGAGGCCCAGCCGGAATTGGCAGCCATGGAGGATGACTTCGTCAAGCGCGCCGCGGCGATCGCCGAGTACGTCGACACCAGCGTCTTCGTTCCTGAGCGTGCTGACAACGGCGAAGAGGCGCCGCCGGAATGGTTTGGGATGAACCCGAACTACGGCGAGGACTCGGCGGAGGTGATTGGCTCCAGCGTCGAGGAAGAAGACGAGATGGAAGCCGGCAACGAGACGGAGGCGCCGGAAGTCGGAGCGGGCGACCAGCCTCAGCTCGACCGAGCCTCCAACAACGAGCCGCGCCCAACTGCGCCGACTGCTGCTGGAGGTGATCAAGCCGAGTCTGCCCCGCCGGCTGCTCCAACGTCCGACACCGCCATCTCCACCGAGCCCCCAAACCCGTCTGCCGCTTCATAAGCCGCCGTCTTGCTTTACTTATCTGCTTAGTAGTTTCTCGAAGACTTTGTTAATTCGCACATTTCCACCCACTGGGTGTATTTTGAACATCTGTTCATGGATTCGGCCAATGGCCTTTGTGGTGTAAATATTCGTCTATATTCTATCGTTTCTTGCTTGTTGCTCTCTAGGCTTTTTTCCTTTTGCCGCCTTCCCTTGGGTGCCGTCTTTGCCAGTCGGACAGCCGCTCCACGGACTGCCGCTGGACCAAATACCTGGCCGCCTTGGGAAGGCAAGTACTTAGCCATTCGATAGTTTTTGTAGCAAGTCGGATAGAAAGACGGCAAGCCGACTACTCGGAGTCGGTTTTGCGAGGATCAGCTGAAAAGCCGGCTCGGGCTATGTTTTTACGCTTTGAATCCTTAGCCTTTTTTCGTGAGGGCGCCTATTCTACCTTACTCCGGCCCACCAATCAGTCGCTCTGCGAGCTGTGGCTTTGGCGGGAGTCGGCTTAGGCGCCGCGCACCACTTGTCTGACCGCAGGAAGCGTTTTCATAGCGCGAGACGGCAAGTCCCCGGGCCGACTGGTTGAGCCCGGGGTCAAGCGGCATAAAGAGTGTCGTACTCGGAAGCATAACTCTTATCATACAGATAACAAAAGGGTCAGTCCCCGAGTCCGTCTCGGGGGCCCCAGAGTCTTGGTACTTAAAATACAAAAGGGGGGCGTGATACATACTGCATCAGCTGTAAAATCTTCGAAGAAGATTCGCGTTCCATGGTCGCTCCGTCTCTTTGCCGGAGTCGTCCCTCTTGCGTGCTCGGGGCTTCTAAGCGTCGATCAGGTAGTAGGAGTCGTTGCCCAGCACCTTGCTGATGATGAAGGGGCCTTCCCACGGAGCCGACAACTTGTGCTGGCCGGCTGTTCGCTGGATCAGCCGGAGCACAAGGTCGCCCTCTTGGAAGGATCTCGGCCTGACCTTCCTGTTGTAGTAGCGACGTAGGCTCTGCTGGTAGATGCTGGACCGGCTGAGTGCCAACAGTCGGCCCTCTTCCAGCAGATCGACGCCGTCTTGTCGTGCTTCTTCTGCTTCCTCCGCGGTGTACATCGTGACTCGTGGGGAGTCGAACTCTATATCTGTTGGGATGACGGCTTCAGCACCGTAGACGAGGAAGAAGGGCGTGAAGCCAGTTGACTTGTTTGGAGTCGTACGCAGACTCCAGAGGACGGCCGGCAACTCGTCAAGCCAACAGCCGGCCGAACGCTCCAGCGGTTCGACCAACCGAGGCTTGATGCCGGACAGGATGAGACCATTCGCTCGCTCCACCTGGCCGTTTGACTGCGGATGGGCAACAGCCGCTAGGTCCAATCGGATGCCCTGCGTCGCGCAGAAACGGGCCAAGGCGCCTTTGGCAAAGTTGGTGCCGTTGTCGGTGATGATGCTGTGCGGTATGCCATACCGAATTGTGATGTCTGAGATGAAAGTCACGGCAGTCGGACCATTCAATTTTTTGATGGGATTCACCTCTATCCACTTGGTGAACTTGTCCACCGCGATAAGAAGATGAGTTAGGCCACCTCGTGCCGTCTTGAAGGGTCCCACCATATCCAGGCCCCAAACTGCAAAGGGCCAGGCGATGGGGATAGTCTTGAGTGCTGAAGCCGGCTGATGCGGCTTGGATCGGAACTTCTGGCACCCCTTGCATTTCTGGACCAACTCTTTGGCCTCTTCGAGGGCAGTCGGCCAGAAGAAACCGTGTCGGAAGGCTTTGGCGCCGAGTGCTCTTGAGGCCGCATGGTGGCCGCACTCGCCTTGATGGATGTCTCTGAGAATTGCTTGGCCTTGCTCTGGCTCGACGCAGCGCTGGTAGACGCCTGTGACGCTGCGCCTGACCAGCCCTCTGTTGATTATGGTGTATGCTGCCGCTCGGCGTTGTATTTGCCGAGCCAAGGTTTCATCGGTCGGCAGCTCCTTGTTCACCAGGAATTGGAGGATGGGTTGGGCCCATGAGGGTGCTGCTATCTCTTCTACTATCAAAACTGCGACTTGGACGCGAACGGCTGGGCTGGGAGTCGGCGGGCTGGAGTCCGCGGCCGCTTGCTGGATTAACGAAGTCCCCGGGCCGACTGGAGCAGTCCCCGGGCCGAGTTCTGGAGTCTTCTCTCTGGCCGCCGCGGTCCCCGGGCCGAGTTCCGAAGTCCCCGGGCCAGCTGCAACTGCGGCACTCTTGAGATCATCTGCAACGGGTCTTGTGCTGTTTGCTTGGGCTCTCGGGCCGGATCCGCCTTCTTCAGGGGGAGTCGGCACAAAAATTGAATCTGACTCTGGTGAGGGCTTGATCGACGGCTTGAGGAGGCGCTGGAGGGCGACGCCTGAAGGTATCGCTTGGCGGGTGGAGCCGATTTGTGCCAAAGTATCTGTTTGGTTATTGTCGTTCCTCGGCACGTGGAGGAACTCGCACCCCTCGAAATATCCGCTGAGTTGCTGCACGAGGAAGCGGTAGCTTGCCATGTTTGCATCCTTGGCGTCCCATTCGCCCGACGACTGCTGTACCACCAAGTCGGAGTCGCCGTAACACAGGATCCGGCGGATGCCAAGCTCTTTGGCAAGCCGGAGCCCGTGAACGAGCGCCTCGTACTCGGCGACGTTGTTGGAGGCGGCGAAGTGAATCTGCAGTGCGTACTTGAGCATGTCTCCCTTGGGAGAAGTGAGGACGACGCTGGCTCCCAAGCCGGTGCGCATCTTAGAGCCATCGAAATATGCATCCGCCAATGGGTGGAGTCGGGCGCCGGTGGCAGGTACTGGGTCTCGGCCCAGTCGACGAGGAAGTCGGCCAGTGCTTGCGACTTGATGGCGGTGCGGGGTTGATAGTAGATCGTGTAGGGCGCCAACTCTATGGCCCATTTGGCCACTCGGCCAGACGCATCTCGGCTTACAATGATCTCAGCCAATGGGGCTGTGCAGACCACTGTGATTGGATGTTCTTGGAAGTAAGGCTTCAGCTTCTTGGTGGCGAAGTGCACGCCGTAACACATCTTCTGGTAGTGGGGGTAGTTCTGCTTGGAGGTTGACAGTACTTCACTCAGGTAGTATACCGGTCTCTGGACCGGCAGTGCCTTGCCTTCCTCCTTGCGCTCAACTACGATAACCGTGCTGACTACTCGGCTGGTGGCGGCGATGTACAAGAGCATGGGCTCTTTGGGAGTCGAAGCCGCCAACACAGGGGGAGTAACTAACATCTTCTTCAGCTGCAGAAAGGCCTCGTCCGCCTTGTGGTTCCACTCGAAAAAATTGGTCTTCTTCATGAGTTGGTACAACGGGAGAGCTTTCTCGCCCAGCCGACTGATGAAACGGCTGATGGATGCCAGGCAGCCAGTGAACTTCTGCACATCCAACAGTCGGCTGGGTACCTCCATCCTCTCGATGGCCTTGATCTTCACAGGGTTGCACTCTATGCCGCGTTCGGAGACCAGGAAGCCGAGTAGCTGGCCGGCTGGTACTCCGAAAACGCACTTCTCGGGGTTCAGCTTGATCCGGAATCGGCGCAGGTTCTCAAAGGTCTCTTTAAGGTCTTCTAGCAAAGTTCTGCGCTTATCCGTCTTCACCACCACATCATCCACGTAGACGTGGGCATTCCTGCCGAGTTGCTTGAGGAGGCGCTTCTGCATGCAACGCTGAAAGGTGGCGCCGGCGTTCCTCAAGCCGAACGTCATGGTCAGGTAGCAGAAGGCTCCGAATGGCGTGATGAAGGCGGTCTTCAGTCTGTCTGCCGGGTTCAGCTTGATCTGGTGATATCCTGAATAGGCATCTAAGAAGCTCAACAGCTCGCATCCGGCTGTGGAGTCTATCACCTAATCGATTCTCGGCAGAGCAAACGGGTCCTTGGGGCAGGCTTTGTTCAGGCTTGTGTAGTCGATACACATTCGCCACTGCTTGTTCTTCTTCAGCACTAAATCTGGGTTCGCTAACCATTCTGGGAAAAATACTTCCATGATAAAGCCGGCTGCAAGGAGCCGGGCTATCTCTTCACCAACAACTCTTCTTTTCTCTTCTGACAGGCGGCGCAAGGGCTGCCTGACGGGCTTCGCATCAGACCGGACATGTAACTTGTGCTCGGCGAATTCCGTCGGTACACCTGGCATGTCTTTGGGGGACCATGCAAAGATGTTCCGATTCTCACGGAGGAAATCGATGAGCTCGCCTTCCTATTTGCTGTCAAGGTTTGCACCTATGACTGCGTACCTCTCCGGGTGTTCTGGGTCCAAGGGTATCTTCTTTGTTTCCTTTGCTGGCTTGAACGAGCCCTCAGCTTCCGACTCCTTGGGGCTGGGGGACATCTCAGGCTGCTTGCCGGCCATCGCCACAACCCGATCAAGAAGCCGCTTCTCTGCTGCAATTACCAGGGACTCGGCCAGCCGACTACTCTCGGCCGCACAAGCGGACGACTTCCTGTAGTCGCCGACTACAGTCAGGATTCCCTTGGAACTCGGCATCTTCATCTTGAGGTAGGCGTAGTGGGGGACCGCCATGAACTTGGCCAAGGCAGGTCGGCCAAGTAGTGCATGGTATGGGCTCCGAAGGTCCACCACTTCAAACCAGACTGGCTCTCGGTGGAAGTGATCCTTATCTCCAAAAAGGACATCTATCAAAATCTTGCCGATTGGGGAGCAGGAAAGGCCAGGGATGATCCCATGGAATACAGTCCGGCTGTTCTGGAGTTGCCTTTGCTTGATTCCCAGCTTCTCCATTGTATCCTTATACAGGATGTTGATACTGCTACCTCCATCTATCAGAACTCGCGAAAAGCGAGCTGCCCGCCTATCAGTGGCAAAGGTGGCCTCCAGGACCAGGGCATAGGACCCTGGATTCGGCATCACCTCGGGGTGATCAGCCCTGCTCCAGCTGATAGGCCTCTCGGAGCAGTGCATGAACTCTGAGTGTCTGACGCCACTGCGTTGACTTCTTGATGCCGCAACCGCCTGCTGCGTCTGTCATCTGCCACACTGGTGAACACCACGTAGGCTCCATGCTCTTCGGGGTACTCATCTTGCACTGCGCCGACTGGCCTGGCAGCCGGCTGCGCGGGTGGAGGCGGAGGCGGCTGTCCAGCAGGTGGAGGAGGCACCAAGCCGTCTCCCTTGGCAATCCTAGTCAGCCAGTGGCACTTTCTGGTGGTGTGGTTTGATGGCTTCGCTGTTGGGGAATGTAGCAGAAATTCAAAATTTTCCTACGTGTCACCAAGATCTATCTATGGAGAAACCAGCAACGAGGGGAAAGAGAGTGCATCTACATACCCTTGTAGATCGCTAAGCGGAAGCGTTCAAGTGAACGGGGTTGATGGAGTCGTACTCGTCGTGATCCAAATCACCGATGACCAAGTGCCGAACGGACGGCACCTCCGCGTTCAACACACGTACAGCCCGGTGACGTCTCCCATGCCTTGATCCAGCAAGGGGAGAGGGAGAGGTTGAGGAAGACTCCATCCAGCAGCAGCACAACGGCGTGGTGGTGATGGAGGAGCGTGGCAATCCTGCAGGGCTTCGCCAAGCACCGCGGGATATGAGGAGAAAGAGAGGGAGGGCTGCACCAACAGGCAGAGATCAGATCACGTGTTATGGGCAGCCCCAGGCCTCACTATATATAGGGGAGAGGGAGGAGGGTGCGCCCCCTCTAGGGTTCCCACCCCTAGGGGGGGCGGCATCCCTAGATGGAAAGGGGGAGGCGGCCAAGAGGGGGAGAGAGGGGGCGCCCCCTAGGGTGGGCCTTAGGCCCATCTAAGCCTAGGGTTTCCCCTTTCTCCTCCTTTGCTGTGCCTTGTGCCTTGTGGGAGGCGCACCAGCCCACTTAGGGGCTGGTCCCTCACCACTCTTGCCCCATGCAAGCCTCCGGGGTTGGTGGCCCCACTTGGTGGACCCCCGGGACCCTCCTGGTGGTCCCGGTACGTTACCGATAAAACCCGAAACTCTTTCGGTGACCAAAACAGGACTTCCCATATATAAATCTTTACCTCCGGAACTCCTCGTGACGTCCGGGATCTCATCCGGGACTCCGAACAACATTCGGTAACCACATACAAACTTGCTTTATAACCCTAGCGTCATCGAACCTTAAGTGTGTAGCCCTACGGGTTCGGGAGACATGCAGACATGACCGAGACGTTCTCCGGTCAATAACCGACAGCGGGATCTGGATACCCATGTTGGCTCCCACATGTTCCACGATCATCTCATCGGATGAACCACGATGTCAAGGACTTAATCAATCCCGTATACAATTCCCTTTGTCTATCGGTATGATACTTGCCCGAGATTCGATCGTCGGTATCTCGATACCTTGTTCAATCTTGTTACCGGCAAGTCTCTTTTACTCGTTCCGCAACACATCATCCCGTGATCAACTCCTTGATCACATTTTGCACATTATGATGATGTCCTACCGAGTGGGCCCAGAGATACCTCTCCGTCACACGGAGTGACAAATCCCAGTCTCGATTTGTGCCAACCCAACAGACACTTTCGGAGATACCTGTAGTGTACCTTTATAGCCACCCAGTTACTTGTGACGTTTGGCACACCCAAAGCACTCCTACGGTATCCGGGAGTTGCACAATCTCATGGTCTAAGGAATCGATACTTGACATTAGAAAAGCTTTAGCATACGAACTACATGATCTTGTGCTAGGCTTAGGATTGGGTCTTGTCCATCACATCATTCTTCTAATGATGTGATCCCGTTATCAATGACATCCAATGTCCATGGTCAGGAAACCGTAACCATCTATTGATCAACGAGCTAGTCAACTAGAGGCTTACTAGGGACATGGTGTTGTCTATGTATCCACACATGTATCTGAGTTTCCTATCAATACAATTCTAGCATGGATAATAAACGATTATCATGAACAAGGAAATATAATAATAATCAATTTATTATTGCCTCTAGGGCATATTTCCAACAGTCTCCCACTTGCACTAGAGTCAATAATCTAGTTCACATCGATATGTGATTAACACTCAAGGTCACATCCCTATGTGACTAACACCCAAGAGTTCTGGGTTTGATCATGTTATGCTTGTGAGAGAGGTTATAGTCAACGGGTCTGAACCTTTCAGATCCGTGTGTGCTTTAAAAATATCTATGTCATCTCCTAGATGCAGTTACCACGCTCTATTTGGTGCTATTCCAAATAACTGTTCTACTATACGAATCCAGTTTATTACTTAGAATAATCTAGATTAGTGTCAAAGCTTGCATCGGCGTAACCCTTTACGACGAACTCTTTTACCACCTCCATAATCGAGAAAATTCCTTAGTCCACTAGTTACTAAGGATAACCTTGACCGTTGTCCTGTGATCCATTTCTAGATCACACTTGTACCCCTTGACTGACTCATGGTTTCGCACACTTCAGGTGCGGTACATAACATAGCATACTTTAGAGCCTACGACTAAAGCATAGGGGACGACCTTCGTCCTTTCTCTCTATTCTGCCGTGGTCATGTCTTGAGTCTTGCTCAATACTCACACCTTGTAACACAGCCGAGAACTCCTTCTTTGCTGATCTATTTTGAACTCCTTCAAAATCTTGTCGTGGTATGTGTTTGTTTGAAAGTACTGTTAAGCGATTTTGATCTATCCTTATAGATCTTGATGCTCAATGTCTAAGTAGCTTAATCCAGGTTTTCCATTGAGAACACTTTTCAAATAACCCTATATGCTTTCCAGAAATTCTACATCATTTCTGATCAACAATATGTCAACAACATATACTCATCATAAATTCTATAGTGCTCCCACTCACTTCTTTGGAAATACAAGTTTCTCATAAACTTTGTATAAACCCAAAATCTTTGATTATCTCACCAAAGTGTACATTCCAACTCCGAGATGCTTACTCCAGTCCTTAGAAGGATTGCTGGGGCTTTGCATACTTGTTAGCATCTTTCAGGATCGACAAAATCTTCTGGTTGTATCACATACAACCTTTCCTCAAGAACAAGGAAACAATATTTTGACATCCTATCTGCAAGATTTCATAAATAATGCAGTACCTGCTAATTCCAACAGACTCTTAGCATCGCTACGAGTGAGAAAGTCTCATCGTAGTCAACTCCTTGAACTTGTCGGGAAACATCTTAACGACAAGTCGAGCTTTCTTAATGGTGACATTTACCATCATTGTCCGTCTTCCTTTTAAAATCCATCTGTACTCAACAGCCTCACGACCATCGAGCCGTTCTGCCAAAGTCTACACTTTGTTTTCATACATGGCTCCTCTCTCGGATTTTATGGCCTCGAGCCATTCATCGGAATCCGGGCCCACCATCGCTTCTCCATAGCTCGTAGGTTCATTGTTGTCTAGCAACATGACTTCCAAGATAGGATTACGTACCACTCTGAAGTAGTACGCATCCTTGTCATCCTACGAGGTTTGGGAGTGACTTGATCCGAAGTCTTATGATCACTATCATAAGCTTCCACTTCAATTGGTGTAGGTGCCATAGGAACAACTCCTGTGCCCTGCTACACACTAGTTGAAGTGACGGTTCAATAACCTCATCAAGTCTCCACCATCCTCCCACTCAATTCTTTCGAGAGAAACTTTTCCTCGAGAAAGGACCCGATTCTAGAAACAATCCCTATTGCTTTCGGATCTGAGACAGGAGGTATACCCAACTGTTTTGGGTGTCCTATGAAGATGCATTTATCCGCTTTGGGTTCGAGCTTATCAGCCTGAAACTTTTCCACATAAGCGTCGTGACCCCAAACTTTTAAGAAACAACAGCTTAGGTTTCTCTAAACCATAGTTCATACGGTGTTGTCTCGACGGATTTGTGTGGTGCCCTATTTAAAGTGAGTGCGGTTGTCTCTAATGCCTAACCCATGAACGATAGTGGTAATTCGATAAGAGACATCATGGTATGCATCATATCCAATAGGGTGCAGTTATGATGTTCGGACACACCATCACACTATGGTGTTCCAGGCAGTACTAGTCGTGAAACAATTTCCACAATGTCTCAATTGTGTACCAAACTCGCAACTCAGATATTCATCTCTATGATCATATCATAGATATTTTATCCTCTTGTCACGGCGATATTCAACTTCATTCTGAAATTACTTGAACCATTCAATAATTCAGACTTGTGTTTCATCAAGTAAATATGCTCAGTATCTACTCAAATCATCTGTGAAGTAAGAGCATAACGATATCCACTGCGTGCCTCAGCACTCATTGGACTGCACACATCAAAATGTGTTACTTCCAACAAGTTGCTTTCTTGTTCCATTTTACTGAAACCGAAGCTTCCAGTCATCTTTGCCCATGTGGTATGATTTGCATGTCTCAAGCGATTCAAAATCAAGTGAGTCCAAACGGTCCATCTGCATGGAGTTTCTTCATGCGTATATACCAATAGACATGGTTCACATGTCTCAATCCTTTTTCAAAAAATGAGTGAGTCCAAAGATCCATCAACATGGAGCTTCTTCATGTGTTTTATACCAATATGACTTACATGGCAGTGCCACAAGTAGGTGGTACTATCATTACTATCTTATATCTTTTGGCATGAACATGTGTATCACCATGATCGAGATTCAATAAACCATTCATTTTAGGTGCAAGACCATTCAAATAAATAGAGTAACCATTATTCTCCTTAAATGAATAACCGTATTGCGATAGACATAATCCAATCATGTCTATGCTCAACGCAAACACCAAACAATAATTATTTAGGTTTAACACCAATCTCGATGGTAGAGGGAGCATGCGATGCTTGATCATATCAACCTTGGAAGCACTTCCAACACATCTCGTCAGCTCACCTTTAGCTAGTGTCCGTTTATTCCGTAGCTCTTATTTCGAGTTACTAACACTTAGCAACCGAACCGGTATCTAATACCCTGATGCTACTAGGAGTACTAGTAAAGTACACATTCACATAATGTATATCCAATATACTTCTATCGACAGCCTTCTCATCTACCAAATATCTAGGGTAATTCTGCTCCAGTCGCTGTTCTCCTTATTACAGAAGCACTCATTCTCGGGTTTGGGTTCAACCTTGGGTTTCTCCACTAGAGCAGCAGCTGATTTGCCGTTTCATGAAGTATCCCTTCTTGCCCTTGCCCTTCTTGAAACTAGTGGTTTCACTAACCATCAACAATTGATGCTCCTTCTTGATTTCTACTTTCGCGGTGTCAAACATCGCGAATATTTCAAGGATCATCATATCTATCCCTGATATGTTATAGTTCATCACGAAGCTCTAGTAGCTTGGTGGCAATAACTTTTGAGAAACATCAATATCTTATCTGGAAGATCAACTCCCACTCAATTCAAGTGATTGTTGTACTCAGACAATCTGAGCACAAGCTCAACGATTGAGCTTTTCTCCCTTAGTTTGCAGGCCAAGAAAATCGTCGGAGGTCTTATACCTCTTGACGTGGGCACGAGCCTGAAATCCCAATTTCAGCCCTCGAAACATCTCATATGTTCCGCGACATTTCAAAACGTCTTTGGTGCCTCAACTCTAAACCATTTAACTGAACTATCACGTAGTTATCTAAACGTGTATGTCCGATGTTCGCAACATCCACAAACGACGTTTGGGGTTCAGCACATTGAGCGGTGCATTAAGGACATAAGCTTTCTATGAAGCAATGAGGACAATCCTCAGTTTACAGACCTAGTCCGCATAATTGCTACTATCAACTTTCAACTATATTTTCTCTAGGAACGTATCTAACTCAGTAGACCTAAAGCGCGAGCTTACGACATAATTTGCAAAGATCTTTTGACTATGTTCAGGATAATTAAGTTCATCTTATGAACTCCCACTCAGATAGACATCCCTCTAGTCATCCAAGTGATTACATGATCCGAGTCAACTAGGCCGTGTCCGATCATCACGTGAGACGGACTAGTCAACGTCGGTGAACATCTTCATGTTGATCGTATCTACCATACGACTCATGCTCGACCTTTCGGTCTTCTGTGTTCCGAGGCCATGTCTGTACATGCTAGGCTCGTCAAGTCAACCTAAGTGTTTCGCGTGTGTAAATCTGGCTTACACCCGTTGTATGTGAACGTAAGAATCTATCACACCCGATCATCACGTGGTGCTTTGAAACGACGAACTTTCACAACGGTGCACAGTTAGGGGGAACACTTTCTTGAAATTTTAATGGGGGATCATCTTATTTACTACCGTCGTTCTAAGCAAATAAGATGTATAAACATGATAAACATCACATGCAATCAAATAGTGACATGATATGGCCAATATCATATTGCTCCTTTTGATCTCCATCTTCGGGGCTCCATGATCATCATCTTCACCGGCATGACACCATGATCTCCATCATCATGATCTCCATCATCGTGTCTTCATGAAGTTGTCTCGCTAACAATTACTTCTACTACTACAGCTAACGGTTAGCAATAAAGTAAAGTAATTACATGGCGTTGTTCAATGACACGCAGGTCATACAATAAATAAAGACAACTCTTATGGCTCCTGCCGGTTGTCATACTCATCGACATGCAAGTCGTGATTCCTATTACAAGAACATGATCAATCTCATACATCACATATCATTCATCACATTCTTCTTGGCCATATCACATCACATAGCATACCCTGCAAAAACAAGTTAGACGTCCTCTAATTGTTGTTTGCATGTTTTACGTGGCTGCTATGGGTTTCTAGCAAGAACGTTTCTCACCTACGCAAAACCACAACGTGATATGTCAATTGCCATTTACCCTTCATAAGGACCCTTTTCATCGAATCCGATCCGACTAAAGTGGGAGAGACTGGCACCCGCTAGCCACCTTATGCAACTAGTGCATGTCAGTCGGTGGAACCTGTCTCACGTAAGTGTACGTGTAAGGTCGGTCCGGGCCGCTTCATCCCACAATGCCGCCGAATCAAGATTGACTAGTAACGGTAAGCATATTGAACAAAATCAACGCCCACAACTACTTTGTGTTTTACTCGTGGAAAGAATCTACGCAATAGACCTAGCTCTGATACCACTGTTGGGGAACGTAGCAGAAATTCAAAATTTTCCTACGTGTCACCAAGATCTATCTATAGAGAAACCAGCAACGAGGGGAAAGAGAGTGCATCTACATACCCTTGTAGATCGCTAAGCGGAAGCGTTCAAGTGAACGGGGTTGATGGAGTCGTACTCGTCGTGATCCAAATCACCGATGACCAAGTGCCGAACGGACGGCACCTCCGCGTTCAACACACGTACAGCCCGGTGACGTCTCCCATGCCTTGATCCAGCAAGGGGAGAGGGAGAGGTTGAGGAAGACTCCATCCAGCAGCAGCACAACGGCGTGGTGGTGATGGAGGAGCGTGGCAATCCTGCAGGGCTTCGCCAAGCACCGCGGGATATGAGGAGAAAGAGAGGGAGGGCTGCACCAACAGGCAGAGATCAGATCACGTGTTATGGGCAGCCCCAGGCCTCACTATATATAGGGGAGAGGGAGGAGGGTGCGCCCCCTCTAGGGTTCCCACCCCTAGGGGGGCTGCAGCCCTAGATGGAAAGGGGGAGGCGGCCAAGAGGGGGAGAGAGGGGGTGCCCCCTAGGGTGGGCCTTAGGCCCATCTAAGCCTAGGGTTTCCCCTTTCTCCTCCTTTGCTGCGCCTTGTGCCTTGTGGGAGGCGCACCAGCCCACTTAGGGGCTGGTCCCTCACCACTCTTGCCCCATGCAAGCCTCCGGGGTTGGTGGCCCCACTTGGTGGACCCCCGGGACCTTCCTGGTGGTCCCGGTACGTTACCGATAAAACCCGAAACTCTTTCGGTGACCAAAACAGGACTTCCCATATATAAATCTTTACCTCCGGACCATTCCGGAACTCCTCGTGACGTCCGGGATCTCATCCGGGACTCCGAACAACATTCGGTAACCACATACAAACTTCCTTTATAACCCTAGCGTCATCGAACCTTAAGTGTGTAGACCCTACGGGTTCGGGAGACATGCAGACATGACCGAGACGTTCTCCGGTCAATAACCGACAGCGGGATCTGGATACCCATGTTGGCTCCCACATGTTCCATGATGATCTCATCGGATGAACCACGATGTCAAGGACTTAATCAATCCCGTATACAATTCCCTTTGTCTATCGGTATGATACTTGCCCGAGATTCGATCGTCGGTATCCCGATACCTTGTTCAATCTCGTTACCGGCAAGTCTCTTTTACTCGTTCCGCAACACATCATCCTGTGATCAACTCCTTTATCACATTGTGCACATTATGATGATGTCCTACCGAGTGGGCCCAGAGATACCTCTCCGTCACACGGAGTGACAAATCCCAGTCTCGATTCGTGCCAACCCAACAGACACTTTCGAAGATACCTGTAGTGTACCTTTATAGCCACCCAGTTACGTTGTGACGTTTGGCACACCCAAAGCACTCCTACGGTATCCGGGAGTTGCACAATCTCATGGTCTAAGGAAACGATACTTGACATTAGAAAAGCTTTAGCATACGAACTACATGATCTTGTGCTAGGCTTAGGATTGGGTCTTGTCCATCACATCATTCTTCTAATGATGTGATCCCGTTATCAATGACATCCAATGTCCATGGTCAGGAAACCGTAACCATCTATTGATCAACGAGCTAGTCAACTAGAGGCTTACTAGGGACATGGTGTTGTCTATGTATCCACACATGTATCTGAGTTTCCTATCAATACAATTCTAGCATGGATAATAAACGATTATCATGAACAAGGAAATATAATAATAATCAATTTATTATTGCCTCTAGGGCATATTTCCAACATTCGCGCCACTGTGAAACTTGCAGGGGCCATCCAGAGTCTGCTCGTAGGAGAAAGCCGGCAGCCAATTGGGCTTGCCGCCCTTCTGCCGCTTGGGTGGAGGCTGCCCTTCTGGTTGCTGATCGTCGACCGTGGCGACCTGCCGGCTACTGGAAGCCGGCTGCGGGCCCTTGCGCTTGTGATCGTTCTGCTGCTGCCGCCGGCTGGCGTCTCCAGCCGGGGTTCTAGGAGCCTGTGGGGCGACTTTGCCTGTCACGCTGACTTGGATCTCCGTCTTCATAGAAGAGTCGGCCGTGGCGTACTTGTCTGCTATGATCAGCAGCTCATCCAGGGTCTCCGGCTCATCGCAGAGGAGCTTATGCTTGAGGAGGGTGCCTTCTCTGCACCCAGCGGTGAAGTACTCGATGGCTTGCACCTCGTGCACGCCCTCACAGGAGTTTCGGAGCTCGGCCCAACGCGTGAGGTAGTCGCGAGTTGATTCGTTGGGGCCTTGCACGCACAAGGAGAGCTGGCGAGGCTTGGGAGGTCGCTTGTATGTGCTCGTAAAGTTGCGGATGAAAGCCTCGGTGAAGTCGACCCAACTGTTGATGCTGCGGGGCTTCAGGCTGTTCAGCCATGTCCGGGCCATGCCCTGGAGCATGAGCGGAACATACTTCACGGCAACGCGCTTGTTGCCGTTCGCTATGCTGACGGCTGTGGAGTAGTCAACCAGCCAGTCCTCTGGCTTCACGGAGCCGGTGTACTTGGGGGTATCTCTAGGGAGAGTGAACCCTTTGGGGAAGGGCTCATCTCGGATGCGGGGACCAAAACACGGCGGCCCCAGCTCATCTTCTTCTTCTAGTACCAGATATCGATGGAGTCGGTCGATCCGGAGGCGGGCATCATTCTCTCCGACTCCCTCTCGGCGGCCTAGGCGACCTTCGAGAGTCGGATGTTCAACGGGCGGTGGAGAGACTCGCCTTTCCTTGCGGGGTGGCGGAGGCACATAGTCGTCCCGCCGCTCTACTGCTCTCGGGCGGCCGTCTTGGTCGCGCTCGATGGTGACATGAGTCCGACTGCGGCTTGCAGCCGGCTCCTTGTCTTTTCTTCCGCGGACGCCGCCAGTCGGCGCCCGAGATGATGCGCCTTGATCTCGGCGGGGTGGCAGGTCATCTTTCTGCTGCTACGGCCCCTCGGTTCGGCAGCCGGCCGCGTTCTGCGCGCCAGCCGCGTCGAGGAGTTGCTGGACTCGCTCCGTCATCAGTCGGCGCTCTTCGCCTTCGAGTCCATCTAGCTCGTCTGCCGCCGCCTGGGCAGCTCGAATGTTCTCGGCGGGCGTAGCGTATACGGGGCGGTTGGCCCCGAACATGCTGGCGATGCCCACGCCGCGCTGGCGGACCGCGCCCAGGCGGCTCGGCCCCACCGGGGCCGGCGAGCCACCCACGGCGCGATCCATCTCGCGCTGGTAGGCCTCTGACAAGCCTCTCATACTGGCCAGCTTCTTCGCGCCTTCGACGAGCTGGAGGCGGCGTGCCTCCAGCGCTTCGGCGTCGGCGTCCTCTGGAATGGGCGCATCCAGGTCTTGCAGTGCCGCGTCAAGCGGGTCGCGAGCTCTCCCGTCGGAGTGCTCGCCATGGTCGATGACGAGCACCTCTGTAACGGTGCTCTCGCTGCCCTCCGCGCGAGGGAGCGGCTCGTCGTAGACCACCACGTTGGTGGGGAAGGCGTCGAGCGACGCGGTGTCGGAATCGACCAGCATCGGGTCGGTGGAGCCTACGGACTCCAGGTCAGTGGCAGGCTCGCCAGCGACGTGGAGGTCGTCGAGGAGGCCCGCGAGAAAGTTCGCGGGGCCGCCGGTGCCTGCGTCGGATGCAGGCTCGTCGGAGAGGCTAACCTCGCCGACAAGATCGGCGAGGCAGCTGGCCGCGTAGACGGTCTCAACGTCGCGCAGCGCGTCGGCGTGAACTTCTTCTGGCGTGCCGGGCTGGCTACGCTCACCGGGGAGGAAAAGGGTTCCCGTCCAGAACAGATCTCCGGACGACGGTGCACCTCGCCCCACGGTGGGCGCCAAATGTCGGGGGTTAGGTGCGACATATGCCAAAGGATGGGTTATCATGGTGGGGGCGAGTAGAACGTCGCCGGTGCCTGGAAGCGGGATGAGGCGTAAACATGCTCGCCGGCGGATCTTACCCAGCTTCGGGGCTCTCCGAGGAGATAATACCCCTACTGCTGCTCTACGGGGTCTCCGCATGGTCACTATGGAGATATGTGTACAAGGTTGCTCCTCGAGCTGTGTTCTGGAGGTAGGAGAGGGCAAGGCTAGCTCTCCCCTCCACTATGCTGTTGGTCTGGTGGAAAAAGGATCGAACCCTTTGCATGGGTGCTCCGGGGGGTTTATATAGGCCTACCCCCCGGGGGTACAATGGTAATCCGACTGGGTGCGGGTCCCAGCCGTCTGTCTCTTAGGCCGCCGTCCTCTCCGCCGACTCCTGGGGCCACCTCTGGTGGGCCCCGCCGACTGACCTGGCCACTGTAGCCGCGCCTCTGATGACGTTGGCTGGGTCGTGGGGGCGTGGCAATAGTGCCGCCGCCTGGCGGGCGATCACAGTCGCCACTCCCCGTCTTATCTGGTTAATGGCGCGTGGGACCCGTGGGAGGAGCTGGCCGACTTCTGGAGGCCGACTCCCACGGGGTCCGTCTTTGGGCGCTCTCGCCGCCTTCTATCTCCCCCGCTGACTGGCGGGGCCCGCCGTCTCCAGGCCGTACTGGCGGGCCAACGTGGGAACAGGGTTCCGCCGCTGGGGCGGACGTCAGGGCCGGTATGGCCACAGTGCCGCGCCGTACCGAAGATCTCCTCCGGTACGTCGCACTGTAGCCATACCCGCCCCTGGTAATCAGGGTAGGGGAGGGCCCTACTCCGGCCATCCCCAGTCCTGTCCTTCTTCTAGAAGGCTGAAGGTGGCGAAGTCGTGGGCCGACTCCCCATAGTCGGGATTCCTGGAGTCGCCAATTGGGAGTCGGCTTATGTCGTAGCCGTCTTCGAGATTCGGCCGTGGGCGGGCTGTAGCCGACTCTCAGAGTCGGCCCTTTGTCTTGGGATCCTTTGAGGGGCGTAGCCTGCCCCAATGTCTTGAAAGGTTCTGGGCCCCGGGTTAGCCTACCCGTGGCCCATTACTCCGACACGATGCGTCCATTTCCCCCCCTCCCGGTGCAGGCGGCGGCGCCGTCCGTTAGGGGGGCCACGACCCGGAGATGCGTGCCGCCTCTTCGAACAGGCCACAACACCACCGGGTTGTGGTAGGTCATCCCATAGAAACACTTCGGAGCAACGTCCCCTCCGTATAGACCCGATGCGGCTGTTTCCGCACTCCAGATGCTGGCGGCGGCGCCGGCCGTGAGGTGGGCACACCGCGGACGTGAGGGGTCACACTCCGGAGACGGGTGCCCGGCGTTTGCAATCGCCACTCAACTTATGTCGCATAGCTGTTTTTGATTTTAATAAAATTTAAGGACCTATATTCAAAAGAACATGACAGCATATTATTAATGTGCTCGAAAAAAAATACAAACTATATATATATATTTATAATCTATGGAAAAAATTACAAACTACATATATATTCATATAATACATAAAAAAGCATGAAAACATATTTTTTAATAAGCATAAAAACATATGCAAAAAAAGCATTAAAACATATGCAAAAAAAGTATGTAAAAAAATATCTATGCCGACGGCAAAGCCGTCGGCATAGATACCGCAGGGTTCTGGTGCCGGCGCCGTGTCGCGGATCGGTGATGTGGCAGCTATGCCGACGGCTGCCGTCGGCATACCTACGCCGCGGATCGGTGACGTGGCATCCGGAGATATGCCGACGGCCGCCCGTCCCGAACGTCGGCATAGGTTTGACGGCGTTAGCCGCTGGCCACGGGCGGGGTCGCCGGGCCCACAGTTATACCGACGGCGGATTTATGCCGACGGCTGGTGTCGGCATGTCTGCGCCTAGGTCGACGGCTATTCTGTGCCGACGGCGGCCGTCGGCATAGATCCACGTAACCCGACGGCCAGTGTAAGCCGACGGCCAGGATTGGGCTGTCGGCATATCTCAAACTAGGCCGACGGCAGCCGTAGGCATAGGTTTGGCCGTCGGCGTATGCCCGTTGCTCTTAAAAATCACAAACAGTAAGTGAAGAACAAGGAAGCGTCTGCGAGCGTTACAAAACTTTGGTCGTGTACTCCAACGCAAGTCACCAAATCTGCCCCAGATGGTCCGAGCGTCCAAATCTCGTCAAACTAGCACCAAACTGGAAGAGATTTGGGGAGTTCAGACGTTCGCCTGGTCCAATATTATGTTGGATTACATCTCCCCACCCATGTGTCTCAATAACTTTTGTCCTCTCGACCCACGTGTCACACTATCAGTTATAGCTTACTGTCCAATTTATTTACTTTGGTTGAATGACCCACAGATCATCCGCTGATCGTGAATATGTCTGGGCATGTTCAGAGACATTTGGTAATCTAGGCCCTTAACCTCCTTCACGTGGTGACCAGCTAAATCGCGGAGCATAAGGTGTTGTGTGTCCAATCAATCAATCGTTGTCATCGAGCATGCGTGCTCATTTGTGCTTCCTTTTGTTATATGTGGCCTTTAGCACATTTTTATTTCGCCGTCACACTTTGTCATGTGGTTTATATTTATTTTTGTAGGTCATTTATATTTCTCTTTTAGTTTTTTGTATTTATATATTTCACATATTTACTGTAGAAGGTTTGACAGATGGAGGCCATTAGGTGCACCATGTAATTAAGATGCAATCACTTACCATTTTTGTTGCATTGCTGGTATATATAGTTTAAAATACAGAAAATGGTTACGGCCAATACAAATATTGAGAAAACATTATTGTACTTTTAGGTAGAAAGCTTTCCTTTAAAAGTATGAGGTGAATGGTAAGAATCTTAATGTGTGGCAATAGAAAACTAGGAATATTGTCGGCACGCCATAGAGAACGATAGAGTCCGCACACTGCTTTTCTAGCGTTATCTCTTCCCCTTCTCCTCATCCACTGATGTCTTCCATCAGTAACAAAATGTAAACATTTATGTGAAATACTTAAATCTCGTGGCCTCTTTCTCCACTCGGCAAATCAATGGCCGTAGTGCAATTTCCCTTTTAGATTTTGCCACCATTTGGTCATGTTCTAATTACCTCACCTTCTAAATACCACTATCATTTCCATGATGTCCATCTTCTAATTATCTCTAGCATTTGGTCATCTCAGGTATTATAAATACCACTATATATTCATCGAAAATAAGCTAAAACATTCTCTTGCACTCGCTTTTTACATAGCTCGCTCATCAAACATGACTTAAACTTGTCATTTTTTTGCTTACAGATCTTTAAGGCCAATTCATAACACAAAAACCAAAATACATAACTGATTCCCGTGTTATTGAAACCTTTAGGTAAAATACATGATTGAAATTATACATTTGGGATGTTTATTATATTTTCCAGCTGTTCTCAATTCTTCTTTCAAGTTAACATAACTAATTCCCATAAAAAATTTAACATGACTGACATGAAGCTTAGTGCCCTCTCATAACTGACATGAAGTTTAGTTTGCAAACATACGACCGTACACATGGTCCTTATTTTTTGCAATCCGAGGACCTGATTGTTAGCACATTATTTTACGTACATGTTGTATCTTTTGGAGGAGCTCTAGATCACCTACCGTTATTAGATCACCTATTGACATATTAGGACCAACCTCTGATTAATCAAATTCGTGCTTCTTTGTACTAGATGATTGCATTTCATGCCCTACAATTAGCCACAACCTTTGATCTGAAATCGATCCTCCTTAGAAGAGTTGTCAGCCTGTCGCATCCTCTTAGTACGGATCTGATGCTGACGTTTAGCAGAAATTGTGGCTGGCATCATTTGAGACTAGCATCCGGTCCAGAAAATCTTCTTGTCATATTCTGGCATGATTGAGTTGCTCAGCACAAATTGTTGATAGTCTTCTGTCTCTTTTCACGAGGAAGTTGTTGATAATGTTATACATGCATGCAAGCTTTGGAATCAGAGAAAAAAACATTAGTCTGTTACAGAATCATGAATAATCCGGTTTCATCTATGTTGGATTATCTCCACTAAGTATATGAGAAAAGTTATCTAGCGAACGTTATAATTTTAGGTTAGAAAAAACGTCATAAGCTTAGGGTTACGGCCGAATGATACGTTTGATATCTGATTCACTTCGCATGTCAAGTTCCCAAGTGGTTTTTTCCTCCCTCTTAAGTTAGTTCCTTTTTCTTCCCTGGATTACTAGCGAATCCGCTTCTCCACCGGTTTGGCGATTTTCCCTGTTTGGGAGGATGCATTGCTTCTTCAACGGTTTTTCTCTCCCTCTATCTCCCGGGCGATTGTTTCTCTGTACATTTTCTCTGTATAAGAGCGATCAGTAGCACATACTGGTTGTACGATTTGATTGACAAGCATAATCCAGCAGTAGCAGAGTAGGCCGCCAAAAGGCAGATCTCCAAAACATACAGAAAGTATTTACTTGAACTGCGACCAACATATGATGCTCCAGGCTTCCAGCTTTCCATTCCATGTAAAAGAAACTTTAGATCCATGGGTCCTATCCTTGCTTAGCCATATGCCATTGCATCATCATCCCGCATCTGCAGTGGAAAAAATAACATGAATCAATTAGACAAATTTTCATCTGGCAAACGAAAACAATCTTGATAACATCACAATTGCCATGAACAGCAGGGAAATGCACTCGTTGCACCATTAAAAATGTAACTGTAATCTCTTGCTTACTAGGAAACAAGACAGCAGGGCCAAGTGGAAAAATAAGAAAAATTTACGTTGCCCATCCATCTTGCCATTAGGGGCGTCATATTAGACTTGATCAGTGAGGAGACAATAAGAACTCCAAAAATGTGTCTTTGCTTCTTACATACTCCCTCTGCAAACTAAAGTAGTGACCTAAAACGTCCTATCTACTGATCTAAACGCTCATATATTTCTTTACAGAGGGAGTATTAGACAAGAAAGAACATAGTGCCAAGCATGACTAGCTAGCATGTGCACCTGTACAAATACAATAATGAATGTCCAGAAATGAAAACGGCGAAAACAAAAAACATCATGTGCTAGTATTTTGCTTGATCAGACTGACCTACAATTATCGCCTTTAAGAAGAAAAAAATGCTTTCCATCCACTAACCTTGGAAGAAGGAAAGGATGACTCCTGCAGTATGCTGGTCATAACATCCAAGGCTTTCATCCGGATCAAGCGGCACTCCTCGAGCCCATGAGGCTCGCACAGGCCGAAGGTGACGAGCTTCTTCTTTCTCTTGATCCAGTCGCACAACTTCTTGGCCTCCTTTGCCATACCCTTGAATCGAATCCAAGACATTCATCATTTTATAACCATTACGTGCCACTGTGAGTAGTCCGGCAATTTACTGAAAAGTAGTGGATAGACAGATACTTGTTAAAATTCAGCACATTTTGACAGGCAGGCACGTACCACCATTGCAGCAGCGGGGGCAATAGACTGGTGTCCTTTGAGGCTGTTCGCAAGGCCCAAGGCGCACGTGCGGATCACGCTGCTATGCTGGATCATGTCGTCAAAAGGCGCCGCGCCATGCTTCAGCAGCTCACACATCAGGTCTGCTTCCCTGGTGATACACTTGAAACCAATGTTTTTGCATCAGTCAAAAGACCACAGAAAGAATCGAACGAAATACGCTATGATTGAGAGGGATAGCATTCCAGTGGTACCATACAAAAATAAATAATTTGGTTTGTTCAGGCAAAGAAGGCACATACCACAAGAGCAACGGCAGTAGGAACACACAATTCACCCCCTGCGCCGTAGATTGAAAGTGCAAACTGCTTGATAAGGCTACTCTGAATGATAGTGCTGATTGGTAAAGTGGCATCCAAGCTACGTTCCACTCGGACAGGAGTTCCTCCTCCATCTTGAGACACTACTCGAAAAAAATCGCCAAATTTGAAATATGTTGGCGCAAAAAGTTTCAGTTAGATAACTGATGGTTACTTACCAATTTGGCAACAGCAGCACCCATGTCAGCAGCAGCGGCGATTTGCGAGTCCTTGATAGTTTGGTTGGTGGCAGAAGCATCGGCAACAAACTCATAAGCATTGCGTTTATAGTACTCCTCCAGGTAGCTGCTATAGTATGACCACTTCACGGAATCGAGCAGTGGTAGCAGCCTTTCCCACCCCCATAGTTTCTCAAAAAGACCTTCTGAAACAAAACATTACCCAATTTTATTATTTTTTACATATGAAGCGTATTGCAAGGGAAATATGAAGAGCCATTAGTAACCATGATTGTGGTGATTAGCTTCTCTGTTACCTTCTTTCCTCTTCTCACTCTTTTCACCACCTTCAGTATTTTTCTTATACTGAGAATTCAATACATCTGAAATGCCGCCGCACCTGGTGATCATACAGTGAAATGGTATAGTATCACAATGCTGCTTACCATCAAGAAGTAACAAACTAATTCTCTTCAACCACATATAGCTGCATCAAGAAAGAATAAACGAATGGAACATCCATACCCTGTGGTGTTTGCTGCCCCATCAGCCGCAATGTCGTCCCTATCAACACCAGGATCATTAGTACTAGCAGCTTCTTCCTTATCAATCTTGTGCCCGGAAGCAGCAGCAGAAGACTCTTCTAGTATGTCGATCATAACATTCAAGGTTCAGTACCGAACTATGCGGCTGTTCTCAATCTCATCAGGTATGGAATATTGATATAAATCAAGAGGTTTTCTATTTTCACTTATCCACGCACACATCACTTCGGCCTCCCTCGCCATACCCTTAAATTGAAGCCGCCCATCAGTTTGCAGTTAGTGCCCATAAGTTACTAGTAGAAATAAAATTGCGTGAAGCGCGGTTCATGAGGCTCAAGAATGGATGGGTGATAATGTTAAGTTCGACAGATGGCCCATACATACGTGATCATCAGTTTGACAGACGGATGAATGATAATATTAGGTGGGTTTTTGAAGGTAGGTACGCACGTACCGACATGACAGCGGATGCAGCAACAGAATTGTCCAAGCTGCAGTTCATAAGGCTCAAGGCATACATGCGTATCTCTCTGCCCTGGTCGATTAATTGATCATCAGTCGGATCAGCGCCGTACCTCAGCATCGCAGACGTCAGGTCAGCCTCCTTGACAATACACTTGAAAACATCGTTTTGCATTAGTACAATCATCATAGAGAAGTCAAGCAAAATAATCCATATACCATCCAACTCGTGAAGGCGAATTTGGGCACCAATTTATCCTTTATATAAACAAAGCCATCTATAATGTACCCAAATATTTCGACTAAAAGAAAACCAAATGTCAGATAGATCGACCAGCATGTCCTGCTTCAATAAAAGAAAACCGCGTAGCCAACCAAAAAACTCACTCCATACATGCAATTAATTTTTAAGATTATACTGCAGGCCGTCATATTAAGGTTACTGGTGATTACAATATGAATCACGTTTGTGGCTTGAAGAACTGCCCAAAGTATGGAGACCCAGTAGTTTTTTTTAAGATGAAGAACAGATGACTTGGCCACTGGACCTATAGTCTTGTAGAAACAAGTAGAACTAGCTTTCCCTCCAAATAGGATGTTTGCTCCCTTTTCCATTGCAGCTAATTGCCCATGTCAGTAAACTAGTTAGATAATTAGGATGCAGAGAAAGGATCACATAACATTTCATGGTGAAGTACAAGGAAAATGCTTGTGATGTGTTACTAAGGTCCGTACCAACAAAGCGGCGCTGTAAACCTCGGAGAAGCCGCGGCCGGCTGTGCGGATGACTGAACGTGCACGCTGGTGGATCAGGCAACTCACAAGGGTTAATTTCCTAATTTGCAAGGTTTCAGGTTTCACCCGCATCTTCCGGTCTGACACAAGCTGCTCCTCGTTGATGAGGCACTGGTTGAAGCCATGAGGCAGTCATAAAAATTCAAGTGAGCAGAGCACACAAAACAACCGGCCGGTATATAATTGGTGGTTTGACACTTTGATATAGGATGTGTTTACTTACTGTTTGAGCGAGATCGGCCATGCTGCTAACCGCATCGGCATTGCGACGGTGATACTCTTGAAGGTAGGCGCTGTAGTCGGACCACAGCACGGACTCCCCCATGGGTAGCAGCCTGTCCCATCCCCATAGTTTCCCCACGAGATCTTTGGTCGAAACAAGGGAGAGATGCAAGTGAGATTAATTTCAGCAATAGCGAACAAAGGAAGAAGCATGATACTCCTGTTAAACACAAGTTGTAGCGTGGCAGGAGGATTGCATTACTTGCGCATATGTGTTAGGTAGTTAGGAAGGAGGTTTATCTTAACTAGAGTCCTTATCTCTACCTCTTTCTTTCTTCTCAAGTTTGTAATCTAAACTGCTGTATGCGCTATCCAGGGAGGTGTGCCCCTGGCCTATATAACACGCAACAGCGTCCCCATGAAGGATAAGACGCTTTTGCCTATTCGCACATGGTATACAGAGCCACCTCTTCCAAACCCTAGCTGCTCCATAGTCTCAAGCCATGTCTTCCTCCAGCGCCGCCCCAAGCAATCTCGGTCAGGTCACGGAGAAGCTCTCTCGGACGAACTACGTCCTGTGGCGAACTCAGGTCACGCCGCAGCTAAGGGGAGCTGGGCTCTTCGGCTACGTCGACGGAACGATGCCGGAACCCACCCGCCTCCTCGTCACCAAGGACAAGGACGGCAAGGAGTCGTCTGAGCTCAACCCTCTCCATCCCATCTGGGTGAGGGAGGATCAACAAGTGCTCGGCTACCTCCTCAACAACCTCTCCAAGGAAGTGCTGATCGCGGTGACCACGGTCACCACCGCGCACGCCCTCTGGGTGGCGCTTGCAGGCATGTTTTCTTCTCAATCTTTGATCCGTGTAAACAATATTCGCACTGCCTTGATCAATGCACAGAAGGGCACCCAATCGGTTGCTGCATACTACGCTCATATGCGTGGCCTTGCCGATGAACTCGCCGCGACCGGCAAGCCCATCCAGGACGATGAGCTCATCTCCTACCTGCTGCATGGGCTGGACATGACTACCAGCCTCTCGTCTCCGCCCTCGACGCCCGTGTCACGCCGGTCTCCATCGACGAGCTGTACTCCATGCTGAGCAACTTTGATCAGCGTGTGGCACAGTTTCACAACACCGGCGGTGGCTTCAAGTCTTCGGCCAACGCCGCCACTCGCGGGCGTGGCGGGTACTCCTCGCGCTCTCGCGGTCCTCCCCGACACAAGGGCAAGCAAGGTGGTGGCGGCTCCAGCAACTCCTCTCGCGGCGGACGTCCCAACTTCGCCAACAATAGGGGCCGTCGCGGCGGGGGTGGCAGCGGTGGCGGCTCGGGCAGATCACGTCCTGATGCCGTACGTTGCCAGATTTGTGGCAAGCCGGGCCACACGGCCAAGGACTGCTGGTATCGTTTCGATGAAGACGATGCCTCCTCTAATGAAGATGACAAGGTAGCTGCCGCCGCTGATGGGTCATATGGTGTTGATACCAATTGGTATCTTGACAGTGGTGCTACCAACCACCTCACGGGAGAACTTGAGAAGGCGACTCTTCGTGAGAAATATCATGGCAAAGAACAAATTCACACGGCAAGTGGTGCAGGTATGAGGATAAGTCACATAGGTCATTCGGTTATACGTACCCTTCTTGCAAGATTCATCTTAGAAATTTTTTGCATGTTCCTAGTGCCAACAACAATCTTCTCTCTGTTCATCGCATTACCATTGATAATCATGTATTCATTGAATTCCATCCTTTCTTCTTTTTGATCAAGGATCATGCCACGAGGAAAGTTCTCTATCGAGGTAGATGTGTTCGAGGGCTTTACCCATTGATTCCGGAGTTTAGAAGATCAAATAAACAAGCTTGTGGTGCTATCAAGCTTTCGTCCACACGATGGCACGATCGTTTAGGACATGCATCTTTTTCTTTGGTTGAACGTTTGCTTAGGAAAAATAAGCTCCCGTTTGTTGGTGAGCGGAATATTGAAACTATTTGTGATTCTTGCCAAAGAGCAAAATGTCATCAATTACCTTACCCTATATCTACTAGTGTTTCCACTCAACCGTTGCAATTAATATTCTCTGATGTTTGGGGTCCTGCTCCCACCTCAGTTGGTCGACACACATACTATGTTAGCTTTATTGATGACTATAGCAAATTTTCTTGGATTTACCTTCTCAAGAAAAGATCCGATGTTTTTCAAGTGTTAAAATTTTTTCAAGCACTTGTAGAACGCAAGTTTGACAGCAAAATTATTGCTATCCAATCCGACTTGGGGGGGGGGTGTATGAGAAGCTCAACTCCTTCTTTCAAACCCTCAGCATATCCCATCATGTGTCATGCCCTCACGCTCACCAACAAAACGGATCGGCCGAACGCAAACATAGGCACATAGTTGAGGTTGGTCTAGCTCTTCTTGCCGGTGCTTCTATGCCCCTTAAATTTTGGGACGAAGCTTTTCTCACGGCCGTTCACATTATCAACATGCTTCCTAGTCGAGTTATCAACAATGACACACCCACCGAGCGACTTCTTCATGTCAAACCCGACTACACATCACTTCGTGTTTTTGGGTGTGCCTGTTGGCCTAATCTCCGACCCTACAATTCTCGCAAGCTCATGTTTCGCTCAAAACAATGTGTTTTTTTTTCCGGATATAGCTCTCAACACAAGGGGGTCAAGTGTCTAGATGTCTCTACTGGTCGAGTTTACATATCCCGTGATGTTGTATTCGATGAAACCAAGTTTCCCTTCGCTGATTTACACCCAAACGCCGGCGCTTTACTTCGGAAAGAAATTCTACTTTTGCCTCCAAATCTAACCGGCTTTGCTAATGGGGAGTATAATTCTGATGATACTACTGTGACTAACCCTCGCACCACGTTGCATGAGTTGTGTGATGATACAGGAAGCTACGCTGAAGAAAACGGAGTCGAAAATAATGAAGAAAATCGCCCAACAGGGCCATATTTCATGTGCCAGGACTTGGGGAGCAAATCTCCCTCGGGATCGAAGCCTGCAGGCGCGGCAGACCTGCCAGCAGGATCCGCTCCGGGATCGCCGCCCATAGCTCGGTCAGGCGGATCCCCCTCAGATTCCGCGCCCGAGCCCTCCGCTTCTCCCCCTGCGCCCGACCGCGTGTCAGCAGGCGGCCCCGCCAGCGCCACGCGGCAGCCAGCGGCTGGAGGCGTCCGCCCGCACTCGCTAGGGCCCACGGGCGGTCGTTTTCCGGCTCAGCCTGTCTGCTACAAGCGGCGGGATCTGCGTCGGCCAACTGGCCCGGGCCCAACGGGCCCCACACCTGGCGCACGCGGGGGACCAGCGTCATCATTGCTGCGGGACGAGCCCTGTCCGGCGGGATCTTCTGTGGCGCGTGTGTCTTCGCCCCCTGACGCTGCCTCGCCGCCGCGCACAGAGGATCCGGCCTCTGTTTCTGGTGCGGCTGTTGTGGATCCCACTGAATCCACTCCGGGATCAGCATCTGCAGCACCCATGGGATCTTCTGCGCCGGAGCCAACCACGTCACGACGTACTCGTCTCCAACAGGGGGTAATACAACCAGTAAATTACAAACGCATGACAAAATTTGGCATGATCTGCTCTATAGGTGAACCAGGTGAACCGTATTCACTTGAGGAAGCTCTTGGTGATGAAAATTGGAAACAAGCAATGAAAGAAGAGTACATGGCCTTAAAGAGGAACAACACATGGCACTTGGTTCCTCCACGGCAAGGTAAAAACCTTATTGACTGCAAGTGGGTTTTTAGGATTAAGAGAAAATCTGATGGCACTATTGATCGTTACAAAGCAAGACTTGTAGCAAAAGGTTTTAAACAACGATATGGAATAGATTATGAGGATACCTTTAGCCCAGTTGTAAAAGCTGCCACTATCCGTCTTGTGTTATCCATTGCTGTTTCCAGGGGATGGAGCCTTAGACAACTAGACGTTCAGAAGGCGTTTTTGCATGGTGTTCTGGAAGAGGAAGTGTACATGAAACAACCTCCTGGGTTTGAAAACAAGAATGCACCTTCTCATGTATGTAAACTTGACAAAGCCTTATATGGATTGAAGCAGGCTCCACGAGCATGGTACTCACGGTTGAGTCACAAAATGCAAGCACTTGGTTTCATACCTTCGAAGTCTAATACCTCTTTGTTCATTTACAACAAATGCAACACTCATATATTTGTTCTCATCTATGTTGATGATATTATTGTCACAAGTTCATCTAATGAGGCTATCACAGGCTTATTGAAGGATCTAAGTGCAGAATTTGCTCTTAAGGACCTTGGAGACTTACATTATTTCCTAGGGATAGAAGTGAAGAAACATGATAATGGTCTTCACCTCTCTCAAGAAAAGTATGCAACAGATCTGATAAAAAAGGTTGGTTTGCAAGGGTGTAAACCTTCACCTACTCCACTATCAAGCTCAGAAAAATTATCCCTTACAGAAGGGCAGCCTTTGGGTCAAGATGACAGCACAAGATACAGGAGTCTGGTAGGTGCGCTTCAATATTTGACACTTACACGGCCTGATATCTCCTTTGCTGTTAATAAGGTCTGTCAGTTTCTTCATGCACCCATCACAGTTCACTGGAGTGCTGCAAAGCGTATAGTTTGATATGTCAAGAATACTCTCAATATTGGTTTGAATTTCAGTAAGTCATCATCTACACTTTTGTATGCCTTCTCAGATTCTGACTGGGCAGGCTGCCTGGATGACAGGCGGTCCACTGGTGGCTTTGCAGTATTTTTTAGTCCCAATTTAATTTCATGGAGTGCAAGAAAGCAGACAACTGTTTCTAGATCCAGTACTGAAGCAGAATACAAAGCATTGGCAAATGCAATAGTTGAGATCATATGGGTGCAGTCACTTCTGAAGGAACTTGGTGTAAAAAGTACTCAAGTTCCATGTTTATGGTGTGATAATCTGGGTGCTACATACCTATCTGCCAATCCAGTTTTTCACGCCAGAACTAAACACATTGAAATTGATTTTCACTTTGTCAGAGAACGAGTGGCTCAGAAGAAACTTGACGTACGTTTTGTGCATTCCAAGGACCAGATAGCAGATGGATTTACAAAGCCTCTTCCCACACGAAGCTTTGAAGACTTCAAGCATAATCTCAACTTGATGAAGTTGTGATTAAGGAAGGGTGTTAAACACAAGTTGTAGCGTGGCAGGAGGATTGCATTACTTGCACATATGTGTTAGGTAGTTAGGAAGGAGGTTTATCTTAACTAGAGTCCTTATCTCTACCTCTTTCTTTCTTCTCAAGTTTGTAATCTAAACTGATGTATGCGCTATCCAGGGAGGTGCGCCCCTGGCCTATATAACACGCAACAGCGCCCCACGAAGGGTAAGACGCTTTTGCCTATTCACACAACTCCCTCTGTATACTACGTTTTTTTGGCACTGTGTCAAAAAACGTCTTATATTTTGATACAGAGGGAGTACATATGGATGCTGAACTTTACTTGTACGTACCATGGTACTTGACAATAATAAAGTTCGGCATCTCCTTTGTAACTCGTGTCTCTTTCTCCTCCATGTCTTGGATGAGACCGGTGAAATACTCCCTGTCCTCTGCCTCGTCTTCCCTGCGCGCGGCCTCCATCTGCATCTTCTCCGACATGTCCTCGAACCGCCTGCGCTTGGCCTCCATCTGATCGGCCTGCTTCTTCGTCGCGGTGTCGTCGAAACTCGAAACGTTCCCGCGCGCAAAGACGACGGCGTCGCGGAGAGAGCAGTCACGGCCGGAGAGGCGGCTAGTACTGCGGGGATGCAAAGGCGCATGCAGTCGAGTTTGTTGGACCTGCTGCGGAAATCGGAACGGCGGCAAACAGAGCCACGGGAATTGCGAATAGTAGTCCAGTAGTCCCCCTCCCCACCGAACGAGTAGTACCGAGGGAAAACGAGGCCTTCACTTTCCATTTGCATGCATGGCTCAATCAAAATCTGGTCAAATCCGTCATGAATCATGAATTCATGATCCAGTACCGAGGCATCGTCGTCCCGTCCGTAGCGTTAATTGACGCTTCTTCTTGGGAAACAACGGAAAGGCCCTTTAAATCCCACTCTAAACCCCTATCATTCCAAAACTTCCAGCCTTCCTTTCCTTCCCTCAACAGCTCGCGCGGCAATGGCGGACGCCGCGCAGCGGCCATGCAGCATCTGCATGGAGCCCATGGCGCCCTCGGAGGCCCACCGCGGCGGCATCACCTGCACTCACGCCTTCTGCGGGGCGTGCCTGACGGGCCACGTGCGCGCGAAGCTCGAGTCCGGCCGCGCCGGCGCCGTGGGGTGCCTCGACGCGGCGTGCGCCGGCACGCTCGACCCGGAGCTCTGCTGCGCCGCGCTCCCGCGCGACCTGTTCGAGCGGTGGTGCGCCGCGCTGTGCGAGTCGATGTTCGCCGGCGCGCGGCGGACATACTGCCCGTTCCCGGACTGCTCCGAGATGATGGTGGCCGACGACAGCGGCGACACCGTGACGCAGTCCGAGTGCCAGGTGTGCAGGCGGCTGTTCTGCGCGCAGTGCCGCGTGCCGTGGCACGCCGGCGCCGACTGCGCCGCGTACAGGAACCGGGACACGGCCAGGGAGGACGCGATGCTGATGGAGATGGCCGCGGGGAGGAGGTGGAGGCGGTGCTCCAGGTGCCAGTTCTTCGTGGAGAAGACCGACGGCTGCTCGCACATCACATGCAGGTAACTAAATCTTCTTGTGAAATTCTATTAAGATCATTGTTGTTGCAATCAAGATTGATCGATGGTGGTAAAATTAATTGGCAGGTGCGGCTACCAGTTCTGCTACGGGTGTGGCTTGCAGTGGGCTACGTCTTGTTCCGGCTGCACCAATTAGGCCATGTATGTAAATTTCTGAGATTATATCGAATGCTCAGATGCATGGAAGGATGATGATCATGCTGTTGTCGTAATATTTAGTAGCCAGTTTACAGATTTGGTTGAGGATTGTATTTTGATTGAGGATGATAACACCAAGCTAGTAAGAGGTGGTCTTATTTGGCCATGGTCGTGGACATGAAATGATCCATGTTTTAGCCAGTTTACGGATTTGTTAGTCGTTGCTATGTGTCGCAGTGATTGTTTGCCGAATGCGTTATAATGTTGTAGCTTATCCGATGATATAACTAAATATGTCAGCCCTACTTTTCTTTCAATAGTACGTCAATGATATAACATATTTTTATAGAAGGAAAGAGAGTTAATTACAAGAGGCCCGTCTCCGATGCGAACAATCCGAGACGGGGTACACACTCCAACACCTAACTCCGAGGCGCCCTATGCTAGCTTCTCACAAATTGTTGTACACCTCCTACACCAATCCCCGCGGCTCGCCAAAGTGTGATCTCATCCAGCACCAAGTTGGGTACAAGAGACACCGGTTTCTGTTGTTCCGTCATGTTGAACACCCTGGCGTTTCTTTGTTTCCACAGGTTCCATGGCACCGTGTTGACCAGGGTGTCAAAGCATCTCCTATCTGCTCCAGTGAACTTCTTCCTCTCCCTAAGCCACCAAGCTGAAAAAGTATCCGGCTGTCGTACCTTGCACATTTAGTCTGGGGAGGTCGAACACTCTGTGCCACACTTCCTGCGCGAACGTACAATTGGCAAGTATATGATCAACATTGCCCTCGCTCTGCAAACAAGTGTAACAGGGTTACGGTTGATCTTGTAGTCCGTGCCTTGCTCTCCTGTCGGAGGTCCACAACCTGTACTGCAGCGCCAACCAGATGAATAACTTGCACTTAAGAGGTGCCCAACTTCTCCAAGTACAAGCCGCCGTCGGGGATCTGGGGGAGGCTCAAGTACAGGTAATCATAGACCGATTTTGCTATGTCGCTCGCATTGGCCAACGCTAGCCAGGAGAATTTGTCCGGTTCGGCTGGGTCTCGATGCACCGTGGAGATCGCATGACAAAGATGCATGCATTGTAGTTGGGCCATGAATGAGGCGTTAGTGCCGCAATCCCCCATCTATCTATGTTCAGTAAGAGCTTGCTGGGCAGTGCAGCTGTTGATAACTCTAGTCTGCACCGACGCCACCAACAAAGGCGCAATATCCGACACCCCAAAGCCCTGTATCCGCTTATCTCTCCAGAACAAGACACTTTCACCACTACCCACTGTGATGTTGACCATCACATCAAAGACAACACGTGCATTGGGGTCCTCGATCATGGGCAGCCCTTGCCATGGCCTGCGCGGGTCAGTTTTTTTCAGCCATTCCCACCTCACTCGGAGTGCCAAAGCTTGTCCTTTCATGTTTCTGATCCCCAATCCTCCTAGTTTGTTTGGCCGACAGATCTTGTCCCACGCCACAAGGCATTGTCCCCCATTTGCCTTGTCTTTCCCAGCCCAAAAGAACGAGCGCATCCATTTGTTCATCTCCTCAAAAACCCAGTCCGGCGCATCCGTGATCATTAGGTGGTGGACCGGCCTTGCCACAACCACAGACTATACGAGGATTAGCCGTCCTGGTCTCTGAATAAGGCCCCGCTGCCAGGCAAGGACGCACCGTCGCACCTGGTCAAGCATGGGCATCCAATCTGCCCGCGTTAAGATCCGGATGGCATGCTGCAGGCCAAGGTATCTAAACAGGAACTCAGACATCCCACATTGCAGGATTCCAGCTACCCGAGCTCTATCATCCGCATTGCCCCTGATGAGAATCACCGAGGACTTGCGGTAGTTGACCATAAGGCCTGAAGCCGCCCCAAAAGCCTCGAGCATCGCCCGCACCGCCGTCAAGTCAGATGGAGTAGGCTTGATGAAAAGCGACACGTCGTCCGCTTAGATCGAGAATCTATGTATCGCTGAGATCCCTGTATATGAACTGATCACCCTCATCTCGGTGACCTTGTTGACAAGCGCTGTCAAAACATCCATGGCGATGACAAAGAGCATCAGCGAGATCAGGTCTCCCTGTGTCAGGCCACAAACTTGCAGAATTTTCCTTCCGAGCACTCCATTTCGCAACCACCTTGGTACTGGCCAATTGAAGCAACGCCATCATCCAGGAGGCCCATCTTTGGCCGGAACCCTTAGCTCTCATGACCTCAAACAGGAAAGGGCACGGAAGGGAGTCGAACGCCCTTGAAATATCCAACTTGAGAAACACTCCGGGCATCTTCCTCGCGTGGATCTCCCTAGCCACTTGGCGAACTAGGAGAAACTTGTCGTGAAGGTGTCTCCCTTTAATAAACGCAAATTGGTTCATCGCCACTATCTCATGCATCTGCCCACGAAGGCGATTGGCCAGAACCTTGGCGAACAGCTTAGGTATGCTCTGAATTAAGCTGATCGGTCGGTAGTCTCCAATCTCTTGTGCATCCGGCTTCTTTGGAATGAGGATAATATGTGCCTTATTTAGCTTCCGAAAACCTCTTGCATCCCCGACAAATAACTTCATCAACACAGCCATGATATCTTGCTTGATGATGTGCCAGGCTCTTTCATAAAATGCGCCAACGAAGCCGTCCGGCCCGGGACCACGATCCGAGGGCATCTCCTTAATGACTTGCCAAACTTCCTCCTCAGTAATGATCTCCTCCAAAATGTGCAGGTCTCGTGCTTCAATTCCCAAGAAATGCAGATCCAAGGTGTGCGCTCTCTCATGCGCCATGCCTAGTGATACGTCTCCAACGTATCTATAATTTTTTATTGTTCCATGTTGTTATATTATCAATCTTTGATGTTTTATACTCATTTTATACTCATTTTATAGTCATTTTATATCATTTTTTGGTACTAACCTATTGACAAGTGCCAAGTGCCAGTTGCTGTTTTCTGCATGTTTTTTTACATCGCAGGAAATCAATATCAGACGGAGTCCAAATGCAACAAAACATCACGGAGATTTTTTAAGGACCAGAAGGAAAATAATGGGCCCTGGCTGCACTTGGGGGTGCCCCGAGGGGGCACAACCCACGAGGGCACGCTAGGAGGCCCAGGCACGCCCTGGTGGGTTGTGCTCCCTCGGGTGCCCCCCGGACCGCGTCTTTGCTCTATAAATACCCCAATATTCTCAAAACCCTAGGGGACTCGACGAAATATTCATCCAGCCACCGCAGAGTCCAGAACCACCAGATCCAATCTAGACACCATCTCGGATGGGGTTCACCGCCTCCATTGGTGCCTCTCCGATGATGCGTGAGTAGTTCTCTGTAAGCCTTCGGGTCCGTAGTTAGTAGCTAGATGGCTTCCTCTCTCTCGCTGAATTCTCAATACAATGGTCTCTTGGAGATCCATATGATGTAACTCTTTTGAGGTGTGTTTGTTGGGATCTGATGAACTTTGAGTTTATGATCAGTTATATCTTTTTATATCCATGAAAATTATTTGAGTTTCTTTGATCTCTTATATGCATGATTGCTTATAGCCTCATATTTCCTCTCCGATATTTGGGTTTTGTTTGGCCAACTTGATCTATTTATCTTGCAATGGAAAGAGGTGCTTTGTAGTGTGTTCGATCTTACGGTGCTTGATCCCGGTGGCAGAAGGGGAAACGACACGTATGTATCGTTGCTACTAAGGATAAAATGATGGGGTCTATCTCTACATAGATAGATCTTGTCTACATCATGTCATCGTTCTTATTGCATTACTCCGTTTTCCATGAACTTAATACACTAAATGCATGCTGGATAGCGGTTGATGTGTGGAGTAATAGTAGTAGATGCAGGCAGGAGTCAGTCTACTAATCTTGGACGTGATGCTTATATAATGATCATTGCCTGGATATCGTCATGACTATTCGAAGTTTTATCAATTGCCTAACAGTAATTTTCTACCCACTGTTTGCTATTTTTTCTCGAGAGAAGCCCCCGGGTCTTCTTTCTCATATTTGCCTTTGCGATATACTTTTCTCTTGCATTTATTTTCAGATCTATTAAACCAAAAATACAAAAAATACCTTGCTGCTTTTTATTTTTATTTATTTTATTTGGCGTTCGATCTATCAATCTACTACAATTTACCTCACGTCCGTTTGCCTATCTTGAGGCGCCGTACCCCGGAAGGGATTGACAACCCCTTTAACACGTTGGGTTGCGAGGATTTGTTATCTGTCTGCAGGGGCTATTTACGTTGTGTTGCTTGGTTCTCCTACTGGTTCGATAACCTTGGTTTCATATCTGAGGGAAATACCTACGGCCGCTATGCTGCATCATCCCTTCCTCTTTGGGGAAATACCGACGTAGCTTCAAGCGACATCAAAAGGAATTTCTGGCGCCGTTGTCGGGGAGGATCTTCAACATATACCAGGTTCCTAGTCACAAATCTCATTTCCCCACAATTTATATTATTTGCCATTTGCCTCTCGTTTTCCTCTCCCCCACTTCACAAAAATTTGCCGTTTTATTCGCCTCTCTTTTTTCATTCGCCGTTTTCTTGCCGGATCTGTTTTTGAGTGCAATCTTGTTGTGTGGTCATCATGACTCAAGAGAACACCAAGTTATGTTATTTCTCAAATACCAACAACAATGATTTTATTGGCACTCTGATTGCTCCTCCCGCCACTAGTGCGGAGTCTTGTGATATTAATACTACTTTGCTGAATCTTGTTATGAAAGATCAATTTTCCGGTAATCCTAATGAGGATGTCGCGTCCCATCTTAATACCCGTGGAATTATGTGATATGCAAAAAAAAGATGTGGACAATGATGTGGTGAAGATGAAATTATTTCCGTTTTCGTTGTGTGATTCTGCAAAAATTTGGTTGTCTTCTTTGCCTCGCAATAGTATCGATTCTTGGAATAAGTGCAAAGATGATTTTATCACTAAGTATTTTTCCGCCCGCAAAAATTATTTCTCTTAGAACCCAGATCATGAATTTCAAGCAACTTGCACATGAGCATGTTGCACAATCTCGGGAAAGGATGAAAATGATGCTAAGGAATTGCCCAACTCATGGGTTAAATCTTTGGATGATCATACAAATTTTTTATGCGGGGATGAATTTTGTTTCTCGTAATCTTTTAGATTCCGCCGCGGGTGGTACTTTTATGGAAATTACTTTGGGTGAAGCCACAAAATTGCTTGATAATATCATGGCAAATTATTCACAATGGCATACCGAAAGAGTTCCTACTAGTAAAAAAGTTAATTCGGTTGAAGAAATTTCTTCTTTGAGTGAAAAAGTTGATGCTCTTATGAAATTGGTTGCTAGTAAAAGTGCTCCTATTGATTTTAAAGATATGCCTTTGTCTACTTTGATTGAGCAAAATAGTGATGCCATTGATGTGAATTTTATCTCCCGAAATAATTTCAATAACAATGCTTATAGAGGTAATTTTAATCCTAGCTCCAGGATCGCCAATCTACTTAATTGTAAGCTAGGGAGCTTCCCGATTAAGTACCTTGGCCTTCCGATCTTGACCAAGAAACTAACCATTGCGAAGTGGGAGCCCTTATATGGCAAAGTCGCCAACCGGGTGAGCCCATGGAGGGGCAGGTTTATGTCCTCGGCTGCGCGGTTGATCCTCACTAACTCGAGCCTATCTTCCCTCCCACTATTCACAATCGGGATGTTCCTTCTTTCGGATGGGGTACATGCTAAACTAGATACCCCGCGCTCTCGGTTCTTTTGGGAAGGAACCGGGACCAAACGGAAATATCACTTAGTGAAATGGGCTGCGGTATGTAGACCAAAAAATTCAGTGGCTTGGGTATCACGAACTCTAAGCTCATGAATGTGTCCTTGCTCACTAAGTGGTGGTGGCGCCTTGCCCAAAACGAGTCGGGACTCTGGGCGGACATCCTATGGGCAAAATACTTCCCGGACGGAAATCTGTTCAAGGCAAAAACCAGCAGCTCGGCTTTTTGGAATGGGATCCAAGTGGTTCGGCCGGCTTTCTCTATTGGGGCGCAGTTCGGTGTCAATGATGGCAAGTCCACACGGTTTTGGCTTGATAGTTGGTGGGGCCAAGAACCGCTTTGGCAATCGCATCCGGATTTATACCAATTAGCCATAGACACCAACATTATGGTGGCCGATGCGCTTAGAGTCCATCCGCCCGCGATCTCCTTCATTAGGACACTAGATACGGTGGAGGCCGCTAGGTGGGACGCGTTGGTGGCTGACATTGTTGGTCGGATTCGTAGTAGTGGAGCGGACACTATAACGTGGAATCTTACCTCCTCCAAGAAATTTACGGTCAAGTATCTTTATGACAAATTGACCGAGGGCACAACAATAGACATAGCTAGGGGGCTATGGAAGGCCGGTATCCCTCTGAAAATCAAGATATTTATGTGGCAAATGTTCCACAAACGCTTACCAACCTCGGATAATGTGGCCAAACGTAACGGGCCGACGGATGGAACGTGCACCACTTGCGGCTTAGGGGAGAACACAAATCATGTGTTCTTCGGGTGTGCGCTTGCTAGATTCGCGTAGAGTGCGGTTAGGGATGCTTTAAAACAAAACTGGAACCCACAGTCTAGCGATGACCTTCTTACAATCCTATCAGCGCAAAGAGGGGCCAATGCAAGGATAGTTTGGAGATGCGTTGGCGCGCTGCTTTGGGCACTTTGGTCGCTCTGGAACGAAATTACGATTGAACATAAGTTCCCGGCACACCCGGCAGATATCATCTTTGAATGTCACATTTTTCTTCAGGTTTGGGCACCGTTGGGGAAGACGCGTGACGAGGATCGCATGAACGAGATTATGGAGTAGATCAAAACGACTATGGTGAAGGCGCATCAAGGCGGGACGACAACCTGAGTCTTCTGCGCTGCTATCTTTCTATCTACTTGCTGCTCCGCTTTTGTGATCATGAGCTACTTGTCGCTCTATCTTAGCTTTATCCAGGGCTTGGTGCTCGATGACTTGTTGTTATCTCGCTTTGTAAGACTTAAAACTATGTGTGGATGTTGCCTCGTGGCTTTATTAATTTAAAGCCGGGCGCTTCTAGCATCTACGTTCCAAAAAAATTTCCTATGGAAATCAATCTTACAATAATAATAGGAACACCTCTGATCTTGAGAATAAAGAATTTATCAATACGCAAAAAGTTTTCAACACTTCCATAGAAGAAAAGTTGAATAAGATTGATGATTTTTCTAGAAGTGTTGATAAAATTGCTCATGATGTGGAAAATCTCAAGATGAAATTTTTTGTGCCTAAGGTTCATGAATCAATTAAAGCTCTTTATGTTTCTATGGATGAAAGTAAGAAAAGAACCGCTATGCTTAGAGCTAAAAGAGAATTTTTAGAAATAGCGTTCTCTAGTGATTACTTTCGTAAAAGTGATGAAGATCTTAAAATGATTGGTGTTTCCTCTATTGATTCTTTGTTTAGTAAATTTAAGATTGATGAAAAAGGGACTGGAGAAGAGTCAACTTTAGGTAGAAGGCGTCCCAATATTTCGGAGGGTAAAAATCTTGTTGAGAAAATTGATGAAAGTGGGTTTGGAGAGGTCAAGACTTTAACTAGTGATGTGCTCACTCTTTTGGATTACAAAGATTTTAATTATGATAGTTACTCTTTGATTGATTGTATTTCTTTGTTGCAATCCATGATAAATTCACCCCATGCGTATGAACAAAATAAAGCTTTTACTAAACATATTGTTGATGCTATGATGAAAGCTTTTGAAGAAAAATTGGAATTAGAAGTTTCAATACCTAGAAAATTGCATGTTGAATGGGAACCTACTATCAAAGTCAAGATTAAAAATTATGAGTGTTTTGCTTTGTGTGACTTGGGTGCTAGTGTTTCTATAATTCCGAAATCTTTATGTGATGTGCTTGGTCTTACTAATCTTGAAGAATGTTCTTTGAATTTGCACTTGGCGAATTCTACTATTAAAAATCCTATGGGAAGAATTAATGATGTTTTTATTCTTGCAAATAGGAATTATGTGCCCATAGATTTTATTGTTCTTGATATTGATTGCAATCTGTCTTGTCCAATTATTCTTGGTAGACCATTTTTACGCATTATCGGTGCCGTGATTGATATGAAAGAAGGCATATTAAGTTCCAATTTCCTTTGATGAAGGGCATGGAACACTTTCCTAGAAAAATAATTAAGTCACCTTATGAATCAATCATGAGGGCATCTTATGGATCTCAAACCAAAGATGACAAAACTTAGATCCTTACTTTATGCCTAGCTAAGGGCGTAAAACTATAGCGTTTGTTGGGAGACAACCCAATGAATAAGATTTATTTTTGCTTTTTACTTTCTGTTCTTGTGTGTTTGCACAATTATGCTACTGGTATGATTGTGTTTTAATTAGTGTTTGTGCCAAGTAAATCCTATAGGATCTGCTTGGGTGATAGTTGTTTGATCTTGTTGAAAAACAGAAACTTGTGCAGTCACGAAAACGATTGTTAAAAATCACAAGGACGTGATAAAATGCCAATTCTTTTTGAAGAATATTAATATACAAATTACCCTGGTCGTCCTATTTTTTTCAGAATTTTTGGAGTTACAGAAGTATTCGAAATAGTTAGATTGCTAGAGACTGTTCTGTTCTGACAGATTCTATTTTCTTTGTGTTGTGTGCTTATTTTGATGGCTCTATGATTTTCTTTGATGAGTTTTGCCATAGAAAAGTTGGAATACAGTAGATATAATACAAAAAATATGAATTGGTTAGATACAATACTTATAGTAGTGGTTTGCTTTCTTATACTAACGGATCTCACGAAGGTTTTGTTGAGTTTTGTGTGATTGAAGTTTTCAAGTTTTGGGTTATCTTACGATGGATGAAGGAAGGATAGAAGAGCCTAAGCTTGGGGATGCCCCGGCATCCCAAGCTATTATCCAAAAATGAGTAACCAACTAAGCCTGGGGATGCCCTCGAGTGGCATCCCCTCTTTCTTCTAACGACCATCGGTATTTTACTCGAAACTATATTTTTATTTGTCACATGATATGTGTTTTGCTTGGAGCGTCTTGTATGATATGAGTCTTTTCTTGTTTTATTTTGTGTTTTAAGTCATCAATCCTTGCTGGACACACCTATTTGAGAGAGCCAAAATTATGTCATGACTTGTTAGAATTGCTCTCTATGCTCCACTTAAATCTTTTATGAGCAATGGACTTGCTCTAGTGCTTCACTTATATCTTTTTGAGCCGGGTGTGCTTTAGTATTTTTGAAGAAATGCTCTCTTGCTTCACTTAGATTTATTTGAGAGTTAGTAAAATTTCCAAGAAATTCTCTCTTGCTTCACTTAAATTATTTTGAGAGAAAAAAATTATGCTCATGATCTTCACTTATGTTTGTTTGAGCTTATGAAAAGAAACACATGAAAATTAGTCCCAAAGTGATAGATATCCAAGAAGGATATAATAAAAACTTTCATGAAGATCATTGGAAAAAATAAAATTGGTCCTTAGTAATAGTTTTGAGATATGATGATGTGATATGTGAGTTATGTTGATGAGTAATTATGCTTTAGTAAGAATATTGGTGTTAAGGTTTGTGATTCCCTATGCAAGCACGAAAGTCAATAGTCATGCAATGAAATTATATCCTACTTGTGGTGCATTATTCGGTGTTAATTATGCTTAATGCTTGCTTATGAGATTATTCGTTTCTTGGTTGGTCACTCCTCAATCTTTTGCTAGCCTTCATTTTGCACCAAGTATGATCTCTACTTGTGCATCCAAAATCCTTTAAACCAGTTTTGCCACATGAGTCCACTATATCTACCTATATGTCGTATTCTTTTAACGTTCTAAGCAAATTTGCATGTGTCATCCCTAATTTTCAAAATAAACTTCTCTTTTGTGTGTTTGTTTCGCTCGTGGAGCAGTGAGGGGTGGCTAATATTTTCCATCCTGGATGTGTTATTCTTACGATTAGTGTTTATTCACTTGTCATTGCACGAGAGTAAGGCAAGCTTTTAGGGATGCCTAGTCCCGAAATGCAAAAATGAATTTACTTTATATTGTCAAATAATAAATTCCTTGGAAAGTATTGGTATGGAGGGCAACCGTGGATACGGCTAGCCATGGAAAGTGAAAGTATGGTGGACAAATGTCGGTGGAAACGACACCTATGGGATCACAAGAATCCCTACTACGGCTGCAGGGCGCGGGGCTGTGAAAAAAGCGGATCAAACAGATAGCACGCGGTTCGGGCCACAGGGATGCGTAAAACCCTACTCCTGCTTTGGTGGATTGTATATCTGTCCTCTCGAGCTAGCTATGGGGCGTCTAGAGCTCCAAAAGGCCGAATCCTCCTCCTGGTCGCCTGGGGACTCCTTTTATAGACAAAGGGGTTGCCACAGTGGCACACAGGAGGTGGAAAGGGTACAGTGACGCGAGGTTATCCCTTGCATTACATGACAAGGCGCATTTAATGCGCCTTGCTTAGGTGTCCATGCTTTATCGTGGGCTAGGAAGAGCCCCGTCTTATCCGTCGCCGCTCCCTCCCACGGGTGTTTATGGCAAGGGCCTTGTTGCGACCCCGGCAAGGGCCTTGCCGCGGCCCCGGCAAGGGCCTTGCCGCGGCCCCGGCAAGGGCCTTGCCGCGGCGCCTGCTGTCATCCCCGGCGAGGCTCTTGCCGGGGGCCTTGTGGTCCTCCTTGGCTGGGATCCCGCCAAGGATCATCGTCTTCTTAAGGGCGCATCTGATCTTGAATGTCTTCACAAAGACCTGCATTCCACCACGGGGATGCCTCCCGAATCCTTGCCGCATGGGGGCAGTGGACTCAAGGGTGACCCGCTCCATAGGTGTGGGGCGTGCTGCCATGGCAAGGGTCTTGTTGGGTTTGCGAAAACCGCCTCCCGGCAAGGATCTTGCCGGGGGGCCTGCTTCATCCCCTTCGCTCTTTGTGGTCTTGGTCTTGGTGTCGTTCCGCTTCTCCTTAGCTTCGGCCTTACCTTGGCTTACCTCCCTTACCGTGCTTCGTGTGGCGGCGCCCGTGGCTCGGACTGCCCGTGCATAGTTATAGGGGTACAAAAAGTGTACCCCCCTTTTTGTACACCGACAGGAGCCCCCGGGCCTGGGCCACACATAAGCGCAACGCGTTGTTGGGCTAGGCCCAGAAACGGTGTGCGGGCAGGCGGGGCGGTTTTTACCGCGGTAAGTTTTTCACGCGCTGGCGCGGCGTGGGGAGGCGTGCGTGATGTGGGCGGCATGCGTGGTGCTGAGCTCTGCATGCATGCGTCACGTCGTTGTAAAAGGGGCGGTTCGCGCCTTCCCCATAAATGGAGGGAGGCGTGGAGGCGCGACCCTTTTACTGAACGGGGCCGAGGCGGGGTCTACAAGGCGTCTACTCCCCACGATCACGGGGTGGGGAGGGGTCGCCTCACCCGTCGCCTCGGTTCTGCATGCCCGCCACACGGCTTTCATGCGCTTGGGGTGGCGAACGGTGGAGGCGGGAAACCGGGCCGTCGCGGGCCGGGGCGGCGGGTCGGTCCCAGTTCCCTGCGCCTTTCGCGTCCTGATTGGCTGAGCGGGGCGGCCGAGCCCCCACCCCGTTCCTTTATAAGGAGCGGGGGGGGGGGGATGACGTCCCGCATTCTTTCATCTCCTTATTTCTTCAGCTTATGCCCCCCTTCCATTTGCCATGGAGAGAGGGAATCCTGGTCCTTCGACGGTGGCGACGAGGGTCGCCGCTCGACAACGCGTCCCCCTGCTCGTGCACCTGCGGTGGCGGAGCCAGCCGCGAGGGGAAGGGGGAGAGGGTGAGGCCGAGGTGTTCGGGGAAGAGGAGGACGGGGCGGCGCGTCGGCCTCGCCCCTGCCAGCAGTTCCTCCCCCCATGGAGGGCCATGTTGGAGACGACCCTCGCGAGTTCTTCGTCAGGCTGCGCTGGCCGCCTCGCCGTCGCCTTCGCCTCCCGACTCCATTCGCACGGGAGATGGAGCTGGATCCGCCGGAATCGCTGCGGCTGCACATGAGGGGCTATGGGATCAGTGGCACGCGGGTTCGCGTTGACTTCCCAGCCCCTCACGTGATGTATCTTCGTCGGGGGTGGAAGTCGTTTGCCCATATCCACCGCTTGACGGAGGGGCTCACCCTCCTTTTTAAGCTGATGGAGGGCGGCCTCCTCTCCGTGAAGGTCTTCGGATGCTTCGGACCCACGCAAGGTGCTGCATGGAGAGCTCTTCTGATAGCGAAGGCTCCTCCTCGAGTGGGAGTGATGAGGAAGACAGCGGCAGCGACGACGAGGGTAGCAGGCGGCAGGATGACGGGTCCGACTAGGTGTCGGGCGCCGCCTCGTGCGGCATCGGCGACCCCATCATCCGTGTCGCCGGTTCCTTGAACTCCTCGGGGTCGTCTCCTTGGGCGGCTGGCTTTGGGAGGCTGCGGAAGAGGAAGAGGGCGGGCGGCAAGGCCTTCAACTCGGAGTACACGGGCTCCGACGCCTTCGACGCGTGCTGACATCCTGCCGCCTCGTCTTCGAGCACTGCCTCCGGCGCTGCCATCACCATCCAGCCTTCGGACGACCACCGAGATGTTCTCTTGGTGTCTTCTCCCACCCGTAGCTCGTCTAGGCGCCCCTTTTGCCCTCTTCGCCTCCTTGACCTGCCTCCTGAGGAGAGGGACAAGGAAGGGGTTACGGGCACCTCATCTCTTTTTAGTTTGTAAGCCTTCGGGCTTTAGCTGAATTTAAAACTTGTAATCCCATCATTCATGTTTTCCATTCCCTATGGGTTGTACCTGAGTGGAATGTTTTTTTAATGAAAAAGGGATGCTTGCCGGGTTATTTGTTTGCGGGCAGAACCCACATCAAGGAGTAAACCCTTGATATCTTTAAGATAAACATTTCCTCGCCCGGCAGCAGGCCTTGCCGTCTCCCTACGTCACTCGACCTTTCTCACGCTTTTGGCGGAGGCGGGGATGAGGCGGGTTCAGGCTCCTCGTTTTATCCTTTCGTTGCCGCGACTATGGCCAAACCTGGCCCCAGGGACGGGCCCTAGGGCCTAGAGTTAGGGGAGCACGGTAGTTTTAGGAAGAAACAAGGTTTCACATACCTCAGTCCATAAGAGAATGCATGATAAGGGATGAAGAACTTATCTAAAGCTGTAGCCCCCGGCAACTCTGGTTTGCCATGGGTGAATCTTTGTTCTTGGAGCCCCCGGCAATACTGGCTTGCCGGGGGCTAGATGCTGATTTGTCCCTCTTCTTCTTTTCGTCCTCAAGTGATCCGGCAAGGATATCCATGAGTCCTGCGAACAAATGAAGACAAGAAAACGGCAAAGAGACGCACTCTCGACCTCTAAGCTAGGGGTTAGCCGCCGCAAAGCACTATCAACCCTAACCAAGGACGAGACTCGACCTAGCATGCATGCTATAACTTGGGGCGCCAGCGCTTCATTTATTTATGCTCAGGGTCTGCGCCTGGCTTTGTACAAAGGGTTACATGCATCATCGGCAATGCTTGTACAAAAGGTGGCTTGCCGGGGGGCCCGACAAGCCGCGCCTTACGGGTAAAACTTGCGAAGATGCTCGATGTTCCAGGAGTTACTCACCGGAACGGCATCTTCGGTCTCCAGGCGGACTGCGCCGGGCCTGGTGACTCGTATTACCCGATAAGGGCCTTCCCACTTCGGCGTCAACTTGTTGGAATTCTTGGCCAATTGAACGCGCCGAAGAACAAGGTCGCCTTCCTCAAGGCTTCGGGCATGGACCTAGCGACTATGGTAGCGGCACAAGGCTTGCTGGTAGCGTGCTGCTCTCACAGCCACCTGAAGACGATCTTCCTCAAGGAGCATTGCGTCATCTTGCCGCAGTTGCTCTTGCTCAAGCTCATCATAAGCGAGCACTCAAGGTGACCCGTATATGAGTTCAGTGGGGAGAACTGCTTCTGCCCCGTATACAGGGCAAAGGGTGTCTGGCCGGTGGCTCGATTTGGCATCGTCCTGATCGACCAAAGAACCGCCGACAACTCATCAACCCAGCGCCTTCCGCTCTTGTGCAGCCTGTCAAAGGTCTTGGTCCGCAGTCCTCGCAGTACTTCAGCATTTTCCCTCTCAGCTTGACCATTGCTCCACGTGTGAGCAACGGAAGCGAAACAGACTTTGCTGCCGAGGTCTTAGGTATATTGCATGAAGGTGCGGCTTGTGAACTGTGTGCCGTTGTCGGTGATGACCCTGTTGGGCACGCCAAAATGGCACACTAGACCCTTGAAGAACTTGACGGCTGACTGAGCTGTGACCTTCCTCACTGCCTCCACCTCCGACCACTTTGTGAACTTGTCGATTGCAACGTACAAGTACTCAAAGCCCCCGACAGCGCGGGGGAAAGGGCCCAGTATGTCGAGCCCCCAGACCGAGAAGGGCCAGGAGAGAGGAATGTTTTGAAGGGCTTGAGGTGGCGGATGAAGCTTCTTGGAATGGAACTGACACTCTTCACACTTGGTGACTAGTGCCGTTGCATCCTGGAGGGCGGTGGGCCAAAAGAAGCCTTGCCGAAACGCCTTGCCAGCAAGGTCCCTTGACCCAATGTCGGATCCACATATGCCTCCGTGTATCTCCGCCAACAGCTCCAGTCCGTCCTCCCGAGGGATACACTTCAATTTCACACCGTTCGGCCTCTTCCTGTACAGGACGTCATCGACGAACTGGTACATGGCAGAGCGACAGGCTACTTTTTCCGCTTCTTCCTGCTCCTCAGGAAGTTCTCCCGTTTGGAGGAATCAGACGGTATGCTGCGCCCACGCTGGAGCCTGGGGCTCGACGGCGAGGACTAAAGGCATTTCCTCCGCCAGAGGAGCGGCTGTCTCGACGGCAAGAGCTTGACGCTTCGCCGGAGCCAGCCGTCCCGTGGCGGGCTCAGTGTTCCCGGCAACATCCTTGCCGGCGGCTCCGGGGAGCTCGGGGGAAGGTACTTGCCGGGCCCTGATTTCCTCCTCTTGTTCTGCTCTGTTGATGGATCAACGGATGGCTGAGTTAGCTGAAGCACAAAGGTACCTGGTTCCACAGGTAGCTTGAGGGCAGCGCGCTTTGACAGGTAATCGGCGATGTCATTCTCCGCTCGAGGAACGTGTTCAGCCTGTATCCCGTCGAAGCGCTCTTCTAGCTTTCTCACTTCATCAACGTAGGCCTTCATCAACGGGCTCTGGTAATCCTTGTTGACTTGCTTGACGACAAGCTGCGAGTCACCCCTGACGATGAGTTTCTTGATTTCGAGGTCCGCCGCGATCCTGAAACCGGCAAGCAGCCCCTCGTACTCTGCTGTGTTGTTGGTCGACGCCTCCCTGGGGAAGTGCATCTGGACCACGTACTTGAGGTGCTCTCCGGTGGGCGTGACTAGCAGAACGCCAGCCCCGGCGCCTTGTAAGGAGAAAGCTCCATCAAAGTACATGATCCAATCGCAACTTGCCTCCTTGCCGGGGAGAGCAGTCTCCTGGGCTTCTTCGTCAGGCGTCGTGGTCCATTCTGCAATGAACTCCGCCAGGACTCGGTTCTGAATCGTTGAAGTGCTTTCAAACTTGAGGCCAAAGCTGGACAACTCCAGTGCCCATTTCACAATCCTTCCCGTCGCATCCGGATTGTGCAATATCCGTTGCAGAGGGAGGCGAGTGACGACAGTGATCTCGTGTGCCTGGAAGTAATGACGCAGCTTCCTCGAGGCCATAAGAAGGCCGAAGAGTAGTTTCTGCACGCCGGAGTACCTTGATCTAGCCCCCCTGCAGGAGGGAACTAACAAAGTAGACCGGGTGCTGCATCATTTTCTTCTTCGGCAGCACTTCAACCGGCCGTGTCGTCTCCGCATTGGTGGCATCAGGCTCTGTCGCTGCCATTGCTTCGTCGTCAACCTCCCTCTGTGCCTCTAGCGCGGCGCTGACCACCTGGTTCGTTGCCGCTAAGTATAGTAGCAACGACTCCTGGGGCCTAGGCGCCACTAGCGTTGGCGCGGAGGAGAGGTACTTTTTCAAATCTTGCAGTGCTGCTTCGGCTTCTGGCGTCCACTCCACCGGGCCCGCCTTTTTCAGGATTCTGAAAAAGGGGAGGGCGCGCTCGGTAGACTTGGAAATGAACCTGCCCATGGCGGCGACACAACCAGCAAGCCGACGCACATCCTTGATTTGCTTGGGTGCTTCAATCTGCTCTATAGCTTTGATCTTGTCTGGATTGGCCTCTATCCCACGCTGTGACACAAAGAACCCGAGAAGTTTGCCGGACGGGACTCCGAAGACGCACTTCTCAGGGTTTAGCTTGAGGTTGATCTTGCGCAGGTTTGCAAATGTTTCTTGCAAGTCTGCGATGAGGGTTGCCCTGTTCTTGGTTTTGACCACTATGTCATCCATATAAGCCTCCATATTTCTATGGAGCTGGGGTTCAAAACCAATCTGGACTGCCCTTGCAAACGTTGAACCAGCACTCTTCAACCCGAAAGGCATCCGTATGAAACAATACATACCACATGGGGTGATGAATGTTGTTTTCTCTTTGTCTTCTCTTGTCATGAAAATCTGGTGGTAGCCGGAGTAGGCATCGAGGAATGACAACAGATCACACCCAGCCGTGGAGTCAACAATCTAGTCAATGCGCGGCAACGGGAAGGGGTCTTTATGGCAAGCCTTATTGATATCTGTGTAATCAATACACAACCTCCACTTCCCATTCGCCTTGCGCACCACGACCGAATTGGCCAACCACGTCGGATGGAGCACCCCTCTTACTAGACCCGCTGCCTCCAGTTTCCGGATCTCTTCTGTGATAAACTCTTGCCGTTCCAAAGCTTGCTTTCTGACCTTCTGCTTGACGGGCCGCGCATGAGGACAGACATGAAGGTGGTGCTCAATCACCTCCCTGGGAACGCTGGGGATGTCGAAAGCTTGCCAGGCAAACACATCGACATTCGCCCGGAGGAAGGTGACGAGCGTGTCTTCCTATTTGTCACCGAGGGTGGAGCTTATGGTGAAAGCTCCTCCCGTGCCGTCCTCATTGATAGAAACCTTCTTGGTTCCCGGCGGAATGGCCCTGGGCTTCTTGTTCCTGCCGGTGGAGCTCTCTGGCACGTCCTCGACGGCGGCGCTACACTCCGAAGAGGAGCGCCTTCCGGAGTGGGTGTCCGAGGTCTCACCGGGCCTCTTCTTCTTCTTCCCAGCGGCAGGAGCAAGTGCCCTAGTGGCGGCAGCTGCTGCAACTGCTTGCTGGTATAGCTGATCAGCGCAAATCAGCGCATCTTTCTTCTCGAAGGGGATGGTGATGATCGTCACAGGGCCTGGCATCTTCAGGGTGTTGTAGGCATAGTGTGACGCCGCCATGAACTTGGCCAGCGCCGGGCGGCCAAGGATCCTGTTGTAGGGCAAGGGGATCTTGGCAACATCGAACATGATCCTCTCTGTCCTATAGTTCAGGTCACTTCCTAAGGTCACGGGCAGCGTGACCTTTCCCCTGGGTTGGCTTCTTCCCGGGTTGACCCCCTGAAACGTGCCCGTCTCTTCGAGGTCTCCATCAGGAATCTGCAGTTTCTCGATCACGGCAGGCGAGATCAAGTTCATACCAGCCCCGCCATCGACTAGCATCTTCGTCACCTTGAGGTTGCGTATTGTTGGCGAAACCAACAACGGCAGGCACCCGACCGCAGTAGTGCGATTGGGGTGATCCTCGGTGTCGAAAATGATAGGCGTGCTGGACCACTTCAGCGGCTTCTGGGCATCGAACGATGGCTCTGCCGCCGTAATCTCTCGCGCCCACTATTTAAGCTGGCGGTGAGAAGTATGCAGCGAGGCGCCGCCGTCGACGCACATGGCCTCCGTAGCTTTCTGAAACTCTTGGTCGCCGGACTCGTCGTCCTCTTCGTGATCGTCGTCTTCTGGCTTCTTTTCACGGCCCCGGGTGGGCCTCTCCTGCTGTTTATCCTTGCCGCGACGGCCCGCCTGGCCGTCACGCTTCTTGCCAGACCCCTCAGCACCATCTTGACCCTTCTCCTTGTCCCGCCTTTCATATTCAGCCCTCTGCTTCTCAGCGAGGGGCTCAACCTGTCGGCAGTCTTGGAGAGCGTGGCCTTTGGTGCGATGGATCTTGCAGTATCGCTTGTCGGAGTTTCCTGACTTCTCGGCAGCCGCCAAGGCCCGGCAAGCGACACACCCGGCAATCTCCTTGCCGGGGTCGTCTGCCTTGGTTTTCTTGGTGGAGTCGGTGTCATCAGATCCCTCAACGGCAAGCACTACTTTTCCTTTGCACTTCCGGTTGCGGCGCCGACCTTTCTTTGCCGGGGCGGCAGTATCCTCATCCGAGGAGTCGGTTTCCACGTCGGCATCTTCGCCCGGGCACATCTGTCGGCAAGAACATAGAGCTCTGCCACATCTTTCACCTTGTTCATCGCCAGCTCTTCGCGCATCTTGCGATTACGCACGTTCTGATGGAACACGCTGATGATGGCGGCAGGATGAACATCATGGATGTTGTACAGTATCCGGCTAAACCTCTGAATATACTTGCAGAGACTCTCGCCTCCCTTCTAGGGAATGACGTGCAGATCGCTCGCTTGGCCATGAGCTTGGTGACCGCCAGTGAAGGCGCCCACGAACTCGTGGCACAAATCCGACCAGGAGGAAATGGAGTCTACTGGCAAGTGCATCAACCATGACATAGCATTGGGTTTAAGAGCCAACGAGAAGTAATTCGCAAGCACCTTGTCGTTGCGGGCTCTGGCAGCCTGCATCGCGATGGTGTAAATGCTGAGGAACTCGGACGGGTGGGTCTTGCCACCGTACTTCTCGCCCACGTCAGGTTTGAAGGTGCGGTGAGTGGGCCACTGGAACTGCCGCAGCTCACGGGTAAAAGCCGGACAACCTACCTCGTAAGGCACGCCTCCAGGGCTCTCCGGTGCCGGGTGGTTTACAGCAGGCCCCGCTCGCCTGTCTGACTGGTGGCGCGCTCCGCGCTGGCACTCGATGGTGGTTTGAGCATCTTCATGTTCCCGATCTCGGAGGACCTGGCGCTAGTCACAGTGGGTCCGTGGGTCGGACGACGCTATGGAGATTTCGTCGCCCACAACGTCACGATGTGCAGGCGTCCGCGGCACCGGGCGAGGAGGAGGCGAGTGCACCATGGTCGCGGCGCCGCCAGCTTTCCTGCCACTGGTACACGGGACTCCGTCGGAGCGTCGACCTGGGGGCCCCGCCGGACTCGGTTCGTCTTTATTGGCCACCGCAACAAGATTTCGGATGGTGGCTCTCCATTCGTCGAGTTTCCCCGTAGTGGGAGGAAAGTCGAGGAGCAACTGCGCGCGCGCCAGGGCTTCTAGTGGTGTCGGTGGCAGCGAAACCTGCACGGATCGTGACACGCTTCGACTTCTGACCATGTCAGAAGGAGCTCTATCGCAACTGCGCGGTCGCACGCCATCTTCACCAGCGCCTCGGCGAGCGGGCAGGTCTTCTACATCCCGGGAGTGGTGCTCGGGGCTTTTCCCGCAGCGTCGCCCGGGGCCTTTGGGGTGATCACGCCGCTCGTCGCGCGCCGCTTGAGAGGAGCGCGCCGTCGGCGCTGGAGTGGGAGTCTTGGAGGCCCTCGCACCGCCAGCGGGCAAGGCAGCAGCGACCCTGGAAGGCCCCGCACCACCTGCAGAGGGCCCGGCTCCGTCTTTGGATTTGGCGGCGTGCGGCCCGTTACCAGGCGCATGAACATCGCCGCCTCCCAAACTCCGGCTGCTGGGACGGTGTTGTGTGTTCGCGAAAAGCGCCCCGGGTCCTTTCTGCGACCGGTCCGCTGCTCGCCTGCGTCGGGGCGGGATGCCCGACTTCCGACGGGCCAACCGCCACCGTCGTCTCCTTCTTGAGCGCCATGACGATGAAGAAGCGTCAAACTAACTGTTAAAGCCGATTCTCACAGCTACGCCCCCCTACCTGGCGTGCCAAAGATGTCGGTGGAAACGACACCTATGGGATCACAAGAATCCCTACTACGGTTGCGGGGCGCGGGGCTGTGAAAAGAGCGGATCAAACAGATAGCACGCGGTTCCTTTACCCAGGTTCGGGCCGCAGGGATGCCGTCGGTGTCAAAACCGGCGGATCTCGGGTAGGGGGTCCCGAACTGTGCGTCTAGGCCGGATGGTAACAGGAGACAAGGGACACAAAGTTTACCCAGGTTCGGGCCCTCTCAATGGAGGTAAAACCCTACTCCTGCTTGATTAATATTGATGATATAGGTAGTACAAGAGTAGATCTACCACGAGATCAAGGAGGCTAAACCCTAGAAGCTAGCCTATGGTATGATTGTTGTATGATGAAGTTGTCCTATAGACTAGAACCCTCCGGTTTATATAGACACCGGATAGGGTTAGGGTTATACAAAGTCGGTTACAATGGTAGGAGATCTTGAATATCCGCATCGCCAAGCTTGCCTTCCACGCCAAGGAAAGTCCCTTCCGGACACGGGACGAAGTCTTCAATCTTGTATCTTCATAGTCCTGGAGTCCGACTGAAGGTATAGTCCGGCTATCCGAACACCCCCTAATCCAGGACTCCCTCCGTAGCCCTCGAACCAGGCTTCAATGACGACGAGTCCGGCGCGCAGATTGTCTTCGGCATTGCAAGATGGGTTCTTCTCCAAATTCTGTGTACCTGTAGGAATAATGTCCGATTTTTGTAATGTAGCGCTCCTTGGCTTCCACGCCCAATAATGGTCGTCTTCCATGTGTCAAATGAATGCGAAAAGTTGGGGCGTTTTTACATCCACACCCCTAGCCGCATAAACGAGCCGCCTATTTAACGGGATGGGGATTCTGATCCAAACCACATCTTCTCCTCTCCGCGAGTAATCATCAATGTGTCTCCAGCAAAGGTCCATTCCAACATGGCCAGCCATCATAGCTCCTCCTCTCGCCCTTCCAGTCCTAAACCTGGAGGCTGGGAGAATTGCTCCATCCCGCACAGCGAGTTAGTGTCGCTTCAGGCCAAGGGATTTCTCCCTCAGGCTTATGTGGTCCCGGTCCGAGCCGGACTCACCACCTACAATGGCAGAAAACAAGCGGAGAGCACCCCCAATCCCTCTAAAGGAGAGCGGGTGTGCTTCGTCCCTTATCTAATAAGGGGACTGGGATTTCTAGTTTATCCATTTCTCCGTGGGCTTCTGGAGTTCTACGGCCTCCAGCTGCACAATCTCATGCCCGCCTCTATATTACATATCGCGGGCTTCGTCGCCCTTTGTGAGCTATTTTTGGGTGTTGAGGCTCATTTCGCGTTGTGGAAGAGGATATTCTGCCTGGTGCCCCGTTCTCAAGAGGGGTCTATATATCAAGTGGGCGGAGCCGAAGTGTGGCGCATCGCCGGGACCGGATACCTATCCGGGACCCCAAAGAAGGCATCCGAGGACTGGCCTTCGGAATGGTTTTATATAGATGATGTCCCGCTACCGGACCCTGTCCGGGTCGGTCTCCCTGAGTTCAAGCCGAAGTGTGGCGCATCACCGGGACCGGATACCTATCCGGGACCCCAAAGAAGGCATCCGAGGACTGGCCTTCGGAATGGTTTTATATAGATGATGTCCCGCTACCGGACCCTGTCCAGGTCGGTCTCCCTGAGTTCAACCATGCTCCATTAAAGAAGCGCTCGAGCTGGCGTCCGCGGAGCTCTCAGAGAGAAAACGACAGAGACGTCCTTTACCTGATGGGCCAGATAAGACTGTTGGCTCATTCCGGACTAACCATGATTGGAGTCATGGCCGCATGCATCATGCGGGGGGTGCAGCCGCTTCAATATAGAAGCCACCCCATGTGGGATTTTAACGGGCAGGATGACGCCACCCGTTACGGCCGTAAAGGGCCAGCCTCAGCTGCCGCTCTAGTACAGATCTTATCCTCTTTGTACAAGGGAGAAGAGAAGGATTTCCGCCGCGTCAACCCGCAGGGCGGATTTACCATGTACAACCCTCCAAGTTGGGTGAGTGGACAATTGTGCTTGCCCGTTCGTTTTATATTCCCATGATTAAATATATAGTCTAACGACTTCAACGCAGGAACTGCGTCAGGAGGTGAAGGATATAAACAGCCGTCCTCCACAACCCGAGGATCCAGAACGGCCCCTCGATCCATACTCCGAAGAGGATCCAGACATATCGGTGGAGCTTATCGATGGGGTGTTCCATCAGCTAAGCAAGGACAATACCTTGGTGGCCATTACGACTGATTACCCAGGGTTAATCCCAGCCTCCCAGGTGACAGAGACCGGAGCCTCATTCCCTTGAGAAGGATTTCATTCTCACGTATTCCAGTTTTTCTGACGACGACCGCGTTTTGCAGGGGAGATTTCCGAGGCAGGAGGCTGCACCTGCGGCGGCTAGCCAACGAGGGGCCGCAGGGCCCCATAGGGTAAAAAGGAATGTGGTCCGGACTGAGATGCCGGCGCTAAGGTATAGCGCACCCTCTTTTTTCCTGGTGCTATTTCTTCAGGGCATATTAACGTTCGTGCCATCTTCAGGACGAAGAGACCTCGCTGGACTACATCCGGAGAGGTTGCCAATCGCGCCTCCACCAGCCAGGCTCCAACGCCTGGTCTGGGAGCGGAGGCGAGCACAAGGCACGCACCGGACGCTCCTCCTACAGAGGATGCGGACAGACTGTCCGCCACAAATTCTGAGGTGGAGAGTGCCATGAACCATAGGCGTCGCCGGACAGTTCTTCGTGACGCTTGTTTCTCCCAAGAGGCATTAGATGCCTTCAATTCGGGAGATGCGTACCTCCGTGCTGCTCAAAATGGTTTAGCCAGAGCCACGGAGCAGTATGTAAAAGACATACGGGTAAGAAAATTTTGGTGAAATATATATATATATATACCAGTAGCCCCCGAGACTTGAAACAGTTAGAGTAACTGATTTAAGGATCATTTGGTATGCAGGTTCTTACGGAGAAGAATACCGTACTGTCCCAGGAGCTAGAAGAGTGCAAGGCCCAACCGGAGGCCGCACTAGCCGCGCCAGGGGAGCCCCAAGAGACCCCCTCTGGTAAGATACACTTCGAAAGATTAGTATTTTGCGGCGTGGGTGCAAATCTGACAAATCATATTGCAGATGGCGCCGGACTCGATCCGGAGAGACAACAACTCTTACGCCGGCTAAAGGCCGGTGAGAGTACGCTGACAAAGGTGAGGCGAGAGAAGAATGATCTTCAGGATGCCAACACCAAGCTGGACGTTGAACTTAAAGATGTTCGTGGCGAGCTGTCGGACTCCACTAAGGAGAACCAGCGGCTTCGACGCGGCATATTTAGTAAGTGCTTAAGCGAATCTTTTTGAAAAAAGAGTTTGGCGAGGAAGTCGACTAACAGAGTAATGTCTGTAGGTATGCTAACTGGTCGTCCTGCAGAGGATATGCCCGGTTCTACGGGTGACCTTCTTCCCGAGCTCTCGCAACTGCATGAGAAAGTTCGGCAGGCAATGCGAGGCGTTGCCCAGGCCTTATGGCCTTCCCACTCCGTGCCCGAGGGCCTTGGAGATCTCGCGGAGAAGCTTAAGGGAGCTCGGCGGCGCTTCCGGTTGTGGAAGATATCGGCCTGCCGACAAGGCGCTAGGGAGGCCTGGGCCATGGTGAAGACCCGGTTTACAAGGTCTGACCCGAATCACATGGCCGAAATCGGACCTGTGGGGCCTGATGGGAAGGGGATCCCTGTAATCTTAGTGTACGGCCAAGTAGAATTGGCCGCAAAGTATTCCCAATAGGACTGTAAATTAGACAGCCTGTTATATGGTATAGATGAGGAATACAATCAGTCAGAGTGACTATGTAATTGTTAATTGACATGTGTAATGCCGTCTAGCCGGATTGTAGATTGTTTGTCATTGCCGAACTTTCCGCTTCTACCTCGGGACCTGACGGTCCGAACCTCGCCTCGCCCTCTGCCCCACTCTCCACTGACTGTCTGTACTAATCTCGCCATTATTCAACTGCTGCCATCACTGTTCTCTAGTGATCTCGCGAGTACTTAGCGCCAATACTTAATGCGGGGCCACGTCACGGCCATCATATCATACCATGGATGCGTGCACCAGCACCGGCAAGCCGAATAATAAACCGTGGGCCGGGACGACGCAGCCCATGCACCGTCATCGTCATCATCATATACAAATCCTACCCGACAAGGCAATGTTGCAGAACAGCTTAACAACTGCACGGGCAGCGACCCGACCGTGCCGAGGCAGCGCGATACACCTGCCTGCCTGCCCGCGATTGATGCGCTAGTCCGTCGCCTTGTGCGGGAAATATATATAATGATGGAGTTGCCCTCGGGTGGACAGCCTGGCTCCGACACAGACGTGCACGCGGGGGCAAGGGCGTCATCTCGCTTCCCCTCCGCGACAAGGGAGACCCGGGCCGGAAGGGTTCCTTTCTCTGGGAGGCATGCCCTAAAGTGCATGTCCGGACTGCAAATGCAGGAAAGTCATCTGGGGGCATGTATATAAATAAAAAGGTCATCTTTTAGTTCACCGACCGAATATTCCCTTAAGAACGCTAGCTTTCGCTTCACCCAGTCTGAGGTACACATCCGACTGATCCGGCAGTAACAATCGCAGAGGTGCTCCCTTTACCGTCTAGCCGAACAATCGGGAACGTAGGGGTAAGCACAGGAGCCAGGCAACCCAGCTTGGCCAAAACTTAAGTCATATCGATGCATATAATGATGAAGAAAAAGGTACACACGGAAGTTTGACGCATGTGTTGGGCGTGAAGCCCGTATAAATAAGCTTCTGTTAAAGAAGCCCCCAGGTTTAATGAGCGCGGGTAGCGCGTCACTTGATGAGCCTTTGAGGGCTATAAGAGAAAAGAGGGGAAGGAGAGAAATGTAAGATAGAAATGTAAAAATAGACAAAGGAAGGAGACAAACACAGAGTCCGGCGCTAGGCATAGAATCTTCGGAGACGTGCGGCGTTCCATGGGTTCGGCTCGAGTCGGTTGTCTGACGCATCTCGCAGGCGGTACGCTCCACCAGTCAGGACTTGGTCGATTATAAATGGACCTTCCCACTTGGGCTTGAGTTTGTCCTTTTTCTTATCCGGCAGGTGTAGAACTAGTTCGCCAACATTGTAATTTTTGGCCCGTACTTCTCTGCTTTGATATCTTTGAGCCTGCTGTTGATAAAATGCGGAATGGGCTTTTGCCATGTCACACTCCTCCTCCAAGGCGACCAAGTTGTCCTGCCGATCGAGCTCGGCTTCTCTTTCTTCATACATGCGCACTCGAGGTGAGTCATGAATTATGTCGCAGGGCAGAACTGCCTCTGCGTCGTACACCATAAAGAATGGTGTGTATCCGGTGGTGCGATTCAGCGTGGTCCGCAGCCCCCGAGTACGGAGTCGATCTCCTCGACCCAGTGCGTGTTAGATTCCTTGAGGGACCGCACTAGTCTGGGTTTAATGCCGCTCATGATAAGACCATTTGCACGTTCGACCTGGCCGTTAGTTTGTGGGTGATAGACGGAAGCATAATCGAGCTTGATGCCCATGTTTTTGCACGAGAGTTTCACCTCGTCGGAGGTGAAGTTTGTGCCGTTATCAGTGATGATGCTGTGGGGGACGCCGTAACGGTGTACAACCCCGCATATGAAGTCTATCACAGGTCCGGATTCGGCCGTCTTAACAGGCTTGGCTTCTATCCATTTGGTGAACTTGTCCACCATGACCAGTAAGTATTTTTTCTTGTGGGTTCCGCCTTTAAGGGGTCCAACCATGTCAAGCCCCCAGACCGCGAAAGGCCAGGTGATGGGGATAGTTCGGAGGGCGGTGGGTGGCATATGGCTTTGATTTGCAAAAAGCTGGCAATCGACGCATCGTTGGACCAAGTCCTGAGCGTCTGCTCGGGCCGTCGGCCAGAAAAAGCCCGTACGGAAAGCCTTGCGTACAAGGGACCGAGCTGGAGCGTGGTGGCCACCGAGTCCGGCATGAATATCAGCCAGCAAGTTCCGCCCTTCCTCTTCGGAGATGCACCTTTGAAGGACTCCGGTAGTGCTTTTCTTATAAAGCTCTCCCTCGTGGACTTTATAGGCTTTAGATCGCCGCACTATGCAGCGTGCCTCGTTTTGGTCCTCTGGGAGTTCCTGCCTAGTAAGGTAGGCTAGGAACGGTTCTGTCCACGGGGCGATGACCGCCATTATTACGTGGGCTGAAGGTGTAATTTTGGTGGCAGAGCCTCCAATTATGTCAGATTGTTCGGCGTCGAGTGGTGCGGTTAGGTCCGGGCTGTTATCTGCGGGTTCCCCCTCCCATGCTACGGATGGCTTGAACAGTCTTTCTAAAAAGATGTTGGGGGGGGGGGACTGCATCGCGTTTTGCTCCAATGCATGCCAGGACATCCGCTGCCTGATTGTTTTCTCGGGTTATATGGTGAAACTCCAACCCTTCGAACCGAGCTGACATTTTTAGGATTGCGTTGCGGTAAGCTGCCATTTTTGGATCCTTGGCGTCGAAGTCTCCGTTTATTTGTGATATCGCGAGGTTCGAGTCCCCGCGTACCTCTAGGCGTTGAATGCCCATGGATACTGCCATCCGGAGACCATGTAGGAGGGCCTCATATTTGGCTGCATTGTTGGAGTCCGTGTACATGATCTGGAGCACATATTGAACTGTGTCTCCTATGGGGGACGTCAAGACGACGCCAGCCCCTAGTCCGACCAACATTTTGGAGCCGTCGAAATGCATGATCCAGTTTGAATATGTGCCGTACTCTTTAGGGAGCTCGGCCTCCGTCCATTCCGCGACGAAGTCGGCCAAAACTTGCGATTTAATAGCTCGCCGTGGCTTATAGGTTATATCGAACGGGAGGAGCTCGATGGCCCATTTTGCGATCCGGCCTGTTGCATCGCGGTTGTTGATAATATCGTATAGTGGTACTTCCGAGGCTACTGTTATGGAACACTCTTGAAAGTAGTGTCGTAGCTTCCGGGATGCCATGATTACCGCGTATGCAATCTTTTGATAATGCGGGTACCGTGATTTGCATGGAGTGAGGAAAGTGGACACGTAGTAGACCGGCCTTTGAAGGGGGAGTTTGTGTCCGTCCGTTTCCCGCTCGACGACGAGTACTGCGCTGACAACTTGATGGGTTGCTGCGATGTACAGTAGCATTGGTTTGCCGGTGTTTGGCGCGGCCAGGACTGGGTTTGTTGCCAATATGGATTTTATTTCATCTAGTCCGGCCGTGGCAGCATCCGTCCACTCGAAGTGTTCGGTGCGTCGAAGGAGGCGATAAAGGGGCAGTGCCTTTTCTCCCAAGCGAGAGATAAACCGGCTTAAAGCCGCCACACATCCGGTTAATTTTTGTATTTGTTTGAGGTCCTTTGGGATATCCAGTTGCGACAAAGCTCGGGTCTTGGCCGGATTTGCTTCAATTCCTCTACCGGATACAATGAAGCCCAAAAGCTTTCCGGCTGGAATGCCGAAAACGCATTTTTCCGGGTTGAGCTTGATGTCGTATTTTCGGAGGTTGTCGAATGTTATCCTCAAGTCGTCTACTAGAGATTCGACATGTCTTGTTTTGACCACCACATCATCCACGTACGCCTCCACTGTCTTGCCAATCTGGTTTGCTAGACATGTCTGAATCATGCGCTGATATGTTGCGCCGACGTTTTTCAGCCCGAAGGGCATTGTGTTGAAGCAGAATGGGCCGTATGGTGTGATGAATGCTGTTGCGGCTTGGTCTGATTCTGCCATCTTGATTTGATGGTAACCGAAGTATGCGTGGAGGAAACACAGTGAATCGTGTCCTGCGGTGGCATCGATAATTTGATCAATACGGGGGAGGGGGAAGGGATCCTTTGGGCTAGCCTTGTTAAGGTCTTTAAAATCGACACACAGGCGCCAGGATTTGTCCTTCTTTGGTACCATCACCAGGTTTGCTAGCCAGTCCGGATGTTTTATGTCTCTAATGAATCCGGCCTCCAATAGTTTGGCAAGCTCCTCTCCCATAGCCTGTCTCTTGGGTTCAGAAAAACGCCGAAGGGCTTGTTTGACAGGTTTGAATCCTTTTAGGATATTCAAGCTATGTTCGGCCAGCCTGCGTGGGATTCCTGGCATGTCTGAAGGGTGCCAGGCGAAGATGTCCCAATTTTCACGTAGAAATTCTCGCAGTGTGGCGTCCTTATCAGGGTTTAATCGTGCCCCGATGGAGGCCATTTTGTTGGGGTCCGTTGGATGGACCTGGAACTTGATTATTTCATCTGCTGGCTTAAAGGATGTGGACTTGGATCTCTTGTCGAGTATCACATCGTCCCTGTTAACTGAGGAGCGCAGCGCAGTCAGTTCTTCAACTGCTAAGGCTTCGGATAGTGCCTCCAGGGCTAGTGTGGCTATCTTGTTTTCGGCGCAGAGTGCTATGTCTGTCCTCTCGAGCTAGCTATATCTGTCCTCTCGAGCTAGCTATGGGGCGTCCAGAGCTCCAAAAAGCCGAATCCTCCTCCTGGTCGCCTGGGGCCTCCTTTTATAGACAAAGGGGTTGCCACAGTGGCACACAGGAGGTGGAAAGGGTACAGTGACGCGAGGTTATCCCTCGTATTACATGACAAGGCGCATTTAATGCGCCTTGCTTAGGTGTCCTTGCTTTATTGGGGGCGAGGAAGAGCCCCGTCTTGTCCGTCACCGCTCCCTCCCGCGTCGACACCCGCCCTGGCCAGCAGTGCTCACGATGCCATGTAGGCGGGCAGGCAGCTAAAGTGGCGCAGCGGTGGGTCTCCACGAGGATTTGCATGCCGCCACACAGGTGCCTGCCCAGCTAGTTGGGTCAGCAGCTGCATGCGAGTGGTGGCGCAGGTGCAACTGGCGTGGGCCTAGTGGTGGCCCCACGGGTGTTTATGGCAAGGGCCTTGCTGCGGCCCCGACCTGCGGCCCCGACAAGGGCCTTGCCGCGGCCCCGACAAGGGTCTTGCCGGGGTCCCGACAAGGGTCTTGCCGCGGCGCTTGCTGTCATCCCCGGCGAGGCTCTTGCCGGGGGCCTTGTGGTCCTCCTTGGCTGGGATCCCGCCAAGGATCATCGTCTTCTTAAGGGCGCATCTGATCTTGAATGTCTTCACAAAGACCTGCATTCCACCACGGGTATGCCTCCCGAATCCTTGCCCCATGGGGGCAGTGGACTCAAGGGTGACCCGCTCCGTAGGTGTGGGGCGTGCTGCCACGGCAAGGGTGTTGCCGGGTTTGCGAAAACCGCCTCCCGGCAAGGATCTTGCCGGGGGCCCCTGCTTTGTCCCCTTCGCTCTTTGTGGTCTTGGTCTTGGCGTCGTTCCGCTTCTCCTTATCTTCGGCCTTACCTTGGCTTACCTCCCTTGCCGTGCTCAGTGTGGCGGCGCCCATGGCTCGGACTGCCCGTGCACAGTTATAGGGGTACAAAAAGTGTACCCCCCTTTTTGTACATCGACAACAAAGGAATAAACTTTATTTTCTGTTTGGGAACCTCCTATGATATATCTAGCATGGAAAGTGTTGGGAACTCTAAGTCATTTTCGTTGGTGGGATGGATACACCTCCCAAAATGTTTTTATCTCTAAGTTTTTTGCTTTAAGCTCTGGCACCTCTACAAATCCCTACTTCCCTCTGCGAAGGGCCTTTCTTTTTACTTTATGCAATTTTTATTTTGAATTTGAGTCTCCATCCTCTCTTATAAAAGCACCAACTAGGAGGAAGTATGATCGTACTTAATTATTGGGTGTAGCTAATGTTCGAGTTTGTTTCATGAATGGATCAATGGTTGAGCATGATGGGCTAGGGATAACTTATTTTAGCGTTGATATTTTGAAAGACATGGTTGCTTGTTGATATGCTTGAGTATCTAAATTATTATGTCAAAACTAGACTATTGCTTTGAATCACATAAAAGTCCAATTGTCCATACTATAAAGAACAAAATATGATATGACATGTTAGGCAGCATTCCACATCAAAAATTCTGTTTTTATCACTTACCTACTCGAGGACGAGTAGGAGTTAAGCTTGGGGATGCTGATACGTCTCCAACGTATCTATAATTTTTTATTGTTCCATGCTGTTATATTATCAATCTTGGATGTTTTATAACCATTTTATAGTCATTTTATATCATTGTTTGCACTAACCTATTGACATAGTGCCAAGTGCCAGTTGCTGTTTTCTGCATGTTTTCTTTACATCGCAGGAAATCAATACCAGACGGAGTCCAAATGCAACGAAACTTCATGGAGATTTTTTGTGGACCAGAAGGAACGTAATGGGCCCTGGCTGTGCCTGGGGGTGCATGGAGGGGGGCACAACCCACCACGGCGCGCTAGGAGGCCCAGGCGCGCCCTGGTGGGTTGTGCCCACCTCGGGTGCCCCCCAGACCGCCTCTTTGCTCTATAAATACCCCAATATTCCCAAAACCCTAGGGGAGTCGACGAAATATTCATCCAGCCGCCGCAGAGTCCAGAACCACCAGATCCAATCTAGATAGCATCCCGGATGGGGTTCACCACCTCTATTGGTGCCTCTCCGATGATGCGTGAGTAGTTCTTTGTAAACCTTCAGGTCCGTAGTTAGTAGCTAGATGGCTTCCTCTCTCTCACTGAATTCTCAATACAACGGTCTCTTGGAGATACATATGATGTAACTCTTTTGCAGTGTGTTTGTTCGGATCTGATGAACTTTGAGTTTATGATCAGTTATATCTTTTTATATCCATGGAAGTTATTTGAGTTTCTTTGATCTCTTATATGCATGATTGCTTATAGCACTACAAGAAATATGTTAATCCATGACAGATTTCTCGTGACGTTGTGGTAAACCGTCATGGAAACTGTCATGAATCATCCAGACTTGAACACCCCCGAAAACTATAGCCCTTTTATGACGGTCATTGACAGGCCGTCACAAAAATCGTCATGGATTGAGTAGCCATAGTATTATTTTGACATTGTATATGGACCATATTGTCCATCACGGACTGAACATCCTTAGGGCCAGACTTTGCAGGTCGTAGGCCGTTGTGGGACCCGACAGTTAGGTGTCGGGTGTCTTAAGGACCCACTATGGGGTCCACGTAAGGCCGTATAAAAGCAAAAGGTTGAAGCTGAATCGTGCTCGTAGGAAATTCGTTAGCTCTAACAAAAATCATATATTTTCTGATTTTTTGCCATTTTTTTCAATTTAGTGTTCACACGCATGCTCATCTACCCCGGTATATAGAGAAGCCACTTGTTTGTGAGACCGACATAATTAGTCACCGGTTTTGTTAAAAAAAGTCACCGGTTTGAAACTGAGGCCTTGATCATAGAAAATCCTGTCAGCTACTCAGCTTTAACAAAAATAAAAAATCATATCATTTCTTAATTTTGTTGCTATTATTTAAAAAAATTATTGTACACATGCATGCTGATATGCCGTGTGTGCAGAAACGTTATGTATTCTCGGCTAAAAAAACGCTATGTATTCTCGCATGCGAGATAGAAGCTCATTTTTTTAAACAAAAGAAATATAAGCTTTAAAAAAAATAAAAAAATCATATCATTTCTTAATTTTGTTGCTATTATTTAAAAAAATTATTGTACACATGCATGCTGATATGCCGTGTGTGCAGAAACGTTATGTATTCTCGGCTAAAAAAACGCTATGTATTCTCGCATGCGAGATAGAAGCTCATTTTTTTAAACAAAAGAAATATAGAAAGGTGCAGCAACGGGGGTTTGATCCCAGTACTTCAAGAAATATGTAGATCCTTGCTAGCCACTACGCCAACCTCCCAATCTTGTTTTGTAGTAGGGGGGGGGGGTCTCTCTTAACTTCTTCTTTTGTTTTTTTTCTTTTTCTTCTCCAGTTGTTTTATCAGAATTCATTTTTATATACATGATAAAAAAATTCATTATTTTATAATACATGGTCAACATTTTTCTATACACATTTAGCATTCCCAAAATGGTAATTTAACAATTTTAAGTACTTGTTCATCATTTTTTCAAAATTCTTTATTAACATTTAATATACATGATAAAAAAATTCATAATTTTTTTGATACATGATCAAAAATTTCTCTATTCCCATTCAATATTTTCTGAATGCTTGTTTAACAGTTTTCAAATATTTGTTCATCCTTTTTTTCAAAATCTTTACAACATTTTATATACATGATAAAAAATCAATTTTTTATACATGATAAATAATTTTTATATGCACGTTGAACAATTTTTCTGAATGCTTAATAAACATTTTATGAATACTTTTTTAACCTTTTTTTTTCAAATTCTGAGCATGGTTTCATGATGTCGTAGCGTGACTCCATACCAGTTCCATGTGACTCCATACCAGGTCCTTTTTTACACAGTTCAATGTGTATTAAAAATTAATCTGTAATTTTATGTATATTCATTCAGGACCAAAAGCATGCACAATTATTACACAATATTTTTTTAATACACGTCTAACATTTCCTAAAAACAAATTGAACAAAATTTTAAAAGTACGCGTTGGCATTTTTATTAATGCATGGCGAACATTTTCAAAAAACACATCAACAACTTTTTAATAGATACGATACATTTTCCAAAAACATGTTTGTCCATTTTTTCAAATGCAGTAACACTTTCTTAAAGTATTATTATGGCATTGGTAAATTTTTATTATATTTCTTTTCTCAAATGGGAAAAAATCAACAACAAATATAAACATGTACTTGGAACAATAAAAATAAAACCAATGGAAAACAATTGTCAGAAAAATCGTTTGAATCCATAAAAAATGAAAGGGAAAATCACTTGAAGAGGTTAATCGATAGATACATGCTAAGATATTGTTGTGATACCAATGTGCACTGAGTAATATATTAATATATTAAACAAATGTTCTATGCGTCTTCTGATGACTCGAAACACAACATAGAATATATTTTAACCAACTTAAGCTAAAGAACAAAAGACTAGGTTTCAAGAAGCGACGGGTCAGGTTTCAACACGAAACGACCATTGCTTTTTCTATTGATCAAAGTGCATGCAACATACACCTACATGAAACCGTTTCAAAATTTGACTTTTTCAGAGTTAGTTTGTTATATTTAAGTCATTCAATGAAATTAATGAATACAATTCAATTTTAAACTGCAGGTGCACGAAAAAGTTTACAAATTTTGTTTTGAAAAATCATATTTTTGTTAGCAAGTCTATGTTTAGGCCCATGCAATAAAAGGAAAGAAATTCTAAACATGATGGTGCTAAGACACGATCCCGAGCATGGAGTATACCCTTTTAATTCTGAAATATGCAAACTGAGTCTGAAAGTCATGAAATTTGGCATGGTACGCACACATGACACCCAACACTTGTGGTAAAAACTCGAGAAGGTTTTGTAAAATTTGTAACATGCGCTGCTTTGAAACTGGATCATCTCACGAAAGAATCTAGGTTTCGAGAGGCAACAACCAGGTTTGAAGGAGAAGTGACCACTGCTTCATCCACTGTCCTTGAATTGTTTTCTACACTAAACATACACAATTACATGATCCATGTCAAAATTTGGCCTTTTGGGGGTCCTTTGCTATATTTAACTCCTTTAGTGTGTTTCTAAGCATTTAATGAATACAATTCATTTTTGAACTACATGTGCATGAAAAATCATATTTGTGTTAATGAGTCTATGTGGTCATATAATTCAAGTTGTGTTACAGGAAAAAATGGTTTGACAAAACATATTTGTGTTAACCATTTTTTGATAGGTTGCAAATAGGAGTTTGAATTATGCATAACAAACCATTGATCTTTAGCAAATTGTTTATGGGAACACAAAATTAATCTGTCTTCAAAGTTTGAAACATTTGTGTACTTCTGAGAAATATTCATACATTTTAATAAACATAATTTTACATCAAAAGAAAATAATGTATTGGAAATATTGTTGGTCTATTACAACATTTATTCAAATATGTGCCAAAAATAATGTTCCAGATCTAAATGAAAAGTACACACACATGCTTTTCTAGTTTGTTGTTCACCTCGTGTGCAACTATACTTACATGAAAATTTTATTGTGATATATTCCTCCATCCCAAAATAAGTGACTCGACTTTATACTAACTTTATACTAAATCTAGTACAAAGTTGAGTTAGTTATTTTCAGACGGAGGGAGTATATGATATTTTTTTTTTCCAATTTACTCCACAAGGATGCCTTATTGGGTTATTTGAATAACTAAAAAAATGAATTCTGGGCCGGCCTCACTATCAACAGTGGACCGCTATAGTTTCCTACCAAAGTGGCAATCCAGTGTGAGGGCAAACCTGCGCTCTGATTGGTTGAACTAAGCGTCCCACAGATCACAGATGTGAACCGTCCATCCACCAGAGATCCAACGGCAAGGAAACCTCCCCCTCTTTGTGTGCTTCCTTACGCCCACACATGAGACGCCCTCTTCTCTTCCACCACGAGGAAGTGGATCTCGGTCGGCCTCTTCCAGATCCGTCGCCCTCCCCCTCCCCATCCATGGCACTCTCCCCATCCATGGCTGCAGCCATCCCAACCAAAAAAAGGCCAGCAGCTATCCCAACCTCGCCATCCATGGCCATCATCCCCTCTGCATCCCCCAACCGCCGGGTTAGTAGCCACCGCGACCTCGCCATCCACGACCATCTTCCCATCTGCATCCCACAACAACCATCTGCCTCCGTGATGTTAGGCTCATCTCGCAGGCGAGAACGCCCCTGAAGGCAGACTAGTGCCCGCGGCGCCGTTGCCGTTGGTGTGGATGGTGCCCACTTGCTGCAAGGAGCGACGCTTCGTACAGAAGTTGGATGGGCCGGCTGTGACGACTACGGGCGTGCTCGAGATCCCGCTTCATCCTCCACCTGACGACGCGCCTGGTGGAATTCCGTCGCATCGGACCAGCGGGATCCTCGACGGGCTGTGAGCCGCATCTGCCACCAGGTTTCCCTCCACCTGTTGCTTTTGATATTTCCCATACCTTTCGTTTCTGATTTTCTGTGCCATTCTTAGAGGTTCTCAACACGCAGGTAATACAGGTTTCATGGGTTCTTCGGAGACAGAGTGCCGTTCAGGAGCATGGTTCGAGGCAGATGGTTGCGAAAATGGTGTGCCCCTCCAATGACTTCGGCGGGTACAGCCGGATCCGCGACCACAAAGGCACGGGGATTAACCCCAGTTGACGTATGCCGGCGCTGGGGAGCTGGAGAGTAGCTTTGTCTTCTTCAGGAGATGAATTTTAAGTTTTTAGGGATCTTTTTGCTCGTGTTCACATGTATTTTCCGGAGATGAATTTTAAGTTTTTAGGGAGCTGGAGAGTAGCTCGGTAATTTTAACTTTTTAGGGATCTTTTTGCTCGTGTTCACATGATTTTCCGGTTTGATAATGTAACTTTCATTTTATTTAATGAAATGAGAATATAGTTTCTGACAATACATATTGACTTAAAATTTCCATGGAAGAAGAGAAGACAAATGAGAGTTTTTTAGAAAGAGAAGAGAAATGAGATTAGAGGTGGGTGTATGGCTTGTAGTGAATTAGTGTGCCTTGGCTCGACCATAGTTTAATGGGCTGAATTTTTTAATTTGGGTTGATTGCTTGGGCCGTCCCTATTGGACCTGGTGGGCCAAAATTTTAACTGGGCCGATTCCTATAGGGGCTGTTTGTGTCAGATCCATGTCAAATGATGATGTGGCAAACCTGTTAACGTCGTTATGAGCACATCCGTTAAGCATGCTTGGGGCAGATCCATGACGGCCGAGCACCGTCATGGATGGCACGACGTCAAATTATGACGCGATATACATGACGGATCTCAAGTCCGTCATGGACGGGCACCCTTGACAGTTTTTCACAGATCCATGACAGACTAGAACCATCACGTATTAACAGAATTCTTGTAGTGTAGCCTCGTATTCCTTCTCCGATATTTGGGTTTTGTTTGGCCAATTTGATCTATTTATCTTGCAATGGGAAGAGGTGCTTTGTAGTGGGTTCGTCTTACGGTGCTTGATCCCAGTGACAGAAGGGGAAACGACACGTATGTATCGTTGCTACTAAGGATAAAACGATGGGGTCTATCTCTACATCGATAGATCTTGTCTACATCATGACATCGTTCTTATGCATTACTCCATTTTCCATGAACTTAATACACTAGATGCATGCTGGATAGCGGTCGATGTGTGGAGTAATAGTAGTAGATGCAGGCAGGAGTCGGTCTATTAATCTTGGACGTGTTGCCTATATAATGATCATTGCCTAGATATCGTCATGATTATTCGAAGTTCTATCAATTGCCCAACAGTAATTTGTTTACCCACCTTTTGCTATTTTTCTCGAGAGAAGCCACTAGTGAAACGTACGGCCCTTGGGTCTTCTTTCTCATATATTTGCCTTTGCGATCTACTTTTCTCTTGCATTTATTTTCAGATCTATTAAACCAAAAATACAAAATACCTTGCTGCGTTTTATTTATATTTATTTTATTTGGCGTTCAATCTATCAATCTACTACAATTTACCTCACATCCGTTTGCCTATCTTGAGGCGCCGTACCCCGGAAGGGATTGACAACCCTTCAACACGCTGGGTTGCGAAGATTTGTTATCTGCGTGCAGGGGCTATTTATGTTGCGTTGCTTGGTTCTCCTACTGGTTCGATAACCTTGGTTTCATATATGAGGAAAATACCTATCGCCGCTGTGCTGCATCATCCTTCCTCTTTGGGGAAATACCGACATAGCTTCAACCGACATCACCTAGCAGTTGCTCATAGTTCTCCGTGAAAGCTTGCAGTTTCCTCTCTTGGTCCATGATGATCTCGTCTCCCCTCTTGATGTGTGAGATGAAGTTCTTGGATCTCCTTCCATTCGCGACTGCCTGGAATAGCTTCGTGTTCGCGTCCCCTTCCTTGATCCACTTGAGTCTCGATCTCTGGCGATCGATCGTATGCTCCAGGGCCGCCATGCCCAAAAGCGACTGCTTGAGAATGCGTCGAAGCCAGATCTCCTCTCTCTGTAAGCTCCTGCACTCTTGCACCACGTCCAGTCTATGGATGACCCAAGTGGCCACACGCATCAGTAACTTCACATTCGCGATCTTCCTTTGGCCCCATGCCTGCAGATGAGTAGCGGTGTTGCATAGCAGGGCGTCAAGCTTCTTGTAGGGGTCTACAATGGTGTGGTCACAAACCCAAGCCTCCCTCACGGCGTCCTTGAAGCCATCTAGCTTAGTCTAGAACAACTCGAATCAGAATCTCTTCTTGGGGCACAAACCGACACTCGTGGAAAGGTGCAGATGAGCGTGGTCTGAGTCCCCGTGGAGAGTGCGTGGAGTAGGTAGTCTGTGTTTTCAAGCTCCCAATCCACCGAGATAAGCACTCTATCAATTTTGGTTAGGGTCGGTGCCTCCTGTTGTTTGACCACGTGAATTTACACCCATGCATGTACATCTCCTTTAGCTCCTGTTCATCCACAAACTGTCGAAACTTGGACATCATTGCTCTCTTGAGGTTGTTGTTTTTCTCCGAGGCATGCAGAATCATGTTAAAGTCTCCCATCACCATCCACGGCCCGGGGCACACCATGCATCTCATGTTAAGATCCTCCAAGAATTGGGACTTCTCCTCATCGCTTGGTGGTCCGTAGACCACAGAGATCCACCATGGCTCCCCCACTCTCATGTGTACCAAGCCGGTGACAAAGTTAGTGTTATATTGAAACGTGTCGACGGAAAGGACCGAGCTATCCCAAGCTATGAGTACCCCCCTAGTTTCCTCCACCGACAAGTAAGCAAAACCATCAAAAGATGGTCCTAGACATTGCATAATAGTAAATTGGTCCATTACATCCATCTTGGTCTCTTGGAAGCATACCAAGTTGACCTTCACCGAACTAACAAATTCTCTAAACGCCTTCCGCTTCGCTGGGTTGTTTAGACCTCGAACATTCCAGCTCAACACTTGAGGGTGTGGATCCATGGAAAGATCATCACCTTCGCCTCATGTAACCACACTAGTTGACGCTGATCGATACCACGTTGCACGCCTCCATTTCTTCTCCTGATGGGATTGTCTTGCCAAAGAGCGCAACGATGATCCTCATGTGCTGCTCCCGAAGGGGCGAGTCGAATAGAGCTTTGAGCTCGTGAACCACCCCATCGTCCACCACCAGATCCTCAGGCACCATGCCCAGGGCATGGAACAACACATTCTCCACCTGGCTTTCCTTAGCTCTCTTAGTTGTAGCCGCCTTCTTGGACGACCGAGTCGATCTTTTTAGCATGAAAGGCTCCGCCTCAGGGCGTAGATTTGACGCCTGCACCTCTTTCAGTAGGGGCGGTGAAAGTCTCTTGATGATGTTGGAGCAAAAGTGCTTCAACTTTCCATAGGCATGGGCCTCTTGCGCCGTCATGCCCTCCGTATTTGTTGTGGGTTGTATGCAAATTAGACCCATCTCTTCGCACGCTACATTCCCAGCCTCTGTTTCATCTACCCGAGCGTCCTCACCAGCGAGCGGCTGCTTCCGTCCTGGCTGTGGCCCGTCCTCGTCCTGGGATGCTGTTTGTCCAGGAAGCAAGGCTCCATGCATGATCCGTCCAGAGGGCGGCTCAGGATAACCTATACAATAATTAAATGCAACAAACCGTATGTATTTTCATATCAATTCTCATATTATTAATCCAAATATTCATGTTTCATACAACATTTTTTCTTGAAATGGCGCACCTACTTTTTGATAAAAGATTAAAGCAAGTGAGATATATGAGGCACAAATATTGTAGTGGTAGTACATGGTCCATCCTCTTACTCTGGTGGTTGCTGCCGATGCCTCTTCCCGCTTTGTATTGTGTTCTCCATGCTTCGCCGCCCGAGGAAGCACTATATGTAGCATAGACGTCGATCTGTCATGGTCTCTATCTTTCTCTCCCTTCTCTTGTTTTGCCTAGTCGGTGATGCTCCCTCCCCCTCTCTCTCATGTATCCGACACCGCCGGATTGACCCAGTGGAATCATGCATGAGACAACCGTGGATAAGAGCGAGAACCTTGTTCGCTTGAACCATAGCAGACGAGGAGGATTTGGGGATCAATTGGTTATCTTTTCCAAGGGGATCGTTGGGATTTTAGAAGACCGGGTAGGATTGGCGGACACACATGCACCACAAAAGTGAAGCAGCATAGCCACGAGGGATGAGAACACACCTTCAGTTGGAAGCTTGATCCTCTAGTTTGCCACTTGCGGCACCTCTAGTTGGAGGGGCTACGGGCCAAAGGTAGCGATGTCGCGCCTAGGGGAGGTGTCATGGGAGGACGGTCGGATGTTGATGACCTAAGCCTGCCATCATGTCACGCCCGCGGTCACTACAAAATAAGTTGTTTGATCGAGCTAATCATGTGAATGGGTCATGAAATGCGGTTGAGGGTCAGGAAGATGACGGGCAGTGGAGGTATGGAAACAACACCGAGAAAGGGACCAACCCAACCTACCATTGGCCAAAACTAGTACACTTGAAGTGCCCAATTAATGAACGCCCACCATTTTTGTTCGAGAAAAGTGTACATATGACACAACACTGAGGGTTGATCAGACGGTTTGAGATCACAACTGCAGCTCACCCATTACATGTTGGAGGAGCGTTGTAGTGCCGGGGCGACGAGAACACCAAAACCAATGGCACGGGGAGGGAAACGACTGGATCCTTTTGGTGGTTGTTGGAGGGAAGGAGAGGAATGCGTGTACAAGTGTTGAAGACGATGACAGACACAACATGTAAGTAACATAGTCCATGCTCGTAATATGTTGCATTTAAGCTGGTTGCTACATTTTTTTAATTTTCTTCAAGGATGGCAATTTGGCAACCATGTCAATAAAAGCAATTCATATTTAATTTCACAGTCAAGGTCAACAAGAAATAAATGCCTCAATTTCTGTCCAATTAAGTTGCTTGATGAAATCTGTTTTCTTGAACTTGCAGCAACTTATTCAATATAGAGGAAATGGAATTACGCCTACAAGTAGCAAAGGTCATTTATGATCACACTACCCACATAAATAGATAATAAATTTTGCCATCACATGCTTTAGGAGCTTCTTCTTTTGCTTGCTTAAGCCTTGCAAACTTGCATTAATATGACTAGAGACTTGAAGTGAGTGGCAAGAGATAGAAAATAAATTGTAGAATAATGCCAAATCTTGGCATAGCTCATGTGAGGTTTGTGATTAACTGAAACACTTCAAGCATGTATACCTAAAATATTTTAGTACAATGGCAAGGTAGAGACATGTTGACACTTGATGCATGATTCATCATAATAGTGCAATGAGTTCAGAACTCACGAGATAAAACTAAATGTGAGTCCACATCTCACATAAGTGTAATTTGTAGCCTCCTCTTTGGAGTCGTCTTCTTTGCTAAAGCTGAAGTGGGTATCCTCTCTAGACTATTTGGTTGTTGATTTCAGTGAACCTTCTCTTGTCTATCTATGACAATGTCAAGCAGGGGGTCTACTTCCATGGGCATTCACTGGTTTGCGATGAAATACTTCTCCGAGATAGAAAGCAAGGAGGATGCACATATACATGCTATCAAATTTATATAAGTATTTTGTTTCTCATTTTTTTACATTGTCGAACATGTAACTATTTGTTGTTTACCTTCTAGCGAATATGCTCGGATTGTTGTGTAGTATTTGTTCTCTACCTAGCTTTTGTGGGTTGCTAGATTCACCTATCATAGCTTTTTTATTGCTCTTTGTAGGTTTCCTTTTCTTGCAATTAAAGAAAACAAGATTTGTTTTTTAGCATGAGGTGATATTTTAAGCTTTGAACGAAAAAATGACAATTGCCTTCTCTTGGTTCTAACTGAGCACTTGTAACTAGCTTGCCTATGACCCTTTGTGCCACATTTCTTGCAAGTCACTAGGCCTCTAATCATTTTCTTCACCTTGCATTTTTGGGAGTAGTGCTACCATTCTTGGAACCTTTCTTCATGTGGCCACCTTCAAGGCAATCCTTTAATCCTGAATTTTTCTTTATCTTCCTTTATTTCTTGTTCTCAAGTGTTGTCACCACAACAAATGGAAGCTCCACCCGAGACCACTATGACTTTTCTATCGCTGGATCAATCTATCTCCCATAAGAGCCTTGAAATTATCCACAAAGTAGTACTAATGCACAAAACTGTTCAAGGAATTTTTGTGATGTCACAATTGCCAAGGCATATTGACGGTGTTTACCACTGCGCTTTCATTCAAGACAATTACAAGTCTTCTGATTATCTTTGCAATATGCATTTTAAAATTCTTTATGTTGTTTGAAACCTCTACACTCCAATCAATAGAGTCCACAACTTTCAAGTGCGTTAAACCTCTAGTATTTGCCCTCAGTTGAACCACAATACTTGTAGTATCAGTCTAGATGGCAGTCTTTCTCAAATCCTTCTCCTCTTCCTCCACAATCCCTTGATAATCTTTGTAAGCTTGTGAGCTAGTTCAGCAACATGTAAGTCCTCGAAGTTTCTGCTCAAGTTGTAGAAAACTTTCTAGTGATGTAGTCACACTTGATGCCCGGAATGAAGACATACCTTATCGACTTGAGAGTGATATCGACTATAATCAGAGCCATACCTCATTTCATTCTCCAATAGTTGTGTTCATAAGTTACGTGAACACGCTTTCATATAAGCCATTGCGGCAGAAACGTCCTTCTGGAACCCCAGGACCTCTTTGCAAAATTATTCATAAGGTGAAAAATCATTCCCCTTGTTCAACATTATAAAATATATTCTTCATTGCATTCTATAAGCCTTTGCAAGCATTTTTAAGTTGATTCATAAACCAAGTTCGGTTGTCTTCAGTATTAGAAGTTATGAACCATAGGCAAGTGGATACATCTAAATGTGGCCATCAATTAGCCTCGGCTACAAAAATCCAACTGTACTTGCAAAGGATTAGAGAGTGTGGCAAAGAATGTATTGCCCAATGCTGAATAAAGGGAATGTTTTCCCATATTATGGAGAAATTTGTGAAAGGTTCCATGTGTTTGGAAGGATGTATCTTGTGGCAAGGGCTTATACGGGAGAGGTGTTCATAGAACCTATGGAAGCAATTATTTGATAATCAAATGGGGCATGGCTTTTGTTAAATTAGTGCATACTCTCAAGTGGGCGAGATGTGTCTTCAATCCAGACATTAAGTGTGATCCCATCTCTAGTAACATAGGAGGGGTTTTCAACAACTGGATCAGAGATACTATGGACTTATTGCTGAACTAGCCGACAAGATTAGAGGATGATCATGGGTTTCTAGAGGACAAGGAGAAGGCTTGGAGGAAGACTACCATTTGGACCGATCCTACTTATGGGGGAAGAGGGCAAATACTAGAGGTTTGGGGCACTTGAAAGTTGTGGAATCTGTTAACTGGAGTGTAGAGATTTGATCAATAGAAAAAGTTATTGAAAGGCATATTGTGAAGCTCAATCAGAAGATGTGTGGTTGCCTTGAAGGGCAGCACACATACAAGCAATGTCAACATGTCCTGCCTTTGTGTCATCATAAAAGGGAGTAGATCTTGAACAATTTATGCATATGTGTACTATGCGGGCAGATTCATGGGAGAGAGATTGAGCCACTGAGAGACAAATCAAAGTGGCCACGAGTGGAGTTTTTATTTGATGTGGTGCCACCACTTCAAAACAGAAATAAAGAAGGACAACAAATAAAGGATTCATATGATGTGTTAAGGAGGTCACAAGGTGTCAATGATGATAGCACTGGTCCCACAAATGCCAAGGGGAAGAAAATGATTAGATGCCTAGTGAGTTGCAAGAAATTTGGTTAAAAGTATCATACGCAAGCTAATTACAAGTGTCCACTTAATTGAACCCAAAAAAGACAATTGGCGTTCTTTCATTCAAAGCTTAAATTACCACCTCATGACAAAAGTACAATTATTGTTTAATTCAAGAAAGGGGAAGCCTAAAAGGAACAATGCAAAAGTATGCAAGGTGAACCGAATACCCCACAAAGGCTATCTAGAGAACAAGTACTATGGGACAGTTAAGCCTTGCACTAGAAGGCAATCAACGAATAGTTCTATGTTTAGCAAGGTAAAAAATGAAACAGTTTTCTTATATATAAATGCCATAACATATATGTGCAACTGCCTTGCTTTATTGCTAACAAAGGGCACTTATTCACAAACTAGCACGACTACTCCAGAGAGGATACTAGCTGCAGCTCTAGCAAAGAAGATGACTACAAAGAGGAAGCTACAAATTGGATGAAACATCTCCATTAAATTTACTATTCAAACTGTCCATCCACATGGGCTCCTCTTTTAAGCATTATCTTCAGTTGCCTATAAAAATGCAAAAGTACATCACCTATTGGTATATTTTTTTGCCAATATTATTTGGTATCACGGTTACATGAGATCCATGAAATCGGATTGGAATATATGAGACGGCCTCCACGCTCACTATACATATTATAAATTAGAAAGTACTATCGAAGCCTAAGTATACTAAAACTCCATGATCCACAAAAACCATGGATAGGCAATCTTTGTGAGACGGCGCTAAGAAACCATATGTGTTTTTGAATGCAGATAAGCATCCAACTGATTTTGCAACATGCTATAAAAAATTGAATTGAATAATTCCACCATACCTCCTTGCTTTCTCCTTCCACAAACATAGACTTCCAATGCATTGGCATGTATATCTTGCATTGATATAACACCTGTTGATTTGTTAAATCTGGAAAAGCTATTGAACTTCATTCTTATGGACAATTAAACACCGTGTCTAACAAATGTTGTATGTACCCCAGTACCCGAGTCTCTACATGAATGTATAGCTTATTGTGTTGAAACTCTACAAAGATAGACTAGTGTAATTTGATACAGGCTCTTTGTCTGAATTGCATTTGCTAGCACCAAAAGACGAGAGATGGTCCCGAATCTAAATAAATATGGAAGTCGTTAATTGAAAATACCACACTACTATGGCACCAATTCTTCGAAAGCGTGATACACATAAAAAATGGCATTTGGTGCATCTTAGCTAATAATATGCATATTAGCTAAAAATGAGTGTAAAAATAACTAAGAAGTTTTGAAGATGTAATGTAAGGTTTGGTAACCGCAACCCATATTTACATTTAGAGGGAAGTGCAAAACTTGAAAAAGGAAAATAGAAGGAGAGCGGCGTTTTGGCTCCTAGGTGCATATGCACCCATTGTCAAAATACACATTTTGAAAAGTTGAAAAATTCGGAACAAAAATCCCACGTGTATATCCGGACATTTTATGTGCGTTCACAAGGTTTCGGTGAAAAACGACGTTTTTTGTGGCTTGTGTAAAAAAGATAAAGAAATGCCTCGTGAATAGTTAGAATGAAGCATCAGAAATTGTCTTTTCCACACAAGCCACAAAAAACCTCGTTTTTCACTGAAACCTTGTGCACGCACATAAATTGTCCGGATATACACGCGGATTTTTTGTTCCGAATTTTTCAACTTCTCGAAATGTGTATTTTGACAATGGGTGCATATGCACCTAGGAGCCAAAGGCAATTACCGAAATGGAAGACACTATTATAGAAGTACAGAGTGTCCATTGCTAACCTCCAACTTTTGTCAGATCTGAATCAGATCACCACTACAATGACTTCTAAGCATTTTCAATTTGAAACCGTACACCAAAATATTTCAGCTAGTACAATTGAGAATTTCCAATTCCTAGTAGATAAATGTTCAGGTTGTAGTGTTTTCCACACAATCATTTGAGAATCTTCTTATGCTCAGGCTGAGATTGATAACGCATAATGTGCATATTCTCATCTCACACACATAGATCACCATCTGTGCAGAGCTAAGTCTACTAATATATCATCTCGTTCCATCGCTGCCCCATCGTATATGAGTTTGACAACATGTCAGGTACTTCAGAAGGAATCTAAAATGGACATCAGCGAGAAGAAACATGGCATGCATTATATTGGTTTATGAAAATAGGTGATAGAAGAGCCTGTTGTCATTTTAGCACAGAAAATACCTCTAGAAACCGAGTCAAGGTTCCTATATATTCTGTTTAGTGCAAATTAACACGGGCTTACTTTTTATACCAAAGTGAAAAAAAACGCATGGCTCGGTTACTCGGAGTTTGCGTTCGTAGAAAAGGCAGAACAAACAATTTACCGTGTAGCATATACATAAGTGACAACTCTTGCAGACCTTGCCTATAATAACTTAGCAAAAATACACAACGTGCACCCAAGTAAATAGTAAATAAAAAATATTAGAATTTTAAAAAAAATCTGAAATTTTGAGGTATCAAACTTAGTCAACCCGGCCATAATCATCTGTGAAGTTCGGTGCCGGAATGACACCCGGGGTATTTCTTAGTGAAGAAAATATTATCCGACCTTATTATATTCTGTCAAACAGTGATTTTGAATATAACTTTCATCTGTCATTTTTGCCCAAAATACCGTAGATGACATTTCTTCGTGAAACTTCATACGCAAGTATACAATCGACCATGTATATTACAGAAAAAGGTCCAATTTTTTCTCTTTTCTTAGTTTTTTTGGATTTACTATTTATAAGGGGTGCACGTGGAACCATGTTCCACAAATCCGCGTCTAATTACACAAACCTTAAAAAACAGTAGGTTCAACAAGGAAATAGTTTGCTAAAAAAACAACTGTAATTTTCAAGGAAAATAGGATCTTTAGGACACCATTACGGAAGACAAAACAAAATTCATGGTAAAGCACATACTTTTAGGTCCATTAGAGAAACAAAATACCCGTACGTGTTCCTTTTCTTCCAATAACGTTCGTGTTTTGCAGTGCATCTATCTAAAACCACTCTCTTGGCAAGCAAACACTTAGAGTGCCTTGCCTAATGCCTGCAGTCGATATCAGAAGGAAATAAGGAGGTAGAGGAGGAACGATTGGACCTGCAGCATGCAGCCATGCGGATCGTGTATGCTAACCTTTCTTGACCTGAAGTTTCTCTCGTGATTCATACCCATCCTCCTCCGTCCCCTGCCTCGTCCGCCATGGCGCTGATTACCGCAGCTCCCTCCTTCTCCTCCCAGCCCTCGAACCTATCAAGGAAACGTACCTGAGCTGCTGGGCACCGAGAGAAAGAAAGAAGGGGCGGGGGACTGCGGCGACGCGGGTGACGGGGAGAGGCGCCGTGGATGAGCTCGTGAGGCGACGGATAAATGCAGAGGGGACACGGCTGACCGGGAGAGACGGCGGTGGATGAGGTCGTGGGATGATCTGGTGCCCGTGATCCGAGGTCCGAGAGTGGCGTCGAACCCTTGCTTGGCACCCGATCTAAATAAAGAAATCAAGGGCTGGAGAATAATTCAAACAGTCATCGGACGGGCCAGCTTTCATGATAGCATGAGTTTATCCGGATTAAACGTGGGTCAATAGCTCATCCACGGAGGTGACGAACTTTATAGAGAAAAATGTTAATATGTATCAATAGCTTACAACTGAACTTTTGTTATGCTCGCTAAGGGCATTTCCAATGCCAACTCTCAAACTGATCGTATACATCCGGACCGTGCGGCCCGGACGTGTTGTGCTATTCAACGAGGTCCTGCATCGGTTCGTAGGGTGATCCGAACGCCTTTTTTTGCCTCAAACAGCCACGCCCCGCTTTTGACCATCCTGACCCATCCCAAACCATCCTCCCTCGCGCCCCCACATTTTCGCGCGGCGCCTGATGCCCGCATTCATGCCGTTGTAGAGCGTCCGCTCCACATTGAAGCCGGCTCAGAGCAGGCGCGGCCTCTCACTGCCTCCGCCATTGAAGCTATGCGCGGACCGAGGGCGCCGCCCGCTGCACGCCCTGCTAAATACGCTTCCCCGCCGCATTCCGTCTCCATTAAACCCACGAGTGTGCTAAGAAAACTACTCCAGCCATATGTCCATTCACTAGCGGGTCGACATTAACCACAACTCCTGGCAAGCTCCTCTCATCAACTGGCTATTTAAAGGAGGCCAGACGTCGGGAAGGAACCGCACCACTCCGCCGCTTCCCATCTCCATCTTTCACCATTACCTCCATCCTTTCGATGGCATCCGACGAGCAGGAAGAGCAGTTCTCTGGCATAAAAGCCGGCTGGGAGACCCACCAAGCCCGTTGGATACGAGCCAGGCAACTCGCTGCTCCATCTCCCTCCCTACACTAGTAGAAAACAGGGCTTTGGTTTGGGCCTGGCCAGCCCATTAGTCTCGGTTCTGTCATGAACCGGGACCCATGGGGGCATACGTCCCGGTTCATGCGCCCAGGGGGGCCGGCCGGGCCTCGTGGGGCATTTGTCCCGGTTCGTCTGGATCCATTTGTCCCGGTTCCAGGCACGAACTGGAACCAATTGGCTGGCCTCCTGGCCCACATCCATTGGTCCTGGTTCGTTGCTGGAATCGAGACGGAAGGGGGGCCTTTAGTCCCGGTTCAAGCCACGAACCGGGACCAATGAGGTGCGTAGATATACCCCCTCGCATGCGAGCAGAGCACTCCACACTGCTCCGTTTTTCTGGCCGGCGAGGGGAGAGCTTTGTGGTGCTCTAGCTCACCTCCTATGCACATGAGGTGTTCGCTGAAATGCCCGAGCCACACTAGTTAAGCTTTCTCCTCTGGAAACTCGACCTGCAAGCTCCATTTTCCTTGAGCTTTTTCTAGGTTTAGCGGTCCGTCACGTCCCGTCCCCGTCTTCACCGCCGTCGATCGCCCGCGCCGATCTCGTCGCCGGCACCACCGTGGTGAGCCTCTTATTCTTATCTTCTTTCTAAAAGAAAAAATCTTACTTGTATGATTAGATAGATACTTGTCTAATTTTCTTACTTTTATTATTGCTTATTATTATATAGTGTGATGGTTTTGGTATCCGCCCCCGTTGGTGAAGGAAATATGCCCTAGAGGTAATAACAAAGTTATTATTTATTTCCTTATTTCATGATAAATGTTTATTATTCATGCTAGAATTGTATTAACCGGAAACTTAGTACATGTGTGAATATATAGACAAAAACAAAGTGTCCCTAGTATGCCTCTACTTGACTAGCTCGTTTATCAAAGATGGTTATGTTTCCTAACCATAGACATGTGTTGTCATTTGATGAACGGGATCACATCATTAGGAGAATGATGTGATGGACAAGACCCATTCGTTAGCTTAGCATTATGATCGTTACAGTTTCTTTGCTTTCTTCATGACTTATATATGTTCCTCAGACTATGAGATTATGCAACTCCCGAATACCGGAGGAACACCTTGTGTGCTATCAAGCGTCACAACGTAACTGGGTGATTATAAAGATGCTCTACAGGTGTCTCCGATGGTGTTTGTTGAGTTGGCATAGATTGAGATTAGGATTTGTCACTCCATGTTCGGAGAGGTATCTCTGGGCCTCTCGGTAATGCACATCACTATAAGCCTTGCAAACAATGTGACTAATGAGTTAGTTGCGGGATGATGCATTATGGAATGACTAAAGAGACTTGCCGGTAACGAGATTGAACTAGGTATTGAGATACCGACGATCGAATCTCGGGCAAGTAACATACCGATGACAAAGGGAATAACGTATGTTGTTATGCGGTTTGACCGATAAAGATCTTCATAGAATTTGTGGGAGCCAATATGAACATCCAGGTTCCGCTATTGGTTATTGACCGGAGACGTGTCTCGGTCATGTCTACATAGTTGTCGAACCCGTAGGGTCCGCACGCTTAATGTTCGGTGACGATTGGTATTATAACTTTATGTGTTTTGATGTACAGAAGATAGTTCAGAGTCCAAGGTTAGACCGCGGACATGACGAGGAGTCTTGAAATGGTCGAGACGTAGAGATCGATATATTGGAAGGCTATTTTCGGACATCGGAAAGGTTCCGAGTGATTCAGGTATTTTTCGGAGTACCGGGGAGTTATGAGAATTCATATTGGGCCTTAATGGGTCATACGGGAAAGGAGAGAAAGGCGTCAAGGTTGGCCGCGCCCCTTCCCCACGGACTGGTCCGAATTGGACTAGGGAAGGGGGCCGCCCCCTTCCTTCCTTCTCCTTCTCCCTTCCCCTTTTCCTATTCCATATGGGAGGTGGAATCCTACTAGGACTAGGGAGTCCTAGTAGGACTCCACACTTTGGGCACGCCCTATGAGGGCCGGCCTCCTCCTTCCTCCATCCTTTATATACGTGGCCAGGGGGCACCCCATAGACACACAAGTTGATCATTGATCTCTTAGCCGCGTGCGGTGCCCCTCCACCATAATCCACCTTGGTCATATCGTTGTAGTGCTTAGGCAAAGCCCTGCGCTAGTAGGTTCATCATCATCGTCATCACGCCTTCGTGCTGACGAAGCTCTCCCTCGACACTCTGCTGGATTGTGAGTTCATGGGACGTCACCGAGCCGAACGTGTGCAGATCGCGAAGGTGCCGCACTTTCGGTACTAGGATCGGTCGATCGTGAAGACGTACGACTACACCAACCACGTTGTCATAACGCTTCCGCTTACGGTCTATGAGGGTACGTGGACAACACTCTCCCCTCTCGTTGCTATGCATCACCATGATCTTGCGTGTGCGTAGGAAGAGTTGAAATTACTACGTTCCCCAACAGTGGCATCCGAGCCAGGTTTATGCGTAGATGTTATATGCACGAGTAGAACACAAGTGAGTTTATGCGTAGATGTCATACTTTGATTCTGCGGTATTTTTGGATGAAGTGGCCCGGACCGACATTACGCGTACGCTTACGCAAGACTGGATCTACCAACGTGCTTTGCACAGAGGTGGCTGGCAGGTGTCAGTTTCTCCAACTTTAGTTGAATCGAGTGTGACTACGCCCGGTCCTTGTTGAAGGTTAAAACAACACATACTTGACAAAAAATCGTTGTGGTTTTGATGCGTAGGTAAGAACGGTTCTTGCTCGACCCGTAGCAGCCACGTAAAACTTGCAACAACAAAGTAGAGGACGTCTAACTTGTTTTTGTAGGGCATGTTGTGATGTGATATGGTCAAGACATGATGCTAAATTTTATTGTATGAGATGATCATGTTTTGTAACGGAGTTATCGGCAACTGGCAGGAGCCATATGGTTGTTGTTTATTGTATGAAATGCAATCGCCATGTAATTGCTTTACTTTATCACTAAGCGGTAGCGATAGTCGTAGAAGAAATAGTTGGCGAGACGACAACGATGCTACGATGGAGATCAAGGTGTCACGCCGGGGACGATGGTGATCATGACGGTGCTTTGGAGATGGAGATCAAAGGCACAAGATGATGATGGCCATACCATATCACTTATATTGATTACATGTGATGTTTATCCTTTATGCATATTATTTTGCTTAGTTCGACGGTAGCATTATAAGATGACCTCTCACTAAATTTCAAGGTATAAGTGTTCTCCCTGAGTATGCACCGTTGTGACAGTTCTTCGTGCCGAGACACCACGTGATGATCGGGTGTGATAAGCTCCACGTTCAAATACAATGGGTGCAAGCCAGTTTTGCACACGCAGAATACTCGGGTTAAACTTGACGAGCGCACATGCAGATATGGCCTCGGAACACTGGAGACCGAAAGGTCAAGCGTGAATCATAGAGTAGATATGATCAACATAGTGATGTTCACCATTGGAAACTACTCCATCTCACGTGATGATCGGACATGGTTGAGTTGATATGGATCACGTGATCATTTAGATGACTCGAGGGATGTCTATCTAAGTGGGAGTTCTTAAGTAATATGATTAACTGAACTTAAATTTATCATGAACTTAGTCCTGATAGTATTTGCATATCTATGTTGTAGATCAAGCTTGTATATAGCTTCCCCGTTTTATTTATGATATGTTCCTAGAGAAAACTAAGTTGAAAGATGATAGTAGCAATGATGCGGACTTGGTCTGTGACCTGAGGATTATCCTCATTGCTGCACAAAAGAATTATGTCCTTGACGCACCGCTAGGTGACGGACCTATTGCAGGAGCAGATGCAGATGTTATGAACGTTTGGCAAAGCTCGGTATGATGACTACTTGATAGTTTAGTGCACCATGCTTTACGGCTTAGAACCGGGACTTCAAAAATGTTTTGAATGTCATGGAGCATATAAGATGTTCCAAGAGTTGAAATTGTTATTTCATACTCATGCCCATGTCGAGAGGTATGAGACCTCTGACAGTACTTTGCCTACAAAATGGAGGAGAATGGCTCAACCAGTGAGCATGTGCTCAGATTGTCTGTGTACTACAATTGCTTGAATCAAGTGGGAGTTTATCTTCCAGATAAGATAGTAATTGACAAAGTTCTCTAGTCACTATCACCAAGTTACTAGAACTTCGTGATGAACTATAATTTGCAAGGGATGACAAAAGTAATTCCCGAGCTCTTCGTGATGTTGAAATTGGCGAAGGTAGAAATCAAGAAAGAGCATCAAGTGTTGATGGTTTACAAGGCCACTAGTTTCAAGAAAAAGGGCAAAAGAATAGAAAGGGAACTTCAAGAAGAATGACAAAGAAGTTGTCACTCCCGTGAAGAAACCCAAAGCTAGACTCAAGCCTGAAACTGAGTGCTTCTACTGCAAAGGAAATGGTCACTGGAAGTGGAACTGCCCTAGATACTTGGCGGATAAGAAGGATGGCAAAGTAAACAAAGATATATTTGATATAAATGTTATTGATGTGTACTTTACTAGTGTTTATAGCAACCCCTCAGTATTTGATACTGTTTAGTTACTAAAGAGTAGTAACTTGAAACGGGAGTTGCAAAATGAATAGAAACTAGTTGAGGGCGAAGTGACGATGTGTGTTGGAAGTGATTACAAGGTTGATAAGATCACCATCGCACATTCCCTATACCTTCGGGATTGGTGTTTGACCTAAATAAATGTTATTTGGTTTTTGCGTTGAGCATGAATATGATTTGATCATGTTTATTGCTATACGGTTATTCATTTAAGTCAGAGAATAATTGTTGTTCTGTTTACATGAATAAAACCTTCTATGGTCATACATCCAATGTAAATGGTATACTGAATCACGAGCGTAATAATACACATATTCATAATAGTGATGCCAAAAGATGCAAAGTTGATAATGATAGTGCAACATATTTGTGGCACTGCCGTTTAGGTCATATTGGTGTAAAGCGCATGAAGAAACTCCATGCTGATGGGCTTTTGGAATCACTTGATTATGAATCACTTGATGCTTGCAAACCATGCCTCATGGGCAAGATGACTAAGACTCCGTTCTCCGGAACAATGGAGCGAGCAACAGACTTGTTGGAAATAATACATACTGATGTATGCGGTCCAATGAGTGTTGAGGCTCGCGGCGGGTATCATTATTTTCTGACCTTCACAGATGATTTGAACAGCTATGGGTATATCTACTTGATGAAACATAAGTCTGAAACATTTGAAAAGTTCAAAGAATTTCAGAGTGAAGTGGAAAACCATCGTAACAAGAAAATAAAGTTCCTACGATCTGATCGTGGAGACGAATATTTGAGTTACGAGTTTGGTCTTCATTTGAAACAATGTGGAATATTTTCATAAATTCACGCCACCTGGAACACCACAGCATAATGGTGTGTCCGAACGTCATAACCGTACTTTATTGGATACAGTGCAATCTATGATGTCTCTTACCGATTTACCACTATCGTTTTTGGGTTTATGCATTAGAGGCAGCTACATTCATGTTAAATAGGGCACCATCTAAATCCGTTGAGACGACACCGTATGAACTATGGTTTGGCAAGAAACCTAAGCTATCGTTTCTTAAAGTTTGGGGTTGCGATGCTTATGTGAAAATGTTTCAACCTGATAAGCTCAAACCCAAATCGGAGAAATGCGTCTTCATAGGATACCCAAAGGAAACTGTTGGGTACACCTTCTATCACAGATCCAAAGACAAGATATTCGTTACTAAGAATGGATCCTTTCTAGAGAAGGAGTTTCTCTCGAAAGAAGTGAGTGGGAGGAAAGTAGAACTTGATGAGGTAACTGTACCTGCTCCGTTACTGGAAAGTAGTTCATCACAGAAATCTGTTCCTGTGACTCCTACACCAATTAGTGAGGAAGCTAATGATGATGATCATGTAACTTCAGATTAAGTTACTACCAAACCTCGTAGGTCAACCAGAGTAAGATCCGCACCACAGTGGTACGGTAATCTTGTTCTAGAGGTCATGTTACTTGACCATGATGAACCTACAAACTATGAGGAAGCGATGATGAGCCCAGATTCCGCGAAATGGCTTGAGGCCATGAAATCTGAGATGGGATCCATGTATGAGAACAAAGTATGGACTTTGGTTGACTTGCCCGATGATCGGCAAGACACTAAGAATAAATGGATCTTCAAGAGGAAGACGGACGCTGATAGTAGTGTTACTATCTACAAAGCTCGAATTGTCGCAAAAAGGTTTTCGACAAGTTCAAGGTGTTGACTACGATGAGATTTTCTCACTCGTCACGATGCTTAAGTCTGTCCGAATCATGTTAGCAATTGCCACATTTTATGAAATCTGGCAAATGGATGTCAAAACTGTATTCCTTAATGGATTTCTTTAAAAAGAGTTGTATATGATACAACAAGAAGGTTTTGTCAATCCTAAAGGTGCTAACAAAATGTGCAAACTCCAGCGATCCATCAATGGACTGGTGCAAGCATCTCGGAGTTGGAATATATGCCTTGATGAGTTTATCAAAGCATATAGTTTTATACACACTTACAGTGAAGCCTGTATTTACAAGAAAGTGAGTGGGAGCACTACAGCCTTTCTGCTAAGTATATGTGTGTGATATATTGTTGATCGGAAATGATGTAGAATTTTTCTGGAAAGCATAAAGGAGTGTTTGAAAGAAGTTTTTCAAAGAAATACCTCAGTGAAGCTACTTACATATTGAGCATAAAGATCTATAGAGATAGATTAAGACGCTTCATAAGATTTTTCAATGAGTGCATACCTTAACAAGATTTTGAAGTAGTTCAAAATGGAATAGTCAAAGAAGGAGTTCTTTCCTGTGTTGCAAGGTGTGAAATTGAGTAAGACTCAAAGCCCGACCATGGCATAAGATAGAAAGAGAATGAAAGTCATTCCCTATGCCTCAGCCATAGGTTCTGTAAAGTATGCTGTCGGTGTCAAAACAGGCGGATCCCGGGTAGGGGGTCCCGAACTGTGCGTCTAGGCAGATGGTAACAGGAGACAAGGGACACGATGTTTTTACCCAGGTTCCGGCCCTCTCGATGGAGGTTAAACCCTACTCCTGCTTGATTGATATTGATGATATGGGTATTACAAGAGTTGATCTACCACGAGATCGAAGAGGGTAAACCCTAGAAGCTAGCCTATGGTATGATTGTTGTTGTTCTACGGACTAAACCCTCCGGTTTATATAGACACTGGAGGGGGTTAGGGTTACACAGAGTCGGTTACAAAGAAGGAGATCTACATATCCGTATTGCCAAGCTTGCCTTCCACGCCAAGGAGAGTCCCATCCGGACACGGGATGAAGTCTTCAATCTGGTATCTTCATAGTCCAACAGTCCGGCCAAAGGATATAGTCCGGCCGTCCAGATACCCCCTAATCCAGGACTCCCTCATTAGCCCCTGAATCAGGCTTCAATGACGATGAGTCCGGCGCGTAGATTTGTCTTCGGCATTGCAAGGCGGGTTCCTCCTCCGAATACTTCATAAAAGATTGCGAACACGAGGAACGTGTCCAGCTCTACAAAACAAGTTCCACATACAACCGCAGAGAGAATAATATTCCCACAAATCTAATTCGCTGACGTATTTCACAGTGCGTCATCACACCACAGCCAGGTCACCATTCGAATTGTTTTCCTTTTACGACTAACCTCAGCGTGTTTCGCGAGGCGGTTTCCTTGGCACGTCTAGTCGAAGCAGAGATCGTGTCCCCTTATTACGGGATTCTTATCAATACGGATGTGGGTAACCCAACCGCGCCATCAATTACGGCGCTTGGGGGATAAGCGAGTTTTACCAGGCTGCTGGGGGGCGCCTAGTTTCGTCCGCCCTTATAAAGGGATAAGGATTCACCTTTTTCTACCCACGCCTTCTTCCTCATTGCTCATTCATTCCCGCGCACTTGAGCTCCAGCGCCCAAGTCCACATCTTCCTCCTCAACCATCTCCAATCATGTCCGGAGCGGGAGGCAAGTGGATGGTCTCCTCCGTCACGGAGGGACACATCAAAAAGCTGAGGGGAGCCGGATACCTGTCCGAGGGTATCACACACCGGCTCCTAGATGTGGGGCAGCTCATCCCCACCCCCAGGCCCCATGAGAGGGTAGTATTCCTTACCCACTTCCTCCGCGGACTGGGGTTTCCTCTCCACCCATTCGTCCGGGGGATCATGTTCTACTACGGCCTGGATTTCCACGATCTGGCCCCGAACTTCATCCTCAACATCTCGGCGTTTATCGTCGTGTGTGAGGCCTTCCTCCGCATCAAGCCCCACTTCGGCTTATGGCTGAAGACCTTCAATGTCAAACCGAACATGGTGGGCGGCTAGCAGGCGGAGTGCGGAGATGCCATGGTGGGCAAAATGCCCAACGTTACATGGCTCGAGGTCTCCTACGTGGAGACCATAAAGGGGTGGCAATCGGGGTGGTTCTACATCACCGAGCCGCGCGACCCCAAATGGGCGGTGGCCCCCGAGTTCCGATTTGGAATCCCCACGTGGCTCACCTCCTGGAAAGAGAAGGGCCTACCCTGGGGTCGTCTGGTAGAGCTGACCGGACTCCAAACCTATATCCAAAATATGATAAACAAGAAGCTCAAGCTTTTCAACATAGTCCAGGTCATGCTCATCCGCCGGATCCTCCCGTGTCAACAACGGGCGTTCAACTTGTGGGAGTTCGACCCGGCCCAGCACCAAACTTTGAGCGAGCTCTTCGACACAATGTACGAGGATGCCTGGAAGGTGCTGTTTAAGGGCGCCGAGGTTCCCCCTCCCCTCATTGAGGATTGCGGACTCAGCGCGAAGCGCGAAGCCGGCGCGGTAAGCTATTTTATCTCCCATAGAGTATTCATTTTTCATAGTTTAACTATGTGCGGGATCTGAGCTTCCATGCCTTTGACAGGAATAGGTGGAGACATCGAGGCAGATTGACTGCCCGACCCCTCTGCCCGAAGACCCTGTCGACGCTCTCCTAACGGAGATGCTGACCCCGGCGCCTTACGAGGTGCCAGAGAAGAAGATCAAGAAGAAGGCCACGGGAACCCGAAAGAGTTCCCGGCGCCAGGTGGTATTGGACTCATCGTCCAATAACTCTGAGACGCACTCCTCCCGTGAAAACGAGGAGGAGGAAGACAAAGGTTCTTCCCCTCTAGCCGGGGAAGACAAGAAAAGGAAGGCCGCCCCAACTGGGGAGGCCGGAGGGTCCAAGAAGGGAAGGACTCTCCTTCCGGACTACTCTGCCACCGCCGCTGACAGCGAAGACGAGTGGCCACCCAGGGCCAAGCCCCTGGCGACATCGTAAGTATTTGGATATCAGAGTAACTCGTGGTACCGTTTTAATTGCACAGCTTCTACTAACGCCGGACATGGTCATGCAGTCCGTCCCGGGCCCGTATCGACGTGTCCTCGTCGAGCGGTTCTTTGGATCCGTCGGCCTTGAGCAGCGGGGGATCACTTCCGACCGCCTCCACCCCTCGCCCTATGGACAACGCCGAGGTGTTGTCTCAAAGGGCACCAAGCCGAGGGGAGGTAGTCCTGGAGGCGCCTCAAGGCGACCTTCGAGACTGCAGGCGCAAAGGGAGCAAGGCTCCCAAGGGCTCCAAGTTCGGCCCTAGGCCGAATACCGCACCGGAACCTCCAGTGGTTCCGGACTCCGGCAGGCGACCCCCTTCCAAGAGGGGCAAGCCGCACGTGCCAGTGACCTCTGCCCATCCAGAGGCACTGGAGAACTTGCTGGGAGCGTTTAGCGGCGCTTCCATCGACGAGGAGCACCGCACTATTATGAGTGCGGTGATCCAGAAGGTTCAGTCCGCCAAGAGCGGACTGACTGAAGCCTGTGCCAACCTTCTAACAGGCTTTGAGGTATGTATTTAAAATATATGAAAATATTACCGCATAGACAGTAGCCCCTGATGCTCTGTTTGGCATTCACAAAGAAAAGCCAAATAGAGGATCAAAATAACATTCGCAGGAGTCTAATACAAGTATGTCTATATGCGTATGCAGGCTTCGCTGCTGACCTCTGCCGCACTGACTGCGGAGGTCGCTGCACTGAAGTAGAACCTCGAGCGGTCTGAGAAAGATCTCGGCCTTGCCAAGAGGCAGCTCAAGGAGAACGAAGGTATGTAATACCTTATATATATATATATATATATATATATATATATATATATATATATATATATATATATATATATATATATATATATAAAGATGTGGTTGCAAAAATGATAGGATCATCATGAATGTGTCAGGGACCACGACCGAAGTGGCGGCCCTGAAGCAAGCGCTGTCCGAGGCCGAAAACAAAGTGGCCACAGAGCGCACCGAGTGGGAGAAACAGGAGGCACAGGTGGGCGAGGTGCAGCAAGAGCTCCAGGCTCTTGTGAAGAAGCACGAGACTTTGGAGCTTGACTCGAAGACGCGAGAGTCTGAGCTTGCCACGAGCCTTGAGAGCACAAAGCATGCCAAGGCCGAATCCCAAAAAGCCCTCCAGGAAATTGAGGCGACGAAGAAGATAGCGGCGGGTAAGGCATTCATTATGCAAAGCAAGCATGTGAAAGTAAATTACTTGTTACTTACCCGAGTCCGGAGCTCTCCAGGAGCATTCGTAGATTTGCCCCGCAGCGTGTCGGATGCCGCAAAGTTCTACCGGGCCGAGGAAGGGAGCTTGACGGAGAAGGTGTTCTGGTCTCAGTATACTGAGGCCGAACACCCGTTGCCTTTAAGCGACTAGCTGAAGCAATTGGTCGAGCTCCATAAGGCAGCCGAACAGGCCATGAAGGGTCTTATAGTCCGGCTGTGGCCTGGCGACGCCCTTCCAAACAGCTACTTCGGCCGGGTGAGGTGGCTTGTGTATGCCTGCCCCTGGCTTGAAGTCGTCAAGCGGTCCGTCTGCATCGAGGGCGCCCGCAGGGCGCTTACCCGTGTTAAAGTACACTGGGGCAAGATGGATGCTGAGAAGCTGGTGAAGGAGGGACCGCCGCAGGGCAAGGAGCATCGCCACCCCGAAATGTATTATGAGGGCGTCCTGAAGGGTGCCCACCTTATGGCGGATGAGTGTTCCAAATATGTAATTTTTGAGTGAACTTGCTCGTGTGATCCTGTGTTATGAAAACTTGTTCATATGCACTATGCAACGCTTATTTGAATTTAAAATATTACCTTATGTGCGGCTGTTTATCAAATCTGGAAGATGGCTAGTCGTCGGCTTCTACCCCCATGCCACGAGTGCTGGGGTGTTCGGGATAAATCTGAGCACTCTTTTTCCCATTGTTGGGTCCTTCGAGGGAGGTGCTCAGCGCAACGAACAAGGCCAACAGACTATAATGCTTTATCACTTTCACTTAGCCATAGAAGTCTACAATTTTAAATTTTGGCGAAGCCCCTAGTGTTCGGAAGGACGACTCCTCGCTCGAAGCGGCATAAGTCTTTAGGGACTCGAGACCTCTCGAACAACGACCAACTCTCGCCTTATCATGATAGTCAGTTTTAGCTTTCTCTACTGAGGTGCTTTCCCAGATGAACCGGGGCACAATCACAGTAGTTCTCCCAGTGCTACCAAAGACACGTAAGGCACCAAAACATGAGAGCCGGGAAAACCCAACATTTGATCAAAGACATGATTCGGAGCTGATGCATATAATGCTATAAGTTCGGGGTGCCGCACTGTCGCAAGTGTTCAGACTTCTCACGCCGTATTATGGGGTACTTAAGCCCCTGGCGTATTGGCCATACCAGAGTGTACGGGTGCTGAATGTCATAAATGAACATATGTATATATAAATAAAGGAAGAATAGAAAATGCAGTAATAGACTAGTGCTATGCATTGTTTATTCAAAAAGGTGCGTCGAAGCAGAATGGTACAAGTGGTGCAATAAGCAAAAAGTAGGACTATTTGACATGTCCCCACCAAGGGCAAGCTGAGGAATGGTACTTTAAAGCAGGTATTTCACTCGTTATCGGAGACCACCTTGGAGTTCCATGGTGCGACGTAGCTTTGTGCCTCCTTGGTTGTTGTATCGTGTGTCCGGTAATCATACTGCCGGTCTGGGCTTCCAGAGAGTAAATTCCTGAAAGAGAAAGAGAATAACAAAGCGGGGAGCCCCTAGTGCGGTTGAGCCGCGTTTTGGGGCGTGCCATAGTCGTGCCCCCTCCCACCTATGTCCATGGTATTTTCAATGCATAATGATGTCCATGTGGCATGGATTTCGCCGTTTGGCTAGGACTAGGGTGGGGGCCGCATTGCTATGCGAGCTCAGAATGTGCCAGGCGGTCTTGTTGCAAGTTACTCTGGGCGCGCTTCATGGCGTCCGGGTATTTGATCGCCGAACTGGTGAATTGCCTTGAGAGGCTGCTTTGCACTTCTGCTGTGAGGGCTGCAGTGTGCTCCTCCATTCGGAGAGAGTGCTCTGTGTTTTCATTGACTGTGATGACCCCCCGAGGTCCTGGCATCTTGAGCTTGAGGTATGCATAATGCGGTACCACATTGAATCTTACGAATGTGGTTCGCCCGAGCAGTGCGTGATAGCCACTGCGGAATGGGACTATGTCGAAGATTAACTCTTCGCTTCGGAAGTTATCCGGGGATCCGAAGACCACTTCCAGTGTGACTGAGCCTGTACGATGAGCCTCTACACCTGGTATAACGCCTTTGAAGGTCGTTTTTGTGGGTTTGATCCTTGAAGGGTCTATACCCATTTTGCGCACTATGTCCTGATAAAGCAGGTTAAGGCTGCTGCCACCGTCCATAAGGACTCGAGTGAGGTGAAATCCATCAATGATTGGGTCTAGGACCAGTGCAGCGAATCCGCCATGACGGATACTAGTGGGGTGGTCCCTGCAATCGAAGATGATCGGACAGGAGGACCATGGATTGAACTTTGGGGCGACTGGCTCCAACGCATATACGTCCCTTAGCGCACGCTTCCGCTCCCTCTTGGGGATGTGGGTTGCGTATATCATGTTCACCGTCCGCACTTGTGGGGGGAACCTCTTCTGTCCTCCGGTGTTTGGCGGCCGGGGCTCTTCCTCGTCATCGCTGTGCAGCCCCTTGTCCTTGTTTTCGGCATTTAACTTGCCGGCCTACTTAAACACCCAACAATCTCTGTTGGTATGATTGGCTGGCTTGTCGGGGGTGCCATGTATTTGACACGAGCGATCGAGTATTCGGTCCAAACTGGAGGGGCCCGGAGTACTTCTTTTGAATGGCTTTTTTCGCGGACCGGGTTTAGAGCCTCTGAATCCGTCATTGACTGCCGTATCTTCGGTATTGTCGTTGTTGATGCGGCGCTTATGTTTATTGCGACATGACCTGCCATTGCTATCCTTGGTATCCGAAGTACCAGGGTTCTTTGATATGTTATTGCTGCGAGCCAGCTAGCTGTCCTCTCCCGCGCAAAAGCGGGTCATGAGTGTCATGAGGGTTGCCATAGTTTTCGGCTTTTCCTAGCCCAGGTGCCGGGCGAGCCACTCGTCGCAGATGTTATGCTTAAAAGCTGCTAGGGCCTCTGCGTACGGACAGTCGATGATTTGATTTTTCTTGGTTAGGAACCGTGTCCAGAGTGCCTGGCCGATTCCTCTGGCTGCTGAATTATGTCGCTCAAGTCATCGGCATCTGGTGGTCGCACATAAGTACCATGGAAGTTGTCGAGGAATGCGGCTTCCAGATCTCCCCAACAGCCAATGGATTCTGCTGGCAAGCTGTTCAGCCAATGCCGAGCTGGTCCTTTGAGTTTGAGTGGAAGGTATTTGATGGCGTGTAGATCGTCACCGCGGGCCATGTGGATGTGCAGGAGGTAGTCCTCGATCCATACCGCAGGATCTGTTGTACCATCGTATGATTCGATATTTACGGGTTTGAAACCCTCTGGGATTTGGTGATCCATTACTTCGTCTGTGAAGCATAGGGGGTGTGCGGCGCCTCTGTACTGGGCTACATCACGATGCAGCTCATAGAGTCTTGCCTGCTGTGTTCGGCCCGGCCGGATTTACTTTTACTGTTTCCGGCGTGACGGTTATCGTCTCGTGTAGTGGCGTGCCCTCGTGATCTATAGATCGATCTTGCGTGTTTTTCTTTGTCCTCAAGTACGTCTCGCAGGTCTAGCGTATTTCCTCATGGCTTTTTATTTGATTGGCGCTGAGGTGCGGGCTGGGCCTTCGGCAGAAGTGCCGCTTTGTCGCGGCCATGAGGTGGCCGATCAGCCGCATCGTACGATGGAGATGTAGGCTTTGATGCTTCCTCCTCTAACCGGGGTAGCAACCTGCGCTTTGGGTAACTCTTGGAGGGGCGTTCGAGTTCATATTCCTCGGCCGCCAGGACTTCAGTCCATCTGTCAGCTAGCAAATCTTGATCAACTCGATGTTGTTGCTTTTTCTTAAGGCTATTTGCCGTGGCTATAAGCCTGCGCTTGAAGTGCTCTTGTTCGACGGGATCCTCAGGCACGAGAAATTCGTCATCGTCGAGGCTTGCCTCGTCTTCGGAGGGAGGCATGTAATTATCAGCCTCCGCCTCTCCATCTGCCGCTCTCTCAGGGAGGCTGGCTTCTCCATACTCCTGCTCTAAATCTTGCTGGAGGGGATTGTCATTATCTTCGGCGCTGTCCGGAGTGTTATTATCTCCTGTGCCGGTATCACCGCTTTTGCTTTGGCGAGACTTAGAGCGGCGCCGCTGACGTTGGTGCTTGGGTTGCTTCTTGGAGGGGTCATCCCCCGCTGTCCCATCGCCATTGCCTTCTTTGGGTGTGTCCACCATATATATATATATCATATGATGAGGTGGATGTCTAGTGCCCTGCGGGCAGTGGTTCCTGTTCGTCTCCTACATCGTCGTCCATACCGTCGATGTCTTCGGAGTCGAAGTCGAGCATGTTGGTCAAATCATCGACAGTGGATACCAAGTGGGTGGTGGGTGGGCGGCGAATTTCTTCGTCATCCGCATCCCAATCCTGCCGGACATAGTTCGGCCAAGTTTCTCCTGACAGGGAGAGGGACCTTAACGAGTTCAGTATGTCGCCGAAGGGCGAGTGCTGAAAGATATCAGTGGAGGTGAACTCCATGATCGGCGCCCAGTCGGATTCGATAGGCACGGGCGCAGGCGGTTCGGAGTCCGTGGCCGGAGAGGAATCTGACAATTTGGCGTCACGGCTCTCGTGAAGGGTACGGGTGGTATTCGGCTTGATCGCCGCTGAGACCGCGGCCTCCGTGGCGGGGTCTAGCCACCCGTCCATGGATGGTGCAATTGGCTCCTTATTGAGGGTCGGAGCGGTTGCAGGTGCGATCTCCTGAACACTATCCGATGGCAGAGCTAAATCATGCTCATCGTGACCGTGCGGCGCACTCGGCAAGGGCTCAAATCCGTCGAAGATCAAGTCTCCGCAGATGTCGGCCGTGTCGTTTAAGTTTCCAAATCTGACCTGGTGGCCAGGGGCGTAACTATCGATTTGCTCCAGATGGCTAAGCGAGTCGGCCCGCAGTGCGAAGCCGCCGAATACAAAGATCTGTGCGGAGAGAAAAGTCTCACCCTGGACTGCATCGCTATCGATGATCGAAGGAGCCATCAAGCCTGATGGTGACGACACAGAGGAACTCTCAATGAAAGCACCAATGTCGGTGTCAAAACTGGCGGATCTTGGGTAGGGGGTCCCGAACTGTGCGTCTAGGCAGATGGTAACAGGAGACAAGGGACACGATGTTTTTACCCAGGTTTGGGCCCTCTCGATGGAGTTAAAATCCTACTCCTGCTTGATTGATATTGATGATATGGGTATTACAAGAGTTGATCTACCACGAGATCGAAGAGGCTAAACCCTATAAGCTAGCCTATGGTATGATTTTTGTTTGACCGTGAAGACTGCACGGCTTGCACCCCACAGCAATTTATTAATGAAGCCAAAGAAAAGTACAGGAAATCCTCAAGGCGAGGATGAAGAAAGAAAAAAAACTCCCTAAGAAAGGCTATACAATGAAAGGAAAAGCTATACCTAGTAATTACAAAGAAAGAAAAGCTACTCCCCTCAAGGAGGAAGAAAGTCAATCCACTTCAGAAGAGCGTCTCTATACTTCCGGTTTATATAGACACCGGAGGGGGTTAGGGTTACACATATTCGGTTACAAAGAAGGAGATCTACATATCCATCTTCAATCTGGTATCTTCATAGTCCAATAGTCCGGCCAAAGGATATAGTCCGGCCGTCCGGATACCCCCTAATCCAGGACTCCCTCGTATGCCATGCTGTGTACCAGATCTATTGTATACCCTACACTGAGTTTGGCAAGGGAGTACAATAGTGATCTAGGAGTAGATCACTGGACAACGGTCAAAATTATCCTTAGTGGAATAAGGATATGTTTCTCGATTATGGAGGTGACAAAAGGTTCGTCATAAAGGGTTACGTCGATGCAAGTTTTGACACTGATCCAGATGACTCTAAGTCTCAATTTGGATACATAATGAAAGTGGGAGCAATTAGCTAGAGTAGCTCCATGTAGAGCATTGTTGACATAGAAATTTGCAAAATACATACAGGTCTGAATATGGCAGACCCGTTGACTAAACTTCTCTCACAAGCAAACCATGATCACACCTTAGTACTTTTTGGGTGTTAATCACATGGTGATGTGAACTAAGATTACTGTCTCTAGTAAACCCTTTGAGTGTTGGTCACATGGCGATGTGAACTATGGGTGTTAATCACATGGTGATGTGAACTATTGGTGTTAAATCACATGGCGATGTGAACTAGATTATTGACTCTAGTGCAAGTGGGAGACTGAAGGAAATATGCCCTAGAGGCAATAATAAAGTTATAACTTATTTCCTTATTTCATGGTAAATGTTTATTATTGATGCTAGAATTGTATTAACCGGAAACTTAGTGCATGTGTGAATACATAGACAAAAACAAATTGTCCCTAGTATGCCTCTACTTGACTAGCTCGTTTATCAAAGATGGTTATGTTTCCTAACCATAGACATGTGTTGTCATTTGATGAACGGGATCACATCATTAGGAGAATGATGTGATGGACAAGACCCATTCGTTAGCTTAGCATTAAGATTGTTACAGTTTCTTTGCTACTGCTTTCTTCATGACTTATACATGTTCCTCAAACTATGAGATTATGCAACACCTGAATACCGGAGGAACACCTTGTGTGCTATCAAATGTCACAACGTAACTGGGTGATTATAAATATGCTCTATAGGTGTCTCCGATGGTGTTTGTTGAGTTGGCATAGATTGAGATTAGGATTTTTCACTCCGTGTATCGGACAGGTGTCTCTGGGCCCTCTCGGTAATGCACATCACTATAAGCCTTGCAAGCAATGTGACTAATGAGTTAGTTGCAGGGTGATGCATTATGGAACTAGTAAAGAGACTTGCCGGTAACGAGATTGAACTAGGTATTGAGGTACCGACGATCGAATCTCGGGCAAGTAACATACCTATGACAAAGGGAACAACGTATGTTGTTATGCAGTTTGACCGATAAAGATCTTCATAGAATTTGTGGGAGCCAATATGAACATCCAGGTTCCGCTATTGGTTATTGACTGGAGACGTGTCTCGGTCATGTCTACGTAGTTCTCGAACCCGTAGGGTCCGCATGCTAAACGTTCGGTGACGATCGGTATTATGAGTTTATGTGTTTTGATGTACCTAAGATAGTTCAGAGTCCCGAGTGAGATCGGGGACATGACAAGGAGTCTTGAAATGGTCGAGAAGTAAAGATAGATATATTGGAAGGCTATATTCGGATATTGGAAAGGTTCCGAGTGATTCAGGTATTTTTCGGAGTACCGGAGAGTTACGAGAATTCGTATTGAGCCTTAAAGGGCCATACGGGAAAGGAGAGAAAGGCTCAAGGTTGGCCGCGCCCCTTCCCCATGGACTGGTCCGAATTGGACTAGGGAAGGCGGCTGCCCCCTTCCTTCCTTCTCCTTCTCCCTTCCCCTTTTCCTATTCCATGTGAGAGGTGGAATCCTACTAGGACTAGGGAGTCCTAGTAGGACTCCACACTTTGGGCACGCCCTATGAGGGTCGGCCTCCTCCTCCCTCCATCCTTTATATACGTGGCCATGGTAACCCCATAGACGCACAACTTGATCATTGATCTCTTAGCCGTGTGCGGTGCCCCCCTCCACCATAATCCACCTTGGTCATATCATTGCAGTGCTTAGGCGAAGCCCTGCACCGGTAGCTTCATCATCGTCGTCATCACGCCTTCATGCTGACGAAGCTCTCCCTCAACACTCTGCTGGATTGTGAGTTCGTGGGACGTCATCAAGCTGAACGTGTGCAGATCGCGGAGGTGTCGTACTTTCGGTACTAGGATCGGTCGATCGTGAAGACGTACGACTACATCAACCGCGTTGTCATAACGCTTCCGCTTACGGTCTACGAGGGTACGTGGACAACACTCTCCCCTCTCGTTGCTATGCATCACCATGATCTTGCGTGTGCGTAGGAAAAGTTGAAGTTACTACGTTCCTCAACAGTCAGCCCTCGTCCTGTCTATGATTCGGATGTGGTATATATTATCTTTTATAACTGTCATGGAATTGTCACGACAGATGTCCTCTTGCAAGGACTTAGTCGTGGAGCCATCACAACTAGTAAGCTTAAAGGGGTTAATCGTGACAAAGGACACGAGAGAGTTATACTAGTTCAGCCCCTTACGATGAAGGAAGGCCTACGTCTAGTTGGGTTGGTGTTGATGAGGTTTCGATGACCAGGGAGCGAGATACGCTATGCCTGGCTCTCGATCAGTTGTTCTCTCCTCCTAAGACGCCGACAGGTCGTCCCCTTATATACACGGGTCGATGCCCTGTGGCCTACAAAGTCCCGGCCGACTCATAGAAAGAGTCCGGCTCGGTGACTAGTTATTTCTACCTTATGTTACAAGTCATGCCATCATGGCGGTTTACCACTATGGGCCTTAAGCCGCCTGCAAGCCTTTAGACCCTTTATGAACCGCCATCTTCATGCTTGGTCTTGGGCTTCTTTCTGATGAGTCTTCTTTGCGTAAACCGGCCCCTCCTGGGCGGCTTACACAAATAGTTATATCCCCAACATTAGGCCCCAGATTGATTTGAACTGGTTCATGTCAGTCTTAAATACCTTAAAAATACACCTTCCTGTCTGTTGTCAGCGCAAAGATCATAACTTGTCGTGACATCATCTTCTGGATTCGTGATAACCCGCCATGACGTCATCTTCCACTGACTTTATATTTTATTCCGCCATATCCTCAACGGATCCTTGCCTTCACTGACCGTTCCGAAAATCTAGGCGTCGGGGCCGCTGGATAATAATGTTCAATCTCCTCATTTCTCGTGCCGCCTTAGTCGGCCCTTCCTTATAAATAGGCGCGACCCAGGTCTTTTCCCATTCTCCATCTTCAGTCATCTTCTTCCTCGCACCGCTTCCCTGCTACCCGAGCTCCGCCACCGCCGTCGAGCCTCTTGTCTTCACCAACTCCGGCCGCCGCATCGACCTGAGCCCGACCAGAAACACGACGACGGACCCCCCCAGCCATTCTGCATCTGTGAGTTCCCTTTGTTGTCTGTTTTAGATATGCATCGAGGCTTCTTCAAGTTCATCGGCGTTCGTCCCCGTTCGAGCCAAATCCTTGATAGTTTTTACCTCCAACACCCTCTTTGATCTTCAGATATCATAGGATTACTGCCATGGTTATTTCGCACCCGTTTCTGAATACATATAGATCCCTTTGTATTGTTCAGAAGCTTCATTTGAGCCTATGAACTTTATCTGCACCACCTCTAGGGCTAGAATTTTCCTTTTTAGAACAACCGTTCGATCCAAAATAATAGCTGCAACTTGCAAAACCTGTTTGTTCCATACTTAGCCAAAATATTGCATTTGCTGAATCTGTTTAACCACGGTAGTCCATATAACTGGTTTAAAACAACCCGGCTGTCAGTCTTGCTTGCTTCTGGACGACTGAGGGAGTCCTGGATTAGGATAGCCGGACTATACCTTCAGCCGGACTCCTGGACTATGAAGATACAGGATTGAAGACTTCGTCCCGTGTCCGGATGGGACTTTCCTTGGCGTGGAAGGCAAGCTAGGCGATGCGGATATTCAGATCTCCTACCATTGTAACCGACTTTGTGTAACCCTAACCCTCTCCAGTGTCTATATAAACTGGAGGGTTTTAGTCCGTAGGACAACAACTCCAACATACAACAATCATACCATAGGCTAGCTTCTAGGGTTTAGCCTCCTTGATCTCGTGGTAGATCTACTCTTGTACTACCCATATCAGCAATATTAATCAAGAAGGACGTAGGGTTTTACCTCCATCAAGAGGGCCCGAACCTGGGTAAACATTGTGTTCCCTTGTCTCCTGTTACCATCCGCCTAGACGCACAATTCAGGACCCCCTACCCGAGATCCGCCGGTTTTGACACCGACATTGGTGCTTTCATTGAGAGGTCCTCTGTGTCATCACTTTTAGGCCCGATGGCTCCTTCGATCATCAACAACAATGCAGTCCAGGGTGAGACTTTTTTCCCCGGACAGATCTTCGTCTTCGGCGGCTTCGCACTACGGGCCAATTCGCTTGGCCATCTGGAGCAGATCGGAAGCTACGCCCCTGGCCATCAGGTCAGGTTTGGAAGTTTGAACTACTCGGTTGACATCTGCGAGGACTTGATCTTCGACGGATTCGAGCCACAGCCAAGCGCGCCGCACTGTCTCGATGGGCATGATCTAGCTCTGCCGCCGAACAGTGTCCTGGAGGCCACACGCGAATCGGTTCCGACCCTTAATTCGGAGCCTGCTGCGCCGATCGAGGACGAGCGGTTGGACGCCGCCTCGGGGGCTGTGATCCCAAAGGCGATCGAGCCGAACACCAGCCCCGCTCTCCGCATGGCCCATGACTCCGATTTTCCGGACTCCTCTCCAGACTCCGAGCCCTCCGCGCGCCTGCCAATCGGATCCGATTGGGCGCCTACTATGGAGTTCACCGCCGTGGACATCTTTCAGCACTCGCCCTTCGGCGACATCCTGAAGTCACTAAAGTCTCTCTCTTTGTCGGGAGAGCCCTGGCCGGATTACGGCCAGCAAGGTTGGGATACGGACGATGAAGAAATTCAAAACCCATCCACCACCCATTTGGTAGCCACCGTCGATAATTTATACGACGTGCTCAACTTCGACTCCAAAGACATCGACGTCATGGACGACGATGCAGGAGATGCATCTGAACCAACGCCTTTAGAGCATTGGACAGCCACCTCATCCCATGATGTGTACATGGTGGACACCCCTAAAGGAAGCGACAACGAGGAACACAGGGATGCAACGAGGGATCGATCTCTCGAATAGCAAACAAAGCGGCGGCATAAACGCCGCTCCAAACCCCGCCTCGATACAGACCTAGCCATAGAGCAGGAGGAGCCGGCAGACGATGAGCGTGCCTTAGAGCAACCGTCCGAACAGGGCAGCTCGGGTAAAGAAACCAAACAACCCGTCCCCGGCGAAAACGGCATTCCGGACGACCTTACGCCGGATAAGGCCACGGAGCAGAAGAACCTCCACAAAAGGCTCGTTGCAACCGCACGTAGCCTGAAAAAGCAGAAGCGGAAGCTAAAAACTGCGGAAGATGCAATCAGAATTAGATGGAGCAAAGTAATCAACACCGCAGACAAATACGGCGACAGTCGCCGCACTAAAAGTTATCCAAAGCGAAAGCTACTACCTGAATTCGACGAAGAGGCCTTAGAGCCCTCGCACTCAAAAAGTAATAAGGCCACCCGGTCGGATAGACGACCCCATGGCCAGCATAAAGCGGCAAGCGGCGCCGCACTTAAGCCGGCATGCGACCCACTTAAGGACTCGCATCAAAAATATGGCCCAGCCAGGTCCATTTATGGGCCAAGAAAGCAAGCTCTCGTAAGCAATACAATAAAGCCATTATCAGAATTCGGCACACCCGAATACAGGGGCGCCGCGCACCCTCTATGTTTCACCGATGAGGTCCTGGATTATGAATTTCCAGCGGGATTCAAACCCGTAAACATAGAGGCATATGATGGAACAACAGACCCTGGAGTCTGGATCGAGGATTACATCCTCCACATACATATGGCTAGAGGAGATGACGTCCATGCCATCAAATATTTACCCCTCAAGCTTAAAGGACCAGCCCGACATTGGCTTAAAAGCCTTCCTGAAAACACAACTGGAAGTTGGGAGGAGCTCGAGGATGCTTTCCGAGAAAATTTTCAAGGGACCTATGTCCGTCCTCCGGATGCAGACGATCTCAGTCACATCACACAACAGCCCGGAGAATCAGCTCGGCAGTTCTGGAATAGATTTCTTACTAAGAAGAATCAGATAGTCGACTGTCCGGACGCCGAAGCCCTAGCAGATTTCAGGCACAATGTCCGAGATGAGTGGCTCACCAGACACCTCGGCCAAGAAAAGACAAGAACAATGGCCGCATTAACAAGCCTCATGACCCGCTTTTGCGCAGGAGAGGACAACTGGTTGGCAAGATGTAGCACCAGCGACCCAAGTACATCCGAAACTAGGGATGGAAATGGAAAACCGCGACGCAATAAGGATCATCGCCGGACTAAGGAAAACAACCCGAAGAGCACGGCAGTCAACGCCGGATTCAAAATCTCATGGCAGAATCAGAAAAAACCGCCCCTCCAGGATAACAGGGATGATTTATCCAACCTAAGCAAAATCCTGGACAGGATATGTCAAATACACAGTACTCCCGGAAGGCCTGCTAACCATACCCACAAAGATTGTTGGGTTTTCAAACAATCCGGCAGACTCAACGCCGAACACAAGGGGCTCGACAGACCAAGCGAGGACGAGGACGAACCCCAAAAGCAGAGCACCAGGAAACAAAAGACTTTCCCACAAGAAGTAAAAACAGTAAACTTACTTCACATAACAAAACATGCGGCGCCCATAAAGGTACGCGCCACACGGCCTATCCCAAAGGGGTCCCGCCACTGGTTGTCAAAACCAATCATCTTCAATCATCTGGATTATTCTAGAAGTATCAGGAACGTAGGCTGGACTGCCTTGGTGCTCGATCCAATAATTGGCGGACTCCAGTTTTCAAATGTCCTTATGGATGGTGGCAATGGACTAAACCTGATATATCAGGATACAATCCGTCACATGGGGATAGACCCAACAAGAATTCGCCACAGCAAAACCTCCTTTCAAGGGGTAATGCCTGGTCCGGACACCCATTGCATGGGTTTTCTCCGGCTCGAAGTTGTATTCTGCTCCACTGAAAACTTCCGCCGCGAAAAGCTGACTTTCCACATCGTCCCATTCTCAAGTCGCTATCAAGCTCTGCTGGGACGCGAAGCTTTCGCCCGCTTTAACGCAATACCGCATTATGCATCTCTTACGCTTAAGATGCCCGGTCCACGAGGCATCATCTCCTTGAAGAGGAAGCACTGAGTACGCCTCCCCAGAGCGGAGGATTGTGCGGCCGCTTTAGCAACCCCACAATACAATGGCTTCACCAGCCAGAACATCCGAACAGGTCATCAAGACCATGGACACAGATAGACGAGTCCGGCACAAAAGCATCATTGATAAAGGCTTAGTGGCCATATACCCCTGCCCTAGGGGCTCCGCACATATAAAATAAGACACAATAAAGCTCAATGTTACATATTTTACTTTATACTTTGTTTACTTAATATAACTTTTGTTCGACACACCCCTTTTTTCAACTTAGTTCCCCTCTTTTACAGATGAACATCGTGCTGCGCCCGTCCAGGATACGGCACAACGGAGACACAGGCGCAGACATGCAGTAGGGACCCGTTCCAAGGATTCTTTTCAGATTAAGACCCTGCGTAAACCTTTTTTACTGTCTCTTGTTGATACACATCCCCTGGTTTTATAACCAAGGAGGAGGCTGGCGTCTTGGCATGTGGCCACGTCAGAATTCCTGCGCGTACCTGGACACTAGGGGCTTATACCTAAGAGCGTTACTTCGCCCGCTCTCATAAAGACCGAATACCTTAGGGAGTGTTCGGCGTCGCGAGTTTGGCCTTATATGCATCAGCTCCGAATCATGATTTTGGTCAAATGTTGGGTTGCCTGGCTCCTGTGTTCGGCCGCCTTATGTTCCGCTCTATCGGCTAAGGTGGCACCAGGAGAACTACTGCGATTGTGCCGCGGTTCGGCCAGGCGAGCACCTCAGTAGAGAAAGCCAAAAACCGACTGTCATGATATAGCGTGAGACTGGTCAACCACTCGATGACTCTCCGGAATCTATAGGCATTAACGAAGGGCCGTTTCCCGGCCAGGCACATACGCGCCCCGAATTCGGGCGAGCGCGGTCGCCACCAAGGGCTATCTAAAGAGTCCCACTGTCAAGCTCCTATGGCTAAGTGAAAGTGTTAAAGCATTATAGTCCGGTTGCCTAGCTCGCTGCGCAATCACCTCCTTTGTAGGACCAAGACGTTGGATTAAGGGTGAAAATGCGTCTTCTGCGAGCACCCCCGCACAATGTGTTGGGGAACGTTGCAGAAAATTAAAATTTTTCCTACGGTTTCACCAAGATCCATCTATGAGTTCATCTAGCAACGAGTCATGGGAGAGAGAGATTGCATCTACATACCACTTTGTAGATCGCGAGCGGAAGCGTTCAACGAACGGGGATGAAGTAGTCGTACACACCGTGATCCAAATCACCGGAGTTCCTAGCACCGAAAGCACGGCACCTCCGCGTTCAACACACGTACGGTCAGCGTAATGTCTCCTTCTTCTTGATCCAGCAAGGCAAAGGAGAGGCTGGGGAAGAAGACACCAGCAGCAGCACGACGGCGTGGTGATGGTGGAGCCGCAGTACTCCGACAGGGCTTCGCCGAGCTCTTACGGAGGAGGAGGATGTGTTGGAGAGGGAGAGGGAGGCGTCAGGGCATTGGGTGTTCAGCCCCCCCTCCCCTCCCCTCTTTATATAACCCCTTGGGGGGGCGCCGGCCCTAGGAGATGGAATCTCCTAGGGGGGCGGCGGCCAGGGAGGGGGCTTGCCCCCCAAGCAAGGGGGGCGCCCCCTTTAGGGTTTCCCCTCCCCCCAACCCTAGGCGCATGGGCCTTTGGGGGGGAGGCACACCAGCCCACATTGGGCTGGTTCCCTTCCTCACTTTGGCCCATTGGGCCCTCCGGGATAGGTGGCCCCACCCGGTGGACCCCCCGGGACCCTCCGGTGGTCCCGGTACAATACCGATAACCCCAAAACTTGTCCCGATGTCCGTATGAGGACTTTCCATATATAAATCTTTACCTCCGGACCATTCCGAAACTCCTCGTGACGTCCGGGATCTCATCCGGGACTCCGAACAACATTCGGGTTACTACACACACATATCTTCACAACCCTAGCGTCACCGAACCTTAAGTGTGTAGACCCTACGGGTTCGGGAGACATGCAGACATGACCGAGACGGCTCTCGGGCAATAACCAACAGCGGGATCTGGATACCCATGTTGGCTCCCACATGCTCCACGATGATCTCATCGGATGAACCACGATGTCGAGGATTCAATTAATCCCGTATACGATTCCCTTTGTCAATCGGTATTTTACTTGCCCGAGATTCGATCGTCGGTATCCCAATACCTCGTTCAATCTCGTTACCGGCAAGTCACTTTTCTTGTACCGTAATGCATGATCCCATGATCAAACACTTTGATCACACTGAGCTCATTATGATGATGCATTACCGAGAGGGCCCGGTGATACCTCTCCGTCAAGCGGAGTGACAAATCCCAGTCTTGATCCATGTCAACCCAACAGACACTTTCAGAGATACCCGTAGCATACCTTTATATTCACCCAGTTACGTTGTGACCTTTGGCACACCCAAAGTACTCCTACGTTATCCGGGAGTTACACGATCTCACGGTCTAAGGAAAGGATACTTGATATTGGAAAACTCTAGCAAACGAACTATGCGATCTTCTGCTATGTTTAGGATTGGGTCTTGTCCATCACATCATTCTCCTAACGATGTGATCCCGTTATCGATGACATCCAATGTCCATAGTCAGGAAACCATGACTATCTGTCGATCAAGGAGCTAGTCAACTAGAGGCTCACTAGGGACATGTTTGTTGTCTGTTATTCACACATGTATTACGATTTCCGGATAACACAATTATAGCACGAATAAAGACAATTATCATGAATAAGGAAATATAATAATAATGCTTTTATTATTGCCTCTAGGGCATATTTCCAACAGTCTCCCACTTGCACTAGAGTCAATAATCTAGTTACATTGTGATGAATCGAACACCCATAGAGTTCTGGTGCTGATCATGTTTTGCCTTAGGGAGAGGTTTAGTCAGCGGATCTGCGACATTCAGATCCGTGTGCACTTTACAAATCTCTATGTCTCCATCTTGAACATTTTCACGAATGGAGTTGAAGCGACGCTTGATGTGCCTGGTCTTCTTGTGAAACCTGGGCTCCTTTGCAAGTGCAATAGCTCCAGTGTTGTCACAGAAGAGCTTGATTGGCCCTGACGCATTGGGTATGACTCCGAGGTCGGTGATGAACTCCTTCACCCAAATTGCTTCATGTGCTGCCTCCGAGGCTGCCATGTATTCCGCTTCACATGTAGATCCCGCCACGACGCTTTGCTTGCAACTGCACCAGCTTACTGCCCCACCATTCAAAATATACACGTATCCGGTTTGTGACTTAGAGTCATCCAGATCTGTGTCGAAGCTAGCGTCGACGTAACCTTTTACGACGAGCTCTTCGTCACCTCCATAAACGAGAAACATTTCCTTAGGCCTTTTCAGGTACTTCAGGATATTCTTGACCGCTATCCAGTGTTCCTTGCCGGGATTACTTTGGTACCTACCGACCAAACTTACGGCAAGGTTTACATCAGGTCTGGTACACAGCATGGCATACATAATAGAACCTATGGCTGAGGCATAGGGGATGACGCTCATCTCTTCTATATCTTCTGTCGTGGTCGGACATTGAGCTGAGCTCAATTTCACATCTTGTAACACAGGTAAGAACCCTTTCCTAGATTGATCCATATTGAACTTCTTCAATATTTTATCAAGGTATGTGCTTTGTGAAAGACCTATGAGGCGTCTCGATCTATCTCTATAGATCTTGATGCCTAATATATAAGCAGCTTCTCCAAGGTCCTTCATTGAAAAACTTTTATTCAAGTAGGCCTTAATGCTGTCCAAGAGTTCTATATCATTTCCCATCAAAAGTATGTCGTCTACATATAATATGAGAAATGCTACAGAGCTCCCACTCACTTTCTTGTAAACACAGGCTTCTCCATAAGTCTGTGTAAACCCAAACGCTTTGATCATCTCATCAAAGCGAATGTTCCAACTCCGAGATGCTTGCACCAGCCCATAAATCGAGCGTTGGAGCTTGCACACCTTGTCAGCATTCTTAGGATCGACAAAACCTTCCGGCTGCATCATATACAATTCTTCCTTAAGGAAACCATTAAGGAATGCCGTTTTGACGTCCATTTGCCATATCTCATAATCATAGTATGCGGCAATTGCTAACATGATTCGGACGGACTTCAGCTTCGCTACCGGTAAGAAAGTCTCATCGTAGTCAACCCCATGAAATTGACGATAACCCTTAGCGACAAGCCGAGCTTTATAGATGGTCACATTACCATCCGCGTCTGTCTTCTTCTTAAAGATCCATTTATTTTCTATCGCTCGCCGTTCAACGGGCAAGTCAGTCAAAGTCCATACTTCGTTTTCATACATGGATCCTATCTCGGATTTCATGGCTTCTAGCCATTTGTCGGAATCCGGGCCCGCCATTGCTTCCTCATAGTTCGAAGGTTCACCGTTGTCTAACAACATGATTTCCAAGACAGGGTTCCCGTACCACTCTGGTGCGGAACGTGTCCTTGTTGACCTTCGAATTTCAGTAGGAGCTTGATCTTGATCATCATCATTGATTTCCTCTCTAGTCGGTGCAGGCACCTCAGAAACGTTTTCTTGAGTTTCGCCATTTTCCGGTTCAAGAGGTAACACTTCATCAAGTTCTACTTTCCTCCCACTTACTTCTTTCGAGAGAAACTCTTTCTCTAGAAAGGATCCATTCTTGGCAACAAAGATCTTGCCTTCGGATCTGAGGTAGAAGGTATACCCAACAGTTTCTTTAGGGTATCCTATGAAGACGCATTTTTCCGACTTGGGTTCGAGCTTTTCAGGTTGAAATTTCTTGACATAAGCACCGCATCCCCAAACTTTTAGAAACGACAGCTTAGGTTTCTTCCCAAACCATAATTCATACGGTGTCGTCTCAACGGATTTCGACGGAGCCCTATTTAAAGTGAATGCGGCAGTCTCTAAAGCATAGCCCCAAAAAGATAGCGGTAAGTCGGTAAGAGACATCATAGATCGCACCATATCTAATAGAGTGCGATTACGACATTCGGACACACCATTACGCTGAGGTGTTCCAGGCGGCGTGAGTTGTGAAACTATTCCACATTTTCTTAAGCGTGTGCCAAATTCGTGACTCAAATATTCTCCTCCACGATCTGATCGTAGAAACTTGATCTTTCTTTCACGTTGATTTTCAACCTCACTCTGAAATTCCTTGAACTTTTCAAAGGTCTCAGACTTGTGTTTCATTAAGTAGACATACCCATATCTACTCAAGTCATCAGTGAGGGTGAGAACATAACGATAGCCACCGCGAGCCTCAACACTCATTGGACCGCACACATCGGTATGTATGATTTCCAATAAGTTGGTTGCTCGCTCCATTGTTCCTGAGAACGGAGTCTTGGTCATTTTACCCATGAGGCATGGGTCGCACATGTCAAATGATTCATAATCAAGAGACTCTAAAAGTCCATCTGCATGGAGCTTCTTCATGCGTTTGACACCTATGTGACCAAGGCGGCAGTGCCACAAATATGTGGGACTATTGTTATCAACTTTAACTCTTTTGGTATTCACACTATGAATATGTGTATCATCACGTACGAGATTCATTAAGAATAAACCATTAACCATCGGAGCATGACCGTAAAACATATCTCTCATATAAATGGAACAACCATTATTCTCGGATTTAAATGAGTAGCCATCTCAAATTAAACGAGATCCAGAGACAATGTTCATGCTCAAACTTGGCACTAAATAACAATTATTGAGGTTTAAAATTAATCCCGTAGGTAAATGTAGAGGCAGCGTGCCGACGGCGATCACATCGACCTTGGAACCATTCCCAACGCGCATCGTCACCTCGTCCTTCGCCAGTCTCCGTTTATTCCGCAGCTCCTGCTTTGAGTTACAAATGTGAGCAACTGCACCGGTATCAAATACCCAAGAGCTACTACGAGTACTGGTAAGGTACACATCAATTACATGTATATCACATATACCTTTGGTTTTGCCGGCCTTCTTGTCCGCTAAGTATTTGGGGCAGTTCCGCTTCCAGTGACCACTTCCCTTGCAATAAAAACACTCAGTCTCGGGCTTGGGTCCATTCTTTGGCTTCTTCCCGGCAACTTGCTTACCGGGCGCGGCAACTTCCTTGCCGTCCTTCTTGAAGTTCTTTTTACCCTTGCCCTTCTTGAACTTAGTGGTTTTATTCACCATCAACACTTCATGCTCCTTCTTGATTTCTACCTCTGCTGATTTCAGCATAGCATATACCTCAGGAATGGTCTTTACCATCCCCTGCATATTGTAGTTCATCACAAAGCTCTTGTAGCTAGGTGGAAGCGACTGGAGGATTCTGTCAATGACCACTTCATCTGGGAGATTAACTTCCAGTTGAGTCAAGCGGTTGTGCAACCCAGACATTTTGAGTATGTGCTCACTGACAGAGCTATTTTCCTCCATCTTACAGCTAAAGAATTTGTTGGAGATCTCATATCTCTCAACCCGGGCATGAGCTTGGAAAACCATTTTCAGCTCTTCGAACATCTCATATGCTCCATGTCTCTCAAAACGCTTTTGGAGCCCCGGCTCTAAGCTGTAAAGCATGCCGCACTGAACGAGGGAGTAATCATCGCAGCGTGACTGCCAAGCGTTCATAACGTCTTGTTGTGCAGGGAGAATAGGTGCGTCACCCAGCGGTGCTCGTAGGACATATTCTTTCTTGGAAGCTATGAGGATGATCCTCAGGTTCCGGACCCAGTCCATATAGTCGCTACCATCGTCTTTCAGCTTGGTTTTCTCTAGGAACGCGTTGAAGTTGAGGACTACGTTGGCCATTTGATCTACAAGACATATTGTAAAAATTTAGACTAAGTTCATGATAATAAAGTTCATCAAATTATTTAATGAACTCCCACTTAGATAGACATCCCTCTTCCAGTCATCTAAGTATTACATGATCCGAGTCAACTAGGCCGTGTCCGATCATCACGTGAGACGGACTAGTCAACATCGGTGAACATCTTCATGTTGATCGTATCTTCTATACGACTCATGCTCGACCATTCGGTCTTCTGTGTTCCGAGGCCATGTCTGTACATGCTAGGCTCGTCAAGTCAACCTAAGTGTTTTGCGTGTGTAAATCTGTCTTACACCCGTTGTATGTGAACGTTAGAATCTATCACACCCGATCATCACGTGGTGCTTCGAAACAACGAACTGTCGCAACGGTGCACAGTTAGGGTGAACACTTTCTTGAAATTATTATGAGGGATCATCTTATTTACTACCGTCGTTCTAAGTAAACAAGATGCAAAACATGATAAACATCACATGCAATCAAATAATAAACGTGACATGATATGGCCAATATCACATAGCTCCTTTGATCTCCATCTTGGGGCTCCATGATCATCTTGTCACCGGCTTGACACCATGATCTTCATCATCATGATCTTCATCATCGTGTCTCCATGAAGTTGCTCGCCAACTATTACTTCTACTACTATTGCTAACGCGTTTAGCAATAAAGTAAAGTAATTTACATGGCGTTTCTCAATGACACGCAGGTCATACAAAAAATAAAGACAACTCCTATGGCTCCTGCCGGTTGTCATACTCATCGACATGCAAGTCGTGATTCCTATTACAATAGCATGAACATCTCATACATCACATATAGATCATTCATCATTCATCACAACTTTGGCCATATCATATCACAAAGCACTTGCTGCAAAAACAAGTTAGACGTCCTCTAATTGTTGTTGCAAGTTTTTTCGTGGCTGAATTAGGGTTCTAGCAAGAACGTTTTCTTACCTACATGAAAACCACAACGTGATTTGTCAACTTCTATTTACCCTTCATAAGGACCCTTTTCATCAAATCCGCTCCAACTAAAGTGGGAGAGACAGACACCCGCCAGCCACCTTATGCAACTAGTGCATGTTAGTCGGTGGAACCGGTCTCACGTAAGAGTACGTGTAAGGTTGGTCCGGGCCGCTTCATCCCACAATACCGTTGAAGCAAGATAAGACTAGTAGCGGCAAGAAGAGTTGACAACATCTACTCCCACAACAAATTGTGTTCTACTCGCGCAAGAAGAACTACGCATAGACCTAGCTCATGATTCCACTGTTGGGGAACGTTGCAGAAAATTAAAAAATTTCCTACAGTTTCACCAAAATCCATCTGTGAGTTCATCTAGTAACGAGTCATGGGAGAGAGAGATTGCATCTACATACCACTTTGTAGATCGCGAGCGGAAGCGTTCAACGAACGGGGATGAAGTAGTCGTACACACCGTGATCCAAATCACCGGAGATCCTAGCACCGAAAGCACGGCACCTCCGCGTTCAACACACGTACGGTCAGCGTAACGTCTCCTTCTTCTTGATCCAGCAAGGCAAAGGAGAGGTTGGGGAAGAAGACTCCAGCAGCAGCACGACGGCGTGGTGATGGTGGAGCCGCAGTACTCCGACAGGGCTTCGCCGAGCTCTTACGGAGGAGGAGGATGTGTTGGAGAGGGAGAGGGAGGCGTCAGGGCATTGGGTGTTCAGCCCCCCTCCCCTCCCCTCTTTATATAACCCCTTGGGGGGGCGCCGGCCCTAGGAGATGGAATCTCCTAGGGGGGTGGCGGCCAGGGAGGGGGCTTGCCCCCCAAGCAAGGGGGGCGCCCCCTTTAGGGTTTCCCCCCCCCCCCCAACCCTAGGCGCATGGGCCTTTGGGGGGGAGGCGCACCATCCCACATTGGGCTGGTTCCCTTCCTCACTTTGGCCCATGGGGCCCTCCGGGATAGGTGGCCCCCACCCGGTGGACCCCCCGGGACCCTCCGGTGGTCCCGGTACAATACCGATAACCCCGAAACTTGTCCCGATGTCCGTATGAGGACTTTCCATATATAAATCTTTACCTCCGGACCATTCCGAAACTCCTCGTGACGTCCGGGATCTCATCCGGGACTCCGAACAACATTCGGGTTACTGCACATACATATCTTCACAACCCTAGCGTCACCGAACCTTAAGTGTGTAGACCCTACGGGTTCGGGAGACATGCAGACATGACCGAGACGGCTCTCGGGAAATAACCAACAGCGGGATCTGGATACCCATGTTGGCTCCCACATGCTCCACGATGATCTCATCGGATGAACCACGATGTCGAGGATTCAATTAATCCCGTATACGATTCCCTTTGTCAATCGGTATTTTACTTGCCCGAGATTCGATCGTCGGTATCCCAATACCTCGTTCAATCTCGTTACCGGCAAGTCACTTTTCTCGTACCGTAATGCATGATACCGTGATCAAACACTTTGATCACACTGAGCTCATTATGATGATGCATTACCGAGAGGGCCCGGTGATACCTCTCCGTCAAGCGGAGTGACAAATCCCAGTCTCGATCCATGTCAACCCAACAGACACTTTCAGAGATACTCGTAGCATACCTTTATAGTCACCCAGTTACGTTGTGACGTTTGGCACACCCAAAGTACTCCTACGGTATCCGGGAGTTACACGATCTCATGGTCTAAGGAAAGGATACTTGACATTGGAAAACTCTAGCAAACGAACTATGCAATCTTATGCTATGTTTAGGATTGGGTCTTGTCCATCACATCATTCTCCTAACGATGTGATCCCGTTATCGATGACATCCAATGTCCATAGTCAGGAAACCATGACTATCTGTCGATCAACGAGCTAGTCAACTAGAGGCTCACTAGGGACATGTTTGTTGTCTTTTATTCACACATGTATTACGATTTCCGGATAACACAATTATAGCACGAATAAAGACAATTATCATGAATAAGGAAATATAATAATAATGCTTTTATTATTGCCTCTAGGGCATATTTCCAACACAATGTGCGTGGGGGCTGAAGCCAACAACTGCCATCTTTCAGATTTTGTATTTATTAAAACGGCCGCACAGGAGGTGTTCCAAATACTTGAAGGCACAAGTATAAAAGGCTACTACAATTCATCAAAATACTACTTTATAATTAAATATGCTATCAGAACATAGCATCCTTCGAGCACTGCGTCTCTATTACACGAGCGCCTTCAAGGACTTCCTGAAAATAGTGCTCGGAGTGTACTCGGCTTTTGTCCGAGTCTCGGGACGCAACAACGGTGGTCTCCATCTCCGCCCAGTATGTCTTGACACGGGCGAGAGCCATCCGCGCGCCCTCTATGCATGGTGACCTCTTCATTGCATTAATACGTGGCACCGCATCAAGGAGTTGCTGCACCAAGCTGAAATAACTCTTTGGCTCCGATCACCCCGACCACAAATGACCCACGACGCACTCATGGTGAGTCCGGACAACCTATTCAGTTCGGCCCATTGAGCCAGACGATCGTCCACCGCTAGTGGACGCTCTGGATTGTGAAACTGCAACCAGAAAAGTTTTTCCACTTCGCGATCTTCTTGATCTCGAGAGTGTTCGGTCGCATCAGCAGCACTCGCTGCCAAATCCAGATAGTTGTCCTCCACACTCCACATCCGGTCCAACGGGGCAAACTTCGGATCGCAAAATTTCCTCCGCAACATAAAGGGCTTTCCAGCCGCAATCTGTCCGGCCTGACGCAGCTCCTCCTTCGCAGCTCTCATCGCAGAGCGAGCATCCTTGGCATCAGCAACGGCCTTCTCTAAGTCCGTCTGCCTCGCCCGGTCTTCTTCCTCAAGAAGCTTGCAACGGTCAGCAGCGCTCTTTAACTTCACGGCCATCTCGGCCATCTCCTCCGTGCTTTGGCAGTGAGCAGCCTGTTCGGCTCTCAGCTCTCCAAGGGCCTTCTCGACAGCCGCATCCCTTTCTCTGGCTTGTTCCTTAGCCCGGGCAAGTTCCGCCCGAAGACTCTCCACGTCGGCCGCACCATCTGGGTTAAGCACACACATTGTAAGATATTGGCATAAAACCCCTCTTACTAGGTGCCGCCCAAGGAATTACATACCTTGAGCCTCATCAAGCTGCCTGTTGACGAGCACGATGTGGGCATCCGCCACGTCCAGTTGCCGCTTTAGTTCGGCAAAATCATCAGTTCGGCTCAATTCCGGACACCTCACCACCTACACTCAAAGGCGACATTTTAGACATGGGATTATGATCCTCTGCACGCTGTCACTTCTGACAATGCACAAGTCTCAGGGGCTACTATCTACACAGGGCGCATTTTATTTATGCACAACTGGCAAAAGTGTACATTATCTAACGTACCTCAAAACCCGTCAATAAGCTTCTGACGGCCTCGTGCAACCCGCTTTCCGCGGATGAAATCCTTTCAATCACCATGCTCATCAGTGCATGGTGCTCCTCTGAGATAGAAGCTCGCCCCAGCAGATTCTTTAGCTCCTCCGGTCGAGCGCTAGACGGTGCCGGACTTGTCCTATGGCCTCTTTCGAAGGCCGGACACGGAGAACCTTGGGGGGCCTCATAGCTGTCTTCCGCCCCTGGCGGATTCGGAGAAACCCTCCGTGACGAGACCTCAGGGTCGCCCGCCTCGCTAGGTGGTACGGCAAGGGGAGGCGTCCCGCTCTCCATCATCTCCAGAAGAAGGTCCCCTGAAGACGAGCTCTGCTGAGAAGGCTCCAAACGGAGTGATGAAAGCCGTCTTCTCCTGGTCCTTAACTGCCATCTTGATCTGATGATAACCAGAGTAAGCATCCAAAAAGCTCAAACACTCACAACCCGCCGTAGCATCAATGATTTGATCAATACGGGGGAGAGCAAAGGGATCAGCCGGACAAGCCTTATTTAAGTCCGTGTAATCCACACACATCCGCCCGGTGCTGTTCTTCTTGAGCACGAGTACTGGGTTAGCCAACCACTCCGGGTGAAAAACTTCAATAATAAACCCGGCCGCCAAGAGCCGGGCCACCTCCTCTCCAATCGCTTTCTGCCTCTCCTCATTGAACCGCCGAAGAAACTTCCTGACTGGCTTATACTTCGTATCAATATTAAGAGTGTGCTCAGCGAGTCCTCTCGATACACCCGGCATGTCAGAAGGCTTCCATGCAAAGATGTCCCGGTTCTCACGGATGAACTCGATGAGCGCGCTTTCCTATTAGGATCCAAATTGGCACTGACACTGAACTGCTTAGATGAATCACCCGGAGTAAAATCAATGAGCTTGGTTTCAGCAGCCGACTTAAACTTCATTGCCAGGTCATGCTCTGTGGTTGGCTTCTTCAGGGAGGTCATATCTGCCGGGTCAATATTATCTTGATAAAACTTCAATTCCTCTGCTGCACACACAGACTCAGCATAAGCTGCATCGCCTTCCTCACATTCTAGGGCTACCTTTCGACTTCCATGGACGGTGATGGTGCCTTTGTGACCTGGCATCTTAAGCTTTAGATAAACATAACAAGCTTGTGCCATAAACTTGGCATAAGTCGGCCGCCCAAACAGAGCATGATATGTGCTCTTGATTTTGACCACCTCAAACGTCAATTTCTTAACCCTGGAATCATATTCATCTCCAAAGGCCACCTCCAGTTCAATCTTACCGACTGGGTAAGCCGACTTACCAGGCACCACACCATGAAAAACAGTGTTAGACGTCTTCAAATTCTTATCAGTCAACCCCATGCGTGGAAAGGTCTCATAATAGAGGATATTGATGCTGCTACCTCCGTCCATGAGTACCTTAGTGAATTTATATCCACCAACCTAAGGCGCTACCACCAGGGCTAACTGACCCGGATTATCAACCCGTGGAGGGTGATCTTCCCTGCTCCATACAATGGGCTGCTCTGACCATCTCAGGTAGCGAGGAACTGCCGGCTCAACAGAGTTCACAACCCTTTTATGAACTTTCTGGTCATGTTTGCACAAGCTGGTGGTGAACACATGATATTGCCCACTATTCAGTTGCTTCGGGTGGCTTTGATAACCCGACTGCTGCTGTTGTTGTCCTCCTTGACCAGACTGCTGTTGATTATAACCGCCCTGATTTCCCTGAAAGCCGGAACTTGAACCGTCGCCCGGGCCATGAAAGCCACCGGCACCTGAACCGCCTCCCGACCCATGATTGCCATCAAACGTGTTGGAATTCTTGAAAGCCTTCATGATTGCGCAGTCTTTCCACAAGTGGGTGGCGGGTCGTTCCCGGGTGTTGTGTCTCGGGCAGGGCTCATTGAGTAGCTGCTCAAGAGATGGGCCTGACCCTCCAGATCGAGGGGACGGTTTTCCCTTACGTCTCTGATTGTTACCCTGCGCGTTGGCATTGGCCACGAATTCCGGGTTACCCTCCGCCTTACGCTTATTGCCTCCTTGATTCGCCGGGTTATGCTGCCGACCCTTTCCATTGTCGTTCTTCTTTCCCTTCCCTGTATTTTGCTCATCAGACGCGGAATCCTTGATACTATCAGAGTCGGCATATTTGACTAAAGCTGCCATCAGCGTACCCATATCATTGCAATCATGCTTAAGGCGCCCCAGTTTCTACCTTAGCGGCTCAAAGCGGCAATTCTTTTCCAACATGAGGACTGCAGAGCCGGCATCCATCTTATAAGAATAATGTATTATCTCCTTGACCTGGCGCACCCAATGAGTTGTGGATTCACCCTCCTCCTGCTTACAATTTGTCAAGTCCACAATCGACATAGATTTCTTGCAAGTATCTTTGAAGTTCTGGATGAATCGGGCCTTTAGCTCTACCCATGAACTAATGGAATTGGGTGGCAAACCCTTTAACCAAGACCAGGCCGTTCCATCCAACATCATGGTGAAGTACTTAGCCATTGCTGCGTCACTGACCTCCAACGGCTCCATGGCCATCTCATAACTCTCAATCCATGCTCCGGGCTGTAAGTCGGCTGTGTAATTTGGCACCTTTCGAGGTCCTTTGAAGTCTTTGGGCAGACATACGTTACGCAGAGCCGGCACCAAACAAGGAACACCGCCGGTTCTAGTAGCTACTCCCGCCTCAACGGAAGTCGTCGGGTACTCTGGGAAATCCTAATGAGCCGTCTGTTGAGCCGCCCGCTGAGCCGCCCGCTCGTCCTCCTGACATACCTGGTCTTGTACCGGGTTATAGCCACCGTGCTGGTTACGGCGCTGGGCGTTGCTGGACAAGGCTTCTGACTCCATGTGCCTGCTGTAACTCGGACTCTGGTTTTGACGAGACGGTGCTAACCAAGGCGGAGGAGTCGAATGAATCCTGTCCCGACTATAGGAATAAGTCTCTTGCTGAGCCAGAGCCGTTTGGACGAGTTCTCTGATCCTCCGGGTCTCCACCTCCGTCGGATCATCACCGTCCATTGGGAGAGCCGCCAAACGTGTCGATGCTACGATTAAGTTCTCCATGGGATTGGGAAAGTGACCCGGTGGTATTGGTACATAGAGGGGCGGGGCCATACTCCAATGAGGGGGTGCCATCTCCCGAGGCTGAGCCGGTCTTACCGCTCTGGCTGTCATGAACTGATTCACCTCCGGCGGGTTACTTGGGCCGGCTCCGGGTGTAGCGAAGAGGTTTCGTGGATCGTAGACCAGAGGCAAACGAGATTGAGTTTTCTGGTGTCTCCTCCTCATCACCTCGTTAGACGCGTTCAAGCTCATCGTAAGCTGGAAAGCCTCTGACTGGAGCTGTTGCGCCCGTGTCTCCAAAGCCGCCCGTTCAGTGGCCAATCTGGTGTCCTCAGCCGCTAAGGCTTCCTTGCCCGAGCTATCTCCTCACGCACCTGTGCCACCTCCGCGCTATGCTCATCTTGATTCGTAGGGATGACTGTAGCGGTTAACAGGGTCGTCAGTTTATCCATGAGATCCATTAGCACCTGAGACGGTGGGCGCACAGGCCCTCCTGCCCCAGACGCTCCTGACCTGGACGTTATCGCCGATGCGGCTGTAGAGTTTTGGCCGGGTTGAGTCCCAGCCATGAAGACTCCTACCCAGCTTGGCGGCTCATAGGGGTCCGGAATACTGGAGCCATCGGAACATCCCCCAAGCATGCTATCTTGCACCTGATATAGTGAATCTGTTGAACTAGCGGACAATCACCGTTAGAAAGAACGGCCGTCTCACCCCATCTTCAGATCCTTTAGAAAGTTCCTCTCCGTGGATGCAGCCCACGAAGGCACGCTTCATGACGGGTTGAACCCGGGCGGGTCTCGCACGCTGAGCCGTCTCGATGAGGTCGGTGCCGTTGTCCGTCTCAGGGCCCGGCTCACCAATCCGGCCGATGAAGACGTGGATTCCGCCGAAGGGGACCCGGTACCTGTACTCAACTGAGCCGGCGTCGGGGCCCCAGCCTTCGTCATCGATGTAGCTCTTGCCGCGACGACTCTTGGTCATCCGGCCAACTGCGTATCCCTTGAGCCCTTCGAAGCTGCCCTTCAAGAACTCAAATCCACCGTGCGCTGGCCCCACGGTGGGCGCCAACTGTCGTGGAATTGTCACGGCAGACGTCCTCTTGCAAGGACTTAGTCGTGGAGCCATCACAACTAGGAAGGTTAAAGGGGTTAATCGGGACAAAGGACGCGAGAGAGTTATACTAGTTCAGCCCCTTATGGTGAAGGAAGGCCTACGTCTAGTTGGGTTGGTATTGATGAGGTTTCGATGACCAGGGAGCGAGATACGCTATGCCTGGTTCTCGATTAGTTGTTCTCTTCCCCTAAGCCGCCGGCGGTTCGTCCCCTTATATACACGGGTCGACATCCTGCGGCCTACTGAGTCCCGGCCATCTCATAGAAAGTGTCCGGCTCGGTGACTAGTTATTTCTACCTTATGTTACAAGTCATGCCATCATGGCGGTTTACCACTTGGGCCTTAAGCCGCCTGCGGGCCTTTAGACCCTTTATGAACCGCCATCTTCATGCTTGGTCTTGAGTTTCTTTCTGATGAGTCTTCTTTGCGTAACCCGGCCCCTCCTGGGCAGCTTACACAAATAGTTATATCCCCAACAATAACTATTTGGTTCATTTATTGTTTATGACAATTATGCCGACCAACGTGACATAGATTTTATTTATCTAGGAGGTATGTGAACCGTAAATTCCAACTGACCCTATTGTCGAGAGGTTAAATTTAGTTGAAGAAGAAAACAATTACACGAAGGAAAAAATTGAGGAGGAGAAGATGATATTGTAGTTGCATGTTGCGGATGTCGTCGATGATCACAAGATCAAGATGGACGCAATGCGTTTGAAGATTAGAAAGATTAGAAAATATGCCATTCATACCAAGGCTTGGTATCATTATGCTGTTGGATCAATTGTTACCTTGGTTGCGATTATGATCGCATTTGTTGTTGCATTGAAATGTTTTAGATAGTTTCAATGTATGGTTTAATTAGATGCTCTGCAGAGCTATATGTTGTTCCATGAGAACTATGTATGTACTTTGGTTTTAATGTGATGATGAACTTCTATTAATTTGGTCACTTATCTATCCATGATGTTCTGTAATGGTTTTTGACACACTTAATTATATATATGCATGCAGATGAACCGACAATGGATGTATGGTAACAGACACACCTCCGAGCACGTTAAGGTTGTGCATAATTTTCTCGAAGTGGCTAAGGCAAACAAGCAGAATGGTTTTATGTGTTGTCCATGCCCTATATGTGGGAATATGAAGTCTTACTCTGACCGAAAAATCCTTCACACCCACCTATTTTATAAGGGTTTCATGCCACACTACAATGTTTGGACCAGGCACGGAGAAATAGGGGTTATGATGGAAGACAGCAAAGAAGAAGAGGACGATGACAACTATGTGCCCCCGGAATGCGGTAATGCTGCAACAGGGGAAGCTGCTGAAGATCAAGAGGAACCAGACGATACTGTGCTCGATGATGATCTCCGCCGGGTCATTGTTGATGCAAGGAGACAGTGTGAAAGTCAAAAGGAGAAGCTGAAGTTTGATCACATGTTAGAGGATTACAAAAAAGGGTTGTACCCCAATTGTGAATATGGAAACACAAAGCTTGGTACCGTACTGGAATTGTTGCAGTGGAAGGCAGAGAATGTTGTGCCTGACAAAGGATTTGAGAAGATACTGGAAATATTGAAGAAGAAGCTTCCAAAGGATAACGAATTGCCCGACAGTACGTACGCAGCAAACAAGGTCGTGTGCCCTCTAGGATTGGAGGTGCAAAAGATACATGCATGCCCTAATGACTGCGTCCTCTACCGCGGTGCGTACGAGGATTTGAACGCATGCCCGGTATGCAGTGCATTGCGGTATAAGATCAAATGAGATGACCCTGGTGATGTTGACGGCGAGCCCCCCAGGAAGAGGGTTCCTGCCAAGGTGATGTGGTATGCTCCTATAATACCATGGTTGAAACGTCTGTTCAGAAACGGAGAGCATGCCAAGTTGATGCGATGGCACAGAGAGGACCGTAAGAAAGACGGGAAGTTGAGAGCACCTGCTGACAGGTCGCAGTGTAGAAAAATCGAGATAAAGTACGGGGCTGAGTTTGTAGGTGACCCAAGGAATGTATGGTTTGGTTTAAGCGCGGATGGCATTAATCCTTTCGGGGAGCAGAGCAGCAATCACAACACCTGGCCTGTGACTTTATGTATGTATAACCTTCCTCCTTGGATGTGCATGAAGCGGAAGTTCATTATGATGCTAGTTCTCATCCAAGGCCCTAAGCAACCCGACAACGACATTGATGTGTACCTAAGGCCATTAGTTGAAGAACTTTTACACCTGTGGGATGAAAACGGTGTACATGTGTAGGATGAGCACAAATAGGAGGAATTTAACCTGCATGCGTTGCTGTTTGTAACCATCAATGATTGGCCTGCTCTCAGTAACCTTTCAGGACAGACAAACAAGGGATACCACGCATGCATGCACTATTTAGCTGACACTGAAAGTATATACCTAGACAAATGCAGGAAGAATGTGTACCTGGGGCATCGTCGATTTCTTCCGACCAACCATCAATGTTCAGAGGAAGGCAAGCATTTCAAAGGCGAGGCAGATCACCGGAAGAAGCCCCCCATGCGTACTGGTGATCACGTACTTGCTATGGTCAATGATTTACACGTAATCTTTGGAAAGGTCCCGGCGGACTATTTATTCCGAATGACACTAAGGGACACGCACCCATGTGGAAGAATAAATCTATATTTTGGGACCTACCATACTCGAAAGACCTAGAGGTCCGCTCTTCAATCGACGTGATGCACGTGACAAAGAACCTTTGCGTGAACCAGCTAGGCTTCTTGGGCGTGTACGGGAAGACAAAAGATACACCGGAGGCACATGAGGACCTACAACATTTGCACGAAAATGATGGCATACCTCCAAAGCAGTATGAAGGTCCTGCCAGCTCCGCTCTTACCAAAGAAGAGAAGGAAATATTCTTTGCATGCCTGCTCAATATGAAGGTTCCGTTTGGCTTCTTGTCAAATATAAAGGGAATAATAAATATGCCAGAGAAAAAGTTCCAGAACCTAAAGTCTCATGACTGCCACGTGATTATGACGCGACTGCTTCCGGTTGCATTGAGGGGGCTTCTACTGGAAAACGTCCGATTAGCCATTGTGAAGCTATGTGCATTCCTCAATGCAATCTCTCAGAAGGTGATCGATCCAGAAATCATACCAAGGCTAAGGAGTGATGTGGCGCAATGTCTTTTCAGTTTCGAGCTGGTGTTCCCACCATCCTTCTTCAATATCATGACACACGTCCTAGTTCATCTAGTCGACGAGATTATCATTCTGGGCCCCGTATTTCTACACAATATGTTCCCCTTTGAGAGGTTCATGGGAGTCCTAAAGAAATATGTTCGTAACTGTGCTAGGCCAAAAGGAAGCATCTCCATGGGCCATCAAACAGAGGATGTCATTGGGTTTTGTGTTGACTTAATTCCCGGCCTTAAGAAGATTGGTCTCCCTATATCGCGATATGAGGGGAGACTGACTGGAAAAGGCACGCTTGGAGGGGACTCAATAATATGCAGGGACAGGCATTCTTGGTCTCAAGCACACTACACAGTTCTAATGAACTCTACCTTGGTGAAACCCGTATGTCGATGAACACAAGAAAAGTCTGCGCTCCAAACACCCGGAGCAGTGTGACGACTGGATTACATGTGAACACATCAGGACTTTCGGCAGTTGGTAGGAAACACGTCTCAGAGGTGACAACACTATTTGTGAAAGGATACATATTATGGTTACATAGTGGACATATGGGAACTTGACTACGGACATGATTTTAAGGTCCCTTTGTTTAAGTGCAAATGGGTCAATCTGTCAGGAGGCGGGGTACAGGTAGACCCACAGTACGGAATGACAACAGTGGATCTGAACAATCTTGGGTACACAGATGAACCGTTCATCCTAGCCAATGATGTTGCGCAGGTTTTCTATCTGAAGGACATGTCTACCAAACCGAGAAAAAGAAAAGATAAGGAAGCGAACACATCATACGATGAGCCAAAGCACCACATAGTTCTTTCAGGAAAAAGAGACATCGTGGGAGTGGAGGGCAAGACAGATATGTCCGAAGATTATGAAAAGTTTCATGAAATTCCTCCCTTCAAAGTCAAGGCCGACCCAAGCACCCTGTTAAACGATGAAGATTATCCATGGTTACGACGCAATAAGCAAAGGACATAAGCAAATAAAAAGTGAAGACTTTCTCTCAACTTTTGAACACACAAGAAGTCTGGAGTTCAAATAAGTTCAAAAAAAATGAAATCCCTTTGTAACAGATGAGTTTTCATCCGAAACCCTGATACTTCAAAAGAGATTGTCCGTTTTGTACACGAAGTGCATCCAGTTTTTGTCGTAACCCTCTCAACTTTTTTGCACATGCTATCTGGGTGAGGGAGTCCTGGATTAGGGGGTGTTCGGATTGCCGGACTATACCTTCGGCCGGACTCCTAGACTATGAAGATACAAGATTGAGGACTTCGTCCTGTGTCCGGAAGGGACTTTCCTTGGTGCGGAAGGCAAGCTTGGCGAGACGAATAGGTAGATCTCCTACCATTGTAACCGACTCTGTGTAACCCTAGCCCTCTCCAGTGTCTATATAAACCGGAGGGTTTTAGTCCGTAGGACGAACAACAGAACAATCATACCATAGGCTAGCTTCGAGGGTTTAGCCTCCTTGATCTCATGGTAGATCTACTCTTGTACTACCCATATCATCAATATTAATCAAGCTGGAGTAGGGTTTTACCTCCATCAAGAGGGCCCGAACCTGGGTAAAAACATCGTGTCCCTTGTCTCCTGTTACCATCCGCCTAGACGCACAGTTCGGGACCCCCTACCCGAGATCCGCCGGTTTCGACACCGACATTGGTGCTTTCGTTGAGAGTTCCTCTGTGACGTCGCCATCAGGAAGGATGCCTCCTCCCGTCTTTAAAGACGGCACCGTCGCTAAGGGAGCTTTGGCTGTCGGCCAAACTCTCAGGCTAGGTGGTTTTCTTATGACCGCCTGTTCGGCTGTTGCGCCGACGAAGACCTCTCAGGTCATGAAAAGCAATCTTCATGTCAGCTTGGAGCTTGCCGAGCAGTTAGATCCAATGGAGCTCTCTTCCATAAATGAGCTCTTGGATCGCATCGCCTCCCTGGGAGTCGCTATGGATTACGACCAGATCATGCCTAAACCTGATCTGAGAGAGATCAACTCTCCCCAGGTCACCCATCATGTTGCCGTGGTAGAGGGACAGTGCGGTGACCCTTCATCTATCTTAAGGACTAGCTATGTACGGATTCCCGATCCCTCCAAGCCGGATACCCGCGGAGGGGAGGACATCACTCAAGACCTGAACTTAGAGTCGGGCAACGGGCTAGATTCATTAGACAACATCCAAGAATCCAAACTTTCGAGTTCAGAAACTCCTTGGCCTCCGAGTCTCGGATTGGGTGAGTCTCAGATTGGGTGAGGTTTCAGATTTAATTCCACCCACCCACCCGAACATATGCGATCTATCCCAAATTAGGCAAAAGCCAGAAGAAACAATACATCATTACTGGGCCAGATTCCTCCTGGTTATGAACAGGATCAAGGACTGCCGCGAGGAAGACGCAATCTCACTCTTCTACAATAATTGCACGGACAAGGGAATCCTCAACGCCATAAGTCGCCGTGATATTCATGGCACCCCGGAAGCTGCGACACTACTTTCAAGAGTGTTCAATAACAGTAGCCTCAGAAGTACCACTTAACGATATTATAAACAACTGTGACGCGACGGGCCCGATTGCAAAATGGGCCATTGAGCTCCTCCCGTTCGACATAACTTATAAGCCACGGAGAGCTATCAAGTCGCAGGTTTTGGCCGACTTCGTCGCAGAATGGACGGAGGCCGAACTCCCTAAAGAGTACGGCACATATTCAAACTGGATCATGCATTTCGACAGCTCCAAAATGATGGCCGGTCTAGTGGCTGGCATCGTTTTGACGTCCCCCACAGGAGACACAGTTCAATACGTACTCTAGATTATGTACACACACTCCAACAATGCAGCCGAATATGAGGCCCTTTTACATGGTCTCTGGATGGCAGTATCCATGGGCATTCAACGCCTAGAGGTGCGCGGGGATTCGAATCTCGCGATATTCCCAAATAAATGGAGACTTTGATGCCAAGGATCCAAAAATGGCAACTTACCGCAACGCCGTCTTAAAAATGTCAGCTTGGTTCGAAGGGCCCGAATTTCACCATATAGCCCGGGAAAATAATGAGGCGGCAGATGTCTTGGCACGCATCGGCGGAAAACGCGATGTAGTCCCCCCCCCCCAACATCTTCTTGGAAAGGCTGTTCAAGCCATCCGTAGCATGGGAAGGGGAACCCGGCAATAACAGCCCGGACCCAACCGCACTGCCCGATACCAAACAATCTGACATAATTGGAGGCTCTGCCAATGAAATCACACCTTCAGCCCACGTAATAATGGCCGTCATCGCCCCATGGACAGAACCTTTCCTAGCCTACCTTACTAGGCAGGAACTCCCCGAGGACCAAAACGAGGCACGCTGCATAGTGCAGCGATCTAAAGCCTACAAAGTCCATGAGGGAGAGCTTTATAAGAAAAGCACTACGGAGTCCTTCAAAGGTGCATCTCCGAAGAGGAAGGGTGGAACCTTCCGGCTAAAATTCATGCTGGACTCGGTGGTCATCATGCCGCAGCCCGGTCCCTTGTAAGCAAGGCCTTCCGTACAGGCTTTTATTGGCCGACGGCCCGGGCAGACGCCCAGGACTTAGTCCAACGATGCGTCGGTTGCCAGCTTTTTGCAAACCAAAGCCATATGCCACCCACCGCCCTCCAAACTATCCCCATCACTTGGCCCTTCGTGGTCTGGGGGCTTGACATGGTTGGACCCCTTAAAGGAAAAACCATCAAGAAAAAATACTTACTGGTCATGGTGGATAAGTTCACCAAATGGATAGAAGCCAAGCCTGTTAAGACGGCCGAATCCGGACCGGTGATAGACTTTATATCTGGGGTTGTACACCGTTATGGCAATCCCCACAGCATCATCACTGATAATGGCATGAACTTTACGGCCGACGAGGTAAAACTCTGGCGCAAAGACATGGGCATCAAGCTCGATTATGCTTCCGTCTATCACCCACAAACTAACGGCCAGGTCGAACGTGCAAATGGTCTTATCATGAGCGGCATCAAACCCAGGTTAGTGCGGTCCATCAAGGAATTTAACACGCACTGGGTAGAGGAGCTCGACTCCGTACTCTGGGGGCTGCGAACCACGCCGAATCGCACCACCGGATACACACCATTCTTCATGGTGTACGGCGCAGAGGCAGTTTTGCCTTGTGACATAATTCATGACTCACCTCGAGTACGCATGTATGAAGAAAGAGAAGCCGAGCTCGATCGGCAGGACAGTTTGGACGCCTTGGAGGAGGAGCATGACGTGGCAAAAGCCCATTCCTCATTCTATCAACAGCAGGTTCAAAGATACCAAAGCAGAGAAGTATGGGACAAAAATTACAACGTTGGCGAATTAGTTCTACGCCTGCCGGACAAGAAAAAGGACAAACTCAAGCCCAAGTGGGAAGGTCCCTTCATAATTGACCAAGTCCTGACTGCTGGAGCGTACCGCCTGCGAGATGCATCGGATAACCGACTCGAGCCGAACCCATGGAACGCAGCCCGTCTCCGAAGATTCTATGCCTAGCGCCGGACTCTGTGTTCGTCTCCTTCCTCTGTCCATTTTTTATATACTGTCTGTCTTACATTTCTCTCCTTCTCCCCTCCCTTTCTTTTATAGCCTTTAAAGGCTCATCAAATGACGTGCTATCCGCACTCATTAAACCTAGCGGCTTCTTTTAACAGAAGCTTATTTATACGGGCTTTATGCCCAACACATGTGTCACACTTCCGCATGTACCTTTTATTTCACCATTATATGCATCGATATGACTTAAGTTTTGGCCAAACTGGGTTGCCTGGCTCCTATGCTTACCCCTACGTTCCCGATTGTTCTGCTAGGTGGTAAAGGGAGCACCTCTGCGATTGTTACTGCCAGGTCAGCCGGATATGTACCTCAGACTGGGTGAAGCCGAAAGCTAGCGTTCTTAAGGGAATATTTGGTTGGTGAACTAAAATATGATCTTTTCACTTATTTATTTATGCGCCCCCAGATGCTTTTTCCTGCATCTTTTTCGCAGAATGGACATGCACTTTAGGGCATGCCTCCCAGGGAAAGGAACCCTTAACGAAACTATTCTCCCTGGAAGATGTTTCTTACTAACCATGTAATATAACATAACTAGTTGGGCACTTGTCTGTTCAAGCACTAATGACCCCTACGCCTGGTCTCCATGCATACCCCGCTTATATAACCGCGAGGGTATTCGGACACACTCCGGACCGTCAGGTCCTGAGGTTGAAGCAAAAAGGTCGTCCATGACAAACGATCTACAATCCGGCTAGAAGGCATTACAAATGTCAATTAAAATTACATAGTCATTCTGACTGATTGTATTCCTCTTCAATACCATCTAACAGGCTATCTAGTTTATAGTCCTGCTGGGAATACTTTGCGGCCAATTCTACTTGGTCGTATACTAAGCTTACAGGGATCTCCTTCCCATCGGGCCCCACAGGTCCGACCTCGGCCATGTGGTTGGGGTCAGCCTTCGTGTACCGCGTCTTCATCATGGCCCAGGCCTCCCTAGCTCCTTGACGGCAGGCCGATATCTTCCACAATCAGAAGCGCCGCGCCGCGCTCCCTTCAGCTTCTCTGCAAGGTCTCCAAGGCCTTCGGGCATGGAGATGGATGGCCACAAGGCCTGGGCGACACCTTGCATCACCTGCCGAACTCGCTCGTACAGTTGCGACAGCTCGGGAAGAAGGTCACCCGTAGAACCAGGCATCTCCTCTGTAGGACGACCTGTTAGCACACCTACAGACATTACTCTGTTAGTCGACTTCCTTTCCTCGCCGAACTCTTTTTTTTCAAAGGTTCGTTTGAGCACTTACTAAATATGTCGCGCCGAAGCCGTTGATTCTCCTTAACGGAGTCCGACAGCTGGGCATGAACATCTTTCAGTTCAACGCCCAGCTTGGTGTTGGCATCTTGGAGATCATTCTTCTCCCGACTCACCTTTGTCAGCACGCTCTCACCAGCCTTTAACTGGCGTAGGAGTTGTTGCTTTTCCGGATCTAATCCGGCGCCATCTGCAATTTCATTTGTCAGATTTGCACACACGCTGCACTTCACAAAATACTTATCTTTTTGAAGTATATATTACCAACGGGGGTCTCCTTGGGCTCCCCTATCGCGGCTAGTGCGGCCTCAACTTTGGCTTTGCACTTTTCTAGCTCCTGGGACAGTTGGATATTCTTTTCCGCAAGACCCTGCATTATTAAATGATCCTTAAAACAGTTCTCCTAACTATTTCAAGTCTCGGGGGTTACTGATATATATAACCATTAAAATTTCTCACCCGTATGTCTTTTACATATTGCTCCGTGGCTCTGGCTAGACCATTTTGAGCGGCATGGAGGTACACATCTCCCTAATTGAAGGCATCCAACGCCTCTTGGGAGAAACAAGCGTCGCGAAGAACTGTCCGGCGACGCTTGTGGTTGATGGCACTCTCCACCTTGGAATTGGTGGCAGACAGCTTGTCCGCATCCTCTGTTGGAAGAGCGTCCGGTGCGCGCCTCGTGTTCGCCTCCGCCTCCGGACCAGGCTTTGGAGCCTCGCTGGTGGAGGCGCGATTGGCAACCTCTCCGGATATAGTCCGGCGAGGTCTCTTTGTTCTGAAGAGAGCACGAGTGTTAATATGCCTTGAAGGAATAACACCTGGGAATAAGAGGGCGCACTATACCTTTGCGCCGGCGCCTCGGTCCGAACTGCACTTCTTTTTTGCCCGCGGGGCCCTGCAGCCCCTCGTTGGCTTGTCGCCGCCGGCTCGACTCCCGTCTCAAAAACCTCCCCTGCAAAACACGGTTGTAATCAGGAAACTGAAAACACGAGAGGGTGGATCCCTTTTAGAGGTGGTGGGACTTCGGTCTCAGTTACCTGGGAGGCTGGGATTAGCCCTGGGTAATCGGTCGTAATGGCCACCAAGGCATTGTCCTTGCTCAATTGATGGAACACTCCATCAATCAGCTCCACAGATAAGTCTGGATCCTCTTGGGAGGCCGGGTTGAGGGACCGTCCCGGATCCTCGGGTTGTGGAGGGGGCTGTTTATTTCTTCAACAGCCTGGCGCAGTTCCTGCGTTGAAGTCGTTAGACTATATACTTAAACGACGGGAATACAAAACAAATGGGCAAGTGAAAGTATCCACTTACCCAACTCGGAGGATTGTACATAGTAAATCCACCCTGTGGGTTGACGCGGAGAAATTCCTCCTCTTCTCCCTTGTACAAAGCGGACAAGATCATTATTAGAGCAGCAGCCGAGTCCGGCCCCTTACGGCCATGACGGGTGGCACCATCCTCCCCATTGAAATCCCACATGGGGTGGCCTCTATATTGAAGCAGCTGCACCCCCCGCATGATGCATGCGGCCATGACTCCGATCATGGTTAGTCTGGAATGAGCTAATAGTCTTATCCGGCCCATCAGGTAAAGGACGTCCTTGTCACTTTCCCTCTGAGGGCTTCGTGGACGCCAGCTTAGGCGCTTCTTCAAGGGAGCAGTTTCGAACTCAGGGAGCCCGATCCGAACAAGATCCGGCAATGGGACGTCCTCTATATAAAACCATTCCGAAGGCCAATTCTCGGATGCCTTCTTTGGGGTTCCGGATAGATATCCGGTCCCGGCGATGCGCCACACTTCGGCTCCGCCCACTTGATATATTGACCCCTCCTGAGAACGGGGCACCAGGCAGAATAGCCTCTTCCACAGCGCGAAATGAGCCTCAACACCCAAAAACAGCTCGCAGGCATGAAGTTGTGCAGCTGGAGGCCATAGAACTCCAGGAGCCCTCGGAGAAATGGATGAATTGGAAATCCGAGCCCTCTTATTAAATAAGGGACAAGGCATACCCGCTCTCCTTTGGAGGGATTGGGGGCACTCTCCGCTTGCTCTCTGCCATTATAGGTGGCAAGTCCAGCTCGAACCGGGACCATATAGGCCAGGGGGAGAAATCCCTTGGTCTGGAGCGTCACTAGCTCGGTGTGCGGGATGGAGCATCTCTCCCAATCTCCAGGCTGAGGGCTGGAAGGGCGAGAGGAGGAGTTGCGGCGGCTGGCCATGGTGGGATGGACCTTTGTCGGATGCGCTCTGATGAATACTCGCAGAGAGGAGAAGGTGTGGTTTGGATCTAAATCCTCGTCCCTTTAAATAGGTGGCTCATTTACGCGGCTAGGGGTGTGAATGTAAAAACACCCAGACTTTTCGTATTCATTTGACACGTGGAAGACGTCCATTATTGGGCGTAGAAGCCAAGGAGCGCTACATTTACAAGAAACCGGACATTATTCAACAGGTACACGGAAATTGGAGGAGAACCCGCCTTGCAATGACGAAGACAATTTGCGCGCCGGACTCGTCGTCATTGAAGCCTTGTTCGGGGGCTACTGAGGAAGTCCTGGATTAGGGGGTGTTCGGATTGCCGGACTATACCTTCGGCCGGACTCCTAGACTATGAAGATACAAGATTGAAGACTTCGTCCCGTGTCCGGAAGGGACTTTCCTTGGCGTGGAAGGCAAGATTGGCTATACGAGTATGTAGATATCCTACCATTATAACCGACTCTGTGTAACCCTAGCCCTCCGTGTCTATATAAACCGGAGGGTTTCAGTCCGTAGGACAAACAACAGAACAATCATACCATAGGCTAGCTTCTAGGGTTTAGCCTCCTTGATCTCGTGGTAGATCTACTCTTGTACTACCCATATCATCAATATTAATCAAGCAGGAGTAGGGTTTTACCTCCATCGAGAGGGCCCGAACCTGGGTAAAAACATCGTGTCCCTTGTCTCCTGTTACCATCCGCCTAGACGCACAGTTCGGGACCCCCTACCCGAGATCCGCCAGTTTTGACACCAACAGTGGGTGAAATGATGATTATTTGAAATACTTTTCAATTTCAGGGTCTTATAGCTAAAAAATAGTAAATGCATGAAAAATAACAAATGAAGTCAGAAAGGGTTGAAAATTGATGATGTGGCTTTTAATGGTGCATTTTGAACACACAAGAAGTCTAGAGTTCAAATAAGTTAAAAAAATGAAATCCCTTTGTAACAGATGATTTTTCGTCCGAAACCCTGAGACTTCGAAAGAGATTGTCCGTTTTGTACACAAAGTGCATCCAGTCTTTGTCGTAACCCTCTCAACTTTTTTGCACATGCTATGTGGGTGAAATGATGATACCATGCCAACTTTCAACCTTTTCAGAGTTCATTTGAAATGCTTTTCAATTTCAGGGTCTTATAGCTCAAAAAATATCACTAAATGCATGAAAAATAACAAATGAAGTCAGAAAGGGTTGAAAATTGATGATGTGGCTTTGAATGGTGCATTTTGAACACACAAGAAGTCCGGAGTTGTAACAAGTTATTAAAAATAAAAGAGAGGCGGAATGCTCACCTGCACGTTGCTTACCTTCATGCCTTGAGGAAATAGTGTAGACTGCACGGAGCTATGTGTAGTTTTCATCCGAAACCCTGATAGCTCCATGCAGTCTACACCACTTCCTCAAGGCCTGAAGCTAAGCAACGTGCAGGTGAGCATTGCGCCTCTCCTTCATCGTCTCTGCACTCAGGGCTTATAAACCGCTGCGAGTGCCTCTCACTTGGCGAGGTGAGACTAAAAAACAGCTGCGGAAAGAATCAATTAAAAAACTCTATTACCGGTTCATGCCACGAACCGGTACTAAAGGTGCTCGTGGGGAGCCTTAGAACCGGTACTAAATGAAATGCCTTTGTAACAGTCTTAGAACCGGTACTAAAGGAATCAACTAAAAAGCTTTTATAAACCTCTAGTATTATTGAATCTAAAATTATATAAAATTTATGCAACTAAAATTATCAAAGTATTTTCTATTAAAAACATTAAAAGAAAAAAGAATTTCCATAAAATAAATAAAAAAGAAAAAATAAGTAGAAACAAAATAAACTTTAATAAATATGTAGAAACAAAATAAAATAAACTAAAATTTAATAAAATAAATAAGTAGAAACAAAATAAATAAGTAGAAACAAAATAAACTTTAATAAAGTAAAATAAATAAAAATAGCAACAGTAAGTATTTGTTTTAAGTAGAAACAAAAGAAAATTAATAAAGCAACAAAGAAAACAAAAAATAAATAAATAAGTGCCACCTACTGGGCCACCATGGCCTGAATACAACTAGAAACCCAACCATGGGTCATGATTCAGCCCCGCAGTAGGCCCAGTAGGCCCACAGGCACATAGTGACAGATTAGGCCCGAAAGCCTGTAGTTGAGAGGAGATCGAGAGGGTGGGCGCGACGCCCTCGAGCTCTCTCAACTAGGGAGGTGGGACTAAACTTTTGGTCGCGATGCGGGCAGCAAAAGGCCTTTTATCCCGGTTGGTGGCACCCACCAGGACTAAAGGGGTGCATTGGGGTTTAGGGTTTAGGGTTTAGGGTTTAGGGTTTAGGGTTTAGGGTTTAGGGTTTAGGGTTTAGGGTTTAGGGTTCTGCTTCCCGCCCTTTGGGCTGCTGAAAATAGACCTTTGGTCCCGGTTGGTGGCACCAACCGGGACTAAAGGGTGGCTTTGGTCCTGGTCGGTGCCACAAAACGGGACTAAAGCCTTTTCTATATAAGCCATCACTTAGCATTTTTTCAGATTTCATCGCCAGTTGCCGCACGACGACGCCGAGGTCATCGACGCCGCCAGGCTGCCCTGCCACCATGCGCCGTCTCCGTCGTCGCTGTCGCCCCTGCCCCGGCCTTGACGCACCCTGCGCCGACCTCGCCGTCGCCGAGCCCTGCCTCGACCTCGCCGCTCCCTACCCCGACCTCGCCGGCGCGCACGCTGAGCCCTGCCCCGACCTTGCCGCCGCTTCCCTGCACTATGAGCCTCACCGCGCCGTTCCCCCTCCTCCCCCCCCCCCCCCCGCGCCCCAACGCCGCCGCGCGCCCGCCCCAACGCCGCGCACCCGCCCCGACGCCGACGCCGGCCCTGTTCATGGATTTCTTTTTTCTGTTCATATTGTAGTAGTAGATGATGATGATGATGATGATGTATGTATTGTAGTAGTAGATGATGATGATGATGTATGTATGTATTGTAGTAGTAGATTTTCTTCTGTCCATAGATTTTTTTCGTGACATTATTGTAGAATATGCAAATGTTTGTATGTTCATATGCAAAGAATATGTCATTTTTTCATAGAATTTTTATGATTTTTTTCTGTTGTAATTTTGTACATATAATTTTTATGGTTTTTTTTTTGTAATTTTGTTCACAAAGTTTTAGGATGAAAAAAAAGAAGAAGAAGAAAAAAAGGGAGGAGGAGAAGTTTTGTTTAGTTTTAGGACTATTTTAGTTTATGTTTAGCTTAGGAAGAAGGAAAAGAAAAAGGAGAAGAAGAGGAGAAATAAATAAGAAGAGGAAAAAAGAAAAAAAAAGGAGAAGAAGCAGAAAAAATAGAAGAAGAAGAAAGGAATAGACGAGAAGATGAAAAAAAATTCTATTTTTTCTTCTTCTCCTCTTTTTTCTTCTTCTTTTTTTCTTCTTTTTTTCTTCTTCTTCCTTTTCTTATTTTTTATCGGGTATGTCGCTATTGATATACCCCCTCCCCGATAACTTCGAAATGAGGGGTCGACATGAGGGGGGAAGGGGTCGCCGAGGGTTCAAGGGGCGAGGGTCGGGAACTAGCTAGGGTAGAGGGTCGAGGGTCACCGAGGGGTCGAGGGTCGCCGAGGATTCGAGGGTCGGGGGTCACCGAGGGGTCGAGGGTCACCGAGGATTCGAGGGTCGAGGGGTCGAGGGTTCGAGGGTCGTCGAGAGGCCGAGGGTTCGAGGGTCGACGGTCGTTGAGGGGTCAAGGGTCGAGGATCGCCAAGGGGTCGAGAGGTTTCCTAGTGTCAAAGTATTGAAGAAATCCATGCCTTCATCATTTGCCGGAAGTAACCGGGGCATGTTGGTACGAAGTTCTGCAAAGTTGTTCTGGAACGGAGTCCCGGATAGGATAATCCGCCTTTTGGTACAAATTTCAGCATAGGCCTTCCAAATAGCGATATTCGGAAGGCTCTTGCTGAACTTTGTACCAAAAAGCGAATTATCATATCTGGGACTCTGTTCCAGAACAACTTTGAAGAGCTTCGTACCATCATGCGCCTGTTACTTTCGCCTAATGATGAAGACATGGTTTTGTTGAATCCTTTGACACTAGACAAATGTGACATGAGGGGGTTGAGGGTCGGGAACTAGGGTGGAGGGTCGTGGATCACCGAGCGGTCGAGGGTCGTGGGTCGAGGATCACCGAGGGGTCGAGAGGTTGCCTAGTGTCAAAGTATTGAAGAAATCCATGGCTTCATCATTAGCCGGAAGTAACCGGGGCATGATGGTACGAAGTTGTCCAAAGTTATTTTGGAAGGGAGTCCCAGATAGGATAATTCGTCTTTTCGTACGAATTTCAGCAAAGGCCTTCCAAATAGCGATATTCAGAAGGCTCTTGCTGAACTTTGTACCAAAAAAGTGAATTATCCTATCTGGGACTCCGTTCCAAAATAACTTTAGAGAGCTTCGTACCATCATGCGCCTATTACTTTCGCATAATGATGAAGACATGGTTTTGTTGAATCCTTTGACGCTAGTCAAACTTGAGAGAGGCGGACCGGCCCAAACCCTAGAAGCGCTACCGAGGCCACCCAAATTTACAAAGTTAAAAGTGCGTTGTCGAGGCCACCCCGAACCCTTGAAGCGTTGCCGAGGCCACCCCAAACCCTAGAGAAGTGTCGAGGCCACTAATATGATTCCTTGTTGTGATTAGCTAGCTAGGTCTACGTTTTCCACTAATATATCCATCTGTCATGTTTGTATAATAATTGCCATGTTGCAATATTTGCAGAAACTATGGAGCACCGCCGAGACGAGGAAGCAGAACAGGTGTTGGGGGACATAATCGCAGCCGGAGCTGATGTCATGTCGTATCTCAACGACACCGATGGTCTAGAAGGACAGGGTGAAGAAGCAGGCTACGGTGATCGAACAATGGAGGAGGAAGGACATGATTATGATTGCTCCGGTGACCGAATGCCAGTGGAAGAAGGACACCATGATGACGGTCCCGGTGACCGAACGGAGTCCGGCTAGGTATATATTAATTAAGCCTGTGCTGACTATAGCTAATTGATGCATTAATTGTTTTGGTATGTATATTAACTCTCTTCTTTCTTCTTTTCTAGCCCTCCGGATGGAGCCAAACTTCGGTAACGAGATGAGACCCGAAGAAAAAGTTCACAATCACAGAAATCGCGCACGATGGCCAACCCATTGCACCCATCCGGACCAAGGAAGCATTTTCTGCTCAGTGCAGAATTCTTGTTAGGGACATGATCCCGATTAGCATCCACCAATGGTATAAGCCTAAGAAGGAAGACCCTGAGGTGTCTTATGTCAACGATAGGCAGAAAGATGATCTTTGGCCCGCGCTGAAGGCAAATTTCACCCTACCACCGGAGGAGGATCTCGAGAAGCCATTTAAAGAGCCATTGATCAAGGCTCATGCTCTTAAGAAGATGGCTGATCTATTCAGGAGGTGGAAGAATGAGCTGAAATCAACGTTTGTCGACAATGACAAGACTCCAGAATTCACTAGCTGATTTGAGAAGATCAGAGATCACTGGGACACATTTGTCGCCCACAAGACATCGGAGAAGAGTAAGAAGATGTCAGCGACAAACAAGAAAAATGCTGCAAAGAAGGAGCATCACCATCACACGGGGTCAGGTGGCTACCTCAGAGCCCAGTGCTACCTCTTGAGCACTGCGTTGGTTTTCCCTTGAAGAGGAAAGGGTGATGCAGCAAATTAGCGTAAGTATTTCCCTCAGTTTTTGAGAACCAAGGTGTCAATCCAGTAGGAGGCTACGCGCGAGTCCCTCGTACCTACACAAAACAAATAAATCCTTGCAACCAACGCGATAAGGGGTTGTCAATCCCTTCACGGTCACTTATGAGAGTGAGATCTGATAGATATGATAGGATAATATTTTTGGTATTTTTGTGATAAGGATGCAAAGTAAGATAAAAGCAAAGTAAAAAAGCAAAGGAAATAACTAAGTATTGGAAGATTAATATGATGAAGATAGACCCGGGGGCCATAGGTTTCACTAGTGGCTTCTCTCAAGAGCATAAGTGTTTTATGGTGGGTGAACGAATTACTGTTGAGCAATTGAAAGAATGAGCATAGTTATGATAATGTATAGGTATGATCATGTATATAGGCATCATGTCCGAGACAAGTAGGCCGACTCCTGCCTGCATCTACTACTATTACTCCACTCATCGACCGCTATCCAGCATGCATCTAGAGTATTAAGTTCATGAAAACAGAGTAACGCCTTAAGCAAGATGACATGATGTAGAGGGATAAATTCATGCAATATGATAAAAACCCCATCTTGTTATCCTCGATGGCAACAATACAATACATGCCTTGCTGCCCCTACAGTCACTGGGAAAGGACACCGCAAGATTGAACCCAAAGCTAAGCACTTCTCCCATTGCAAGAAAGATCAATCTAGTAGGCCAAACCAAACTGATAATTCGAAGAGACTTTCAAAGATAACCAATCATACATAAAAGAATTCATAAGATTCAAATACTGTTCATAGATAAACTTGATCATAAACCCACAATTCATCGGTCTCAACAAACACACCGCACAAAGAAGATTGCATCGGATAGATCTCCACGAGAGAGGGGGAGAACATTGTATTGAGATACAAAAAGAGAGAAGAAGCAATCTAGCCAAAAACTATGGACCCGAAGGTCTGAGGTAAACTACTCACACTTCATCGGAGAGGCTATGGTGTTGATGTAGAAGCGCTCCGTGATGGATGCCCCCTCCGGCGGAGCTCCGGAACAGGCCCCAAGATGGGATCTCGTGGGTATAGAAGGTTGCGGCGGTGGAATTAGGTTTTTGGCTCCTTATCTAATCGTTTGGGGGTACGTAGGTATATATAGGAGGAAGGGGTACGTCAGTGGAGCAATAGGGGGCCCACTAGGGTGGAGGGCGCACCTGGGGGGTGGGGGGTAGGCGCGCCCCCTACCTCGTGGATTCCTCCTTTTTTTCTTGGTGTAGGGTCCAAGTCCTCTGGATCATGTTCATTCCGAAAATCACGTTCCCGAATGTTTCAATCCGTTTGGACTCCGTTTGATATTCTTTTTCTGCGAAACTCTGAAATAGGCAAAAAAAACAACAATTCTGGGTTGGGCCTCCGGTTAATAGGTTAGTCCCAAAAGTAATATAAAAGTGGATAATAAAGCCCAATATTTTCCAAAACAGTAGATAATATAGCATGGAGCAATCAAAAATAATAGATACGTTGGAGACTTATCAAGCATCCCCAAGCTTAATTCCTGCCCGTCCTCGAGTAGGTAAATGACAAAAATAGAATTTTTGATGCGGAGTGCTACTTGGCATAATTTCAATGTAATTCTTCTTAATTGCGGTATGAATATTCAGATCCGAAATATTCAAGATAAAAGTTCATATTGACATAAAAATAATAATACTTCAAGCATACTAACTAAGCAATTATGTCCTCTCAAAATAACATGGCCAAAGAAAGTTCATCCATACAAAATCATATAGTTTAGTCATGCTCCATTTTCGTCACATAAGAATGATCTCATCATGCACAACCCCGATGACAAGCCAAGCAATTGTTTCATACTTTAGTAATCTCAAACCTATAAACTTTCACGCAATATATGAGCGCGAGCCATGGACATAGCACTATGGGTGGAATAGAATATGATGATGGGGGTTATGTGGAGAAGACAAAAAAGGAGAAGGTCTCACATCAACGAGGCTAATTAATGAGCTATGGAGATGCCCATCGATTGATGTTAATGCAAGGAGTAGGGATTGCCATGGAACGGATGCACTAGAGCTATAAATGTATGAAAGCTCAACAAAAGAAACTAAGTGGGTGTGCATCCAACTTGCTTGCTCACGAAGACCTAGGGCACTTGAGGAGGCCCATTGTTGGAATATACAAGCCAAGTTATATAATGAAAAAATCCCACTAGTATATGAAAGTGACAAAACAAGAGACTCTCTATCATGAAGATTATGGTGCTACTTTGAAGCACAAGTGTGGTAAAGGATAGTAGCATTGTCCCTTCTCTCTTTTTCTCTCTTTTTTTGGGCCTTCTCTTTTTTATGGCCTTTCTTTTTTTTATTCCTCACTTGGGACAATGCTCTAGAGAATGATGATCATCACACTTCCATTTATTTACAACTCATTGATTACAACTCGATACTAGAACAAAGTATGACTCTATATGAATGCCTCCGGCGGTGTACCGGGATATGCAATGAACCAAGAATAACATGTATGAAAGAATTATGAATGGTGTCTTTGCCACAAACACTATGTCAACTACATGATCATGCTAAGCAATATGACAATGATGAACGTGCCATAATAAACGGAATGGTGGGAAGTTGCATGGCAATATATCTCGGAATGGCTATGGAAATGCCATAATAGGTAGGTATGGTGGCTGTTTTGAGGAAGATATAAGGAGGTTTATGTGTGAAAGAGCGTATCATATCACGAGGTTTGGATGCACCGGCGAGGTTTGCACCAACTCTCAATGTGAGAAAGGGCAATGCACTGTACCGAAGAGGCTAGCAATGATGGAAGGGTGAGAGTGCGTATAATTGATGTCTACTACACAACCTTCTTCTTGTAGACGTTGTTGGGCCTCCAAGTGCAGAGGTTTGTAGGACAGTAGCAAATTTCCCTCAAGTGATGACCTAAGGTTTATTAATCCGTGGGAGGCGTAGGATCAAGATGGTCTCTCTCAAACAACCCTGCAACCAAATAACAAAGAGTCTCTTGTGTCCCCAACACACGCAAACAATGGTAAATTGTATAGGTGCACTAGTTCGGCGAAGAGATGCTGATACAAGTTCAATATGGATAGTAGATAAAGGTTTTTGTAATCTGAAAATATAAAAACAGCAAGGTAGCAAGCGATAAAAGTGAGCGTAAACGGTATTGCAATGATAAGAAACAAAGCCTAAGGTTCATACTTTCACTAGTGCAAGTTCTGTCAACAATAATAACATAATTGGATCATATAACTATCCCTCAACATGCAACAAAGAGTCACTCCAAAGACACTAATAGCGGAGAACAAACGAAGAGATTATGGTAGGGTACGAAACCACCTCACAGTTATTCTTTCCAATCAATCCATTGGGCTATTCCTATAAGTGTCACAAACAGCCCTAGAGTTCGTACTAGAATAACACCTTAAGACACAAATCAACCAAAACCCTAATGTCACCTAGATACTCCAATGTCACCTCAAGTATCCGTGGGTATGATTATACGATATGCATCACACAATCTCAGACTCATCTATTCAAACCAACACAAAGTACTTCAAAGAGTGCCCCAAAGTTTCTACCGGAGAATCAAGACGAAAACGTGTGTCAACCCCTATGCATAGGTTCATGGGCGGAACCCGCAAATTGATCACTAAGACATACACCAAGTGAATCACGTGATATCCCATTGTCACCACAGATACGCATGGAAGACATACATCAAGTGTTCTCAAGTCATTAAAGACTCAATCCGATAAGATTACTTCAAAGGGAAAACTCAATCCATTACAAAAGAGTAGAGGGGGAGAAGAAACATAAGATCCAACTATAATAGCAAAGCTCGCGATACATCAAGATCGTGCCAAATCAAGAACACGAGAGAGAGAGAGAGAGAGAGAGAGAGAGAGAGAGAGAGAGAGATCAAACACATAGCTACTGGTACATACCCTTAGCCCTGAGGGTGAACTACTCCCTCCTCATCATGGAGATCGCCGGGATGATGAAGATGGCCACCGGTGAGGGTTCCCCCCTACGGTAGGGTGCCAGATCAGGGTCCCGATTGACTTTTGGTGGCTACAGAGGCTTGCGGCGGTGGAACTCCCAATCTATTCTGTTCCTCGAAGTTTTTAGGGTATATGGATATATATATATAGGCGGAGGAAGTACGTCGGTGGACCTCCGGGCTGTCCACGAGGCAGGGGGCGGCGCGCCCCCACCCTCGTGGGCAGCCCGGGACTCCCCTGGTGCAACTCCGGCACTCCGTGGGCTTCTTCTGGTCCAAAATAGGTTCTGTGAAGTTTCAGGTCAATTGGACTCCTTTTGATATTCCTTTTCTTCGAAACACTGAAATAGGAAAAAAAACAGCAATTCTGGGTTGGGCCTCCGGTTAATAGGTTAGTCCCAAAATAATATAAAAGTGGATAATAAAGCCCAATATTGTCCAAACAGTAGATAATATAGCATGGAGCAATCAAAAATTATAGATACGTTGGAGACGTATAAATAATCCATGGACTCAACATTAGTCATAAAGAACTCACATACTTATTGCAAAAATCTACAAGTCATCAAAAACCAAGCATTACGCGCATGCTCCTAGGGGGATAGATTGGTAGGAAAAGACCATCGCTCGTCCCCGACCGCCACTCATTGTCGGTGTACTAGAGTAGGGGTACCCTAGTATCCCGAACATGTGGACGGGCAGTCGCAGTGTCCCGCGGCAAGGCTTGCCGGGTAACCGCCAATATCCTCTGTGGTTCCTTTGGAGCCATTCAAGAACAAAGTATTCAAGCCAAGGGGACATGGCCCCGGCAAGAGGAGCTTGCCGGGAAGGCCACTCAAGGCACAAGGCCCCGGCAAGAGGAGCTTGCCGGGAAGGCCAACCAAGGCATCTCAAGGTACTTGCCGCGACGCGCCACGCGTCCCGGCAAGACCCGGCGAGCGACAAGCTCCCGGACGCGGCAAGACAACGGCCGCGGCAGGGCGTTTGCCGCGGCTAGCAACCACTCTGTACCCGCGCTCCAGCACACCCACCAACGTGTCGCTCTGAGGCCCCTCCAGGCGTACGCGGCGGGAGGCTGTGCAGCCAGGGGTGCACTGTGGCAAGCGGCGGTGACAAGATCGCCATCGTGGCGAGCGGTGGCGTCCCTGACGGTCCCTTTTCTGCACTGTTTGGGCGACGTAGATAGGCATTTAATGCCCTTGTCCCCTGTCGTCAGGGTTAGGTATGATACACTGTACAGGTAGCTGTACCAACCGCAGCACCTTTCCATTTTTACCCTTGCCTACGTTGCCACCTATTGGAGACCACTTGAGCATATAATAGGAGGCCCATGCACAACGTGGGGGGGAGAGGACAGAGTAGAACACTCTCGCTCGGTCTCGTTAGCTGCTGGTGCGTACTATAGCACTCAGTGCTCCTGAGCAAGAACTCAATACATGTTGGGGAACGTTGCACAAAATTAAAAATTTTCCTACGGTTTCACCAAGATCCATCTATGAGTTCATCTAGCAACGAGTATTCAGATTAGATAGCATCTACATACCACTTTGTAGATCGCAACGGAAGCGTTCGAGTGAACGTGGATGAGGTAGTCGTACTCGCCGTAATCCAATTCACCGATGATCTAGTGCCGAACGGACGGCACCTCCGCGTTCAACACACGTACGGAAAGTGTGACGTCTCCTCCTTCTTGATCCAGCAAGGGGAAAGGAGAGGTTGATGAAGATCCAGCAGCACGACGGCGTGGTGGTGGATGCAGCAGAACTCCGACAGGGCTTCGCTAAGCAACTACGGGAGGAGGAGGAGGTGTTGCAGGGAGGAGGGGGCGCCAGGGCATTGGGGTGCGGCCACCCCTCCCTCCCCTCCCTTTATATAGGCGCGTGAGAGGGGGGAGGGCGCAGCCTTGCCCCTTCCTCCAAGGAAGGGGTGCGTCCAAGAGGGGGGAGGAGTCCATCCTCCCCAAGGCACCTCGGAGGTGCCTTCCCCTCTTTGGACTCTTCCCTCTCCAAGTCTCCTTGGCGCATGGGCCCTTGGGGCTGGTGCCCTTGGCCCATATAGGCCAGGGCGCACCCCCTATAGCCCATGTGGCCCCCCGGGGCAGGTGGACCCCCCCGGTGGACCCCCGGGACCCCTCCGGTGGTCCCGGTACAATACCGATAACACCGAAACTTGTCCCGATGGCCAAAATAGCACTTCCTATATATAATTCTTTACCTCCGGACCATTCCGGAACTCCTCGTGACGTCCGGGATCTCATACGGGACTCCGAACAACATTCGGGTTACTGCACATACATATCTTCACAACCCTAGCGTCACCGAACCTTAAGTGTGTAGACCCTACGGGTTCGGGAGACATGCAGACATGACCGAGACGGCTCTCGGGCAATAACCAACAGCGGGATCTGGATACCCATGTTGGCTCCCACATGCTCCACGATGATCTCATCGGATGAACCACGATGTCGAGGATTCAATTAATCCCGTATACGATTCCCTTTGTCAATCGGTATTTTACTTGCCCGAGATTCGATCGTCGGTATACTAATACCTCGTTCAATCTCGTTACAGGCAAGTCACTTTTCTCGTACCGTAATACATGATCCCGTGATCAAACACTTTGATCACACTGAGCTCATTATGATGATGCATTACCGAGAGGGCCCGGTGATACCTCTCCGTCAAGCGGAGTGACAAATCCCAGTCTCGATCCATGTCAACCCAACAGACACTTTCAGAGATACCCGTAGCATACCTTTATAGTCACCCAGTTATGTTGTGACGTTTGGCACACCCAAAGCACTCCTACGGTATCCAGGAGTTACACGATCTCATGGTCTAAGGAAAGGATACTTGACATTGGAAAACTCTAGCAAACGAATTAAGCAATCTTATGCTATGTTTAGGATTGGGTCTTGTCCATCACATCATTCTCCTAATGATGTGATCCCGTTATCGATGACATCCAATGTCCATAGTCAGGAAACCATGACTATCTGTCGATCAACGAGCTAGTCAACTAGAGGCTCACTAGGGACATGTTTGTTGTCTGTTATTCACACATGTATTACGATTTCCGGATAACACAATTATAGCACGAATAAAGACAATTATCATGAATAAGGAAATATAATAATAATGCTTTTATTATTGCCTCTAGGGCATATTTCCAACAATCTCCCACTTGCACTAGAGTCAATAATCTAGTTACATTGTGATGAATCGAACACCCATAGAGTTCTGGTGCTGATCATGTTTTGCCTTAGGGAGAGGTTTAGTCAATGGATCTGCGACATTCAGATCCGTGTGCACTTTACAAATTTCTATGTCTCCATCTTGAACATTTTCACGAATGGAGTTGAAGCGACGCTTGATATGCCTGGTCTTCTTGTGAAACCTGGGCACCTTTGCAAGTGCAATAGCTCTAGTGTTGTCACAGAAGAGCTTGATTGGCCCCGACGCATTGGGTATGACTCCGAGGTCGGTGATGAACTCCTTCACCCAAATGGCTTCATGTGATGCCTCTGAGGCTGCCATGTACTCCGCTTCACATGTAGATCCCGCCACGACGCTTTGCTTGCAACTGCACCAGCTTACTGCCCCACCATTCAAAATATACACGTATCCGGTTTGTGACTTAGAGTCATCCAGATCTGTGTCGAAGCTAGCGTCGACGTAACCTTTTACGACGAGCTCTTCGTCACCTCCATAAACGAGAAACATTTCCTTGGTCCTTTTCAGGTACTTCAGGATATTCTTGACCGCTGTCCAGTGTTCCTTGCCGGGATTACTTTGGTACCTACCTACCAAACTTACGGCAAGGTTTACATCAGGTCTGGTACACAGCATGGCATACATAATAGAACCTATGGCTGAGGCATAGGGGATGACGCTCATCTCTTCTATATCTTCTGCCGTGGTCGGACATTGAGCTGAGCTCAATTTCACACCTTGTAACACAGGTAAGAACCCCTTCTTAGATTGATCCATATTGAACTTCTTCAATATCTTATCAAGGTATGTGCTTTGTGAAAGACCTATGAGGCGTCTCGATCTATCTCTATAGATCTTGATGCCTAATATATAAGCAGCTTCTCCAAGGTCCTTCATTGAAAAACTTTTATTCAAGTAAGCCTTAATGCTGTCCAAGAGTTCTACATCATTTCCCATCAAAAGTATGTCGTCTACATATAATATGAGAAATGCTACAGAGCTCCCACTCACTTTCTTGTAAACACAGGCTTCTCCATAAGTCTGTGTAAACCCAAACGCTTTGATCATCTCATCAAAGCGAATGTTCCAACTCCGAGATGCTTGCACCAGCCCATAAATCGAGCGTTGAAGCTTGCACACCTTGTCAGCATTCTTAGGATTGACAAAACCTTCCGGCTGCATCATATACAATTCTTCCTTAAGGAAACCATTAAGGAATGCCGTTTTGACGTCCATTTGCCATATCTCATAATCATAGTATGCGGCAATTGCTAACATGATTCGGACGGACTTCAGCTTCGCTACCGGTGAGAAAGTCTCATCGTAGTCAATTCCCTGAACTTGTCGATAACCCTTAGCGACAAGCCGAGCTTTATAGATGGTCACATTACCATCCGCGTCTGTCTTCTTCTTAAAGATCCATTTATTTTCTATGGCTCGCCGTTCAACGGGCAAGTCAGTCAAAGTCCATACTTCGTTTTCATACATGGATCCTATCTCGGATTTCATGGCTTCCAGCCATTTGTCGGAATCCGGGCCCGCCATTGCTTCCTTATAGTTCGAAGGTTCACCGTTGTCTAACAACATGATTTCCAAGACAGGGTTGCCGTACCACTCTGGTGCGGAACGTGTCCTTGTGGACCTTCGAATTTCAGTAGGAGCTTGATTAGAAGCATCTTGATCATCATCATTAATTTCCTCTCTAGTCGGTGCAGGCACCTTAGAAACGTTTTCTTGAGTTCCGCCATTTTCCGGTTCAAGAGGTAACACTTCATCAAGTTCTACTTTCCTCCCACTTACTTCTTTCGAGAGAAACTCTTTCTCCAGAAAGGATCCATTCTTGGCAACAAAGATCTTGCCTTCGGATCTAAGGTAGAAGGTATACCCAACAGTTTCTTTAGGGTATCCTATGAAGACGCATTTTTCCGATTTGGGTTCGAGCTTTTCAGGTTGAAGTTTCTTGACATAAGCATCGCATCCCCAAACTTTTAGAAACGACAACTTAGGTTTCTTCCCAAACCATAATTCATACGGTGTTGTCTCAACGGATTTCGACGGAGCCCTATTTAAAGTGAATGCGGCAGTCTCTAAAGCATAGCCCCAAAAAGATAGCGGTAAATCGGTAAGAGACATCATAGATCGCACCATATCTAATAGAGTGCGATTACGACGTTCGGACACACCATTACGCTGAGGTGTTCCAGGCGGCGTGAGTTGTGAAACTATTCCACATTTTCTTAAGTGTGTGCCAAATTCATGACTCAAGTATTCTCCTCCACGATCTGATCGTAGAAACTTGATCTTCCTATCATGTTGATTTTCAACCTCACTCTGAAATTCCTTGAACTTTTCAAAGGTCTCAGACTTGTGTTTCATTAAGTAGACATACCCATATCTACTCAAGTCATCAGTGAGGGTGAGAACATAACGATAGCCACCGCGAGCCTCAACACTCATTGGACCGCACACATCGGTATGTATGATTTCCAATAAGTTGGTTGCTCGCTCCATTGCTCCTGAGAATGGAGTCTTGGTCATTTTACCCATGAGGCATGGTTCGCACGTGTCAAATGATTCATAATCAAGAGACTCTAAAAGTCCATCTGCATGGAGCTTCTTCATGCGTTTGACACCTATGTGACCAAGGCGGCAGTGCCACAAATATGTGGGACTATTGTCATCAACTCTAACTCTTTTGGTATTCACACTATGAATATGTGTATCATCACGTACGAGATTCATTAAGAATAAACCATTAACCATCGGAGCATGACCATAAAACATATCTCTCATATAAATAGAACAAGCATTATTCTCGGATTTAAATGAGTAGCCATCTCGAATTAAGCGAGATCCAGATACAATGTTCATGCTCAAACTTGGCACTAAATAACAATTATTGAGGTTTAAAACTAATCCCGTAGGTAAATGTAGAGGCAGCGTGCCGACGGCGATCACATCGACCTTGGAACCATTCCCGACGCGCATCGTCACCTCGTCCTTCGCCAGTCTCCGTTTATTCCGCAGCTCCTGCTTTGAGTTACAAATGTGAGCAACTGCACCGGTATCAAATACCCAAGAGCTACTACGAGTACTGGTAAGGTACACATCAATTACATGTATATCACATATACCTTTGGTTTTGCCGGCCTTCTTGTCCGCTAAGTATTTGGGGCAGTTCCGCTTCCAGTGACCACTTCCCTTGCAATAAAAACACTCAGTCTCGGGCTTGGGTCCATTCTTTGGCTTCTTCCCGGCAACTTGCTTACCGGGCGCGGCAACTTCCTTGCCGTCCTTCTTGAAGTTCTTTTTACCCTTGCCCTTCTTGAACTTAGTGGTTTTATTCACCATCAACACTTGATGCTCCTTCTTGATTTCTACCTCTGCTGATTTCAGCATAGCATATACCTCGGGAATGGTCTTTACCATCCCCTGCATATTGTAGTTCATCACAAAGCTCTTGTAGCTAGGTGGAAGCGACTGGAGGATTCTGTCAATGACCGCTTCATCCGGGAGATTAACTTCCAGTTGAGTCAAGCGGTTGTGCAACCCTGACATTTTGAGTATGTGCTCACTGACAGAGCCATTTTCCTCCATCTTACAGCTAAAGAATTTGTCGGAGACTTCATATCTCTCGAGCCGGGCATGAGCTTGGAAAACCATTTTCAGCTCTTCGAACATCTCATATGCTCCATGTCTCTCAAAACGCTTTTGGAGCCCCGGCTCTAAGCTGTAAAGCATGCCGCACTGAACGAGGGAGTAATCATCGCAGCGTGACTGCCAAGCGTTCATAACGTCTTGTTCTGCAGGGAGAATAGGTGCGTCACCCAGCGGTGCTCTTAGGACATAATCTTTCTTGGCAGCTATGAGGATAATCCTCAGGTTCCGGACCCAGTCCGTATAGTTGCTACCATCGTCTTTCAGCTTGGTTTTCTCTAGGAACGCGTTGAAGTTGAGGACTACGTTGGCCATTTGATCTACAAGACATATTGTAAATATTTAGACAAAGTTCATGATAATAAAGTTCATTTAATCAAATTATTTAATGAACTCCCACTTAGATAGACATCCCTCTTTTAGTCATCTAAGTATTACATGATCCGAGTCAACTAGGCCGTGTCCGATCATCACGTGAGACGGACTAGTCAACAACGGTGAACATCTTCATGTTGATCGTATCTTCTATACGACTCATGCTCGACCTTTCGGTCTTCTGTGTTCCGAGGCCATGTCTGTACATGCTAGGCTCGTCAAGTCAACCTAAGTGTTTTGCGTGTGTAAATCTGTCTTACACCCGTTGTATGCGAACGTAAGGACCTATCACACCCGATCATCACGTGGTGCTTCGGAACGACGAACCTTAGCAACGGTGCACAGTTAGGGAGAACACTTTCTTGAAATTATTATGAGGGATCATCTTATTTACTACCGTCGTTCTAAGTAAACAAGATGCAAAACATGATAAACATCACATGCAATCAAATAATAAACGTGACATGATATGGCCAATATCACATAGCTCCTTCGATCTCCATCTTGGGGCTCCATGATCATCTTGTCACCGGCTTGACACCATGATCTTCATCATCATGATCTTCATCATCGTGTCTCCATGAAGTTGCTCGCCAACTATTACTTCTACTACTATGGCTAACGCGTTTAGCAATAAAGTAAAGTAATTTACATGGCGATTCTCAATGACACGCAGGTCATACAAAATAAAGACAACTCCTATGGCTCCTGCCGGTTGTCATACTCATCGACGTGCAAGTCGTGATTCCTATTACAATAGCATGAACATCACATATAGATCATTCATCATACATCACAACTTTGGCCATATCATATCACAAAGCACTTGCTGCAAAAACAAGTTAGACGTCCTCTAATTGTTGTTGCAAGTTTTACGTGGCTGAATTAGGGTTCTAGCAAGAACGTTTTCTTACCTACGTTAAAACCACAACGTGATTTGTCAACTTCTATTTACCCTTCATAAGGACCCTTTTCATCGAATCCGCTCCAACTAAAGTAGGAGAGACAGACACCCGCCAACCACCTTATGCAACTAGTGCATGTTAGTCGGTGGAACCGGTCTCACGTAAGCGTACGTGTAAGGTTGGTCCGGGCTGCTTCATCCCACAATACCGCTGAAGCAAGATAAGACTAGTAGCGGCAAGAAGAGTTGACAACATCTACGCCCACAACTAATTGTGTTCTACTCGCGCAAGAAGAACTACGCATAGACCTAGCTCATGATGCCACTGTTGGGGAACGATGCAGAAAATTAAAATTTTTCCTACGGTTTCACCAAGATCCATCTATGAGTTCATCTAGCAACGAGTATTCAGATTAGATAGCATCTACATACCACTTTGTAGATCGCAACGGAAGCGTTCGAGTGAACGTGGATGAGGTAGTCGTACTCGCCGTAATCCAATTCACCGATGATCTAGTGCCGAACGGACGGCACCTCCGCGTTCAACACACGTACAGAAAGCGTGACGTTTCCTCCTTCTTGATCCAGCAAGGGGAAAGGAGAGGTTGATGAAGATCCAGCAGCACGACGGCGTGGTGGTGGATGCAGCAGAACTCCGACAGGGCTTCGCTAAGCAACTACGGGAGGAGGAGGAGGTGTTGCAGGGAGGAGGGGGCGCCAGGGCATTGGGGTGCGGCCACCCCTCCCTCCCCTCCCTTTATATAGGCGCATGAGAGGGGGGAGGGCGCAACCTTGCCCCTTCCTCCAAGGAAGGGGTGCGGCCAAGAGGGGGGGAGGAGTCCATCCTCCCCAAGGCACCTCGGAGGTGCCTTCCCCTCTTTGGACTCTTCCCTCTCCAAGTCTCCTTGGCGCATGGGCCCTTGGGGCTGGTGCCCTTGGCCCATATAGGCCAGGGCGCACCCCCTATAGCCCATGTGGCCCCCCGGGGCAGGTGGACCCCCCCGGTGGACCCCCGGGACCCCTCCGATGGTCCCGGTACAATACCGATAACACCGAAACTTGTCCCGATGGCCAAAATAGCACTTCCTATATATAATTCTTTACCTCCGGACCATTCCGGAACTCCTCGTGACGTCCGGGATCTCATCCGGGACTCCGAACAACATTCGGGTTACTGCACATACATATCTTCACAACCCTAGCGTCACCGAACCTTAAGTGTGTAGACCCTACGGGTTCGGGAGACATGCAGACATGACCGAGACGGCTCTCGGGCAATAACCAACAGCGGGATCTGGATACCCATGTTGGCTCCCACATGCTCCACGATGATCTCATCGGATGAACCACGATGTCGAGGATTCAATTAATCCCGTATACGATTCCCTTTGTCAATCGGTATTTTACTTGCCCGAGATTCGATCGTCGGTATACCAATACCTCGTTCAATCTCGTTACCGGCAAGTCACTTTTCTCGTACCGTAATGCATGATCCCGTGATCAAACACTTTGATCACACTGAGCTCATTATGATGATGCATTACCGAGAGGGCCCGGTGATACCTCTCCGTCAAGCGGAGTGACAAATCCCAGTCTCGATCCATGTCAACCCAACAGATACTTTCAAAGATACCCGTAGTATACCTTTATAGTCACCCAGTTACGTTGTGACGTTTGGCACACCCAAAGCACTCCTACGGTATCCGGGAGTTACACGATCTCATGGTCTAAGGAACGGATACTTGACATTGGAAAACTCTAGCAAACGAATTAAGCGATCTTATGCTATGTTTAGGATTGGGTCTTGTCCATCACATCATTCTCCTAATGATGTGATCCCGTTATCGATGACATCCAATGTCCATAGTCAGGAAACCATGACTATCTGTCGATCAACGAGCTAGTCAACTAGAGGCTCACTAGGGACATGTTTGTTGTTTGTTATTCACACATGTATTACGATTTCCGGATAGCACAATTATAGCACGAATAAAGACAATTATCATGAATAAGGAAATATAATAATAATGCTTTTATTATTGCCTCTAGGGCATATTTCCAACAATACAAACCACAAAGCAGTAGTAGGAGTATTATCTCTCCGGAGAGCTCCGAAGCTGGGTAAACCGCTCGTGTGCTCTGCCTCGATCTGCTCTTCGTGCGACCTCCGCCCCCCGCCGAACCGAAAGGGTCTCCGTCCCCATAGGTGCTCGTGGAGGCAGTTTCCCCGACATCTTTGGCGCGCCAGGTAGGGGGCGTCGAGGTTGTGTGAACCTGATCCGGCGTTCACACGAGCTAGATCTTCATCGACTTCATCGACATGCCGCCGAAGAAGAAGGCTTCGGAGGCGGCTGCTCCGTCCGCGTCGAACCCACCGCCACCGGAGCAAACGACTGGTGGGGAAGACGTCGGCGGAAGAACGAGCGTCGACGAGGGAGCCCACGGTGCCGCCAGGTCCAAGGACAAGGCAGCGCTACTCATCGGCGGTGTAGCCGGCTCCCACGACGACCGAGCGTCCGTAGATGCACCGCGCCCATCTCAGGAGGCGCGGGACCGGCAGCGTCGTGGTACTCACGGTACCATACGCTCGCTGGACCCAGATCGAGCTGGCAGATCTCGGGATGCTCCAGGCCAGCATGCGCGCCAACGTGCTGGCGCGAGCGAAGCACGGTCGCCTGGACGGGATATTGCTCCTTCTAACGCAGTTAGAAGTCCGAGCATATCCCGCTCCTCGCACCGTTCGCCACCGCTACCCGCCACTCCAGCAGAAGCTTTGGCACGAGCTCAACTGCTCCTAGACTTCCCTCCAACGCCAGACAAGATCGACGACTGGAGGGCCACCATTCAGAGTCTCATCGGCTTCGCCAACGGCGACACTCCATGGCAGCCGACCACATCGCAGCCGCGGCAAGTCAGCCAAGCGCGACCCGATGGCGACAAGACCGATGGGGGTGCAACCACCGTGCACTCTCCGCCCCGAAGGCCAAGATCGCCGACTCGCCGGGTCCACCGCGACAGCGACTCCACTGCTTCATCGGATCCGCAAGCTCGTCGCGATCAACGCCAAGTTCTTCATGAACGACAGCAAGAAGACGCTCGTACTCGCATCGAGCGCCGAAGAGAAGCGCGACGTCAGTCAGACCAGCGCGATGGGCCCACTGTCGACATGCATGCGCCAGGGGAACCAGGTGACCTGCTGTACGCGGTAGGTTTCCCTGCGTTCACCCGTGAGTTGCGGCAAGTCCAGTGGCCCAGCACGAAGAATTTCAAGCCAGACGTACCCGAGAAGTACGACGGCAAGTTGCATCCGTCGGAGTTCCTCAGCATCTACACCATCGCGGTGCAAGCTGCTGGGGGCGCGATGACAAGATCCTTGCCAACTACTTCCCGCTGGTGCTCAAGCCCAACGTCAGGTCCTGGCTCATGCACTTGCCGGACAACTCCATATCTTCCTGGGCAGACCTATGCCATCAGTTTGTTGGCGCCTTTACAGGCGGCCACAAACCTCATGGCCAGGAGAGTGACCTTCACCTGCTCGCCCAGAAGGAAGGAGAGCCCTTGCGAAGTACATCCAGAGATTCAGCCAAGTGCAACGCAACATCCCAGATGTCCACCCTACTGCGGTCATCAGCGCGTTCCACCAGAACGTGCGTAACCGCAGAATGCGGGAGAAGATGGCGATGTGCAAGATCAGAGACGTCAGTGAGCTGTATGCCCTGGCCGACAAGTGTGCATGTGCTGAGGAAGGGAGGAAACTCCCCGGAGAGGATACAGGAGCAGGAGGATCTGACAGCGAGGATTCTGCCCCGGCAAAGAAAAGCCAGCGGCGGAACAACGGGAAGAGGAAAGGCAAAGATGTGCTAGTTGTTGAGCAGTCCGGCAACGAAGGTGGCGCCAAGAAAGCCAAGGCTAGTAGCTCCAGCAAGGAGGTTGCCGCATGCGCCAACTGCCAGGCTGTGGCGGCCGCCGACAAGAAGGACGGCACCAACAAGCAGTACTGCAAGATCCACCGCACCAAGGGCTATGACCTCCAGAGCTGCAAGAAGGTCGACCAGCTTGTCGAGCCGCAAAAGGCCGAGTACGAGCGACGCGACAAGGAGAAAGCCCAAGGAGGTGCTGGAGGATCCGGTACGAAGCGCCCCGGCCGGGGAGGACGCCGCGGCAAGGCCAAGCAGCGGCAAGGCCAAGCAGCGGCAAGGAGACAGACCTCCCCGCGGCCGCGACAAGGATGAAGATGACAACGACGACGAAGACATGGATGATGCCGAGACCAGCGAGCAGGAGTTCCAGAAAGCCACAGAGGTCTTGTGCGTTGACGGCGGTGCTTCTCTACATACTTCACACCGCCAACTTAAGCAGTGGGTGCGGGAAGTCAATGCGGCAGAACCACCCGTCGAATCACGCAAGCTTCTGAAATGGTCCAGCACGCCTATCGTCTTTGATATTGAGGACCACCCTGATCGCACAACTGCGGTCGGGTTCTTGCCGATGTTGGTTTCACCAACTATCCGCAACCTCAAGGTCACTAAGATGCTAGTTGACGGCGGGACCGGCTTGAACTTGATCTCCTCCGCTGTGCTCCGGAAACTTCAAGTCCCTGACAGCGAGCTCGAAGAGACCGGCACATTCCAAGGAATCAACCCGGGAAGGAGCAAGTCGAAGGGGAAGATCACGTTGCCGGTAACATTTGGCAGCGAGTTGAATTTCAAAACTGAGAGGATCACTTTTGATGTTGCCGATTTTCCATTACCTTACAATGGAATTCTCGGCCGTCCAGCGCTCGCCAAGTTCATGGCAGCCTCTCACTATGCATACAACATGCTGAAGATGCCAGGCCCGATAAGTGTCATCTCTGTCCCTGGCGACAAGAAGGATGCTCTTATCTGTGCCCACAAGATCTACCGGGAAGCAGCAGCCGCAACGGATCGCGAGACACTTGCCGCTGAAGCTCCCGGGGAGAAGAAGAAGACCAAGTCCGGCAAGAGTTCTGATGCCCACTCCGGCAAGCGCACCTCTTCGGAGTGTTGCGCTACCGTCGAGGACACACCATCGAGCTCCACCGGCAAGTGTAAGAAGACAATGGCAGCTCCGCCAGCGACCAAGAAGGTGCCCGCCAAGGAGGACGGCACTGGTGGTACTTTCACCATCAGTGCCACTCTCGACCCTAAATAGGAAAGCGCGCTCATTGCTTTCCTGCGGGCGAATATTGATGTGTTTGCGTGGCAACCGTCTGACATCCCCGGTGTTCCCAGGAAAGTAATTGAGCACCACCTTGTCGTTTCTCCTCATGCGCGGCCCGTCAAACAGAAAGTCAGGAAGCAAGCAGTGGAGCGCCAAGAATTCCTCACAGAAGAGATCAAGAAGTTGGAAGCAGTAGGCCTTGTCAGAGGAGTGCTCCATCCTACGTGGTTGGCCAATCCTGTAGTCGTGCGCAAGCCAAACGGGAAATGGAGGCTTTGTATCGACTTTACAGATGTCAATAAAGCTTGTCCCAAAGACCCATTTCCCTTGCCGCGCATCGACCAGATTGTTGACTCCACGGCCGGATGTGACTTGCTTTCATTTCTTGACGCATACTCAGGATACCATCAGATCTTCATGGCAGAAGAGGACAAGGAGAAAACCGCATTCATTACTCCCTGTGGCACGTACTATTTCATACGGATGCCTTTCGGTTTAAAGAATGCTGGTTCAACATTTGCAAGGGTAGTCCACACTGCTTTTGAACCGCAAATACACAGAAATGTGGAAGCCTACATGGATGATATAGTGGTCAAGAGCAGGGACAAAACAACTCTGATTCAAGATTTAGACGAGACTTTCGCAAATCTACGCAAGATCAGCCTCAAGCTCAACCCCGAGAAGTGCGTGTTTGGAGTCCCTTCAGGCAAGCTTCTCGGGTTCTTCGTGTCTCAGCGGGGAATTGAAGCCAATCCCGACAAGATCAAGGCCATTGAGCAGATTGAAGCACCGAAGCGTGTCAAGGATGTACGAAGACTTGCCGGCTGCGTGGCGGCTCTCAGCAGGTTTATCTCTAAGTCTGCTGAGCGCGCCCTGCCATTTTTCAAAATTTTGAAAAAGGCAGGTCCAATGAAATGGACTCCGGAAGCGGAGGCTGCGCTGCAGGACTTGAAGAGATACCTGTCCTCCACTCCAATACTTGTCGCACCTAAGCCACAAGAGAAGTTGCTGTTGTAGCTGGCGGCAACCAATCAAGTGGTTAGTGCTGCGTTAGTACCGGAGAGGGAGGCAGATGATGAGCCAGCAACCACGGCGAACACATCCAGCGACAAGCAGGGGGCTTCCCCGACAAACTCTGGTCCCGGCAAAGATGGATCTGCGCAGGCACCCGAGGAGATACAGAAGAAAATGGTGCAGCGCCCAGTCTACTTTGTCAGTTCCCTTCTGCAGGGGGCTAGGTCAAGGTACTCTGGTGTGCAGAAATTGCTTTTCGGCCTTCTCATGGCCTCGAGAAAGCTGCGCCATTACTTCCAAGCACATGAGATAACAGTTGTCACTCGCTTTCCACTAAAGAGGATACTGCAGAATCCCGAAGCAACAGGCAGGATTGTTGAGTGGGCACTGGAACTGTCAAGCTTTGGCCTCAAGTTTGAGAGCACTTCAACTATCCAAAGCAGAGCATTGGCAGAATTCATAGCAGAGTGGACGCCAACACCAGATGAAGAAATTCCAGAGACGAGCATCCCCATCAAGGAAGCAAGCAAAGAGTGGCTGATGTACTTTGATGGTGCTTTCTCGCTGCAAGGCGCCGGTGCTGGCGTGCTGCTTGTCGCACCCACCGGAGAGCACGTCAAGTACGTGGTCCAGATGCACTTTCCCAAGGAGCAAGCAACAAACAATACTGCAGAGTATGAAGGATTGCTTGCCGGTCTCAAGATCGCGGCAGACCTTGGGATCAAGAAGCTCATCATCAGGGGTGACTCGCAGCTTGTCGTCCGCCAAGTAAATAAGAGTTATCAGAGTCCGCTGATGGAAGCTTACGTTGATGAAGTGAGGAAGCTAGAAGAGCACTTTGTCGGCCTACAGATGGAACATGTTCCAAGAGCTCAGAACGACATTGCCGATGGCCTGTCAAAGTGCGCAGCACTTAAGCTACCTGTGGAACCAGGGATCTTTGTGCTCAAGCTGACTGTCACATCCCTAGTTCTGGTGATGCTTAGTGCTTGCATTAGAGTGTTGCATCATGATTAAATTCTATTAAATTTGAAATGGGGAATGTTTCAAACCCTAGCACTAAAGCAAATTCAAATAGATGCAAATTAAAAATGGAATTTCAACTAACCCAAAATGCTTTTCAAAAATGTTCATGGCCTTTGGAAAATGTTGCAAACAACAACCAGAGGTGATGCACATTTTTGCTATACATTTTGGATTTTTGAATGAACCCATATGTATTTGAATTGGAGCTGTTTAAAATAATATAAATATTTTGAAGGCTCCAAAAATGTTGGAAATTGGTGAGGGCCTTTGGTATATTATAACCAGTGGCCACAAGGAATCTCAACATTTTTATAATTGTGCTAGTATTTATTTTAAGTCAAAAACAAATGTCAGAAATAGAAAAGAAAACAAAAATATGGAAAACCCTTACCTGGGCCACTTGCTGGCCTGGCTCTGGGCCGGCCCACCTGGCCCATGCCAGTCACCTCCTACCTTTGCCAGTAGGCAGAGGAGGGGGGGACAGCGCACCGCCGCCGAGCATGCGCGAGGCCACCTCCTGCTTCGCCGTGTCGACGCCTCCTCCTCCCTGTCCCCGCGCCTGTGGACGCCTCGACCCCCTCTGTCCTTCCCCCCCTCTCTCTCTTCTCTGGCTCCCTTCCCCTCTCTTCCCGAGCGCCGCTGTCGCCGCCGTTCACTGCCACCGTGGCCACCGTCCACACCTCGCCTCGCCGATGCTTCCAGAAGAACCGCCGCGCCTTCCTCTTCGTCTCCACCAACCCACGTGACGCCGGGCGCACCGCAGCGTCGTCCCCGCCGCCTTCATCGCCGCATCTGTCCGGCAATTGCCGCGGTCGATTCGCCGTCTCCGACGCCTCCCCGAGACCACCGCGCTGCTCTTCGACCTCGCTGTGAGCCCCGGAGTATTACCCCTCACCTCTCCCTCTCTGGTTCGTCCTCTAGCTAGCTGTGCTGCCATGGCCGTAGCTCGCGTCCGCCATGACCGGCGAGCCCCGCGCTCCCGAGCTCCTGCACTTGCGTTCGTTGCACCGGCGTGCTCCTGGTGACCCCAGGAACCCGTAGAGCCCCTCATCTGATCTCGACGTGCCGTGGAACGTCGCACCGGACTCCGCCCGAACTCCGGCCGCCGCCATGAGGTCACTTCCGACGAATTCCGGCCACCCCGCGGCCTTCCGTCCGGTCCATTGGATGCGGACGAGCAAGAGCTCCTCCCGGTGCGCTCAGCGCGCCAAACCACCGCCCGATGCTCAAATCCGAGCCGCGCCGCCGTCGTTTTGGTCGTCGCCGGCCGTGCTCCAGCGAGTGCCGACGTGGCGCGTCATTAGCGCTAACCACCGCCAGCTAGATCACCCACATACGCTGACAGATGGGCCCCAGCGCCCACTAATTTTGTAATTAGGCTAAACACACCCCTGTTTAACACTATGACACTGACGTGTGGAGCCCACACGTCAGGTTTGACCTGGAGGCGCCCAGTTGACCAACTGACGTCATCCTGAAGTCACGCTGACGCAATAATTATTTTCTGGATTTTTTTTAATCAGGAAATTCCAGAAAATAGAGCTAACTTCTAAAATTCATATAAATTCAACCGTAGCTCAGATTGAAAAGTTTTATATATGAAAAATGATCAGAAAAATTCAAGGAATCCATCTGTACCATTTTCATGCATGTTAGAACAACTTATAGTTGCTGCTTAGCACAAATCATATAATGGCATTTAAATATCCACATATGGAGTTTGAATTTGAATCCTGGATTCAAATCAACTTCATTTAATCTGGTTGCTAGCTGCATTAGCTCAAATCACATCATATTGCCATGTCATGATCATGCATCATATTGTCGCATTGCATTGATTGTGTTCTTTCCCAGTTGCCGGTGTTTGTCCCCTCTCGATAGACGTGGTTCCGACATGTGATCGATGACACCGATGAAGAACTATATTATCTTCAGAAGTGCCAGGCAAGCAAAACCCCCTTGTTCATCCCGATACAATCCCACCCTCTCGCTCCTGCTCTCTTTTACTGCATTAGGACAACAACGATTCATGTGTTACTTGCTGCGGTAGCTGAACCCCTTTATCCTTTGCATGACCTGTCATTCCACAGTAAATAGATGAAACCCACTAGCATGAGTAGGAGTTGTTTGAGCCCATGTTGTGCCTACTCATTCATGCTTGTTTGTCATGCCTGCTACTGCTTAGAGTTGAGTCGGGTCTGATTCATCGGGAATGAATTGGAATGTTGATGAACATGTCCTACTGTGTGTGAGCTAAGTGTGTGAATACGATTTGGTAAAGGTATTGGTGAGAGGCCATGTAGGAGTACATGGTGGGTTGTCTCATTGAAGCCGTCCTCAGGAACTGAGTTCTGTGTTTGTGATCCATGAAACAGCTACTACCATGCATTGGGCCCTGAAATATGACCCCGCTCGACTTCTTAATCACCCTTGTCCTCTGTCCAGGAGTTGCAAGTAGTTTCTGGTGTTTGTAGTATGCTGGGGGCCGCACGCAGCGCTGACCGTAGGGGTGGGCTGTGTTGCGGTAGGCACGTGGCCGGGCAGCCGGGCGCCCGTTTGGTGTCTCGGACCCTGTACACATCGTTCGGGGCCGTTAGTGGAAACCTCGGCCGGACTCCCTGCGGATGGAACCCGAATAGGCGATAAACCTGGACTAGAGACTTGAGTGTTTAGGTAGGTCGTGGTCTACACCCACGTCGGCTTTCGCTTGAAGTCTGCCGAGCACATGTCGTGTGCAGACGCTAAGTGGTGGAAACATGTATGAAGAAGTACACCCCTGCAGGGTTAACATCATCTATTCGAATAGCCGTGTCCGCGGAAATGGACTTCTGGGTTGCCTATATCAGTTCATAGACAAGTGAAAGTGGATACTCTAAAATGCGCAAGATAAGCGTGAGTGCTATGGATGGCCTTCTCGTAGGGAGACGGAAGTGGATCCATAGTGGTGTATTGATATGGTGAATATGTGGACTCGTGTGCGCCACCTCAAGAGAGTTACTTGCAGTCGTAGTTCAGGTTAGCCACTGAGTCAAAGCTGGCTTGCTGCAGTCAAACTCCACCACCCCCTTTATTGATACTGATGCATATGTAGTTAGTTCTGATGTAAGTCTTGCTGAGTACAATTGTACTCACGTTTGCCTATTTTATGTTTTGCAGAGAGAGATGTCAGTCTCGCTAGTAGTTCCGTGTGGACTTCGACGTTTAGCTTGTTACCTCAGCTACGATCTTGTGCCCTCGGCAGGATCTGGTAGATAGTCAGGCTTCTCAGCCTTTTCCATTTGTAGATGTCTGTACTCAGACATGTTAAGCTTCCGCATGTGTTTGACTTGTATGCTCTGAATGTTGGGTCGTGAGACCCATGTTTGTAATATCTCGCTCCTCGGGGCCTAATGAATAAATACTTGAGTCGTAGAGTCTTGTTGTGATGCCATGTTGTATCTACTCATATCGAGCATATTGTGTGTATGATTGAAATGCTCGCTATGTGTGGGATCCGACTATCTAGTTGTTTATCCTTGGTAGTCTCTCTTATGGGGAAATGTAGTCTAGTGCTTCCTGAGCGATAGTAGTCCGCTACAGCCCGGTTCACCGGAGTCCTGCTAGCCCAGCACTACTGCTTGGAACACTTGATTGGCCGGCATGTGATTCACGTCGTTCCTGTGTCTGTTCCTTCGGGGAAATGTCACGCGGTGACATCCGGAGTCCTACCTAGCCTGCTACAGCCCGGGTTACCGGAGTCCTGTTAGCCCAGTGCTACAGCCCGGATTCACACGTTGATGACCGACATGCTCGATGTGATTCATGTATGCCTGTCCTCATAGGTTAGCGCCGCTTTGGGTTCACGACTAGCCATGTCGGCCCGGGTTCTCTGTCATATGGATGCTAGCGACACTATCATATACGTGAGCCAAAAGGCGCAAACGGTCCCGGGCCAGGTAAGGTGGCACCCGTGGGAACACCGTGCGTGAGGCCACAAAGTGATATGATGTGTTACATGCTGGATCGGTGTGACTTAGGATCGGGGTCCTGACAGCGTTGGTATCAGACCCTGACTGTTTGTAGGATTACCCAGCCAAACTGGTCGAAGTTGAGTCTAGAAATGCTTTAGTTATATATAAGGGAATTGATTGTGGAAGGGAACGTAAGGCTCTTTTTATTCCTTATACCTCATGGCCTTCTGATCTGAGTCAACCTCCTCTCTTCTACGGGGTTTAAGAACTAGGCTTCTCTTCTATCTCTCAGGATGACGTGTTACTAAACCGTAGTTGCCTAGGATTGTTGAGTTCAAGCCCCTGATCAGTTTCTACTACTTCCATATGTTCATAGCTGGTCTCAGAACATTGATATTGTGATGATGAGTGGTTATGCCACCATTTTGCAGGATGTCTCAAATCATTTTGAGCATTTACAGTCGTTATGCTGTCCGAGTCATCCCAGGTTTCTAAATAGTCTGATGCATTTGCAAATTCCTTCCTACCGTTCTGAAGTTCCTTTGTGCCGGATCAACCACACTAATTGGTGAGTTGAGGTACTCTGTTGCCTCGACATATATGTCGGAGTTGCTAGTATGACCCTAGGTGTTTTAGGGAGTCACCTAGTAATCTAGCATGTTTTGTGTTCCCAGTGTGATGAATCTGGCCACCATTCTCGAAAGCATCCTGTGATGCCATCCAGTAGTAGGTATTCTACTCCTGGGTTTTGAACCCGAGATTCACCCTACTTACCTCATGTGATAGTGTTGCTAGTTCCTTTAGGATATTAGTAACCTTGTGATAGTCCTCGAGGTCCATGGTACATCATTCTTCCAAATACCATGGATCAATGTGGCAGAAGTTCTTTGAACCAAAATATCACAATAGGAGTGCTCTTGATGAGATCTCGATCCTATATGGTGAACCTGCCAGTCCTACCTTTCTGCATGGGTTATCCGGAAGAAACATGTTGAATTTATTCAACATGCTAACCGATGCATCTACCACTTAAGAAATTATATGTTCCTCTGAGTTGTCCCTTTTTAGTTGTATTCTGACCCTCTTGCATCAATTGTTGGTCAAGAATAGTTGTGCATTCGTGTTATCGATGCCTATTACTCTTGTGGTCCGTCAAGCCATTCTATTTCGGAATGACTAGGAGAAACAAACTCCAGTACCTCATCCATTTCTAGGATTGGGTCAAAGTAATTGCATCCCGCAGATCGAAATGCCAATCCAGCCTCTGCTCTGTTCTACCTTGGAGTGTTACCATCTTTATGTCAAGAGTGTCATGAGAATTGCACCACCTCTTATGAATTCTTGACGCAGTAATACTTCTTGCCATCATTGCTCATTCCTCGGTTTCCGTGTTGCCACAGCCGGAATGCCGAGAAGTGAACCATGATGTGTGAAATCAATACTCCTAGCAACCGTGTTGCCTGGTAGTTAATGGACAATATTCTCATTCTTAGTGTGTTGGTTATGGAATCATCATTCTAAGATTGATCGTGCTACCTGTCCTTATTTCTGGTGCACTCTTCGATCAATTAGTTAGGATTATTCAATCCCTTGCTTATTTGATCATATCATCTTGCCTGAAAAGCAAGATTGTTCTCGAGCTTAGTAACATACCGGTGATTCGTGATGTTCCGAATATCTTCTCGGAAGTATTACCAGGTTGTCACCTGACCGCTATGTTGAGCTCGTGATCAAGTTGGTTTCTTGTAAACCACCCTTTCTCCAAGAATCTGTGTTGGATACCCCCTGAGCTAGTTGGTTAAGCTAAACAACAACTTGGAGAGTTGGAAGATGGAAGCTTGTCCGACTTAGTTCATCATTAAGGGATATTCTTGTGTGGTGTGCGTTGAAGAAAGATGATATCTCCATTGATTGGTCCCTGTGATCAGTTGTGGATCTATTGCCTTGTCAAAATTTTGACTTGAGTATGGGCTATCGTCAAGTCAAATCAGAACCAACGATGTTCGTAATGTTGTCTTACTCGTGGTTGATCCCTCGAGCATACACCATTACATCTTTTGGTCTGACCAATGCTATCACCGTGTTCACATGATGGTGGAAGTCCAGTGATATGGAAATTCTGATGAGCTGTTGTTGAGCCCATCAGCAGCATTTTGTCTCCCCCATGATTCATGTTGAACGCTACACTAGTATTGGAAATTTGGTAAGCAATGCCTTCGTGTTCCGTTCATTGAGGCATATGATTGGCTGCGAGAAGTGACTTTCTCCAAGTTCACGTGCATTAGGTGTAAGTTGCCGCCATGAATTTGAGAAAGGTTTGTTTTGTTTTCCTTGGAATCCTCCCAAATCGGTCATGCATGTGCAAAGTATTCCGTGGTCTGTTAGACTGATCATCTTCGTTCCATACGAATTCCGTAGCACACCAAGCCACTGATTGATTGGTTCAAGGAGAAGAAGTTTCTTCCTAAGAGTTAGACTTATGCAAGGACTTCGATATCCTCGTTGATGGTTTCCCCCCGAACTCGGTAGTGTTTCGTTGTAAGACTACCAGGTGACCATGCTTGTCTGGGACAGCGTGTTCACATGCTTGTAGCATAACCAGCTCATGTTTTGGAGCTTGCTATCATAGTTCATTTCCCGAGAATCTCGCAACGTCATCTCGTCGGTTTGTGTTGCAAACTTTCACTTTTCTTTCTAGATTCGATGAGTCTGGAATGTCCTGATGCCAACTAGATCTGAATCTCAGGCAGATATGATGGTTGGAACGTTTTCCAAGATCTATGATGTAGGTCCCGACAAGGTTGATGATCTGGCCGACACACCTAGCCGGAAGATCTATCATTGTAGTATCTTGACTAAACTATTTAACCATCTTCTCCATGAGGATCTCGCGTGACTTATTATAGAAGGTTTTCCTTAGGTATCCTTGTGCTCTCAGTGTCTTCGATGATTCCATAATCATTGAAATATTGGAAACACTCTCGACTGTTGAGTTTTCCCCAGTTACCAGAATCATTCCCAGCATTTGCATGTTGTTCCCAGCTTGCACCTCAATAGTTGTTGTCCAGGATCATATTCAAAAGTGAACTTGTCATGGGTCCCATCCATTTCCGGTGATAAGCAAAAATCATCTATTGCATTGTCTTCAACAAGGTAGTCCACATCTTTCGTTCTAGTACAAGTATGTCACCTTTTCGAACTCCTTCAAACGATCGTTTGTGATTGCCTTAGGATGGAATAAAGAGTTCCAATGATCTCAGAATCAAAAGTAATTCTTTTTGCCACTTAAGGGAATAGTTCTTTGAGTCACCTTCCCTAAGGTGCCCCGTTTTGGAATCATGGCAATCAACTCCTCGCTACCTTGAAAACTATGCACCATCCTACTTAAGCGTGGGAGTGTTTCCTACCAAACTGAACTTTCATCATTTGATCTCTCCATCCCTTTTGATGTGTGTTGTCTCTTAGATCAAGAGATGGTTCATCATCTCATTCCATGAGTTGATCGTGTATCGCTTGATTTTCGAGAAGATCGTTTCCTATAGAGTTTCCTTTTGTCGTCATCATGTTGTATGAAGATCTCGAAAGCAAGGGCGTCAAGATCAATATGATGCAATGAAGCTACTTCTACGAGAAGGGCAGTTGGATCGAGGAGACCATGATAGTTGTGACCTCCTTTCTTCTAACCTCACGACCTGAATCTCGGGGCGAGATTCTTGTTTAGTGGGGGTGAGTTGTCACATCCCTAGTTCTGGTGATGCTTAGTGCTTGCATTAGAGTGTTGCATCATGATTAAATTCTATTAAATTTGAAATGGGGAATGTTTCAAACCCTAGCACTAAAGCAAATTCAAATAGATGCAAATTAAAAATGGAATTTCAACTAACCCAAAATGCTTTTCAAAAATGTTCATGGCCTTTGGAAAATGTTGCAAACAACAACCAGAGGTGATGCACATTTTTGCTATACATTTTGGATTTTTGAATGAACCCATATGTATTTGAATTGGAGCTGTTTAAAATAATATAAATATTTTGAAGGCTCCAAAAATGTTGGAAATTGGTGAGGGCCTTTGGTATATTATAACCAGTGGCCACAAGGAATCTCAACATTTTTATAATTGTGCTAGTATTTATTTTAAGTCAAAAACAAATGTCAGAAATAGAAAAGAAAACAAAAATATGGAAAACCCTTACCTGGGCCACTTGCTGGCCTGGCTCTGGGCCGGCCCACCTGGCCCATGCCAGTCACCTCCTACCTTTGCCAGTAGGCAGAGGAGGGGGGGACAGCGCACCGCCGCCGAGCATGCGCGAGGCCACCTCCTGCTTCGCCGTGTCGACGCCTCCTCCTCCCTGTCCCCGCGCCTGTGGACGCCTCGACCCCCTCTGTCCTTCCCCCCCCCCCCCCTCTCTCTCTTCTCTGGCTCCCTTCCCCTCTCTTCCCGAGCGCCGTTGTCGCCGCCGTTCACTGCCACCGTGGCCACCGTCCACACCTCGCCTCGCCGATGCTTCCAGAAGAACCGCCGCGCCTTCCTCTTCGTCTCCACCAACCCACGTGACGCCGGGCGCACCGCAGCGTCGTCCCCGCCGCCTTCATCGCCGCATCTGTCCGGCAATCGCCGTGGTCGATTCGCCGTCTCCGACGCCTCCCCGAGACCACCGCGCTGCTCTTCGACCTCGCTGTGAGCCCTGGAGTATTACCCCTCACCTCTCCCTCTCTGGTTCGTCCTCTAGCTAGCTGTGCTGCCATGGCCGTAGCTCGCGTCCGCCATGACCGGCGAGCCCCGCGCTCCCGAGCTCCTGCACTTGCGTTCGTTGCACCGGCGTGCTCCTGGTGACCCCAGGAACCCGTAGAGCCCCTCATCTGATCTCGACGTGCCGTGGAACGTCGCACCGGACTCCGCCCGAACTCCGGCCGCCGCCATGAGGTCACTTCCGACGAATTCCGGCCACCCCGCGGCCTTCCGTCCGGTCCATTGGATGCGGACGAGCAAGAGCTCCTCCCGGTGCGCTCAGCGCGCCAAACCACCGCCCGATGCTCAAATCCGAGCCGTGCCGCCGTCGTTTTGGTCGTCGCCGGCCGTGCTCCGGCGAGTGCCGATGTGGTGCGTCATTAGCGCTAACCACCGCCAGCTAGATCACCCACATACGCTGACAGATGGGCCCTAGCGCCCACTAATTTTGTAATTAGGCTAAACACACCCCTGTTTAACACTATGACACTGACGTGTGGAGCCCACACGTCAGGTTTGACCTGGAGGCGCCCAGTTGACCAACTGACGTCATCCTGAAGTCACGCTGACGCAATAATTATTTTCTGGATTTTTTTTAATCAGGAAATTCCAGAAAATAGAGCTAACTTCTAAAATTCATATAAATTCAACCGTAGCTCAGATTGAAAAGTTTTATATATGAAAAATGATCAGAAAAATTCAAGGAATCCATCTGTACCATTTTCATGCATGTTAGAACAACTTATAGTTGCTGCTTAGCACAAATCATATAATGGCATTTAAATATCCACATATGGAGTTTGAATTTGAATCCTGGATTCAAATCAACTTCATTTAATCTGGTTGCTAGCTGCATTAGCTCAAATCACATCATATTGCCATGTCATGATCATGCATCATATTGTCGCATTGCATTGATTGTGTTCTTTCCCAATTGCCGGTGTTTGTCCCCTCTCGATAGACGTGGTTCCGACGATGTGATCGATGACACCGATGAAGAACTATATTATCTTCAGAAGTGCCAGGCAAGCAAAACCCCCTTGTTCATCCCGATACAATCCCACCCTCTCGCTCCTGCTCTCTTTTACTGCATTAGGACAACAACGATTCATGTGTTACTTGCTGCGGTAGCTGAACCCCTTTATCCTTTGCATGACCTGTCATTCCACAGTAAATAGATGAAACCCACTAGCATGAGTAGGAGTTGTTTGAGCCCATGTTGTGCCTACTCATTCATGCTTGTTTGTCATGCCTGCTACTGCTTAGAGTTGAGTCGGGTCTGATTCATCGGGAATGAATTGGAATGGTGATGAACATGTCCTACTGTGTGTGAGCTAAGTGTGTGAATACGATTTGGTAAAGGTATTGGTGAGAGGCCATGTAGGAGTACATGGTGGGTTGTCTCATTGAAGCCGTCCTCAGGAACTGAGTTCTGTGTTTGTGATCCATGAAACAGCTACTACCATGCATTGGGCCCTGAAATATGACCCCGCTCGACTTCTTAATCACCCTTGTCCTCTGTCCAGGAGTTGCAAGTAGTTTCTGGTGTTTGTAGTATGCTGGGGGCCGCACGCAGCGCTGACCGTAGGGGTGGGCTGTGTTGCGGTAGGCACGTGGCCGGGCAGCCGGGCGCCCGTTTGGTGTCTCGGACCCTCTACACATCGTTCGGGGCCGTTAGTGGAAACCTCGGCCGGACTCCCTGCGGATGGAACCCGAATAGGCGATAAACCTGGACTAGAGACTTGAGTGTTTAGGTAGGTCATGGTCTACACCCACGTCGGCTTTCGCTTGAAGTCTGCCGAGCACATGTCGTGTGCAGACGCTAAGTGGTGGAAACATGTATGAAGAAGTACACCCCTGCAGGGTTAACATCATCTATTCGAATAGCCGTGTCCGCGGAAATGGACTTCTGGGTTGCCTATATCAGTTCATAGACAAGTGAAAGTGGATACTCTAAAATGCGCAAGATAAGCGTGAGTGCTATGGATGGCCTTCTCGTAGGGAGACGGAAGTGGATCCATAGTGGTGTATTGATATGGTGAATATGTGGACTCGTGTGCGCCACCTCAAGAGAGTTACTTGCAGTCGTAGTTCAGGTTAGCCACTGAGTCAAAGCTGGCTTGCTGCAGTCAAACTCCACCACCCCCTTTATTGATACTGATGCATATGTAGTTAGTTCTGATGTAAGTCTTGCTGAGTACAATTGTACTCACGTTTGCCTATTTTATGTTTTGTAGAGAGAGATGTCAGTCTCGCTAGTAGTTCCGTGTGGACTTCGACGTTTAGCTTGTTACCTCAGCTACGATCTTGTGCCCTCGGCAGGATCTGGTAGATAGTCAGGCTTCTCAGCCTTTTCCATTTGTAGATGTCTGTACTCAGACATGTTAAGCTTCCGCATGTGTTTGACTTGTATGCTCTGAATGTTGGGTCGTGAGACCCATGTTTGTAATATCTCGCTCCTCGGAGCCTAATGAATAAATACTTGAGTCGTAGAGTCTTGTTGTGATGCCATGTTGTATCTACTCATATCGAGCATATTGTGTGTATGATTGAAATGCTCGCTATGTGTGGGATCCGACTATCTAGTTGTTTATCCTTGGTAGTCTCTCTTATGGGGAAATGTAGTCTAGTGCTTCCTGAGCGATAGTAGTCCGCTACAGCCCGGTTCACCGGAGTCCTGCTAGCCCAGCACTACTGCTTGGAACACTTGACTGGCCGGCATGTGATTCACGTCGTTCTTGTGTCTGTTCCTTCGGGGAAATGTCACGCGGTGACATCCGGAGTCCTGCCTAGCCTGCTACAGCCCGGGTTACCGGAGTCCTGTTAGCCCAGTGCTACAGCCCGGATTCACACGTTGATGACCGACATGCTCGATGTGATTCATGTATGCCTGTCCTCATAGGTTAGCGCCGCTTTGGGTTCACGACTAGCCATGTCGGCCCGGGTTCTCTGTCATATGGATGCTAGCGACACTATCATATACGTGAGCCAAAAGGCGCAAACGGTCCCGGGCCAGGTAAGGTGGCACCCGTGGGAACACCGTGCGTGAGGCCACAAAGTGATATGATGTGTTACATGCTGGATCGGTGTGACTTAGGATCGGGGTCCTGACACTGACTCAACCATCTGTGACGCCATCAACTGGACAGAGCAAGAAGAGGAAGTTGATTTCTTGTGACTATTTTCCGGCAGAGCTTCCCGAAGCCGCCGCCAAGAAGGTCCCCAAGATCAACACCAAGAGTGTTGGGGAGCAGTTTGCTCCGACAAACCCCAGGGTTTGTTCCGTTGAAGCAGGCGCTCCCGACAAGTTTTGCTCCGGCAAACTTGCCGGGGAACGTCAAGCTCTGGCTGAGCCGCAGTTTCTCGCCGTAGAAGCAGATGTTCCCACAGCAGCAGATGTGCCTTTGGTCCTTGTTGTCGAGCCACAAGCTCCAGCATGGGCACAACAGATCGTCCGTTTCCTTCAGACAGGAGAACTTCCCGAAGAGCAAGAAGAAGCGGAAAGAGTAGCCCGGCAGTCAAGTATGTACTAGTTTGTCGACAACGTGTTGTACAGAAGAAGACTCAACGGTGTGAAATTGAAGTGTATTCACTGGGAAGATGGACAGAAGCTGTTGGCCGAGATACATGGAGGCATTTGTGGTCACCACATTGGCGCAAGAGCACTTGCCGGCAAGGCATTCCGGCAAGGTTTCTATTGGCCGACAGCCCTCCAGGATGCAACTGCACAAGTAACCAAGTGTGAAGCGTGCCAGTTCCATTCCAAGAAGATACACCAACCAGCTCAAGCTCTCCAGACAATCCCTTTATCCTGGCCATTTTTGGTCTGGGGGCTCGACATCCTCGGCCCCTTCCCCCGAGCAGTCGGGGGCTTTGAGTACTTGTACGTCGCAATCGACAAGTTCACAAAGTGGCCGGAAGTGGAAGCAGTGAGGAAGGTGACAGCACAGTCAGCAGTCAAGTTCTTTAGGTCGATTGTTTGCCGCTTCGGGATCCCTAACAGGATCATCACCGACAACGGTACGCAATTCACGAGCCGCACCTTCATGCAGTACGTCCAAGATCTTGGCGCCAAGGTCTGCTTCGCTTCTGTTGCTCACCCCAGGAGCAACGGTCAAGCGGAGAGGGCAAATGCTGAAGTGCTATGTGGACTCAAGACCAGGACTTTCGACAGGCTGCACAAGTGCGGAAGAAACTGGATTGAGGAGCTGTCGGTGGTTCTTTGGTCGATCAGGACGACGCCAAATCGAGCCACTGGCCAGACACCTTTCGCTCTAGTCTATGGAGCAGAGGCAGTTCTCCCCACGGAACTCGTATACGGGTCGCCTCGAGTGCTCGCTTACGATGAGCTTGAGCTAGAGCAGCTGCGACAAGATGAAGCGCTGCTCCTTGAGGAAGACCGTCTTCAGGCTGTTGTACGAGCTGCTCGCTACCAGCAATCTTTGCGACGCTACCATAGCCGCAAAGTTAACGCCAGAAGTCTCGAGGAAGGCGACCTTGTTCTTCGGCGCGTTCAGTCCGCCAAGAATTCCAACAAGTTGACGCCGAAGTGGGAAGGCCCTTACCGGGTGAAACGAGTCACTAGGCCTGGCGCTGTCCGCCTTGAGACCGAAGATGGCATTCCGGTGAGCAACTCCTGGAACATTGATCATCTTCGTAAGTTTTACCCGTAAGGCGCGGTTGCCGGACCCTGCTCCGGCAACCATCTTTTGTACAAGTCTTGCCACTGTTGCATGTAATCCTTTGTACAAAGCCAGGCGCAGACCCTGAGCATAGATGAAGCGCTGGCGCCCTAAGTTATAGCATGCATGCTAGATCGAGTCTCGTCCTTGGTTAGGGTTGATAGTGCTTAGTAGCGGCTAACCCCTAGCTTAGAGGTCGGGTGTGCGTCCCTTCGCCGTTCTTTCGTTTCCCTTGGTTCGCAGGGCTCGCGTATCCTGGCCGGACCACTTGAGGACGAAAAAGAGAAGGAGGACAGACCAGCATCTGGACCCCGGCAAGCCAGTGTTGCCGGGGGCTGCAAGTACAAAGACTCACCCACGGCGAACCAGAGTTGCCGGGGGCTGCAATCTCAGATAAGTTTTTCATCCCTTATCATGCATTCTCTTATGGACTGAGGTATGCGAAACCTCGTTTCTTCCTAAAAGCTACCGTGCTCCCTTAACTCTAGGCCCTAGGGCTCGTTCCTGGGGCCAGGTTTGGTCGTAGTCGCGGCAGCAAAGGGACGAAACGAGGAGCCTGAACCCGCCTCATCCCTGCCTCCGCCAAAAGCGTGAGAAAGGTCGAGCGACGTGGGAAGACGGCAAGGCCTGCTGCCGGGAAAAGAAGTGTCTATCTTAAAGGTATTAAGGATTTGCTCCTTGACGTGGGTTCCACCCACAAGACAAGTGACCCGGCAAGCATCCCCTTTTCACAAAAAAAACATTCCACTCAGGTACAGTTCATAGAGAATGAAAAACATGAATGATGGGATTACAAGTTTTAAATCCAGCTAAGGCCCGAGGGCTTACAAATTAAAAAGAGATAAGGTTCCCGTAATCCCTTTCTTGTCCCTCTCTTCAGGAGGTAGGTCAAGGAGGCGAAAAGGGCAAAAGGAGCACCTAGGCGAGCTACAGGTGGCAGAAGACACCAAGAGAACATCTCGGTGGTCGTCCAAAGGCTGGATGGTGACGGCGGCGCCGGATGCAGGGCTCGAAGACGAGGCGGCAGGACGTCAGCACGCTGTCGAGGGCGTCGTGCCCACGTACTCCGAGTTGACGGCCTTGCCGCCCGCCCACTTCCTCTTCCAGTACGAGGATCACATCGACCTTGGAACCATTCCCGACGCGCATCGTCACCTCGTCCTTTGCCAGTCTCCGTTTATTCCGCAGCTCCTGCTTTGAGTTACAAATATGAGCAACTGCACCGGTATCAAATACCCAAGAGCTACTACGAGTACTGGTAAGGTACACATCAATTACATGTATATCACATATACCTTTGGTTTTGCCGGCCTTCTTGTCCGCTAAGTATTTGGGGCAGTTCCGCTTCCAGTGACCACTTCCCTTGCAATAAAAACACTCAGTCTCGGGCTTGGGTCCATTCTTTGGCTTCTTCCCGGCAACTTGCTTACCGGGCGCGGCAACTTCCTTGCCGTCCTTCTTGAAGTTCTTTTTACCCTTGCCCTTCTTGAACTTAGTGGTTTTATTCACCATCAACACTTGATGCTCCTTCTTGATTTCTACCTCTGCTGATTTCAGCATAGCATATACTTCAGGAATGGTCTTTACCATCCCCTGCATATTGTAGTTCATCACAAAGCTCTTGTATCTAGGTGGAAGCAACTGGAGGATTCTGTCAATGACCGCTTCATCCGGGAGATTAACTTCCAGTTGAGTCAAGCGGTTGTGCAACCCAGACATTTTGAGTATGTGCTCACTGACAGAGCCATTTTCCTCCATCTTACAGCTAAAGAATTTATCGGAGACTTCATATCTCTCGACCCGGGCATGAGTTTGGAAAACCATTTTCAGCTCTTCGAACATCTCATATGCTCCATGTCTCTCAAAACGTTTTTGGAGCCCCGGCTCTAAGCTGTAAAGCATGCCGCACTGAACGAGGGAGTAATCATCGCAGCGTGACTGCCAAGCGTTCATAACGTCTTGTTCTGCAGGGAGAATAGGTGCGTCACCCAGCGGTGCTCTTAGGACATAATCTTTCTTGGCAGCTATGAGGATAATCCTCAGGTTCCGGACCCAGTCCGTATAGTTGCTACCATCGTCTTTCAGCTTGGTTTTCTCTAGGAACACGTTGAAGTTGAGGACTACGTTGGCCATTTGATCTACAAGACATATTGTAAATATTTAGACTAAGTTCATGATAATAAAGTTCATTTAATCAAATTATTTAATGAACTCCCACTTAGATAGACATCCCTCTACTAGTCATCTAAGTATTACATGATCCGAGTCAACTAGGCCGTGTCCGATCATCACGTGAGACGGACTAGTCAACATCGGTGAACATCTTCATGTTGATCGTATCTTCTATACGACTCATGCTCGACCTTTCGGTCTTCTGTGTTCCGAGGCCATGTCTGTACATGCTAGGCTCGTCAAGTCAACCTAAGTGTTTTGCGTGTGTAAATCTGTCTTACACCCGTTGTATGCGAACGTAAGGACCTATCACACCCGATCATCACGTGGTGCTTCGAAACGACGAACCTTAGCAACGGTGCACAGTTAGGGTGAACACTTTCTTGAAATTATTATGAGGGATCATCTTATTTACTACCGTCGTTCTAAGTAAACAAGATGCAAAACATGATAAACATCACATGCAATCAAATAATAAACGTGACATGATATGGCCAATATCACATAGCTCCTTTGATCTCCATCTTGGGGCTCCATGATCATCTTGTCACCGGCTTGACACCATGATCTTCATCATCATGATCTTCATCATCGTGTCTCCATGAAGTTGCTCGCCAACTATTACTTCTACTACTATGGCTAACGCGTTTAGCAATAAAGTAAAGTAATTTACATGGCGATTCTCAATGACACGCAGGTCATACAAAAAATAAAGACAACTCCTATGGCTCCTGCCGGTTGTCATATCATCGACATGCAAGTCGTGATTCCTGTTACAATAGCATGAACATCTCATACATCACATATAGATTATTCATCATACATCACAACTTTGGCCATATCATATCACATAGCACTTGCTGCAAAAACAAGTTAGACGCCCTCTAATTGTTGTTGCAAGTTTTACGTGGCTGAATCAGGGTTCTAGCAAGAACGTTTTCTTACCTACGTTCAAACCACAACGTGATTTGTCAATCTCTATTTACCCTTCATAAGGACCCTGTTCATCGAATCCGATCCAACTAAAGTAGGAGAGACAGACACCCGCCAGCCACCTTATGCAACTAGTGCATGTTTAGTCAGTGGAACCGGTCTCACGTAAGCGTACGTGTAAGGTTGGTCCGGGCCGCTTCATCCCACAATACCGCTGAATCAAGATTGACTAGTAACGGCAAGAAGGATTGACAGCATCTACGCCCACAACAAATTGTGTTCTACTCGCACAAGAAGAACTATGCATAGACCTGGCTCATGATGCCACTGTTGGGGAACGTTGCAGAAAATTAAAATTTTTCCTACGGTTTCACCAAGATCCATCTATGAGTTCATCAAGCAACGAGTATTCAGATTGGATAGCATCTACATACCACTTTGTAGATCGCAATGGAAGCGTTCGAGTGAACGTGGATGAGGTAGTCGTACTTGCCGTGATCCAATTCACCGATGATCTAGTACCGAACGGACGGCACCTCCGCGTTCAACACACGTACGGGACGGGAAACGTCTCCTCCTTCTTGATCCAGCAAGGGGGAAGGAGAGGTTGAGGAAGATCCAGCACGACGGTGTGGTGGTGGATGCAGCAGAACTCCGGCAGGGCTTCGCTAAGCAACTACGGGAGGAGGAGGAGGTGTTGCAGGGAGGAGGGAGGAGCCAGGGCATTAGGGTTGGTTTGCTCCTCCTTTTCCCCACTATATATAGGGCCAAGGGAGAGGGGGAGGCGCAGCCCTTGCCCCTTCCTCCAAGGAAGGGTGCGGCCAAGGGTGGGGAGGAGTCCATCCTCCCCAAGGCACCTCGGAGGTGCCTTCCCCTTGTAGGACTCTCCCCTTTTTTTCTCTCTTGGCGCATGGGCCTCTTGGGGCTGGTTCCCCTTGGCCCAAGCAGGCCAAGGCGCACCCCCTAAGGCCCATGTGTCCCACCAAGGCAGGTGGCCCCACCTGGTGGACCCCGGGACCCCTCCGGTGGTCCCGGTACAATACCAATAACACCGAAACTTGTCCCGATGGCCAAAATAGCACTTCCTATATATAATTCTTTACCTCCGGACCATTCCGGAGCTCCTCGTGACGTCCGGGATCTCATCTGGGACTCCGAACAACATTCGGGTTACTGCACATACATATCTTCACAACCCTAGCGTCACCGAACCTTAAGTGTGTAGACCCTACGGGTTCGGGAGACATGCAGACATGACCGAGACGGCTCTCGGGCAATAACCAACAGCGGGATCTGGATACCCATGTTGGCTCCCACATGCTCCACGATGATCTCATCGGATGAACCACGATGTCAAGGATTCAATTAATCCCGTATACGATTCCCTTTGTCAATCGGTATTTTACTTGCCCGAGATTCGATCGTCGGTATCCCAATACCTCGTTCAATCTCGTTACCGGCAAGTCACTTTTCTCGTACCGTAATGCATGATCCCGTGATCAAACACTTTGATCACATTGAGCTCATTATGATGATGCATTACCGAGAGGGCCCGGTGATACCTCTCCGTCAAGCGGAGTGACAAATCCCAGTCTCGATCCATGTCAACCCAACAGACACTTTCAGAGATACCCGTAGTATACCTTTATAGTCACCCAGTTACGTTGTGACGTTTGGCACACCCAAAGCACTCCTACGGTATCCGGGAGTTACACAATCTCATGGTCTAAGGAAAGGATACTTGACATTGGAAAACTCTAGCAAACGAACTATGCGATCTTATGCTATGTTTAGGATTGGGTCTTGTCCATCACATCATTCTCCTAATGATGTGATCCCGTTATCGATGACATCCAATGTCCATAGTCAGGAAACCATGACTATCTGTCGATCAACGAGCTAGTCAACTAGAGGCTCACTAGGGACATGTTTGTTGTCTGTTATTCACACATGTATTACGATTTCCGGATAACACAATTATAGCACGAATAAAGACAATTATCATGAATAAGGAAATATAATAATAATGCTTTTATTATTGCCTCTAGGGCATATTTCCAACAGTCTCCCACTTGCACTAGAGTCAATAATCTAGTTACATTGTGATGAATCAAACACCCATAGAGTTCTGGTGCTGATCATGTTTTGCCTTAGGGAGAGGTTTAGTCAACGGATCTGCGACATTCAGATCCGTGTGCACTTTACAAATTTCTATGTCTCCATCTTGAACATTTTCACGAATGGAGTTGAAGCGACGCTTGATGTGCCTAGTCTTCTTGTGAAACCTGGGCTCCTTTGCAAGTGCAATAGCTCCAGTGTTGTCACAGAAGAGCTTGATTGGCCCCGACGCATTGGGTATGACTCCGAGGTTGGTGATGAACTCCTTCACCCAAATTGCTTCATGTGCTGCCTCCGAGGCTGCCATGTACTCCGCTTCACATGTAGATCCCGCCACGACGCTTTGCTTGCAACTGCACCAGCTTACTGCCCCACCATTCAGAATATACACGTATCCGGTTTGTGACTTAGAGTCATCCAGATCTGTGTCGAAGCTAGCGTCGACGTAACCTTTTACGACGAGCTCTTCGTCACCTCCATAAACGAGAAACATTTCCTTAGTCCTTTTCAGGTACTTCAGGATATTCTTGACCGCTGTCCAGTGTTCCTTGCCGGGATTACTTTGGTACCTTCCTACCAAACTTACGACAAGGTTTACATCAGGTCTGGTACACAGCATGGCATACATAATAGAACCTATGGCTGAGGCATAGGGGATGACACTCATCTCTTCTATATCTTCTGCCGTGGTTGGACATTGAGCTGAGCTCAATTTCACACCTTGTAATACAGGTAAGAACCCTTTCTTAGATTGATCCATATTGAACTTCTTCAATATTTTATCAAGGTATGTGCTTTGTGAAAGACCTATGAGGTGTCTCGATCTATCTCTATAGATCTTGATGCCTAATATATAAGCAGCTTCTCCAAGGTCCTTCATCGAAAAACTCTTATTCAAGTAGGCCTTAATGCTGTCCAAGAGTTCTACATCATTTCCCATCAAAAGTATGTCGTCTACATATAATATGAGAAATGCTACAGAGCTCCCACTCACTTTCTTGTAAACACAGGCTTCTCCATAAGTCTGTGTAAACCCAAACGCTTTGATCATCTCATCAAAGCGAATGTTCCAACTCCGAGATGCTTGCACCAGCCCATAAATCGAGCGTTGGAGCTTGCACACCTTGTCAGCATTCTTAGGATCGACAAAACCTTCCGGCTGCATCATATACAATTCTTCCTTAAGGAAACCATTAAGGAATGCCGTTTTGACGTCCATTTGCCATATCTCATAATCATAGTATCCGGCAATTGCTAACATGATTCGGACGGACTTCAGCTTCGCTACCGGTGTGAAAGTCTCATCGTAGTCAATTCCCTGAACTTGTCGATAACCCTTAGCGACAAGCCGAGCTTTATAGATGGTCACATTACCATCCACGTCTGTCTTCTTCTTAAAGATCCATTTATTTTCTATGGCTCGCCGTTCAACGGGCAAGTCAGTCAAAGTCCATACTTCGTTTTCATACATGGATCCTATCTCGGATTTCATGGCCTCTAGCCATTTGTCGGAATCCGGGCCCGCCATTGCTTCCTCATAGTTTGAAGGTTCACCGTTGTCTAACAACATGATTTCCAAGACAGGGTTGCTGTACCACTCTGGTGCGGAACGTGTCCTTGTGGACCTTCGAATTTCAGTAGGAGCTTGATCAGAAGCATCTTGATCATCATCATTAATTTCCTCTCTAGTCGGTGCAGGCTCCTCAGAAACGTTTTCTTGAGTTTCGCCATTTTCCGGTTCAAGAGGCAACACTTCATCAAGTTCTACTTTCCTCCCACTTACTTCTTTCGAGAGAAACTCTTTCTCTAGAAAGGATCCATTCTTGGCAACAAAGATCTTGCCTTCGGATCTGAGGTAGAAGGTATACCCAACAGTTTCTTTAGGGTATCCTATGAAGACGCATTTTTCCGATTTGGGTTCGAGCTTTTCAGATTGAAGTTTCTTGACATAAGCATCGCATCCCCAAACTTTTAGAAATGACAGCTTAGGTTTCTTCCCAAACCATAATTCATACGGTGTCGTCTCAACGGATTTCGACGGAGCCCTATTTAAAGTGAATGCGGCAGTCTCTAAAGCATAGCCCCAAAAAGATAGCGGTAAGTCGGTAAGAGACATCATAGATCGCACCATATCTAATAGAGTGCGATTACGACGTTCGGACACACCATTACCCTGAGGTGTTCCAGGCGGCGTGAGTTGTGAAACTATTCCACATTTTCTTAAGTGTGTGCCAAATTCATGACTCAAGTATTCTCCTCCACGATCTGATCGTAGAAACTTGATCTTTTTATCACGTTGATTTTCAACCTTACTCTGAAATTCCTTGAACTTTTCAAAGGTCTCAGACTTGTGTTTCATTAAGTAGACATACCCATATCTACTCAAGTCATCAGTGAGGGTGAGAACATAACGATAGCCACCGCGAGCCTCAACACTCATTGGACCACACACATCGGTATGTATGATTTCCAATAAGTTGGTTGCTCGCTCCATTGTTCCTGAGAACGGAGTTTTGGTCATTTTACCCATGAGGCATGGTTCGCACGTGTCAAATGATTCATAATCAAGAGACTCTAAAAGTCCATCTGCATGGAGCTTCTTCATGCGTTTGACACCTATGTGACCAAGGCGGCAGTGCCACAAATATGTGGGACTATTGTTATCAACTTTCACTCTTTTGGTATTCACACTATGAATGTGTGTATCATCACGTACGAGATTCATTAAGAATAAACCATTAACCATCGGAGCATGACCATAAAACATATCTCTCATATAAATAGAACAACCATTATTCTCGGATTTAAATGAGTAGCCATCTCGAATTAAACGAGATCCAGATACAATGTTCATGCTCAAACTTGGCACTAAATAACAATTAAGGTTTAAAACTAATCCCGTAGGTAAATGCAGAGGCAGCGTGCCGACGGCGATCACATCGACCTTGGAACCATTCCCGACGCGCATCGTCACCTCGTCCTTTGCCAGTCTCCGTTTATTCCGCAGCTCCTGCTTTGAGTTACAAATATGAGCAACTGCACCGGTATCAAATACCCAAGAGCTACTACGAGTACTGGTAAGGTACACATCAATTACATGTATATCACATATACCTTTGGTTTTGCCGGCCTTCTTGTCCGCTAAGTATTTGGGGCAGTTCCGCTTCCAGTGACCACTTCCCTTGCAATAAAAACACTCAGTCTCGGGCTTGGGTCCATTCTTTGGCTTCTTCCCGGCAACTTGCTTACCGGGCGCGGCAACTTCCTTGCCGTCCTTCTTGAAGTTCTTTTTACCCTTGCCCTTCTTGAACTTAGTGGTTTTATTCACCATCAACACTTGATGCTCCTTCTTGATTTCTACCTCTGCTGATTTCAGCATAGCATATACTTCAGGAATGGTCTTTACCATCCCCTGCATATTGTAGTTCATCACAAAGCTCTTGTATCTAGGTGGAAGCAACTGGAGGATTCTGTCAATGACCGCTTCATCCGGGAGATTAACTTCCAGTTGAGTCAAGCGGTTGTGCAACCCAGACATTTTGAGTATGTGCTCACTGACAGAGCCATTTTCCTCCATCTTACAGCTAAAGAATTTATCGGAGACTTCATATCTCTCGACCCGGGCATGAGTTTGGAAAACCATTTTCAGCTCTTCGAACATCTCATATGCTCCATGTCTCTCAAAACGTTTTTGGAGCCCCGGCTCTAAGCTGTAAAGCATGCCGCACTGAACGAGGGAGTAATCATCGCAGCGTGACTGCCAAGCGTTCATATCGTCTTGTTCTGCAGGGAGAATAGGTGCGTCACCCAGCGGTGCTCTTAGGACATAATCTTTCTTGGCAGCTATGAGGATAATCCTCAGGTTCCGGACCCAGTCCGTATAGTTGCTACCATCGTCTTTCAGCTTGGTTTTCTCTAGGAACGCGTTGAAGTTGAGGACTACGTTGGCCATTTGATCTACAAGACATATTGTAAATATTTAGACTAAGTTCATGATAATAAAGTTCATTTAATCAAATTATTTAATGAACTCCCACTTAGATAGACATCCCTCTACTAGTCATCTAAGTATTACATGATCCGAGTCAACTAGGCCGTGTCCGATCATCACGTGAGACGGACTAGTCAACATCGGTGAACATCTTCATGTTGATCGTATCTTCTATACGACTCATGCTCGACCTTTCGGTCTTCTGTGTTCCGAGGCCATGTCTGTACATGCTAGGCTCGTCAAGTCAACCTAAGTGTTTTGCGTGTGTAAATCTGTCTTACACCCGTTGTATGCGAACGTAAGGACCTATCACACCCGATCATCACGTGGTGCTTCGAAACGACGAACCTTAGCAACGGTGCACAGTTAGGGTGAACACTTTCTTGAAATTATTATGAGGGATCATCTTATTTACTACCGTCGTTCTAAGTAAACAAGATGCAAAACATGATAAACATCACATGCAATCAAATAATAAACGTGACATGATATGGCCAATATCACATAGCTCCTTTGATCTCCATCTTGGGGCTCCATGATCATCTTGTCACCGGCTTGACACCATGATCTTCATCATCATGATCTTCATCATCGTGTCTCCATGAAGTTGCTCGCCAACTATTACTTCTACTACTATGGCTAACGCGTTTAGCAATAAAGTAAAGTAATTTACATGGCGATTCTCAATGACACGCAGGTCATACAAAAAATAAAGACAACTCCTATGGCTCCTGCCGGTTGTCATATCATCGACATGCAAGTCGTGATTCCTATTACAATAGCATGAACATCTCATACATCACATATAGATCATTCATCATACATCACAACTTTGGCCATATCATATCACATAGCACTTGCTGCAAAAACAAGTTAGACGTCCTCTAATTGTTGTTGCAAGTTTTACGTGGCTGAATCAGGGTTCTAGCAAGAACGTTTTCTTACCTACGTTCAAACCACAACGTGATTTGTCAATCTCTATTTACCCTTCATAAGGACCCTGTTCATCGAATCCGATCCAACTAAAGTAGGAGAGACAGACACCCGCCAGCCACCTTATGCAACTAGTGCATGTTTAGTCAGTGGAACCGGTCTCACGTAAGCGTACGTGTAAGGTTGGTCCGGGCCGCTTCATCCCACAATACCGCTGAATCAAGATTGACTAGTAATGGCAAGAAGGATTGACAGCATCTACGCCCACAACAAATTGTGTTCTACTCGCACAAGAAGAACTATGCATAGACCTGGCTCATGATGCCACTGTTGGGGAACGTTGCAGAAAATTAAAAATTTTCCTACGGTTTCACCAAGATCCATCTATGAGTTCATCAAGCAACGAGTATTCAGATTGGATAGCATCTACATACCACTTTGTAGATCGCAATGGAAGCGTTTGAGTGAACGTGGATGAGGTAGTCGTACTTGCCGTGATCCAATTCACCGATGATCTAGTACCGAACGGACGGCACCTCCGCGTTCAACACACGTACGGGACGGGAAACGTCTCCTCCTTCTTGATCCAGCAAGGGGGAAGGAGAGGTTGAGGAAGATCCAGCACGACGGTGTGGTGGTGGATGCAGCAGAACTCCGGCAGGGCTTCGCTAAGCAACTACGGGAGGAGGAGGAGGTGTTGCAGGGAGGAGGGAGGAGCCAGGGCATTAGGGTTGGTTTGCTCCTCCTTTTCCCCACTATATATAGGGCCAAGGGAGAGGGGGAGGCGCAGCCCTTGCCCCTTCCTCCAAGGAAGGGTGCGGCCAAGGGTGGGGAGGAGTCCATCCTCCCCAAGGCACCTCGGAGGTGCCTTCCCCTTGTAGGACTCTCCCCTTTTTTTCTCTCTTGGCGCATGGGCCTCTTGGGGCTGGTTCCCCTTGGCCCAAGCAGGCCAAGGCGCACCCCCTAAGGCCCATGTGTCCCACCAAGGCAGGTGGCCCCACCTGGTGGACCCCGGGACCCCTCCGGTGGTCCCGGTACAATACCGATAACACCGAAACTTGTCCCGATGGCCAAAATAGCACTTCCTATATATAATTCTTTACCTCCGGACCATTCCGGAGCTCCTCGTGACGTCCGGGATCTCATCCGGGACTCCGAACAACATTCGGGTTACTGCACATACATATCTTCACAACCCTAGCGTCACCGAACCTTAAGTGTGTAGACCCTACGGGTTCGGGAGACATGCAGACATGACCGAGACGGCTCTCGGGCAATAACCAACAGCGGGATCTGGATACCCATGTTGGCTCCCACATGCTCCACGATGATCTCATCGGATGAACCACGATGTCAAGGATTCAATTAATCCCGTATACGATTCCCTTTGTCAATCGGTATTTTACTTGCCCGAGATTCGATCGTCGGTATCCCAATACCTCGTTCAATCTCGTTACCGGCAAGTCACTTTTCTCGTACCGTAATGCATGATCCCGTGATCAAACACTTTGATCACATTGAGCTCATTATGATGATGCATTACCGAGAGGGCCCGGTGATACCTCTCCGTCAAGCGGAGTGACAAATCCCAGTCTCGATCCATGTCAACCCAACAGACACTTTCAGAGATACCCGTAGTATACCTTTATAGTCACCCAGTTACGTTGTGACGTTTGGCACACCCAAAGCACTCCTACGGTATCCGGGAGTTACACAATCTCATGGTCTAAGGAAAGGATACTTGACATTGGAAAACTCTAGCAAACGAACTATGCGATCTTATGCTATGTTTAGGATTGGGTCTTGTCCATCACATCATTCTCCTAATGATGTGATCCCGTTATCGATGACATCCAATGTCCATAGTCAGGAAACCATGACTATCTGTCGATCAACGAGCTAGTCAACTAGAGGCTCACTAGGGACATGTTTGTTGTCTGTTATTCACACATGTATTACGATTTCCGGATAACACAATTATAGCACGAATAAAGACAATTATCATGAATAAGGAAATATAATAATAATGCTTTTATTATTGCCTCTAGGGCATATTTCCAACAATAATAGGAGGCCCATGCACAACGTGGGGGGGAGAGGACAGAGTAGAACACTCTCGCTCGGTCTCGTTAGCTGCTGGTGCATACTGTAGCACTCAGTGCTCCTGAGCAAGAACTCAATACAAACCACAAAGCAGTAGTAGGAGTATTATCTCTCCGGAGAGCTCCGAAGCTGGGTAAACCGCTCGTGTGCTCCGCCTCGATCTGCTCTTCGTGCGACCTCCGCCCCCCGCCGAACCGAAAGGGGCTCCGTCCCCATAGGTGCTCGTGGAGGCAGTTTCCCCGACATCTTTGGCGCGCCAGGTAGGGGGCGTCGAGGTTGTGTGAACCTGATCCGGCGTTCACACGAGCTAGATCTTCACCGACTTCATCGACATGCCGCCGAAGAAGAAGGCTTCGGAGGCGGCTGCTCCGTCCGCGTCGAACCCACCGCCGCCGGAGCAAACGGCTGGTGGGGAAGACGCCGGCGGAAGAACGAGCGTCGACGAGGGAGCCCACGGTGCCGCTAGGTCCAAGGACAAGGCAGCGCTACTCATCGGCGGTGTAGCCGGCTCCCACGACGACCGAGCGTCCGTAGATGCACCGCGCTCATCTCAGGAGGCGCGGGACCGGCAGCGTCGTGGTACTCACGGTACCATACGCTCGCTGGACCCAGATCGAGCTGGCGGATCTCGGGATGCTCCAGGCCAGCATGCGCGCCAACGTGCTGGCGCGAGCGAAGCACGGTCGCCTGGACGGGATATTGCTCCTTCTAACGCAGTTAGAAGTCCGAGCATATCCCGCTCCTCGCACCGTTCGCCACCGCTACCCGCCACTCCAGCAGAAGCTTTAGCACGAGCTCAACTGCTCCTAGACTTCCCTCCAACGCTAGACAAGATCGACGACTGGAGGGCCACCATTCAGAGTCTCATCGGCTTCGCCAACGGGGACACTCCACGGCAGCCGACCACATCGCAGCCGCGGCAAGTCAGCCAGGCGTGACCCGATGGCGACAAGACCGGTGGGGGTGCAACCATCGTGCACTCTCCGCCCCGAAGGCCAAGATCGCCGACTCGCCGGGTCCACCGCGACAGCGACTCCACTGCTTCATCGGATCCGCAAGCTCGTCGCGATCAACGCCAAGTTCTTCACGAACGACAGCAAGAAGACGCTCGTACTCGCATTGAGCGCCGAAGAGAAGCACGACGTCAGTCAGACCAGCGCGATGGGCCCACTGTCGACATGCATGCGCCAGGGGAACCAGGCGACTTGCCGTACGCGGTAGGTTGCCCTGCGTTCACCCATGAGCTGCGGCAAGTCCAGTGGCCCAGCACGAAGAATTTCAAGCCAGACGTACCCGAGAAGTACGACGGCAAGTTGCATCCGTCGGAGTTCCTCAGCATCTACACCATCGCGGTGCAAGATGCTGGGGGGCGCGATGACAAGATCCTTGCCAACTACTTCCCACTGGTGCTCAAGCCCAACGTCAGGTCCTGGCTCATGCACTTGCCGGACAACTCCATATCTTCCTGGGCAGACCTATGCCATCAGTTTGTTGGCGCCTTTACAGGCGGCCACAAACCTCATGGCCAGGAGAGTGACCTTCACCTGCTCGCCCAGAAGGAAGGAGAGCCCCTGCGCAAGTACATCCAGAGATTCAGCCAAGTGCAACGCAACATCCCAGATGTCCACCCTGCTGCGGTCATCAGTGCGTTCCACCAGAACGTGCGTAACCGCAGAATGCGGGAGGAGATGGCGATGTGCAAGATCAGAGACGTCAGCGAGCTATATGCCCTGGCCGACAAGTGTGCATGTGCTGAGGAAGGGAGGAAACCACCCACGATCTCTCCCACGACGCCGCAATCGACGCGTGCCGTTCGGGGAGGGCGCGGTGGGTACGGAGTAAGATACGGCGTGATCCAGGCCGCGCGTGCCCGTGCCCTGTTTTGGGCCTGGCCCAACAGCGCTCGGCACCGCGTATGGCCCAGGCCCGGGGGCTCCTGTCGGTGTACTAGAGTAGGGGTACCCTAGTATCCCGAACTTGTGCACGGGCAGTCGCAGCGTCCCGCGGCAAGGCTTGCCGGGTAACCGCCAATATCCTATGTGGTTCCTTTGGAGCCATTTAAGAACAAAGTATTCAAGCCAAGGGGACAAGGCCCCGGCAAGAGGAGCTTGCCGGGAAGGCCACTCAAGGCACAAGGCCCCGGCAAGAGGAGCTTGCCGGGAAGGCCAACCAAGGCATCTCAAGGTACTTGCCGCGACGCGCCACGCGTCGCGTCAAGACCCGGCGAGCGACAAGCTCCCAGACGCGGCAAGACAACGGCCGCGGCAAGGCGTTTGCCGCGGCTCGCAACCACTCTGTACCCGCGCTCCAGCACACCCACCAACGTGTCGCTCTGAGGCCCCTCCAGGCGTACGTGGCGGGAGGCGGTGCAGCCAGGGGTGCACTGTGGCAAGCGGCGCTGACAAGATCGCCATCGTGGCGAGCGGTGGCGTCCCTGACGGTCCCTTTTCTGCACTGTTTGGGCGACGTAGATAGGCATTTAATGCCCTTGTCCCCTGCCGTAAGGGTTAGGTATGATACACTGTACAGGTAGCTGTACCAACCGCAGCACCTTTCCATTTTTACCCTTGCCTACGTTGCCACCTGTTGGAGACCCCTTGAGCATATAAAAGGAGGCCCATGCACAACGTGGGGGGGGAGAGGACAGAGTAGAACACTCTCTCTCGGTCTCGTTAGCTGCCGGTGCGTACTGTAGCACTCAGTGCTCCTGAGCAAGAACTCAATACAAACCACAAAGCAGCAGTAGGAGTATTATCTCTCTGGAGAGCTCCGAAGCTGGGTAAACCGCTCGTGTGCTCCGCCTCGATCTGCTCTTCGTGCGACCTCCGCCCCCCGCCGAACCGAAAGGGGCTCCGTCCCCATAGGTGCTCGTGGAGGCAGTTTCCCCGACACTCATAAGGAGGACAATCAAAGAACACCTCATGTTTCAAATTTGTTACATAACGTTTAGCATACGTGCATGCTACGGGACTTGCAAACTTCAACACAAGCATTTCTCAAATTCACAACTACTCAACTAGCACGAAATTTGATATTATTACCTCCATATCTCAAAACAAATCATCAAGCATCAAACTTCTCTTAGTATTCAAAACACTCATAAGAAAGTTTTTACTAATCTTGAATACCTAGCATATTAGCATTATTTAAGAAAATTACCATGCTATTTAAGACTCTCAAAATAATCTAAGTGAAGCATGAGAGACCAATAGTTTCTATAAAACAAATCGACCACCATGCTCTAAAGGATATAAGTGAAGTACTTGAGCAAAGCTATATAACTCAAAAGATATAAGTGAAGCACATAGAGTATTCTAATTATTTTCAAATCATGTGTGGCTCTCTCAAAAGGTGTGTACAGCAAGGATGATTCTGGTAAACTAAAAATCAAAGACTCAAATCATACAAGACGCTCCAAGCAAAACATATATCATGTGGTGAATAAAAATATAGCTCCAAGTAAAGTTACCGATGGAAGTAGACGAAAAGAGGGGATGCCTTCCGGGGCATCCCCAAGCTTTGGCTTTTAGGTGTCCTTATATTATCTTGGGGGTGCCATGGGCATCCCCAAGCTTAGGCTCTTTCCACTCCTTGTTCCATAATCCATCAAATCTTTCACCCAAAACTTGAAAACTTCACAACACAAAATTCAACAGAAATCTCGTGAGCTCCGTTAGCGAAAGAAAACAAAAGACCAGTTCAAGGTACTGTGATGAACTCATTCTTTATTTATATTGGTGTTAAACCTACTGTATTCCAACTTCTCTATGGTTTATAAACTATTTTACTAGCCATAGATTCATCAAAATAAGCAAACAACACACGAAAAATAGAATCTGTCAAAAACAGAACAGTCTGTAGTAATCTGTAAATAACGCAAACTTCTGGAACTCCAAAAACTCAGCCACAATAGGACGACCTAGGCAATTTGTTTATTGATCAGCAGAAATTGGAATCAGTATTTTATCACGTTCTGGTGATTTTTAACAATTGTTTTCGTGAACATAAAGTTTCTGGAAATTTCTGCAAGATCAAATAACTACCATCCAAGAAGATCCTATAGGTTTAACTTGGCACAAACACTAACTAAAACATAAAAAAACATCTAACCAGAGGCTAGATCAAAGGTTTATTCCAAAACAGAAGCAAAAAGCAAAAAAATAAAAATAAAATTGGGTTGCCTCCCAACAAACGCTATCGTTTAACGCCCCTAGCTAGGCATAAAAGCACGGATAGATCTAAGTATTGCCATCTTTGTTAGGCAATCCATAAGTGGCTCTCATAATAGATTCATATGGTAATTTTATTTTCTTCCTAGGGAAGTGTTCCATGCCTTTCTTTAATGGAAATTGAAATCTAATATTCCCTTCCTTCATATCAATAATTGCACCAGCCGTTCTAAGGAAAGGTCTACCAAGAATAATAGGACATGAAGGATTGCAATCTATATCAAGAACGATAAAATCTACGGGTACATAATTCCTATTTGCAACAATAAAAACATCATTAATTCTTCCCATAGGTTTCTTAATAGTGGAATCCGCAAGGTGCAAGTGTAGAGAGCAATCATCAAAATCACGGAAATCTAGCAAATCGCACAAAGTTTTGGGAATAGTGGAAACACTAGCACCCAAATCACATAAAGCATAGAACTCATGATCCTTAATCTTAATTTTAATAGTTGGTTCCCACTCAACATAGAGTTTTCTAGGGATAGAAACTTCCAACTCAAGTTTTTCTTCATAAGATTGCATCAAGTCATCAATGATATGTTTAGTAAACGCTTTATTTTGACTATAAGCATGAGGAGAATTTAGCACGGATTGCAACAAGGAAATACAATCAATCAAAGAGCAATTTTCATAATTAAATTCCTTGAAATCCAAAATAGTGGGTTTATTAGTATCTAGGGATTTTATTTCTTCAATCCCACTTTTATCAAATTTAGCATCAAGATCTAAAAACTCCCAATTTTTGGAACGCCTTCTAGGTAAAGGTGGATCATATTCAGTCCCATCATTATCAAGATTCATATTGCAAAACAAAGATTTAATAGGGGACACATCAATAACTTTTAGATCTTCATCTTTATTTTCATAGAAATTTGAAGAACACGCTTTCATAAAGCAATCTTTCTTAGCACGCATCCTAGCGGTTCTTTCTTTGCACTTATCAATGGAAATTCCCATGGCTTTGAGAGACTCATTGATATCATGCTTAGGAGGAATAGATCTAAGTTTTAAAGAATCAACATCAAGAGAAATTCTATCAACGTTCCTAGCCAAATCATCAACTTTAAGCAATTTCTCTTCAAGAAAAGCATTGAAATTCTTTTGCAAATTCATAAAATCTTTAACACAAATCTCAAATTCAGAGGGCGTCTTATTAAAATTTCCATAAGAGTTGTTGTAGGAATTACCATAATTATTAGAGGAGTTACTAGGATAAGGCCTAGCATTAAAGTTTCCTCTATACGCGTTGTTACCAAAATTATTCCTACCAAAAAAATTCACATCCATAGATTCATTGTTATTCTCAATCAAAGTAGACAAGGCATATCATTAGGATCATAAGAAACACTCTTAGTAGCAAATATTTTCATAAGTCCATCCATCTTTCCACTCAAAACATTAATTTATTCTATCGCATGCACTTTTTTATTAGTAGATCTTTCAGTGTGCCATTGAGAATAATTAACCATAATATTATCTAGGAGTTTAGTAGCTTCTCCTAAAGTGATTTCCGTAAGAGTGCCTCCCGCGGCCGAATCTAAAAGATTTCTAGAAGCAAAATTCAATCCGGCATAAAAGTTTTGTATAATCATCCACAAATTCAAACCATGAGTAGGGCAATTACGTATCATTAATTTCATCCTCTCCCAAGCTTGTGCAACATGTTCATGATCAAGTTGCTTAAAATTTATAATATCGTTTCTAAGAGAGATGATCTTAGCGGGAGGAAAATACTTAGAGATAAAAGCATCTTTGCACTTATTCCAAGAATCAATACTATTTTTAGGCAAAGATGAAAACCAAGCTTTAGCACGATCTCTAAGCGAAAAAGGAAATAGCTTCAATTTAACAATATCATTGGCCACATCTTTCTTCTTTTGCATATCACACAAATCAACGAAGCTATTTAGATGAGTAGCGGCATCTTCACCAGGAAGGCCGGCGAATTGATCTTTCATGACAAGATTCAACAAAGCAGCATTGATTTCACAAGATTCAGTATTGGTAAGAGGAGCAATTGGAGTGCTAAGGAAATCATTATTGTTGGTATTGGTAAATTCACATAATTTGGTATTATCTTGAGCCATCGTGACAAACAAACAATCCAACACACGAGCAAACAAAAAGCAAGCGAAAAAGAGGCGAATGAAAAAGAGAGGGCAAATAAAACAGCAAGGGTGAAGTGGGGGAGAGGAAAACGAGAGGCAAATGGCAAATAATGTAATGCGGGAGATAAGGGTTTGTGATGGGTACTTGTTATATTGACTTTTGCATAGACCTCCCCGGCAACGGCGCCAGAAATCCTTCTTGCTACCTCTTGAGCACTGCGTTGGTTTTCCCTTGAAGAGGAAAGGGTGATGCAGCAAAGTAGCGTAAGTATTTCCCTCAGTTTTTGAGAACCAAGGTATCAATCCAGTAGGAGTCTACGCGTGAGTCCCTCGTACCTACACAAAACAAATAAATCCTCGCAATCAACGTGATAAGGGGTTGTCAATCCCTTCACGGTCACTTACGAGAGTGAGATCTGATAGATATGATAGGATAATATTTTTGGTATTTTTGTGATAAGGATGCAAAGTAAGATAAAAGCAAAGTAAAAAAAGAAAAGGAAATAACTAAGTGTTGGAAGATTAATATGATGAAGATAGACCCGGGGGCCATAGGTTTCACTAGTGGCTTCTCTCAAGAGCATAAGTATTTTACGATGGGTGAACGAATTACTGTTGAGCAATTGACAGAATTGAGCATAGTTATGAGAATACCTAGGTATGATCATGTATATAGGCATCACGTCCGAGGCAAGTAGACCGACTCCTGCCTGCATCTACTACTATTATTCCACTCATCGACCGCTATCCAGCATGCATCTAGAGTAGTAAGTTCATGAAAACAGAGTAATGCCTTAAGCAAGATGACATGATGTAGAGGGATAAATTATGCAATATGATAAAAAACCCATCTTGTTATCCTCGATGGCAACAATACAATATGTGCCTTGCTGCCCCTACTGTCACTGGGAAAGGACACCGCAAGATTGAACCCAAAGCTAAGCACTTCTCCCATTTCAAGAAAGATCAATCTAGTAGGCCAAACCAAACTGATAATTCGAAGAGACTTGCAAAGATAACCAATCATACATAAAAGAATTCAGAAGATTCAAATATTGTTCATAGATAAAATTGATCATAAACCCACAATTCATTGGTCTCAACAAACACACCGCAAAAAGAAGATTACATCGAATAGATCTCCACAAGAGAGGGGAAGAACATTGTATTGAGATCCAAAAAGAGAGAAGAAGCCATCTAGGTAATAACTATGGACCCGAAGGTCTGAGGTAAACTACTCACACTTCATCGGAGAGGCTATGATGTTGATGTAGAAGCCCTCCGTGATGGATGCCCCCTCCGACGGAGCTCCAGAACAGGCCCCAAGATGGGATCTCGTGGGTACAGAAGGTTGCGGCGGTGGAATTAGGTTTTTGGCTCCTTATCTGATCATTTGGGGGTACGTAGGTATATATAGGAGGAAGGAGTACGTTGGTGGAGCAACAGGGGGTCCACGAGGGTGGAGGGCGCGCCTGGGGGGTAGCCGCGCCCCCTACCTCGTGGCTTCCTCCTTTGTTTCTTGGCGTAGGGTCCAAGTCCTCTGGATCATGTTCGTTCCGAAAATCACGTTCCCGAAGGTTTCATTCCGTTTGGACTCTGTTTGATATTCTTTTTCTGCGAAACTCTGAAATAGGCAGAAAACATCAATTATAGGCTAGGCCTCCGGTTAATAGGTTAGTCCGAAAAGTAATATAAAAGTGGATAATAAAGCCCAATATTGTCCAAAACAGTAGATAATATAGCATGGAGCAATCAAAAATTATAGATACGTTGGAGACGTATCACCCGGCCGTTGTGGGACAAGGCTGAGAATGACTTGCTTGATAGAGGGGTCGAACCAGAGACATTGCACTGGCCAGACCGTTCAAGGACTTGGTTCTTCGTGGTTGGGGGATCGTTGGACCCTGAAACAGGGAAGTACGTTTGGACAAACGTGAAACTGAGAATACCCGTCACGAGGCTTCATGAGTATATCGCCGCAGCGCAGGAAGGGACGTTCGTTCCCGACAGAGAGAACGATAAGCTCACACAGGCCCTCGGGAATCCTGAGCACCCTAGACGGACACGAGGCACGCCAGGCTCCGTTTCGTGGAAGGCTGGGTTTCCCAACGCAGGCGGTTACAAAGGCCGGGAGAGGAAGAGGAAACTGGAGCGGACCCAACTGTAGAAGCTGAACGAAAGGGTACAACTGTTGGAAATATGCCCTAGAGGCAATAATAAAGTGGTTATTATTATATTTCCTTGTTCATGATAATTGTCTATTGTTCATGCTATAATTGTGTTATCCGAAAATCGTAATACATGTGTGAATACATAGACCTCAACATGTCCCTAGTGAGCCTCTAGTTGATTAGCTCGTTGATCAATAGATGGTTACGGTTTCCTGACCATGGACATTGGATGTCATTTATAATGGGATCACATCATTAGGAGAATGATGTGATGGTCAAGACCCAATCCTAAACATAGCACAAGATTGTGTAGTTCATCTGCTAAAGCTTTTCTAATGTCAAGTATCTTTTCCTTACATCATGAGATTGTGCAACTCCCGGATACTGTAGGAATACTTTGGGTGTGCCAAACGTCACAACGTAACTGGGTGGCCATAAAGGTGCACTACGGGTATCTCCGAAAGTGTCTGTTGGGTTGGCATGAATCGAGACTGGGATTTGTCACTCCGTGTGACGGAGAGGTATCTCTGGGCCCACTCGATAGGACATCGTCATAATGAGCTCAATGTGACCAAGGAGTTGATCACGGGATGATGTGTTATGGACGAGTAAAGAGACCTGCCGGTAACGAGATTGAACAAGGTATAGGGATACCCACGATCGAATCTCGGGAAAGTATCATACGGGTAGACAAAGGGAATTGTGTACGGGGTTGTTTGAATCCCCAACATCGTGGTTCATCCGATGAGATCATCGTGGAACATGTGGGAGCCAACATGTGTATCCAGATCCCGCTGTTGGTTATTGGCCGGAGAGATGCCTCGGTCATGTCTACATGGTTCCCGAACTCGTAGGGTCTACACACTTAAGGTTCGGTGACGCTAGAGTTGTTATGGGAAATAGTATGTGGTTACCGAATGTTGTTCGGAGTCCCGGATGAGATCCCGGACATTACAAGGAGTTCCGGGATGGTCCGGAGGTGAATATTTATATATGGTAAGTCATCATACGGTCACTGGAAGTATTCGGGGGTTTGCTGCTATTGTACCGGGACAAGCAAAGGGGTTCTGGGGGTCCACCAGGAGGGTCCACCTGCCCCGGAGGGCCCTTTGGGCTGTATGTGGAAGGGAACCAGCCCCTAAGTGGGTTGGGCGCCATCCCCCCTAGGGCCCATGCGCCTAGGGTTGGGGGGAACCCTAAGGGGGGCGCCCCCTTGGCTTGGGGGGCAAGCCCCCTCCCCTTGCCCCCCCCCCCTCTAGATCTCATCTAGAGGGGCCAGCCCCCTTCCCCCTTCGTCCTATAAATAGAGGGGAGGAGGGAGGGCAGCAGCACCTCATCCAAGGCGCAGCCCTCCCCCTCTCCAACACCCCTCCTCCTCCGTTGAGCTTGGCGAAGCCCTGCCGGAGAACTGCAAGCTCCACCACCACGCCGTCGTGCTACCGGAGCTCTTCCCCAACTTCTCCTTCCCCCTTGTTGGATCAAGAAGGAGGATACGTCCCCGTGCTGCACGTGTGTTGAACGCGGAGGCACCGTTGTTCGGCGCTTAGATCGGAATCAACCGCGATCTGAATCATTGCGAGTACGACTCCTTCATCCGCGTTCTTGTAACGCTTCCGCGTCGCGATCTTCAAGGGCATGAAGATGCACTCCCCTCTCTCTCTCGTTGCTAGTCTCTCCATAGATTGATCTTGGTGATGCGTAGAATTTTTTTTATTTCTGCAATGATCCCCAACAGTAGCATCATGAGCTAGGTCTATGCGTAGTTTCTATGCACGAGTGGAACACAAGTTGTTGTGGGCGTCGATTTTGTCAATTTACTTGTCGTTACTAGTCTTATCTTGATTCGACGGCATCGTGGGATGAAGCGTCCCGGACCGACCTTACACGTACGCTTGCGTGAGACAGGTTCCATCGACTAACATGCACTAGTTGCATAAGGTGGTTAGCGGGTGTCTGTCTCTCCCACTTCAGTCGGATCGGATTCGATGAAAAGGGTCCTTATGAAGGGTAAATAGAAATTGGCATATCACATTGTGGTTTTGGCGTAGGTAAGAAACGTTCTTGCTAGAAACCAATAGCAGCCACGTAAAAACTTGCAAAAACAATTAGAGGACGTCTAACTTGTTTTTGCAGCATATGTCGTGTGATGTGATATGGCCAAAAGGATGTGATGAATGATATATGTGATGTATGAGATTGATCATGTTCTTTTAATAGGAATCACGACTTGCATGTCGATGAGTATGACAACCGGAAGGAGCCATAGGAGTTGTCTTAATTTATTGTATGACCTGCATGTCAATGAAAACGCCATGTAATTACTTTACTTCATTGCTAACCGTTAGCCATAGTAGTAGAAGTAACAGTTGGCGAGACAACTTCATGAAGACACGATGATGGAGATCATGGTGTCATGCTAGTGACGACGATGATCATGGCGCCCCGAAGATGGAGATCAAACGGAGAAAAATGATATTGGCCATATCATGTCAATATTTGATTGCATGTGATGTTTATCATGTTTTTACATCTTATTTGCTTAGAACGACGGTAGCTTAAATAAGATGATCCCTCGTTAAAAATTTCAAGAAAGTGTTCCCCCTAACTGTGCACCATTGCAAAGGTTAGTTGTTTCAAAGCACCATGTGATGATCAGGTGTGATAGATTCTAACGTTCGAATACAACGGGTGTAAGCCAGATTTACACATGCAAAACACTTTGGTTGACTTGATGAGCCTAGCATGTACAGACATGGCCTCGGAACACGAGAGACCGAAAGGTCGAACAGGAGTCATATAGTAGATACGATCAACATGGAGATGTTCACCGTTGATGACTAGTCTGTCTCACATGATGATCGGACACGACCTAGTCGATTCGGATCATGTATCACTTAGATGACTAGAGGGATGTTTATCTAAGTGGGAGTTCATTAAATAATTTGATTAGATGAACTTAATTATCATGAACTTACTCTAAAAATATTTACAATATGTCTTGTAGATCAAATGGCCCACGCTAATGTTGCCCTCAACTTCAACGCGTTCCTAGAGAAAACCAAGCTGAAAGACGATGGTAGCAACTATACGGACTAGGTCCGTAACTTGAGGATCATCCTCATAGCTGCCAAGAAAGCATATGTCCTTGATGCACCGCTAGGTGAAGCACCTCTTTTCCTAGCAACTCAAGACGTTATGAACGCCTGGCAATCACGTAGTGATGATTACTCCCTGGTTCAGTGCGGCATGCTTTACAGCTTAGAATCGGGGCTCCAAAAGCGTTTTGAGCAGCACGGAGCATATGAGATGTTCCAAGAGCAGAAAATGGTTTTCCAAGATCATGCCCGAGTCGAGAGATATGAAGTCTCCGACAAGTTCTACAGTTGTAAGATGGAGGGGAATAGTTCTGTCAGCGAGCACATACTCAAAATGTCTGGGTTGCACAACCGCTTGTCTCGGCTGGGAGTTAATCTCCCGGATGACGCCGTCATTGAAATAATCCTTCAGTCGCTTCCACCTAGCTACAAGAGCTTTGTGATGAATTTCAATATGCAGGGGATGGAGAAAACCATTCCTGAGGTATATTCAATGCTGAAATCAGCAGAGGTGGAGATCAAAAAGGAACATCAAGTGTTGATGGTCAATAAAACCAATAGTTTCAAGAAAGGCAAGGGTAAGAAGAACTTCAAGAAGAACGGCAAGGGAGTTGCCGCGCCCGATAAGCCAGTTGCCGGGAAGAAGCCAAAGCATGGACCCAAACCTGAGACTGAGTGTTTTTATTGCAAGGGAAACAGACACTGGAAGCGGAACTGCCCCAAGTACTTAGCAGATAAGAAGGCCGGCAATACCAAAGGTATATATGATATACATGTTATTGATGTATACCTTACCAGCACTCGTAGTAGCTCCTGGATATTTGATACTGGTGCGGTTGCTCATATTTGTAACTCAAAACAGGAGCTGCGGAATAAGCGGAGACTGGCGAAGGACGAGGTGACGATGCGCGTCGGGAATGGTTCCAAGGTTGATGTGATCGCCGTCAGCACGCTACCTCTACATTTACCTACGGGATTAGTTTTAAACCTCAATAATTGTTATTTAGTGCCAGCTTTGAGCATGCACATTGTATCTGGATCTCGTTTAATGCGAGATGGCTACTCATTTAAATCTGAGAATAATGGTTGTTCTATTTATGTGAGAGATATGTTCTATGGTCATGCCCCGCTGGTCAATGGTTCATTCCTATTGAATCTCGAACGTGATGTTACACATATTCATAGTGTGAATGCCAAAAGATGTAAGGTTGATAATGATAGTCCCACATACTTGTGGCACTGCCGCCTTGGTCACATTGGTGTCAAACGCATGAAGAAACTCCATGCAGATGGACTTTTGGAGTCTCTTCATTATGAATCATTTGACACGTGCGAACCATGCCTCATGGGCAAAATGACCAAGACTCCGTTCTCCGGAACAATGGAGCGAGCAACCAACTTATTGGAAATCATACATACTGATGTGTGTGGTCCAACGAGTGTTGAGGCTCGCAATGGTTATCGCTATGTCCTCACCCTCACTGATAAATTAAGTAGATATGGGTATGTCTACTTAATGAAACACAAGTCTGACCTTTAAAAGTTCAAGGAATTTTAGAGTGAGGTTGAGAATCAACGTGACAGGAAAATAAAGTTCTTACGATCAGATCGTGGAGGGGAATATTTGAGTCATGAATTTGACAAGCACTTAAGGGAATGTGGAATTGTTTCACAACTCACGCCGCCTGGAACACCTCTGTGCAATGGTGTTTCTGAACGTCGTAATCGTACTCTGTTGGACATGGTGCGATCTATGATGTCTCGTACCGACCTACCGCTATCATTTTGGGGTTATGCTTTAGAGACTGTCGCTTTCACTTTAAATAGGGCTCTGTCGAAATCCGTTGAGACGACACCGTATGAATTATGGTTTGGGAAGAAACCTAAGCTGTCATTTCTGAAAGTTTGGGGATGCGATGCTTATGTCAAGAAACTTCAACCTGAAAAAGCTCGAACGCAAGTCGGAAAAATGCGTCTTCATAGGATACCCAAAGGAAACTATTGGGTATACCTTCTACCTCAGATCCGAAGGCAAGACCTTTGTTGCCAAGAACGGATCCTTTCTAGAGAAAGAGTTTCTCTCGAAAGAAGTAAGTGGGAGGAAAGTAGAACTTGATGAGGTACTGCCTCTTGAACCGGAAAGTAGCGCAGCTCAGGAAAATGTTTCCGTGGTGCCTGCATCGATTAGAGAGGAAGTTAATGATAATGATCATGAAACTTCGGATCAATGTACTACTGAACTTTGTAGGTCCACGAGGACACGTTCCACACCAAAGTGGTATGGCAACCCTGTCCTGGAAATCATGTTGTTAGACAACGGTGAACCTTCGAACTATGAAGAAGCGATGGCGGGCCCGGATTCCAACAAATGGCTTGAAGCCATGAAATCTGATATAGGATCCACGTATGAAAACGAAGTATGGACTTTGACAGACTTGCCCGATGATCGGCAAGCCATAGAGAACAAATGGATCTTTAAGAAGAAGACAAACGTGGATGGTAATGTGACCATCTATAAGGCTCGACTTGTCTCTAAGGGTTATCGACAAGTTCAAGGGGTTGACTATGATGAGACCTTCTCACCCGTAGCGAAGCTGAAGTCCGTCCGAATAATGTTAGCAATTGCCGCATTCTATGATTATGAGATATGGCAAATGGACATCAAAATGGCATTCCTTAATGGTTTCCTTAAGGAAAAATTGTATATGATGCAACCGGAAGGTTTTGTCGATCCTAAGAATGCTGACAAGATATGCAAGCTCCAGCGCTCAATCTATGGGCTGGTGCAAGCATCTCGGAGTTGGAACATTCGCTTTGATGAGATGATCAAAGCGTTTGGGTTTACACAGACTTATGGAGAAGCTTGTCTTTACAAGAAAGTGAGTGGGAGCTCTGTAGCATTTCTCATATTATATGTGAATGACATACTATTGATGGGAAATGATTTAGAATTCTTGGAAAGCATAAAGGCCTACTTGAATAAGTGTTTTTCAATGAAGGACCTTGGAGAAGCTGCTTACATATTAGGCATCAAGATCTATAGAGATAGATCAAGACGCCTCATTAGTCTTTCGCAAAGCACATACCTTGACAAGATATTGAAGAAGTTCAATATGGATTGGTCCAAGAAGGGGTTCTTGCCTGTATTTTAAGGTGTGAGATTGAGCATGGCTCAATGCCCGACCACGGCAGAAGATAGAGAAAAGATGAGTGTCATCCCCTATGCCTCAGCCATAGGGTCTATTATGTATGCCATGCTGTGTACCAGACCTGATGTGAATCTTGCCGTAAGTTTGGTAGGAAGGTACCAAAGTAATCCCGGCATGGAACACTTGACAACGGTCAAGAATATCCCAAGTACCTGAAAAGGACTAAGGATATGCTTCTCGTTTATGGAGGTGACGAAGAGCTCATCGTAAAGGGTTACGTCGATGCTAGCTTCGACACTGATCTGGATGACTCCAAGTCGCAAACCGGATACGTGTATATTTTGAATGGGGGGGCAGTCAGCTGGTGCAGTTGCAAGCAAAGCGTCGTGACGGGATCTACATGTGAAGTGGAGTACATAGCAGCCTCGGAGGCAGCACAGGAAGCAGTCTGGATGAAGGAGTTCATCACCGACCTAGGAGTTATTCCCAATGCATCGGGCCCAATGACTCTCTTCTCTGACAACACTGGAGCTATTGCCCTTGCCAAGGAGCCCAGGTTTCACAGGAAGACCATGCATATCAAGCGTCGCTTCAACTCCATTCGTGAATATATTCAAGATGGAGACATAGATATTTGTAAAGTGCATACAGATCTGAATGTCGCAGATCCATTGACTAAACCTCTTCCACGAGCAAAACATGATCAACACCAGAACTCTATGGGTGTTCGATTCATCACAATGTAACTAGATTATTGACTCTAGTGCAAGTGGGAGACAGTTGGAAATATGCCCTAGAGGCAATAATAAAGAGGTTATTATTATATTTCCTTGTTCATGATAATTGTCTATTGTTCATGCTATAATTGTGTTATCTGAAAATCGTAATACATGTGTGAATACATAGACCTCAACATGTCCCTAGTGAGCCTCTAGTTGACTAGCTTGTTGATCAATAGATGGTTACGGTTTCCTGATCATGGACATTGGATGTCGTTGATAACGGGATCACATCATTAGGAGAATGATGTGATGGACAAGACCCAATCCTAAGCACAGCACAAGATCGTGTAGTTTGTCTGCTAAAGCTTTTCTAATGTCAAGTATCTTTTCCTTAGACCATGAGATTGTGCAACTCCCGGATACTGTAGGAATGCTTTGGGTGTGCCAAATGTTACAATGTAACTGGGTGGCTATAAAGGTGCACTACGGGTATCTCTGAAAGTGTCGGTTGGGTTGGCACAAATCGAGACTGGGATTTGTCACTCCGTGTGACGGAGAGGTATCTCTGGGCCCACTCGGTAGGACATCATCATAATGAGCTCAATGTGACCAAGGAGTTGATCACGAGATGATGTGTTATGGACGAGTAAACAGACTTGCCGGTAACGAGATTGAACAAGGTATAGGGATACCGACGATCTAATCTCGGGCAAGTATCGTACCGGTAGACAAAGGGAATTGTGTACGGGATTGTTTGAATCCCCGACATCATGGTTCATACGATGAGATCATCGTGGAACATGTGGGAGCCAACATGGGTATCCAGATCCCGTTGTTGGTTATTTTCCGGAGAGATGTCTCGGTCATGTCTACATGGTTCCCGAACCCGTAGGGTCTACACACTTAAGGTTCGGTGATGCTAGAGTTGTTATGGGAAATAGTATGTGGTTACCGAATGTTGTTCGGAGTCCCGGATGAGATCCTGGACGTCATGAGGAGTTCCAGAATGGTCCGGAGGTGAAGATTTATATATGGGAAGTCATCATACGGTCACCGAAAGTATTCGGGGGTTTGCTGGTATTGTATCGGGACCACCAAAGGGGTTCCGGGGGTCCACCAGGAGGGTCCACCTGCCCCGGAGGGACCTATGGGCTGTATGTGGAAGGGAACCAGCCCCTAAGTGGGCTGGGCGCCATCCCCCCTAGGGCCCATGCGCCTAGGGTTGGGGGGGAACCCTAAGGGGGGAGCCCCCCTTGGCTTGGGCGGCAAGCCCCCTCCCCTTGGCCGCCGTCCCCCCTCTAGATCTCAGCTAGAGGGGCCAGCCCCCTTCCCCTTCGTCCTATAAATAGAGGGGAGGAGGGAGGGCAGCAGCACCTCATCCAAGGCGCAGCCCTCCCCCTCTCCAACACCCCCTCCTCCTCCGTTGAGCTTGGCGAAGCCCTGCCGGAGAACTGCAAGCTCCACCACCACGTCGTCGTGCTGCCGGAGCTCTTCCCCAACTTCTCCTACCCCCTTGCTGGATCAAGAAGGAGGAGACGTCCCCGTGCTGCACATGTGTTGAACGCGGAGGCGCCATTGTTCGGCGCTTAGATAGGAATCAACCGCGATCTGAATTGCTGCGAGTACGACTCCTTCATCCGCGTTCCTGTAACGCTTCCGCGTCACGATCTTCAAGGGTATGAAGATGCACTCCCCTCTCTCTCGTTGCTAGTCTCTCCATAGATTGATCTTAGTGATGCCTATAATTTTTTTGATTTCTGCAACGATCCCCAACAACAAGCGCTAGAGGAACGAGACGCAGTTCATAGCAAGCGACCTGCCGAAGCTACACCCGAAGCTACCCCGCCATATCAGTGGAGAAGCAGCGTGGCTTCCACCGAGCTGCTTCAGGAGCCTGTCTTCATGGCTCCTGCTAGCTACCCCGTGGATGCTATCACGGAGTCTCAACATTGCCACCTTATGACGCAATGGTAGCAATTCAAAGTCAAGGCGGCTGTCGGCTCTATTGCACCTCCTGAACCCGGCGCAACTTTTCACTGCCGGCCGATTCCAGAAGGATATGCTAGGGTGATGGACTATGAAATAATGGAGGGATTTGAGGAGCTCGAGCTTGACCACCCCACCGGTGAAGGGGAGACTCGGCTGGGTTCTGCTCTGAAGATTCCATGCCTATGGCGGAAGGAGTTCATCAACCTTCCTAACGGGATGCCTCCGCCTCCTGCTCCTCCTCCGGCGAGTCAGGGCACTTCGCCTCCTCCTCCGGCGAGTGATCAGGGCACTCCGCCTCCTTCTCCGGCTTCTCAGGCGCGTGGCGGCACTCGCCTCCTTCTCCGCCTGCACCGGCGCATCCGAGCAGCCCGCCTCCACCTCCGCCTCGTCAGCAAGGGCGGAAGAGAGCCGCCGCCGCTCCGGCTGCTCCGACATGTCGTAGCATCCTGCCTCCTTCTCTGCCTCGTAAGCAACAAAAGAAGACAGCCACAGGCGCTCGGCCTGCTCCGGCATCTAGCAGTACAGCCAGAGGCGGGAGGCAATACAGATTTGGTCCATCTCTCAAGCCTCTAGAGAAGTTACCATATGAGATGACCGAACAGAAAAACGCGGAGATCTGTCAAGCCGAAGTGAAGGACTTTTTTGAAACGCAAAGAGCTAAGAAACATCCACCTCTCGAGGAGAAGATAGATCCGGTGAAAGAGAAGCGCACTTTTGATGCCCTGAAGCAACCACCACCATCTCCACTACAAACCAACTATGAGCGCATTATTGAAAGGACATATAAGGAAGCGTCCCGGCCGGTCGGGAAGTACTTGCAGTGATCGAAGGTGTCTAGCGATATCGTGGGAAAAAATTCCCCAGCTCGGCGAACAAGCGAACCAATCATGCCCCCCGTTCAAGGTGTCTAGCGATATCGTCGCTAATCATCCGGGGATCTTGCCCGGTACCAATCCCGCAGATTACATGCACGACGACGATGCACATTTTGATATAATGGAGGTGGACGAATTCAGATACGAGTACGGGAAGCCTCTTGTCAAACCTAGTCATCCTCCTCTAACAACGATGATGCGAAGATTCCATGATTGGTACATGAAAACCTGTAGAGAGTCTGGGAAGGATACTTTGAAGCTGAAAGTTAAAGAGGAGCACGACCTCGTTGGAATTGATCTGTTGTCTATTCCATTTGAGGAGTTCTTCCAGTTTTTCAATCAAAAGGCTCTCGATAAATTAACGGTCACTTGCTACTGTCTGTAAGTACTATACTTCTATCATTAAGTCTCTATATATAGCTCATCTCTTTCATTGCATGTATACATAATTATCCTCACTATATTATACAAATTGAAGATCGCTGAATGCAAGAAAAGACAAATCGGTGATATTGGGTTCATCAACACAAATATCATAGATGAATTTACGGTTAAATTTCATGCCAAAGAAACCGAGGCCAACTTGCTACGATCATTGGTAATAAATCAAAACAAAGATATAATACTCTTTCCTTACAACTTCAAGTGAGTGTTATTGTCTTGTGCATATTCGGTTTCCCTTATTACTCGAGGTTATAGTAATGTAATTGATGAGTTATGCATGTGTGCACAGCTTCCACTATATTCTCCTAGAGATTAAGCTTGAGCAGGGACTAGTAACCGTCTTAGACTCGAGACGTAAAGATCTCGAGGACTATGCGGACATGACTAAAATGCTCCAGAGTAAGTTCAATCGATCGTTATCGCACCATAACGGCAACTTTGTTCATTTCCTGATATCAAGTAATTGTTTTCTTTGTCTGGCAGGGTTTGGAAAAAGTTCACCGCACAAGCTCCGGGACTGCCGGGGGAAATGCGATTTATACACCCGAAAGTAAGTACTACTAGCTAGTTCCGCGCATCTCCCGGTGATTCTAGCGCTAGTTTCATCAATACCATTCAGCATGCTTGCTTATCAGTTTGATTGACCTCTATTTCTTATAAAGTGGTTGTGGCAGGAACCCGGGAATAATTAATGTGGATACTACATTTGCGAGTCCATCCGCCGCACGACCTGTGAGCGGGGCTACTCTAAACAACAATATGAAGTGCGTAAGCAATAATATTCACAATTTAATTTTATTACCATCATTTGTGTTGAGTTTCATTCATATATATGTATTGACCCCTTCTTCAAATTAGATGTTTCAGATGCGGGATGAACTCCTAGCACAAGATCGCATACGAGCAATTCAAGAGGAATTGGCGGGATTCTTTCTTGACCACGTCATCAATAAAGACGGAGAATACCATGTGGAACTTGAGTTTATATGTTAGGGGATTATATTGTAAGAGATCTTATATTGTATACATATGTAGCCAGTAGCGTCGGATAGATATACGACGACTTGTTGTTCGACCAATCTCTTGGAGAAGGAGAGGTCGATCACTTCTCTCTGTATATGTTCATGACGATCTTCAGTACTTAATGGTTTCCTTCATTTGCTTACTAGCTAGCGTGTCGAGTCCTCTCTATACGTATAGCACGTAGCGTCGACTAAGCACGGAGATACGAGAGGACACTTCTCTCTATTAGCTAGCTAACACAATATATGAAACCCCTACATTAACCCTACAAAACCCCGAAACCACCACCCCTCCTTTCAAAAAAATCCACAGCGGCCACGTGGAGCCCCATCTGTCCCGGTTGGTATAACAATCGAGACTAAAGGTATAGGGCTTTAGTACCGACCCTTTAGTCCCGGTTCCCGAACCGGGACAAATGGGCCTTATGAACCGGGACAAGTGGCCCTTTTTCTACTAGTGCTAGCCCGACGGAGCAAGCTGCCGCTCCAAGCAGGCGCGTGGTTCAGCAACTCGCCGCTCCAAGCCAACTCGCGAAGGAGTGGCGAGTAGCTCCAGGCAAGCACGCGGGGGAGCACGCCGGAACGGGCATCGTGGCTACCATGGATGAGGCCAGACGTAGTGCCATCCGCCGTCAACGTTGTCGGAATGCGTTGGTCGATGGAGAAAAACGCGGAGATCGACGAGTCGGTGGCCAGCGCGTCCACGCTGCCACCGCCGCCATCATTGAGGAGAAGTAGACCACGAGAGGCCGCCGTCGCCTAGGTCCCAGGAAGGCCACTGTCGGCGCGTCGTCGGCGTGCAAAAGACTTGCCCGGTTTAGTGCAGACCATCATCGACCCTTGCCTCGGCTTCACAAAAGCGGAGTAGGCACCCATCTCCTCGGGCTGAAACACCCTCTTTGCCACTCCGATAGGGGCGCAGCCGGACATAGGGAAGATACGGGGGAAGAATATACTTCCGGGGCTCCCAACAGTCCGATGAGCGGGCTGCCGGACATGGGGAAGACAAAGGGATCTGTCGTGGCCGGCCATACACTAGGCTAGTATATCCACATCGCCGGAATGAAGCTTCGCGCGACAGTACGTCCACATAGTTTTGCTTTTTTAGTTAAAATGTCCAAAATGTAAACGTTTTCATCCAGTTTGTATGAAATCCGCCGTGTTTGCATGAATTTGGTCCGTTTGGTTCAAAAAATTATTGAGATGTATGCGGCAGCGTTGGATGGCCTCCTCCCACATCCATGTGTGCAGATTGGTACCGCCTGTCCGCGAACGGATGCATGAGGAAATTTATGGATCGCCGTTGGAGATGCCCTAAGCTTTTAATGCTTTACCCCCTAAAAAACTGTTATCGCTTTAAAAGTTATCGAAAAATATGAAACAAATAGTGGAGCATCACTCTAAAATTGTGTCTATCATATCTTATCACAGAACTTGTTTGATGCTAGCTAAGTTTTTACGGTCTTGTACAATGCTAGGTACTTAGTGAGATGTTTAAAAAAATAAGACGGATTTTTCTGAAGCACCAGTGCCTGTTTTTTTATAGGAGAGACGCCTAATTAAGCGTCTACCCAATACGAATAAGCACCGGTGTTTAATGAACGCCTGATTTATTTCTTTAAACATCTCCCTTATGCACCTTGCATTGTACAAGCCTTAACGGTTCCTCTACTTCTTCGTGTAACCACACAAAAAATGGTTCGGCTGGTGCCACCGCCGCACCATTGGTGTTGTTGTACGTTGTCGCCTCCGCACTACAACACTCTTCCCACGTGTTTTGTTGCGAGCTGCGACATTGGACAAACGAGGGTGAGCTGTGTTGGCATGGTCGAGGTAGAGCAAACGTAACAAAGAGATGCCACTGACCAACATTGGAGCATTTTTTTGCGAAAATGATCAGATCTATTATAAAGATTCATCATAAGTACAAAACACTTCAAACATAACAAAAATTGCATCGAGGTCCATGAACCATCAGACGACCAGAATGAGTCGCCGATGCGCCACTGTCGCCACTCCCATAGCAGAGTCGGGTGGAGCTTGTCGATGGCAGCGGGGAAGTTTTCGTGTAGGTGTCCTACGGACCAGCGCCCCGGAGCCGCAGTCGTCATCGTTGAATCCTTGAATTGATCTGAAGAACCTGACACCTAATATCATCGTTGTGTATGCACGACGAGAAACCCGAACCTCGCCGCCCGAGGAGCTGGCGGGAATCTACGCCGGAGTTTCGTCTAATATGTCCCAACAGACTAATGTGAGGAGGATCGGAGCCCGGAAAACTGACTCGGAGAAGAAGCGACGCATCCGTCCGAAAGTTGCCCTTGTGAAGACTAAAACCCTACATATCTACTAGATGTATCCGAGGCACCAGAAATCCCCTCCCTGCCATCGGCCGGCCGAGCGGCAATCAGAGAGGAGGCGAATCCATGGGCTCGTCGGTGAAGATCGAGGGGATAAAGACTTTCCCTAATCGATTTGCGAGAAGGGACAGAAAAGATCTCAACATCGGAGCATTTTGACCCAACCGAGCCATGTAGGGTCATATATGGTTGGAAGAGACACGATAGGAGCTAGTTTATTTGTAAGAATTGTTTTTCTTTCCCTATTGCAAGTGGCGGGTAGGGCGAACGCCTCGTTCCCTATAGGCTCTGTTGGCGAGGCCATGAATTCGTATCTCCTTTGCATGTCGCTCTGACAAACTGTAATGGGGAGCGGAATCCCGGTGCCTCGACTTTATCTAGTAGTTTGGTTAGGATTTGTTCCCTTACAGGGAATGTCGGTGCTTTATCTTTGAACTAGTCTTTCAGGCTCCAATCCTCCTTGAGTCCGTCCATCCCGACATAGTTGGGAGAGCCTTGATGTAGATTTCTATCGTCTCATTGGCAGGACGAGGTTACGATTTCTCGTTGTGCGTTTGTGACGATGGGATCTGGTGTCGGCTGTTTCAGTTTGATTTTGAAGGGGTCAATAGTGCCGCTGCACAGTGCTCATTGCCTTTTTTCGTAAAGAAAATGTTTGAAGAGTCAGGAAGGTTGGTCCTTTCATGAAATCAATCAAAGAGGGAAAATCGGCATACAAAATCAAGGTGTCCATGAGGTGGGTGGCATGCATTGCCTTGATGCAGAGGTTGCGGGTGTCATCCTCCTTTTTTTAAAAAAAATAGCTGGAAATTTTCCAAAGTGAGATGCTCAAAGTGCCAAATATCCAGTTTTCTCCCATTGACACCGCGTTAACCTTTCTTTTCCTGCAAAGGAAAGATCCACGACCATGGAGAACTTTCCCGGTGGAACTTTGAGAACTTTGGCTCTAATGTTTGTCAACGGAGAGGAGAAACTTGGGAGCGACCAGCGACGGAGACCTTTCCTTAAAACAGACTTCAAGCGACGAAGATGCAGCCCTCCGTCCTCGCCCACGAGAGCAAGCAGCATTAGTAAAATCGAAGCCCTGTGAGAACTGAGAAGGGCCAGATCCCCACGCCAGCGTCGACCTGTCCCATGTTACTTGAAGAAGCCGTAAATAAAGGAAGGAAATGAAGGAGAAAAGAAAGATCGGGACGGATGGAACCGACGAACGCACCAAACTGCTTTTGGCGCAGGCGCAGGCGCAGAATCGTGCGTCGTCCTGTAGCCTCGCCTCGCCTCGCCACCAACCGGTTCATCAGTCACACTCTCACACAGAGAGTGCGCAGCGCGCACGCTCTCTCCTCCTAATCTTAAGTAGAAGACGAGGTAGCTGCCTGCGGCCTACCTCACTCACCCAACCGCGCGCCGGCCCGCTCCTGCACTACACCCACAGGCTTCCTCCCACCGGACGCAGGATCGCGACCGCCTAGCTACCCAGAGCTTGGAGAATTCTTACGGCTCACAGCCTGCCCGAGCTCTCCGGTCCGGTGGTTCTCCCAGCATCGCGATCTGCTTCTTGGGCGATCTTGGTAGGGGCTCGCTAATGGAGGCGGCATTGGTTCTGGTGGTGGCGGTGCTCCTCCTGTCCCCAGCTCTTGTTGTCTCAGGTGGGCTATGGCAGTGATGCTCGTCCATTGCTCTGTTCTTTGAGCGTCCTGCTTGAAATACTCTGTTCTTTGAGCATTTCCATGGCTTCTTCAATGAGGTTTACTCAACTGAGCGAAATTCTCTCTCTGTTCTTCGCTCTTGTGTGCGTGGCAGATTTCTGCGTGTGCCGGTCGGAGCAGCCGACGGCGGTGCTGCAGAAGGCGATCGACTACGCGTGCGGGCAGGGCGCGGACTGCACGGCCATCGCGCAGAGCGGGGCGTGCTACAGCCCCGACGAGGTCGCCGCGCACTGCTCCTGGGCCGCCAACAGCTACTTCCAGAAGTTCAGGTCCACCGGCGCCACCTGCGACTTCTCCGGCGCCGCCACCCTCTCCACCACCGACCCCAGTACGTCCTCCTCACCATCACCACTGCGGCCACGTCAGTCGCATTGCCATTCCACATCCTTGGATGGATTCTTCCTCACGTACGTGCGTGTGCTCTGTTGTTTTCTTTCAGGTTTCTCCGGGTGCACGTTCCCTTCCGGTGCCAGGTACAATTTTCATCCTTGCTCATACATTAAGCGTTTCTTCCGGCATTTCCTGAATTGGATTGTAGGATTATATGGCTCATTAAGTTGTACTGTAGAACAAAAGGCAAAAATGGCCAAAAGACATCTTTGCTTGGCTTCAGTGTGTTGCGGTTTTGTCATGGCTAAGCTAGACAAAAGGAAGATGCGCTAATCAAACTTTCCATACGGGTTGATCGTCGCATCTGAGCTAAAAAGTTCAGACAGGCGTTCTTCCAGCATGTGCATCATGTCTGGACGCGAAAAGGAAGCTTCACTGACAGAGCTATTAGCGATTATTGTATTAACATACTCTAGGGAAAGTTACAGCTTTCCAAAGACTATTATTATAATACAGTTCAAGTGTCAGAGCGTGTGTATAACATATAGGTTCGGTGTGCAAGCTTGGAAACACAGCCGCATGACGCTATGATGCATTTTGACGTGGATGTTTTTTCTTCTCTTTGACGCAGTGCCGCCGGCACCGCCACGGGCACCGGGACGGCAACTACGGGCACCGGCACCACCACGGGCACCGGGACGACGAGTACGGGCACCGGGACGACCACGGGGGGCACCTTCAGCCCCGGGATGGGCACCGGCTTCAACAGCACCGGGTTCAGCCCGACGACCGGGAGCATGGACGGCACCGCCGCGGCGGCCGGCTTGCTCCCGTCGATCAGACTGGCGGCCTCCATCGCCGCCCTCCTCCTCTCCTACTTGGCGTTCCCCTGAACTCTGTCTGTCTGCCCGTCTCCTCTCATGGCAGAACACATTAGCAGCTAGCTTCAGTGGCCTTCTGGTCTGGTCTGGTCTGCCAGAAGCAAGCTGAGAGTGTGGATTTGTCTAATGGAATCAGTCGATCTGGAGAGTTGATCGCCGTTATTGTTCCCTAGTGTCATGGGCTGGTTAGCTGGGGGTGTCATTTTGGCTCTAGTTTAATTTTAATTTATATATGGCCTCCCACAGGCTGGAGGAGTGGTGTATGATTCGGTAGGATGCCTGTCTCTTTCCCTCTGCAAGGACCCTTGTCTTCCTTGTCTGTTTTTATACTGTTGGCCTCTCTTAATTTTTAAGCATTTTTCGCTTCTGAATCTGGAGCTATGATAGTCTCGCTGGCGGTTTGATTTAATTCAACAAGGGTCGGTTGGTGCAATCTTCGGTCGCCATCAGCTTTCCTTGCGCATTTTTCGGTGTTGATGGTGGCTTGTGCGTGCCATAGTATTCTCAGCATGGAATCTCGCACCTCCCCGCATCAACTTGTTTGCCAACCACCATGTGGTGTGGTGTGACCATCTGGAGGGCAAACAACAGTAAAATAATTCATGCCCAAGGTTTTTTTAGCACACCCTCAAACCGTCCACCATCTCATCGAGTGGTCCGATCGCATTTTGGCATCCAACACGGTACTCAATTGATCTGCGGACCGATCCGGACGTTCATTTTTTCGCAAACATGAGGCAAATCAGGGGGCTTTGCGGACATCCACACCGCTGCCACACAAGCGTAGGACACCTCGGACCCACCCAAAAATCTCTCCCGCGCCCGCGCCCTCTCCCGCGTGAAGATGTTGCCGCGTATTCATGACGGCATGCGCTGCTCTAGAGCACCAGTGCGCATTCATGCCGGCCCACAAGCGGATGCGACTTCTCATTGGAGACGGCATTGTAGCGGTGCGCTGGCCGAGAGCGGCGCTCTGTCTCCACCGTGAGTGGTGTTTGTGAAGATTGTCCCCTACTGTAAGGTAACAAAGGATGTCTCTTTTCTCAAATGCAAGAAGTTGCTAGGAAGCACGTCGAGATGGCATTTGGATTGCTCCAATCTCGATGGACAATTATTCATGGAGTTACAAATATGTGGGATCCCGAGACATTGTGGCGGTGATGACATGTCGTGTAATCTTCCAGAACATGATTCTGAAGGATGGGTGTGATGGGGCTGCCCGTACACACGATTGTGAAATGCTTGGAGTGAATGTACGCCTCCCGGAATAAGTTCCAGAGCATGTTGTCAACTTCCCAGAGATTCATCGATAACTCTGAGATTATCAGGAGCACGCTCAATTACTAAATAATTTTGTGGAACATATGTGGATCCAGATCAGAAACCATTAAAATTAATGTTCGACTATGCACTAGAGATGCATTGACAACTTCTGACTATGCACACACAAGTACTTCTTATGGTGCATATGTGGATCCACACCCAGATACCATCACTCTGAATAATACTTTATGTTTCAACTATTTCTTTCATTCGAATAACTTATTGTTGAATTGTTGTGTGTTTGCATTCATTGTTGTGCCCTAGTTCCATGGTTGAATGGTCTACTTGCATGGAATTAACGTTTTGATGGTGGAGGGTGTGGTTGTCCGGGCGGAAAAACAGGGGCTTGCCGGCTACTGTCCATCGCTACGTCTGCGGATATAGGGATCACATTAGGCAAGTGTGGTTGGAGATGCTCTTACCTACCAGTTGGGCCTAGGACTTTTGTTAGATTTAGTACTTTTTTTAACATTGGCATATTATTAATCAAACCAGAAAGTTACACAAAGTCTTCCGGATACACTCCGAAGTAGAACAAAAAGCACAAAGATTACTAAAATTCACAGAAGCCCTGGCCAAACAATGAGCCACAACATTAACATGCCGATGCACAAACATAAAAAGCGCCGAAGAGAAAACATTGGACGCAAATTTGATGTCAGCCACCACGGATCTGACCGAAGATCTGTCGCGAGAAGAAGGCTGGAGGCGTTGGACCAACGGCAGACAATCGGTGGTGAGGATGTCCTTGTGGAAGTTTCCTCCTGAGCCAGGAAGATCGCCCGGCGAAGCGCCTTGGCTTCAGCCAGTTCAGGAACGAGCTCCCCTTGGAAGCAGGGGCGGAATCAGGCCTGGGGCAACTAGGGCTGTAGCCCCAGGCGTGGCCAATCTGGATTTTAGGTGATTAACTACCGAAGCGAAGAAAAGGCTGGATCAAGAAGAGGGGGTTAGCTGGTTATATATCTAGTTGTAGAGGCCCAGCCCCAGGCAAGCAAACCCAACATCCCCAGGTCTCAGCCCATAAACAACCCAAGCATCCAATTTCAATAGAGTTCTTCATTCGAGAAGCCCAGTTGACGCGATCTCTCCACACAATCGCTAGCCCCCTCGCCCAAATCACTCCAAGCCAGGACGCACGATCTCGTCTTCCCAGATCGACCCATAGAAAAACTGCGCCGCCGACTCTCTTGTACTGCTCGACTCCACCTGACGCGCGCCCCGGCGGTCGGCTCTTCGAACTCAGATCTTTCGCATCGCATCATTGGAGAAGCCCCATCGATGCGTCCTGTGCTCCGTCAACCAATCTCATGATTTCCACAACTGGCTGGAGAGGTAATTTTAAGTTTGTTGTATCATCTAGTAATATTTTTTCCTTGCTTCTTTTTATCAGCGGAAATCAAAGAATTGGGGATATTAAATAGATCAAAGATGGAGAGGACCTGGACAATTAAGATTATACAGTGCTAACAAAAAATAAGGCTTCTAGCTCATGCACTTTGTGATAATGGTATAATATGTTTTTTACACAATTTCATATGAGCAACTGACTATCTTGAGTAAATAATCAATTTTATGTTCACATCTCGTGGCCCTTCTACTATTCTTGGTGAAGAAATGATGGCATCAAATGAAGCTAGTCTTCACTAATTTAGTACCAACGTTTGCGATGACGCATATGTTTATTGATTTTGCTCTCATGGTAATTATGAATACATATTTATTTTTCCTTGAGCTAAATTTGAATTTGTGGTGTACTGCTAACATGCATTGGTAGGTGTGATCATTTAGTGTATTTAGGTATTTTTGAGGTGATGGTATTTGGCATTATTTATAGCTGTTTATTTTTAGCCCTAGGCGTCGAGAAATCCTGACTCCGCCTCTGCTTGGAAGGACTCACAGCAGGCAACGACACAGCGCCTAGCATGATCAAGAGCCACCACGCCGGCTCCAGACTTGCCCTGATAAGAAAAAACAGCAATGTCCGACATAAGTAAAACAGTACTTGGGAGGGGGCGGAAACATTAGAGCAAGAGAAGCCCTTGCTTCACGACTAGACTCGGGTGCTGGTTTGAATAAATGCAAGAAAATGAGCTCCACATATACTTTAATCTTCATAGCAATACATCAAGGATGAGGAGCAGCAATGTCATTTCGAGCATCATTACGGGCGTCCCAGATGTGCCATAAAGTGACAGTCAACACTGTGGCTACATTCAGGGAATAGATCATGACATGCTGCCATCATTCAGGAGATCGCCTCCATGATGAGAGGAGATAGAGAGGTAGTGGTAAAAGCTATTAGAAGAGGGTGTAATCATGTTAGCCACCATTTGGCTCAGATGGGTAGATGTGAGATAAAGACGGCCGTATGGTTACGGTCAGGCACTGAGAGGGTTGTAAACTTATGTGAACTGGACTGCCGCGATCCAGCTTAATTAATATACAACCCTTTTTCCCTGCAAAAAAAAACACTGTGGCTACACAATTACAGGAACGCGGCAAGAAATCGAACAACCACTATCGGGGAGAGAGGAAGTTGGACCGCCTCAGCGTCAAGTCATAAGAAAGCTTCACTTCTTCCCACACAGCATAGGCATAAGGACAAAATATCATACAATGTCCATCCGGTCACAGAAACAACAGACATCAGTAGTTGGTACATGCTGTCGGAGAAGATGGACACCTGATGGCAAGCAATCATGTGCCAAACGCCAAAGGACGACCTTCATCTTGTTAGGAGCAATGACGGACCAGATGGCCTTCCAATCCTTTTCATCAGAAACGCTATTTGAGGATTGGCCACGACCGTTACAACTTCGAGAGACCATGAAGCTAGTTGACCGAGCAAGATTCCATACGGTTACATGCACTGTGGTAAGGTTAAATGCAGTGGGAGTGTGCACGGGAGGGAAAGCTGCATGCATAGTTGCTCTCCCCTATCTCCCTCTTCAAAACCTACATTTAAACTAGTTTAATTTTACTATTTCCGTATTTGAAATTGAAATCATAGAAATTACATTGTCTCAAAGGAAATTAGACACACATTTCAAATATTTCACTAAATTACAAAAAAAGGAAAACCATTTCGATTATTTTACTCGATTTCAGAAGAAAAAAAAAGGAAGACATATTTTACTTATTTCACTCAGTTTTAGAAAATATTGCACTTCCATTTTAGACGTATTTCATTTATTTCACATACACTAGGCACATATTTCAATTACGTGGCAACAAATTGAATATGTACTTCAAATATTTTACTCAATTTCAGAAAGAAAAATAAACACATATTTTAATTATTTCAAGTATACACTAAATTTCAGAAAACTTTAAACACATATTCAATTATTTCACTCAGTTTTAGAACATATTAAACAGACATTTTATACATATTTTAAGTATATCACATACATTAGACACATATTCCCATTATTTTCTCTCAATTTTAAAAATTAAAATATATTTCAATTATTCCACTTAAGTTCCAAAGAACAAATTGAGCACATAATTCAATCCATTTTAATATGATGATATTTTCATAAAGAACGAACACAAAATTCAATATATCTTAATATGATGATATGTTTAACAAAAATGAACACTTTTATACTCAATTTGATAAGCCAAAAAAACATAACGTCTATTTCCATTATTTCACCCAATTTCGGTAGGAAAAAATGAACACTTATTTAAATTAATCAACTCATTTTAGGAAGAAAAAAAGGTGGATACATAATTCAATTAATTAATTGATTGATATTTTTTATAGAAATAGTGAAATATAAATGAGTTAAAATAAATTCAATATCGATCTTGTTTTAAAGGTCTTCTCGGTAGGAATTGAAATATAGAATAGAAATAAAAATGGAGTTTTGATTTAAAAGATATGAATATTTTATATATGAAAAGTGAACTAAAAGGCATGTAATTGTTGGGTGAACTAAGATAGAGAATGGAAGTGCTTTCTGTATGTCATGAATAGTTGCACCCCAACTTTGAAAAGGAAGATTGTGATACATCAATATACATGTGGGTGGAGATAAATGAACACACGCAGCGGATGGTGGATTTTTGACGCGTACATACGTTTGCCCTTAGAAAATAACTTTGCCATAGTAATGATGAGACCTCCTTATCAGTTGGTTCACGGACGCTCACATGGTCGCTTGATCCCCCCCGTTGGTCGCTAGTTGACCTTTTGGCACTCAAAATTAACCATTAATCAAAACAGGTGACCAATGACTTTTTAAAATCGTTTATTTGGAAAAAATACCACATATTTGAAATATATTGACCAATTTGAGAAAGTTTACGGATTTCAAAAAAGGTTATCAAACTTTTAAAAGTGTTCATGCATTTGGAAAAATATCACAAACTTGAGGAGAAAATCATGAATTTGAAATAAAAACCCTAAATTGTAAAATAATCCATGAATTTGAAGTGTTCAAAAATAAAAAAAAAACACGAATTTGTCCACAAATTTAAGAAAATTCATGGATTTTTAAAACTTTTGTGGATTCAGAAAATGTTCAGTAATCTGAGAACCTTTTGCTAATTTGAAATATTTTTGTGATTTTGAAAATAGTTCACAAATTTAAGAAAGAAAAGTAAAATAATAAAAATAAATAAACGGACAAAAATCATTTTTGGAAAACCGCCATGAGAAAACCTTCCATGTGGTTCCCAAAACTGGTGCAAAAAGGCCATATGGCCAGCCCACTATGCCGGCGTTAAAGCTTAACAGGAACCAGCGAAATCATTAATTAAGGAGTACTCCTTGCAAAGTTCACTCCTACCTTCCCGGGTTGTGACAAGTGGTGCATTGTATGTGCGTCAATTGTCGCAACCTGAAAGTTTTCTATTTTTTTGTAGATCCATTTATTCAAAATGTTTTATCTCTTAAGTCGTGCATCCAAATCTCGAACCATTTTTACCGTTGGATTTCTCGTGTTGGGATCTTTAAAACTAGATCCCATATTAATAGGTTCTGACGACGAAAAAACCTAATTGGAAGCATGGGTTTTCCCTTTCTGAAAGAGGCATGACCGTGCCTCTCGCGAAACCGTGCCTCTCGCAGAATGAAAAAAAAACAGAAAACACGTTTTTTTCCGTGCATCTTGCGGAAAAAAAACAGAAAACACATTTTTTTTTTCTGTTTTCGAGAGGAAGGGCCGTGCCTCTCGTGAAAGCATAATTGTGCCTCTCGCGAAAAGAAAAAACAAAAACACGTTTTTTTCATTTTCAAGAGGCACGGTCGTGCCTCTCGCAAAAGCAAAACCGTGTCCCTCGTGGAGGAAAAAAAAATAAACATGTTTTTTTTTCGTTTTCGAGAGCCATGGTTGTGCCTCTCGCGGAAGCAAAGAAAAAATAAAAACATGTTTATTCGATTGAAAAAAAATCATTTTTGTGCCGCTCGCGAAAGCAAAATCGTGTCTCTCGTGGAGAAAAAAAAAGGGAAATGCATCTTTTTTGTTTTCAAGAGGCATGGTTGTGCCTCTCATAGAAGCAAAAAAAAAAGTAAAATGTGTTTATTCGAGCGAAAAAAATTGGTTTTTTTGTCCAAAAGCTAAGGAAGACCGATGGAAAACAAAAAAACCAAAAAAATGTTTAAAAAGCCAAAAGCGAGTGTGGAAAAAATAAAAATAAAAACCAAAGGAAGCTCCCAGAGCGCGACACATGACGACACTCTCAGCCCACCCGCAAATGATCGTTGCGAGGCTTCCGAAGAAGCGCTCGTCAACTAGTTGCTCCCAGGAATCCATGATAATGATGGACTATTAAGGGCTCATGTTAGATCCAAATTATGTAAGTTGATGGGCTTACGTGAACATCGTATTTTACATGTTGGACCAGGAGAGGTGCATCATCTTCGATGGCGCGGCTAACTAAGGGGCTTCGATTTGTATCCGTGGGTGTGACTATGTATCGCCTACGGCGAGACGTAGCACGGCCTCGCGTCAGATAGCCACCATTTGGGCCGGCCCAGCATGGACCATAGGCCTTGAGCACTCTTTTTCTTAAAGGTTTACTTTATTTTTTCTTTTCCTTACATTTTGAAATATTCTAAATATATTGATTATAAAAACGACTTAACATACAGAATCGAAAAGTGTTAATCGCACATTTCAAAAGTAATAAACATGCATAGGAAAATGTTTCCAATGTATACACAAATTGTATAATGTGTATAAGAAAAAGTAGACATGATAAATATTTAGAAATAATAATTATGTATTTAGATGTATATGAAAATGGTACAATGTGTATGAAAAAAGTAGACATCAAGGCATACAAATGCATAAATGTTAATAATGTACTGCCTCCGTCCAAAAAAGCTTGTCCCTCAAATGGATGTATCTAACACCAAGTTAGTGCTAGATATATCTATTTGAGGGACAAGCTTGAGACAAGTTTTTTTGAACGGAGGGAGTAGTTGATAAATGTTAAACATGTACAATGTACAATGTGTATGCAAAAAAGAAGGCATCAAAACACATGTCTGAATTTTTTTAAATGTACTTAAACAAGTTAAACATGTATTAAAAATCTATTTGTGTATGCAAAAAAGTAGACATAAAATAATATATATTTTAAAATGATAATCATTTATTAATTTATTAATATGTATATAGAAAATATTCTTGATGTATATGAAATTTACAATATGTATGCAAAAGATAGACACGAAATAATATATGTCTGAAGAAATGTTAATCATGTATTTTAAAATGTTTAATGTGTGTATAAAATTGTTTAATATGTATATAGAAAATGATCTTGATGTATTCAATATTTATAATGTGTATGCAAAAAATAGACACAAAATAATATATATTTTTAAATGGTAATCATGTATCTTTAAATGTTAAACGTGCATATAAAAATGTTCCTGGTTTATAGAAAAGTTGTAGAATGTGTAAGAAAGTTGACATACAAATATATGTTCGAAAATAATGTTAATCACATATTTGAGAATATGTCCAACATGTACGCAATTTTTTCATGCATTTTAGTATTTTTTAGACGTGTATAAAAAATAATACTATTATATACAGAAAGAGAAAGAAATCTGTCAAAAACCTAAAATGAGAAACAAAGAACACAAATAAAAATCAAAAAAGAAACAAAGAATACTGGCGTAAAAGAATGGAAAACAGTGAAAGAAAGAAAGAAAGAAAGAAAGAAAAACAAAGAAACGGAATGAAAACCAAGAAAGAAACAAAGTAAAACCAAGAAAAAAAAGTTTAAAATAGGAAAGAAAATAAAGACCAGTGAAACTCAAGAAAAAAAGGAATATAAAGAAGAACAAAATAGTAGTGAAAACGATGAAGAAACAAAGAAACCAATGAAAAACAAAGAAACCCCCATAAAATTAGAGAGCAAACAAAAAAAATGATAAAAAGGGAGCGAACACACAACCAGTGCACGAACGAACAAGCGCTAAAAATGGCCGGCTCAGGACTGTACAGATACACGAAAACCTTCGGACGAAACAGTAGGTACTCTCTCTTACAGCATCGACAATTGGACTTGGCAAATCCGACCTCTCAAATGCCCGCTAACGCGCCTTATGCCAATCCGACCTCTCAAATGCCCGCGAACGCACCAGGGCGCGTCCGCGGACGCCGATCGATTAAGTTTCAAATTAACCTTCTCACAATCGGACACCTCAATTAGCGTACCTCAAATCCATATAATTAAACTCACGCAACTACGTAAACGATGTATTACACACATTGTCTGCTACTACTCCCTACAAAGTTAGTACAAAGTTGTGTCATCTATTTTGAAACGGAGGCATCACTAACATGCATCGGACTATCAAACATTTGGCATGTTTGGTTTTGGTGGAGAGGATCATCCACGGTGCCAATGCCCTCCCCGGCTTCCTTGCCATCCTTCTCGCAAAAGTACCGGTCGATGACGTGGTAGGGATTGAGTCGAATCTGCTCGTCGTCAGAGCTGTGTGACCCGTGGTTGTCCTCCTTCTCCTCCTTGGGTGGCAGTCCGGCCATGGCATGGACCTACCGATTCTGCTCTCGGATGAGGGTGCGAGTGTTCCTCTGTTGCGACTTTTTGTACAATGCGGACGCAGATAGCTTCTTGCTATTCGACCGCCCGCACCGCTACATCGGCCGCCTCCACCTCCGTCATGTCGGCAGCGAGGCGTGCCTCCGCCTCCCTTATCCTCTCCTTCCCACGGTGGGCGCACCGGTCCCGGTGGGACTCAAACTCCGCGGGGAGCGGTGATAGGAAGGGGAGGCTTGAAGGCTCTTGGGACCGTGATGATCCAGCCCTACAGGATCCGAGCGCCCGATGCGCCGACGCTATGGAGTTGTGCCGGACAGATCCTGTCGTCGGCCCAGTCGGTCGGGCGCTGTCCTTCCGGGAGCGGTGGAGTGCGATGCAGACGACCATTGGCTTCTCCGACCCGCACGGGATAACACCCCAGTCGACGGATCCGGACTGGTCGGAGTCCGATATGCTGTCCGCCATGGTGGAGAAGGTCGAAGATCCTTGGATGGGAGCTTGGGTGGCAGAGGGAAAGTGGAGTGAAGTGGTTAGGATTTGGTCCGGCGAGCGAAGAAGAAGGAATATATGTGGGATCGGGTGGGCCAACGTGGGCCAGGTCCGACGCGCCAATATGCACCCATATTTAGGTTGGATATGAGGGATGACGATCAGTTCGGATGTTTAAAACCCGTTTGAGGCGTCCGTATAGATCAAACTTTTGTGCTCAGTTAATGACTGATTGACTGGACCGTGCATCCGGACGTTTGAGACGGGTACAGATGCTCTAAAGCGAGATACAGATCTTGTCAAAATCCATCCCCGGCAGCTTGACGGCTTATAGAATAGTAAAGTGGCTCAACACGTAGAAACACTAGTGGTTTGGGCTGGCGGGATCAAAGTAGCTGCACACGGTCAGTGTTAGTTGGACCGACACACGCCGTCTCCATTGCCGTGTTCTCCTCTCCACAGCTGGACGCATGTGCAGGTAATTGTGCTTAAGGAAATAAGGAGCGAGCTAGCTAGCTACTCCCTCCGTCTCATAATATAATATAAGAGCGTTAGCTTTTTTTAGCGACAAATTCTTGTCAGGCCAATGCAGCAATCTCAGTTCAAGCTTCGAACTCCTGTGTTGGGATAGAAAATGAAAGAATGAATCAAGAAATTGTCATTTCAGTTTCTACCTTTACAAAAGAATCCATGGATCGCTATGCAGATTTGACGAGTTCATCTGTCAGCTTAGCTATGCTAGAGTAAGTGAGTGAGTGAGTGAGTGGGTTGATCAAAAGAGTTTGCCGGCAAATTCCTTGATGTCCTCGTCCCTGATGGACGGCGACGCCATCTTCCTGAACTGCTTGAGGTCCGACAGGCTCCGGCCGAGCTTCAGCGCCACCTTGGTCGCGAACACCTCGCCGCCCTCCCTCCGCTCGAGGTCGGGCTCGCCGAGGTTGGCCTCGATGTCCTCCTGGATCTTGCGGTAGAACCCGGCGCAGTTACGGAGCAGCTCGAACAGCATGCCCATCTGCCCGCCGTGCTCCATCGTGTTCACCGCCGCCGCCAGCGCCCCGCCGAAGACGGCCGCGCCGGACGCCCACGCCCCGGCCTCGCCGGACCCGATGAACACTGAGGCGAGCGCCGCCGTGCCGGCCAGCGCCGGGCCGGCCACGGCGAGGCCCCTGTTCAGGTTCAGCATCAGCTTGCCCACCGTCAGGAACTCGTGCTCGTCCTTGGCCTTGATGACCCTCAGGATGCCTCGCATCTCCTCCTCGAGATCATGGGTCCAGCCGTTGTTGCCGGCGGCGACGGAGCCACGACGGCCGAAGCTCCTTGACCTCTTGGGCTGCGCGGCGCGGCGGCGCGGCCACCAGCGCGCGGGCTCGACGGCGTTGGGGAACTTCTCGAGCATGCCGGGGAGCAGCGGCAGCGGGTAGGCGGCGTCGAGCGCGAGCACCCGGTCCATGGCCTCCTGCACGTCGTCCTCGGTCGTCTCGGGCGCGCCGGGCGCGAGCGCGGCGCGGAGGTCGCGCTCCAGCTCCCTCCACAGCCGCGTGGCGTTGCGCTGCTCCTCGGCGAGCTGCGAGGGCTGGATCTTGTTGACGGCCGCCATGGTGACGGCCGCGGTGGCCAGGAGGACCCCCGCGGAGGCCTTGAGCGCGACCACGCCGGGCGCGGCGGGCGCGAGCGCGGCCATGACGGAGGCGGCGAGCGTGAGGGAGTTGGTGGAGTGGAGCAGCAGGTGGTTCCAGTTGTCGCGCTGCCGGCCGATGATGTCGTGCATCTCGGCCCGGTCCGCCGCCGCGTCTGCGATGGCGCGGAGCTTCTCGACGGACACAGAGCCGCCGTCGACGACGTCCACCGACGGGGAGGCCGGGACCCAGTCAAGCTTGAGGCTGAGGTTGTCCTGCGCCGTGTGAATTCCAGTAGGCACGCGCAGGGCGGCGCGGCAGGCAGCGGCGCCGCTCCGGCGTGGCCGTGGCCTTGGCCGCGCGGCGGAAGTGGAAGGGAGAAAGGAAGAAGACTGGGCCAAGAAGAGGCGCTGTGCGTGGAGTGCCGCCATGCTTTGGATTGCTGTGGTTCGGTGCTGTAGCTTCGTCTGCTTCGTTGGAGACTGGAGCGGATGTCGAAGTGGCTTTCAAGCTTTTGCTGCTTCGCCGTAGAGATGAGCTGATGGAGAGGGATATGGGATTGGGATGGAGGCGGGGTGGTATTTATAGGGGAATGATGGGAAAAGTTTGACCCGGGGCGGGGGTGGGTTGGGCTGGGTCCGGGTCTTGGAACCTGTGGTTTGAACTTTGAAGGGGCTTGGCTTTGGTCCAAGACGACGAGATCGCGCTGCCTACTATAGAGACCAGACCGTTTCTGGCAACTGTCCAAGAGATGGATGGTTTAGTTTAAGCCAAGTAGTACCATTCCTTCACACTCCATGTATCAGAGGACACCCTGCTCCATCAAACAAACACACACTTATTACACATCACTCGTTCATTTCTTTTTCGCACCTACTACTTCCGTCTTGGTTTATAAATTTCCTTTGTATTTTGTGCCAATTTTTGATTAAAAATTTAACTAACAAAATATTAATGCATGTTTTCAAAAATTATATCTTTGGATTCGTATTTGAGCATAATTTTTAATTATATTATTTTTTATCACATGCATTAATATTTTGTAAGTTAAATTAAGGTCAGAATTTGGCCAAATACAAAGAGGACTACTAAAACAAGGATAAAGGTAGTACGTAGGAGTAGCTCATACTAGTACATAACTTCAGTCTTGTTTTTTGAAATTGAACATGTCTTCAGTCCTACTACTATGGTGTAACATTAATTAATTTATCCAATACTCCAACCAATTGTATTATGTGCACTTTTAGATGTCGTGAAAGCTATCCTACTCTTATTTGGGTACCATATGCACTTCTTTGGACTTCTATTGAAACAATAAATTGGATCTTACATTTTTCGTTTTGATTTTGATATCGATTTTGATACATATACAGTGTCCTATGAATTATGCAAACCAACGCCACATACTCTCTGATGCAAACAAATAGCTTTTGTTAGAATTAATGGGCTTCACCCATGTGTATTTTCAGCAATTGCTAAATACTTTCTCTGTCTTGAATTACTTGTTAAAGAAATGGATGTGTCAAGATGTATTTTAATGCTAGATACATCCATTTGAGCGTCAAGTAATTCCAGACGAAGTGAGATCTTAAAGGCTCATCTCTACTCCTAATGTCTCAGTTGGTAGTCTTCGCGGTTAATTTTCGTCCCACCTTTCCTGGTTTTTTTCCGTCCTCCCTCCCACCTCCCAATTCCCCCGCAGTAACGATCCCACCTTCCAGTTTCGTCGGTTTTTTATTCGCCCCCCTCCCACTGGCCGGACAAACCCAACGTGTATTTGGTAACACAATGAATTCACATATGGTGATTGATTTCTTGTTTGTTAACCCAACTAATGGATGGTAATCAATCTTCAAATATCAAAACCAAACGTACAAGACAACAATCAATTCACGTATCACAATCGGATTTTTCTTTAGTACCCAGCTTAACTCACGGATGGTAATCAATCTTCAAACAAATGAAACAAAATTGGCGCATATAATACACATAAAATTAATCACATGAAATTAATTCCCTCAGTAGTGGTGGCAAATATAATACACATAATCCATATTGTTATGCACTAGCGTGTGTGCGTGAAATAGATGGATTATGGTCCCGTACACAATAAGATGGATATGTGTGTGTGTGTGTTAGAGAGAGAGAGAGAGAGGGGGGGGGGGGGGAGAGGGGGAGAGAGAGTGAGGAAGAGGGAGAGAGGGAGAAAAATGTCGCCAATGTCACTTGATATGTATGAGAATATTAAATGTAATATTAACATGATTAGTAGTATTGAACTCTTAAAGTTAATGTGGCCCCATTGCAACGCACGGACGTTCTTTTAGTGTATGGTAAGAGATGAAGGTGTAATCTTTAGTGCCACCTCGGGAGTGGAGATGGTGTGAACCAACTTATATAGTCTCGTACAATTTGTGATTTGGGAGGAGAGAAAGAGAATATCACACACGCGCTCGCCTCACCTTGCTATGCCGGCCCAGGCGAATGCCGCCGGCGTGCTATATCCGCATGAATGGTTCGCCGGTATGCAGTCTATGACCTTGCAATAGCGGAACTTCTTTTTGTAGTTTTATTCTTTACTTTCTTGGTCAGTAAGTTCACATGACATCATCGGCCGCCACCCCTAAATCGAGGTAGGGTTTTTGCCTTCTCCTGTGATCTGCTTCATCATTGTAGTCTACTCCACCCCTAAACATCGATGTGCCCCGGCGAGTGCAAGCGCGGGTCTCTGGAACCTCGTAAATCATAATGGTTTAGCTCTCCTAATTATATTTTTTTTGCGGGGAAATTTGGGCAGCTTTATTCAACATCAACCGCCCCAGCATCATCCGCCAGGAGGCTAGTTACAAGGAAACTCGGAATAACGTCTAACCAGCAATCTGTAACCTCCAAAGTGCTAGCTTGCTTCGCACAAAGGTGGGCAGAAAAGTTTGCTGATCTACACACATGTTGAACAATGAAAGAGGAAAAAACTACAAGCATGCTCCCCAATCTCGGACAAGATAGGCGCCACCACTGCTCGTTGAGCCTGACGCGAGTTCCAGAGATCAACGATCTCCATACAGTCTATCTCAATGACAACTTTGTCATAGGCCCGAAGCTTTGCAAAGATAACTCCATCACGAACTGCAAGTGCTTCAGCTATGAGAGGGTCCGTAATACCTGAATACGGTTTACACCAGGCAGCTTTCAGGGCCGTGGAAGATCTAGCCACTCCTCCAACTCCACCCCGCCGCGCTTCCATAGCTATGCTTCCGTCAGTGTTGATTTTTATCCACCCATCATCAGGTGGACGCCAGCCATGCCCTGGAAGTGTTCGGGCATGCTCCCTTGGCAATTCCAACACTGCCAAAGACTCCCGAATGATTTTCATGGACTGAACCGGGTCAAGAGTACCCTTATCATGAGTAAGATTATTCCTGAAGGTCCAAATGGACCACATAATAGATACCAATCTTGCCTTATCAGCCTTTGAAAATCTAGTATCACACAGAATATCCTTTCTCCAAGTATGCGGGTGTAAATCTGGACGTTTAACACCCAACAGATCCGGTGCTGCAGTCCAGAACCTCCTAGCATGGTTGCACTTTAACAGGGCATGCATCAAATCCTCCTCCTCACTAAGACAGATTTTGCACATGCTAGTCGTTGAGATATGACGAAACGTCACTGTACTCTCCACTGGGAGGATTCCTCGCATTACTTGCCACCAAAATACACGTACTCTGGGCAAGACTTTCAGCTTACAGAGCCGAGAACATAACTGTTTTTCTGTCTCTGAAGTTTCCGTGATCGTCCCTTCTTCTAGAGCAGACTGCTCGTTCTGAATCATTAGAGATCGATACGCTGACTTTACAGTATAAATCCCGTTCCTTTCTAGAGCCCAAGCCATGTAATCATCACCCCCTCCCCTTCTCAAGGGGATATTAAGAATTGCATCCGCATCGGGGGGTATGAAAGTTTCCCTGACCACTTCAGATTTCCAAGTCCAGTTATCAGCATCAATAATGTCTGAAACTGTGGTAATCTGGGCGTTCCCAAGCCTTGCAACAAGAGACATCCTGATGGTATTCGGAATCCACTTGTCCGTCCATATATTAACCGTCGTTCCATTTCCAATACGTTTGATCAGGCCAGAGTTCAAAGCTCTCCTTCCATGAATTATCGCTCGCCAAGTAACAGAAGCATGTTTCGGAATAGTGGCTTGCAGAAACTCGCATGAAGGATAATATTTTCCTTTTAGTACCCGTGCACAAAGAGTGTCGGGATTCGTTATCAATCTCCATCCGTGCTTGCCAAGAAGAGCTGTATTAAACATCTCCAAATCCCGGAATCCCATCCCTCCTTTTGCCTTCGGCTGTGCTAGCGCCTCCCACGACAACCAGTGCATAAAGCGTCGGTCAAGGGAGCTGCTCCACCAGTACTTGGCCATGTATGAGACCAAACTTTTGCACACTTTCTTGGTCAACTTGAAACACGACATGCTGAAAGTTGGAATCGCCATAGCAATTGTTTTCAACCGCACTTCTCTGCCGGCACAAGATATCATCCTCTCTGATCCACCTTGGAGTTTGCTATGGATTCTTTCCCTAATGTGATCAAAGGTACCGCTTGTAATCCTACCCACTGCCGTAGGTAGACCAAGATATCGTTCAGTAAACACTTCGACATTAATATTCAGAATTTGTTTAAGCTCATGTCGAAGTGGAGCTGCAGTATTTGGGCTGAAATAAACAGAGCTCTTTTCCTTGTTCACTGTCTGACCCGAACATTCTTCATATATTCGCAGAATCTCATTCAACCGATGGGAAGATTGAGCTCTAGCCTGCATAAAGATCAGACTATCGTCTGCGAATAGCAAGTGATTTATCCAAGGCGAACGAGCGCTCACCCTTATTCCCTTGTCAACATATACACCACCATACATATTATCTGTGCAGCTCCCTCCCGTGCCCTGTGCCGTTCCCGCGAGCGGCCCGGGAGGAACCCTAATCACGCCGCCGACAGTCCTCCCACCCCGCCTCCCCACCCCCTCGCCGCCGCCATAGGGACGACGCCGGGCAAAGCCCGGACGTGTCGGCGGCGGCGGGGTTCTCACCTCCTCTCCAGGCTCCAGGCGGCACGGGACGCGCAGATCTGTCGCGGAGGTATTCTCGCCGGCATGGTCGTCGGTGCCGGCGGGCGGGGGTGGCTCTGGCGAGGCGCGGCGCGCACGTGGGTCTAGGCGGCGTGGCCTGGCCTTGCTCCGGGTGGCGCGGGGCGAACATGCGGCGTCTGGGGTCGGCGGTGCCCTGCTCCGGGCGGCGCGGCCCTGCTCGGCTAGGCGCGACCTCGTCCGGCCTGTGGCGCCGTGGTGGCGCTCTTGGTCGGCGTCGGGTCGGCAGGCCGGCTGCCCTCCCTTGCACGGATCCGAGGTTCCTCAGGCCAGATCTGGCGTGTCGGACGGCTCCTGGTCGGGTGCAGCGGGAGGCAGGTTCACGACGGGAGGCACGACGGCAGTCCCCTGGATCTGCATGAGGGGTGCAGCGAGAGAATGGATGTGGGTGGTGTGCTGAATTCGTCAGAGGCGGCAGCGCATGCGCAGCCATGGAGGCGGCGGCGCTGCGAGGCTTGGCTAGGAAGGGCCCTGGCGAGCAGCGGGCGCCCGGCCACCTACGTGTGAGGTGCCGGCGGTGATGCCTCGGTGAAGTTGGCGTCGAAGTTTGGTTGATGGTGCGGGTCAGATCCACCGTGTGGCAGTCCCTAGGTGCGGGTGAAGGCCATCCGGCGGATCTGGTCCTCGCATCGCTTGGTGGTTGGTGCGGCTCCAAGTGTGTTGAAGGTGGTGGCTTGAGGCGTGCTTCCTCGGCAGTGATGTGTGGCTCCGACTGCAAGTGGCTGCGGTGTTGGCGGTGCGAGGCATCTTTCGGGGCTGGCCGGAATCTTGGAGGCATGGAAATGTGCAATGCTACAGATGAAAATTCTGTTCGGCCTTGGTCGGACCGGCGTCGATGGCACCCGTGGGTGTCATTTCCCTTCCTGGAGGCGTCGCCGAGTGTATTGCCATTTACCATGTTGCCTTGTATCGGCAATCATCTCCGGGGCGAAAGCCTTGATCCGTAGGATCGGCATGATGGCGGCATCTTCTGACGTTGTTTCTCTGTTGGGAGCTTCGTGCTGGGAGATAAGATGCCCTATGTTGCGCTCCTTCGGCGTGTACCGCTGCCCGGATCGTTCTTCTCTGGCGTTGTGTACGGTCGTCGTTGGCTCTACCAAGGAAGCTGTAGTTGCTGTTCTTCGGTGATCTCCGGTGTCGGTCGAGACGCGGCGAGACTAGCGGTTTTGGGTAGGCTCTTGTATGTCGTGGTTGTGTAGTCGTGTGTGGTTGTCCTTGTTTGTGTCGGGTATGGAGCGTGCTATGCTCGTTGTTCGAAGCGAGAGGTAGAGGTAGTTGTATGGCTGTATTTCTCTCCTTCTATAAAGCTGAGGTACGCAATTTGCGTACTCTCAAAAAAACTATTGGAGATCGGGCCCTATGGATCCCTACTTTTTTAAACTTAATAATTGAATTTTAGGTTTTCAAAGAATTCTTAAAAAAATAGCAATTTTAGCATGTACTCCATTCTAAATATACGACGTTTTGGTAGGCTATCAAAACTTCAAATATTTAAGTACGGAGGAAGTACTTCATGATGAAATGTGTTCAAATGCGAGCTACAAAAAAGCAAAACCATGAATTTTTTAGCGCCTGCATTTTCACTATAAAAGTTTATGATGTTTTCTGTGTAGCTCACATCATAATATACTTCATCATGAAAATTTACAAACATGAGTATACATCCCTATGTATGTGTGCACTTTTTTTTAGAATTGTGTGAAACTTTAATTTTTGATTTTCATTATAATTTTTTAAGAAAATTCAGTAATCAACGGTTCATTACGTTGGCACCCCTTATTTACACTTTAGTACAGTAAGATATACCTATAGCTTTTCTGAGAACGCGCTGAAGATCTACATGTCTTATATTCGTACAACAAGAACATTGGTTTCCACATAAAAGAAAGAAGACCATTGTTTACTGAAAAATAAATTAGCTTACATACTCCAGTTAAGTGAAAAATAATGTTTCTCGATGTGATGGAAGTTAGTTTGTACATGTACGGACGCTTTTCATCTAGCACCTCTTTACCCAGAAATCCTGTTCGTTGACATTGCAAGCCAATTCGCTAGGTCTTTCCCATTGACTTTTTATCGGATGTTCCCGAAGGGACCTTTCCCATTGACTTTGGGAAAGTACTTGAGAAAGGAGTGTGGTCGCAAGAGGAAATACTGCTGTGTGCTTGAGCACTTTTCCCGCGTTGAAAAACTACGTACTTTTCTGCACTTTGACTTATTTTATTCAAATGGGATCGAATAATGCATCAATCGATTCTGTTCTATAGCCGTGTCAACCGTCTATGCGTAGGCCGTACAGGTGCATGGACCTCCTCCTAATCTTCGCCATCGCCTAATGTATGTTTTTTTTCTCTTTGATTGCAACGAAATCCACGCCAACTACTCCCATTTTGAAAATGAAGAGCTGGCAAGAATCAACGCCAACTCGGCCTAGCTTCACTCCGCGGTTTGTGGCCAGATCTGATAATGTACGTGTACAGTCAACAAACAGATCGACGTCATGCCATGCGCCATAGAGTTGAGAACTTTTTTTTTTAGAGTTGAGGCTTACTTGGATTAACTATGTGGCTTTCCCTTGCAAAAAAAATTACTTCCTCCGTTCCTAAATATAAGTTTTTTTAGAGATTTCAATATAAACTACATACAAACTAAAATGAGTAAATCCACATTCTAAAATATGACTATATACATTTGTATGTAGTTTGTATTGAAATCTCTAAAATGACTTATATTTAGGAACAGAGGAAGTATATATGTGGTTTTCAAGCATATCCCTGGAGAAGCTTACACTGTTGCACATGACTTAGCTCAGATGGCCAAACATTCATGATACTATAATGCTTGGTTAGACGAAGCCCCTGGTGACCTTAGAGCATCTCTAGCAGATCCCCTAAACTTTAATCCCCTATTCTAGCCCCCATCTCGGGAAACACTATTTTTCACGCATTACATTTTTTTCATCTGCAGATCGTTCAAAGCTTTAATCCAAAAAAAAACTCGAACATATTTTTTTTGCACACAAACTCATTTCAAACACAAATTTAAACTAGTTCATTGCATAACTAGGCACCACATGCATTGTTGCGTACTACATTAGCCACTGGTACCACATTAAACATTGTACATAGCATAATTAAATCAATTTGTTGCCTACTACGTTAACACTACATCGTCATCGAACTAGGTTAAGCATGTTAGATGTCGATGTCATTGCCTGCTATATTAACACTACATCGACATCGAACAAATTTAAACTAGTTCATTACGTGATCCTAACAACTGGAGGGGCGAGATCGGTTGTGGTTGCCGCATCGACGGGGAAGTTTCACTTCGCCCACGGCCCGAATAAATGGAACGCTGCGGCATCGTAGGCGTGCCCCAACTCCTCCAGGGTGTCAAAAGTGCAGAGACAGATGTGTTCCGTGTCGGCATTGTGGATATCTGCTACAAACTTGCCCCCGTGACTGGTGTCGGACGTCCCGGTACTTACAATGGCGGCAGCGGCTGCAATAGGTGACGGAGGTCAGGGAGCCGCCACTGGGGCTCGGAGTTGCGACAGGGAGGCGACAACAGAGCTCGAGGAGGTGGCGGTGGCGAAGAAGATGGCGCACAGCTGAGAGGGAGGCGACAACGGAGCTCGGGAAGGCGGCGGTGGCAAAGAAGATGGCGCACAACCGAGAGGGAGGCGGCAACGGAGCTCGGGAACGCGGCGGTGTTGGAGTCGAGGAAGACATCCCAAGGCGAGTAGGGTGGTCGTGGCCCACGTGTGGAGCGTTGGCGGCACCGGGGAGGCGGCGCGGGGCTCTACCAACGGTCGCGACCTTGAGCTGGAGGAAGGATGTGGTTGCGGCCCGAACAAGGCGGCGAGAAAGGCCTGAATCGGGAATGGCACTGGCGACAATGGATGCGCAGCGGGGTGGGATAGAGCTCGGGGCGGCGGCGGGTTTTATACCGGAGCGAAGCAATCGGTCGGTGAGGGAGTCCTGGACTAAGGGGTCCTCGGGCGTCCGGCCTGTTAGCCATGGGCCAGACTGATGGGTTGTGAAGATACGAAGACCGAAGACTTTCTCCCTTGTCCGGATGGGACTCTCCTTGGCGTGGAAGGCAAGCTTAGCGACCAAATATGAAGATTCCTTTCTCCGTAACCGACTTTGTGTAACCCTAGTCCCCTCCGGTGTCTATATAAATCGGAGGGCTTAGTCCGTAGAGGATACATATAGAATCATAGTCATACAGGCTAGACTTCTAGGGGTTTAGCCATTACGATCTCGTGGTAGATCAACTCTTGTAACTCTCATATTCATCAAGATCAATCAAGCAGGAAGTAGGGTATTACCTCCATAGAGAGGGCCCGAACCTGGGTAAACATTGTGTCCCATGTCTCCTGTTACCATCGACCTCAGACACACAGTTTGGAACCCCCTACCCGAGATCCGTCGGTTTTGACACCAACATTGGTGCTTTCATTAAGAGTTCCACTGTGCCATCGTAGAAAGGTTTTTATGGCCCCTTCAATCATCTGCAACGATGCTATCCAAGGAGAAGTCTTCCTCCCCGGACAGATCTTTGTGTCCAGCGGCTTCGCACTGCGGGCCAACTCGCTTGGCCATCTGGAGCAGATCGATAGCTATGCCCCTAGCTATCAGGTCAGATTCGGGAGCTTGAACTACGTCGCGGATATCCCCGGAGACTTGATCTTCAACGGATTCGAGACCCCGGCAGCCGCTCCCCACCACCACGATGAACATGACCTAAATCTGTCATCGGACCATACCCAGGAAATAGCACCTGTAACCGCTCTGGCCTTAGATCCGGAGCAGATTGCGCCATCCGAAGAAGGGAAGCTCAACCCCGTCACGGATGCCGTAGTCCTAGCGGCGTCAGAGCCGCGCACAGACCCAGCCTCGAGTGGAATCTGTGTCACCGGAGCCTCGGACTCGTTTTCGGCTACAGGCTCCGGACCATGTGCGTCCACAAGCGTTGAGCTCGATCAGTCATTGATCGTTGAATTCAGCTCCGCGGACATTTTTCGGCGCTTGCCTTTGGGCGACGTGTGATACGTCTCCAACGTATCTATAATTTTCGATTGCTCCATGCTATATTATCTACTGTTTTGACAATATTGGGCTTTATTATCCACTTTTATATTATTTTTGGGACTAACCTATTAACCGGAGGCCCAACCCAGAATTGCTGTTTTTTGCCTATTTCAGAGTTTCGAAGAAAAGGAATATCAAACGGAGTCCAAACCCAATGAAACCTTCGGGAACGTGATTTTTAGGAAGATTATGATCCAGGAGACTTGGACCCTACGTCAAGAAAGAAAGGAGGAAGCCACGAGGTAGGGGGGCGCCCTCCACCCTCGTGGGCCCCCTGTTGCTCCACCGACGTACTCCTTCCTCCTATATATACCTACGTACCCCAAACGATCAGTTACGGAGCCAAAAACCTAATTCCACCGCCGCAACCTTCTGTACCCACGAGATCCCATCTTGGGGCCTGCTCCGGAGCTCCGCCGGAGGGGGCATCCATCACGGAGGGATTCTACATCATCACCATAGCCTCTCCGATGAAGTGTGAGTAGTTTACCTCAGACCTTCGGGTCCATAGTTAGTATCTAGATGGCTTCTTCTCTCTTTTCGGATCTCAATACAATGTTCTCCCCCTCTCTCGTGGAGATCTATTCGATGTAATCTTCTTTTTGCGGTGTGTTTGTTGAGACCGATGAATTGTGGGTTTATGATCAAGATTATCTATGAACAATATTTGAATCTCCTCTGAATTCTTTTATGTATGATTGGTTATCTTTGCAAGTCTCTTCGAATTATCAGTTTGGTTTGGCCTACTAGATTGGTTTTTCTTGCAATGGGAGAAGTGCTTAGCTTTGGTTCAATCTTGCGGTGTCCTTTCCCAGTGACAGTAGGGGCAGCAAGGCATGTATTGCATTGTTGCCATCGAGGATAACAAGATGGGGTTTTTATCATATTGCATGAATTTATCCCTCTACATCATGTCATCTTGCTTAAGGCGTTACTCTGTTTTCATGAACTTAATACTCTAGATGCATGCTGGATAGCGGTTGATGAGTGGAGTAATAGTAGTAGATGCAGGCAGGAGTCGGTCTACTTGTCTCGGACGTGATGCCTATATACATGATCATACCTAGATATTCTCATAACTATGCTCAATTCTGTCAATTGCTCAACAGTAATTCGTTCACCCACCGTAAAATACTTATGCTCTTGAGAGAAGCCACTAGTGAAACCTATGGCCCCCGGGTCTATCTTCATCATATTAATCTTCCAACACTTAGTTATTTCCTTTCCTTTTTTACTTTGCTTTTATTTTACTTTGCATCTTTATCAGAAAAATACCAAAAATATTATCCTATCATATCTATTAGATCTCACTCTCGTAAGTGACCGTGAAGGGATTGACAACCCCTTATCGCGTTGGTCGCAAGGAGTTATTTGTTTTGTGCAGGTACGAGGGACTCGCGCGTAGCCTCCTACTGGATTGATACCTTGGTTCTCAAAAACTGAGGGAAATACTTACACTACTTTGCTGCATCATCATTTCCTCTTTAAGGAAATCCAACGCAGTGCTCAACAGGTAGCAAGAAGAATTTCTGGCACCGTTGCCGGGGAGTCTACGCAAAAGTCAACATACCAAGTACCCATCACAAAACCCTTATCTCCCGCATTACATTATTTGCCATTTGCCTCTCGTTTTCCTCTCCCCCACTTCACCCTTGCCGTTTTATTCGCCCTCTCCTTTTTGTTCGCCTCTTTTCCATTGCTTGTCGCTATGGCTAGTCCCTTGTCCACTCTGTTGTCCCCTGAGTTTGAAGTCTTTCACTTTAAACAAAGACAAGGAGAAAATTTAAAAGATGCCTGGTTGAGGATAATGGAGTCTTATCGTAATTGTACCTTTGAAGTGAACCTGAGAATTTTGCTTCGCAATTTCTATGTTGGATTAAATATGTCTCATAGACAACTCTTGGATTGCATTACCAAAGGCAATTTTATTGAAATTGATCCCCATATTGCGCTTGAAATTATAGAAGGTATAGTGGGAACACTACCTCAACAAAAGGGGCCTCATCCTACCCAGGAAGAGACACAAGTTTTTTAAAAAATTTGCGAAGTTACTAAGATTTTACAGAAGTCTCTTGAACCTCTTCAGAACATTAGCGGAAATATTCACCGCATGAATATGTTGATTACTCTTTGCAATAAGCGGTTGGATTCTTTAGACCTACAAATTTCAGAATATGAAGGGAAACGTAAAGAACCTCCCAGATTCGAGCTTGATTCCGCTAAAAAGTTGAAAACCAAAGATGGCAATACCTAGATCTATCCTTGCTTTTATGCCTAGCTAGGGGCGTTAAACGATAGCGCTTGTTGGGAGGCAACCCAATTTTATTTTAGTTTTTTTTTATTTTGCTTCTGTTTAGGAATAAATCTTTGATCTAGGCTCTGGTTATATATATATTTTTTAATTAGTGTTTGTGCCAAGTTAAATCTATAGGATCTTCTTGGATGATAGTTATTTGATCTTGCTGGAATTTCCAGAAATTTTCTGTTCACTAAAATAAATTGTTAAAAATCACCAGAACGTGATAAAATAGTGATTCCAATTGCTTCTGATCAATAAACAAATTGCCTAGATCTTCCTATTTTGGCTGATTTTTTGGAGTTCCAGAAGTTTGCGTTAGTTACAGATTACTACAGACTGTTCTGTTTTTGACAGATTCTGTTTTTCGTGTGTTGTTTGCTTATTTTGATGAATCTATGGCTAGTAAAATAGTTTATAAACCATAGAGAAGTTGGAATAAAGTAGGTTTAACATCAATATAAATAAAGAATGAGTTCATTACAGTACCTTGAAGTAGTCTTTTGTTTTCTTTCACTAACGGAGCTCACGAGATTTCTGTTGAGTTTTGTGTTGTGAAGTTTTCAAGTTTTGGGTGAATTTTTTTGATGGATTATGGAACAAGGAGTGGCAAGAGCCTAATCTTGGGGATGCCCATGGCACCCCCAAGATAATCTAAGGACGCCAAAAAGTCAAAGCTTGGGGATGCACCGGAAGGCATCCCCTCTTTTGTCTACTTCCATCAGTAACTTTACTTGGAGCTATATTTTTATTCACCACATGATATGTGTTTTTCTTGGAGCGTCTTGTATGATTTGAGTCTTTGCTTTTTAGTTTAACACAATCATCCTTGCTGTACACACCTTTTGAGAGAGCCATACATGATTTGCAATTTGTTAGAATACTCTATGTGCTTCGCTTATATCTTTTGAGTTATATAGTTTTGCTCTAGTACTTCACTTATATCTTTTAGAGCACGGTGGTGGATTTGTTTTATAGAAACTATTGATCTCTCATGCTTCACTTAGATTATTTTGATAGTATTAAATAGCATGGTAATTTGCTTAAATCCTAATATGCTAGGTATTCAAGATTAGTAAAAACTTTCTTATGAGTGTTTTGAATACTAAGAGAAGTTTGATGCTTGGTGATTGTTTTGGGATATGGATGTAATAATATCAAACACGTGCTAGTTGAGTAGTTGTGAATTTGAGGAATGCTTGTGTTTAAGTTTGCAAGTCCCGTAGCATGCACGTATGGTAAACGTTATGTAACAAATTTGAAACATGAGGTGTTCTTTGATTGTCCTCCTTATGAGTGGCGGTCGGGGATGAGCGATGGTCTTTTCCTAGCAATCTATCCCCCTAGGAGCATGCGCGTAGTGCTTTGGTTTTTGATGACTTGTAGATTTTTGCAATAAGTATGTGAGTTCTTTATGACTAATGTTGAGTCCATGGATTATACGCACTCTCACCCTTCCATCATTGCTAGCCTCTTCGGTACCGTGCATTGCCCTTCCTCACATTGAGAGTTGGTGCAAACTTCGCGGTGCATGAAAACCCCGTGATATGATACGCTCTTTCACACATAAACCTCCTTATATCTTCCTTAAAACAACCACCATACCTACCTATTATGACATTTCCATAGCCATTTCGAGATATATTGCCATGCAACTTTCCACCATTCCATCATGACACATTCATCATTGACATATTGCTTAGCATGATCATGTAGTTGAAGTAGTATTTGTGGCAAAGCCACCGTTCATAATTCTTTCATACATGTCACTCTTGGTTCATTACATATCCCGGTACACCGCCGGAGGCATTCATATAGAGTCATCTTTTGGTCTAGTATCGAGTTGTAATCATTGAGTTGTAAATAAATAGAAGTGTGATGATCATCATTTTCTAGAGCATTGTCCCAAGTGAGGAATAAGAAAAAGAGAAAGGTCATAAAAAAAGAGAAAGGCCATAAAAAAAAGAGAAAGGCCATAAAAAAAGAGAAGGCCCAAAAAAAGAGAGAGAAAAAGAGAGAAGGGACAATGCTACTATCCTTTGCCACACTTGTGCTTCAAAGTAGCACCATAATCTTCATGATAGAGAGTCTCTTGTTTTGTCACTTTCATATACTAGTGGGAATTTTTCATTATAGAACTTGGCTTGTATATTCCAACAATGGGCCTCCTCAAGTGCCCTAGGTCTTCGTGAGCAAGCAAGTTGGATGCACACCCACTTAGTTTCTTTTGTTGAGCTTTCATACATTTATAGCTCTAGTGCATCCGTTGCATGGCAATCCCTACTCCTTGCATTCACATCAATCGATGGGCATCTCCATAGCCCATTGATTAGCCTCGTTGATGTGAGACTTTCTCCTTTTTTTTCTTCTCCACATAACCCCCTGATACGTCTCCAACGTATCTATAATTTTTTATTGCTCCATGCTACATTATCTACTGTTTTGGACCATATTGGGCTTTTTTCCACTTTTATATTACTTTTGGGACTAACCTATTAACCGGAGGCCCAACCCAGAATTGCTGATTTTTTGCCTATTTCAGTGTTTCTAAGAAACGGAATATCAAACAGAGTCCAAACGGAATGAAACCTTCAGGAACGTGATTTTTCTCACCGAATATGATCCAGGAGACTTGGACCCCACGTCAAGAAAGAAGGGAGGCGGCCACGAGGGTGGAGGGCGCCCCCCCCTAGGGCACGCCCCCTGCCTCGTGAGCCCCCCCTTTGCTCCACCGACATACTCCTTCCTCCTATATATACCTACGTACCCCCGAACGATCAGATACGGAGCCAAAAACCTAATTCCACCGCCGCAACCTTCTGTATCCACAAGATCCCATCTTGGGGCCTGTTCTGGAGCTCCGCCGGAAGGGGAATCCACCATGGAGGGCTTCTACATCATCACCATAGCCCCTCCGATGAAGTGTGAGTAGTTTACCTCAGACCTTCGGGTCCAGTCGTGGAATTGTCACGGTAGATGTTCGTATTGCTTGAGGTTTCGATGACCAGGGAGCGAGATACACTATGCCCGGTTCTTGATGAGTTGTTTATTGCCCTAAGCCGCCAGCGGGTCATCCCCTTATATACATGGGTTGATGCCCTGCGGCCTACAGAGTCCCGGCCGGCTCATAGATAGTGTCTGGCTCGGTGACTAGTTAATTCTACCTTATGATACAAGTCATGCCATCATGGCGATTCACCACTATGGGCCTTAAGTCGCCTGTGGGCCTTAGACCCTTTATTGAACCGCCATCTTCGTGCTTGGTCTTGGGCCTCTTCTGATGAGTCCTTTTTTGCGTAACCCGGCCCCTTACGGGCGGTTTACACAAATAGTTATATCCCCAACATTAGGCCCCAGATTGATTTGAACCGGTTCATGTCAATCTTAAAATACCTTAAGAAACAAGCCTTCAGTCTTCTGTCTGTGCAAAGGTTTTAACCCGCCATGACGTCATCTTCTGGATCCACGTTAACCCGCCGTGGCGTCATCTTCAATTAAATTCATGTTTTACTTCGCCATATCCTTCAATGGATCTTTGCCTTTACTGACCATTCCGAAAATCGAGGCGTCGGGGTCGCTGGATAATGATGTTCGGTCCCCTCGTTTCTCGCGCCGTCTCAGTCGGCCTTCCCTTATGAATAGATACGACCTAGGTGTAAGTGCATCTAGTGCCCCTTAGTAATTTTGGTGTATTGAAGACTTATAGGTTAAGTATCTAATGTGTTTATGAGTGTACGCAGGTCTATAAGTCTATGAGGAGTTTGATATTTACAGAGAAAGTGGACCCCTAAAAATGAAGTTCTTCGAGTGAAGACTTTGGTATTTTGAAGACTTTCTGAAGACTTTGAAAGTGAAGAAACTGGTGTGACCTTGAAGACTTGGTTATCATTCGAGAAACATGAAGCGTGAAGACTTTTGTTTCGTAGTTTCATTTTCTCTTTGTTGAGTCATAGGAAACACCGTACTGTTAAAGGGGGTCGAGGAAATACTAAGGAAAAATTTCCATTTGATGCTCAACTCAAATCCTACACCTACCAATCCCTTCGAGTGAAGCCATTGGAAATCTCATACAGTTCAGTCAATTTCTTCAGTGACAGAGACGCACTTCTTCTGGTCACTGAGGACTTTGCTATGACTGAGGAGTTAGGAATTCGCCAGTGCGGATTGCCTACACAGTGAGGAACATGATAGCCCTGAGGAATTTGTACCTCAAATTTCCGACCGTTGCTGTGCTACGCGCCAGCTGTCCCAAAATATCTTATCCATCCAACGGTCATATCATTGAAGGGCATTTATGTCTTATCATGTCGGGCTGCTCCCTAGGCTATAAATAGCCGCCCCCTACAACCACTAGCTGGTTGGCTGCTCTGATAGAAACTGACACTTGTCATTTGAGAGCAACCCATCCTCCGAGGACTTTGAGCGAAAATCATCAAGTGAGGAAAATCCAAACCTAAACCCAAACACCTACAAACCCAAAGTGATTGAGCATCACTGAAGAGATTGATCCTGCGTGGATCCGACGCTTGTTACCTTTGAAGACTGTGCTTCTTCCAGACGGTTAGGCGTCATGGTCTAGAGCATCCAAGAGGAATTGTGGATCGCCGAGTGACCGAGTTTGTCAAGGTTCGGAAGTCACCTGAAGACTTACCACGAGTGATTGGACGAGGATTGTGTGTCCTTAGTTCAAGGAGAATACGGTGAGGACTGGGTGTCCCGAGCTGCGTGCTCAGGACTGGGTGTCCGGGACTGTGTGTCCTCGAGTTTAAATACTCAGCCGCTCAAACAAGATGTACAACTGAGACAGCAGTTGGAACTGGTCTACCAAATCATTGTCTTCACCAAGCTTACTGGTTCCATTTCCTCAACTCTTTCATTTCCTCAGTATTGTGCTGCTTGTTTATCATATCTGTGTTTGAAGACTTTGACTGAAGACTTTCTCAATTTCCTTAGTTCAATTTCTTCAGTCTGTTTGTCTTCATCTAGTGTTATCATGTGTTTACGCTTTCTGTACTCTGTGTTTGTCTTCATTTCATCATGATGACTATGCTTGTATTCTGTTATGCTTTCATCTGAGTACTTATTCCGCTGCTAGTAGTTCTTTGCTAAGGAATTTCCTCACAAGCAAATTCCTCAGTGAAGAATTTTATAAATATCGCCTATTCACCCCCCTCTAGTCGATATAACGCACTTTCAATTGGTATCAGAGCAAGGTACTCCCTTGTTCTGTGTGATTTTGGTTTAACCGCCTGGAGTTTTAGTTATGTCGACCGCAGGTATGAAGAAAGTGACATGCCCTATCTTTGACGGTCACGAGTATCCCAAGTGGAAGACCATGATGACGAAGCGCCTCATGGCGATGAACAGCGAGCTGTGGACCGTCACTGAGATTGGTCTTACCGATCTATGCAAGATGGCGGACGCTGATGATATTCGCAAGTACACTCGACTTGACATCATGGAAAAGGATATCATCTGTTCCTGTCTGTCCAGAGATGAATTCAGGCGCATCATGCATCTTTGCAATGCGAAACTTATCTGGGACCAGATCTCTGACGTCTATGAAGGTCATCGCACTTGTCATGATCCCTGGTTTGAAGATTTCAAGGAATCTCTCAAAACGATGACTTTCGAACCAGAATCATCATCTTCTGCATCATGCCTCATGGCAAATGGTGCCAAGGTAACCGAATGTTCCTCATCCGAGTCTAGTGATGATGAATCTGATGATGATTTTGGACCTAGTTATACCAAGCTTGTTTGCCTTGCCACTAAACAACAAAAGGCCTTGGAAAAGGCTCACGACATGCTTAGTAAAAGCGATGATATGTTGGGTGAAGAAATGGATCAGTCAAAAGATTTAGCTGAAAGTGTTCAGAAACTTCATTCTAAGTATGACTCCCTTCAAGATCAGCTTAACTCTCTCTTATCTGACCATGAGAAGCTAAGAGTGAGTTGTGAAGATCTTCAGAAGGAGCGCGATTCATTACTTGCTCAACAAATCAGCGCTGCTTAGGAAGAATTTATTCCCCCCTGTTTGAAATGCATTGAACGAGAATCTGCTAATTCCTCACCTAAATGTTCAAATGCTTCTAATGTTACAAATTCTTCACCTGCCTCTGCTATCACTAATTCCTCATCTGAGGACATTGCTAGTATCACTGACGATGGAGGGCTGAAGGAATTGTACATCACAGGCATGTACAAAAGCCTCAAAGGGCATCAGACCCTTTGTGATGTGCTTAAAAAGCAGATCCTCAACAGGAACCCTAGGAAAGAGGGTATTGCCTTTGAGAGGAAACTCAATGCTGATGGTACATATTGGAAGCCTGAGTAGTATCCCAAAACCTCATGAGTTGCTGCAAAGGGACCTCCAGTTGATCCATCTAATTTATCTGGCTATACATGTGAATCTTCTCATTCTTCTGATGAGTCATTTGACTCCAACTATAAACTGTTCAAAAATCAGAATGGTGAAGTATTTGCTAGATATGTTGGCACTAACTGTAGAAATGGTTCCCCTATGAAGAAAATCTGGGTTCCCAAAAGGTGCCTTGAAAGTCTTCAGGTGAATGTCCTCATGACACCACCTGTGAAGAATAGGAACCCCAAATCAAATTCTTCATATGGACCAAATTCTTCATATGGATCCAAGTCCTCATATGGACCAAATTCCTCACGTGGATCAAATTACTCACATTGATCAAAGTCCTCATATGAACATCATCGTGCTAACAACTCTGTTTCGCAGGGAAGATCCAAGGGCTATGAATATGAGCATTATTCTTCAAATTATTATGTTCATAAGTCCTCGAAGAATTTCTCTGCTTATTCATATGCTTACCCTAACCACTCTTATGTGAAACAAAATGGTTTGGCCTCTATGCCACCATTTTCATATGGAGCTCGTAGAGTGATGAACTCTTTGCCACCCCTTCAGATGTGGGTGGTGAAGAAAAGAACTAATCTCTTATGCAGGGTCAGGTCTCCAGGCGTACTGTAACGTCTGAAGAATTTGCTGGGGACCTGACAAAGTGCCTGAAAGGACGCAGGCTAACCATGATGAAATGAACTTTCATTTCACACGTCCTCCCTCTGCCTTATCTGTCTTACTGCTTGATGAAACTGATCTGATGAATTGTGATATCATATTCTTCACTGCTGAAGTATATGAGTTCGTAAGTTGCACTAATTCATCTGCAGGATGATCAACCCAAAGACACTGAGTGGGTACTTGATAGTGGATGTACAAATCACATGACTGGTGACAAGAACCTATTGATGGATGCTCCCTTATCATCATCACATCTGAAGCATATCATCTTCGCTGACAAAAGCAAAAGTCAGGTATTGGGTCTAGGTAAAGTTGCTATCACAAAGGATCGACACATGGACAAAGTCATGCTTGTTGAGTCCTTAGGATACAACCTTATGTCTGTCTCAATGCTTTGTGATCTTGATATGGTTGTTGTCTTTGGCAAGTATTGTTGTGTTGTGATTATGGAAGCTGACAATTCCAAAGTCTTCGAAGGCTTTAGGAGAGGAGACTTGTATATTGTTGATTTCTCTGCAGATTCACAGCCAGCCGTGTGCCTACTTGCAAAAGCTTCAGAAGGATGGCTATGGCATCGACGACTTGGTCATGGAGGCATGAGGAATTTGCACATGCTTGCAAAGAAGAAGCATTTCATTGGCATTGAGAATGTCAAATTCCTCAAGGATCACTTATGCGGTGCCTGTGAAGCTGGAAAGATGACCAAGGCCAAGCATCCAGCAAAGACCATCATGACCACTACTCGACCATTTGAATTGCTTCACATGGATCTCTTCGGTCCTAATCATTATTCCTCTGTTTCAAATGAAGCATATCAATATGGCTTTGTTATTGTTGATGATTACTCTCGTTACACATGGGTACACCTTGTCTCTTACAAACATGAAGTGCAGGAAGTCTTCAAACGATTTTCCTCGAGGGCTTCAACCAACTTTGGTGTGAAGATCAAGCACATTAGAAGTGACAATGGCACTGAGTTCAAGAATTCGGGTCTCAATGAATATCTTGATGAACTTGGTATTACTCATGAGATGAGTACAAAACCCCTCGTCGTTTCCGGGTTGATGCAATTGATACTGCGTGCCACATCATCAACAGAGTATATCTTCACAAATTCTTCAAGAAGACTGCCTATGAACTCCTCACTGACAAGAAACCCAATGTGAGTTATTTCAAAGTCTTCGGTGCTAAATGCTGGATTAGAGATCCTCATCACAACTCTAAATTTGCACCGAAAGCACATGAAGGTTTTATGCTTGGTTACGGAAAGGACTCGCACACCTACAGAGTCTTCAACAATGTTCTTCACAAGATTGTTGAAACTGTAGATGTGCGGTTCGATGAAACTAATGGCTCGCAAAGAGAGCACCTACCTTCTGTGTTAGATGAACCAGCACCTGAGGATTCTATCAAGCACAAGGCTACTGAAGATGTCATTCCTACTAAAGAATTCATTCCAGAACGTGAAGAACGTCGAGCTGATGCACCTGAAGAAGATGCTGAGGAAATTGATGCTGAAGAAAATGCTGATCAAATTTCTCAACGACAACCAGCTCATCCTCGCGTTCCAAAAGAAGTGCAAGTGGAGAAGATCATCGATGACATTAGAGCACCAGGTCCTCTCACACGCTCAAAAGCATCACATCTATCTAACTTTTGTGGGCACTTTGATTTTGTCTCTATCACAGAGCCCACTAAGGTAGATGAAGCATTTCTAGAGCCTGAGTGGATTCAGGCCATGCAAGAAGAATTACATCAGTTCAATCTCAACAACGTCTGGGAACTGGTCAATAGTCCCGATCCTCGCAAGCATAACATCATTGGCACAAAGTGGATCTACCGCAACAAGCAAGATGAAAATGGTGTTGTGGTGAGGAATAAGGCACGACTAGTAGCTCAAGGCTACACACAGGTTGAAGGAGTTGATTTCGATGAAACTTTTGCACCTGTTGCTAGACTTGAGGCTATTCGCATATTGCTTGCTTATGCTAACCATCATGATATCATCTTATATCAAATGGATGTGAAAAGTGCATTCCTCAATGGTAAGCTTGAGGAAGAAGTATATGTTGCTCAACCCCCAGGTTTTGAAGATCCTAAACATCCTGACAAAGTCTTCAGACTTAACAAGGCCCTCTATGGCCTCAAGCAAGCCCCACGCGCGTGGTATGACACTTTGAAGGAATTCTTCATGAAGAAAGGCTTCACACCCGGTTCACTCGATCCCACTCTCTTTACTAAATCTTATGATGGTGAACTGTTCGTGTGCCAAATATATGTTGATGATATTATCTTTGGCTGTACTGACCAACGTTATAGTGATGAATTTGCCTATATGATGAGTGAAGAATATCAAATGTCTATGATGGGAGAGTTGAAATTCTTCTTATGTCTTCAAATTCGTCAACAGCGCAATGGCATATTCATATCTCAGGAGAAATACCTCAAGGATGTCCTCAAGAAATTCGGCATGCAAGATTGCAAAGGCATCAAAATTCCTATGCCCAGAAATGGTCATCTATGCACTGATGAAAATGGTATTGACTTCGATCATAAGGTATACCGCTCCATGATTGGCTCTTTATTGTACTTATGTGCATCTAGGCCAGATATAATGCTTAGTGTTTGCATGTGTGCCCGATTTCAAGCTGCACAGAAGGAATTACACCATAAGGCTGTGAAGCATATTCTTCGATATCTAGCTCACACACCAACACTAGGATTATGGTATCCCAAGGGCTCGGATTTTGATCTCAATGGATATTCTGACTCTGACTATGCTGGTGACCGTGTGGACCGCAAGTCAACATCTGGTACTTGTCATTTCCTCGGACGATCCTTGGTCTGTTGGTCCTCGAAGAAACAGAACTGCGTATCACTGTCTACTGCTGAAGCTGAGTACATTGTTGCTGGTTCTTGCTGTGCTCAACTGCTATGGATGAAGCAAACACTCAAGGACTATGGCGTCAACGTGAAGAATGTGCCTCTCCTCTGTGACAATGAGAGTGCCATAAAGATTGCTCACAACCCAGTTCAGCACTCGAAGACAAAGCACATTCAGATTCATCATCATTTTCTTCGCAATCATGTGTTGAAGGGCGACATTTCTATTGAGCATGTGAAGACTGAAGAACAGCTAACCGATATCTTCACTAAGCCCTTGGATGAGAAGAGATTTAGCAAGTTGCGGTGTGAGCTAAATATCTTAGAGTCTTCGAATGTACTTTGAACAGGCACTCATCCTAACACTTATGCAAAATTGATGACTTAGATGTGCAACACATGAATAAACGTTTTTCTTCAATCAATGAAGAATAACACTCTAAGTGTGAAGAAATTAATGAAGAATTTGATTCTCAGAACCCTACGACAATTGTATGCGGTGTCTGAAATCATCATTCTTATACGGTGGGTCACGCCACCACAAAAGTTGAAAATCTTCAATTTGAGTTTTTTTTCATTTTTGAAATTCCTCAGTTGTTCAAATTCTTCAACTTGCAAAATCTTCACTTGTGCCGTCGTTTTTCTTCATTGGCTATATGTATATATGAGTTTATGTCCTCTACAGCATTCACTTATAGCTATTTCTTCAAGTTGATTTTTCTGCTAAGTGAATGTGATCGGACCCTTCCCCCTCTATGCTATACTCAATCCAATCTATTCACAAATTCTTCATGTGCGTTCTATTTGAAACTCGTTCAAAATCTTCACTGTGTCCTTGTCAGCTCAAGAAATTGCGAACGGAACGTTAAAACTAATCTTATCCAAATTTTCGGTTTTGCCGCTCAAACCGTTTCGCATCCCACGATGCATTTGTTTATTCACCCACGATCTTAAACGATCTTCACTACACAGTACGTGGGTGACACATGTCGTGCGAAGGAGAAGGGTCAGGGGCACGTTCGTCCCAAATCTTCGGGCGAACAGTTTTTCACTGCTACTATAAATACCCCCTCATCCCTTCCTCACTTCTTTTACTCCGCTCGATCTCTCTCTCCCGCTCGAGCTTCCCGAACCCTAGCGCCACCTCTACTCCATCGTCGCCGGTGAGGAAGAGCTTCACTGCCTCGACCTCGTCATCGTCGTACTCGCACCGACCGCGGAAATCTTCACCTGCGCCGCCGCCATAGACGTCTTCCTCCGCCAAGTTAGGGCGTGGAAGATCTACACTGACGAACTTCACTGTTTCACCTCTCTGTTTGTCGTGTTCTTCATTCAGGGTAATTAAGAGTTACTTTTACTGCCCTCTTTGATTCAAAAGATTTCTACAAAATATTCAAAGGTGTTTTATTTCTCAAATCCTCACACACAAAACACCTCACATGTAATCTGTTCTTGATTCATTTCCCTAAGCATCACTTTCTTCAAGATTCCTCAATTGTGTGGATCTTCGATCTATACAACTCTGGAACCTAAGATATAGCATGCTTAGTGAAATTCTTCAAGACACATCTGGTCAAATTCCTCAAACTTGTTCTTTTTGAAAAACCCTCTGAGAACGCATATGACCTCTCCAAATTCCTCGCAACTATACTCTGTTCACAGGTACACATGTCCGCTGCTCAATCACTAGGTTCTCATCAACTTAACTCATTTGCAGCGTTCCTTGAAGAAAAGTTGCACACTTCTTCAGAGAATTCTATTGTTCAAATTCCTCAACTGAAGAAAATGGCTGACGGTAAAAGGCCACAGAAAGGAGGAAAGAAGCGTGAGGTCATGACTGCTTTTGAAATCCCTGAGGACAATTATAAAGATTATTGCACGCCTGATGAAGCCAAGTTTGGCAAAGAAGATAAAAATCAGCGCAAGGTGCGCATTCAGAGGATAGAACGGAGATGGGCAAGAGAATGGAGGGAGTACAGATATGTTACTGCAAAATATATGAAGAAATTCGCTCTCAACCCTCCATGCCCAAGAGCCCCATTGGCACCTGGCCAAGTGGCTGATCCCACTAGCGTCAAACGCGGTGAGGACTTTCCTGAGGAATGGGCAAAGCGCCAAGCCAAGTTGGCCAAGCAAGCCAGAGAAGCAGTGAGGAAATTCAATGAAGATTCTACTGCTGCTGCCACTGAGGCTTCTGTCAAGCCGAGGAAAACTATGCCTAAGAAGCCCGCTCGAAAGCCAAGTGCTTCACCCTCAGCTGCGCCCTCAAGGCCAGAAACTTCAAAATCTTCAACCCAAATTCCTCAAGCTGCCCCTGCTCCTCCGAAATCCTCAGCACCTCCTCCAAAGTCCTCAGCTGTTCCGACAAAGTCCTAAGCACCTGTGCATCTTGCCACGTGTCAAAGGACTGCAGTCATCTCTATTGCCTCTGGTGTCTCAGCTAGTTCCTCAGCTGCACCAAGTTCCTCAGCTGGACCCTCTCTGCTGAAGAAAAAGGCTACTGCTGGACGCGGTACTCGCCCAAGTCCTAAGAAGAAGCAGGTAGTCTTCAATGTACCATCTGACGATGATGAAGCTGATGAAGAAGAACTTGCAGAAATCATCAGAGATTGACAAGAAAGGGCCGCTAGAGCCAAAGGCACACCTGTGCCGCTGCTGTTGGATCCAAGAGCAATCCTAGACTACATTGTTCTCTGGCACAAGGACCCAAACACTCCTATGCCAGACTTCAAGCTGATGCCTGGCCAAAGTCACATGCTGACTCATTTTATTCAAGAAGAGAAATCGAAGTATGATAGGGCCAGGCAGATCAAGAAATCACAGTACAGAAAAGAGAAACTGCTGAGGAAAAATGTTGTCATGATGAAACCTTAAGAACTCATCCAGATGCAGGCTGACATCAAAACCCTCAGCGATGAATTTGATGCATACTATGCTGACTGGAAAGGAGCCAAAAGTCAGGTTTGTGAAACTGACTGAGAAATTCACAAATGCTGCAGCCCCATCGCAACAAGAAATTCCTCAAGATGAACCTTCAGCACAACCCACTGAAAAACATGCCAGCACCACTGATCACTTTCAGGCTGCTGAAGGAAATGCTAGTTCCAGGGCTGATGACTCCATTCCAGCTACTGAAGAAATTGCCATGGCATCTACTAGTGGTGCGCCTGAAGAAACTGAAGAAGTCACGGCAACTGCATCAGTTGCACCTGAGGAAATTCAACCAGATTCCTCAGCTCCACCTGCGCCTACACCAACTCCTATCCTTCCATCTGCATCAGATTTGAAGAAGACCAAGGCTGCAGAGCGAGCTGCAGTGAAGAAAAGGAAAGCATCAAATGCTTCAGAATCTTCAGCTCCAAAGAAGATGAAGCCTATGACCAGCTCATATGAAAATCCGATCGATGTTGTTCCGATTTCCACCATGCCATCAAAGGACCTTGTTCCTTTTGGTGAAGACTATGAGATCCCAAGCGGATCAGATGAAGAAACTCAATCTGCTGCTTCCTCAGAGCAGATTGATGAGAAGAAATTGAAGTAGATGGAATCCCTTCAATCCCAGTGGTCTCATCACCAATGCCTCAGTTCACTGCTGAAGAGGCTGGTGTTGAAGAATTGGAAGATGAAGACGTGGACATTGGCAGCACAACGCCAGTGATGAATGATGATTTTTGGGAAACTCAGCATCCCAACTCTCCACTCTTCACTCCACTGCAGCAAATTCCTCACTCCCCTGCACCAACTGTTCTGATGGGCTCTGAAGAAACTCATCCCACTGCATCTGTGCATGAAGAAATTCCAGCCACTAGTGTTGAAGAAACTGTTGCTACTGAAAATGTGACTGCACCTGAGGAGGAACTAGAAATTCCTCAGCCTGAAGAACCTGAGATCGCGATTCCTGAGGTAGTGATGCAACTCACTGACACTCCTCTGCCAAAGCCAAAGGATCCGTTCTCAAGGAAACAAAAGTTCAAGGCTGATGATTTCTTCGGTGAGCATGTATTCTTCACAGATTACAACCCCTATGACTCTGCTCGCATAAGAAAGAGGCGTTTCTGGACTGCTAGTCAAGCCAACTTCTATTCCTCAGTGATGTTCAACAAAGACAAAGTCTTCGATCATATGCACATTCCTCATGTAGACATGGAGTCTTTGCCGTGCTTCACGCCAGTCCTCAGTGTTCTCTATGACGCTGGGCTGCTCAATTTCTACACTGACATCTGTGATTGGAATGAAGAACTCATTCTTCAGTTCTACGCAACTCTGCACATCACCGGCAACTCTGAAGATGTGAATTCATGGGTTCTGGACTGGATGACAGAGAACACTCATTACAAGGCACCAACGTCTTAATTGCTTCGTGTCCTTCCTCTAAGTCCTCCCCTTGAAGATGCACGTTGTGTATACAGTGAACCTGAGCTTTCAAATCACTATATGCAAGTGCTGATGAAGCCTTTGAAGCCAGGGCAGGCCCCTCGAACCAAATTCCTCGTCAAGGAATTGTTGTATGTACCTCGGACTGTCTATCGCATTCTGTCGAAGACTATGAGTCCTATCAAAGGCCACGACTCTAATGATGAAGAAGTCATTGGTATCTTGAAAAATATGCTTTTTAACATCATTCATGGCGTTTCCGTCAACTTCCATGATTTCTTCATGAGGACTCTGGCCAATATTGCCATGTCACCATTTGAGCTGAAGCCTTATGCGCCATGGATTATGAGATTCATCAGGACAAGGTCTTCACTCAATTACAAGGCTAATACTCTGAACCACTGCAGCTACTTGCCTCCTATTGAAGTCCTCAAAAGGAGATTTTCCTCAGCTGAAGAAAAGGGCAAGGAAACTGCTGTGATAGATGAAGGCATTCGTCCATTGGATGGTCAATTTCGCAAGGCTGCATCCTACTCCACCAATGATGAATCTGCCACACATGACTCTGCCGCCAACAATGCCAAGCCAAATCCTCAAGCCACAGCACCCAGGGTGATGACTGATCGTGAGTTACTCCTCAGTCTTCATCAGAAGGTTGATCGCAATCACAAATGGGTCAAGCGTCAGTTTGGTTCAATTCTTCACAACATGACTTCAACACACAATGCAGTGAAGAAAAACCACTACTACCTTCATGAAACCCTCAATCGCACCTGGGCTGTTCTGTCTCAAGTTTACAGCGCTGTAGATTTGTAGAAAATGGGTCTCAAAGAAGAGTTTGACTGGTCCGCACCTCCTCCGAAGAAATACAAGAAGGTCAAGGTTCCTTCTTTGGTGGCCAGCTCATATTCTTCATCGCGTGAGACTGATGAAAATGAAGACTTGGACGACACTGCGGTAGGCCCTACTTCAACGACCGACCCCAACAATGCTGGTGCTCCTTCATCAACTTGATTATCTTCAGGGACGTTAGTCCTCAGTTTTGATCCTTTTGATCATTCGATGACAAAGGGGGAGAAATCTGAGTTAGTCTTCAAGTGGGTCTATTATAAAGGGCATTTTTTGCTAAGTTACAACTCTCGTTCTTCCGAAACTTTTATTGGATCGAGTTGTAATCTTAAACCCGATGGTGCTCTGATACTTTTGATGCACTGTGCTATGATACTTTTGATGCACTATTCTGCATGCTTATTCCTCGCTAATATTATTACACGCATGCTGAATTACATCTCATGCATTTCAAATTCTTCATATTATATATCAAATGCGTGTATGAATTACAAGATATAGGGGGAGATCTCCATGATTCATCTCTTCAAGTGTGCATTGCGTCAACAACAAATTCCTCACTATGCACAACTTCAGGGGGAGTTCTTCTATATCTTGCAATCAAATTCCTCAATATCAGTATTTACACTTCATATGTTTATCCCCGTTGAAAACTTAACCTATGTTGTCATCAATCACCAAAAAGGGGGAGATCGTAAGTGCATCTAGTGCCCCTTAGTGATTTTGGTGTATTGAAGACTTATAGGTTAAGTATCTAATGTGTTTATGAGTGTACACAGGTCTATAAGTCTATGAGGAGTTTGATATTTACAGAGAAAGTCGACCCCTAAAAATGAAGTTCTTCGAGTGAAGACTTTGGTATTCTGAAGACTTTGAAAGTGAAGAAATTGGTGTGACCTTGAAGACTTGGTTATCATTCGAGGAACATGAAGCGTGAAGACTTTTGTTTTCGTAGTTTCATTTTCTCTTTCTTGAGTCATAGGAAACACCGTACTGTTAAAGGGGGTCGAGGAAATACTAAGGAAAAATTTCTATTTGATGCTCAACTCAAATCCTACACCTACCAGTCCCTTCGAGTGAAGCCATTGGAAATCTCATACAATTCAGTCAATTTCTTGAGTGACAGAGACGCAGTTCTTCTGGTCACCGAGGACTTTGCTCTGACTGAGGAGTTAGGAATTCGCCAGTGCGGATTGCCTACACAGTGAGGAACATGATAGCCCTGAGGAATTTGTACCTCAAATTTCCGACCGTTGCTGTGCTACGTGCCAGCTGTCCCAAAATATCTTATCCATCCAACGGTCATATCATTGAAGGGCATTTATGTCTTATCATGTCGGGCTGCTCCCTAGGCTATAAATAGCCGCCCCCTACAACCACTAGCTGGTTGGCTACTCCGAGAGAAACTGACACTTGTCATTTGAGAGCAACCCATCCTCCGAGGACTTTGAGCGAAAATCATCAAGTGAGGAAAATCCAAAACCAAACCCAAACACCTACAAACCCAAAGTGATTGAGCATCACTGAAGAGATTGATCCTACGTGGATCCGACGCTTGTTACCTTTGAAGACTGTGCTTCTTCCAGACGGTTAGGCGTCATGGTCAAGAGCATCCAAGAGGAATTGTGGATCGCCGAGTGACCGAGTTTGTCAAGGTTCGGAAGTCACCTGAAGACTTACCACGAGTGATTGGGTGAGGACTGTGTGTCCTTAGTTCAAGGAGAATACGGTGAGGACTGGGTGTCCCGAGCTGCGTGGTCAGGACTGGGTGTCCGGGACTGTGTGTCCTCGAGTTTAAATACTCAGCCGCTCCAACCAGATGTACAACTGAGACAACAGTTGGAACTGGTCTACCAAATCATTGTCTTCACCAAGCTTACTGGTTCCATTTCCTCAACTCTTTCATTTCCTCAGTATTGTGCTACTTGTTTATCATATCTGTGTTTGAGTACTTTGACTGAAGACTTTCTCAATTTCCTCAGTTCAATTTCTTCAGTCTGTTTGTCTTCATCTAGTGTTATCCTGTGTTTACGCTTTCTGTACTCTGTGTTTGTCTTCATTTCATCATGATGACTATGCTTGTATTCTGTTATGCTTTCATCTGAGTACTTACTCCGCTGCTAGTAGTTCTTCGCTAAGGAATTTCCTCACAAGCAAATTCCTCAGTGAAGAATTTCATAAAAATCGCCTATTCACCCCCCTCTAGTCGATATAACGCACTTTCACTAGGTCTACCATTCTCCCCCCTTTTGGTCATCCTCTTCCTCTTGCTGTCTCTCTGTCACTCAAGCTCCGCCACCACCGCCGCCGTCGAGCCCCTTGTCTTCACCAACTCAGGCCGCTGCATCAACCTGAATCCGACCAGAAATCAAAGGCGAACCTCAATAGCCAGTCCACATTCGTAAGTTCCTTTCCTCCCCTGCCTTAGATCTGCATTACAACTTCTTGAGCTCGTCGGTGTTCGTTGCCGCCCGTGGTGAACCCTTGATTTACTTCACCTCCGATGCCCTGTTCAGATCGTCGAATTGCGTACAACTGCTGTGGTGACTATTTCACGCTCATCCTGAATACAAACATATCTCTTTTCTTTTGTTCAGAGGCTTCCTTCGAGTGTATGAACTTCTCTACACTGGTTTTAGGTCTAGAAATTTTTCTTTTTAGAACGACCGTTTGATCCAAAATAATAACTGCAACTTGTGAAACCTTTTTGTTCCACACTTAGCCAAAAAACTGCCTCTGTTGAATTTGTTTAACCATGGTAATCTATGCGTCCAGCTTAAGAAAATGACACTGATTTGTCAACCTTGCTTGCTTCCGGCGACTTAAGAAAATTTAACTTCCTTTGATACCTGTAGCGGCTTAAATATTACTGCATAGATTAATAATGCTCTCCTCCGGATTATGAGTTGAACCGGATTTTTTTACTTTGTCATAGGCTTCAATTTGCACAATGGCACCCAAGGCTCCCAAACCTCCGGTGACCTGTAACTGGGTCAAGTCCATCGTTACGGAAGGCACTCTGTCTAAGTTTGTGAAGTCCGACCATCTGCCCAAGAAGGAGGTCATGTCTTATCGTGCTCCTAACCCGTCAGAGGAGAAGCCTCAACCCAAGGAGGGGGAGGTGATCGTGTTTACTGATCACATGAACCGGGGCTTCGCTCCACCCGGTTCAAAATTCTTCAGGAATGTTTTACATTTCTTTGATCTCAGACCCCAAGACATTGGGCCCAACTCTATGTCAAATATTTGCAACTTCCAAGTCTTCTGCGAAGTGCACCTTGGAGAAGAGCCCAACCTACTTTTGTTCAAAGAGTTATTCTATTTAAACCGGCAGAACGAACATGCCAACGGGCCCAGTCTGGAACTTGGCGGTATCTCAATTCAGCGGTGGAGAGACTGCCTCTTTCCTTATGCCGAACCGCCAAGCCACCCAAAGGATTGGAACTAGATGTGGTTTTATTGCCAGGACACTTCTCCGGCTAATGAGAACCCGCTGCCCGGCTTCCGTGCTCTGCGCCTTGAATCCAATCACCCGCTGCCGGATAAATTAACCGTTGTTGAACGTCTACCACTTGCCCCCACCATCAAGAAGATCAAAGCCCTCTTAGGCAACGGCTTAGATGACATTGACTTGGTACGAGTCTGGATCTCCTGGGGGGTGATTCCATTAAGCCGTCGCCCCAGCTTAATGTGTACTTACTCAGGCGAGAAGGATGACCCACTGCGTCATAGTCCTGATGACTTACCAGATGATGCGGTGGAGGCTATGAACCAGTCTTTGTTGAAAGAGGGCACGGTGACTAGTAATGCCTTTGGCTTACTTCCTTTCTACAAGAAGAACCCGGCCCCTGCAGTGAGTCATCAACCTTAATTACTCTTTACTGTGTTATACCTTGCTTTTACTCATAACCCTCTATCATTTTCCACAGGCAAATGACAACTTCTGGAAGGTCAAGTATGATCATGAAGCTGCCAAACAAGCCAGAGCAGCCAAGAGAGCCGAAAGAAAAGCCGCCAAAACAGGAACTTCAAGAAAGAGGAAGCCAAGCGCTTCAGATATGTTAAAACTTGACGATACTGATGACGATAAAGAAGAGGTAACTTTTAACTCCCTTGACTCTTTTATCATCACCTTACTGACATTAATTCCTTTCAGGAAGACACGGGAAACAGCCAAGCCGTCGAGGAAGAGGTAACTATAATCTCCTACGACTCCAAGCCCTTGCCACTGTAGAAAATTCGAAGAGTGACCCGGAAAGTAAGATTTTCACATCCTTTGGCTTACCAAGATCCTCAATTTCTTTTGAAGCAACAACTTTATGAAAGCTGGAGGCAGACCTGGACCAGCAAGGATGCAGAGCTCTCCTCCGGCTTACCCGACGTAACCAGGAAGCGTCGAACTGAGGTTATCTCCGATTTACGTTCTGTTTTACCTTTGGCGGGTTTAATTCGTCAACCTCTCAATTCATATGACTCCAATTATCAGGATACCTCTCCTTCCTCCGGCGAGTCTATGCAATCCAACATGCCAGCTTTCAAAACTGCCCCCGGGTAATGTAAACTTGTTTACCTTATGCTTTATCTTACTCATGCTTTTGTACTCACCCTTCTGCCTTGTCCACAGCATGCAAGTGAAGCCCAGTAAGAAGGCAAAAACGAACAAGCCGTCCCAAGAACCGGTCGTGACTGACCCGGAGTTTGGAACGGCTGCTCCTGATGTCTCTGCTCCCGAGCCTCCGCCTGAACCCTCTCAAGACATTCCAGTAACTACCTCTGACCCGCCTGCTGAGCAAGTTCTCAACGACTCTGATAACCCGGAGGCTCCTAGCCCGGCTAAAACAGATGACCCGGAAATTGAGATTACCAAAACTCAATTTATTGAGCCGGGAAGACCCACTGTGCTGGCTAAGTGCTCTGCCAAGGAGGAATATTTGGAACGCCGAAAGGCGAAGCTGGACGTTGCTGACTACACTCATTTGAGTATTGGAGAGATTGCCTCTGGATATATCAATCAAGTACATAGCAGCCGCCACCTGGAAATTGACATGGTGAAGCAGATACAGCAAAAATCTGAGGTATGACTTACGCTACTTTTCCTTAATCATACTTACTGTACCAGTCCCCAAGTCTATTGCTTATGAGTAAATATGCTGTAGACTTAGAAAGCTGGCTAGCTCTGCTTGTCCAGCTTAGAAAGAAGATATTTAACCCGGTTGTAGCATGATACCTTAAACTTGCGATACATTAGCCCCCAAGTGTCAAGTATCTTTGCTTGCAAAGTGCTTGGGGCTTAATTTTCATGAACCGGCATAGTAATTTAGAGTTCTTGAGCATACATTAGCCCCCAAGTGTCAAGTACCTTTGCTTGCAAAGTTCTTGGGACTTAATGTTATCTTATAATGATTCTGACTATAACCCGGCATCAATACAGGCCACCATAAGTCAATTTGAGTCAGAGATTGCTGACCTGAAGAATCGCCTGGCAGCTCAAGAACTTGAAATTCAAAAATCCAACTCCAAGTTTGAATTCAGCGTCTCTGAACAAGAGAAGTTGAAGAAGAACTTTGAGGCGGAGAAGAAAACCTGGGTTGATGAGAAGGCCTCTCTGGTGACCCGGGCGGAGACAGCAGAGGCATCGCTTGCAGAAGCAACGGCCGAGCTGTCCGGCTTAAAGCGCCAGATATCTCAAATGGTCTCGGCAATCTTTGGTAAGTTACTTACACAAACTTTAAACACTGCAAACTTCCTTTCAATGACTATTTCAGTTGTTACCTCCGGCTCACCCTATGTTTAATAACGCAGGCCCCAGGAGCACAAACCTCAAGCAGAATATGCTGATCAAGCTGAAGGCAGTTTATACTCTGGTGGAACAGCTCTACACCGGGTCACAACGTGCTCTGGCCGTTGTGCCTTTATCAAATGATGTTCCCCATCTCCTGCAAGACGTACTAAAGCGGCTTGTTGTGCTACCTCAGCGAGTCCAAGAGTTAAGGCGAGCATCTGCAAGAGCCGGGGCTATATCTGCATTGAGCCGGGCCAAGGCGTGGCTTCCAGAGCTAGACCCGGCTGACATTGCTCTTGGGTATCCAAGTTTGAAGGAAGATGGGACCTTGTTTAATGAGACGGATTTCACTTCCTGTGTGAAAGATATACGCCCTGTGGCCACTCTCATTGGGAACGATACTGACCTTACCAAGTATCAGCCGGGTTATGACAGCGAGAATCGAAGACTCCCAACACCTCTCTATGATGACGTCAGCCTGGTCCCTCCAATCCGTAAGCATACCTTTGCCCCTGAAGTCGACCCAGCCGGTTTAATAGATGACGAAGCTGAGTTTGAAGCTTTGAGTGGCATTGACTGGGCATCGTCCACCTTCCAGGACAGTGCAGTCGACAAAGAGATGGAGAAGGATAACCCGGAATCTTCAAGCCAACCAAAGGAGTGAACCGCCAGGCGTCATATGTTTATGTCTTTGTGGAAAAAACAATGCTTCATTATTCAGACTCGGGGAGTCTTGTAATATGGTAGAAAAACTCTTGACTTTTGCCATGCCTTCGCGCATGTTTATGGCGCTCAACACTTTCTTAAACCGTCACCATCATATGCTTCTGGTTTATATTGATCTTCTATTTCTTTTATGTTTAAACAGAAAGTTGCCTGCATTGTCCTGCACATAAACAAACAAAGTTCCCTTGGTGACTTATCGCATCGGGGGTCACATAAGGTACTGATAACCCGTAGTGTGAACCGAAATATCATATAAAGGCCGGTTTATGACTACATCTGTTAAACATAATCAGAACAGCATACCTGCGACCCTTTTGGTAATCTCGCCGGCTTATGCAGCCCAAACCATGAGGGTAAGTTTTAACTCCTGAAAGTTGTCTCATATGATGTTCGCCTAGCACTTAACAACCTGAGGTGACCAATATTATACTGGTGGAAGAAGAACCACCCCATAGTACTTTCAAGAGGTCCTCAAGATAGTCAAATACTTATATTTACAAAGTATGATGAATAATAAACAAAATTTAAAGGCTTCTGATTCGAATACGATCAGTGAACCGTTCCAAAGGGGTTAAGCTAAGATTCGGATACGATCATATAGCCCCAAGTGGCTTTGGCGATGCCGATCAAGTGGGTATCGACAGCTATGTTCTCTTTGGTTCAAATACGACCTATGTTTGAACAGGAAGCCCCCAAGTGACCATAAGAGTTGTTTAATGACGTTGATTCGAATAAGATCCACGTTAGACCCAAAGGGGTTAAGCTATGATTCAGATATGATCAGGAAGCCCCCAAGTGGGTTTGACAGTATGCCGATCAAGAGGGTATCGACAGCTATGTTCTCTTTGGTTCGAATACGACCTATGTTTGGACATGAAGCCCCAAGTGATCATGGCTAGATTCAGATATGATCATGAGCCGGACAAAAGGGGAAGCCGGATTCAGATATGATCCGCTCCCTGTTGGTTATTGCCACCACATGATAATGAAGACAAGTAAACTTTTGAGGGTGAAAAGGACAGAGGTCCTGCTTTATTGCTTAATATAATATATACATCGTCAAAAAAAATACATCTTGAGAGCCGGTGGCTCAGGTATAGTAAGGCCGAAGATGAGCGATATTCCACGGCCGGCGGGTCTCCTCCTCCAATTTACGTGAGTCTTTGTGCTCTCGAACATCGATGAGGTAGTATGACCCGTTGTTCAGGTTCTTGCTGACACGAAGGGTCCTTCCCAAGGGGGGGATAGCTTGTGCATATCAGACTGATCTTGGATGAGCCGGAGCACTAAGTCACCTTCCTGAAAGGTTCTGGACCTAACCCGGCGGCTGTGGTAGCGGCGCAGGTCTTGCTGGTAAATTGCCGAGCGGGCTATTGCCAAGTCTCGCTCTTCGTCCAACAAATCAAGTGCATCTTGACGAGCTTTTTCATTGTCAACCTCAACTTAAGCCGCCACGCGGGGTGAGTCATGACGGAGTCACTTGGCAGGACCACCTCTGCTCCGTACACCATGAAGAAAGGTGTGTAACCCGTGGATCTGTTAGGTGTAGTGTTGATACTCCAAAGTACAGAAGGTAACTCCTCCACCCAACAACCCGCGTCCGCTGTAAGGGGACCAAGAGCCGGGGCTTTATACCTTTTAAGATCTCTTGATTGGCTCTTTCTGCTTGACCATTGGATTGAGGATGAGCAACTGCCGAAACATCAAGCCGGATATGTTCTCGTTGACAGAACTCTTCCATGGCACCCTTAGAGAGATTAGTGCCATTATCAGTTATGATGCTGTGTGGAAAACCAAAATGAAAGATCACCTTTTTCATGAACTGAACCGCTGTGGTTGCATCACACTTACTGACCGACTCTGCCTCAACCCACTTTGTAAATTTATCCACCGCCACCAGGAGGTGCGTCTCTTTATCTTTAGACCTCTTGAAAGGCCCAACCATATCAAGCTCCCAGACTGCGAACGGCCAAGTAATTGGAATCATCCTCAACTCTTGAGCCGGCACATGAGCTCGTCGTGAGAATTTTTGACATCCGTCACATTTACTGACCAGATCCTCTGCGTCAGCATGAGCCGTCAGCCAATAGAAACCGTGACGAAAAGCCTTGGCCACGAGAGATTTTGAGCCAGCATGATGACCTCAATCCCCTTCATGGATCTCACGAAGTATCTCCTGACCCTCCGCAGGCGACACACAACGTTGAAACGCCCCAGTGATGCTGCGATGATGTAACTCACCATGAACAATTGTCATGGATTTGGACCGCCGGATCATTTGTCTTGCCAAGGTCTCATCCTCAGGTAACTCTCCCCGGGTCATGTAGGCCAAATATGGCACTGTCCAATCCGGGATGACGTGAAGAGCCGCTACCAGCTGTGCCTCCGGGTCTGGCACCGCTAGGTCTTCCTCTATGGGTATTTTGACAGAAGGATCATGCAAAACATCGAGAAAGGTGTTAGGCGGCACCGGCTTACGCTGAGATCCTAGCCGGCTTAAAGCATCAGCCGCCTCATTCTTCCTTCGATCAATGTGCTCCACTTGATAACCTTTGAAGTGCCCAGCCACAGCATCAACTTCATGATGGTAAGCCTCCATAAAGGGATCCTTGGAGTCCCATTTTCCTAACACCTGTTGAGCCACGAGATCTGAGTCCCCCAAGCACCTTACTCGGCTCAAATTCATTTCTTTGGCCATCCGAAGACCATGGAGTAAGGCCTCATACTCAGCTGCATTGTTAGTACAAGGAAACATAAGCCGGAGCACATAACAAAATTTGTCACCTCGAGGGGAAGTTAAAACGACTCCAGCCCCCGAGCCTTCTAACTGCCTGGACCCATAAAGTGAATAGTCCAATATGTGTTATCTGACTTTTCCTCAGGTGCCTGCAACTCTGTCCAATCATTGATAAAATCCACCAAGGCTTGAGACTTAATAGCAGTGCATGGCATGTACTTCAAACCATGAGGCCCAAGCTCAATGGCCCACTTGGCGACTCATCATGTGGCCTCCCTATTCTGGATGATGTCTCCCAAGGGGGCAGAACTTACCACAGTGATAGGATGACCTTGGAAGTACTGCTTCAGCTTCCGGCTTGCATGAACACTCCGTAAACAAGCTTCTGCCAATGTGGATACCTTTGCTTAGACTCAATGAGCACCTCACTAATATAGTAAACCGGCCGTTGAACCAGATGCTCCTTTCCAGCCTCCTTGCGCTCCACCACGATTGCAACACTCACAGCTCATGAGTTAGCAGCCACATATAATAGCAACGACTCTCTATCAATGGGAGCCGCAAGGACCGGTGGCTCAGATAACTGTCTCTTTAAATCTTCAAAGGCAGTATTAGCAGCATTACTCCAGACAAAAGTGTCTGTTTTCTTCATCATCTGATACAGCAGTAGGGCCTTCTCCCCTAACCGGCTTAAAGCAGCAACACGACCCGCCAGTCGCTGAACATCGTTGATGCACGCCGGTTTAGCCAATGAGGTAATCGCCTTGATCTTCTCCGGATTAGCTTCAATGACCCTATTTGAGACTAGAAAACCCAAAAGCTTGCCTGCAGGTACACCAAATACACACTTGGCCGGGTTAAGCATCATCTTATAAACCCGGAGACTATCAAAGGTCTCTTTCAAATCAGATATCAAGGTTTCCTTCTCTCTGGACTTCACCATGATGTCATCCACATAAGCGTGATCATTGCGCCCAATTTGATCGTGGAGACAGTTCTGTACACATCGCCGATAAGTCGCCTGGGCACTCTTGAGCCCAAATGGCATAGATACATAGCAGAAGGCTCCGAACGGAGTGATGAAAGCCGTCTTCTCCTGGTCCTTAACTGCCATCTTGATCTGATGATAACCAGAGTAAGCATCCAAAAAGCTCAAACGCTCGCAACCCACCGTAGCATCAATGATTTGATCAATACGGGGGAGAGCAAAGGGATCAGCCAGACAAGCCTTATTTAAGTCCGTGTAATCCACACACATCCGACATGTGCCGTTCTTCTTAAGCACAAGCACCGGGTTAGCCAACCACTCCGGGTGAAAAACTCCAACGATAAACCCGGCCGCCAAAAGCCGGGCCACCTCCTCACCGATGGCTTTCCGTCTCTCTTCATTGAACCATCGAAGAAACTGCCTGACCGGCTTATATTTCAGATCAATATTAAGAGTGTGCTCAGCGAGTTCTCTCGGTACACCCGGCATGTCAGAAGGTTTCCATACGAAGATGTCCCGATTCTCACGGATGAACTCGATGAGCGCGCTTTCCTATTTAGGATCCAAATTGGCACTGATACTGAACTGCTTAGATGAATCTCCTGGAGTAAAGTCAACATGCTTGGTTTCAGCAGCCGACTTAAACTTCATCGCCGGGTCATGCTCTGTGGTCGGCTTCTTTAGAGAGGTCATATCCGCCGGGTCAACATTATCTTGATAAAACTTCAGCTCTTCTGCCGCACAAACAGACTCAGCATAAGCCGCATCGCCTTCTTCACATTCCAGGACTACCTTTCAACTCCCATGCACGGTGATGGTGCCCTTGTGACCCGGCATCTTAAGCTGCAGATAAACATAACACGGCCGTGCCATGAACTTGGCATAAGCCGGCCGCCCAAACAGAGCATGATATGGACTCTTGATTTTGACCACCTCAAACGTTAATTTCTCAGCCCTGGAATCATACTCATCTCCAAAGCCACCTCCAATTCGATCTTACTGACCGGGTATGCCGACTTACCGCGCACCACTCCATGGAAAACGGTGTTGGATGTCTTTAAATTTTTGTCAGTCAAACCCATGCGTCGAAAGGTCTCGTAATAGAGGATGTTGATGCTGCTACCTCCGTCCATGACTACCTTGGTGAATTTATACCCGCCGACCTGAGGTGCCACCACCAAGGCTAACTGACCCGGATTATCAACCCAGGGAGGGTGATCTTCCCTGCTCCATATAATAGGCTGCTCTGACCACCTCAGGTAACGGGGAACTGCCGGCTCAACAGAGTTCACGACCCTCCTATGAACCTTCTGGTCACGTTTGCACAAGCTAGTGGTGAACACATGATACTGCCCACTATTCAGCTGCTTCGGATGGCTCTGATAACCCGACTGTTGCTGTTGTTGTCCTCCTTGACCAGACTGTTGTTGATTATAGCCGCCTTGATTTCCCTGAAAGCCGGAATTTGAACCGCCGCCCGGGCCATGAAAGCTGCCGGCACCAGAGCCGCCGCCCGACCCATGATTGCCATCAAACGCGTTGGAATTCTTGAAAGCCTTCATGATCACGCAATCCTTCCACAAGTGGGTGGTGGGTCGTTCCCGGGTGCCATGTCTCGGGCAGGGCTCATTGAGTAGCTGCTCAAGAGATGGGCCTGACCCGCCAGATCGAGGGGGAGGTTTTCCTTTACGTCTCTGATTGTTACCCTGCGCATTGGCGTTGGCCACAAACTCCGGGTTACCCTCAGGCTTACGCTTATTGCCTCCTTGATTCATCGGGTTATACTGCTGACCCTTTCCATTGTCGTTCTTCTTTCCCTTCCCTGTCTTTTCCTCGTCAGACGCGGGATCCTTGGTACTATCAGAATCAACGTATTTGACTAAAGCCGCCATCAGCGTACCCATATCATTGCAATCACGTGTAAGGCGCCCCAGTTTTTGTCTCAGCGGCTCAAAGCGGCAATTCTTCTCCAACATGAGGACTGCCGAGCCGGCATCCATCTTGTCAGACGAATGTATTATCTCCTTGACCTGGCGCACCCAATGAGTTGTGGATTCACCCTCCTCTTGCTTACAATTTGTTAAGTCCACAATCGACATAGATTGCTTACAAGTGTCCTTGAAGTTCTGGATGAATCAGGTCTTTAGCTCTGCCCATGAACTAATGGAATTGGGTGGCAAGCCCTTTAACCAAGACCGGGCCATTCCATCCAACATCATGGTGAAGTACTTAGCCATTGCTGCGTCACTGACCTCCAACAGCTCCATGGCCATCTCATAACTTTCGATCCATGCTCCGGGCTGTAAGTCGGCCGTTTAATTTGGCACCTTTCGAGGTCCCTTGAAGTCCTTGGGCAAACACACATTACGTAGAGCCGTCACCAAACAAGGAACACTGCCGGTTCTGGTGGCCACTCCTGCCTCAACGGAAGTCGTCGGGTAATCCAGAAGAGCCTCCTGAGCCGTCAGCTGAGCCGCCAGTTGAGCCGCTCGCTCGTCCTCCTGACGTATTCGGTCCTGCACCGGGTTATTACCACCGGGCTGGTTACGGCGTTGGGCGTTGCTTGACAAAGCTTCTGGCTCCATGTGCCTGCTGTAACTCGGACTCTGGTTTGGACGAGTCGGGGCTAACCAAGGCGGAGGAGTTGAATGAATCCTGTCCCGGCTGTAAGAATAAGTCTCTTGCTGAGCCAGGGCTGTCTGGACGAGGTCTCTGATCCTTCGGGTCTCCACTGTTGTTGGATTGTCACCGTCCACTGGGAGAGCCGCCAGGCGCGCCGACGCTGCAATCAGGTTCTCCATGGGGTTGGAAAAGTGACCCGGCGGTATCGGTACATAACGGGGCGGTGCCATATTCCCATGAGGAGGTGCCGTCACCTGAGGCTGAACCGGACCCCCGGTTGTCATGAACTGATTCACCTCTGGCGGGTTACTTGGGCCGGCTCCGGGTGTAGTGAAGATGTTCCGTGCATCGTAAACCGGAGGCAAACGAGATTGAGTTTTCTGGTGTCTCCTCCTCATCACCTCGTTAGATGCGTTCAAGCTCATCGTAAGCTGGAAAGCCTCTGACTGGAGATGTTGCGCTCGTGCATCCAAAGTCGCCCGCTCTGTGGCTAACCTGGTGTCCTCAGCTGCTAAGGCCTCCTTGGCCCGAGCTATTTCCTCTCGCACCTGTGCCACCTCTGCATTGTGCTCATCCTGATTCGCAGGAATAACTGTGGTAGTTAACAGGACCGTTAGCTTATCCATGAGATCCATCAGCACCTGAGCCGGCGGGCGCACAGGGCCTCCTGCCCCGGCCGCTCCTGACCCAGACGTTATTGCTGCTGCGGCCGTTGAGTTTTGACCGGGTTGAGTACCAGCCATGAAGACTCTTGCCCAGCTTGGTGGCTCATAGGGGTCCGGAATACTGCTGCCATCGGAACAGCCCCAAGCCCGCCATCTTGTAACAGATACAACGAATCTGTTGAACCGACGGACGAATCACCATCGGAGAGGACGGCTGTCTCACCACCATCTACAGATCCTTTCGGAAGTTCCCCTCCGTGGATGCAACCCATGAAGGCACGCTTCACGATGGGTTGAGCTCGGGCGGGTCTTGCGCGCTGAGCCGTCTCGACGAGGTCGGTGGAGTTATCCGGCGCAGGGCCCGGCTCACCAATCCGGCCGATGAAGACGTGGATTCCGTCGAAGGGGAACCGGTACCCGTACTCAATTGAGCCGGCGTCGGGGCCCCGGCCTTCGTCGTCGATGTAGGTCTTGCCGCGACGACTCTTGGTCACCCGGCCGACTGCGTATCCCTTGAGCCCTTCGAAGCTGCCCTTCAAGAACTCAAATCCACCGTGCGCTGGCCCCATGGTGGGCGCCAACTGTCGTGGAATTGTAACGACAGATGTCCTCTTGCAAGGACTCAGTCATGGAGCCATCGCAACTAGGAATCTTAAAGGGGTTAATCGGGACAAAGGACATGAGAGAGTTATACTAGTTCGGCCCCTTACGTTGAAGGTAAGGCCTACGTCTAGTTGGGTTGGTATTGCTTGAGGTTTCGATGACCAGGGAGCGAGATACGCTATGCCCGGTTCTCGATGAGTTGTTTCTTGCCCTAAGCCGCCAGCGGGTCGTCCCCTTATATACACGGGTTGACGCCCTGCGGCCTACAGAGTCCCGACCGGCTCATAGACAGTGTCTGGCTCTGTGACTAGTTAATTCTACCTTATGATACAAGTCATGCCATCATGGCGGTTCACCACTATGGGCCTTAAGTCGCCTGTGGGCCTTAGACCCTTTATTGAGCCACCATCTTCGTGCTTGGTCTTGGGCCTCTTCTGATGAGTCCTTCTTTGCGTAACCCGGCCCCTTACGGGTGGTTTACACAAATAGTTATATCCCCAACAGGTCCATAGTTAGTAGCTAGATGGCTTCTTCTCTCTTTTTGGATCTCAATATAATGTTCTCCCCCTCTCTCGTGGAGATCTATTCATTGTAATCTTGTTTTTGCGGTGTGTTTGTTGAGACCAATGAATTGTGGGTCTATATTTGAATCTTCTCTGAGTTTTTTTTATGTATGATTGGTTATCTTTGCTAGTCTCTTCGAATTATCAGTTTGGTTTGGCCTACTAGATTGGTTTTTCTTGCAATGGGAGAAGTGCTTAGCTTTGGGTTCAATCTTGCGGTGTCCTTTCCCAGTGACAGTAGGGGCAGCAAGGCACGTATTGTATTGTTGCCATCGAGGATAACTAATACGTCTCCAATGTATCTATAATTTTTGATTGCTCCATGCTATATTATCTACTGTTTTGGACAATATTGGGCTTTATTATCCACTTTTATATTATTTTTGGCACTAACCTATTAACCAGAGGCCCAGCCCAGAATTGCTGTTTTTTGCCTATTTCAGTGTTTTGACGTAAATGAATATCAAACGGAGTCGAAACGGAACGAAATCAACTGGAGAAGTTATTTTTGGAAGGAAAGCTACCGAAAAAGCTTGGGATGCACGTCAGGAAAGAAGGGAGGTGGCCACGAGTGTGGGGGGCGCCCCCCTAGGGCGCGCCCCTACCTCGTGGCCCTCCCCGAAGCTCCACCGACGTACTCCTTTCACCTATATACCCACGTACCCTAAAACTTCCGAAGACGAGAATAGATCGGGAGTTCCGCCGCCGCAAGCCTCTGTAGCCACCAAAAGTCAATCGGGACCCTATTCCGGCACCCTGCCGGAGGGGGGAACCCTCACCGGTGGCCATCTTCATCATCCCGGCGCTCTCCATGACGAGGAGGGAGTAGTTCACCCTCGGGGCTGAGGGTATGTACCAGTAGCTATGTGTTTGATCTCTTGTGACGCCCTCGATTCAATCGTACACAAATCATACACGGAAATGTGTACGATCAAGATCAAGGACTCACGGGAAGATATCACAACACAACTCTAGACACAAATTAAAATAATACAAGCTTTATATTACAAGCCAGGGGCCTCGAGGGCTCGAATACATAAGCTCGAAAACACAAGAGTCAGCGGAAGCAACAATATCTGAGTACAGACATAAGTTAGACAAGTTTGCCTTAAGAAGGCTAGCACAAAAGCAACATCGATCGAAAAGGCAAGGCTCCTGCCTGGGAGCCTCCTAACTACTCCTGGTCGTCGACGGTCTCCACGTAGTAGTATGCATCGGCGGTGGCATCTGGCTCCTGGGCTCCGACATCTGGTTGCATCAACCGGAAAGACAAAGAAAGGGGGAAAAGGGGGAGCAAAGCAACCGTGAGTACTCATCCAAAGTACTCGCAAGCAAGGATCTACACTACATATGCAGTGGTATCAATGAAATGGGTTGTATATGTGGACTGAACTGCAGAATGCCAGAAGAGAAGGGGAAATCCTAGCCTATCGAAGACTAGCATCTTCCGGAAACCACCATCTTGCAGCAACAGGAGGGAGTAGAGTAGCATAAAGTGAAGTAGTAGTAGTGTTATCAACCTCGACCAGAGATCCTTTCTCGACTCCCTGCGAGAAAGCAATCCCAGAGCCATACTATCCAAGTGTCATCACAATCCAATTCTCATCACCATCCAGTTCTCATCACAAGTATCCAGTTCTAGTTGTACCGATCGAGATACAACTCCAAGTGTCCGTTACCGTAGGACAGGCTATCAATAGATGTTTTCTTCCCTGCAGGGGTGCACCAACTTACCCACCACGCTCGATTAACTCTGGCCAGACACAATTTCCTGGGTCATGCCCGGCCTCGGCCAAACAATACGCTGCAACCCGACCTAGGCTTAATAGAGAGGCCAGCACGCCGGACTAAACCTTGTTGGGGAACATTGCAGAAAACAAAAAATTTCCTACGGTTTCACCAAGATCCATCTATGAGTTCATCTAGCAACGAGATCGGATGCATCTACATACCTTTGTAGATCGCGAGCGGAAGCGTTCAAAAGAACGGGGATGAGGTAGTCGTACACGACGTGATCCAAATCACCAGAGATCCTAGTACTGAACGGACGGCACCTCCGCGTTCAACACACGTACGGTCAGCGTGACGTCTCCTCCTTCTTGATCCAGCAAGGGGGAAGGAGAGGTTGATGAAGATCCAGCAGCACGACGGCGTGGTGGTGGATGCAGGGCGTCACAGCAGCAGGGCTTCGCCGAGTACTGCGAGTGGAAGAGGTGTAGCAGGGAGAGAGGGAGGCGCCAGGGGCAAGGGTGCTACTGCCCCTCCCTCCCTCCCCCCTATATATAGGCCCCCTGGGGGGCGCCGGCCCCTGGAGATCCAATCTCCAAAGGGGACGGCGGCCAAGGGGGTGGAGTGCCCGCCAAGGCAAGTGGGCGCCCCCCACCCTAGGGTTCCAACCCTAGGCGCAGGGGGTGGGCCTTGGGGGGCACACCAGCCCACTAAGGGCTGGTCCCCCCTCCCACTTCAGCCCATGGGGCCCTCCGGGATGGGTAGCCCCACCCGGTGGACCCCCGGGACCCATCTGGTGGTCCCGGTACAATACCGGTGACCCCCAGATCACTCGCGATGGCCGAAACAGCACTTCCTATATATAATTCTTTACCTCCGGACTATTCCGAAACTCCTCGTGGCGTGCGGGATCTCATCCGGGACTCCGAACAACATTCGGGTTACTGCATATACTTATCTTCACAACCCTAGCGTCACAGAACCTTAAGTGTGTAGACCCTACGGGTTCGGGAGACATGCAGACATGACCGAGACGGCTCTCGGGCAATAACCAACAGCGGGATCTGGATACCCATGTTGGCTCCCACATGCTCCACGATGATCTCATCGGATGAACCACGATGTCGAGGATTCAAGCAACCCCGTATGCAATTCCCTTTGTCAATCGATATGTTACTTGCCCGAGATTCGATCGTCGGTATCCCAATACCTCGTTCAATCTCGTTATCGGCAAGTCACTTTACTCGTACCGTAATGCATAATCCCGTGATCAACCACTTTGATCACATTGAGCTCATTATGATGATGCATTACCGAGTGGGCCCGGTGATACCTCTCCGTCATGCGGAGTGACAAATCCCAGTCTCGATCCGTGTCAACCCAACAGACACTTTCGGAGATACCCGTAGTATACCTTTATAGTCACCCAGTTACGTTGTGACGTTTGGCACACCCAAAGCACTCCTACGGTATCCGGGAGTTACACGATCTCATGGTCTAAGGAAAGGATACTTGACATTGGAAAACTCTAGCAAACGAACTATACGATCTTGTGCTATGTTTAGGATTGGGTCTTGTCCATCACATCATTCTCCTAATGATGTGATCTCGTTATCAATGACATCCAATGTCCATAGTCAGGAAACCATGACTATCTGTCAATCAACGAGCTAGTCAACTAGAGGCTTACTAGGGACATGTTGGTGTCTATTATTCACACATGTATTATGATTTCCGGATAACACAATTATAGCATGAATAAAGACAATTATCATGAACAAGGAAATATAATAATAATGCTTTTATTATTGCCTCTAGGGCATATTTCCAACAGTCTCCCACTTGCACTAGAGTCAATAATCTAGTTACATTGTGATGAATCGAACACCCATGGATTTCTGGTGTTGATCATGTTTTGCTCTAGGGAGAGGTTTAGTCAACAGATCTGCTACATTCAGGTCCGTATGCACTTTACAAATATCTATGTATCCATCTTGAACATTTTCACGAATGGAGTTGAAGCGACGCTTGATGTGCCTGGTCTTCTTGTGAAACCTGGGCTCCTTGGCAAGTGCAATAGCTCCAGTGTTGTCACAGAAGAGTTTGATTGGCCCCGACGCATTGGGTATGACTCCGAGGTCAGTGATGAACTCCTTCACCCAAATTGCTTCATGTGCTGCCTTCGAGGCTGCCATGTACTCCGCTTCACATGTAGATCCCGCCACGACGCTCTGCTTGCAACTGCACCAGCTTACTGCCCCACCATTCAAAATATACACGTATCCGGTTTGTGACTTAGAGTCATCCAGATCTGTGTCGAAGCTAGCGTCGACGTAACCCTTTACACGAGATCTTCGTCACCTCCATAAACGAGAAACATTTCCTTATTCCTTTTCAGGTACTTCAGGATATTATTGACCGCTGTCTAGTGTTCCTTGCCGGGATTACTTTGGTACCTTCCTACCAAACTTACGGCAAGGTTTACATCAGGTCTGGTACACAACATGGCATACATAAAAGAACCTATGGCTGAGGCATAGGGGATGACCCTCATCTCTTCTATATCTTCTGCCGTGGTCGGACATTGAGCTGAGCTCAATTTCACACCTTGCAATACTGGTAAGAACCCCTTCTTCGATTGATCCATATTGAACTTCTTCAATATCTTATCAAGGTATGTGCTTTGTGAAAGACCTATGAGGCGTCTCGATCTATCTCTATAGATCTTGATGCCTAATATATAAGCAGCTTCTCCAAGGTCCTTCATTGAAAAACTCTTATTCAAGTAGGCCTTAATGCTGTCCAAGAGTTCTATATCATTTCCCATCAAAAGTATGTCATCTACATATAATATGAGAAATGCTACAGAGCTCCCACTCACTTTCTTGTAAACACAGGCTTCTCCATAAGTCTGCGTAAATCCAAACACTTTGATCATCTCATCAAAGCGAATGTTCCAACTCCGAGATGCTTGCACCAGCCCATAAATCGAGCGTTGGAGCTTGCACACCTTGTCAGCATTCTTAGGATCGACAAAACCTTCCGGCTGCATCATATACAATTCTTCCTTAAGGAAACCATTAAGGAATGCCGTTTTGACGTCCATTTGCCATATCTCATAATCGTAGAATGCGGCAATTGCTAACATGATTCGGACGAACTTTAGCTTCGCTACCGGTGAGAAAGTCTCATCGTAGTCAACCCCTTGAACTTGTCGATAACCCTTAGCGACAAGTCGAGCTTTATAGATGGTCACATTACCATCCGCGTCTGTCTTCTTCTTAAAGATCCATTTATTTTCTATGGCTCGCCGTTCAACGGGCAAGTCAGTCAAAGTCCATACTTCGTTTTCATACATGGATCCTATCTCGGATTTCATGGCTTCCAGCCATTTGTCGGAATCCGGGCCCGCCATCGCTTCCTCATAGTTCGAAGGCTCACCGTCGTCTAACAACATGATTTCCAAGACAGGGTTGCCGTACCGCTCTGGTGCGGAACGTGTCCTTGTGGACCTTCGAATTTCAGTAGGAGCTTGATTAGAAGTATCTTGATCATCATCATTAATTTCCTCTCTAGTCGGTACAGGCACCTCAGGAACGTTTTCTTGAGTTGCGCCTTTTTCCGGTTCAAGAGGTAATACTTCATCAAGTTCTACTTTCCTCCCACTTACTTCTTTCGAGAGAAACTCCTTCTCTAGAAAGGATCCATTCTTGGCAACAAAGATCTTGCCTTCGGATATGAGGTAGAAGGTATACCCAATAGTTTCTTTAGGGTATCCTATGAAGACGCATTTTTCCGACTTGGGTTCGAGCTTTTCAGGTTGAAGTTTCTTGACATAAGCATCGCATCCCCAAACTTTTAGAAACGACAGCTTAGGTTTCTTCCCAAACCATAATTCATACGGTGTCGTCTCAACGGATTTCGATGGAGCCCTATTTAAAGTGAATGCGGCAGTCTCTAAAGCATAGCCCCAAAAGGAAAGCGGTAGATCGGTAAGAGACATCATAGATCGTACCATATCTAATAGAGTGCGATTACGATGTTCGGACACACCATTACGCTGAGGTGTTCCAGGCGGCGTGAGTTGTGAAACTATTCCACATTTTCTTAAGTGTGTGCCAAATTCGTGACTCAAGTATTCTCCTCCACGATCTGATCGCAGAAACTTGATCTTTTTGTCACGTTGATTTTCAACCTCACTCTGAAATTCCTTGAACTTTTCAAAGGTCTCAGACTTGTGTTTCATTAAGTAGATATACCCATATCTACTCAGGTCATCAGTGAGGGTGAGAACATAACGATAGCCACCGCGAGCCTCAACACTCATTGGACCGCACACATCAGTCTGTATGATTTCCAATAAGTTGGTTGCTCGCTCCATTGTTCCTGAGAACGGAGTCTTGGTCATTTTACCCATGAGGCATGGTTCGCATGTGTCAAATGATTCATAATCAAGAGACTCTAAAAGTCCATCTGCATGGAGCTTCTTCATGCGTTTGACACCTATGTGACCAAGGCGGCAGTGCCACAAGTATGTGGGACTATTGTTATCAAATTTAACTCTTTTGGTATTCACACTATGAATATGTGTATCATCACGTACGAGATTCATTAAAAATAAACCATTAACCATCGGAGCATGACCATAAAACATATCTATCATATAAATAGAACAACCATTATTCTCGAATTTAAATGAGTAGCCATCTCGAATTAAACGAGATCCAGACACAATGTTCATGCTCAAACTTGGCACTAAATAACAATTATTGAGGTTTAAAACTAATCCCGTAGGTAAATGTAGAGGTAGCGTGCCGGCGGCGATCACATCGACCTTGGAACCATTCCCGACGCGCATCGTCACCTCGTCCTTCGCCAGTCTTCGCTTATTTCGCAGCTCCTGCTTTGAGTTACAAATGTGAGCAACTGCACCGGTATCAAATACCCAAGAGCTACTACGAGTACTGGTAAGGTACACATCAGTTACATGTATATCACATATACCTTTTGTTTTGCCGGCCTTCTTGTCCGCTAAGTATTTGGGGCAATTCCGCTTCCAGTGACCACTTCCCTTGCAATAAAAGCACTCAGTCTCGGGCTTGGGTCCATTCTTTGGCTTCTTCCCGGCAACTTGCTTACCGGGCGCGGCAACTTCCTTGCCGTCCTTCTTGAAGTTCTTTTTACCCTTGCCCTTCTTGAACTTAGTGGTTTTATTCACCATCAACACTTGATGTTCCTTCTTGATTTCTACCTCTGCTGATTTCAGCATAGCAAATACTTCAGGAATGGTCTTTTCCATCCCCTGCATATTGAAGTTCATCACAAAGCTCTTGTAGCTTGGTGGAAGCGACTGGAGGATTCTGTCAATGACCGCTTCATCTGGGAGATTAACTTCCAGTTGAGTCAAGCGTTTGTGTAACCCAGACATCTTGAGTATGTGTTCACTGACAGAGCTATTTTCCTCCATCTTACAGCTGAAGAATTTGTCGGAGACTTCATATCTCTCGACCCGGGCATGAGCTTGGAAAACCATTTTCAGCTCTTCGAATATCTCATATGCTCCATGTCTCTCAAAATGCTTTTGGAGCCCCGGCTCTAAGCTGTAAAGCATGCCGCATTGAACGAGGGAGTAGTCATCGGAACGTGACTGCCAAGCGTTCATAACGTCTTGTTCTGCAGGGAGAACAGGTGCGTCACCCAGCGGTGCTTGTAGGACATAATCTTTCTTGGCAGCTATGAGGATGATCCTCAGGTTCCGGACCCAGTCCGTGTAGTTGCTGCCATCGTCTTTCAGCTTGGTTTTCTCTAGGAACGCGTTGAAGTTGAGGACTACGTTGGCCATTTGATCTACAAGACATATTGTAAATATTTTAGACTAAGTTCATGATAATAAAGTTCATCTAATCAAATTATTTAATGAACTCCCACTTAGATAGACATCCCTCTTCTAGTCATCTAAGTATAACATGATCCGAGTCAACTAGGCCGCGTCCGATCATCACGTGAGACGGACTAGTCAACATCGGTGAACATCTTCATGTTGATCGTATCTTCTATACGACTCATGCTCGACCTTTCGGTCTTCTGTGCTCCGAGGCCATGTCTGTACATGCTAGGCTCGTCAAGTCAACCTAAGTGTTTGCATGTGTAAATCTGTCTTACACCCGTTGTATGTGAACGTTAGAATCTATCACACCCGATCATCACGTGGTGCTTCGAAACAACGAACTGTCGCAACAGTGCACAGTTAGGGGGAACACTTCTTGAAATTATTATGAGGGATCATCTTATTTACTACCGTCGTTCTAAGTAAACAAGATGCAAAACATGATATACATCACATGCAATCAAATAATAATAGTGACATGATATGGCCAATATCACATAGCTCCTTTGATCTCCATCTTGGGGCTCCATGATCATCTTGTCACCGGCTTGACACCATGATCTCCATCATCATGATCTCCATCATCGTGTCTCCATAAAGTTGCTCGCCAACTATTACTTCTACTACTATGGCTAACACGTTTAGCAATAAAGTAAAGTAATTTACATGGCGTTTCTCAATGACACGCAGGTCATACAAAAAAATAATGACAACTCCTATGGCTCCTGCCGGTTGTCATACTCATCGACATGCAAGTCATGATTCCTATTACAATAGCATGAACATCTCATACATCACATATAGATCATTCATCATTCATCACAACTTTGGCCATATCATATCACAAAGCACTTGCTGCAAAAACAACTTAGACGTCCTCTAATTGTTGTTGCAAGTTTTACGTGGCTGAATTAGGGTTCTAGCAAGAACGTTTTCTTACCTACGTGAAAACCACAATGTGATTTGTCAACTTCTATTTACCCTTCATAAGGACCCTTTTCATCGAATCCGCTCCAACTAAAGTGGGAGAGACAGACACCCGCCAGCCACCTTATGCAACTAGTGCATGTTAGTCGGTGGAACCGGTACGTAAGCGTACGTGTAAGGTTGGTTCAGGCCGCTTCATCCCACAATACTGCTGAAGCAAGATAAGACTAGTAGCGGCAAGAGAGTTGACAAATCTGCGCCCACAACAAATTGTGTTCTACTCGCGCAAGAAGAACTACGCATAGACCTAGCTCATGATGCCACTGTTGGGGAACGTTGCAGAAAACAAAAAATTTCCTACGGTTTCACCAAGATCCATCTATGAGTTCATCTAGCAACGAGTGATCGGATGCATCTACATACCTTTGTAGACCGCGAGCGGAAGAGTTCAAAAGAACGGGGATGAGGTAGTCGTACACGACGTGATCCAAATCACCGGAGATCCTAGTACCGAACGGACGGCACCTCCGCGTTCAACACACGTACGGTCAGCGTGACGTCTCCTCCTTCTTGATCCAGCAAGGGGGAAGGAGAGGTTGATGAAGATCCAGCAGCACGACGGCGTGGTGGTGGATGCAGGGCGTCACAGCAGCAGGGCTTCGCCGAGTACTGCGAGAGGAAGAGGTGTACCAGGGAGAGAGGGAGGCGCCAGGGGCAAGGGTGCTACTGCCCCTCCCTCCCCCTATATATAGGCCCCCTAGGGGGGGCGCCGTCCCCTGGAGATCCAATCTCCAGAGGGGGCGGCGGCCAAGGGGGGTGGAGTGCCCCCCAAGGCAAGTGGGCGCCCCCCCTCCCTAGGGTTCCAACCCTAGGCGCAGGGGGTGGGCCTTGGGGGGCGCACCAGCCCACTGAGGGCTGGTCCCCCCTCCCACTTCAGCCCATGGGGCCCTCCGGGATGGGTGGCCCCACCCGGTGGACCCCCGGGACCCATCTGGTGGTCCCGGTACAATACCGGTGACCCCCAGATCACTCCCGATGGCCGAAACAGCACTTCCTTTATATAATTCTTTACCTCCGGACTATTCCGAAACTCCTCGTGACGTCCGGGATCTCATCCGGGACTCCGAACAACATTCGGGTTACTGCATATACTTATCTTCACAACCCTAGCGTCACCGAACCTTAAGTGTGTAGACCCTACGGGTTTGGGAGACATGCAGACATGACCGAGACGGCTCTCGGGCAATAACCAACAGCGGGATCTGGATACCCATGTTGGCTCCCACATGCTCCACGATGATCTCATCGGATGAACCACGATGTCGAGGATTCAAGCAACCCCGTATGCAATTCCCTTTGTCAATCGATATGTTACTTGCCCGAGATTCGATCGTCGGTATCCCAATACCTCGTTCAATGTCGTTATCGGCAAGTCACTTTACTCATACCGTAATGCATGATCCCATGATCAACCACTTTGATCACATTGAGCTCATTATGATGATGCATTACCGAGTGGGCCCGGTGATACCTCTCCGTCATGCGGAGTGACAAATCCCAGTCTCGATCCGTGTCAACCCAACAGACACTTTCGGAGATACCCGTAGTATACCTTTATAGTCACCCAGTTATGTTGTGACGTTTGGCACACCCAAAGCACTCCTACGGTATCCGGGAGTTACACGATCTCATGGTCTAAGGAAAGGATACTTGACATTGGAAAACTCTAGCAAACGAACTATACGATCTTGTGCTATGTTTAGGATTGGGTCTTGTCCATCACATCATTCTCCTAATGATGTGATCTCGTTATCAATGACATCCAATGTCCATAGTCAGGAAACCATGACTATCTGTCGATCAACGAGCTAGTCAACTAGAGGCTTACTAGGGACATGTTGGTGTCTATTATTCACACATGTATTACGATTTCCGGATAACACAATTATAGCATGAATAAAGACAATTATCATGAACAAGGAAATATAATAATAATGCTTTTATTATTGCCTCTAGGGCATATTTCCAACAAACCTATGCCCCCAGGGGTCATGGGCCATCTCCCCCGAAACTCCTGCACGTTGCATACGCGGCCGGTGAGCAGACCTAGCTACCTCCTTCAACAAGGCAGACGCTTACGCAGTCCAACCCGGCACGCGCCGCTCAGTCGCTGACGTCTATTAAGCTTCGGCTGATGTATACGACGGAGAACGCCCATACTATGCCCATGTGATGGTTAGTGCTATCAGGCCAGAGGCCCCTCAGATCAAATATCCAAATCATAGTGGATTAGGAACGCGCGGTAACAAGCAGAGACTCACGAAAGAGGTGACCCCGTTGCCCCGTCTCGAGGACTTGCGGCAAGGGCTAGGAATGCCCGGCCACGCCTCGTAATTATCTCGCGGGCACCCTCCAGGCCAACCCGTCTCCACATCACTCGCAATTAAGCTCGCGCGGGTACCCCTCAGGGCCGACCCGTCTTTCCAAGTAACATGGTAAAGTCCAAGTATCCGTGTGTCCAAACATCAAGGGGAAAAACCCGAGGAATCACCCCCGATGAATTCCACTAGATGTAATCATCAAGGTGAATGTAAGAGGAATCACCCTCGAGGTTCACACTTGAGGGGTTGCACGACAGAGCCGTATCGGAAGTGGTTAAGGAGGAAATCACCGTCGATGACCACGACTGAATAGCTACACTACAGGTTAACAATCGAAGTGCTGAAGAGGTCTCACCCTCGGCACTCGATAGTAACCCACTAGTGTCGAGCAACTAAGGGGAAGTGATGTGCGGTGTCGGGGCCTGGTCTTCGATCCCGTTGATCGGGTCTTCAATGATGAAGCAAGGGCAACCGGGACAAGGTGGGGGTCACTGATGTATCACTAACCAACCTATACTAAGCAGTTTAGGATAAGCAGGTAAGGTACAACAGCAGATACAAAAGTAGGCTATGCATCAGAATAGGAGCAAACAATAACAGTAGCAAAATCTAATGCAAGCATGAGAGAATGGAATGGGCGATATCGGGATGATCAAAGGGGGGGCTTGCCTGGTTGCTCTGGCAAGGAGGGGTTGTCGTCGACGTAGTCGATCACAGGGGTGGCATCGGTCTCGGGGTCTACCGGAGAGAAGAGGGGGAAGAAACAGTAAATATAAAGCAAGCATAGCATCACAAAGCATAACATGGCAATAAGCTGTGCTAGGTGTGACCTAACGTAAGGCTACACGATATAGGAGAAGGGGAAATTCAACCAGGAATGTTTTCCCGATTCCGGACCTGGTCAGACAGATGACCGGAGGGGGAATGTCCCATCTTCAACATGCTAGGGGCATGTGACAGATGAACGGACCGCGTATTCGGATTCGTTGGATTTTTCTGAGCAACTTTCATATAGAAAACATTTTCATTCGGATTCGGTACAGTTTAATTTCTAAGAATTTTCAAAGTTTAAACAATATTCTGGAATTATTACACTAATAGAAAAGGAATATGATGTCAGCATGACGCCATGCTGACATCAGCAAGTCAACAGCGGCTGTACAGGTCAAACCTGACATGTGGGTCCAGTGGGACCCACATGTCAGCCTCTGTGACTTTAACAATATTAATTTAGACTAACAGAGGGTTAATTAGTCAAAGTCAATTAAGTTAATTAAGTAATTAATTAATTAATTATTTTAAACATCCTTTTTTTTAAATTTTTTTGTTTTCATTTAATAGGGGGCAGGCCCCATTCGTCATTGGCCCAAGGCCTAACGGGGCGGGCGTAACGGGCGTCTGGTGTGGGCGCCACCCGAACGGGCACTGGCCCCGGGCGCGACCAGTCAGGGGGAAGCCCGGTGAGGCCGGCCATCAGAGGCAGCAGTTGTGAGTCCATGGCGGGGCAGTCCCCGGACGCGGCCGACACAGGGGTCAGTGGTACGGGGGCGCGTGCGTGCGAGGGGCTACGGACGCGTGCGGGCACGGCAGGCGCGGCCTGGGCAGGAACGGGGCGAGCGAGGCGCGGTCGCGAGACGCGCGCGTGCTGCGGAGCACGGCGACGAGGCGAGGGGTCGGACGGTGTGGAAGGCCCTGGGGCACGGTGAGCGCGGCCGGCGCAGGGGAGGCGGGCGCATGCGCGCGCGGTGGCGCGCCGTGCGGTCGAGTGCGGCCCGGAGCATGGGCTCCAGCACGGACGCGCGGGGTGCGGCCAAGCGAGGCCACGGCGGAAGCAAGCGGCGTGCGGGCGTGAGGAAGAGAGCAGGAGAGGGGGCCTCACGGTGGCTGTCGGTGTCAAAACCGGCGGATATCGGGTAGGGGGTCCCGAACTGTGCATCTAGGCGGATGGTAACAGGAGACAAGGGACACGATGTTTTTACCTAGGTTCGGGCCCTCTCAATGGAGGTAAAACCCTACTCCTGCTTGATTGATATTGATGATATGGGCATTACAAGAGTTGATCTACCACGAGATCGAAGAGGCTAAACCCTAGAAGCTAGCATATGGTATGATTGTCCTCGTCCTACGGACTAAACCCTCCAGTTTATATAGACACCGGATGGGGCTAGGGTTACACAGAGTCGGTTACAAAGAAGGAGATCTACATATCCGTATTGCCAAGCTTGCCTTCCACGCCAAGGAGAGTCCCATCTGGACACGGGACGAAGTCTTCAATCTTGTATCTTCATAGTCCAATAGTCCGGCCAAAGGATATAGTCCGGCTATCTGGATACCCCCTAATCCAGGACTCCCTCAATAGCCCCTGAACCAGGCTTCAATGACGATGAGTCCGGCGCGCAGATTTGTCTTCGGCATTGCAAGGCGGGTTCCTCCTCCGAATACTTCATGAAAGTTTGTAAACACGAGGAACGTGTCCGGCTCTGCAAAACAAGTTCCACATACAACCGTGGAGAGAATAATATTACCACAAATCTAATCTGTTGATGTACCCCGTAGTGTGACATCACACCATAGCCAGGTATTTACTCGAATCGTTTTTGTAACCAATCTCAGCGTGTTTCGCGAGGTGGTTTCCTCGGCACGTCCTGTCGCAGCAGAGATCGTGTCTCCTTTATTGAGGGATTCTCATCAACACGGACATGGTAACCCAATCGTGCTTGTTGGTATGACTCCTCAGTTGTAGGTAAGTCCCAAACGGTCACGAGGAAGGCTCTTGGTATTCAACCTCTTTATAAAGAGACCAAGCTCTATTCTTTTTGCTCTCGATCTTAATTGAATCCGCCTCCCACCTCCAGTTCCAACACCCAGAGCTTAGGTTTAGGCGCTTCGGACCTACGATTATGTCCGGATCCAACCTTCAAGGTCGGTGGATGCCCTCCCCCATCACGGAGGAAGACGTAGCAAAGCTGCGGGAGGCCAGGTACCTGACCGGCGAAATCCCGCATAGGCTTCCTGCTCAAGGGCAGGTTATTCCCACTCCCAAGCCCGGTGAGAGCGTCGTGTTCGTATCTCACTTCCTCCGAGGGCTAGGCCTCGCGACAGATCCCTTCGTGAGGGGGCTTATGTTTTATTATGGGCTGGACTTCCATGATCTAGCTCTGGAGTCCATCCTCCATATCTCATCGTTCATCATAGTATGCGAAGCTTTCCTCTGCACTACCCCTCACTTCGAACTATGGCTCAAGACCTTCAAAGTATAGCCGAAGATGATCGAGGGGCGACACACAGAGTGCGGAGGCGCCGCAATAAGCAAAAACACGGACGCCCCATGGCCCGAGGGCTCTTTTCATCAGGCGTCCAATTTATGGCAACAAGAGTGGTTTTATATCACAGCTCCCAGGGGTACCAAGTGGGTGGCTCCCCCGTTCTTTTGCTCGGGTCCCCCGCCATGACTAACGTCGTGGGTCAACAAGGGGCTGGACTGGGGGCCAGTAAAGGATGTGCCCACATTGCAGAGCCGCATCCGAGACCTCCTTGAGAGAGATGTTAGTCTGGTCACGGTGATGCAAGTTATGTTAATTCGCCGGGTCCTGCCCTACAAACGTCGTCCCCTCCGCCTATGGGAGTTTAATCTGAATGGACCGCGAGCTCTTCAACAGTTCCTCGGCATGACGCCTGAGGATATGTACAGATTGTTCTTCGGACCACAAATAACGTGTCCAGACATCACTGAGGATGCGGGTCTGAGCAGGAATCGCTCGGATACCCAAGTAAGTAGCCCCATATTTGAACACACTATCTATTTATTTATCGTAACATTGCCCTAAAAAGTCGCTCTTTGACCAGGATTGGATAGCGAAGGCAAAGTTGATCAGGTGTCCGGCCCCCCTTCCTGAGACCTCACCGGACCCCGTATTAACCAGGATGTTGGAGATCACGTCTTACCAAGCGCCTTCAGGAGAAGATACATGGGGGAACAAAGAGGCTAGCGCCTCCGCGAAGGAGGAACTAAAACTTCCTCTTCCCAGGGAAGAAAGAGGACCACCTTTGAGAACCCAGAGACAAAGGTCTCTAAACGGGGGAAAAAAATCTTTGCCAGAGGGTCCTACACCGGGGGATATCCTGGCCGCACCACGCCCTCAAGGGGATCAGCCCTCCACCGAGCCGTAAGTAAAAAGGGTAATTAATATGAAAAAGCCTTGCCTTACTTCTAAGGAAAGTGGCCGGAGCATTTATCTTTGCAGTTCGGATCTTAGCCCTTCTCAGCAGAGTTCATCTTTGGGGGCTCTTCTTCCAAAGATGATGGAGAGCGGAACGCCTCCCTCTCCCGTACCGCCTCATGAGGCGGCCGACCCCGAGGTGTCGTCGCGGAGGGTTTCTTCTGATCCGGCAAGGCCAGAAAGTAGTCATATGGCCACCCGAAGTCCTCAGCATCCGGCTTTCGAAGAGAGCAACCGAAAGAGTCCGGCTCCGTCTGGTATGCGGTCGGACGTACTGAGGGGTCTGCTGGAGAGACCGGCTATCTCAGAAGAGCATCACGCGTTGATGGGTGTGGTGATTGACAAAATTTCGTCCGCCGAAAGCGGGTTGCATGAAGCTGTTATGAGTCTACTGACTGGTTTTGAGGTACGTGAAATGATGTACATTTTTGACAGTACCGCACATTTTAAATGTGCCCTGTGTAGATAGTAGCCCCTGAGACTCTGAGTGCCGTCGAAAAATGACGGCGCATAGAGTATCTTAATCCCAGGAATAATAGTGCCGCCTTAATGTGCAGGTGGCGAAGTGTCCGGTGGCCCGCCGGACTGATGAGTTTGCCGAGTTAAAGCGGCAGCTTGACGTGGCAGATGCCGACATCGTATTTGTGAACAAACGGCTGGACGAGGCACAAGTATGTACTTTCTCCAGTGACACATGATAAGAGGAGCATGATGCCAGTATCTATAACATGTGTTCTTTGAATGCAGATGGAGCTGCAGCCCTAGAGAACCTTCGGGCGGAACTTGCCCGAGCCAAAGAACGAGCCAGGGAAAGCGTTGCGGCTGCCCTAAAGGCAATCGAGGTGCTGAAAGCCAAACAGGCCGCTCACTGCCAAAGCAAGGAGGAAATAGCCAGGATGGCTGTGGAATTGAAGAACGCCACTGACCATTGCAAACTTCTTGAAAAGGAAGATCAAGCGAGGAGGATAGACCTGGAAAAGGCCACGATGGCGGCCAAAGACACCCGCTCTGCAATGAGAGCGATGAAGGAGGATCTGCGTCAGGCCGGTGATATTGTGGCTAGGAAGCCCTTTATGCTACGGATGAAGTTCGGAGATCCGAAGTATGCCCCTTTGGACCGGCTATGGAGTTCGGCGGATGCATATCTGGACTTGGCAGCGAGCGCTGCCGACGCGGCCGAATACTTCCGAGATCAAAAAGATCGCGAAGTGGAAAAGTTGTTCTGGTCACAATTTCATGTTCCAAAGCGTCCGCTTTCATTGACAGATCGGTTGGCCGAATGGGCCGAGCTGAACAAATTGTCCGGACTTGCCATGAGGTCTGTTGTGGATCATCTGTGGTCGGAATGGCAAAAACTGAAAAGTTATTTCAGTTTGTTGTAGCAGTTCCTTGGTGCAGTGCCGCATATCAACGCAATGAAGAGGTCGGCGTGCATGGAGGGTGTGCGGATGGCCCTTGCCCGTGTGAAGACATACTGGGCAGAGATGGAGGCCACCGCGGTTGCAACCCAAGATTCGGGCGAGAGCCGAGTACCTGCCGAGCACTACTTTCAAGAGGTTATTGAGGGCGCTCGTTTGATAGAGGTGCAGTGCTCGAAGAATATTATGTTCTAATGACATGTATTCCCATTGAAAACAATGTTTTTCTGAATTGTAAAAGCTATTTTATACTTGTGCCTGCAAGAATTATAATACCTCATGTGCGGCCGTTCATGTATATATGTATATAACCTAAAAGATGGCAGTCGTCGGCTTCAGCCCCCACGCAAATAATGCGGGGGGTGCTCGCAGAAGGCGCATATTCACACTTGATCCAACGTCTTGGTCCATTAAGGAGGTGATAGCGCAGCGAACTAGGCAATCGGACTATAATGCTTTAACACTTTCACTTAGCCATAGGAGTTTGACAATGGGGCTACTATATAGCCCCTGGTGACTCCGCGCTCATCCAAAATCGGGGCGCGTACATGCCTGGCCGGGAAACAGCCCTTCGTTAAGGCGGAGGAATCCCGAAGATTCCGCTAGGTCATCGAGTGGTTGACCAGTCTCACACTATATCATGACAGTCAGTTTTCGGCTTTCTCTACTGAGGTGCTCCTCCGGATGAACCAGGGCACAATCACAGTAGTTCTCCTGGTGCCTCCTTAGCCGATAGGGCGGAACGTAAGGCAGCAAAACACAGGAGCCGGGCAAACCCAACATTTTCCCAAAGACATGATTCGGAGTTGATGCATATAAGGCCAAACTCGCGACGCTGAATACTCCCTAAGGTATTCGGTCTTTATTATGTAAACCGGGCTAAGAAATGCCCTTTTGTAATAAACCCCCGGTGTCCAGGTACGTGCGTCATTCTGACGTGGCTACATGCCAATACGTCAGCATCCATCTCGGTTGTACTGAGAATCCGACGGATGTGTATCAACAAGAGACAGTAAAAAAGGTTTACGCAGGGTCTTAATCTAAAGAGAATCCTTGGAATGGGTCCCTGCTGCACGTCTGCGCCTGTGTCTCCGTTGTACCGTATCCTGGACGGGTGTAGCACGATGGTCATCTGTAAAAGAGAGGAACTTTTAGCTGAAAAGTTGTCGTGCAAAAGGTAGGTTATACTAAGTAAACAAAGTACGATTCAAGATGAGTAAAATTGAGCATGATTGTCACTTGTTTACACGCTTTGAGCCCCTTGTATTGTTATAGGGTATAGCCATCAAACCGATGTCAATTATGTACAGCTACACCGGACTCATCTAACCGTGTCCGTGGTCTTAACGACCTGTCAGATGTTCTAGTTGGTGAGGCCGTTTAGTGTGCGGCTGTCAAGATGGCCGCACGGTCTTCCGCACGCAAGGAGCGCTCAATACTTCCATTTCCTGTAATGATGCCACGTGGACCGGGCATCTTAAGCATGAGAGAAGCGTAATGCGGTATTGCGTTAAAGCGGGCAAAAGCTTCGCGTCCGAGTAGTGCTTGATAGCCGCTTTGGAACGGAGCGATGTGAAAGGTTAACTTTTCTCTGCGGAAGTTATCGGGAAAGCCGAATATAACCTCTAGTAGTAGGGAGCCCGTGCAATGGGCTTCTGGGCCTGGCGTTACTCCTTTAAAGGTAGTATTGTCGTGGCTGATTTTTGTTGGGTCTACCCCCATTTTGCGGACGGTATCCTGATATATCAGGTTTAAACTACTACCACCGTCCATCAGGACTCGTGTGAAGTGGTATCCGTCAATTATCGGGTCTAACACCAAGGCGGCCCATCCTGCATGCCGGATACTTGCTGAGTAGTCCCGATGGTCGAAGGTGATCGGTTGGGACGACCAGTGGCGGAACTCCGCGATGATAGGCCCTGGGGCACGTGTCTCTATGAGTTCCATGTTGTTTTTCTTTACCACGTGTAACACGTTTACTGTTTTGACTTCTGGTGGGAATTTCTTTTGTTCCCCAGTGCTTTGTTTGCGAGGCTCGTCCTCGTCTTCACTTGGTGTATCCAGCCCCTTGTGTTCGGCGTTGAGTTTGCCGGACTGCTTTAAGACCCAACATTCTCTATGGGTATGATTGGCAGGTTTATCAGGGGTGCTGTGGATCTGACATAGTTTGTCCACAATCTTGTTCAAGCTGGACAGTTCATCTCTGTTGCTATTGGGGGCAGCTTTTGCTGACCCGGTTGAGATCTTTTGAATCCGGTGTTTACCGTCGTGCTCTTCGGGCTGTCTTCTTCATTCCGGTGCTTGTTTTTGTTACGTCGTGGCTTCCCGTTTCCATCCCTGACTTCGGATGTACTTGGGTCGCTGGTGCTGCATCGGGCTAACCAGCTGTCCTCGCCCGCGCAAAAGCGGGTCATGAGGCTTGTTAATGCAGCCATTGTTCTTGGCTTTTCCTGGCCGAGGTGTCTGGCGAGCCATTCGTCTCGAACATTGTGTTTGAAAGCTGCTAAGGCTTCGGCGTCCGGACAGTCGACTATCTGGTTCTTTTTAGTGAGAAACCTGTGCCAAAGCTTTCAGGCTGACTCTCCGGCCTGTTGTGTTATATGACTTAGATCGTCTGCATCCGGTGGTCGGACATAGGTCCCTTGAAAATTTGCCCGAAAAGCGTCCTCGAGCTCTTCCCAACTTCCAATGGTGTTTTTGGGGAGGCTTTTAAGCCGATGCCGGGCTGTCCCTTTGAGCTTGAGGGGTAAGTACTTGATGGCATGGAGATCATCTCCTCGAGCCATGTGGATATGGAGGATGTATTCCTCAATCCAGACCCCAGGGTCTGTCGTTCCGTCGCATGCCTCTATGTTTAAGGGTTTAAATCCCTCTGGAAATTCATAATCCAGCACCTCGTCGGTGAAACATAGGGGGTGAGGGAGTCCTGGATTAGGGGGTGTTCAGATAGCCGAACTATACCTTCAGCCGGACTCCAAGACTATGAAGATACAAAGTTGAAGACTTCGTCCCGTGTCCGGAAGGATCTTTTCTTGGCGTGGAAGGCAAGATAGGCGTACGGATATTCGAGATCTCCTACCATTGTAACCGACTCTGTATAAACCCCAACCCTATCCGGTGTCTATATAAACCGGAGGGTTGTAGTCCGTAGGACAACCATCATCATACACAATCATACCATAGGCTAGCTTCTAGGGTTTAGCCTCCTTGATCTCGTGGTAGATCCACTCTTGTACTACCCATATCATCAATATTAATCTAGCAGGAGTAGGGTTTTACCTCCATCGAGAGGGCCCGAACCTGGGTAAAATAAAGTGTCCCTTGTCTCCTGTTACCATCCGACCTTGACGCACAGTTCGGGACCCCCTACCCGAGATCCGCCGGTTTTGACACCGACATTGGTGCTTTCATTGAGAGTTCCTCTGTGTCGTTGCTTTTAGGCCCGATGGCTCCTTTGATCATCAACAACAATGAGGTCCAGGGTGAGACTTTCCTCCCCGGATAAATCTTCGTCTTCGGCGGCTTCACTCTGCGGGCCAATTCGCTTGGTCATCTGGAGCAGATCGAAAGCTACGCCCCTGGCCATCAAGTCAGGTTTGGAGGCTTAAACTACACGGCTGATATCCGCGGAGACTTGATCTTCGACGGGTTCGAGCCACAGCCAAGCGCGCCGCGCTATTTTGAGGGGCATGATATAGCTCTGCCTCCGAATAGCACCCTAGAGGCCGCACACGCTCCGGCCCCGATCTTTGACTCGGAGCCCACTGCGTTCTCTGAGGATGAACGGTTGGACGTCACCTCGGGGGCTGCGATCTCAAAGGCGATCGAGCCGAATGCCAACGCCGTACTCCGCACGGCCCAGGACTCCAAGGAGCCGGACTCTTCTCCGAACTCCGAGCCTTCCGCGCCCCCGCCGATCGAATCTGATTGGGCGCCTATAAGGGAGTTCACCGCCGCGGACATCTTTCAGTGCTCACCTTTTGGTGATATCCTGAATTCTCTCAAGTCTCTCTCTTTATCAGGAGAGCCCAGGCCGGACTATGGTCTGCGAGGTTGGGATTCGGACAACGAAGAAATTCAAAGCCCACCCACCACCCACTTAATAGCCACTGTCGACGATTTAACTGACATGCTTGACTTCGGCTCCGAAGACTTCGACGGTATGGAAGACGAAGGAGGAGACGAACAAGAACCAGCACCTATAGGGCGCTGGACCGCCACCTCGTCATATGACATATATATAATGGATGCTCCAAAGGATGCGGATGGCGATGGAGTAGCGGAAGACGACAACTCGAAAAAACCGCAAAAACGTCGGCGCCAACGGCGCCGCTCTAAATCCCGCCACAGCAGAAGCGGTGATTCCGGCACGGGAGATAATACTACCCCGGACAGCGCCGAAGAACACCAGAACCAGCAAGATTCGGCGCATCAAGATGGAAAAGCCAGCCCTCAGGAGAGAGCGGCAGAGCAAGAGGTTGAGGATGATAACTACATGCCTCCCTCCGAAGACGAGGCAAGCCTCGACGACGACGAATTCGTCGTACCATCAGACCCCGCCGAACAAGAGCGTTTTCAACGCAGGCTTCTAGCCACGGCCAACAGCCTAAAGAAAAAGCAGCAATAGCTTAGAGCTGATCAAGATCTGCTAGCTGATAGATGGACGGAAGTCCTTGCGGCCGAAGAGTATGAACTCGTGCGCCCCTCCAAAATTTATCCTAAGCACAGGCCGCTACCCCAATCAGAGGGGGAAGCATATGACATGGCAGACCGGCCACCCCGTGGCCGCGAAAGAGAGGCCTGTCGAGCCCTTAAGCAAGCCATGCCCCGATGCCGCTCGAATAAGGCACGGGAAAATGAGCCAGACCTGCGAGACGTACTGGAGGATAAAGCAAAGCAAACAAGATCGATCTATGGATCGCGCGGATGCCCGAAGACACGTGATGATCTTCACTCTGGACACAATAAATCCGGCCGGGCCGAACACAGCAGGCACCGCTCTTCCGAGCTGCGTCGTGACATAGCCCAGTACAGGGGCGCCGCACACCCACTATGCTTCACAGACGAAGTAATGGATCATAAATTCCCAGAGGGTTTTAAACCCGTCAATATCGAGTCGTACGATGGTACGACAGATCCGGCAGTATGGATTGAGGATTATCTCCTTCACATCCACATGGCACGTGGCGATGATCTGCACGCCATCAAATACCTACCCCTCAAGCTTAAAGGACCAGCCCGGCACTGGCTTAAACAGCCTACCAGCGGACTCAATCGGATCTTGGGAGGACCTGGAAGCCGCATTCCTCGACAACTTTCAGGGGACCTATGTGCGGCCACCGGATGCCGACGACCTAAACCACATAATTCAGCAGCCAGAAGAATCGGCCAGGCAATTCTGGACACGGTTCCTAACAAAGAAAAATCAGATAGTCGATTGTCCGGACGCAGAGGCCCTAGCAGCCTTCAAACATAACATCCGTGACGAGTGGCTTGCCCGGCACCTGGGACAGGAAAAGCCGAAAACTATGGCAGCCCTCACGACACTCATGACCCGCTTTTGCGCGGGCGAAGATAGCTGGCTAGCTCGCAGCAACAACTTATCGAAGAAGCCCGGTAATTCGGATACCAAGGACAAAAGTGGCAGGTCACGTCGAAATAATCAAAAGCGCCGCGTTAGCAGCGACAGCAACGAGGATACGGCAGTCAATGCCGGATTCAGAGGCTATAAATCCGGTCAGCGGAAAAAGCCATTTAAAAAGAATACCCAGGGCCCGTCCAGTTTGGACCGGATACTCGACCGCTCATGCCAGATTCATGGCACCCCCGAAAGGCCAGCCAATCACACCAACAGGGATTGTTGGGTGTTCAAGCAGGCAGGCAAGTTAAGAGCCGAACACAGGGACAAGGGGCTGAACAGCGACGACGAGGAGGAGCCCAGGCCGCCGAACAACAATGGACAGAAAGGGTGTCCCCCGCAAGTGCGGACGCTGAACATGATATACGCGACCCACATTCCCAAGCAGGAGAGGAAACGTGCGCTACGGGACGTATACGCGATGGAGCCAGTCGCCCCAAAGTTCAACCCATGGTCCTCCTGCCCGATCACTTTCGATCGAAGGGACCACCCCACTAGCATCCGTCACGGCGGTTTTGCGGCACTGCTCCTCGACCCAATCATGGACGGATTTCATCTCACAAGAGTCCTCATGGACGGCGGCAGTAGCCTGAACCTGCTTTATCAGGATACAGTGCGGAAAATGGGCATAGATCCATCAAGGATCAAGCCCACAAGGACGACCTTTAAAGGCGTCATACCAGGTGTAGAGGCCAATTGCACAGGCTCGATAACACTTGATGTGGTCTTCGGATCTCCGGATAACTTCCGAAGCGAAGAGTTAATCTTCGATATAGTGCCGTTCCGCAGTGGCTATCATGCCCTGCTCGGACGAACCGCATTCGCTAAATTCAATGTGGTGCCGCACTACGCATATCTCAAGCTCAAGATGCCAGGCCCTCGAGGAGTAATTACGGTCAGCGGAAACACAGAACGCTCCATCCATACGGAAGAGCACACGGCGGCCCTCGCAGCGAAAGTACAAAGCAGCCTTTCAAGGCAACACTCCAGTACGGCCGTTAAAAAACCGGACAATGCAAAGCGCGCCCGGAGTAACCTGCAACAAGACCACCTGGCACGATCAGAGCAAGCGTAGCAATACGGCCCCGACCCCAGCCATCGCAACATAGCGGAGCAAGTACCTCGAGTACACAATTACGCCCTTAAAATTCCATGGGCACAGGGGGAGGGGCACATTAACGGCATGCCTACAACACGGCATCAAACGTACTAGGGGCTGCCGGATTTTTTCTTTTTTAATTTCAGGACTCCATACTCTGGACAACATGTTCGGCAGCGTTGCCGCACAGACGATGCAAGATCCAGGAAAGCAGACAAATCTACGCCGCATTCCGGAACTCTCAGGTGGTCTCTATTTCGAGCAATATATCTGTTTCTAAATTCCGCGGCCTGTGCCTGGTCAGGACATGTTAAATAGTCTAATATCTTTTTTGCTTATCGCACTACTTGTATCGTTCGGCCTTGATAAATAGCCTCTTTATAAAACAATGCATAGCTTTTTGTCTATTTTTTGCATTGTCCCCTTTGAATATATGTGTTTATTACATAACATGATCGCACCCGTACACCATGGTACGGCAAACCACGCCAGGGGCTTCATTACCCCTTTATCTGGTGTGAGAAGTCCGCACACTTTCACAAAGTGTGGCACCCCGAACTTATAGCACTATATGCATCGGCTCCGAGTCATGATTTTGGTCACATGTTGGGTTTGCCCGGCTCCTATGTTTTGGTACCTTACGTTCCGCTCTATCGGCTAAGGTAGCACTAGGAGAACCACTGCAATTGTGCCCCAGATCAGGTGGGTTGAGCACCTCAGTGGAGAAAGCTAAAACAGACTGTCATGATAAGGCATGAGACCGGTCGCTGTTCGAGAGGTTTTTCGAGTCCTTAAAGGCTTATGCCGCTTTGAGCGATGAGCTGGCTATGTCCGGCCAAAGGCGTGGATAGCGCCCCGAATTCGGCCTTCCGAACTAGGGGCTTCGCCGAAATTTAAAATTATAACGTTCTATGGCTAAGTGAGAGTGTTCAAGCATTATAGTCTGATTGCCTGGTTCGCTGTGCTGAGCGCCTCCCTCGAAGGACCCAACTTTGGGAACAAGAGCCCTCAGGTTTATCACGAACACCCCAGCACTAGAGGCATGGGGGCAGAAGCCGACAACTCGCCATCTCTCAATTTTTGATAAACGGCCGCACAGAAAATAATATTTTAAATTAAACAAGCATTGCTTCGCGCATATGAACAAGTTTTCAGCGCACAGGATACAAACGAGCGAGTTCACTCAAATATTACATCTTTAGCACATTCATCTGCGACAAGGCGGGCTCCGGCAAGAACGTCCTTGTAGTAGTTCTCGGGCTTGCGATGCTCCTTCCCCTGCGGCGGCCCGTCTTTCACCAGCTTCTCTCCGTCCAGCTTACCCCAGTGTACCCTTACACGGGCAAGGGCCCTCCGGGCACCTTCAATGCAGACGGAGCGCTTGATGACCTCAAGCCGTGGACAGGCCTCTACCAGCCGCCGCACTAGCCCGAAATAGCTCCCAGGCAGGGCCTCTCCAGGCCACAGCCGAACTAGTAAGCTCTTCATGGCCTGTTCGGCCGCCTTGTGGAGGTCAACCAGCTGTTTCAGCTGATCGCTTGAGGGCACAGGGTGTCCGGCCTCAGAATACTGAGACCAGAACACACTCTCCGTCGAGCTGCCCTCTTCAGCTCGGTAGAACGCGGTGGCGTCGGATACACTGCGGGGAAGATCGGCGAACGCCCCTGGAGAACTCCGGATTCGGGTAAGTAATAGGTAGTTTACTTTAATATTCCTACTCTGCATTGAGAATGCCTTACCCGTTGCTATCTTTTTCACCTCCTCCAACTCTTGGAGGGCCTTTTGGGCTTCGGCCTTGGCATTCTTGGCGGTCTCGATGGCCGACGCGAGCTCGGATGCTTGCGCCTTCGCCTCAAGCTCCAAACCCTCATGTTTTTTCATGAGAGTTTGCAGCTCTTGCTGCACCTCGCCGACCTGAACCCCAAGCCTTTCTCGCTCTGCGCGCTCCTCGGCCGTTTTCTTTTCGGCCTCAGCCAGCGCCTGCTTCAGGGTCGTCACCTCGGTTGTGGCCCCTACAATAAGCAGTATAATCCTGTTATTTCTTTCTACAATCAAGCCTCTCTATAGGCACCTTTTTTCTTCTTTTTCTTTTTTCTTTGGTATTTCTTACCTTCCTTCTCCTCGAGCTGCCGTTTGGCAAGGCCGAGCTCTTGCTCGGTCCGCCCGAGGTCCTGTTTCAGGACATCCACCTACGCAGTCAGTGCGGCGGTGGACAGCAGTGAAGCCTGCATACGCATATTTGACCTTTTTTGTTAGACTCCTGCGAAAACTACTAGATCCTCTATCCTGCTTTTCTTTCCGAACACCGAACAGAGCATCAGGGGCTACTATCTATGCGGTAAATAAATTGACATATTTTTACTTACCTCGAAGCCTGTTAGAAGGCTAGCGCAAGCTTCATTCAGTCCGCTCTTGGCGGATTGAATCCTTTGGATCACCGTACTCATAACAGTACGGTGTTCCTCATCGATGGCGGCGCCCTTAAGCACCTCCAGCAGATTGTACGGCGCCTCCGGTTGGACGGAGGCCGCCGGCTCAGATGGCTTACTCCTCTTGGAAGGAGTTCGCCCATCGCGGACCGGGACAGTCGAGTCCGGCGCGGTGTCCGGCACAAAGCCGGACTTGGAGCCCTGGGGGGTTTCATCCCCTTCACTCCTGGGGTCCGGAGGATTGCCTTGTGGCTCCTCCAGGACCATCTCCTCCTGCCCCGAAGCTTGGCGGGGCGCCACTTCGGCGTCGTCCGCCCCGCGGGGGGAGACCGCGGGCGGAACAGAGTTCACGTCCGACGAATCCAGGGAGCCGCTCGACGAGTCGTCGAGTTTGGCCCGGGGCGGGCTGCATAAAATACGTGCGATATCAGGGAAAGCCGCACACTAAAAGGATATCATGAATCACCCTGGTATATAAATACTTACCATTTCGCCGGACGCTTGGTTCTGTCCGGCCACTCCTCTCTGCCCTCTTCGGCGTCGTGGGAGTAGTCCGGCGGAGGGTTCTTCCTTTTCCTCGACCCCTCGGCCTCCCCCGTTGGGGTGGCCTTCTTCTTCTTTGCTCCCCTCACTGGAGGGGGAGAGCTTCCTTGTTCCTCCTCCTCGTTTTCACGAGAGGAGGGCGTTGCGGACTCGTCAGATGACGAGTCCGACACCACCATGTTGCGGGAACTTTTTCGAGTCCCGGTGGTTTTCTTCTTCTTGGCCTTCCTCTCCGGCACCACGTAAGGTGCTGGAGCTATTAGCTTCACCAAGAGAGCTGGGGCCGGGTCTTCGGGCAGAGGAGCCGGACAGTTAATTTGTCCGGATATCTCCTGCCAAGCTTGTCAAGGTAAAAGGGAGTTTAGATCCCGCATAGAGTTAATCTGTGAAGAAAATCTTAACGAACCTATCAAAGGTATAGATAGCTTACCTCGCCAGCGTTACGCTGCGAGCTGTATCCGCGATCCTCGGAGGCGGATGTGGGGGACTCGGCACCTTTGGTCAGCACCTTCCAGACGTCTTCATATGTCGTGTCGAAGAGCCTACTGAGGGTCTGGTGCTGCGCCAGGTCGAATTCCCACAAAGTAAAATCCCGTTCTTGGCACGGGAGGATCAGGCGAACGAGCATGACCTGGAATATGTTGGCAAGCCGGATTGGCTTGTTCACCAGGGACTGGATGCATGTTTGCAACCCAGTCACTTCTTCCTCGTTGCCCCACGACAGGCCTGTCTCTTTCCAGGACATGAGCCGCGTGGGGGGTCCGGATCTGAACTCAGGGGCCGCGACCCATTTCGGATCGCGGGGCTCGGTGATGTAAAACCACCCAGCCTGCCACCCCTTTAGGGACTCCACGAGGGAGCCATCGAACTAGAGGACGTTGGCTATCTTGCCAACCATAGCGCCTCCGCACTCCGCCTGGGTGTCGGACACCACCTTGGGCTTGACGTTGAAGGTCTTGAGCCAGAGGCCGAAGTGGGGGCGGACACGAAGAAAGGCCTCACACACGACGATAAACGCCGAGATGTTGAGAACGAAGTTCGGGGCCAGATCATGGAAATCCAGGCCGTAGTAGAACATGAGCCCCCGGACAAATGGGTGAAGTGGAAAGCCCAGTCCGCGGAGGAAGTGGGGAAGAAAAACTACCCTCTCATGGGGCCTTGGGGTAGGAAGAAGCTGCCCCTTATCAGGAAGCCGATGCGGGATGTCCTTGGACAAGTATCCGGCTTTCCTTAGCCTTTTTACTTGAGCCTCCGTAACGGAGGAAACCATCCACTTGCCTCCCGCTCCGGACATTGTTGGAGGAGGTTGAGGAAGGAAGAGCGGACTTGGGCGCTGGAGCTTGAGTGCACGAGAGATGGATGGGCAAAGGAGGAAGAAGGCATAGGTTAAAAAGGTGAATCCTTATCCCTTTATATAAGCAGGTGCGGTTAGGCGTCCTCACCTACCTAATAAAACTCGCTTGCCTCCCAAACGCCGCGGTAAATGGCGTGGTTGGGTTACCCACGTCCGTATTAATGAGAATCCCGTTAAAGGGGGGCACATGATCTCTGCTTCGACAAGACGTGCCAAGGAAACCGCCTCGCTGAACGAGCTGAGGTGGAACAATGAAAACAATTTATATAGAAGGCTTGGCCGCAGTGTTATGACGCACTGCGGGATACGTCAGCAGATTTGATTTGTGTTAATATTATTCTCTGTATGGCAATATGTGGAAACTTATTTTGCAGAGCCGGACACTATTCCGTGGTGTTTATAATATTCTTGAAGAACTTGGAGGAGGAACCCGCCTTGCAATGTCGAAGACAATCTGCGCGCCGGACTCGTCGTCATTGAAGCCTGGTTCAGGGGCTACTGAGGGAGTCCTGGATTAGGGGGTGTTCGGATAGCCGAACTATACCTTCAGCCGGACTCCAGGACTATGAAGATACAAAGTTGAAGACTTCGTCCCGTGTCCGGAAGGATCTTTTCTTGGCGTGGAAGGCAAGCTAGGCGTGCGGATATTCGAGATCTCCTACCATTGTAACCGACTCTGTATAAACCCTAACCCTATCCGGTGTCTATATAAACCGGAGGGTTGTAGTCCGTAGGACAACCATCATCATACACAATCATACCATAGGCTAGCTTCTAGGGTTTAGCCTCCTTGATCTCGTGGTAGATCCACTCTTGTACTACCCATATCATCAATATTAATCTAGCAGGAGTAGGGTTTTACCTCCATCTAGAGGGCCCGAACCTGGGTAAAACAAAGTGTCCCTTGTCTCCTGTTACCATCCGACCTTGATGCACAGTTCGGGACCCCCTACCCGAGATCCGCCGGTTTTGACACCAACAGGGGGTGTGCGGCACCACTGTATTTGGGTGTACCATGGTGTTCGGAGTTTTGTTGTGTTGTGCAGCGTGATGGAGCGCGCTTTCTTGGCCCGTAGATTGATCGGGTTGGCCCATCCTTATGATGCGACTCCTTACGTGGATCGTGTACTGGCTTGTGTGCGGCATCATTTATCGTGCTATGTTGGCCCCGAGGTCGTCTATCCGACCGGGTGGCTGTTTTATTTTTTGATTGCGGGGGCTCTAAAGCCTCATCATCGAATTCAGGTAGTAGCTTTCGCTTCGGGTAGCTCTTTGTGTGGCGACTGCCACCATACTTTTCTGCGGTGTTGAGTACTTTACTCCATCTGATTCTGAGTGTATCTTCCGCAGCCTTGAGCTTTCACTTCTGCTTTCTCAGGCTCCGCACCGTGGCGACAAGCCTTTGATGGAAATTCTTCTGCTCCAGGAGCTTGTCCGGTGTGATGTCATCCGGACTGTTATCCTCGCCGGAGACGGGTTGTTCGGTTTGGTTCTCCGTGTTGCCCTCGTCGGACGGTTGTTCAATGCCGTGTTTGTCGTCCGCTGGCTCACCCTGCTCTATCGCTGGGCTTTTGTGATCGCTGTTTCTGCCGAGGCGGGATTTGGAGCGACGTTTACGCCACCGTCTTGACTGCTTCTCGAGGGAACGATCCTTCGCTGCGTCCTTCCGTTCCTTGTCGTCGTTGTCTTTGGGTGTGTCCACCATGTATACATCATGGAATGAGGTGGCTGTCAAGTGCCCTGTGGGCAGTGGTTCCTGTTCGTCTCCTACATCGTCGTCCATACTGTTGATGTCTTCAGAGTGTAAGTCGAGCATGTCGGTCGAATCGTCGACAGTGGCTACTAAGTGGGTGGTGGGTGGGCGGCGAATTTCTACGTCATCCGCATCCCAATCCTGCCGGACATAATTCGGCCAGGTTTCTCCTGACAGGGAGAGGGACCTTAACGAGTTAAGTATGTCGCCGAAGGGCGAGTGCTGAGAGATATCCGCGGAGGTGAACTCCATGATCGGCGCCCAGTTGGATTCGACAGGCACGAGCGCAGGCGGTTCGGAGTCCATGGCCGAAAAGGAATCCGGCGATTCGGCATCACGGCTCTCGTGAAGGGTAAGGGTGGTATTCGGCTTGATCGCTGCTGAGACTGCGGCTTCCATGACAGGGTCTAGCCACCCGTCCATGGATGGCGCAATTAGCTCCAAATTGAGGGTCGGAGCGGTTGCAGGTGCGATCTCCTGAACACTATCTGATGGCAGAGCTAAATCATGCTCATTGTGACCGTGTGGCGCACTCGACGAGGGCTCGAATCCGTCGAAGATCAAGCCTCCGCGGACGTCGGCCGTGTAGTTTAAGTTTCCAAATCTGACCTGGTGGCTAGGGGCGTAACTATCGATCTGCTCCAGATGGCCAAACGAGTTGGCCCGCAGTGCGATGCCGCCGAATACAAAGATCTGTCCGGGGAGAAAAGTCTCACCCTGGACTGCATCGCCATCAATGATCAAAGGGGACATCAAGCCTGATGGTGACGACATAGAGGAACTCTCAATGAAAGCACCAATGTCGGTGTCAAAACCGGCGGATCTCGGGTAGGGGGTCCGAACTGTGCGTCCAGGCGGATGGTAACAGGAGACAAGGGACACGATGTTTTTACCCAGGTTCGGGCCCTCTTGATGGAGGTAAAACCCTACTCCTGCTTGATTGATATTGATGATATGGGTATTACAAGAGTTGATTTACCACGAGATCGAAGAGGCTAAACCCTAGAAGCTAGCCTATGGTATGATTGCCCTCGTCCTACGGACTAAACCCTCCGGTTTATATAGACACCGGAGGGGGCTAGGGTTACATAGAGTCGGTTACAAAGAAGGAGATCTACATATCCGTATTGCCAAGCTTGCCTTCCACGCCAAGGAGAGTCCCATACGGACACGGTACGAAGTCTTCAATCTTGTATCTTCATAGTCCAACAGTCCGGGCAAAGGATATAGTCCGGCTGTCCGGATAACCCCTAATCCAGGACTCCCTCAGTGGTCGTAGGGAAAGGGAAATGGGGCACGGGGAGGAGGTCGGGGATGATCCAGCGACGGCGCAATGAGGTGGCGGCATTCGTGGAGCTCCGGGCGGCGGTGAACGAGGACGAGGCGGCGGCGTACGGCGGGTCGGGCGCGGCGTCGTCGCTCCCAAATCGGGACATGGGGGAGGCGAGGAGGACGGCGGTGGGGCGGCGTCGGCGGTGTTCGACGGGGCTGGAGCCACTGGCCCGATCCAGATCCAGACGGGATCGGGTGAGGGAGGGGGAGTGGGGAACGAGGAGGAGTGGGGGGTCGTGGGTGTAACGCCCTCGATGCGGCTATATCCCCTACGTGTCGAAGCACGACTTAGAGGCATAACCGCATTGAAAGCAATGTCGCAAATGAGGTAATCTTCACACAACCCATGTAATACATAAGGGAAAGAGATACATAGTTGGCTTACAGTCGCCACTTCACACAATACATAAATAAACATCCATCATCCAGATTACACTCAAGGTCCGACTACGTAACCAAAATGAAAGAAGACTACCCCAAATGCTACACAGATCCCTGATCGTCCCAACTGGGCTCCACTACTGATCATCAGGAAAAGACACATAGTAATGACCATGTTCCTCGTCGAACTCCCACTTGAGCTCGGATGCGTCATCTGCACTGGCATCGTTGATACCTGCAATTGTTTTGGTAGAATCTGTGAGTCACGGGGACTCAGCAATCTCACACCCGCGAGATCAAAACTATTTAAGCTTAAAGGTAGGAGGGGGGTTGTGAGGTGGAGCTGCAGCAAGCGACTAGCATATATGGTGGCTAACAACGCAAAAGAGAGCGAGAAGAGAAGCAAAGCACGGTCGTGAAGCTAGAAGTGATCAAGAAGTGATCCTAGAGCAACCTACGTCAGGCATAACTCCAACACCGTGTTCACTTCCCGGACTCCGCCGAGAAGAGACCATCACGGTTACACACGCGGTTGATGTGTTTTAATTAAGGTCAACTTCGGGTTTTCTACAACCGGACATCAACAAATTCCCATCTGCCTCATAACCGCGGGCACGGCTTTCGAAAGATAATACCCTGCAGGGGTGTCCCAACTTAGCCCATTATAAGCTCTCACGGTCAACGAAGGATATTCCTTCTACCGGGAAGACCCGATCAGTCTCGGAATCCCAGACTACAAGACATTTCGACAGTAATAAAACAAGTCCAGCAAAGCCGCCCGAATGTGCCGACAAATTCTGATAGGAGCTGCATATATCTCGGTCTCAGGGCACATCCGGATGAGCAGTCCGTACAACTAAAACCAGGCCTCAAGTTGCCCCAATGTGGCGCTGCAAAGGGCTCTAGTTTGGACCAGCAATCGAAGGAGAACTGGCCCGGGGGGTTAAAATAAAGATGACCCTCGAGCTCGCGAAAACCCAGGGGAAAAAGGCTTAGGTGGCGAATGGTAAAACCGAGGCTGGGCCTTGCTGGAGGAGTCTTATTCAAAGCGAACTGTCAAGGGGGTCCCATAAATCACCCAACCGTGTAAGGAACGCAAAATCAACGAACATAACACCGGTATGACGGAAACTAGGGTGGCAAGAGTGGAACAAAACACCAGGCATAAGGCCGAGCCTTCCACCCTTTACCAAGTATATAGATGCATTAATTAAATAAGAGATATTGTGATATCCAAAATTAATCATGTTCCAACATGGAGCAAACTTCAACTTCACCTGCAACTAGCAACGCTATAAGAGGGGCTGAGCAAAGCGGTAACATAGCCAATCAACGGTTTGCTAGGACATGGTGGGTTAGAGGTTTGTCATGGCAATATGGGTGGCATGATATAGCAAGTGGTAGGTATCGCAGCATAGGCATAGCAAAAGAGCGAGCATCTAGCAAGCAAAGATAGAAGTGATTTTGAGGGTATGGTCATCTTGCCTGCAAGGTTCTCAGAGTTGTTGAAGGCTTGATCCTCGTAAGTGTTCTCAACAGGTTCCTCGTTCATGTACTCGTCTCCCGGCTCTACCCAAAACAAGAACACGAGCAAAGGAACAACTATCAACCACGATGCAATGCGCAATCAACATGATGCAAAACATGGCATGATATGCGAGATGTGGTATGCAATGCATATGCGTGCTCCGGAAGGAAAAAGATGAACAAGGCATATTATTGACAAACCAAGTATGCCACTGGAAAGGTGAGGTGATTTTGGTTGAAATCGGTATAAAGATCACCGGAATCGGATGCACGGTTTGCAAATGACAAGCAAAACAAGAATGACAAGATTCTGCCATTAACAGCATGATGCCACTTAGCATGCAACAAGAAATTAAGCTACTGCATCCAAACATATCAGAAAAGCATATGGAGGTGATCTACTCAAGATGCTCGACAAAAGATGAACACTGAGATACGGCTAAATCACACAATAGCAGGTTCAAACAAGCATGGAAAAAGTGCAAAAGATAACAGGTTCACAGACTTGGTGAAATCAACAACATACCAGAAATTAACATCAGGATGACATGTTTAGAGCAAACAAACAACATGCTACAGGAACACAATATAGAAAAACAAGGCATGGCATGAATCTACTCGAAACATAGAACAAAAGTCCCTTACTGACAATGAGCCAAAAAGGACCAGAAAATATAATAGCACCCATGTCAATTAAGCAAGTTTCGTTACAGTTTTTAGACTTAGCAGAAAACTGGACATGTCAAAAACAGATAACAAGTAGGCATGTTTACGAGCTCGATGCACTCACTACAGAGCGTTGCATGATAAACTAAGCATATATACATCAAGAATACATGGCATAGCAGCTAGACATGGCAAGAACAACAATATAGCATGCAAGGATCAACTACAACAAGCTTGGCAAAATCGAATAACATGTAAACAATCTGCCAGTAACATTTTATAGCAAAAGTAGAGCTCAATTGACTCAAGCTATGGCACTCCATAATTACAAACAAAGGCATGGATGGATAGAGCACATTCATATGTTCAAAACATCCTTACTGAGCATGCTTAAAATGGGCATAGATCTCTCTGTAACAACATGAACACATAGCATAAAAATAACAGCAGGACATGACTTAATGAAACTACTAAGTCCCTGAAATCAGCAACAATATGATCCCTAGTTTGCATGCTTGTGCTAGTCACCAAAAAGATCACAAAAATACATGGCATACACCCCAGTAAACATGGCATGGCATATTACAAAACACATGTAGGACTCCAGTTCATAGGATGCACACAACAATCATGGCAAAAATGACAAAAGTGCATGTACTGAAACAGAACTAAAACTAACATCACATAGCCCTACTCCAACAGCATTTCGGGAATCAATATGAGCTCAAATGAAAACGATGCAATGAAATGAAATGATGTACTCATCAAGACGAACAATTGGACATATTACACGCACGAAACGGAGCAGTATGCAGCAAGTTATGATGCAATGACCATGCAACAAAATATCTGCAGAAAAATGACTTAGAGGAATTTCGACCTCCGAGATCTAGGGTTGACCCGGCGCGGAAAACGAGGCGGGGGCGCGAGCTCGCCGGAGTTGGGCGTGGGGGACGCCGGAGATGGCCGGGGAGGAGGCCGGCGAGGCAGATCCGAGGCGGGACAAGGCGGATCCGGCCGTCGCCGGGCCGGATCTGGCCGCAGCCGAGGGAGGCGGCGGAGGCGGCGCGGAGCGCGCGGCGGCCTCGGGCGGCGCGCGGCGCCGGCGGGCACGGACGGCGGAGGAGGAGACGTGAGGCGGCGGAGGCGGCGCCGGCGGGAGGCGAGGCGCGGGGCGGCGTGTCAGGGAGGCGCGGGCGGCGGCGCCGCGATGGGCCGGGGAGGGCCCGCGGCGGGCTCTCCGGGCCGGCGGCGGGGGCGGTGCGTCGGGCGTGTGGCGGCGCGCCACGTGGCGGTGGCGGGGCGATCCGGACGTGTCCGGTGGCGGCGGGGACGAATCTGCTAGGGTTAGGGTGGATTTGACCCGAAATTTCGGGGGAGAGGGTATATTTATAGGTCGGAGGAGCTAGGAGGCTCCAAATTGAGCACGGTTTGCGGCCACACGATCGTGATCGAACGGCGATGCACATGGGAGTGACTTAGATGGGTTATTGGGCTGATTTGGAGGGGCTTTGGGCTGCAACCCAAAAGAGGCTTTAACGGTTACTCGGTTAACCGTTGGAGTATCAAACGACCTCCGAATGACCCGAAACTTGACAGGCGGTCTACCGGTGCTATACCAAGGCTGCTTGACAAACCTCGGTCCATTCCGAGAAAGTTTAATACACGCTCATGGAAAAATGTAAAAGGGGACGCCGGGGAACATAGGAGCGCCGGATTGCAAAACGGACAACGGGGAAAATGCTCGGATTCATGGAACGAACACGTATGCGAATGCGATGCACATGATGACATGATATGAAATGCATGGCATGAACAAAATGCAAAAGAAGGAAAACCCAACCACGGAGGGAATATCATATCACATTGCCGAAAATGACAAGAGTTGGAGTTACAAATATGGCAAGTTACATCCGGGGTGTTACAACACTCCACCACTACGAGAGGATCTCGTCCCGAGATCTAGGACTGAAAGAACTCCGGATATTCGGAACGGAGGTGGTCCTCACGTTCCCAGGTGGCTTCTCGGTCGGAATGATGAGACCACTTCACTTTCAGGAATTTGATGGACTTGTTGCGAGTCTTGCGCTCAGTTTCTTCAAGAATAGCAATGGGATGCTCATGATAAGACAGATCTTCTTGAAGATCAATCTCTTCGAAGTTGATGGTGCGCTCAGGCGTCTTGAAGCACTTGCGAAGCTGTGACACGTGGAACAAATCGTGCACATTTGCAAAGTTGTGGGGAAGCTCAAGTTGAGAGGCGAGATCGCCTCGTTTGCCGATGATCTTGAAAGGACCGACATATCTAGGGGCAAGTTTCCCTTTGATACCAAAGCGACGAGTGCCTTTCATTGGAGAGACGCGGAGGTAGACATGGTCTCCGATCTCGAAAGCCAAATCACGGTGTTTGCTATCGTAATAGCTCTTCTGGCGCGATTGAGCGGCTTTGAGATTCTCATGAATGACTTTACACATATCTTCAGCCTCTGTGATCAAATCATTGCCAAGAAGTTGGTGTTCGCCCGTCTCTGACCAATTGAGAGGAGTACGGCACTTTCTTCCATAGAGAATCTCGAATGGGGCTTTGCCCGAGCTCGCTTGAAAGTTGTCGTTGTAAGAGAACTCAGCATATGAAAGACAATCCTCCCACTTCATGCCAAAAGAGATAACACAAGCCCTGAGCATATCTTCAAGAATTTGGTTGACACGCTCGACTTGTCCACTAGTTTGAGGATGGAAAGCTGTGCTGAAGCGAATGTTTGTGCCCATGGCCTTCTGAAAAGAATCCCAAAATTTGGATGTAAAGATGCTGCCACGGTCTGAAGAGATCAATTGTGGAATGTCGTGCAAGGAGACAATTCTGGAGGTGTAGAGCTCTGCCAGTTGCGCTGCTGTGATAGACTCTTTGATAGGAAGAAAATGAGCCACTTTAGTGAGCTTGTCGATGACGACGAAGATGGCATCATTTCCACGCTTGGACTTAGGAAAACCAGTCACGAAGTCCATTTCGATATGATCAAACTTCCATTCTGGAATAGCAAGAGGTTGGAGTAGACTAGCTGGTCGTTGGTGTTCTGCTTTCACCCTTCTGCAGACATCACATTCATTCACGAATTGAGCAATTTCTCGCTTCATTCGAGTCCACCAATATGACTGCTTGAGGTCATGGTACATCTTTGTACTTCCAGGATGAATGGATAGGAGTGAATTGTGCGCCTCGTTCATAATGACTTTATGAAGGTCACCCTTAGGAACCACAATCAGGTCCTCGAAGAAAAGAGTATCTCTATCATCAACGCGATAGCACTTGTATTTGGAAATGCCCTTGTCAATACCACGTTTCACCTTCTTCACCATGGTATCCAGCAGTTGTGCCTCACGAATTTGATCTTCCAAAGTAGGAGAGACTATGAGGTTGGCAAGAAAACCTTGAGGAACAACTTGGAGATTCAACTTGCGGAAAGCTTCACAAAGGTCTGGTTGAAAGTGCTTGAGGATTAAGCTGTTGCAATACGACTTCCTGCTTAATGCATCTGCAATCACATTAGCCTTGCCTGGAGTATATTCAATACTCGGATTATACTCTTGAATCATTTCGACCCATCGAGTTTGCCTGAGGTTGAGGTTGGGCTGAGTGAAGATGTACTTGAGACTCTTGTGATCGGTGAATATGTCCACTTTCCTTCCCAACAGGAGATGTCTCCATGTTATTAGTGCGTGGACAACTGCCGCCAACTCAAGATCGTGAGTGGGGTAGTTCTTTTCGTTGGGCTTCAACTGACGAGAGGCATAGGCCACAACTTTCTTCTCTTGCATTAACACAGCACCGAGACCTTGAAGAGAAGCATCACAGAAAACTTCATAAGGCTTGGATTCGTCAGGAGGAGTCAAAACTGGAGTAGTGACGAGTTTCTCTTTGATAGTGTTGAAAGCAACGTCACACTCAGGAGACCAGACATACTTCACATGCTTCTGGAGGAGGTTGGAGAGAGGCTTTGCAATCTTTGAGAAATTCTCAACAAATCTTCGGCAATAGCTTGCAAGTCCAAGAAGACTGCGAAGCTGCTTGACATTCTGAGGAGGTTCCCAATTCAGAACTGCAGACACCCTCTCGGTATTAATAGCAATGCCCTTGGCAGAGATGATATGACCAAGATAAAGAACTTCATCAAGCCAAAATTCACATTTGGAGAACTTCGCATAGAATTGATACTCTCTGAGCTTGTCGAGCACCAATCGCAAATGTTTGGCATGATCCTTCTTATTCTTGGAGAAGACCAATATATCATCGAGATAGACCAAGACAAATTCATTGGTGTAGGGGTTGAAGATGAAGTTCATCATTCGAGAGAAAGTTGGAGGAGCATTGACAAGGCCGAAAGACATGACAGTATATTCATAAGAACCAAAGCTTGTTATGAATGCTGTCTTGGGAATATCTTCTTCACGAATGCGAATTTGATGATAACCCATACGAAGATCAAGCTTGGAGAACACTTTAGCACCTTTAAGTTGCTCGAATAGCTCATTGATGTTGGGAAGTGGATACTTGTTCTTGATAGTCTTCTTGTTCAATGGACGGTAATCGACGCAAAGTCGGTCCGTGCCATCCTTCTTCTGGACAAAATGAACACCACAGCCCCAAGGAGAAGAACTCGGTCTGATCAGACCCAGACGCTCTTGTTCATCGAGTTGTTTCTTCAATTCCTTCAACTCTTTTGGCCCAAGCTTGTATGGACGCTTGCAAACGGGTTCCGTGCCAGGCTCAAGATCAATAACGAATTCAACTGGCCGGTGAGGAGGCATTCCCGGAAGTTCTTCTGGAAAGACATCTTGGTACTCACAAACGACTGGAATCTGAGAGATAGCATCCAATTCGCCCTTCTCATTGAGAGAAAACAACCGAATGGTTTCATCACGAGCGGCATAGATGATCACATCGTCAGAAGAGTGAGTCAATTGAATTTCCCTGGCAGCACAATCAAGCTGAGCCTTGTGCTTAGAAAGCCAGTCCATCCCGAGAATAAGATCAATATCAGAGTCGCCAAGGACAATTGGTTTAGCCAAAAATTTATAGTCGCCCATCTTGATACCGACATTCGGAACCAAAACTCGAGAAGTCATTTATCGAGCCGGAGAAACAATAGACAAAGGTCTCGGCAAAACTTGAGTAACCATATCATGCATAGCCACAAAAGGTCTTGAAATGAAAGAATGCGATGCGCCAGTATCAAATAAGACTTTTGCAGGAATATCATTAACTGAGAGATTACCCATTATCACTTCAGTAGATTCCTCCGCTTGAGCTGCATTCATCATGTTCACCTTTGCAGACTGGGAATTATGCTTGACCACTGCATTGCTTGAAGATCTCACAGGAGGAGGAGGCGGAAGGCGCCTTTGGTTGAAGCACTTGTTCGCATAGTGACCCTTTTGCTGACATTTGTTGCAAGTCACCTCTGAGAGCGGACGGTGATAAGGAGCATTTGGCCTTGGAGCTTGGTTCTGAGACTTGTTCTGATAGCCAGGGTTGGGTGGGTGGGAAGATCCACGACCACCTGAGTTCTTCTGCTGGTAAGGCTGACGGAACGGAGGAGGAGGAGGCAACCAGAACTTCTGTTGCTTGGCCGCCACTAGTGAGGAAGAAGAGGACTGAACTGCGTCCCTGACTCTCTTCTTAGATGCCTCACACTTGAGCTGAGCAGCTTCTTGTTTCAGTGCCATGTTGTAGAATTCATCATACTTTATCGGCTCAAAAAGCACGAGAGCTAGTTGCAGATCTTCTCTGAGGCCACGCCTGAATTGGTAAATCATGCTCTTTTCATCAGGGATGTCTTGCTTAGCAAAACGAGAGAGCTTCTGGAACTAAGTGTTGTATTGATACACAGACATGTTGCCTTGCTTGAGATTGCGGAACTCCTCACGCTTACTCTCAACAACACTTTCTGGAATGTGATGAGCTTTGAAGTCACGGCGGAAATCATCCCAGGTAATCACACGACCTCCTCTGGAATCTTTGTATTGTTGGTACCACTCAGCAGCTTGATCCTTGAGTTGAAAAGAGGCAAACTTGACAAAGTCCTCAGGTCTGACATTGCTACATTTAAAGTGCTTGTTGATGTCCACGAGCCAATCATCGGCGTCTGTGGCCTCGACACAGTAGCTGAAATTCTTCGGCTGATTTGCAAGGAACTGATTGAGGGTAGCGAAGTGCGGCTGATTGTTGCCTTGGCCTTGATTTCCTTGATTACCTTGCCCTTGGTTGCGATCTTGCAAGAGCTGAATCAGAATCTGAGCGTTGGCATTGGTGGCTGTCATCAAGGCTTGCCATGCCTCCGGAGGCGGAGGTGGTGGCGGAGGGTTCGCCTGACTCCCATCATTGCGTTCCGGATTCTGACGCGTTGGCAGAGCCATCCTGAAGAGGGTGACATCCATTAGCATCTTGAAAGACATATATTCAAGCTGAATCAAAGGATCGAAATTGCAACATATAGTCTTCACAATAAACATTCGAACAAGAATGAACGAATGAATTCCAAAGTAAAGCATCACACTCCCATAAGCTGAGAAGCCATTTGGATAAAGGTATGGAATCACCATCTGCCTCGAAACAACTCGAATATCACAACTAAAAAACAAAACAAAGGATTGGCTTGCAGAATAAGCCGGAACAAACACATGATAGAGATTTCGCCCAAAGTATTCGTGGTGGGGCCCACACGGGCACGACGTACAGTGGACGTCACGAATGACAAACAAGACGTCCCCGAATCAGCATAGCCAAGGATTCTTTAAGACGCCTCGCGACCACTGTAAATCGGCCGTGAATAGGCGGACCACTAGCACGTTAGGCCCCAATCTCAAATCACACATCTGTCGGAAAGATATCCTATAAGCTATTAGAATTCCCACTTATAAACTCCGGAAACTTTCTGGTTATGCAATCAGGTGTTGGGGATACAGGGGACACAAAATATATCACCCAAACTAACAATACCTAGATCCAGCTGTATCCATCCTTCAACACATAACCAAGAAACCTTCGGAAATCGTTTACCTCAACCTTCGAAAAGTATCCGTTATACGAGTTATGGCAATACTCCCGCACTCGCCTCAGTACTGGGCTATCAGGGTTATCTCACCAACAACTGTACAAAAGAGATTTTCGATGTCAGCGTACTAAACTCAGGTATTCCAGAACTGCAACGATAAAATTATGACGACAACACCTCAGAGCTCAACTCCCCGGGACACTTCCACTAAACCCCTGACAGGAGGCACCAAGACAATGTTCTCATCACAAAACCATCGGAACGATTCTAAGATACCCGCGTGATCCTAAAAAAAATTAGTGAAATTTGAGAAGAGAAGAGTCAAAACTCTACGTCAGTATGCCTTACCAGAGCGATGAGGAGACTGGGAAGTAAAAAGAATTCCTAAACTCTCTGATACATAATTCCTAAATGACTCAAAACATTTTTCTAGACACAACTCGGCCGCTAAAAATGATCAATCAGTGGGGGCTCCTAAGGTCGGGGCTGGCTCTGATTACCAACTTGTAACGCCCTCGATGCGGCTATATCTCCTACGTGTCGAAGCACGACTTAGAGGCATAACCGCATTGAAAGCAATGTCGCAAGTGAGGTAATCTTCACACAATCCATGTAATACATAAGGGAAAGAGATACATAGTTGGCTTACAGTCGCCACTTCACACAATACATAAATAAACATCCATCATCCAGATTACACTCAAGGTCCGACTACGTAACCAAAATAAAAGAAGACTACCCCAAATGCTACACAGATCCCCGATCGTCCCAACTGGGCTCCACTACTGATCATCAGGAAAAGACACATAGTAACGACCACGTTCCTCGTCGAACTCCCACTTGAGCTCGGATGCGTCATCTGCACTGGCATCGTTGGCACCTGCAACTGTTTTGGTAGAATCTGTGACTCACGGGGACTCAGCAATCTCACACCCGCGAGATCAAAACTATTTAAGCTTAAAGGTAGGAGGGGGGTTGTGAGGTGGAGCTGCAGCAAGCGACTAGCATATATGGTGGCTAACAACGCAAAAGAGAGCGAGAAGAGAAGCAAAGCACGGTCGTGAAGCTAGAAGTGATCAAGAAGTGATCCTAGAGCAACCTACGTCAGGCATAACTCCAACACCGTGTTCACTTCCCGGACTCTACCGGGATGACCCGATCAGTCTCGGAATTCCGGACTACAAGACATTTTGACAGTAATAAAACAAGTCCAGCAAAGCCGCCCGAATGTGCCGACAAATCCTGATAAGAGCTGCACATATCTCGGTCTCAGGGCACATCCGGATGAGCAGTCCGTACAACTAAAACCAGGCCTCAAGTTGCCCCAATGTGGCGCTGCAAAGGGCTCTAGTTTGGACCAGCAATCGAAGGAGAACTGGCCCGGGGGGTTAAAATAAAGATGACCCTCGGGCTCGCGAAAACCCGGGGGAAAAAGGCTTAGGTGGCGAATGGTAAAACCAAGGCTGGGCCTTGCTGGAGGAGTCTTATTCAAAGTGAACTGTCAAGGGGGTCCCATAAATCACCCAACCGTGTAAGGAACGCAAAATCAAGGAACATAACACCGGTATGACGGAAACTAGGGTGGCAAGAGTGGAACAAAACACCAGGCATAAGGCCGAGCCTTCAATCCTTTACCAAGTATATAGATGCATTAATTAAATAAGAGATATTGTGATATCCCAAAATAATCATGTTCCAACATGGAGCAAACTTCAACTTCACCTGCAACTAGCAACGCTATAAGAGGGGTTGAGCAAAGCGGTAACATAGCCAATCAACGGTTTGCTAGGACATGGTGGGTTAGAGGTTTGTCATGGCAATATGGGTGGCATGATATAGCAAGTGGTAGGTATCGCAGCATAGGCATAGCAAAAGAGCGAGCATCTAGCAAGCAAAGATAGAAGTGATTTCGAGGGTATGGTCATCTTGCCTGCAAGGTTCTCAGAGTTGTCGAAGGCTTGATCCTCGTAAGTGTTCTCAACAGGTTCCTCGTTCACGTACTCGTCTCTCGGCTCTACCCAAAACAAGAACACGAGCAAAGGAACAACTATCAACCACGATGTAATGCGCAATCAACATGATGCAAAACATGGCATGATATGCGAGATGTGGTATGCAATGCATATGCGTGCTCCGGAAGGAAAAAGATGAACAAGGCATAATCTTGGCAAACCAAGTATGCCACTGGAAAGGTGAGGTGATTTTGGTTGAAATCGATATAAAGATCACCGGAATCGGATGCACGGTTTGCAAATGACAAGCAAAACAAGAATGACAAGATTCTGCCATTAACAGCATGATGCCACTTAGCATGCAACAAGAAATTAAGCTACTGCATCCAAACATATCAGAAAAGCATATGGCAGTGATCTACTCAAGATGCTCGACAAAATATGAACACTGAGATACGGCTAAATCACACAATAGCAGGTTCAAACAAGCATGGCAAAAGTGCAAAAGATAACAGGTTCACAGACTTGGTGAAATCAACAACATACCAGAAATTAACATCAGGATGACATGTTTAGAGCAAACAAACAACATGCTACAGGAACACAATATAGCAAAACAAGGCATGGCATGAATCTACTCAAAACATAGAACAAAAGTCCCTTACTGACAATGAGCCAAAAAGGACCAGAAAATATAATAGCACCCATGTCAATTAAGCAAGTTTCGTTACAGTTTTTAGACTTAGCAGAAAACTGGACATGTCAAAAACAGATAACAAGTAGGCATGTTTACGAGCTCGATGCACTCACTACAGAGAGTTGCATGATAAACTAAGCATACATACATCAAGAATACATGGCATAGCAGCTATACATGGCAAGAACAACAATATAGCATGCAAGGATCAACTACAACAAGCTTGGCAAAATCGAATAACATGTAAACAATCTGCCAGTAACATTTTATAGCAAAAGTAGAGCTCGATTGACTCAAGCTATGGCACTCCATAATTACAAACAAAGGCATGGATGGATATAGCACATTCATATGTTCAAAACATCCTTACTGAGCATGCTCAAAATGGGCATAGATCTCTCTGTAACAACATGAACACATAGCATAAAAATAACAGCAGGACATTACTTAATGAAACTACCAAGTCCCTGAAATCAGCGACAATATGATCCCTAGTTTGCATGCTTATGCTAGTCACCACAAAGATCACAAAAATACATGGCATACACCCCTGTAAAGATGGCATGGCATATTACAAAACACATGTAGGACTCCAGTTCATAGGATGCACACAACAATCATGGCAAAAATGACAAAAGTGCATGTACTGAAACAGAACTGAAACTAACATCACGTAGCCCTATTCCAACAGCATTTCGGGAATCAAGATGAGCTCAAATGAAAATGATGCAATGAGATGAAATGATGTACTCATCAAGGCGAACAATTTGACATATTACACGCACGAAATGGAGAAGTATGCAGCAAGTTATGATGCGATGAACATGCAACAAAATATCTGCAGAAAATGACTTAGAGGAATTTCGACCTCCGAGATCTAGGGTTGACCCGGCGCGGAAAACGAGGCGGCGCCGCGAGCTCGCCGGAGTTGGGCGTGGGGGACGCCGGAGATGGCCGGGGAGGAGGCCGGCGAGGCAGATCCGAGGCGGGACGAGGCGGATCCGGCCGTCGCCGGGCCGGATCTGGCCGCAGCCGAGGGAGGCGGCGGAGGCGGCGCGGAGCGCGCGGCGGCCTCGGGCGGCGCGCGGCGCTGGCGGGCGCGGACGGCGGAGGAGGAGATGTGAGGCGGCGGAGGCGGCGCCGGCGGGAGGCGAGGCGCGGGGCGGCGTGTCGGGGAGGCGCGGGCGGCGGCGCCGCGATGGGCCGGGGAGGGCCCGCGGCGGGCTCTCCGGGCCGGCGGCGGGGGCGGCGCGTAGGGCGTGTGGCGGCGCGCCACGTGGCGGCGGCGGGGCGATCCGGACGTGTCCGGCTGCGGCCGGACGTGTCCGGTGGCGGCGGGGACGAATCTGCTAGGGTTAGGGTGGATTTGACCCGAAATTTCGGGGGGAGGGTATATTTATAGGTAGGAGGAGTTAGGAGGCTCCAAATTGAGCACGGTTTGCGGCCACACGATCGTGATCGAACGGCGATGGACATGGGAGTGACTTAGATGGGTTATTGGGCTGATTTGGAGGGGTTTTGGGCTGCAACCCAAAAGAGCCTTTCACGGTTACCCGGTTAACCGTTGGAGTATCAAACGACCTCCAATGACCCGAAACTTGACAGGCGGTCTACCGGTGCTATACCAAGGCTGCTTGACAAACCTCGGTCCATTCCAAGAAAGTTTAATACACGCTCACGGAAAAAGGTAAAAGGGGACGCCGGGGAACATAGGAGCGCCGGATTGCAAAACGGACAACGGGGAAAATGCTCGGATTCATGAAACGAACACGTATGCGAATGCGATGCACATGATGACATGATATGAAATGCATGGCATGAACAAAATGCAAAAGAAGGAAAACCCAACCACGGAGGGAATATCATATCACATTGCCGAAAATGACAAGAGTTGGAGTTACAAATATGCCAAGTTACATCCGGGGTGTTATAGTGGGGGAGTTAGGGTTACGGGGAGGGAGTGATAAGGAGGCCCGACTGGGCCTGGTGGGCCGGCCGGTGCGGCTGCCAGCTGGGCCGTTCGGTCCAGCGTGGGGGGGTCTTTTCCCTTTTTTAACATTTTCCCCCTTTTTTACACTTCTATTTCTTTTTAGCCAATAAAAAGTGAGCAAAAAATTATGCCATTGGCCAAAATAATCTCAAAGAAGTATATTGCACTGCCACAAAAATATTGTGAGACTTTAGAAAAAGATTGCCAATTTTATAATTTAAAAAGGGCATTTAATTTATTGCTTAGGTCACTGTTTTAAGTAGTTTAGGCCACTTAAACCCTTTGCAAAAATGTTGGTTCACCACCAATATTAGTTGTGGAATATTTGGCACATGATGAACATTTTTGTTTTCATGTCTGAGCATTTTGAATTTCACACAGAATTTGAATTTGAATTCAACTGGAATTCGAAAGAACATGAGACAATAATGATCAGACACATGTTTAGCGAAAAGATTAACTTAACCCCAGGGGTTACTGTAGCATCATTACACCGGGGTGTTACATCTCTCTCTCCCGTGTTCTTGATTTGGCACGATCTTGATGTATCGCGAGCTTTGCTATTATAGTTGGATCTTATGTTTCTTCTCCCCCTCTTCTCTCTTTTAATGGATTGAGTTTTCCCTTTGAAGTAATCTTATCGGATTGAGTCTTTAATGACTTGAGAACACTTGATGTATGTCTTGTCGTGTGTATCTGTGGTGACAATGGGATATCATGTGATTCACTTGATGTATGTTTTGGTGATCAACCTGCGGGTTCCGCCCATGAACTTATGCATAGGGGTTGGCACACGTTCTCGTCTTGATTCTCCGGTAGAAACTTTGGGGCACTCTTTGAGGTTCTATGTGTTGGTTGAATAGATGAATCTGAGATTGTGTGATGCATATCGTATAATCATACCCATGGATACTTGAGGTGACATTGGAGTATCTAGGTGACATTAGGGTTTTGGTTGATTTGTGTCTTAAGGTGTTATTCTAGTACGAACTCTAGGGCTGTTTTGACACTTATAGGAATAGCCCGACGGATTGATTGGAAAGAATAACTTTCAGGTGGTTTCCTACCCTACCGTAATCTCTTCGTTTGTTCTCCGCTATTAGTGACTTTGGAGTGACTCTTTGTTGCATCTTGAGGGAAAGTTATATGATCCAATTATGTTATTATTGTTGAGAGAACTTGCACTAGTGAAAGTATGAACCCTAGGCCTTGTTTCCTAGCATTGCAATACCATTTACGCTCACTTTTATCATTAGTTACCTTGCTGTTTTTATATTTTCAGATTACAAAAACCTATATCTACCATCCATATTGCACTTGTATCACCATCTCTTTGCCGAACTAGTGCACCTATATAATTTACCATTGTATTGGGTGTGTTGGGGACACAAGAGACTCTTTGTTATTTGGTTGCAGGGTTGTTTGAGAGAGACCATCTTCATCCTACGCCTCCCACGGATTGATAAACCTTAGGTCATCCACTTGAGGGAAATTTGCTACTGTCCTACAAACCTCTGCACTTGGAGGCCCAACAATGTCTACAAGAAGAAGGTTGTGTAGTAGACATCAAGCAGTTTCTGGCGCCGTTGCCGGGGAGGTGAGTGCTTGAAGGTATATATTTAAATATTGCAATCGAATCTTTTTGTTTCTTGTTTTAGCACTAGTTTAGTCTATAAAAAGAAAACTACCAAAAAAATGGAATTGAGTTTACCACATACGCTTCATCTTTTTAATATCTTTCGTGAGTATGCTGGAAAGGAAAATTGTGCCAAAGTGTTAAAAGAAGAATGCATTAAAATGTTTGGCACTAAATCTTTGAATGATGAGCATGATTGCAATGTTGTTAGTATGAACTCCTTGGATATCCATGGTACTAATGATGACTGCACAAGTTATGATGAAAATATCTCTTATAAACATGTCAATTTTTGTGTAGTGCATTGGGTTTGCAAGTACACACCAAATAGGGAAGATAGATATTGCAAGAGGCATAATACTTAGAAACTAAACTGTTGCAAGAAAGTCTTGATGATTGCGCTGAAAGATTCAATATTTATCGCGCTCCTTGTGAACTTTGCAATGAACATGGTCACTTAAAGCTCCAATGCTATTTGTTTCATGATCAAGTCGTGTCCAAATATTGTGATAATTTGATTACCCTTGAGCATCATAAAGAGCTTAGCCTTCTTTTGGGTTATGAAGAAATTAAACGTAACTAAGGACATTCCAAAATTTGCCCTTGATAGAATTCTTCATTTTGATCTAGAAGAAATTTATATGTATTGTGCGGTGAATTCGATTGAAAATCCTTATATTGCCAATTACATAAAGAAAAGAAAACAAATAAAGGATGAAGAGAATACTAATGAAAGGGAAGAGTCTTCCCAATATTCTCCTATTATTTCTTTTGATGAATCAGGTAACGAGGAGGAGCCTTCTATCCAACCAATCTCATTAATAAGGAGATCCAAAAAGAGGACTGAACCCACACATGATGTGGTGAAGAAGAAGAAAAGAAAAAGGAAGAGAGGTAAAAAGGTATCCCTCGCAAATAATGTTGCTCCTATTATTGTTGTGCCTCATGAAAATGAATCAAAAATAATTGTGGAAGATGATGCACTTGATGATGATCTCGTTATGCCTATTGCTTGTTGTGATGATTATGATTGGGAAGATAATGATACTTCTTATGATCTTGAAAATCTTTTTGGCACTTGCTTGGAAGAATATGATAATAATGTTTGCTATACTATTGGTGCTATCTATACTATTAATGATGAGAGTGATTATGCTTATGATATGAAAAGGCCCAAGCTTGGGGAAGCTATGTTTAATGAGGATGACATATTTGAGAATATATTTGCTGCAATTAATGCTTGTCCCAAGCTTGGGGATGCTATGTTTAATGAATATGATATTTTTAGCCTCTCAAGTTTTGACATGCAAAGTTGTTATGATGATAGCATGCCTTTTACCTATGATGATTATATTTATGAAAGTGGGTTTGGAAGAGTGTCAACTTTAGGAAGTAGTGATCCCACAATATTGGAGGATGTTGAATCTTATTGTGATAATTATGAAAGTGGATTTCGAGAGGTCATGACTTTATTTAGTGATGTATCCACTATTTCGGAAGAGGTTTCAATTGATTATGATGAGAACAAAGTCGCTACTTATGATGATCATTGTGATGAAACTTATGCTATAAAAAGTAGTGATGATTATATTTATAAAACTTTTCATGATTATGAGTACCCTTTCTCTGAACATTACTCTTCTAATGTGGAAACAATTTATAGTATTCAAGTCTCTTATGATACTCCCACTATTCTGAATGAGAAGAATTTTGCTTATGTGGAGAGTAGTAAAATTTCTATGCAAGTAGATCATGAAAACAATGTTTTAGGTGCTGATTATATTGTTGAATTCATTCATGATTCTACTGAAAATTATTATGAGGGAGGAATGTATGCTTGTAGGAATTGCAATAATATGAAGTTTCCTCTCTATGTGCTTAAAGTTTTAAAGTTATGCTTGTTTTACCTTCCTATGCCAATTGATTCTTGTTCCCATAAGTTGTTTGCTCACAAAATCCCTATGCATAGGAAGTGGGTTAGACTTAAATGTGCTATTCATATTCTTCATGATGCTCTCTTTATATTTCAATCCCTATCTTTTGTGTGAGCATCATTGAAATCATCATGCCTAGCTAGGGCGGTAGACGATAGCGCTTGTTGGGAGGCAACCCAATTTTATTTTAGTTTCTTGATTTTTGGTTCTGCTTAGTAATAAACAATCCATCTAGATTCTTTTTAGATGTGGCTTTATGTTTTAATTAGTGTTTGTGCCAAGTAGAACCTTTGGGGAAGACTTGGGTAAAGTCTTTATGATCATGTTGTAAAAAACAGAAACTTTAGCGCTCACGAGATTAGCTAAAACTTTTTACTGGAGAGTGATATTTAGTTGATTGTTTTTGCAGATGATTACTAGAAAAATTACACAGGTCCACCAATTTATTTTAGAATTTTTGGAGTTCCAGAAGTTTGCGTTAGTTACAGATTACTACAGACCAAAAAGCAAGATTACAAAGAGAATTTTTGGACCGAGATATATTGCCATGCAACTTACCACCGTCCCGTTTATTATGACATGCTCCATCATTGTCATATTGCTTTGCATGATCATGTAGTTGACATCGTATTTGTGGCAAAGCCACCATTCATAATTCTTTCATACATGTCACTCATGAGTCATTGCACATCCCGGTACACCGCCGGAGGCATTCATATAGAGTCATATTTTGTTCTAAGTATCGAGTTGTAATTGTTGAGTTGTAAGAAAAATAAAAATGTGATGATCATCATTTTTAGAGCATTGTCCAAAGTGAGGAAAGGATGATGGAGACTATGATTCCCCCACAAGTAGGGATGAGACTCCGGGCGGAAAAAAAGGGAAAGAGGCCATAAAAAAAAGGAGGCCCAAATAAAAAAATAAAAGAAATGAGAGAAAAAGAGAGAAGGGACAATGTTACTATCCTTTTACCACACTTGTGCTTCAAAGTAGCACCATGATCTTCATGATAGAGAGTCTCTCATTTTGTCACTTTCATATACTAGTGGGAATTTTTCATTATAGAACTTCGCTTGTATATTCCAATGATGGGCTTCCTCAAAATGCCCTAGGTCTTAGTGAGCAAGCGAGTTGGATGCACACCCACTTAGTTTCTTTTGTTGAGCTTTCATATACTTATAGCTCTAGTGCATCCGTTGCATGGCAATCCCTACTCACTCACATTGATATCTATTGATGGGCATCTCCATAGCCCGTTGATACGCCTAGTTGATGTGAGACTATCTTCCCCTCTTTTTGTCTTCTCCACAACCACCATTCTATTCCACATATAGTACTATATCCATGGCTCACGCTCATGTATTGCGTGAAGATCAAAAAAGTTTGAGAATGTCAAAAGTATGAAACAATTGCTTGGCTTGTCATCGGGGTTGTGCATGATTTAAATACTTTGTGTGGTGAATATAGAGCATAGCCAGATTATATGATTTTGTAGGGATAACTTTCTTTGGCCATGTTATTTTGAGAAGACATGATTGCTTTGTTAGTATGCTTGAAGTATTATTATTTTTATGTCAATATGAACTTTTGTCTTGAATCTTTCGGATCTGAATATTCATACCACAATTAAGAAGAATTACATTGAAATTATGCCAACTAGGATTCCACATCAAAAATTATCTTTTTTATCATTTACCTACTCGAGGACGAGCAGGAATTAAGCTTCGGGATGCCTGATACGTCTCCAACGTATCTATAATTTTTTATTGCTCCATGCTATATTATCTACTGTTTTGCACAATATTGGGCTTTATTATCAAATTTTATATTATTTTTGGGACTAACCTATTAACCAGAGGCCCAGCCCAGAGTTGCTGTTTTTTGCCTATTTCAGTGTTTCGAAGAAAAGGAATATCAAACGGAGTCGAGATGGAACGAAATCTTCGGGAACGTGATTTTTAGGAAGATTATGATCCAGGAGACTTGGACCCTACGTCAAGAAAGAAAGGAGGAAGCCACGAGGTAGGGGCGCGCCCACCCTCCCAGGGCGGGCCCTCCACCCTCGTGGGCCCCCTGTTGCTCCACCAACGTACGCCCTCCTCCTATATATACCTACGTACCCCCAAACGATCAGATATGGAGCCAAAAACCTAACTCCACCGCCGCAACCTTCTGTACCCACGAGATCCCATCTTGGGGCCTGTTCCGGAGCTCCGCCGTAGGGGGCATCCATCACGGAGGGCTTCTACATCATCACCATAGCCTCTCCGATGAAGTGTGAGTAGTTTACCTCAAACCTTCGGGTCCATAGTTAGTAGCTAGATGGCTTCTTCTCTCTTTTCGGATCTCAATACAATGTTCTCCCCCTCTCTCGTGGAGATCTATTCGATGTAATCTTCTTTTTGCGGTGTGTTTGTTGAGACGGATGAATTGTGGGTTTATGATCAAGATTACCTATGAACAATATTTGAATCTCCTCTGAATTCTTTTATGTATGATTGGTTATCTTTGCAAGTCTCTTCGAATTATCAGTTTGGATTGGCCTACTAGATTTGTTTTTCTTGCAATGGGAGAAGTGCTTAGCTTTGGGTTCAATCTTGCGTTGTCCTTTCCCAGTGACAGTAGGGGTAGCAAGGCACGTATTGTATTGTTTCCATCGAGGATAACAAGATGGGGTTTTTATCATATTGCATGAATTTATCCCTCTACATCATGTCATCTTGCTTAAGGCGTTACTCTGTTTTCATGAACTTAATACTCTAGATGCATGTTGGATAGCGGTCGATGAGTGGAGTAATAGTAGTAGATGCAGGCAGGAGTCGGTCTAGTTGTCTCGGACGTGATGCCTATATAGATGATCATACCTAGATATTCTCATAACTATGCTCAATTCTGTCAATTGCTCAACAGTAATTCGTTCACCCACCGTAAAATACTTATGCTCTTGAGAGGAGCCACTAGTGAAACCTATGGCCCCCGGGTCTATCTTCATCATATTAATCTTCCAACACTTAGTCATTTCCTTTGCTTTTTACTTTGCTTTTACTTTACTTTGCATCTTTATGACAAAAATACCAAAAATATTATCCTATCATATCTATCAGATCTCACTCTCGTAAGTGAACGTGAAGGAATTAACAACCCCTTATCGCGTTGGTTGCGAGGAGTTATTTGTTTTGTGCAGGTACGAGGGACTCGCGCGTAGCCTCCTACTAGATTGATACCTTGGTTCTCAAAAACTGAGGGAAATACTTACGCTACTTTGTTGCATCATCCTTTCCTCTTCAAGGAAATCCAACACAGTGCTCAAGAGGTAGCAACGTGTTAAACTCGTTAAGAGCACTATCCTTAGCGGGGGGCTCACAGCCGAATACTATCCGATTCGAACTGGAGGCTGATGACGGAGAATTTTGCTTCCCACCCACCGCCCACTTCATAGCCACTGTCGAGGACCTAACTGACATGCTCGATTACGGCTCTGAAGACATAGATGGTATGGACGACGATGCCGGAGAAGAGGAGGCCCAACGCCCGCCGTTTACCGGACGTTGGACGGCCACCTCCTCATATGACGTATACATGGTGGACACACCTGAAGAGAACAAGGGCGACAACAAGAAGGATCCAGTTGAGGATAAACCTCCTGAGATACCACCAAAGCGTCGGCGTCAACGGCGCTGCTCAAAATCACGCCGCAGCAAACATAGTAACACCGGCACAGGAGAAGATAACACTCTGGACGGTGCCGAAGATAATGAAGACCCCGTTGAAGCAACTTCCGAACAAGAAGAACGGGAAGATGGGCAAGTTAGCCCTGATTAACCGGCCATAAACAAAGACTCGGAGGATAGAGTAATTATCTTCTGCTCTCCGAGGAGGAGGCGAGCCTCGGCAACGAGGATTTTATCGTGCCTGAGGAACCTCTCGAGCAGGAGCGCTTTAAGCGTCAGCTAATAGCCATTGCAAAGAGCATAAAAAAGAAGCAGCAGCAGCTTCAAGTTGATCAAGATCTGCTAAACGATAGATGGACTGATGTCCTAGCAGCCGAGGAATACGGCCTCAAGCACCCAGCCAAAAGCTACCCGAAGCGTAAATTGCTACCTCAGTTCGATGATGAGGCACTGGAGCCCGTACCATCATCATGCAATGCGGCTGACCGACCACCACGCGGTCGGGACAAAGAGGCAACTCAAGCCGAACACCAGCCCGCTCCACCTCACTGTAAAGGCAGAGATAAAACAGCCCGGGGACATACCTACGACCTGCGGCAGAAACTGGACAATAGAGCAGGACATACTAGATCGATCTACGGATCGGGAGGACGTGCCCCAACACATGACGACGGCTACCTATTCGGACGTGACAAGCCTAATCACGTCCGGGCCGAAAACCGCAGACGGACTCCATCGGAGCTACGTCGCGATGTGGCCCGATATAGAGGCGCCGCACACCCTATTTGCTTCACTGACAAAGTAATGGACCATGAATTCCCGGAAGGGTTTAAACCCGTAAACATCGAATCATATGATGGGACAACAGATCCCGCTAAAAGAACATGCAGTGCCCCATGTTTGGTTTTGGTAATTGATGACAATGTCTATGGACTAATGGTTACCTTGAGTTATATTTGAAGGTTTTGTCCATAGGCTTTTCTTGGAGTACATGTCTTGGTTTCAAGGACAGTTTGTGTTGACCAAGGTGCTATTAAGGAATTATCCAAAGATTGGTCATGTGAGAGTTGAGCCTATTGCAAGCATGTCTTGAAGAAGAAGATTGTGTGATCATTCATGTTTACCTTCAAGACATCATCCAAATGAAGAGAGTTGGAAAGATTCAAAGTTGATCAAGACTAAGTCAAGAGTGAATCAAGTTGATCAACTCACAAAGCGTAGAAGATGTACCGAGAGGGATCAAGTGATCCCATGGCATGGTAAGCATTGTCCATTGTGCTTTGTGTACTAACCCATGGTCTATGTGAGAGTTCTATGTGGGGTTAGGTACGTGTTCATGGGCTTGCGTCAAGAGGAAGATATCACTCAACCCATGGAGAGGATGACATCAAGTGGTGATCGTCATCAAGATTGCTATGTGCAAGTTCAAGTGGAGCATCACGAAGATATCAAGTGCTTGAAGCTTGCCATACATTGTGGTGTTAATGGACTTGTGAAGATGTGCCGAAGAGTGGCTCACCCATAGTGGAGTATGGGGGAGCAATCATCTAGTCTCCATCGACCTGATGTCTACTACACCACCTTCTTCATGTAGACGTTGTTGGGCCTGCAAGTGCACAGGTTTGTAGGACAGTAGCAAATTTCCCTCAAGTGGATGACCTAAGGTTTATCAATCCGCAGGAGGCGTAGGATGAAGATGGTCTCTCTCAAGCAACCCTGCAACCAAATAACAAAGAGTCTCTTGTGTCCCCAACACACCCAATACAATGGTAAATTGTATAGGTGTACTAGTTCGGCGAAGAGATGGTGATACAAGTGCAATATGGATGGTAGATATAGGTTTTTGTAAACTGAAAATATAAAAACAGCAAGGCAACAAGCAGTAAAAGTGAGCGTAAACGGTATTGTAATGCTAGAAAACAAGGCCTAGGGTTCATACTTTCACTAGTGTAAGTCCTCTCAACAATAATAACATAATTGGATCATATAACTATCCCTCAACATGCAACAAAGAGTCACTCCAAAGCACTAATAGCGGAGAACAAACGAAGAGATTATGGTAGGGTAGGATACCACCTCAAAGTTATTCTTTCCAATCAATCCATTGGGCTATTCCTATAAGTGTCACAAACAGCCCTAGAGTTCATACTAGAATAACACCTTAAGACACAAATCAACCAAAACCGTAATGTCACCTAGATACTCCAATGTCACCTCAAGTATCCGTGGGTATGATTATACGATATGCATCACACAATCTCAATTCATCTACTCAATCCAACACAAAGTACCTCAAAGAGTGCCCAAAAGTTTCTACCGGAGAATCACGATGAAAACGTGTGCCAACCCCTATGCAAAGGTTCATGGGCGGAACCCGCAAGTTGGTCACCAAAACATACATCAAGTGGCATGTGATATCCCATTGTCACCACAGATACGCACAGCAAGACATACATCAAGTGTTCTCAAATCTTTAAAGACTCAATCTGATAAAATAACTTCAAAGGGGAAACTCAATCCATTACAAGAGAGAAGAGGGGGAGAAGAAACATAAGATCCAACAATAATAGCAACGCTCGCGATACATCAAGATCGTGCCAAATCAAGAACACGAGAGAGAGAGAGATCAAACACATAGCTACTGGTACATACCCTCAGCCCCGAGGGTGAACTACTCCCTCCTCGTCATGGAGAGCGTCGGGATGATGAAGAAGGCCACTGGTGAGGGTTCCCCCCTCTGGCAGGGTGCCGGAACAGGGTCCCGATTAGTTTTTGGTGGGTACAGAGGCTTGCGGCGGCGGAACTCCCGATCTATCTTCTGTTCTGGAAGTTTTAGGGTACGACGGTATATATGGGTGAAAGAGGTACGTCGGGGGAGCCACGGGGGCCCCCACGAGGCAGGGGCCGCGCCCCAGGGGGTGGGCATGCCTCCCACCCTCGTGGGCAGCTCCCGTATCTTCTGACGTGCACTCCAAGTTTCCTGGGTCTTATCCGGTGAGAAAATCACGTTCCAAAAAGGATTTTTTCTGTTTGGAATCCGTTTGATATTCCTTTTCCTCGAAACACTGAAATAGGCATAAAACAGCAAATCTGGGCTAGACCTCCGGTTAATAGGTTAGTCCCAAAAATAATATAAAAGCGGATAATAAAGCCCAATATTGCCTAAAACAGTAGATAATATAGCATGGAACAATCAAAAATTATAGATACGTTGGAGACGTATCAAGCATCCCCAAGCTTAATTCCTGCTCGTCCTCGAGTAGGTAAATGATAAAAAAGATAATTTTTTATGTGGAATGCTAGTTCGCATAATTTGATTGTAATTCTTCTCAATTGTGATATGAATATTCAGATCCGAAAGAGTCAAGACAAAAGTTCATATTGACATAAAAATAATAATACTTCAAGCATACTAATAAAGCAATTATGTCTTCTCAAAATAACATGGCGAAAGAAAGTTATCCCTACAAAATCATATAGTCTGGCTATGCTCCATCTTCACCACACAAAGTATTTAAATCATGCACAACCCCGATGACAAGCCAAGCAATTGTTTCATACTTTAACATTTCAAAACTTTTTCAATCTTCACGCAATACATGAGCGTGGCCATGGATATAGCACTATATGTGTAATAGAATGATGGTTGTGGAGAAGACAAAAAGAGGGGAAGATAGTCTCACATCAACTAGGCGTATCAACGGGCTATGGAGATGCCCATTAATAGATATCAATGTGAGTGAGAAGGGATTGCCATGCAACGGATGCACTAGAGCTATAAGATGTGAAAGCTCAACAAAAGAAACTAAGTGGGTGTGCATCCAACTCGCTTGCTCACGAAGACCTAGGGCATTTTGAGGAAGCCCATCATTGGAATATACAAGCCAAGTTCTATAATGAAAAATTCCCACTAGTATTATGAAAGTGACATCATAGGAGACTCTCTATCATGAAGATCTTGGTGCTACTTTGAAGCACAAGTGTGGTAAAAGGATAGTAGCATTGTCCCTTCTCTCTTTTTCTCTCATTTTTTTATTTTTTTTATTTTTTTTATTTTTTTTATTTGGGCCTTTCTATTTTTTTTATGGCCTCTTTTTTTTTCTTTTTTTTCTTTTTCGTCCGGAGTCTCATCCCGACTTGTGGGGGAATCATAGTCTCCATCATCCTTTCCTCACTTGGAACAATGCTCTAAAAATGATGATCATCACACTTTTATTTTTCTTACAACTCAACAATTACAACTCAATACTTAGAACAAGATATGACTCTATATGAATGCCTCCGGCGGTGTACCGGGATATGCAATGAATCAAGAGTGACATGTATGAAAGAATTATGAATGGTGGCTTTGCCACAAATATGATGTCAACTACATGATCATGCAAATCAATATGACAATGATGGAGCGTGTCATAATAAATGGGACGGTGGTAAGTTGCATGGCAATATATCTCGGAATGGCTATGGAAATGCCATGATAGGTAGGTATGGTGGCTGTTTTCAGGAAGGTTTATGGTGGGTGTATGATACCGGCGAAAAGTGTGCGGTATTAGAGAGTCTAGCAATGGTGGAAGGATGGGAAAAAGTGAGTATAATCCATGGACTCAATATTAGTCATAAAGAACTCATATACTTATTGCAAAAATCTAGAAGTTATCAAAGCAAAGTATTACGTGCATGCTCCTAGGGGGATAGATTGGTAGGAAAATACCATCGCTCGTCCCCGACCGCCACTCATAAGGAGGGCAATCAATAAACACCTCATGCTCCGACTTCGTTACATAACGGTTCACCATACGTGCATGCTACGGGAATCACAAACTTCAACGCAATTATTCTTTAAATTCACAACTACTCAACTAGCATGACTCTAATATTATCACCTCCATATCTCAAAACAATTATCATGCTTCAATCTTTTCTTAGTATTCAACACACTCATAAGAATTTTTCTTTTATTAGTCTTGTATGCCTAGAATATTAGAATTAAGCACATTACCATGCTATTTAAGACTCTCAAAATAATATAATTGAATCATGAGAGTTCATCTATTTCTTCAAAATAAAACCACCATCGTGCTCTAAAAGATATAAGTGAAGCACTAGAGCAAAACGACAAACTACTCCGAAAAGATATAAGTGAAGATCAATGAGTAGTAGGATAATTATGCAACTATGTGAAGACTCTCTAACATTTAAGAATTTCATATCTTGGTACTTTATTCAAACAGCAAGCAAATCTAAAGAAAATAAAATGACGCTCCAAGCAAAACACATATCATGTGGTGAATAAAAATATAGCTCCAAGTAAATTTACCGATGAACAAAGACGAAAGAGGGGATGCCTTTCGGGGCATCCCCAAACTTAGATGTTTGGTTATCCTTGAATATTACCTTGGGGTGCCTTGGGCATCCCCAAGATTAGGCTCTTGCCACTCCTTATTCCATAGTCCATCGGATCTTTACCCAAAACTTGAAAACTTCACAACACAAAACTTAACAGAAAACTCGTGAGCTCCGTTAGTGAAAGAAAACAAAACACCACTTCAAGGTATTGTAATGAACTCATTCTTTATTTATATTGGTGTTAAACCTACTGTATTCCAACTTCTCTATGGTTTATAAACTATTTTACTAGCCATAGATTCATCAAAATAAGCAAACAACACAATGAAAACAGAATCTGTCAAAAACAGAACAGTCTGTAGTAATCTGTAACTAACGCAAACTTATGGAACTCCAAAAATTCTAAACTAAATTGGTGGACCTGATGAATTTGTCTAGTAATCATCTTCAAAAATAATCAACTAAATATCACTCTCCAGTAAAAAGTTCTAACTAATCTCGTGAGCGCTAAAGTTTCTATTTTTTACAGCATGATCATAAAGACTTCACCCAAGTCTTCCCAAAGGTTCTACTTGGCACAAACACTAATTAAAACATAAAACCACATCTAAACAGAAGCTAGATGTATTATTTATTCCTAAACAGAACCAAAAAGTAAGAAACTAAAATAAAATTGGGTTGCCTCCCAACAAGCGCTATCGTTTAACGCCCCTAGCTAGGCATGATGATTTCAATGATGCTCACATAAAAGATAGGAGTTGAAAGATAAGGAGAGCATCATGAACAATATGACTATCACATTTAAGTCTAACCCACTTCCTATTCATAGGGATTTTGTGAGCAAATAACTTATGGGAACAAGAATCATCTTGCATAGGAAGGTAAAACAAGCATAACTTCAAGAATTTAAGCACATAGAGAGGAAACTTGATATTATTGCAATTCCTACAAGCATATATTCCTCCCTCATAGTAATTTTCAGTAGCATCATTAATGAATTCAACAATATAACCAGCACCTAAAGCATTCTTTTTATGATCTACTAGCATATAAATTTTATTACTCTCCACATAAGCAATTTTGTTCTCATCAATTGTAGTGGGAGCAAACTCAACAAAATAACTATCATGTGATTGAAAATTAAGATCAAGATGACAAGTTTCATGGTTATCATTAATCTTTATAGCATAGGTGTCATCACAATAATCATCATAGATAGGAGGCATGCTTTCATCATAGTAATTTTGCTCATCAAAGCTTGGGGGACAAAAAATATCATCATCATCAAACATAGCTTCCCCAAGCTTGTGGCTTTGCATATCATTAGCATCATGGATATTCAAGGAATTCATACTAACAACATTGCAATCATGCTCATCATTCAAAGATTTAGTGCCAAACATTTTAGAGATTTCTTCTTCTAGCACTTGGGCACAATTATCCTTTCCATCATACTCACGAAAGATATTAAAAAGGTGAAGCGTATGAGACAGCCTCAATTTCATTTTTTTAGTTTTATTTTATAGACTAACTAGTGTTAAAACAAGAAACAAAAAGATTCGATTGCAAGATCTAAATATATACCTACACTTACCTAGCCTCCCTGGCAACGGCGCCAGAAAAGAGCTTGATGTCTACTACACAACCTTCTTCTTGTAGACGTTGTTGGGCCTGCAAGTGCACAGGTTTGTAGGACAGTAGCAAATTTCCCTCAAGTGGATGACCTAAGGTTTATCAATCCGCGGGAGGCGTAGGATGAAGATGGTCTCTCTCAAGCAACCCTGCAACCAAATAACAAAGAGTCTCTTGTGTCCCCAACACACCCAATACAATGGTAAATTGTATAGGTGCACTAGTTCGGTGAAGAGATGGTGATACAAGTGCAATATGGATGGTAGATATAGGTTTTGTAAACTGAAAATATAAAAACAGCAAGGCAACAAGCAGTAAAAGTGAGCGTAAATGGTATTGCAATGCTAGGAAACAAGGCCTAGGGTTCATACTTTCACTAGTGTAAGTCCTCTCAACAATAATAACATAATTGGATCATATAACTATCTCTCAACATGCAACAAAGAGTCACTCCAAAGCACTAATAGCAGAGAACAAACGAAGAGATTATGGTAGGGTACGAAACCACCTCAAAGTTATTCTTTCCAATCAATCCATTGGGCTATTCCTATTCACAAACAGCCCTAGAGTTCGTACTAGAATAACACCTTAAGACACAAATCAACCAAAACCCTAATGTCACCTAGATACTCCAATGTCACCTCAAGTATCCGTGTGTATGATTATACGATATGCATCACACAATCTCAATTCATCTACTCAATCCAACACAAAGTACCTCAAAGAGTGCCCAAAAGTTTCTACTGGAGAATCACGACGAAAACGTGTGCCAACCCATATGCATAGGTTCATGGGCGGAACCCGCAAGTTGATCACCAAAACATACATCAAGTGGCACGTGATATCCCATTGTCACCACAGATACGCACGGCAAGACATACATCAAGTGTTCTCAAATCTTTAAAGACTCAATCCGATAAAATAACTTCAAAGGGGAAACTCAATCCATTACAAGAGAGAAGAGGGGGAGAAGAAACATAAGATCCAACAATAATAGCAACGCTCGCGATACATCAAGATCGTGCCAAATCAAGAACATGAGAGAGAGAGAGAGAGAGATCAAACACATAGCTACTGGTACATACCCTCAGCCCCGAGGGTGAACTGCTCCCTCCTCATCATGGAGAGCGCCGGGATGATGAAGAAGTCCACCGGTGAGGGTTCCCCCCTCCGGCTAATAGGTTAGTCCCAAAAATAATATAAAAGTGGATAATAAAGCCCAATATTGCCTAAAACAATAGATAATATAGCATGGGACAATCAAAAATTATAGATACGTTGGAGACGTATCATGACCCAACGCAATCAAGAAAGGTGGTCCATCTTGAGGAGGACAAGATCGTCATCATCTAGCTCAAGTGGATCATGTGCAAGGCAAAGGTTTACCCTTGATAGGTTTTCTATTTTACCGGTCTCATGATGGTAGTTGGGAGACCGGGTTATAGGATCGATAGTCGTACTATCAAGGGGGGCTCTCAAGTGAGTAGCTTGATCGTATCGTTCGTCGAGAGCTCAAACCATTGCATCCTTGCATCATGTTTCTTGGTTGTTGTTTGGTTCTCTTTGTGAGTCTTAGAGCTTATGGTCATCTTGATGACAAGCTCGAGTTCATCGAAAACGGAGTTCACTTGCATCTTCTTTGATGTTTTCGTTGTTTTGATGCTACTCGTCGCCTTGTATCCAACAAGCTTGAGTTTGCTCAATTCGGAGCTCTTATAAAGAAGTTATGGTAGTTCTGGTTTTTTCTCCCTGCGGTAGTACCGCGGTCGGCAACGGTAGTACCGCTTATAGCGTCAAGCGGTAGTACCGCTCTAGTACCGCTCTACTATCGCCTCGATTTTGGGTCCTGCACTTTTCGTGTCGGGTTTAGCAGTAATTGCACGGCAGTAAGGCACGGTAGTACCGCCAAAGCGGTAGTACCGCTCCGGTCGGGCGGTAGTACCGCTACTGCATTACTACCGCCGTACTCTGCTCTGCCTTGCCTCTTTCGATCCCGTGTTCTGCTCCTCCAGCGGTAGTACCGCTGGGGTGAGCGGTAGTACCGCTTATATGCAGTACTACCGCCCCAAGGTTCATGTTTTGTTGCTCCTTTTCCCTGCTTCTTCCGCCTAAGCGGTAGTACCGCTCGTGTGCGGGCTGAGCACATAACGGTTGGATTCGGGAGGCCCTATAAAAGGGGATCTTCTTCCCCAATGAACCTTATCCTTTGAGCTCATGCTCTTCCCCCATTGTTGACCTTCTTCGAGCTTGCTAACTCTCAATTCCTCCATGGATTCTTGCTAGTTTTTGAGGGAAAAGAGAGAGAGGAGATCTAGATCCACATTTCCACCAATCACTTTCTCCTCTATGTGAGGGGAACCCCTTGGATCTAGATCTTGGAGTTCTTGGTGTTCTCGTTCTTGTTCTTCCTCTCATTTTCCTCCCTAGCATTATTTTCTTCGGTGGGATTTGAGAGAGAAGGACTTGGGCACTCCGTGTGCCCTTGCCATTGCATTTGGTGCATCGGTTTGAGTTCTCCACGGTGATACGTGGAAGTTACAAGTTGAGAAGCTTATTACTCTTGGGTGCTTGGTATCCTTGAGCTTGTTCCTCTTGGGTGCTTGGGCGCCCTAGATGGTTGGTGGTGTTCGGAGCTCAACCATTGTGGTGTAAAGCTCCGGGCAAGCATCGGGGTCTCCAATTAGGTTGTGGAGATCGCCCCGAGCAATTTGGCGGGTACCGGTGACCGCCCCCAAGGGTTGCCAAAGTGTACGGGTTCGGTGACCGCCCCCAAGGGTTGCCATTTGTACGGGTTCGGTGCCGCCCTCAAGGGTCCCTTAGTGGAATCACGGCATCTTGCATTGTGCGAGGAGGAGATTACGGTGGCCCTAGTGGCTTCTTGGGGAGCATTGTGCCTCCACATCGCTCCAAATGGAGATTAGCATCCGCAAGGGTGTGAACTTCAGGATACATCGTCGTCTCCGCGTGCCTCGGTTATCTCTTACCCGAGCCCTTTACTTATGCACTTTACTTTGTGATAGCCATATTGTTTCTTGTCATATATCTTGCTATCACCCAGTTGTTTATCTTGCTTAGCATAAGTTGTTGGTGCACATAGGTGAGCCTAATTGTTGTAGGTTTTGTGCTTGACAAATTAACCGCTAGGTTTATTCCGCATTTGTTCAAGCCTCAATCGTAATTATTTTAAAGCGTCTATTCACCCCCCCCCCTCTAGGGGACATCCACGATCTTTCACCCGCGGTATGGATTGAGGATTTTCTTCTCCATATTCATATGGCCCATGGTGATGACCTCCACGCCATCAAATATCTACCACTAAAACTCAAAGGACCAGCTCGGTACTGGTTGAACAGTCTGCACAAAAACTCCATTGGCAGCTGGGAAGACTTGGAAAAAGCATTCCTTGACAATTTCCAAGGAACATACGTCCGACCTCCGGATGTAGATGACTTAAGTCATATATTCCAACAGCCCGGAGAGTCAGCCAGGAAATTCTGGACTAGGTTCTTAACTAAAAAGAACCAGATCATCGACTGTCCGGATGCCGAAGCCCTAGCACCCTTTAAGCATAGCATCCGCGACGAGTGGCTCGCTCGACATCTCGGGCAGGAAAAGCCGAAGTCCATGGCAGCCCTTACGGCACTTATGACCCGCTTCTGTGCGGGCGAAGATAGTTGGCTAGCCCGTTGCAATAATAATGCAAGCAAACCTGGCACCTCTGAAGCCAAGGATAGCAACGGCAAGCCCCGACGCAACAGACATAAGCGCCGAAACAATGGCAACCATGCCGATGACACGGCGGTCAACGTTGGATTCAGTGGCTCCAAGTCCGATGAGCGGAAGAAGCCATACAATCAGAACAATTCGGGCTCATCCAGCCTGGACTGCATACTCGATCGTCCGTGCCAGATACATGGCACCCCAGAAAAACCAGCCAACCACACCAACATAGATTATTGGGTTTTCAAACAGGCCGGCAAGTTAAATGCCAAGAACAAGGAGAAGGGGTCGCAAAGCAAGGACGATGACGAGGAGCCTCGGCCATCGAACACAGGGGGATAGAAGAAGTTTCCCCCTCAGGTCAAAACGGTGAACATGATATACGCTACCCACATCCCCAAGAGGGAACGCAAGCGCGCACTCAGGACGTCTATGCGATGGAGCCAGTCACCCCAAAATTCAATCCATGGTCTTCCTGTCCGATCACCTTTGATCCCAGAGACCATCCGACCAGTATCCTTCATGGCGGGTCAGCCACACTGGTCCTTGATCCAATCATCGATGGATTTCACCTCACGCGGGTCCTAATGGACGGTGGCAGCAGCCTCAACCTACTCTATCAGGATATAGTGCGCAAAATGGGCATTAATCCATCACGGATCAAGCCCACAAAGACTATCTTTAAGGGAGTCATACCAGGTGTAGAGGCCCGTTGCATAGGCTCAATCACACTAGAGGTTGTCTTCGGATCTCCGGACAACTTCCGAAGCAAAGAGTTAATCTTCGATATCGTCCCCTTTCGCAGCGGCTATCACGCACTGCTTGGACGAACCGAATTTGCTCGATTCAATGCGGTGCCACACTATGCTTATCTCAAGCTCAAGATGCCCGGACCACGCGGCGTCATAACAATTAATGGAAACACGGAACGCTCCCTCCGCACCGAGGAGCACACCGCTGCCTTAGCAGCAGAAGTACAGAGCGGCCTTTTCAAGCAGAACCTTAATTCGGCGGCTGAGCTCCCGGACACTGTCAAGAGAGTCCGGACAATTCTGCAGCTACATGCAACGCCTAACCATACATCTACATGACCGTAATTTCACTGATACAGAGGTTATATTTTATACAAACCGCTAGGCAATTAAAGAGGTGTTGGATGTTAAAGAAACTAAGCCTCGCTCGATGAGGTGGTCTCTTCGTTTGCAGGAATTTGACAGTGAAATTTTAGACTGTGAAAAGATAGGAGGAGTGTTAACAAACATCTCCCTGGTAACGGAGGAGCATCAATACAATCCAACAAGTATATGTATCCCGTACTAAACGGTTGTGGCTTTGAAACAGAGCTACAACTTGTACTTTTGGGGATACAGGACCACCATTCATCACTCTGGAGGAGCCTTTTGCGAAACTAAGGGTAAGGGAAAAGAATGATTTATTTTACTATAACAACTCTTTGCACCCCAGTAAATTGCAGAAGAAGGCACCACGTCCTCAATCCCCTTAGAACAAAGAAATGAAGATCTTTGCAAAACACAAGGAGTGGAAAGTACAAGAAAACACAGGAAAGTTCTCTCCTTTTTTAAGCTCTCGTCCAATTTGTCTTCACTGTATTTTTTGTATAAAATTTTATTCTTTACGTAGTTAAACGGGCGCAAAAACGACTGCCTACTGTCGGAGTACGATGATCTAAGGGACCAGCGAGGCCCCTTTTTAGTCCGGCTGGGGGGATCAACGAGTACGGAGAGCAAATCCAAAGGTTAACTCGCGAGGTTTCTCCAGGTTCGGGCCACTGTGGGGGCATAAAACCCTACTCCTGCCTTTGGGTGGATTGACTTGGGGATCAAGTTACGAACAAGCGCAGCTTGCCGAAAAGGTGTGTGCAAGGTGCAGCTACTGTGTACGTGTGAGAAAAGTGTCAACACGAGCCCGGGTAGCCATGGGCCTCCTTTTATGGGCGAAAAGAGGTCACCTAGTGGCAACATGGTCATTACATGCATGGAATAGTAGCTCCGATGTTATCCAATCTAATCCCGCTGGACTAGGACAAGGGCATTTAATGCACTATGAGCTGATAACGATCCTTGGCAAAAAGACGTCTCTCCTTCTGTGTCATTGCTCCGGCGGAGTCCTATCCTCTTGACGCGTCCACTAGACGAGTGTCAATAAAGTCAACCTTTATGCAACGTGGTCAGACGTGCCATGTTGATCCTCCCCAAGCCGCCTGCCCGCTCGATACCTAATCTTGACAAGCCATCAGCTGGTCGATGAGGTGGATCAGTCGAAGAGCGAGAGGGGGAACTTCCCAGCAAGGAGCTTGTCGGTTCTTGGCTTGCCGGTGTGGAGCTTGTCGGCAACTGGATTCTTGATCTTCAGTACTAACTTAGTAAGTCTCGATGACCTTCCTAGAGGTCTTTTTCATGGTTTAGACAACCAACTCGTGGATCTTGGGTAGAGCTATCCTCCGGCAAGCTCTTGTTGTCCGGAGGGCTACAACCGCCTGTGCACAAGTCTGGGGTACTAGAGGAACCCTAATTTAGTACACCGACACATGCGTTCTTTTGAAGCACTGTCTTTGATTCTGTTTGTTTAAGCGCGGAGGCAAAACGAGAAAACAGCCACTCAAGCGACCGCAAAAGGTCGCTTGGAAGGCAGCCATTCACTCTGTTCTCTAAAGCAAAACTGAGCCTCTACCTCTTTGTTAAAAAACGATTTTGCCTCGCAGGAGAAGGGAATCAATCAGATGCGCCCGTTTTTAAGGCCGTCATACATTTTTCTATGAAGAGTCACGCGAAAAGAAAGTTCAGGCGACCAATAAAATGGCCGGTCACGGTCATTTAGAAGGCCTTCTATCATGATTTCTTTCCGAGTTTCAACAGAACTTCGCCCGATCTTATTTGGTTTGTTTCATATCCTTTCGAACTTCCTTATCTCATTAAAACCTACATCATTAGCCTCTTATATACAGAACTATGGCTCCCTCCTCTATCAAAACTGACAAACCAATCTAGGCAAAGTCTTCTTGAGTTTTGAAGTGTAGGTAGCCATGGCTCGTTCTTGGGATGAGAGGCAAACCTCTTCATAAGAAGAAGAGGACTTGGAGCAGGAGGGCTATTCTCCGACAAGCATAAGGGAGAGGCTCCATTGCTGCCACGATTGCGCCTCTTCTGAAGAAGATCCGGAGGAACCTCCTTTTGAGGAGGAAGAAGAGGAAGATAAAGGCAAGGGTAAGAAATCGGCGGCCATCCCTATCAACACCATCAAAGTCGTCATCAATGAGGACAAGATCGATTTTTTCAAGGAGACTCCAGCTGTCATGGGGAAGTGTGGTTCCAGTAACTGCACAATCCATGATCCGTTGGAAGAGCCCAGCAAGATTGATCCAAGGGTGTGTGGGATGCACACCATTGGCGCCGGCATGCAAGATGGACCTCCTAGGGAAAGGCGTAACACCGGTCCAGTGCAACCAACTCCACCCCAGGTACAAGTCAATGATTCAGTAGTTGAGACTAAAGCCATGATTGATAAGATCAGGGAGATGGAGGTTGCCTTGGCTTTCAAGACCCGTGAGGCTCTTGACACAAGAGGATCATCGCCAACCAGGATGCAACCCTTCGCATGTACCGTTCTCGCATCATGGATTTGGAGGTTGCCAATAAGCTCATGATTGATGTCCTAACCGGTGTCACCGCTCCACCATCAGAAGAGAACACCGGTATCAATAAAAAGGAGAGTAAATGAATCCAACCGGCTTAGCATGCAAAGCTTGGGGGGATTTTGAGGCCCTTTCTCGTTTCCCTTGTCATTATTATTTCCAGTTGAACTTTGTTTGAAAGAATTCATTTAATTTGAGTAATAAAAGTACTATCATACTTTTAGTGAAGAGGGAAGAGTCTTATCCATTGAGTCATGGATGGTTTGATGAATAGTCCAAATGATCTTGATGAATTTGCTAGTATGGTTATACATCCTTGTGTGATACACATCTTTTCTTTTAGACGATAGTTATACGTTTTCAACATCTCTAGTATTAATCGGGAATGAGAAGTTAACAACTTGATGCGATGCATTGAAATTGATTACAGTTTATTTGGTGATTACTTGATGAGGTTTCTTAAAACCGGTGAACCAAGCATAAAATGTGGATAAGTTCTTGTACATAAAAACAAAACATTATTGATTCAAGAAAACGTATGTAATTCCCAATAGTTGAACTTGGACGATTAAGCATAACCTTCATATCACATCTCTAAAAGAGAGAAAACCTCCAGTGATATGGGGCAGGCTTGGTAATTCATGAAATAAAAAGGGGGAGTGAAGAACAAGAAAATGCAAGATGTATTGTACTAAGGCTTGTCCGACTGGAAGAGGAGAATAAGATATCACTTAAAGTTAGAAGGAGTCTCATTAATGATTGATAATAAGGCGTGGAAGCCTTCGTACTCATTTGATGGAAATTATGATGTGATGGTGCATGGTGTAATTAATCATATGGTGTAAATTCTAAAGTTTTACTTTGGACTCGTTCATTTGATTCATCTGCAGCTCATAACCAAGATGACCTCTTCATTACAAGTTGCGGTTTTTTCTCGGGGACGAGCAAAATTTTAAGATTGAGGGAGTTGATGAGTCCAAATTATGAGACATTTTTACCGATATTTTTGTGCCTACTAGATAGGCTTTGTGGAATTTTACCGTGTTCGCGCACTTCTTTTTGTTGATATTCCTTCAGGTAAAGGCTTTTGGAGCAATATTCACAAAATTGAGAAAATCCTCCCCAAAATGGTAGTGGAATCACGTATTAAAGGTGATAAACACTTTTCATAAAAAACCAAGCAAGAAGGCCAAAGAAACTGTCATCATCGCGCTTCCAGAGCGAACGACGGCGTTCCATGCGACTGCGAGCGCTCGCATGAGCAGTCGTTTGGCGTGCCGCCGCCTCTGGGAGCTCAGCTATTTTCACCCAATCGAAGCGGATCAGGGATCATACGTACAGAGACTCTAGAAACTCACCCAGAAGGCAAAACCCTAGCCTCCGGAACCCATCTGGAGGGAGGACCATCCAGGAGAAGGAGGGGGATCCCTCTCACCGCTAGGGGAACGAAGTCATCATCTTCTTCTTCATCACGACCGACTTCATCATCATCATCATCATCCACATCCTTATCATCTGTAACATCAAGAACCCTAGTGGATCCCTTGGTGTACCGGTTGATTCGTTCACCCATGTATTCTATAACTGTTACCATCATGGTTGGCGTCCCCATGTTTGAGTAGACCAGTTGCTTCCGGGGTATGGATTAACCCTAGTGTGTAATAGGATGTTTGCTATTAGGATTCAATATCCTCTTCGCATGTTTATGTTGATAATCTTTTTGATGTTGGGTGAAGTCGACCATCCAACATATGCCAACTTTGGACGGAAGTTTATTAATTTTGGTTAACTGTGTGGTTGTGGAGATGGGTGACGTGACAGGCCCCTTCTCCCTTCTTAACGGACAGTTGCAACAGGGGGTAAATGGAGACCACCTTGGCTGCGTCCACGGGGACCTCTTTCCCCTTAATCATCGTTTAATAACCGAAGTGGGGAAGAATGGTGGCATATGGATACAGAGATACCACGAGTATGCACGTATCTCTACCGGCTCCGCCCCTAAAGAGAAACATGTAAAGTGGCTTAGGAATTTGAAATAGCTTTGTGTTTAGGCACCGTCATAGATGCACACTAGTGGGGACTGTTAGGAACTCTTTTAATCATTTGTTTCAAGTCTAATTATTTTACTTGTTATTTATTTAAGTTGATTTATCCATCTTTTCGCTTGCAACCTATTATTATTATTATTATTATTATTATTATTATTATTATTATTATTATTATTATTATTATTATTATTATTATTATTATTATTATTATTATTATTATTATTATTATTATTATTATTATTAATATTATTATTAATATTATTATTATTATTGCAACCTATTATTATTATTATTATTATTATTATTATTATTATTATTATTATTATTATTATTATTATTATTATTATTGATGTTGTTGTTATTACTACTGGATCACTTATAATTTCTAGGCACATTATTTGCACCTTGCAAAAGACCAAAGATTGATTCATGTGCTACCTGTGGGATTGATATTCTTACTTCGAAAAGGTTACAACTAAACCCTGTGCACTTGCAGGTTATCAGGCAACAGTGGGTGCTAGTGCATGTCCGGCCGTCCTGGACGCACAAACCAAAATCAAAGGCATGTGCCACCTGCTGTGAGAGGCAGTGGGTGCTAGTGCCTGTCCCGCCATCCCGGACGCGCAAACCGGAATCAAACGCATGCGCCACCTGCCGCGAGAGGTAGTGGGCTAGGAAGAGGGGTGCGACGGAGCAATCCATGCATGCATCGCCACCGCCGGTTGCCGGCTGATCCCGACGAGGACGAGTGGCTCCTCACTTGGGTCTACCGCCGATGGCTTATGACGATGGAGACGGATGCCCGCCACGTACAGGGGAAGAACGCAGAGGCGCTCCGGCTTGCCTTTGAGCAGTGGGAGCGCGAGGCGGCGGAGGCAACGACGAGGCGTCTCGGGTGGCCAAGCTCAAGCGGGAGCAGGACAAGGCCGCCCGACGGATGAAGGGGCTCATAGTCCTCTCTGACCACGGTGATGACTACAGCTCCACCTTCGACGACTCCGACGATCCACCACTTGCCGCGGACGCCTACAGTTGTGTAGGCGACCGGAAGGGCAAAGGCTCTGCGAAGAAGTGGTGAAGATCCGCCGTCTCCACCTTTAATTTCAAGTTTTTAGCAATGTAGTTTAAACTAGTCCGTCGTTTATGTGGATTATGTGAATTGACTATCTTTTGGAGAACCATTGGTGATCTTTTGATGATCAAAATGTGCATTTCTATGTCTAATTTTATGTCAGTTTGATGATCCACGTAGTTTTATTCATGTTGCATGCTTTAGTACGGATATAGGGATCGGAAATGAGATGCATAGATGTGGAGGACATAATTTGAGGAGTGCCCGGCCAGTGATTGCGGAGACGTTTGAGGAGCCAGATTTGGTGTGCTCTTACACGTAGAAATACCTTTTTTTCCTCAGCAAGTGTTCCCACATGCATGGCATGCATGAGATGGGAAGGCATGCCGCAAAGTCATTTTGCGCGGTTTCATCTCGTGACGGTACATCTGAGAGCACTCATTTCTTGTATCTTTTTTCCTAGTCAAATCGGTGTCAGCTTAATGGGTCTAAGGTACACTTTTTGTTAGACAAGGTACGCATGCAGCTCTCTTCTCTCTCTCTCTACTCGCAGAACAAATCTATAGACTTTATTTCATCATATACAATCTAAAGCAACAATATCTTTTAAAATGTAGACACATCTATGAAACTTTCTATATTTTTGGATTCCTGACATCAAGAGCTTTAGAACTAGACCAATTTTGGATACATTTCAAACACATTTAAATTTCGACCTTTCACATTTCATATGTAAAAAACCCATTTCACTAGAATATTTTTGAAACAAACCTATTTCATTAGAAATATGTGAGAACAACCTTTTTCACAGAAACCTATAAACCCAAATATAAAACTGAAATGTCAACTTGTGAAACTGGTTATTTTTAAATGTGTAATATTTTTTCAAAAGAGTAAAATATGTTATTTCAAAGAGGTGCAATTGAAATAGATGTGATTTCACGAAACAAGCCAGTAAGAAGTGAAATGCACCTTCCGAAAGTGAAAAAAATTGTGAAACTGAAATCTCAATTTCTGAAATTGAGATTTTTTTAAAATGTGTAATGGTTTATTTCAAAAGAGTGAAACAAGCTACTTCAATAACATGAAATTGAAATAGATGTGATTTTTGTGGAACAAGTTAGTGCAAAGTGAAATGTAGTTTCTGAAAGTAAAACAATATAAAGTGAAGTGTCAACTTGTGAAACTGATTATTTCGAAACGTGTAACAGTTTATTTCAAGACTGTGAAACATGTTACGTATTATAAAAAATATGCAAATGTAATATATGCAGTTTTTGTGAAATAAGCTAGTGAAAAATGAAATGTAGGTTCTGAAAGTGAAAAACAATCTGAATTGAAATGTCAACTTGTGAAACCGTTCATTTACAAATGTGAAATGGTTTATTTTAAAATAGTGAAATATGATCTTTCAAAAATGTGCAATTGAAGTACATATGATTTATTTGAAACAGGCCAGTGAAAAGTGAAATATAAGTTTTGGAAATGAAAAACAATATAAAACTGAAATGTGAACTTGTGAAACTGATTGAAATCATTTTATTCGTAAGATTTCAAGCGGTTGAAAATTATGAAATGTGTTTCATGAATTTTAGACCATTTAAAATATATCCAAAATCGGTCTTGTTTTAAAGGTCTTTGAGACATGAGTTCAAATATATAAAAGTTTTGAAATCAAAAGCTTGGTTTAAGTGATATGGATGATCTTAAGTTAGCAAAGTGACATAAATTTATGAATTAGCATGGGAGAGAGAAGAGAGAGAATGGAAAGCACATGTATGCAAGACCATGTGTCATCTGACCAAAAGCTGACATTGGCGGATCCGTGTACCTTGTTTGCAGATGGTATAACTATGTATTCCCAAAACAGACTGCTTTGTTTTTTACACTACATAGTATTGCACCAATCTTTAAAACGCAATGAACGGTAGAAGATCAGCCGGTACGAGACGGAACCGCGCATTTTACTTTTCGTTCACGCGCTAGGCGGGATCAAAGGAGCTGCACCGTATAAAAATGTCGGTGAGTGTAGCAAAGCTCTGCACACGGCTAGTGTTAGTTGGACCGACACACACGACGTCTCCGTTAGGCAGGTATACATGCGTCCCCGGCAACAGTGGTGTGTTCAGTCAGCTGATGTGAATTCGGCGTCAATCGATTTCTGGATGAATGAAGGAAGGAAATGTGTCCGGAGGTTGAAGAAGACCGTGGGTCATTGATTCTCCATCCAATGATGCAAAAATCGATTGATCTCAAACCAAAAATTCAGCTGACTGATTTCTAGCCATTCCCACAGTTTAGCTCTTTCAGCCACAAATTATTGTCAGGCCAATGCAAAAATGTAATCTCAGTTCAAGCTTCAAATTCTACCAGATATGTATTGGGATAAAAAATTGTCATTTCAGTTTCTACCTTTACAAAAGAATTCATGGATCCCTACGAAGATTTGACGAGTTCATCTGTCAGCTATGCTAGAATGAGTGAGTGAGTGAGTGGGTTGATCAAAAGAGTTTGCCGGCGAATTCCTCGATGTCCTCGTCCCTGATGGACGGCGACGCCATCTTCCTGAACTGCTTGAGGTCCGACAGGCTCCGGCCGAGCTTCAGCGCCACCTTGGTCGCGAACACCTCGCCGCCCTCCCTCCGCTCCACGTCGGGCTCGCCGAGGTTGGCCTCGATGTCCTCCTGGATCTTGCGGTAGAACCCGGCGCAGTTGCGGAGCAGCTCGAACAGCATGCCCATCTGCCCGCCGTGCTCCATCGTGTTCACCGCCGCCGCCAGCGCCCCGCCGAAGACGGCCGCGCCGGACGCCCACGCTCCGGCCTCGCCGGAGCCGATGAACACCGAGGCGAGCGCCGCCGTGCCGGCCAGCGCCGGGCCGGCCACGGCGAGGCCCCTGTTCAGGTTCAGCACCAGCTTGCCCACCGTCAGGAACTCCTGCTCGTCCTTGGCCTTGATGACCCTGAGGATGCCTCGCATCTCTTCCTCGAGATCCTGGGTCCAGCCGTTGTTACCGGAGGCGACGGAGCCACGACGGCCGAAGCTCTTCGACTTCTTGGGCTGCGCGGCGCGGCGGCGCGGCCACCAGCGCGCGGGCTCGACGGCCTTGGGGAACTTCTCGAGCATGCCGGGGAGCAGCGGCAGCGGGTAGGCGGCGTCGAGCGCGAGCACCCGGTCCATGGCCTCCTGCACGTCCTCCTTGGTCGTCGTCGCGGGCGCGCCGGGCGCGAGCGCGGCGCGGACGTCGCGCTCCAGCTCCCTCCACAGCCGCGTGGCGTTGCGCTGCTCCTCGGCGAGCTGCGACGGCTGGATCTTGTTGACGGCCGCCATGGTGACGGCGGCCGAGGCCAGGAGGACCCCCGCGGAGGCCTTGAGCGCGACCACGCCGGGCGCGGCGGGCGCGAGCGCGGCCATGACGGAGGCGGCGAGCGTGAGGGAGTTGGTGGAGTGGAGCAGCAGGTGGTTCCAGTTGTCGCGCTGCCGGCCGATGATGTCGTGCATCTCGGCCCGGTCTGCCGCCGCGTCCGCGATGGCGCGGAGCTTCTCGACGGACACGGAGCCAGAGCCGCCGTCGACGTCCGCCGCCGACGGGGAGGCCGGGACGTCGATCCAGTCAAGCTTGAGGCTGAGGCTGTCCTGCGCCGCGTGAATGCCAGAGGGCACGCGCAGGGCGGCGCGGCAGGTCGCGGCGCCGCTCCGGCGTGGCCGTGGCCGTGGCCGCGGCCGCGCGGCAGAAGTGGAAGGGAGGAAGGAAGACGACTGGGCCAAGAAGAGGCGCTGGGCCTGGAGTGCCGCCATGCTTTGCACTGCTGGTTCCGTGCTGTAGCTTCCTTTGCTTCGCCGGAGACTGGAGCGGGTTTCGAATCGAAGGCGATCGAAGTGGCTTTCAAGCTTTTGCTGCCTCGCCGTTGAGATGAGCTGATGGAGAGGGATATGGAACTGGGATGGAGGCGAGGAGGTATTTATAGGGCGGGCGGGCAGGCGCCCGCGGATGATGGTAGAAGTTTGACCCGGGGTGGGGTGAGGGTGGTGTGGGCTGGGTCCGGGTCAAATTCGCTTCTTGGAACCTGTGGTTTGAATTGAACTTTGAAGGGGCCAAGACGACGAGATCGCGCGCTGCCAACGAGAGACCGTTTCTGTATTGCCTAAGAAAAAAATTTATTAGAGACCGTTTCTGGCAACTGTCCAGGAGATGGATGGGTTAGTTTAATTAAGCCAAGTAGTAGGGGATTCACACTCACACTCCATGCTCAGAGGGCACCCTGCTCCATCACACACTTACACGTCATCATTCGTTCATTTCTTTTTCCCTACGTAAAACTAAAACCACGATACGAATTATGCAACGGAGGGAGCAGGGGTAGCTCATGCTAGTACATGACATCAGTCTTTTCTTTTCGAAAATGAACATGTATTCAGTCTTACTAGTATGGTGTAAGATTAATTAATTTAATCAATACTCCTTCCAATGGTATTATGTGTTCCTTTAACTAGATGATACCCCGCACGTTGTTGCGGGAATATTTGCAATACATTTCAATGATATGTGATTTCTATGGAACGTGAATAGTGATACTATGAAAACTAATTGCAAATCCATACGCTTTATTGTGATTGATTAATGTATTGTAAAATATCTAATATATGTTTGCATGTTGAGGTGGACATTTTCATGTGCATGAATGCATGTTGTGGTGGGCCTTTTGCCATGCATGTTGCTTGATGATGTGGCATGCTTACATGTTAAGAGAAATATGTTAGTGGGGGCTAGCTATTTAGATATAGAAGATATATTGTGAAAGTTGTCCTATTCTTATTTCGGTATCACATGCACCTCCTTAGACTTCTATTCAATGGAGAAATTGGATTGTACTCCCTTCGTAAATTAATATAAGAGCGTTTAGAATACTAAAGTAGTGATCTAAATGCTCTTATATTAGTTTACAGAGGGAGTACATCTTTTTTTTTTTGAAAAGGAGGTTATCCCCTGGCCTCTGCATCAGAAAGATGCATGCGGCCATGGATTGTATCTTTTAATATAGCTTTTGTATTTTTTATATCAATTTTTGGTACATATTTCCTTCGTCCGAAAAAACTTGTCTCTCAATGGATGTATGTAGCACCAAGTTAGTGCTACATACATTCATTTGAGAAACAAGTTTGGGACAAGATTTTTCGGACGGAGGGAGTATAAAGGTGTCCAACGGATTATACAAATCAACGACACATACTCCCTTCGATGCTAGCAGGTAGCTTTTGTGTTAGACTTAATGGGCTACGCGCCTACGCCCATGTATATTTCAGTCATTGTTAAATAAATCTCAAGGGCTCATGTATGGCTGGAGAGGTGAAGGTGTAATCTTTAGTACTACCCTAGAAGTGGTGGTGGTGTGAAACCAACTTATATAGTCCCCACACTACATTTTTGTGATTGGGATGACGAGAGAAAGAGAATACCACACGTGCTAGCTCACCTGACCTCGCTAGGCTGGGTCGGGCAAATGTCGCGGGCATGCTACATCCATGCGAATGGTTCCCGAAATCCGGTATATGACCCTGCAGTAGCATAACTTTATTTTGCCGTTTTATTCTTTGATTTCTTGGTTGGCAAGTTTGTGAGTTGGAAACCTAGTCGGTTTAGATGATCACAACACGAGACCATTGAGTTCTATATTTCCCACATTGTCGGCCGCCGCCAAAGACACACCAAATCGAGATGGGGTTCTGCCCCCTCTTGCTATTTGCGCGGTCATCGTGGTCTACTACATCCCAAATGCCGGTGTGCATCGGCGAGCGGAAGAGCAGGTCTCTGTACCTCATAGATCATAATGGTTTAGCCCTTTTAATTATATTTGACATTATATTACGCCTCTGAGCAACGAACTTTACATGTAGAAACACCTTTTTTCCTTTGGCGAGTACTTTTTTCACGTACACATGTATGGAAGCGATGGGAAGGTAGACTAGAGCCAGTAGTGATTTCGGCTGGCCGGATCAAAGCTGCACACGGACGTACGGACACGGTTAGTGTTAGTTGGACCGACACATGCATGCCGCCTCCAGTATGGAACACCGTTGGCCACTTGGCCTGGTAGGCAGGCAGGTTAATATTCACATGCCGTCCCGACAACGCTGCCGTGTTCTCTCCTGCATGCATGTGCAGGTAAATGCGCTTACCGACAACGCTGCCGCTGGACTACGTACGTACTCAGTAGCTCATTAGCAACACCTTCTTTCAGGGTTCTAAAAAAAACACTTCTTTCAGGAAATTCTCCGAACCTTCTCCACCACTTGCCTTTCTTATCGATATTCCTATTGGAGATCGGCTCTATGGATCCCTACATTTTTTTTAAATGTACCTAGTGATCTAAAGTCTGTTATATTTCTTTACAAAAAAAGAGTAATAATTAAATTTTGGTGTTTCAAAAATTCTGGAAAAAACTAGCAATTATAGCATGTACTTCATGATGAAATGCGTTAAAATGTGACCTACAAAAAAGCAGAATCATGAAAAAAAATAGCACCTGCATTTTCATTATAGAAGTCCATGATTTTTTTTATGTGTAGCTCACATCATAATGTAGTTCATCATAGAAATTTGCAAACATGAGTATACATCCCTATGTACGTGTGTATTTTTTTTTAGAATTGTCTGGAACTTTAAATTTTGATTTTCACTATAAATTTCTTAAGAAATTGGGCTCCACATGAGCCAATAATCTGCAGTCCATTACTTTGGCACTCCTTATTTACACTTGAGTAGTAAGATACCTATAGCTTTTTGGAGAACACGCTGAAGACCTGCATGTCTTATATTCGTACAACAAGAACATTGTTTTCCCAATAAAAGAAAGAAGACCATTGTTTACTCAGAAAGGAATTAGTTTACATACTCCAGTTAAGTGAAAAACTAATGATTGTTTTTTTGGAAGATGATGTGATGGAAGTTAGTTTCTACACAATACACTAGTTGAAAACAGGGCTTTGGTCCAAACTCAATGCACCCTTTAGACCCGGTTGCATTACGAACCGGGACTAATGTGAGCATTAGTCCCGGTTCGAGCGGCTAGTGCGTCGGGAAGGCATTAGTCCCGGTTCAAATGGGACCTTTAGTCCCGGTTTGAGACACGAACCGGGACTAAAGGGTGCGATAGACTTTTAGTCCCGGTTTGAGACACCAACCGGGACTAAAGAGTGTGATGCCCTTTAGTCCCGGTTCGTGTCTCAAACCGGGACTAAAGGGGTCTCGAATTTTTTTTGTTAGTTTTTCCATTTGTTTTCTGTTTTTAGTTTCTGTTTTAAATTGCTTATATCTTTTAGGATATTTGATGTTTTTGAGTGATTCTTTTGCATTAGATTCAAAATTTTGTCTAGTTTCTGTTTGTGCCATTAGTTTTCAAATTTGAATGATTTAAATATGAATTTGTTCAAATTTGCTTCAAACCCTAGATTGCGAATAATTTGAGTTTAAAAATAGTTTCTAATTTAATTCTTTTTGCTCCTAGTCACATGTCAGATTGTTGCCACAATAAAAATTATTTTGTTACTTTTAGAATAATTTAAATTAGGATTTTAATTAAAACAATATTGCTTGGCTTATAAAGTTGTTTAGCCTTTAATAATAGTTGATAGAATTAGTTTTGCTATATTAAAAAGTAATTCTTTTCGCCACTTTAATAGAACGTGACTCTGGCTTGGTTAACCTTAGTTGTGACTCTGGTTGGGACGGTGCTAGCAGATGTAGTCGACGGTAGGATTGGATGGACATCATCCTGGACTAAAGGGTTTCAAACTCTACCCCCCCCCCCCTGTGTATCGCCATTTCAGTTTTGAAAAAAACAAAAGAAAATGATAAAAACTTCAAAAAATAAAATCCTTCGAGATGTAGTTATGTTACTACATCTACTAGTTAGGAAAATTAAAAAACTTAAATTTGTACATGTTTTGCAAAAAAAAGTATTATGAAAAAGTAAAACGGCTATAACTTTTGCATACGATGTCGAAAAAAAGTATAATATATCAAAATGTTCAGCACGAAAATCCGGTTACGATTTCGACGGCCGTAGGCTGTTTTGCAAATTTGTAGAATCCTCAAATTCTGAAATAAAAAAAGTTATCCTTAAATTTAAGATTTTTGAATTTTTGGTCAAACTCTGGTCAAACTATGGTCAAACTACGGCCAAACTATTTATTTAAGAGATATTAGTGTTACTAATTAATTATTGATTTTTAGAATAATAGTTTCAAACTCAAATGGTGCTTCATGCTCAAGGTTCAACTCCTAAGGGTTAATAGGATTGACAGCTTACTATTATCAGGTAAACAACAAGTACAAACTTGGAAACGAGAGGGAATAGAACTCGGAAGTTAAGCGTGTTCAGGCTGGAGTATTGAGAGAATGGGTGACCGGTCAGGAAGTTAGACGATTTGAAATGATGAGGGATAATTAGAGATTAGGGATTAAATTGAGCAGTGATGAGGGATGGTTAGAGATTAAATTGTCAAATAATTCAAAAATTAAAAAATCAGGAATTTTTTTCAAAAAAAATTTCTAAAAAGAATTTCAAAAAAATTCCATTAGTCCCGGTTGGTGTTAAGCGAATCGGGACTAAAGGTTTTGGGCTTTAGTCCCGGTTTCAGAACCAGGACTAAAGGCCCTCTGAAACCGGGACTAAAGGCCCGTTTTTTACTAATGATACATTACTAGTTGTTCGTCATGCCAATGCATAACCATCTCAAACATCTCCGCGTATGTACGGACGATTTACATCTAGCACCTCTTTACCCACAAATCCCGTTCGTTGACATTGCAAGCCTCTTAGCCAGCTCTTTCCATTGACTTGGGGAAAGAACTCAAGAAAGGAGTGTGGTCGCAAGAGGAAACGCTGCTGTGTGCTCGAGCACTTTTCCCCCGTTGAAACACTACGTACTTTTCTGCACTTTGAATTATTTTATTCAGTAATGCGTCAATTGATTCTGTTCCATAGCCGTGTCAACCGTCTCTGCGCAGTTGGTACCAGTTTACACATAAATAATTTTGGGGGGCAGCCGTACAGGTGCATCGACCTCCTCCTAATCTTCGCCCTCACCTAATGTATGTTTTTTTTGTCTCTTTGATAGACTGACTTCTTCAATCAACGAAATCCACGCCAACTACTCCCGTTTTGAAAATGATGAAGAACTGACAAGAATCAACGCCAACTCGGTCTAGCCTCACTCCGCGGTTTGTGGCCAGATCTGATAATGTATGTGCACAGTCGGCATACAGATCGACGTCATGCCATGCGCCATAGAGTTGAGAACTTTACTTTTTGTAGAGTTGACAACATACTTGGATTAACTATGTGGGAATGTGTACTCGCAAAAAAAAAAATATGTGGGCATGTGACTTTCCCATGCAAAAGAAGAAGTGGTTTTCAAGCATCTCCCTAACGAAGCTTACACAGTTGCACATGAGTTAGCTCAAGTGGCTAAACATTCATCATCTTGTAATGCTTGGTTAGACGAAGCGCCCGGTGACCTTAGGCCATGTACAATGCAAGGTGCTTAGAAGAGGTGCTTGGAGAAATAAACCAGGCTTTTCTTAAGCACCGGTGCTTATTTGTACAGGGTAGATGCTTAATTAGGCGTCTTTTTTGTAGAAATAGGCACCGGTGCTTCAGAAAAATCGGTTTATTTTTCTAAGCACTTACCTAAGCACCTAACATTGTACAAGGCCTTAGGACATCTCTAGCAAACCCCCTGAACTTTAATCCCCTATTCTAACCCCCTTCAAGAAAAGCTACTAATTTAGGCATTAACTTTTTTCATTAGCAGATACTACAAAACTTAATCCCAAAACAATTTTTTGTACATTGTACCCAAACTCAATTTAAACTCAAATTCAGACTAGTTCATTGCATAACTAGGCACTACATGGGCCGTACATTGCCTACTACATTAGCCGTTGGTATCCCATTAACACCGTACATAGCATAATTAAAACAGTCCATTGCCTACTATATTAGCACTACATCGACATCGAACAACGCCTGATGTCATTGACTACTACATTAACACTACATCGACATCAAACAAATGTAATCTAGCTACGACGATGAGGCGGCAATGGAGCTCGGGCAGGTGGGGGAGAAGATGGCGCGCGGCCGGGAGGGAGGCGGGATGTTGGAGTTGAGGAAGACGACCCGGGGGTGAGGAGGGCGGTCGCACCCCGCGTGCGGAGCTTTGCCGGCGTCAGGGAGGCGGCGTGGTGCTCAGGAGGTGGCGGAGCTCGACCGGTGGTCACGATCTTGAGCTCGAGGAAGGAGGCGGCGGCGGCCTGAATCGACGGCTGTAGAGGCCCGAATCGGGGGCGACAGTGCCGAAAATGGATGTGTGGCGGGCTGGTCTAAGGTTCGGGGCGACGTCACCAGGTTTTATTGCTGGGGCCAGGCAAATCGTTCGGTGCGTCGGTTGACACGCCAAGAATGCGGGAGGGGAGGAGTCTCCCCATTTTAGTACCTACTTGTAGAGCAAAAATATGTTAAGAGTACAAAGTTTGAGGGTTCAAAAGCACTAAACTTTTTAGGGGGTCTGCGGGTTCAAAAAAATTAAAAATCTCACAAATATAGTGTTTGGGGATCTGGTAGAGTGTAGAGGTACCCTTGTTCTATATCTGGTCAATGATGTTACAGCTATTACTATTCAATAATTAAACCCTAGCCTCACAAAGTTTAGATGCAGCCACACTCTTCTCCAAGAAAAAAACTTAGGGTTTATTCGCCTCTCGTCGGTGCCTTTATCAGTCCACCTCGTCTCTGGTGGATCTGTTTGGGTCCAGTCTTTGTTCGTCTTTGCTCATGTGTCTACAGATTTAATCCTTTAGATCTATACTCCTTTATCTGCGACGGTCGTTGTTCTTGTGCGCTCGTCCTGGGGGCCTTACAATGACGACGTCCTAACTATCTATTACAACAAGTTTGGCCCGACTCCAGTGGGTGAGGGGCGATGATGATGACGCGTCTTCGGCTCACTCTGGTGCTTGTAGGGTGTGTTTGCTTCAAGAATGAAGTGGGATAGAATGTCATGGTTCCATTCCATCGGAGTGGGTCAGTTCCGTTGTCGTGTTTCGTTGGGGATAAAACGTGGAATGTAATGGTTATATTTCAGCCTTGGTTTTGGAGAAATGAAACAAAATCATTTTGAGATTACATGTAACATGCAAATGTACAATATAATTATACGAAATACAATTTAATTGCACAATGATTTCTCATTCACATGTAATCTGATATCTATACAAAATTTATCATCACTAAAAAATTTCTAAGAATTGACAACAAATATTAATTAAGGCTCAAACTCTAGATTTACACAAGTACTAATGACAGCAAAATTTGTCAACCATCTCAGCACAGAGCATAGTGATTGCTAGATGGTCTAGATATATGAATGTAATTTTTTTGTTTTTCTGTGTTCTTTCTAACATGGCCTGATGAATAGATTGAAAATTTTCTTAAAAAAAGCTATTAGTATTCAATAAAGAGGAGAGTTTTATAATGTAAAAAAGACGTTCCACATGACAAAGTGCCGCCGTCGCGTACGTACCACAGATTTCTGCGTGCTATGAACTTGATCAGCGACTTAAAGGGTGTTTGGAACACAAACTCTATTGTTTCTTAATTAATATACGTGGCAAATTTTTTGCCGGTTTTCAAAAAAAAACCTTGATCAACGACCGAGTCAACTAATGAATTGGTCGCCCTGTGTCCCAGGGATGCGTTGCGTCGTCTTTGAGCGGCGTGTGAGTGAGGGCGCGAAATCAAGTTGATCAACTTGCGACGCAACGGTCGATAATGGCACTGCAAGAAGCGACACGCAGTAGCCATAAATTAATGAGTGAGTGCATGTGCATGCATGCAAGGAGAAAGTTTGAGGGCAATTTAATTGATTGGACAGTTGGAATATTCGCCAGGTTTTGTAGTACTGCAAGTTGATGCAAGTTGAAGAAATAATCATATAGCCACTATATGAAATTGGCTTGTCATTCTAGACCGTAGCGGACTTAATAATCCACTTGTACAATAGTTAGTCATCGGGATATGGAGTTTTGATTGAAAATTGATGCAACATCCTGTCGTTTCATTTGTACCATCGTACAAAAATTGGATTTGACATGTTTTATAACCCGTCTATATCACCCTATCATATTTTCTCTAAGGAGATATACTTCACGATTAATTACATGAAAGAAGAACCACTGCGCCATGCTGCCAGCCATGTAAAGGCTGCACTCTCAATGAACGGAGAGTGAATTAAGGTTCTTAACACTACTAGATTTTATTTGCCGGTGAACACTACTAGATTTGACCCTAAGAAAATACTACTAGATTTGCCAAGGACAATATTTAATTATGTATTCCCTCTGTAAACTAATATAAGAGCATTTAGATCATTTTTTTTAGTGACCTACTAAACGCTCTTATATTAGTTTACAAAGGGAGTACTTCGTTCATTTTATTTACTCTAAATATTAGCATTGTCTTAAGTTAAAGTTTGGTTGCATTTATATAAAACTTTTCTGAAAACATGAACATTTTCCGAATTCATGAACTTTTTTCAAATTGTGAGCATTTATCGAATACCAAAAAAAAATGAAATCATGAATACTTTTTACAATTTTGCTACTCCCTCTGTTCACTTTTATAAGACCTTGTAGACTATTCAGACAAGACCCAAAACAATGCAATGTGGGCTGTCTGAAACGTCTTATAAAAGTGAACGGAGGGAGTACTTTTTTTTGAAATTGTCAACATTTTTCGAGTCTGTGAACATTTTTTAAATTTGAGTTTTTTTTGGAAATTCACAAAAATTGGTTTTTTGTTTTGACAAACATTTTTTGAATTCATTATTTTTTTTGAATCTGCCAACATCGTTTCGATCGGTGAACTTTTTATATATTTGGGAACAATTTTTGAAATTTTCAAACATTTTTTAAAAATTCATGAACAATTTGTTTATTTATGACCATTTTATGGAATTCCAAACATTTTTTGTTTTGTGAACATTTTTCAAATTGATGAAGAATTTTTAAAATTAAGAACCTTTTTGAAACCCCGATCATTTTATTTAATTTGAGACAAAAGAACAGGGGTGCATGCGCACATGGGCCGGCCAAATTGAGCGCTGCGGAGGTAGGGGAGCGCGCATTTGTTGAGCATCCAGCGCACAGGTCGCTGATAGGGGCACCCGCAGGGACAGTGAAATCAGAAAAATCAGTAAAATAGAAAGTCCCTTTCTACTACCGAGTTCAAATGCTCCCTAATGAAGTAAATCAGAAGAAAAAATAGTAAAAAGTTTTTAAAAATGATTTGTTTTTGTTGCAAACTTTGACAAATGTGCTTGCAGAAATTCATCATAAAATGACATTTCTTAAAGTCATGATAAAAAAATCAAAACCAATGCTCCAAAAATGATGTATTCAAAAGCTTTCTTGGAGTGCTGATTTTGTTTCTTTTGTCATGACTTCCACGAATGTTGTTTCAAGATGAAAATTTTCAAGCACCGAGAACTTTTGTCAAAGTTTGCACCCTAAAAATTCAGAATTTTTTGAAACTTTCTACCATTTTTTGTCAAAGTAGAAGGGACTTCCGCACCCGCAGGGTACTTAGCCTGGCCCATGCTTCCTATTCCTTATTCGGAATTTAAATGATTTATAAGTACTCTGACGCACAGCGGACGAACATCATCAGTCCAAGGACATCAACCAAACGCACGTAGCCTCGCCAGGCAATACTTTCAATCTTCTCAGGCTCAATCCAGGCAGTTCATTTCTCCAGGCACGGTGTTCAGGTATCCAACCAAACAGGCCCTACAAATGACATATATACCCCTCTCTAGTTTATTCCTCAACTCATCAAATGGTAAAAGAAAATCTATACGGCTACCAGATCTCCACCTGCACCTAGCTACATTATTACAGAAACATACTGTTCCACCACGTAACCCAGCCAAAGAGAAGGAAGACGGTACTACTTCTTGCCCGCGCCCAGCACTCGGCACCGGTACTCGCCTAGCGCCCAGATTGGGAAGATGTTGCGATACTGGGAGTAGCTGATCATGCAGTTCTTGTTGAAGACTCCCATGATCTCCTGTTAAATGCGGCAAAAAACAAATTTAGATGATATAAGTATATAACACTTGAGCTTCCCTATTACTGTATCAAATATCATGCAAAAAGACAAGCAATTCCTGTCTATTCAATGGCATGTTTTAGACTGTCCAAAAAGACATGCAAAAAGGTCACAAGTATTGTTGCAAGATTCTGGTGGGGAGGTGATGAAAAGAAAAAGAAAATGCATTGGAAAAAGTGGCAGGACATAGGTATCCCAAAATGTGAGGGGGGAATGGGCTTTACATATTTTGGCCTAGTTAATCAAGCCATGTTGGCTAAACAAGGGTGGAGGCTATTGACCAACCCTGACTCGCTTTGTGCAAAGGTGCTCAAAGGCCGATATTATCATGATTTAGATTTCTTGGCAGGAACAAAAAAGAGGAACTCCTCTCATACTTGGAGGGCAATTCTACATGCAAGAGAATCCCTGAAACTAGGGCTGATTAAACGTGTGGGGGATGGTGCTAGTATTAACATATGGGAGGACCCTTGGATACCCTCTATGGCTATCGTCCAATTATTCGGTTACCAGGGGATACAGTCACTAAGGTGGAGGAGCTTATTGATCTTGAGAATAATAGGTTGGATCTAAATGTCTTGGAAGCAAACTTTGCAGTGCATCTGATGTTCAGGCTATTGCTAAAACACCAATAGTGACTGGGGTGAAGATTGTTGGGCCTGGGCGTTGGTGAGGAATGCTAAATTTTCTGTTCGGTCGGTGTATAAAATTCTGAGCACAAGCATGACACATTCCTATGAACCGTCTTCTTCAGGCACGGCAGGAAATGTCTTCTGGAACAAACTATGGAAACTGCCAGTACCACCAAGAGTCAGGAATTTTTGGTGGAGAGTTATAAGAGGATTTGTGACATGTAAATCTGTTCCGCTCACCAGACACATAGGAAAAAATCCCATTCTGCGACCTATGTTGCAAGGAGGAAACTATAACCCATGCTCTGTTAGAATGCACTTGGACGAGACTCTTCTCGGAGGAGACGAAGACCATGACGCATATAAAAATCCCAGTGCTACATCCGCAATCGTGGGCTTCAGATTTGATTGAAGACAACTGGGATCAGACCAATTTGTATGCATTGTATTGTGCGGCTGCTGGGAGGTTTGGTCTGAAAGGAATGCTCGTACTCATGGCGAGAAGGGCCGATCAGTTAGCTTCTGTTCGGTGGGCACTTGGTAATGCCGTTGATTTAAAACAGCAGGTGAAGTTACTCGCCCTGCGGTGACAGGGAGGAAGCTTGCTGGCAAGCACCGGAACAAGGGACACTGAAAATCAATGTGGATGCGGCATTTCTTGAGCAGGCAGGCTGTGGAAGCACAGGGCTGGTGGTCCGAGATTCAGAGGGCAACCTAATACGAGCGCAGGCCTTGTGGTATCGATTTGCATCAAGTGCTCAAACTATGGAGCTATACACTATCCAGGACGGGATTCAACTAGCCAAAGAATGGGCTACTCCAGGATATGTGTTGACATTGATGCTAAAGAGATGGTTAAGATGTACAACTCTGAATTTTCAGAGAGAGCAGCGGATGCAGCTGTTTGCCATGAGATCAAAGAGCTTTTGGGAGGGTTTATGAGCTATGGTCTGGTGTTTGTGCAAAGGGAAGCCAATGAAGCAGCCCACCGGTGTGCAAAGCAAGCCACAGTAGAGAGGAAATGTTTGTGGATTAACTATATGCCCTTTCTTAGTTAGTTGTATTCAGCTACCGTGTAATCCTCCTAATTGAGTAATAAAGCTCTTGATTCGCAAAAGAAGAGATTTTCTCTGGTCAAATAGTAGTTACGTTTCGCTGCACTGGTTTGAACTGCCTTCACATGCACAGCTGTGTTTATTACTAAAATGTTTTCCTTTTGGATCTAGAGAAAATTTGTATGTTGAGAAACCATGAGATGGTGGTGAAGCATTTATGACTTACTTGCTGAGGAAATTCCCCATCCTCTGACTGTAAGTTTATCAAAACCTTTGCTGCTCGATGCAGAGGCGTTGGATCTCTCTCAGCCTGTACCCAAACGAGATTTTAAGAACCATCGTGAATGAAGACATCATATGGTACTACCACAATCCACAGGTAACTGTAAACACACCTGTCCTGCGTCAATTAGAGTCAGCATGGCCCAGCCAGTGTTGACTGCATGAGTATGCTTCCCTTCAAGATTGGTGTACACCTAATCGAATGGAAGTCAAAACATGATTATTGGTTAGTAAAAATTTCTTATGGTCCCCAGGAAGAGGATATGCATCTAAAGATCAAGATGCAAGAATACCATGCTTTACAGGGCATGCAGTCGTGAACGGTGAAAGCAGGAAAAAGAGCAAATGACTCTTTAGATGAAAAGGAGAGTTTTATATCAAGTTGACGTCCATTACGTTGACTCAGATGTAACAATATTAACATTAATTCTAATAGACTGGCATACAATATTTATCACAGCACACTGACGATGAAGATTGGAATATAGAGATGCAATCCAGTATTCCAGTAAACAAGATTGCAAGTATATTCAAAACTAGGTAGAAATGTATCTACCTGATCCTGAGATGACAGATAGCTTTCTCCCCAGCCACCGAAAGGAAGCTCTTTTGACAACAGAAAGTCACATGCCTTTCTGATTGCAGGACTGGTCTTATATGTTCGACCTGCAGCTACTAGGCCCTTCACGCCGAACCATGTGCCATAGGTGAAGCACACAGCCCAAGAGCCATACCTGTAGGAAAACAGATATAGAACAACGCAGTGTTATATGCATGTATTACTTGTATTCTTCTACATGGAGTCTGAAAATTTACCATGAGCCATCACTTCTTTGGATGTTCTCAATGTAATTAGCAGCTTTGTTGATACAGTTATCTACATCTTTCCTGCGGTGCCCAGGATAGAGCTTTTTAAATGATGTCAGGGCCTGAATTGCGGCTGATGTACATTCCACATACCTGACACCAATTGAGTATTTACATTTTTTTTCAGTTTGTCTCTCTATGGCAAGCGGCATAAAAATTGACAATTGAAATATTATTATTGCATCTTACGGGTAATCAATCACAATATCTCCGAAGGTCTCGGCAGGGTTGATAAGCTGAACAGTTTAACAAACAATCAGATGGAAGAATTTTCGTAAATCAATAAGAAAGATTATATGACTAATGATTGGTTGTAGCTTTCAAACGAAGGAAACATCGGTCCAGAAAACCTGTATTAATTCAATATGAATTGTTTAATGGATGTACCTGTCCTCTTTGACTTGATATTTAATGATTCAAATTAGGCAATTACTTCATGAAGCACACAACTTAAGAGCAACCTCCTAGTTGTAATGGTAGCACAACAACAAACAAATGAGGCAGGTACATACCTCAAGCCAGGCATAAGACCTTTGGAGTTCATATGTTGCGAAGCCACCATTTTCATTCTGTAAAGATTAAAACAAATTTGTTAAAATGGCACGTCTCAAAATAATGTTTTACATATAATGCAAAAAAATACATAGAAGAGAACTACTGGGAACAAAACTTTGGAGACTTTGAAATACAGGTTTCTTCAACAGTTTTGTATATGTTATGTTATCCCTGGGGCAATAATCTGGTGGAGCAACCAGGGCAACCAAAATTTTCAAAGCAAAGTCCGATTTGCAACTACACAGTATCCATTAATCCACTGCTCCACTTTGGTTTTGAAGTGAATACAGCAAGGGAGAGCCCTGGTGTTCAGTAAATAACACCACTTCACTAATACAGTGTTGCCTTATCTGTGCAATTTAGCAGAAGATAGAAATACTACTCGATATTAATCAACAGCTTAGCCGTACTTATCCTGAAGGCCGAAAGCACTTGCAGATAAAATACCTCGTGCGATATAACCAAACTGCAGCTTTGTAAAATATCAAAAGTTTACCATTTCACAGTAATGTACTGATAGCAAAAAAGCACTTGCAGATAGAATTATCCTATATGACAAAACCTATCTGATGCTTTATAGTATATACTAGCAACCATCCACATGCAATGCACATTTCTCGCCATATATATTACAAAAATAGGGCGTACCCAGTGCTGAAAGCTCCCACAAAAGGTGGGAAGTGGGGAAGGGAATTTCTAGACAGCCTTACCCTTGCATAATAATTCTGCAGGGAATTTCTTGCCATATATATTGCATAGGATAGAATAAAATATATCCATATATGTAGAAACCCAAATTTATAATGTAAGTGTACAGTATTGAAATTATTTTTCACCATGTACATTACTCAAAGTAAGAAAGGCTAAGCACTAACCATACACTAAACGGTAAGCTACAAACGTACAACTAAAATAGACGATCCATTATTATTTATGAACTATCGATCAAATAGACCATTATTAGAGGAGAGAATAAGGGGTAAGGTTCCAAGTAAAATTCTCAACCCTTGGATCTGTGAGATGAAGATCATAAATATTAAGAATGGCTAAAGATTGTTTGGATCAAACTCTAACTCATACTTTTCATATTTGCATAGATATAGATATATAAAAAAGTAACAATTCACAACTCCTAGACTGAGTGGTCACATGACATGAGAGAGATATATCGACCCTCTTCTAGGCAAACTGATACAATAGTTACAACTAACACAATCTAAAAGTTTGAATGCATTTACCATCCAAGACATCAAACAATTGACAGCATCATATAGTCTGTTAACTTCCACCGGTTCGCCCACAATTTCTGGAGAAATCTTTGATAGCAATAATGAGGCCTGAAGGTGAAAGAAAATTCAACAATTAAACTATTTAAAACAAATGGTTATGCATACGAGAACTTGGCAGTTGACACAACATACCAGCAGCTAAAAACCATATCTTACACATATGAGAGTCAGAATGATTCTTATTCCGTATGGTGCAAGAATAAAAAATCCTAGATTTCAAACAGGACAAAGTTTTAACTTCGAAGGTAGCTCCTTGTTGGTAACACTGACGGCCTAACTCACCTTTAGTCCTTCTGCAGTGCAATCTGATATAGGCCAACCATGATCAGCTGTAGAAAAGGGCCATGCACCTTTAGATATGTGACGGTACCAGTAACTCAGATCTCCAGGGCAGTCATCAACAACCTTTCATATAATAGCAACAGGTAAGTACTAAGTACTGAAATGTAAGTACTAAGTACTGAAATGTAAGTACTAAGTACTGAAATGTACTTAAACGTTACTTTTTTGTACTAAGTACTGAAATGTACTTAAACGTTTCTTTTTTGTTAAGTAATGCACTTCAAGTGTTGACTGGTAAACAAATAGCCATGTGACATGTACCTGAGAGTTCTTAATGTAATCATGTGCCAGCTTAAGAGTGGGAGCAAACTCTTCAATGAGGTCAGTGGCCGCAATAGCTTGAACTGCAAAAGCTGTGTCCCAGAGTTGGCTGCCATTATAACCCTACAGTGGACAGAAATTGGATCGATTATGATCAAAGAGAAAGAAAAGCTAATGATGGACTGGTATAAGCAGGAATTCCGGTTAGTAACCGAGTACAAAAAAACAACTTTCCAGTTCCATGTAAAGACAGTAAGACATGGAGTAGCTGTCTCTTATCGTAGCAGCTGCCTTGGTGAAAAGTAAATGAATGAAGTAAACAAAAACTCATTACCTGCATCTTCATGCCATCTTCAGCAACCCATAAGTAATCATATATTCTTGGAATGTGTAGCTTGAATGCTTCTGAGTTTGGATCTTCAATCCAGCAAGCAAGCATATTTAATACCTGCACATAAATTTATTCAATAATCAGTTGAACAGTATGATTTTTTTTTTGAGAATATATTAAACTTATCTAGACATTATTAAGGTTTAAACTCCTGGTATGTAAGTTCACAAGCTTTGAACAAGAAATCATAGAATATGAGGATTCTTTCTCCACTAAATCAGCAAGATAGGGAGAAGTAAGTGAACAAAATGAACATATGTCCCAAACTAAAGAAATCATCATATATATTAAGGCACTAAGAGCAATTTCCGATTTAAAAATATTATGAATTGGAGCAGAAATGAAATAAACCCCTGTAAAGCTTCACAAACTATTCAAATAATGCTTGTTTGTAACTTTTGTGCGCTTTACAGAGGATTATGGTTTAGCATTACTGAACACTATGGTTTGCATTAGGGGACACTAGCTTGGTATTAGAGGATACTGTCCACAAGTCCTTCAGCCCTTGTGACATAGAAGTGTACTCCCTCCGTCCGGAAATACTTGTCGAAGAAATGGATGTATGTAGACATATTCTAGTTCTAGATACATTAACTTTTATCTATTTCCGAGACAAGTAATTCCGGACGGAGGGAGTACATGTTTTAAAACCAAAGGGCAAACCCGCAATATATAATCGTGGCATATGGTATTACATGAAGTAACAATAGGTGAACTTGCTGCTGCAATTGTGGTCAATTACAAGGCTGTAGAGAGAAATATCTTTAGTTCTCACATGCGATTTGGGCACAGGAAATGCTACAGTACAGTGGCTGGACAATCAGGCCAGCAAAACCAGAAAGTTTAAAGAGGCATGCATGAAATAAAGCACTGCAGTTATTATGTTTCCATCTTACAAGACGAAAGGATCATCCTGATGCTTGAAGCAAGAAAAAGACAAAAGGCGGATCAGCAGGCAAGCATATTCTTCAAATTACCTTGTTCACAGGACCAATGCAAATGTATCGAGTGTTCTCATCTTCATAATGAACATGCTGCATGACATGGTTCAAAGATTTCTCTCTCAGTTTGTTCCCAGGCCAGTGCATCATAACAGGTTCGACAAATTTATGGAGAGTGGCCCATAAGATATCTTGTATGAGTGGATGTGGGTAGTACAGATCTTCCTACAATAAAGCATAAGAAAAGACCTTCAAAGAACAATCTTAATCATTAGATCCTAAATAGACATCATGCAGATAAAGAAAGATAAATAGGGCAGCTTAGGCTTCTATAAATTTCAAAGATTAACTATAAATCTATAATTACTTCCCTTCCGCTAAGATCAGTAATCTATAATCTATTCTTTGAAGGAAAAGGGAATATCTCAATGGTGAAGATGTTATTGATTGTGAACCCATATAGGCTATTTGTAAAGAGGAATGGGAAAAAAAATCACGGAAAACCGGACTATTATACAATACTTACTATCTTATGTAACACAGCGGGATTATTTTGCTACTATGTTTACACAAGCGATAACGGTAAATGCACCAGAATTCTTGAAGAATATTCAAATACCGCAAAGAGCCAGCTACATTAAGATAATTATGTTAATTGAGTCTGCAATTATGAAGCAAGCACGAATGAGAGGGAACCGTGCTCTTCAGGCGGCTATGGTATCCCAATCTATTGTGTCTTCAGATGTTATCACCTATTGAATCATGAGTTATAACTAGCACAACAAAACGCTTTGACCACATTCACATGGAAGATGCACCACAATCAGTCTTTCTCCTGCACCAGGTAGTGTACGATAGCAACTTACAAGCATGAAAATCTGGGAATACAAGGCAATCCCCATCAAGTTGTTAGGCTGCTTATATCAAAGCCTCCGAACCAAGGACTAGTAAACTATTCAGTGGTACAATGAATATTTCTGAAACTGTATTTCACATTCATGGCCCACACTGCTATTCAAATCGAAATGGCTATGTCAACTCATTATGTTGGCAATGGGAGTTCTTAAAGACCTTGTACTTTGGCAATGAGGTTTCTTAAAGACTTTGTACCTTGGCTATGGGTCATCTTAAAGGCTCTTTCCTAGAGTGAGGACCACATTGGCACAAGTAGATCTACTTAGGATTTTTCCATTAACTCTGGCTCATCATGGCCCATAAGAAATTTGGCTCGCACACATCAACATCACTAAGAAAGATTGAGATAAGCAAACCTTGGCACAGAGATTGCGAGCACTGTCCCAATCAACCTCGCTGTAGGGGACTTTAAAGAGTTCATTTCTTAGTTCCAATATAATTGGTGTAATTCGGCCGACAAACCTCTTTCCATAAACGTAGCACATGGGTAGATACACCATTCTGCAGTGACACCACATTCGACCTGCACGATAGCGTCAGGCATATCAGCAAGACATAACCAACATGGAAGATCAAAGCAATTAATGCTGACATAGTGCAAAAAAGAACCTGGGTGGACTGGCAGGCAATACGGCAACATCCATATTTCCGGTGGCAGTGGATTGTTACCAGACCAATCAAATACACCAAGTACCTTAAATAAGTCAGGGAATTAGGAGGAATTCCTTAGGCCATAGTCAGATTGTTCAAAATGGAAGCAGCCTTCATAGAGAGGAAAAAATGTTAATTCCATACCGCGAGCCAAAACTTTCCCCATGATGTTATATAAGTTGCTCCCCCATGGTCTAAAATCCAGTTTCGACCTTTCTCCATAGCTCCATCTCCACTATCTGGTCCCTCACCAAGCAATCTCAAAGAAACATAGGTCAAGGCTGAGCCAAACATGGTGCTTGGACCCTCAATGTGTAATCCCCAACCTCCGTCTTCATTCTACAGACAATCGCCAAAAAATTATTTACTTTATCCACTGTGAGATGGCACAGTTGGCAAATAGATCCTTGCCTGATGATTATAGAGATATCGACGGATCTCCTTTTGATGTTCTGATGATAAAACAGTGTTCATTGCTCCAGTAACATGTAGCATTATAAGCTGAATAGAAGATAAAATGCAGCGAGTAAGTTTCCATATGACATAAACAAGTTTCTAAATGAAATGTCAAGCCAGGGGAAGTACCAATCCTGGCATAAGGAACATAGGACCCCCATAATCCCCAGGCCAGTGTCCATCGTGTGCCTGGAGAGTAGAAAAGGTGCTGAGCGCCCTTTTCAAAGTGGTCGACACGGCTTCCTCCGTGACATCTTCATTCTCCCCCAGCTTGATAGCAGGAAGATCCAACTTAAGTGGATTTTCTTTCGCAAGCTGCAGTACATACAAGAGCATGAACACTTTAGAAGCTACGGAGAACGCTATTCCAGAGCGAAAAACACCCTAGTTTCAGTAGTACAAAGAATCCACAGGCAAGTTGAACTGAAGTGGTAGAACAAAAAGGAAAAGACTCAGGAAAATATCACTATTGCAGAGTCAAGAATTGGTCTGCCATGTTGCTGAATAGTTCTGTTAGAGCACTATAAATTGTGCTTCTGGTCTTAACTCTTAACCCAGTCCTGAAAAAGTATTGACCATCTCTGTGGTAATTGGGTTAAAAACCTTTTAACCTGAAGGTAAGGGAAATGGCTCTAGTGGAGATAACAGTGATACCGTGCCCTTCCTTTTAACGCACGCAACACAAGCATGTTATCAATCAACATCATAGACCTTCTGACCCCAAATGCTGTTATAAATGGCGATAGCTACCGTTCAGCTGAACGTTGCTTAAATCGAGTCTGCTACAGGATAAACTCTCCTCGCTTGCTCTTTGGGGTTGCTTGATACACAGCTGTAATACGGCTGGAAATTCCGTGGTTCCTATTAACGGAAAGAAAGAACTGCAGGCGCCATGCGTCTCGTTCAGAGAACCAAGTGCCCAGCGTCAGTCAGCACACTTGCCGATCGCGTGCACTGTATGTGCTTCTGGTGGGCATTAAAAGCTGAAGTAGGAGCAGTTGGCAACCGGAAAGGGGGGCCGTGCCCGTGCCCGTGCCCGTGCCCATGCCCATCCGGAGCGTGGCGCTTGCGTCTCAGATATTCATAGTAGTATATATATACGTATGCAAGATCGGATCTCAGCATACTCGCTGCGCATTAAAACCTTTGCCAAGTGGTGTAGGAGAGACTTGACAGTATGATGCTGCAATCTTCCTTTGCTTAGAAAGGTTGCGGCATACTGTAGTCTCGCTGCGCATTAAAATCGTTTTGAAGGGCAAGGCGGCTCGCTGGCAGCTACCTTCTGGCGCGGCTGCCGGCTCGTACCAGTACGCGGCGACTAGTCGTTGGATGTGGCGGGCGGCATCGTCCAGGTGACAAAAAATGTAGCTACGGTAGGGGGGAAAAACTGTGGGGCTTCGCCATCCATCGCGGAGCCACTCGGAATTCGAAATCGTGGCATGCAGGGCAGGGCAGGGCAGCGGCGACCGAGGGGGAGGGGCGGGGGGAGGGGGCATTCGGTTCGTGGGGTTACCTGGATGCGCATGGGGAGGTCGGCGCTGTGCTTGAGCTGGTGGCGGCGCGCGGTGAACTCCCGGCGCGCGGCGTCGACGGCGGCGAGGGCGGCGGGGTCGTCGGCGGCGGCGTCGAACTCCCAGACCTGGCGGCCGACGTGCGCGTTCTTGGTGCGCAGCCACGGGTCGGCCCCGCCCTCCGCGATCTTCAGCCGCCACATCTCCCCGAGCTCCGGCGAAACCCCGGCGACCAACCGAACAGTACCACGCAACCACGGCCGCCGGCACTAGCAGCGGGAGGAGCAGAGGACGAGGGCGGAGCAGGACAAATGGGCAATGGCGAGATCTGCCGGCCCGATCCGGCGAGGAATTAGATAATGGGGGTTCGGATCGCGCGGCGCGGGGCGGGGCGGGGCGGCGTGGCGTGGGACGTCTCTCGCCCCCTCTACTCTATCTCTCTCTCGGCAGTGGCTTTTTGGCTCGGCGCCTGCAGCCTCCTCTGACCCGCTCGTGGAGGGCAGAGGGGACGGGGGGTTGGGGTTTTGTGGGCAGGTGGTGGACGGCATCACCGTGTCAGCGTCCTGGTAGTACCGTGATGCCGTCCGATCTGTTCCCCGTCGACGACGTCCAGCTAATCGTCCAACCAGCACCACTAGTCTCTCTCTCTTTTTTTTTGTGGGGGAACGCATCACTGCCCATCCCTGCGCAGCCCTGTATCCCCACCTGGGCTTACTTAACCAAAACCACTCCATCGGCCGGCGAGTTAAATGTACACAACCATCACATTTACGATGCGATTAGCAGAAAACCATCATTTTACAAATCATAGTACTTTGCACCGCGCTGAATTTTTTGGCAGTGGCAAAAAACACCGAGCTGTTTTTTGAACAGAATTTGACGTGTCCAAACACGCGCATGGATGGCACGTCGCCTAAAGGGAAACAGACGGCCAGCTCACTCCCCCTCCCCTCACTCTCTCGACCAGCTCACTCCCTCGCCTCTCTCTCTCTCTCTCTCTCTCTCTCTCTCTCTCTCTCACCCCTCTCGACTTCTCTCCCCTGTGCGACGCCAACGCCGCTCACTCTCGCCGCCTGCTCTCAATGTCGTTCTGGAAAGACGAGGAGAAAAGCAGCGGGGAGGACATGAGCTACACCGGCATGGACATGGATCTGTGGGTAAGATTTTCCATTGGTTTGGGTTAGGGTTAAGGGTTTGGATTTATGCAGTTACCATCTCCGATTTAAGCTAAGTTAATGGTTGTTGTCCAAGCAGGAAAACCCTGAGACCACTATTGATACTCCTTCTATTGAATCAGTGGCTGATTCGACCATGAAATGCAAGCTTCATTAGTTTAGGGCCTAGAAATGTATTTCCTTTGATCGATGGCACTTACACTGGGAGGAGATTTTATGGTTGTGCTAACCAGGTAATGTGTTCTAGATGCTGAGTTGCAAAGTAGGTAGTTGAATTTATCCATATATTGACTCTTGTGGTTGCTGACTTGCAAAGTTCTTAACTGAATTTTGGCCATGTATTGAATGTTGTTGTTGTTGACCTTGCAAAGTGCCTAACTGAATATAGTTATACCGAATCTTGTAGCTGCTCACTTGTAAACTACTTGCAAAGTGCCTAAGGGCATATGCAAAGGAGACCCTCAAAGCTCTCGTTATGTCTGGGTTGTGGTGTCCAGACCGTTTGCGGCAACTTTTGTCATCCAATGGGGAGCCCCAACGGTCCGTGAAGTGGTCGAGACGTCCGATTTTCGGCAAAACCGAGACAAACATGGGGAAGCTATACCGGTGTCCACACATCCGCTTGACCAACAAAAAGCCACCACATGGTCCTACTCTCTTCTCTCTCTTCGCACATGCATGGTCCCCTCTCCTCTCTCTCTCCCCCAACCGGACAAATAAGGACTAATTTGTGAATAGCTTTGGATGGCTCCCCACGGCGCCATGTCCGCGGACCACGTCCGAACATAAAAACGGACATATACCAGAGCCATTTGCCGGTCAGCTTTAGAGATGCCCTAACTGAATATAGTTATAGTGAATCTTGTAGTTGCTCACTTGCAAACTAGTTAACTGAATCTTGTATTTTACTGAATGGTGTTGTTGCTGACTTGCAAAGTACTTAACTTAATTTAGTTATATTGGACCTTCTAGTTGCTCACTTGCAAACTACATAACCGAATTTAGTATTTTACTAATTGTTGTTGTTGTTGACTTCTAAAGTGCTTAACTAAATTTAGTTGAACTGAATCTTGTAGTTGCGCACTAAGTATTGGTTAGATCACTTCTCCTTGCACTTTATGAATCTTGTAGTTGTGCACTAAGTGTTGGTTAGAATTGAATCTTGTAGGTGCATTAGTTAAAATTTTCCCATTGAATTCAGTACAACTAGTGAACTGGATTTAGATGTTAACTAGGGACCTGATTTTTTTTTGCAACTGAATTCAGTTTAGCTAGTGAACTGAATTTATGTAGTGTTAACTGAATCCTACATTATTTGCTGGGAAGTATTAACTATGGAGTGGTTGAATGGGTTGATGGGCCTTGGCCTGTTATAATGCAGAGGTGTCTAACAAAACTTTGCGACATGTTTCATGAACAAAACCATGGAAGGGTGATGGATAGACAAGCTTATGACAAAGAAATAGGCAAGCTTAAGAAGTAGAATGAGTTTTTGTGCAAGTAGTACAACGATCTGGTTGACAATGTTGGTAATCTATTTGAGTGGCAAGATGCAAAGGGGCGGTAGATGGACTAAGAGAATACAACAAAGGATGTTGGAGATGTGAAGAAAAGGCTGGCAGAGGTAGAGGAGCAGTGGTAAGGTGGAGTTGAAGATGGAGAAGATATGCATCCTTACTTCTTAGACGGATATCATCAGGAACACTAGGAAAGCCATGAAGGAGATCAATGAGGGTAGTGATGTTCTTCAAGAGGAGAAGAAGAAGCTTGAGAGTGTGATTGGTGAACTGCTGAAAGCTAGGCATGGTAGCAAGAAGAAGCTTGAGAAGATCAAGGCCTTGTTTGTTTGGGCTTTTGCTTTGCTTTTACAGCTTTTCCACTTTGGCAAAAAAGCCAAAAAAAACTCCTAAATATGTTCTTTTTGCTCTGGCTTTTGGCTTATACTATTATATAACAATTTTGATTCATAAGACAAAAGCAAAGCAAAAAAAGCCCCTATTTAGGAGCCTTTGTGGTTTTTTTGCCAAAGTGGAAAAGCTGCAAAAGCAAAAGCCCAAACAAGCAGGGCCCAAGTCAATCCGAGACGAGTGAAGTGGAAGCTTAGAGACTAAGTATATGTTAGGCCAATATATATAATAGGCCATGGAACACCAAGAAGCTAATGATGTTGGTGATATATCTTGTAGATATACTACTCTTAGGTGTAATGCCTAATGCAAATAATGTGGTTAGGTGTTAGGCTAGACTACAATCATATGGGTCCTTGTTGTGATCCTGCTACCTCTTGAGCACTGTGTTGGTTTTCCCTTGAAGAGGAAAGGGTGATGCAGTAAAGTAGCGTAAGTATTTCCCTCAGTTTTTGAGAACCAATGTATCAATCCAGTAGGAGACCATGATCAAGTCCCTCGCACCTACACAAACAAATAAGAACCTCGCAACCAACGCGATAAAGGGGTTGTCAATCCCTTCACGGTCACTTGCGAAAGTGAGATCTGATAGATATGATAAGATAATATTTTTGGTATTTTTATGATAAAGATGCAAAGTAAAATAAACAACAATAAAAATAGCTAAGTGTTGGAAGATTAATATGATGGAAAATAGACCCGGGGGCCATAGGTTTCACTAGTGCTTCTCTCAAGATAGCATAAGTATTACGATGGGTGAACAAATTACTGTCGAGCAATTGATAGAATTGAGCATAGTTATGAGAATATCTAGGTATGATCATGTATATAGGCATCACGTTCGCGACAAGTAGACCGAAACGATTCTGCATCTACTACTATTACTCCACACATCGACCGCTATCCAGCATGCATCTAGAGTATTAAGTTCATAAGAACAGAGTAATGCTTTAAGTAAGATGACATGATGTAGAGGGATAAACTCATGCAATATGATATAAACCCCATCTTGTTATCCTCGATGGCAACAATACAATACGTGCCTTGCTGCCCCTGCTATCACTGGGAAAGGACACCGCAAGATTGAACCCAAAGCTAAGCACTTCTCCCTTTGCAAGAAAGATCAATCTTGTAGGCCAAACCAAACTGATAATTCGAAGAGACTTGCAAAGATAACCAATCATACATAAAAGAATTCAGAGAAGATTCAAATATTGTTCAGAGATAATCTTGATCATAAACCCACAATTCATCGGTCCCGACAAACACACCGCAAAAACAAGAGTTATATCAAATAGATCTCCAAGAAAATCAAGGAGAACTTTGTATTGAGATCCAAAGAGAGAGAAGAAGCCATCTAGCTAATAACTATGGACCCGAAGGTCTAAGGTAAACTACTCACACATCATCGGAGAGGCTATGGTGTTGATGTAGAAGCCCTCCGTGATCAATGCCCCTCCGGTAGGACGCCGGTAAAGGCCCCAAGATGGGATCTCACGGGTACAGAAGGTTGCGGCGGTGGAATTAGGTTTTCGTGGATGCCTCTGATGGTTTGGGGGTACGTATGTATATATAGGAGGAAGAAGTAGGTCGGTGGAGCCACGAGGGGCCCAGGAGGGTGGAGGGCGCGCCTGGGGGGCGCCCCCCTACCTCGTGTCCGCCTCGTCTGTTGCTTGACGTCCACTCCAAGTCCTCTGGATCACGTTTGTTCCACAAATCACGTTCCCGAAGGTTTCATTCCGTTTGGACTCCGTTTGATATTCTTTTTTTGCAAAACACTGAAATAGGCAAAAAAAATAGTAATCTGGGCTGGGCCTACGGTTAATAGGTTAGTCCCAAAAATAATATAAAAGTGTATAACAAAGCCCATTAATCATCCAAAACAGAATATAATATAGCATGGAGCAATAAAAAATTATAGATACGTTGGAGACGTATCAAATCCCTATTATGACTTACTTAAGCGAATTTCTATTTATTATCTATGATCCCTATTATGATCCTAGTTGTCATCTTTGGTGTGATATTTTTTAATTTATCTATCATAATTCTAATACTAGTTCAATGTGTTTTACTCAGAAATGAATTTGGTTGAATTTTTCTATCCCAGTTGTAGATAGAAACTTGGAACAAACTTTCCAAGTTCCTTTTTTGGTAAGAGCTTTCTAAGTTCCTGCTTTATTGGGAGCTACCTTGTCAAGTTCCTATTTTCGTAGGAGCTTTCCAAGTTCCTACTTTATAGGGAACTACCTTGACAAGTTACTGTTACATTGGGAACTCCTTGCCAAGTTCAATGTGTTTTTTTGGAACTAGCTTGCCAACAACAGAGTAATTCCCAACAACACATGAAAGAAACTGGAAACTGAGGAACTGGGTTGCTCACATACTCAATTGCATAAGTAGCGGTACAATAGTTCAACCATAGCACAAATAGAGTATCATAGTTCATACAATACCAGAAATATAGGTAGGATTCATAGTGCATACAACTCAACAATAGGTAGGTAGCATAGTGCATACAACAACACTAATGTAGACTAACTCTCAGTCACTAAGCTTAATGACATCATCCTCACCACAAATCCCCTTGATCTTCTTTAGCTTGCCCTTGTGAGTTTCCAGCTTCCTATTCTCCTTTTTGAGCTCATACCTCTCCTTAATCAAATCAAGCTTGTCATTTGTTAGCTGTTTTTATCCTTCTTATGATCTAGGAGTTTACTCTTTAGCAGATGCATCTCCTTCTTGAGTCCATCCCTTTCCCTATTCCGCTTCATCTCATTCCCCGTGTTACTGATCACTTCTCCTTGCACTTTATGAATGGCCTTTAGATCACTTAGGGCATACTGCTTCTCCACCAAGGCTTCATTGTCCTCTGACATATTCTCTTATAATTTTCTTGATAGGTCTGTTGCACTTGCTCATCTAGAATTTTGTTCACATCAGCAACAAGGGTAATGTACTGAAGGGGCAATGTCTTAACCTTGTCTTTAAGCTTTATCACTACCTCTACATGATCAAGCCCTTCGTGGGTTCTAGCAACACAACATTCTTCATATTTCCCCCAAAGCTTCTGAAGAGCTTTTTTCATAGCGTTGGGAGACTCCATATCAACCCACTGAATATAGCCACAATTGCCAAGCTACAATACAATTTTTTAAAGGATTTACCACTGAACCATAAGCAACTACAAGATAAATGGATTAAGACATTTGCTCAAATCATTCAGACTCCCTATGTTAACTGAATTACGACATTTGCCAAAATAAACAAGACTAATGGCATTTGAAATTTGGAAATTCGCCAAAAATTTCAATTTGAGACTTGCCTAACTGTCATATAATTCACATTTACTCACAACGGTAATTTTCTCAAATCAGTCACACTACCTTTGTTAAAAGAATTAAGACATTTTGCCAAAATAAATAAGACAATTGAAATTTGGAAATTGGCCAAAAAAACCAAATTGAGACTTGCCTATATGTGAGATAATTCACATTTACTAACAATGGTACATTTGCTCAAATCATTCACATTACCAAAGTCTAGTACTACAAATATAAAGACACTTTGCCTTTTGGCATTTGGTATTTGGCAAATAATACAGACATTTGGCCAAAAAATTCATATTACACTAGCATACATGTTCTTTGATTCACAATCGACACTCCTAATATCACTCACCATGGAATCAATATTCATCACAAAGATAACTGAATTAAGAGAAACTGCACACATTTTGGCCAATTTATGCAGTAAAAATTGTATAAACACTTAACTTGCATTCATTGAATGATTGTTGTTCTGAATGCACACAATTTGTGCTTACACAACTAAATAGTATTTCCAAAAGTACCAAAAATATGAAAATTGTAAACATAATAAGGATTAACACAAAGAAAAAGAGGAGGACGGGGATTGTTGCTTACTTCCTCACCACATCCATAAAACCTCTTTCCAGTTAGGCCACCTTCAAATGCTACGAATTTTGTGGCAACTTTCCAGTGGTAGCACAAAATAGGGCCCTTATCTGTCTCCACATATCGCCTTCAAAATCTGAGTCATCTATGGTTATGAGGGGTTGGGCTGAGTTCTAAAGGAATTGGGAGTGGTCAAATGCACTAGATCTCGTCCAAATCACCCTAAATCAAAATTCCCCAAATCCTACCAACAACCCTAGCCCTAGCCCTAACCTACCAGACAGACTAGAGCATATGCTTACCTCAAAGTCAAACAACACCATGTCATCGTCGCTACTCTCCTTCCCATCTTTCTAGGAAGGCATTGTGTGTAGGAGTAAGCTGGCTGCGGAGGCGCAGAGATGATATGAGAGCTAGAGGCGAATGAGCAAGAGAGTGAGCCGGCGGACGTGCGAGTTGGCTATTTTTGTTTTCTTTTAGGGAAACTGGTTACGATTGTGTCAGTCGGATGGCCATTAATGGTCGCGTCGTCCATGCGAGTACTTGGACACGTCAAATTTTGTTCAAAAAATGGCTCAGTGTTTTTTATCACTGTCAAAAATTCGGCGTGGTGCAAAGTGCAAAGATGTCTAAAGTGGTGGTTTTCTGCTAATCACTCTGCAAATGGGGTGGTTCTATAGATTTAACTCTCGGACGACCGTCAACAAATAAATTAATCGTACTACCATCCATCATGATTTATTTTCTGAGTCCTCCTATACGTAGGACACCTTCCATCCCCATTTCACTTTGCGAGTGTAATAGCATCTACAGTCGGATATAGCTAATCAGGCCCTGAAACGTCCCGCGGACGCGTTTGACCGAACACCCTTTAATTGTCTGATACATCTCCAACGTATCTATAATTTATGAAGTATTCATGCTATATTTACTTGAATTTCACATGGTTTTGGTGCACTTTTATATTATATTTATGGACAACTATATTAACCTAGTGCCAAGTGTCAGTTGTTGTTTTCTGCATGTTTTTGGTTTTCCAGGAAATCCATACCAAACGAAGTTTAACATGACGAATATTTTTAATGATTTTTTCTGGAAGGAAAGAGGCACAGGAAGCTTAGGGGGAGCACAAAAAGACTCACAGGGGGCCATAAGGCAGGGGGCGCCCTAGTGCCTTGTGGACCCCCTGTGACCCCTTCTGGTGTGATTCCAACGCTAAAAAAACATATATATTCAGAAACCTCTGAAAATTAACCTAGATTAGTTTTCCCGCCGCCGCAAGCCTCTATTCCGAAGCGATCTCATTTGGAGGCCTTTTTCGGCACCCTGTCGGAGGGGGAAACCATCACTGGAGTCCATCTTCATCATCCCCACTGGCTCCATGATGAGGAGGGGGTAGTTCAACCCCGGGGTTGAGGGTATGTACCGGTAGCTATGTGTTTGATCTCTCTCTCTCTCTCTCTCTCTCTCTCTTGATCTTGATAGGACACAATCTTGATGTACCATGAGCTTTGGTAATATAATTGGATCATAAGATGTTCTTCCCCTCTATCTCTTTTGTGGTGAATTTAATCTTGCTTTTGAGGTTTATTCGCTATTGGATTGAATATTTTGGATCTGAGATCACTTGATGCATGTCTCACTCGCGGATACTCGTGGTGACATTGGGTTATTTAGGTGACATTAGAGTTGATTGATACATACCATATGGTGTTGTTAGAGTATGATCTTTAGAACTATTCAAGACACTTTGGGTTGGTTCAATAGATTGAGTTGAAACATAACTTTGAAGTGGTTTACTGCCTACGCGATTTCATCCTACTTTCTTTGATAGGAATAGAAACTTTGGAGTGATTCTTCACCGCACTTTGAGGGACTTTTATATGATTCAATTATGTTAGTACTTTTGAGAGATTGCACTACTGAAAGTATAAACCCTAGGCCTTATTTTCAAGCATTGCAATACTGTTTGTGCTCATTTGTTACCTTGTTGTTTTTATTATTCAGATTATTAAAACCTATATCTACTACCCATACTACACATGTATCACCATCTTCACCGAAGTAGTGCACCTATACAATTTACCATTGTATTGGGTGTGTGGGTGTGTTGGGGGACACAAAGGGATTTTTTTTGTATTTGATGGTAGGGTTGTTTGAGAAAGGCTATCTTCATCCTACACCTCTCACGGATTGATAAACCTTAAGTCATCCACTTGAGAGAAATTTGTTGTTGTCCTACAAAACTCTACAACCGAGTGCCTTTTTAGCAAATCCCCAAATTCGTACAACCACATGCATCATAAACTACCTCTACGTAATCCAACACATAGCGTCCGGCTACTACATCAATACATGACATCATACTACCAGAAATTGGCATGTTCTATACACTAAGCTATGGAGAAACATCATCCATGATTTCCCTTGCTTGTTGTCGCCATTGGCGTCTTTGTCACGGAAGTAGCACTCGAAGACCCGAAATGGTTAGAGTTGGATATACTCATCTTCGGAGCTGCCCGACCCATCACTGTCTTCCTTCTCCTCTTTGGGGGGGGGGGGCTGATGTCTACTACACAACCTTCTTCTTATAGACGTTGTTGGGCCTCCAAGTGCAGAGGTTTGTAGGACAGTAGCAAATTTCCCTCAAGTGGATGACCTAAGGTTTATCAATCCGTGGGAGGCGTAGGATGAAGATGGTCTCTCTCAAACAACCCTGCAACCAAATAAGTGTTGGGGAACGTAGTAATTTCAAAAAAATTCCTACGCACACGCAAGATCATGGTGATGCATAGCAACGAGAGGGGAGAGTGTTGTCTACGTACCCTCGTAGACCGATAGCGGAAGCGTTACGACAACGCGGTTGATGTAGTCGTATGTCTTCACGGCCCGACCGATCAAGCACCGAAACTACGGCGCCTCAGAGTTCTAGCACACGTTCAGCTCGATGACGATCCCCGGACTCCGATCCAGCAAAGTGTCGGGGATGAGTTCCGTCAGCACGACGGCGTGGTGACGATCTTGATGTTCTACCGTCGCAGGGCTTCGCCTAAGCACCGCTACAATATTATCGAGGATTATGGTGGAGGGGGGCACCGCACATGGCTAAGAGAACGATCACGAAGATCAACTTGTGTGTCTATGGGGTGCCCCCTGCCCCCGTATATAAAGGAGTGGAGGAGGGGAGGGCCGGCCCTCTCTATGGCGCGCCCTAGGGGAGTCCTACTCCCACTGGGAGTAGGATTCCCCCTTTCCTAGTCCAACTAGGAGTCCTTCCAAGTAGTAGGAGTAGGAGACAAGGAAGGGGAAGAGGGAAGAGAAGGAAGGAGGGGGCGCCGCCCCTCCCCCTAGTCCAATTCGGACTAGTCAATGGGGGGGCGCGCGGCCTGCCTCTTCCTCTCCCCTAAAGCCCAACAAGGCCCATATACTTCTTCCCCCGTATTCCCGTAACTCCCCGGTACTTCGAAAAATACCCGAACCACTCAGAACCTTTTCGACGTCCGAATATAGTCGTCCAATATATCGATCTTTACGTCTCGACCATTTCAAGACTCCTCGTCATGTCCGCGATCTCATCCGGGAATCCGAACTCCTTCGGTACATCAAAACTCATAAACTCATAATATAACTGTCATCGAAACCTTAAGCGTGCGGACCCTACGGGTTCGAGAACAATGTAGACATGACCGAGACACGTCTCCGGTCAATAACCAATAGAGGAACCTGGATGCTCATATTGGCTCCTACATATTCTACGAAGATCTTTATCGGTCAGACCGCATAACAACATACGATGTTCCCTTTGTCATCGGTATGTTACTTGCCCGAGATTCGATCGTCGGTATCTTAATACCTAGTTCAATCTCGTTACCGGCAAGTCTCTTTACTCTTTCCGTAATACATCATCTCACAACTAACTCATTAGTTGCAATGCTTGCAAGGCTTATGTGATGTGCATTACCGAGAGGGCCCAAAGATACCTCTCCGACAATCGGAGTGACAAATCCTAATCTCGAAATACGCCAACCCAACATTTACCTTCGGAGACACCTGTAGAGCTCCTTTATAATCACCCAGTTACGTTGTGACGTTTGGTAGCACACAAAGTGTTCCTCCGGCAAACGGGAGTTGCATAATCTCATAGTCATAGGAACATGTATAAGTCATGAAGAAAGCAATAGCAACATACTAAACGATCGGGTGCTAAGCTAATGGAATGGGTCATGTCAATCACATCATTCTTCTAATGTTGTGATCCCGTTAATCAAATAACAACTCTTTTGTTCATGGTCAGGAAACATAACCATCTTCGATTAACGAGCTAGTCAAGTAGAGGCATACTAGTGACACTCTGTTTGTCTATGTATTCACACATGTATTATGTTTCCGGTTAATACAATTCTAGCATGAATAATAAACATTTATCATGATATAAGGAAATAAATAATAACTTCATTATTGCCTCTAGGGCATATTCCTTCAGTCTCCCACTTGCACTAGAGTCAATAATCTAGTTCACATCGCCATGTGATTCAACACTAATAGTTCACATCACCATGTGATTAACACCCATAGTTCACATCGTCATGTGACCTACACCCAAAGGGTTTACTAGAGTCATTAATCTAGTTCACATCGCTTATGTGATTAACACCCAAAGAGTACTAAGGTGTGATCATGTTTTGCTTCTGAGATAATTTTAGTCAACGGGTCTGTCACATACAGATCCGTAAGTATTTTGCGAATTCTATGTCTACAATGCTCTGCACAGAGCTACTCTAGCTAATTGCTCCCACTTTCAATATGTATCTAGATCGAGACTTAGAGTCATCCAGATTTGTGTCAAAACTTGCATCGACGTAACTTTTTACGACGAGCCTTTTGTTACCTCCATAATCGAGAAATATTTCCTTATTTCACTAAGGATAATTTTGACCGCTGTCCAGTGATCTACTCTTAAATCACTATTGTACTCCCTAGCTTAACACAGTGTAGGGTATACAATAGATCTGGTACATAGCATGGCATGATTTATAGAACCTATGGCTGAGGCATAGGGAATGACTTTCATTCTCTTTCTATCTTCTGCCGTGGTCGGGCTTTGAGTCTTACTCAATTTCACACCTTGTAACACAGCCAAGAACTCTTTTTTTCTTTGACTGTTCCATTTTGAACTACTTCAAAATATTGTCAAGGTATGTACTCATTGAAAAAACTTATCAAGCGTCTTGATCTATCTCTATAGATCTTGATGCTTAATATGTAAGTAGCTTCGCCGAGGTCTTTCTTTGAAAAACTTCTTTCAAACACTCCTTTATGCTTTGCAGAATAATTCTACATTATTTCCGATCAACAATATGTCATTCACATACACTTGTCAGAAATGTTGTAGTGCTCCCACTCACTTTCTTGTAAATACAGGCTTCACCACAACTCTGTATAAAACTATATGCTTTGATCAACTTATCAAAGCGTATATTCCAACTCCGAGATGCTTGCACCTGTCCATAGATGGATCGCTGGAGCTTGCATATTTTGTTAACACTTTTAGGATCGACAAAACCTTCTAGTTGCATCGTATACAACTCTTCTTTAATAAATCCATTAAGGAATGCAGTTTTGTTTATCCATTTGCCAGATTTCATAAAATGCGGCAATTGCTAACATGATTCGGGTAGACTTAAGCATAGATACGAGTGAGAAACTCTCATCGTAGTCAACATCTTGAACTTTGTCGAAAACCTTTTTGCGACAATTCTAGCTTTGTAGATAGTAACACTACTATCAGCGTCTGTCTTCCTCTTGAAGATCCATTTAATCTCAATGGCTCGCCGATCATTGCGCAAGTCAATCAAAGTCCATACTTTGTTCTCATATATGGATCCATCTCAGAATTCATGGCCTTAAACCATTTCGCGGAATCTGGGCTCACCATCGCTTCTTCATAGTTCGTAAGTTTGTCATGGTCTAGTAACATGACTTCCAGAACAGGATTACCGTACCACTCTGGTGCGGATCTCACTCTGGTTTACCTACGAGATTCGGTAGTAACTTGATCTGAAGTTACATGATCATCATCATTAGCTTCCTCACTAATTGGTGTAGTTGTCACAAGAACAGATTTCTGTGATGAACTACTTTCCAATAAGGGAGAAGGTACAATTACCTTATCAAGTTTTTTAATTTCCTCCCACTCACTTCTTTCAAGAGAAACTCCTTTTCTGGAAAGGATCCATTCTAAGCAACGAATATCTTGCCTTCGGATCTGTGATAGAAGGTGTACCCAACTGTCTCCTTTGGGTATCCTATGAAGACACATTTCTCCGATTTGGGTTTGAGCTTATCAGGATGAAAATTTTCACATAAGCATCACAACCCCAAACTTTAAGAAATGACAACTTTGGTTTCTTGCTAAACCACAGTTCATATAGTGTCGTCTCAACGGATTTAGATGGTGCCCTATTTAACGTGAATGCAGCTGTCTCTAATGCATAACCCCAAAACGATAGTGGTAAATCGGTAAGAAACATCATAGATTATACTATATCCAATAAAGTACGGTTATGACGTTCGGACACACCATTATGCTGTGGTGTTCCAGGTGGCATGAATTTGTGAAACTATTCCACATTGTTTTAATTGAAGACCAAACTTGTAACTCAAATATTTGTCTCCATGATCAGATCGTAGAAACCTTATTTTCTTGTCACAATGATTTTCTACTTCACTGTGAAATTCTTTGAACTTTTCAAATGTTTCAGACTTATGTTTCATCAAGTAGATATACCCATATCTGCTTAAATCATCTGTGAAGGTCAGAAAATAATGATACTTGTCGCGAGCCTTAATATTCATCGGACCACATACATCAGTATGTATGATTTCCAACAAATCTGTTGCTCGCTCCATTGTTCCGGAGAACGGAATCTTAGTCATCTTGCCCATGAGGCATGGTTCGCAAGCATCAAGTGATTCATAATCAAGTGATTCCAAAAGTCCATTAGCATGGAGTTTCTTCATGCGCTTTATACCAATATGACCTAAACGGCAGTGCCACAAATAAGTTGCACTATCATTATTAACTTTGCATCTTTTGGTTTCAATATTATGAATATGTGTATCACTACGATCGAGATCCAATGAACCATTTTCATTGGGTGTGTAACCATATAAGGTTTTATTCATGTAAACAGAACAACAATTTATTCTCTTACTTAAACGAATAACCGTATTACAATAAACATGATCAAATTATATTCATGCTCAACGCAAACACCAAATAACACTTATTTAGGTTCAACACTAATCCCGAAAGTATAGGGAGTGTGCGATGATGATCATATCAATCTTGGAACCACTTCCAACACACATCGTCACTTCACCCTTAACTAGCCTCTGTTTATTCTGCAACTCCCGTTTCGAGTTACTAATCTTAGCAACTGAACTAGTATCAAATACTGATGGGTTGCTATAAACACTAGTAAAGTACACATCAATAACATGTATATCAAATATACTTATGTTCACTTTTCCATCCTTCTTATCTGCCAATCACTTGGGGTAGTTCCGCTTCCAGTGACCAGTCCCTTTGCAGTAGAAGCACTTAGTCTCAGGCTTAGGACCAGACTTGGGCTTCTTCACTTGAGCAGCAACTTGCTTGTTGTTCTTCTTGAAGTTCACCTTTTCCCTTTGCCCTTTTCTTGAAACTAGTGATCTTGTCAACCATCAACACTTGATGCTCTTTCTTGATTTCTACCTTCATCGATTTCATCGTCATGAAAAGCTCGGGAGTCATTTTCGTCATCCCTTGCATACTATAGTTCATCACGAAATTCTACTAACTTGGTGATGGTGACTAGAGAATTCTGCCAATCACTATCTTATCTGGAAGATTAACTCCCACTTGATTCAAGCGATTGTAGTACCCAGACAATCTGAGCACATGCTCACTAGTTGAGCGATTCTCCTCCATCTTTTAGCTATAGAACTTGTTGGAGACTTCATATCTCTCAACTCTGGTATTTGCTTGAAATATTAACTTCAACTCCTGGAACATCTCATATGGTCCATGACGTTCAAAACGTCTTTGAAGTCCCGATTCTAAGCCGTTAAGCATGGTGCACTAAACTATCAAGTAGTCATCATATTGAGCTAGCCAAACGTTCATAACGTCTGCATCTGCTCCTGCAATAGGTCTGTCACCTAGCGGTGCATCAAGGACATAATTCTTCTGTGCAACAATGAGGATAAACCTCAGATCAGGAATCAATCCGTATCATTGCTACTAACATGTTTCAACACAATTTTCTCTAGGAACATATCAAAATAAACACAGGGAAGCAACAACGCGAGCTATTGATCTACAACATAATTTGCAAAATACTACCAAGACTAAGTCCATGATAAATTTAAGTTCAATTAATCATATTACTTAAGAACTCCCACTTAGAAATACATCCCTCTAATCTTCTAAGTGATCACGTGATCCAAATCAACTAAACCATAACCGATCACCACGTGAAATGGAGTAGTTTTCAATGGTGAACATCACTATGTTGATCATATCTACTATATGATTCACGCTCGACCTTTCGGTCTCAGTGTTCCGAGGCCATATCTGCATATGCTAGGCTCGTCAAGTTTAACCTGAGTATTCTGCGTGTGCAAAACTGGCTTGCACCCGTTGTAGATGGACGTAGAGCTTATCACACCCGATCATCACGTGGTGTCTGGGCACGACGAACTTTGGCAACGGTGCATACTTAGGGAGAACACTTTTATCTTGAAATTTAGTGAGAGATCATCTTATAATGCTACCGTCAATCAAAGCAAGAAAAGATGCATAAAAGATAAACATCACATGCAATCAATATAAGTGATATGATATGGCCATCATCATCTTGTGCTTGTGATCTCCATCTCCGAAGCACCTCCATGATTGCCATCGTCACCGGCGCGACATCTTGATCTCCATCGTAGCATCATTGTCGTTTCACCAACCTTATGCTTCTACGACTATCACTACCGCTTAGTGATAAAGTAAAGCATTACAGGGCGATTGCATTGCATACAATAAAGCGACAACCATATGGATCCTGCCAGTTGCCGATAACTTGGTTACAAAACATGATCATCTCATACAATAAAATATAGCATCACGTCTTGACCATATCACATCATAGCATACCCTGCAAAAACAAGTTAGACGTCCTCTACTTTGTTGTTGCAAGTTTTACGTGGCTGCTACGGGCTTAGCAAGGACCGTTCTTACCTACGCATCAAAACCATAATGATAGTTTGTCAAGTTGGTGCTGTTTTAACCTTCGCAAGGACCGGGCGTAGCCACACTCGGTTCAACTAAAGTTGGAGAAACTGACACCCGCCAGCCACCTGTGTGCAAAGCACGTCGGTAGAACCAGTCTCGCGTAAGCGTACGCGTAATGTTGGTCCGGGCCGCTTCATCCAACAATACCGCCGAACCAAAGTATGACATGTTGGTAAGCAGTACGACTTATATCGCCCACAACTCACTTGTGTTCTACTCGTGCATATAACATCAACACATAAAACCTAGGCTCGGATGCCACTGTTGGGGAACGTAGTAATTTCAAAAAAATTCCTACGCACACGCAAGATCATGGTGATGCATAGCATCGAGAGGGGAGAGTGTTGTCTACGTACCCTCGTAGACCAATAGCGGAAGCGTTATGACAACGCGGTTGATGTAGTCGTATGTCTTCACGGCCCGACCGATCAAGCACCGAAACTACGGCGCCTCCGAGTTCTAGCACACGTTCAGCTCGATGACGATCCCCGGACTCCGATCCAGCAAAGTGTCGGGGATGAGTTCCGTCAGCACGACGGCGTGGTGACGATCTTGACGTTCTACCGTCGCAGGGCTTCGCCTAAGCACCGCTACAATATTATCGAGGATTATGGTGGAGGGGGGCACCGCACACGGCTAAGAGAACGATCACGAAGATCAACTTGTGTGTCTATGGGGTGCCCCCTGCCCCCGTATATAAAGGAGTGGAGGAGGGGAGGGCCGGCCCTCTCTATGGCGCGCCCTAGGGGAGTCCTACTCCCACCGGGAGTAGGATTCCCCCTTTCCTAGTCCAACTAGAAGTCCTTCCAAGTAGTAGGAGTAGGAGACAAGGAAGGGGAAGAGGGAAGAGAAGGAAGGAGGGGGCGCCGCCCCTCCCCCTAGTCCAATTCGGACTAGTCAATGGGGGGGCGCGCGGCCTGCCTCTTCCTCTCCCCTAAAGCCCAACAAGGCCCATATACTTCTTCCCCCGTATTCCCGTAACTCCCCGGTACTCTGAAAAATACTCGAACCACTCAGAACCTTTCCGATGTCCGAATATAGTCGTCCAATATATCGATCTTTACGTCTCGACCATTTCAAGACTCCTCGTCATGTCCGCGATCTCATCCGGGAATCCGAACTCCTTCGGTACATCGAAACTCATAAACTCATAATATAACTGTCATCGAAACCTTAAGCGTGCGGACCCTACGGGTTCGAGAACAATGTAGACATGACCGAGACACGTCTCCGGTCAATAACCAATAGCGGAACCTGGATGCTCATATTGGCTCCTACATATTCTACGAAGATCTTTATCGGTCAGACCGCATAACAACATACGGTGTTCCCTTTGTCATCGATATGTTACTTGCCCGAGATTCGATCGTCGGTATCTTAATACCTAGTTCAATCTCGTTGTCTCTTTACTCGTTCCGTAATACATCATCTCACAACTAACTCATTAGTTGCAATGCTTGCAAGGCTTATGTGATGTGCATTACCGAGAGGGCCCAGAGATACCTCTCCGACAATCGGAGTGACAAATCCTAATCTCGAAATACGCCAACCCAACATGTACCTTCGGAGACACCTGTAGAGCTCCTTTATAATCACCCAGTTACGTTGTGACGTTTGGTAGCACACAAAGTGTTCCTCCGGCAAACGGGAGTTGCATAATCTCATAGTCATAGGAACATGTATAAGTCATGAAGAAAGCAATAGCAACATACTAAACGATCGGGTGCTAAGCTAATGGAATGGGTCATGTCAATCACATCATTCTTCTAATGATGTGATCCCGTTAATCAAATAACAACTCTTTTGTTCATGGTCAGGAAACATAACCATCTTCGATTAACGAGCTAGTCAAGTAGAGGCATACTAGTGACACTCTGTTTGTCTATGTATTCGCACATGTATTATGTTTCCGGTTAATACAATTCTAGCATGAACAATAAACATTTATCATGATATAAGGAAATAAATAATAACTTCATTATTGCCTCTAGGGCATATTTCCTTCAATAAGAAAGAGTCTCTTGTGTCCCCAACACACCCAATACAATGGTAAATTGTATAGGTGCACTAGTTCGGCGAAGAGATGGTGATACAAGTGCAATATGGATGGTAGATATAGGTTTTTGTAATCTAAAAATATAAAAACAGCAAGGTAACTAATGATAAAAGTGAGCACAGACGGTATTGCAATGCATTGAAACAAGGCCTAGGGTTCATACTTTCACTAGTGCAAGTTCTCTCAACAATAATAACATAATTGGATCATATAATAATCCCTCAACATGCAACAAAGAGTCACTCCAAAGTCACTAATGGCGAAGAACAAACGAAGAGATTATTGTAGGGTACGAAACCACCTCAAAGTTATTCTTTCTGATCGATCTATTCAAGAGTCTGTAGTAAAATAACACGAAGCTATTCTTTCCGTTTGATCTATCCTAGAGTTCGTACTAGAATAACACCTTAAGACACAAATCAACCAAAACCCTAATGTCACCTAGATACTCCAATGTCACCTCAAGTATCTGTGGGTATGATTATACGATATGCATCACATAATCTTAGATTCATCTATTCAACCAACACAAAGAACTTCAAACAGTGCCCCAAAGTTTCTACCAGTGAGTCAAGACGAAAACGTGTGCCAACCCCTATGCATAAGTTCACAAGGTCACTGAACCCGCAAGTTGATCACCAAAACATACATCAAGTAGATCACGTGAATATCCCATTGTCACCACAGATAAGCACATGCAAGACATACATCAAGTGTTCTCAAATCCTTAAAGACTCAATCCGATAAGATAACTTCAATGGGAGAACTCAATCCATTACAAGAGATAGAGGGGGAGAAACATCATAAGATCCAACTATAGTAGCAAAGCTCGCGGTACATCAAGATCGTGCCAAATCAAGAACATGAGAGAGAGAGAGAGATCAAACACATAGCTACTGGTACATACCCTCAGCCCCGAGGGTGAACTACTCCCTCGCTCCTCGACATGGAGAGCGCCGGGATGATGAAGATGGCCACCGGTGAGGGATCCCCCCTCCGCCAGGGTGCCGGAACAGGGTCCCAATTGGTTTTTGTTGGCTACAAAGGCTTGCGGCGGCGGAACTCCCGATCTAGGTTATGTTCTGGAAGTTTGGGGTATATAAGAGGTGTTGGCGTCGGGAACAAGTTAGGGGGGTCCACGAGGCAGCCACGAGGTAGGGGGTGCACCCAGGGGGGTAGGGCGCACCCTCCATCCTCGTGGTGGCCTCAGGACTCTTTTGGTCCATCTCCGATGCTCCGTGGGCTTCTTCTGGTCCAAAAACAATCTCCGTGAATTTTCAGGTCAATTGGACTCCGTTTGGTATTCCTTTTCTGCGATACTCAAAAACAAGGGGGAAAACACAAACTGGCACTGGGCTCAAGGTTAATAGGTTAGTCCCAAAAATCATATAAAATAGCATATAAATGCATATAAAACATCCTAGATGGATAATATAATAGCATGGAACAATAAAAAATTATAGATACGTTGGAGACGTATCAAGCATCCCCAAGCTTAATTCCTGCTCGTCCTCGAGTAGGTAAATGATAAAAAACAGAATTTTTGATGTGGAATGCCACCTAACATATTTATCAATGTAATATTCTTTATTGTGGCATGAATGTTAAGATCCAAAAGATTCAAGACAAAAGTTTGATATTGACATAAAAATAATAATACTTCAAGCATACTAACAAAGTAATCATGTCTTCTCAAAATATCAGGGCCAAAGAAAATTCATCCCTGCAAAATCATATACTTTGGCTATGCTCCATCTTCGTCACACAAAATGCTCAAATCATGCACAATCCCGATGAAAAGCCAAGCAATTGTTTCATACTTTAGTATTCTCAAACTTTTTCAACTTTCACGCAATACATGAGCGCGAGCCATGGATATAGCACTATAGGTGGAATAGAATGGTGGTTGTGGAGAACACGAAAAGAGGAAGATGGTCTCACATCAACTAGGCGAATTAATGGGCTATGGAGATGCCCATCAATAGATATCAATGTGAGTGAGTAGGGAATGCAACGGATGCACTACAGCTATAAGTGTATGAAAGCTCAACAAAAAGAAACTAAGTGGGTGTGCATCCAACTTGCTTGCTCATGAAGACCTAGGGCATTTGAGGAAGCCCATCGTTGGAATATACAAGCCAAGTTCTATAATGAAAAATTCCCACTAGTATATGAAAATGACAACATAGGAGACTCTCTATCATGAAGATCATGGTGCTACTTTTAAGCACAAGTGTGGAAAAAAGGATAGTAGCATTGTCCCTTCTATCTTTTTCTCTCATTTTTTGGGCCTTTTTTTATTTGGCCTTCTCTCTTTTCTTCTTCTTCTTTTGGCCTTTCTCTTTTTTTTATTTCCTCACATGGGACAATGCTCTAATAATGAAGATCATCACACTTCTATTTACTTACAACTCAAAAATTACAAATCGATACTTAGAACAAAAATATGACTCTATATGAATGCTCCGGCGGTGTACCGGGATGTGCAATGAATCAAGAGTGACATGTATGAAAGAATTATGAATGTTGGCTTTGCCACAAATACGATGTCAACTACATGACCATGCAAGGCAATATGACAATGATGGAGCGTGTCATAATAAACGGAACGGTGGAAAGTTGCATGGCAATATATCTCGGAATGGCTATGGAAATGCCATAATAGGTAGGTATGGTGGCTATTTTGAGGAAGGTAAATGGTGGGTTTATGGTACCAACGAAAGTTGTGCGGTACTAGAGAGGCTAGCAATGGTGGAAGGGTGAGAGTGTGTATAATCCATGGACTCAACATTAGTCATAAAGAACTCACATACTTATTGCAAAAATCTACAAGTCATCAAAAACCAAGCACTACGCGCATGCTCCTAGGGGGATAGATTGGTAGGAAAATACCATCTCTCGTCCCCGACCGCCACTCATAAGGAAGACAATCAAAGAAACACCTCATGCTTGAAATTTGTTACACACCGGTTACCATACGTGCATGCTACGGGACTTGCAAACCTCAACACAAGTATTTCTCAAATTCACAATTAATTCACTAGCATGACTCTAATATCACCATCCTCATGTCTCAAAACAATCATTAAGTATCAAACTTCTCATAGCGTCCAACGCACTTTATATGAAAGTTCTTATTATACCCATCTTGGATGCCCATCATATTAGGACTAGTTTTATAACCAAAGCAAATTACCATGCTATTCTAAAAGAGTCTCAAAATAATATAAGTGAAGCATGAGAGTGTGATGCCCCCGATTCAATCGTACACTAATCAGGCACGCAAACGTGTACGATCAAGATCAGGGACTCATGGGAAGATATCACAACACAACTCTAAAACATAAATAAGTCATACAAGCATCATAATACAAGCCAAGGGCCTCGAGGGCTCGAATACAAGTGCTCCATCATAGACGAGTCAGCGGATCTGAGTACAGACATAAGTTAAACAAGTTTGCCTTAAAAAGGCTAGCACAAACTGGGATACAGATCAAAAGAGGCACAGGCCTCCTGCCTGGGATCCTCCTAAACTACTCCTGGTCATCGTCAGCGGGTTGCACGTAGTAGTAGGCACCTCAGTGTAGTAGAAGTCGTCGTCGACGGTGGCGTCTGGATCCTGGGCTCCAACATCTGGTTGCGACAACCAGGTAGAAGGGAAAGGGGGAAAAGGGAGAGAAAAGCAACCGTGATTACTCATCCAAAGTACTCGCAAGCAAGGAGCTACACTATATATGCATGGGTATATGTGTAAAGGGGCCATATCGGTGAACTGAACTACAGAATGCCAGAATAAGAGGGGGATAGCTAATCCTGTCGAAGACTACGCTTCTGGTAGCCTCCGTCTTGCAGCATGTAGAAGAGAGTAGACTGAAGTCCTCCAAGTAGCATCGCATAGCATAATCCTACCCGGCGATCCCCTCCTCGTCGCCCTATTAGAGAGCGATCACCGGGTTGTATCTGGCACTTGAAAGGGTGTGTTTTATTAAGTATCCGGTTCTAGTTGTCAGAAGGTCAAGGTACAACTCCAAGCCGTCCTGCTACCGAAGATCACGGCTATTCGAATAGATTAAATTCCCTGCAGGGGTGCACCACATAACCCAACACGCTCGATCCCATTTGGCCGGACACACTTTCCTGGGTCATGCCCGGCCTCGGAAGATCAACACGTCGCAGTCCTACCTAGGCACAACAGAGAGGTCAGCACACCGGTCTAAATCCTATGGCGCAGGGGTCTGGGCCCATCGCCCATTGCACACCTGCACGTTGCGAGGGCGGCCGGAAGCAGAACTAGCCCCCTTAATACAAGAGCAGGCTTACGTTCCAATCCGGCGCGCGCCGCTCAGTCGCTGACGTCATGAAGTGCTTTGGCTGATACCATGACATCGAGTGCCCATAACTGTTCCCACGTAGTTGGTTAGTGCGTATAGGCCAGTAGCCAGACTCAGATCAAATACCAAGATCTCGTTAAGCGTGTTAAGTATCCGCGAACGCCGACCAGGGCCAGGCCCACCTCTCTCCTAGGTTGTCTCAACCTGCCCTGTCGCTCCGCCACAAAGTAACAGTAGGGGGCCGTCGGGAACCCAGGCCCACCACTACCTGGGTGGAACCACCTGCCCCTTCAGCTCCCATCTCGGAACAGTATCACAGGTAATGTAACAGTGTAAAGTATATAGTATATGCCTGTAATCACCTCCCGAAGTGATCACGGCCCAGTAGTATAGCATGGCAGACGGACAAGAGTGTAGGGCCACTGATGGAACACTAGCATCCTATACTAAGCAGTAGGATAGCAGGTAAAGGTAACAACAGTAGTAGCAAGGACAGGCTATGCAGCAGTATAGGATTAACTGAAAGCAGTAACATGCTACACTACTCTAATGCAAGCAGTATAGAGAAGAATAGGCGATATCTGGTGATCAAGGAGGGGGGCTTGCCTGGTTGCTCTGGCAAGAAGGAAGGGTCATCTTCAATGTAGTCGAACACACGGACATCGGCAGTAGTCTCGTAGTCTACCAGAAAGAAGTAATGGAGGGGGAACATAATAAATAACAGAGCAATCAAAGCAACACAAAGCATAACATGGTGATACGCGGTGCTAGGGGTGACCTAACGCAGTAGGAGGTGATACCGGTGAAGGGCGAAAACATCCGAGAAAGTATCCCCGGTGTTTCCCGTTTTCGGACCGGTGAACCGGAGGGGGAAAGTTGCGTGTTCGCCATGCTAGGGATGCGTGGCGGACGAACGGGCTGCGTATCCGGGTTTGTCTCGTCGTTCTGAGCAACTATCATGTACAAACTATTTTCATCCGAATTACAGATTATTTTATATGAATTTTCAAAGTTTTAATGTTTTCCTAAATTTATTATTATTTCAAAATAAATAGTTAAATTGCTAAGTGCACCCAGTATGTGTACACAATAGAGTGTATTAGGACAGTTGACCTGGTCAATTGCCCAGCCAGCAGTCAACCGTGACTGTTGACCGGTCCAATGACAAGTGGGGCCAACCTGTCATAGACAGAAACTTTAACTGAAACTAACTAATATTGTTTTAAGTTTACTAATTAATCAGCGGGTCCCACATGTCATTTGTTGTAGTATTAAACAGAGTTTTAATTTAGCAAGGTTTAATTAGCATGGTGGGGGTTCGATTTTAGTGGGGGTTAGTGGCTGGATTAGTGCTTAAATTAACAGTTAATGACCTGGGCCCACACATCATAAGACGCTGGCCGGGTTCTAACGCATGCGCGTGCTGGTGCACGCCGGCGACCAGCAGAGGCAACAGCGGCCCACCGGAGACGCACTCCGGTGACCGAACGGGCGGTGGCCGCCACCTACATAGGGTGCATGACGCGCCGACCCCACTAGTGCGAGCGGTTGGAGTCGGGGGTGGCCGGAACAACGCCGTCTGCGAGCAGAGGCGGTGGCAGTGGTGAGAGCGGGCGCAGAGGGACGAGACACGCCCTGGGCACGCGCGGGTGTGCGGGAGCCGCGACGGGGCGCGACCACGCAGAGGCGGGCGCGGCGACGGGACAACATGGGGCGTAGCGTTCGGAGGGGGGAGAAGGACGGGGGTCGACGGGGAGCTCACCCCCCATTGACGAGAAGAGGGCGGTGAGGCGCGAGGAGGACCGACAAAGAAGAGGCGGGGACGGGGCGGTCCGGCGAAGACGTGACAGCGACGACCTCAGGGCGCAGCGGCGCGGCGTCGGATGACGAGGTTCGCAAGAGACCGATGGGGAGGAGTCAGGGAAGGCGAGGCGGCGAGGGAGATGTCGTCGAGCAGCGCCAGGCGGCGTCCAGATCGAGCGGGGGGGGGGGGGGGGGGCGTAGTCGGGGCCAGCGTCGGGGGCGCCGCGGGCTTCCATCCTAGATCGGGACTAGAGGGAGGGGCGAGGGGAGTGGGGAAGTGGGGTGGGTAGCGGTTTAGGGTTTCGGGGGATAGGAGCCATATAGGCCAGGAAGGTGCGGGGTGGGCCGGCCTTGTTGGGCATGAGGCCAGCTGGGCCGGGGCCCAGCGGGGGGGGGGGTTCTGTTTTATTTTTGTTCGCTTTCCTTTTATCTTTTGATTATTTTCTTTTTCTTTTTCTGTTTATTTATTTACTTTTCTGTTTTAAATCATTTAGGCATTTTATAAAAATGTGTTTACTACACCATATTTATCTATGTAATATTTAGTACAAACATAACATTTTTATTTTAATGTTTGAAAACTTTTATTATTTACCAAACTTTGAATTTGAATTTTGGACCGGTTTTGATCTAACGATAGATTAGCAGCAGTAACCGTGGTGACGTGGCACCATTAGCGTGGGATCACTGTAGCTTAATTATCCGGGCGTCACAATTCTCCTCCACTACAAGAAATCTCGTCCCGAGATTTAAGAGGGAAGTAAAGGGGGAAGGTTCGGGTTACAAAATTCTAGGGAGTGTTCTTGGTCTTGGTTGTTCTTCTCGAAGAGGTTGATCCATTACATTGATGTCTTCATTTCGCTGTTTCAGGTCATCATGATGAAGTTGTCGTCCTTTCTTCGGGAACTCCATCGTACTTACGAATAGGTAACGGGGCAGATCGACAATGACAGAATGCTATAAGGGTAATAATCTGGGATTAACCCATGAATGAGCATATGAGAACTTCTTGAGTTGAACAATTAAAACACATCGAGAGTAAAGTTTGAAGGTACAATAAGAAGTTTCAAGCAGCCATGCAATCGTTCAATGCCCAGACAGAGGTGAAAGGGGTTCAGAGCAACGAGAACAAGTATTGCGTCTGATACTAGAACAGATCACTAGGCAGGTGGCCCGTGAATTACATATGAAGTCAAGCGCGGGGAATAACTTTGACAACATGGTGTGCAGGAGAGTCAGGTTTCGATCCTGTGGAACTGTGGGTTATGGGCCCACCATGTGGTTGAAAGTAGGAAGGGGGCCGACATCTCGCATGGTCACGATAGTAAGGCGTGTCAGAGGGTAGCCTGTCAGTTATGTCGGCAACACCATCGATACCAAGGGCGAGGGACGAAGAGAACCATTTTCCTGCTCGTTGAACAAGGCGGGCCAAGAGGCAAAGTTCTCATCCATCAGCGGTTACCGAAATGTCATCAAGAGTAGAAACAGGGTCTCACTGGCAGAGTTGTACACCGAGGTGTTTATATATAAGTAGTGAATTATTACTGCTTAGATTATATAGATCACAAGAAAGGTCAAACAAACCAATGGAAAGGAAAATGTGATCAACAGGTTAAACAGAACAATGGAAAGGAAAAATGTGCTTAAACACATATTTCAGGGGTATATCCTTCCCAAGGACAAGCAGAGCATGATATCCATGACAGGATATTATGTAGAAAACTCCTTATGTAGGGGAGAGAAATTTCATGACATTATCCATACAACGATGTTTGGATAATTTGATTAAGAAAATTTAGCATTGTGCTTCAAGTGTTCTTATCGATGATAGGAGTACCACATACATGCTTCGAGATAGCACCGACATGGTCTTCAAGCAAAGGCCGGACTTCGGATACACGAAGGATCCATTAGGATAAACTTATTAAACAAGGCATTCAATTTCCTCATGGAAAAATGGTTAACCTTGTTAAAAAGAAAACTATGACAATAGGTCCTCCGGCCAGGTGTACTCGGCATGACACCACCTTACCGGGTCATATAACGACCAATGTTATAACTCTTGAAAATATGTTCCCACCATCATATCTGACCGAGGTTCAGATCTAATTGGTGTCATGATACCTCAGACTCAGGATGTCCGAGAAGAAAAGGTGCAACACAAATAGACGAAATGACATTGCAAGATTCTCGGGAAATGAGCTATGGGAGCGGGTTACTGGAATAATAGTTCATCATTAAACCAAGGAAAGGAGTGAGGGGGTAGCTGATGGAGTCAGCGACAATCCTCGAGATTTCCAAAAAGGTGGATTTCCACAGTTATGTGAACAAGGAGATGACATTTGTCAGATCAAATGATATAATGATGTATGCGCGAGGAAAACATACACAATTTAAACATTGGTTGAAAGGTGCACCCGACATATGGGCTTAGGTAGCACGATCAATGTTAGAATGGTGATTCGATATCCAATACACAAAGAATGTAACTATCGTCCATTAACTTACAAGCAATAGGGTTGCTAGAAGTTTTGAATTCTTCACATCACAATCCATTTGTCGGTATTCCAGTTGGAACATGGGGACCAAGAAAAGAATGGTGATGGCGAGAAGCATCACTTGCATCAATAATTCATAAGAGGTGGTGAAATTCTCATGACATACTTGACATAAAAGATGGTAATATTCCAAGGTAAAGAAGAACAAACGCTGGATAGCAAGGAACTCAAGGTATAACACAAAACACAATCAAGTTTGTGTTGGAGGGAAGGCATTAATGTTGCCGATGATAATACAAACCATCGAGGGGCAAGGATGGTATTTCCCATCAAGAATTCAATAGATATTTTGGAAGAGCTCAGAATGTTGATGATCACGACACCTTTGTCAAAAGATTCCATGAGGCTGCCATTGAATAATGACGACATCAAGCAAAAGGAATGGTGAAGCAAAAGACCACTGGATCCACGAATACGACACAACCTCGGAATCAAGTATTGTTGCTCAAGACAATAATATATGACAAGGAAGATCGATGTAAGCTTAGCTCAGCGTCAAATATTGTGTTCCGGGAAGAATGACCAGGTAGCACAGTTAAAATTTAGAACGATAATGATATAGCCGATCAGGCTTGGGATGACTTGAAGGATTATTAAACTCGTAAGCAACAAAAATTTCTTAGAGTTATTGAATCAGAGTGCGGACTCGATTCACTATTTTGTGTTCTCGATTGACGACAACCCAGAACCCAGGAAAATTGGAATCGGAACAGTTGATGAAGAACCCATAAGAAGTTATGCAGTTCCATGATATTCTCGAGATACCAGAGTGTAATACTCGATGGTAGAGCAGAGTAGAGGGTGGACACGTGAAATGATTTGCAGAATACAAGTACTTCACCTTGTCTGAGAAATGGAATCAAAGGAGATCAATCATGGTCGGAACCATAGCTGCAAGGGATCCAATTTAATGACATCGAAAGAATTACCCAAATGATTAAATATTTTGCAAGAAGCTTCCATGATAAGTTCCACATCGGATCCATGGGCATGAACACAAAGTTCAAGGTCGACTCCCACTTCTTTAATGCATAACCTTTCATTCACTTCTCGTCTTCAAAGAAGTTGTAGGGTAGAAAATTATCTAGTAAAACACCAGAAGGGTATAACTTGTAAAAACTTTCGGGTTCATACGGTTTTAGGGAAGGTATAGGTTCAACCCATTGGGGCATCTTAGGATCATATACTACGAACTTCAGGAGTAAATAACACAAGCTCGAAAGCAGAGCATCGTTGGCCAATTCAGGGAATAGGATTTACCATTGGCATTATGTATCAGGGAAAGAACTTCCAACGTGATTGAATATGAAGGACGTTGTCGGATAAAATCCAACAAAGGACTAGACGGTCCACAAAGGATCTGATGTGAGTATCGGTACTCAACCAGAAGAGGAAAGAATGCAAATGCAACAGGTTATGGAATCATCTGAATAATACAAAGCTTAAATGCAAAGGAATTGTGATTCCAAATCGAAGGATCAGAAATAGATGCTCTGATCAAGGATGGATAAGTTGAATAGACTTAGGGGCACAATCGACAACAATTTGATTGGTCGAGAACTAGCTCCTGTTCAAAATGACGTCTGAGCCGGAGGGATGATTTCTAGAACCTGATTGAGGATTGCGAGCATTCACAACATATTGAATCAACGGACTCAAAATGATAATGACAAAGGATACTATGAATATTGCTAGCCATATGAAACACATCCATAATGCAAGCAGACAAGTATTTGCCGAGCAATAGCGAGCAGAGGATACCAGAAGATCAGATCATATTTCAATGTATCTTGTGAATCATATGAACAATGGGGAAAGAACGGATACTCGGTAAGAGCAAGGAATTATCCGTAGGGGGTATTCACGAGGCAAGAACTGCAAGGCAGTATCTCAAAGGATTTTTAGAACAATAGAGAGAATTTCGGGGTATCTTGTAATAACAAGATTAACGGGAAATGATTGTATGAAGGACAAGTGTACGTGGTTACCCCTAGGGGGTTTATCGATGGGAGGGAATTGCAAAAGCGATGGCACAAAATCTTTAGAGAACATCGGAGAGTATCTTCGGAATCTTCTGGGGCAGCAGGCAATCATCTGTGATAAGGGGCTCTCCGGGTGAAAGTGATCACGAGATCCTAATGTTAGATTTAGCAAAATCATTTAACCCGAATAGAAGAGAGATTAGAATCCAGAGTATAGACGAAGAATAAAAGATCCTAATATCACCCAATGGCGATGTGAGCCCATGGGCCGCACAGCCATGTTAGTAACACAGTTTTCATCGACTAGACTCAACTTCAGCCAAGGAGTTTGGAAGGGGGATTCCTACAGGCAGTCGGCTCTGATACCAACTTGTGACGCCCCCGATTCAATCGTACACTAATCATGCATGTAAATGTGTACGATCAAGATCAGGGACTCACGAGAAGATATCACAACACAACTCTAAAACATAAATAAGTCATACAAGCATCATAATACAAGCCAGGGGCCTCGAGGGCTTGAATACAAGTGCTCGATCATAGACGAGTCAGCGGATCTGAGTATAGACATAAGTTAAACAAGTTTGCCATAAAAAGGCTAGCACAAACTGGGATACAAATCGAAAGAGGCGTAAGCCTCCTGCCTGGGATCCTCCTAAACTACTCCTGGTCGTCGTTAGTGGGCTCCATGTAGTAGTAGGCACCTCTAGTGTAGTAGAAGTCGTCGTCTACGGTGGCGTCTGGATCCTGGGCTCCAACATCTGGTTGCGACAACCAGGTAGAAGGGAAAGGGGGAAAAGGGAGAGAAAAGCAACTGTGAGTACTCATCCAAAGTACTCGCAAGCAAGGAGCTACACTACATATGGATGGGTATATGTGTAAAGGGGCCATATCGGTGGACTGAACTGCAGAATGCCAGAATAAGAGGGGGATAGCTAATCATGTCGAAGACTACGCTTCTGGCAGCCTCCGTCTTGCAGCATGTAGAAGAGAGTAGACTGAAGTCCTTCAAGTAGCATCGCATAGCATAATCCTACCCGGCGATCCCCTCCTCGTCGCCCTGTTAGAGAGCGATCACCGGGTTGTATCTGGCACTTGAAAGGGTGTGTTTTATTAAGTATCCGGTTCTAGTTGTCATAAGGTCAAGGTACAACTCCAAGTCGTCCTGTTACCAAAGATCACGACTATTCGAATAGATTAACTTCCCTGCAGGGGTGCACCACATAACCCAACACGCTCGATCCCATTTGGCCGGACACACTTTCCTAGGTCATGCCCGGCCTCGGAAGATCAACACGTCGCAGCCCTACCTAGGCACAACAGAGAGGTCAGCACGCCGGTCTAAATCTTATGGCGCAGGGGTCGGGGCCCATCGCCCATTGCACACCTGCACGTTGCGAGGCGACCGGAAGCAGAACTAGCCCCCTTAATACAAGAGCAGGCTTACGTTCCAATCCGGCGCGCGCCGCTCAGTCGCTGACATCACGAAGTGCTTCGGCTGATACCACGACGTCGAGTGCCCATAACTGTTCCCGCGTAGTTGGTTAGTGCGTATAGGCCAGTAGCCATACTCAGATCAAATACCAAGATCTCGTTAAGCGTGTTAAGTATCCGCGAACGCCGATCAGGGCCAGGCCCACCTCTCTCCTAGGTGGTCTCAACCTGCCCTGTTGCTCCGCCACAAAGTAACAGTCGGGGGCCGTCGGGAACCCAGGCCCACCACTACCTGGGTGGAACCACCTGCCCCTTCAGCCCCCATCTCCGAATAGTATCACAGGTAATGTAACAGTGTAAAGTATATAGTATATGTCCGTGATCACCTCCCGAAGTGATCACGACCCAGTAGTATAGCATGGCAGACAGACAAGAGTCTAGGGCCACTGATGGAACACTAGCATCCTATACTAAGCAGTAGGATAGCAGGTAAAGGTAACAACAGTAGTAGCAAGGACAGGCTATGCAGCAGTATAGGATTAACCGAAAGCAGTAACATGCTACACTACTCTAATGCAATAAGTATAGAGAAGAATAGGCGATATCTGGTGATCAAGGGGGGGGGGCTTGCCTGGTTGCTCTGGCAAGAGGGAAGGGTCCTCTTCAATGTAGTCGAACACATGGACATCGGCAGTAGTCTCGGAGTCTACCGGAAAGAAGTAACGGAGGGGGAACATAATAAATAACAGAGCAATCAAAGCAACACAAAGCATAACATGGTGATACGCGGTGCTAGGGGTGACCTAACACAGTAGGAGGTGATAACGGCTGATACGTCTCCGTCGTATCTATAATTTTTGATTGTTCCATGCCAATATTATTCAACTTTCATGTACTTTTTGGCAACTTTTTATATTATTTTTGGGACTAACATATTGATCCAGTGCCCAGTGCCAGTCCCTGTCTGTTGCATGTTTTTGGTTTCGCAGAATATCCATATCAAACGGAGTCCAAACGGGATAAAAACGGACGGAGCTTATTTTTGGAAAATATGGAAAATCTGGAAGGAAAATCAACGCGAACCAGTGTCCGAGGTGGTCACGAGGTAGGCGGGCGCCCCCCCTCCTAGGGCGCGCCCCTACCCTCGTGAGCCACCCGTAAGGCGGTTGATGCTCTTCTTTTGCCACAAGAAAGCTAATATTCAGAAAAAAATCACGGCGAAGGTTTCAGGCCAATCGGAGTTACGGATCTCCATATATACACGAAACGGTGAAACATAGCGAGAACAGAACGCGGAACCAGAGAGAAACAGAGAGATAGATCCAATCTCGGAGGGGCTCTCGCCCCTCCCACGCCATGGGAGTCAAGGACCATTGGGGAAACCCTCCTCCCATCTAGGGAGGAGGTCAAGGAAGAAGAAGAAGAAGGGGGGCCCTCTCCCCCTTGCTTCCGGTGGCGCCGGAGTGCTGCCGGGGCCATCACCATCACCGCCATCTTCACCAACAACTTCACCGCCATCATCAGCAACACTTCCCCCCTCTATGCAGCGGTGTAACTTCTCTCTTACCCGCTGTAATCTCTACTTAAACATGGTGCTCAACGCTATATATTATTTCCCAATGATGTATGGCTATCCTATGATGTTTGAGTAGATTTGTTTTGTCCTAATGGCTATTTGATGATCAAGATTGGTTTGAGTTGTATGTTTTATTATTGGTGTTGTCCTATGGTGCTCTCCGTGTCGCGCAAGCGTGAGGGATCCCCGCTGTAGGGTTTGCAATATGTTTATGATTTGCTTATAGTGGGTGGCGTGAGTGAACAGAAGCACATACCCGAGTAAGTAGGTTGCTTGTGTATGGGATAAAGGGGACTTGATACTTTAATGCTATGGTTGGGTTTTACCTTAATGATCTTTAGTAGTTGCGGATGCTTGCTAGAGTTCCAATCATAAGTGCATATGATCCAAGTAGAGAAAGTATGTTAGCTTATGCCTCTCCCTCAAATAAAATTGCAATAATGATTACCGGTCTAGTTATCGATTGCCTAGGGACAAATAACTTTCTTGTTGACAAAAGCTCTCTACTAAAACTAATTTAGTTGTGTCTTCATCTAAACAGCCCCTAACTTTTATTTACGTGCTCTTTACTTTCTTGCAAGCTTACCCCAAAACACCTACAAAGTACTTCTAGTTTCATACTTGTTCTAGGTAAAGCGAACGTCAAGCGTGCGTAGAGTTGTATCGGTGGTCGATAGAACTTGAGGGAATATTTGTTCTACCTTTAGCTCCTTGTTGGGTTCGACACTCTTACTTATCGAAAACAGTTGCGATCCCCTATACTTGTGGGTTATCAAGAACTTTTTCTGGCGCCGTTGACGGGGAGCAATAGCGTGGGGTGAATATTCTCGTGTGTGCTTGTTTGCTTTATCACTAAGTAATTTTTATTTTTTGCTGTTCTTAGTTGTTTTCTATCTTTAGTTATGGGTAGGAAACGCAAAATACCAAAAAATTGGTTGTACCTACTAAACCAATGGTTGAAGAACCACTCAAAATCTATCCCACTGCTGAAGCTTATTACTTGGATCATCTTCGATCCCTATGTGGTCGTGCTGAAACCCCAACTAGCTTAGTTGAGGGAAAATCTTTAGATGAGCATGCTTGTTATGTGCAACACCGTATATCTGAAAAAGGGAAACGTTTAGTGGACCAAATTCATCGTTTGCAATGCTATGCTTGGAATTTATGTGAAATATATGATTATAGTTGTTGTTCTGAAAACCCTAAGAAACACCTTCCCTACCAATGTGAGTTTAGTTATAATGGAATCGTATCTTCATATGCTAAAGGTGTTTATAGTTACTATGATGTTCAACAAATTGAAGAATTTGTTGCTTTTAAGGGTGCTTATGAAATTGCTTCGTTGATTGAAAAGTATGATGCTACTCTTTACAAATCTGAAAATTTTGCCATACTTGAATATTGTTATGAGAATTATGCTTCTAATGCCTATGTTAAACTATATATTGAAGAATACTCCGCTGTCCAAGAAGAGACTAATATTTTGCAGGAGCCTATGGAAGAAGAAATTGATGAAACTGTGAGCTCATTGGATGAAAAAGATGAGGAGGAGAGCGAAGAACAAAAGGGGGAAGAGCGGATTAGCTACCCGTGCCCACCTTCTAATGAGAGTAACTCTTCAACTCATACATTATTTAATTTCCCTTCATGCTTACCGAAGGATGATTGCTATGATGACTATTATGATCCCGTTGATTCTTTTGAAATATCCCTTTTTGATGATGCTTGCTATGCTTGTGGCCAAGATGCCAATATGAATGATGCTTATGGAGATGAACTTGCTATAGTTCCTTATGTTAAACATGAAATTGGTGCTATTGCACCCACGCATGACAGTCCTATTATCTTTTTGAATTCTCTCGATTATACTATATCGGAGAAGTTTGCACTTATTAAGGATTATATTGATGGGTTGCCTTTTACCGTTTGCACATGATGATTTTAATGAGTATAATATGCATGCGCTTGCTGCTCCTACTTGCAATTATTATGAGAGAGGAACTATATCTCCACCTCTTTATGTTTCCAACACGATAAAATTGCAAGAAACTGTTTATACTATGCATTGGCCTTTACTATGTGTGCATGAATTGTTCTTTCATGACATGCCGATGCATAGGAAGAGAGTTAGACTTCGTCATTACATGATATATTTTACTTTGTGCTCACTACTAAACTAAAAATCATTGTTAATTAAAATTGGCTTTGATATACCTTGGGATCCGGGTGGATCCATTACTTGAGCACTCTATGCCTAGCTTAATGGCTTTAAAGAAAGCGCTGCCAGGGAGACAACCCGGAAGTTTTAGAGAGTCATTTATTTCTGTTGAGTGCTTCCATATAGTTTAAAAACAACAAAAATAAAGAGGGGAACCCAAAACTTTTCAAAAAGGAAAGTGAAAGTGAGAAAGACAAGCATTGTTGAAGTGGGAGCTAGCCTTGAACTTTGTTCATGCTCAGGGAAACTTTGTGAACCTTGCTTACAGAAAATTTTCAACAAAAATAATTATCCCCTTGTACAATTCCATTGTATTATAAAAATAATGTGCCAAGGTTTGCCTTTAGGATGTTTACGATGCTTGTTGGTTTGTGCGGTGCAGGAGAGAAACTTTGGCTGTAGTGCATGATTTTTAATTTTTTACTGGAACGTCAAATGGTTCTGACTCTTTTTGCACTGTCTTGCCGTACAAATTGTTTATTTTTCATAATTTTTGCAGAATTTTTCAAGTATCAGAAGTATGGTGAATGTTCAGATTATTACAGACTGTTCCGTTTTAGACAGATTCTGTTTTTGATGCATAGTTTGCTTGTTTTGATGAAACTATCAATTTATATCAGTGGATTAAGCCAAGAAAAAGTTATATTACAGTAGACACAATGCAAAAGAAAAATATGAATTGGTTTGCAACAATACTTAGAGTAGTGATTTGCTTTATTATACTAACGGATCTTATTGAGTTTTCTGTTGAAGTTTTGTGTGGATGAAGTGTTCGATGATCGAGAAGGTTTCGATGTGAGAAGAAGGAAGAGAGGCAAGAGCTCAAGCTTGGGTATGCCCGAGGCACCCCAAGTAAATATTCAAGGAGACTCAAGCGTCTAAGCTTGGGGATGCTGGGAAGGCATCCCCTCTTTCTTCAACAAGTATCGGTATGTTTTCGGATTCGTTTCGTTCATGCGATATGTGCAATCTTGGAGCGTCTTTTGCTTTAGTTTTTTTTTCTTTTTTGCACCATGCTGGTATGAGATAGTCCTTGGTTGATTTATAGAATTCTCTTTGCACTTCACTTATATCTTTTGAGTATGGCTTTATAGAATGCTTCATGTGCTTCACTTATATCATTTGAAGTTTGGATTGCCTGTTTCTCTTTACTTAGACAACCGCCATTTGTAGAATGCTCTTTTGCTTCACTTATACTTGTTAGAGCGTGGGCATATCTTTTGTAGAAAGAATTAAACTCTCTTTCTTCACTTATATCTATTTAGAGAGATGACAGGAACTGGTCATTCACATGGTTAGTCATAAAATCCTACATAAACTTGTAGATCGGATTTTTTTGCACATGGGCATATGTTTGATTTTTTGCAATAGTTTTGCGATATAAAGATGGTGATATTAGAGTCATGCTAGTGGGTAGTTGTGGATTGTAGAAATACTTGTGTTGAAGTTTGTGATTCCCGTAGCATGCACATATGGTGAACCGCTATGTGATGAAGTCGGAGCATGATTTATTTATTGATTGTCTTCCTTATGAGTAGCGGTTGGGGACGAGCGATGGTCTTTTCCTACCAATCTATCCCCCTAGGAGCATGCGCGTAGTACTTTGTTTCGATAACTAATAGATTTTTGCAATAAGTATGTGAGTTCTTTATGACTAATGTTGAGTCCATGGATTATACACGCTCTCACCCTTCCATCATTGCTAGCCTCTTCGGTACCGTGCATTGCCCTTTCTCACCTCGAGAGTTGGTGCAAACTTCGCCGGTGCATCCAAACCCCGTGATACGATATGCTCTGTCACACATAAGCCTCATTATATCTTCCTCAAAACAGCCACCATACCTACCTATTATGGCATTTCCATAGCCATTCCGAGATATATTGCCATGCAACTTCCATCATCATCATATACATGACTTGAGCATTCATTGTCATATTGCTTTGCATGATCGTAAGATAGCTAGCATGATGTTTTCATGGCTTGTCCATTTTTTGATGTCATTGCTACGCTAGATCATTGCACATCCCGGTACACCGCCGGAGGCATTCATATAGAGTCATATCTTTGTTCTAGATATCGAGTTGTAATATTGAGTTGTAAGTAAATAAAAGTGTGATGATCATCATTATTAGAGCATTGCCCCAGTGAGGAAAGGATGATGGAGACTATGATTCCCCCACAAATCGGGATGAGACTCCGAAAGATATAAGTGAAGATCAATGAGTAGTTGAATAATTATGTAACTATGTGAAGACTCTCTAACATTTAAGAATTTCAGATCTTGGGGTATTATTCAAACAACAAGCAAAACAAAATAAAACAAAATGACGCTCCAAGCAAAACACATATCATGTGGTGAATAAAAATATAGCTCCAAGTAAAGTTACCGATGAACGAAGACGAAAGAGGGGATGCCTTCTGGGGCATCCCCAAGCTTAGGCTCTTGGTTGTCCTTGAATATTACCTTTGGGTGCCTTGTGCATCCCCAAGATTAGGCTCTTGCCACTCCTTATTCCATAGTCCATCGAATCTTTACCCAAAACTTGAAAAGTTCACAACACAAAACTCAACAGAAAACTCGTAAGCTCCGTTAGTATAAGAAAATAAAACCACCACTTAGGTACTGTTGTGACTCATTCTAAATTCATATTGGTGCAATATCTACTGTATTCCAACTTTTCTATGGTTCATACCCTCCGATACTACTCATAGATTCATCAAAATAAGCAAACAACACATAGAAAACAGAATCTGTCAAAAACAGAACAGTCTGTAGTAATCTGTAACTCTAGAATACTTCCGTAACTCCAAAAATTCTAAAACAAATTGGTGGACGTGAGGAATTTGTCTATTAATCTTCTGCAAAAAGAATCAACTTAGAATCACTCTTATGTAAAAAATGACAGCTAATCTTGTGAGTGCAAAGTTTCTGTTTTCTATAGCAAGATCACATTAACCTTCACCCAAGTCTTCCCAAAGGTTCTACTTGGCACTTTATTGAAACATAAGCTATAAAACATGATTACTACAGTATCTTAATCATGTGGACACACAAAAAAAGTAGGGGTAAATATTGGGTTGTCTCCCAACAAGCGCTTTTCTTTAATGCCTTTCTAGTTAGGCATGATGATGACAATGATGCTCACATAAAAGATAAGAATTGAAACATAACAGGAGCATCATGAAGCACATTACTAGCACATTTAAGCCTAACCCACTTCCTATGCATAGGGATTTTGTGAGCAAACAACTTATGAGAACATGAATCAACTATAGGAAGGCAAAACAAGCATAACTTCAAGATTTTCAATACATAGAGAGGAAACTTGATAATATTGCAATTCCTACAAGCATATACTCCTCCCTCATAATAATTTTCAGTAGCATCGTGAATGAATTCAACAATATAACTATCACATAAAGCACTATTTTCATGATGCACAAGCATATAATTTTTATTACTCTCCACATAAGCAAATTTCTTCTCATGAATAGTAGTGGGAGCAAACTTAACAAAATAACTATCATGTTAGGCATAATCCAATTGAAAATTAAATTCAAGATGACAAGTTTGATGGAGAGCGCCGTGATGATGAAGATGGCCACCGGTGAGGGATCCCCCCTCTGGCAGGGTGCCGAAACAGGGTCCCGATTGGTTTTTGGTGGCTACAGAGGCTTGCGGTGGCGGAACTCCCGATCTAGGTTATGTTTTGGAAGTTTGGGGATATATGAGAGGTGTTGACGTCAGGAACAAGTCAGGAGGGTGCACGAGGCAGCCACGAGGTAGGGGGCGTGCCCAGGGGGCAGGGCGCGCCCTTCATCCTCGTGGTGGCCTCAGGACTCTTCTGGTCCATCTCCGATGCTCCGTGGGCTTCTTCTGGTCCAAAAACAATCTCCGTGAATTTTCAGGTCAATTGGACTCCGTTTGGTATTCCTTTTCTGCAATACTCAAAAACAAGGGAAAAACAGAAATTGGCACTAGACTCTAGGTTAATAGGTTAGTCCCAAAAATCATATAAAATAGCATATAAATGCATATAAAACATCCTAGATGAATAATATAATTGCATGGAACAATAAAAAATTATAGATACGTTGGAGACGTATCAGGGGCAGTCCAGTCATGGCAGTGGCCGCCATTTTTGCTCTCGGGTGAGGGCTCATGTGCTCCTCCTTTGAAGGATGCAGGCACGGATGGCTTCCTCGTCCAAGGCATCATGTGACTCCGCCTCTGCCACGTCGGGGGCGAGGGGGGCCTTCGCCTCTCGCGCCCTCTGGCTCGCACATGGGTACACCGCTCCCTATAGCCCTCAATATGCCTCCACACCGCAGTTGAGGCAACATACGAGCCTCGCCATGTCTGGCAAGGAAGAGGGCACACACCTCGAGCTTGTGGCCCCGGCGGATTCGAGTGCCATTTGCGCTGACGCAATGGGTTCCGGTGGATTGACTCCGCCCATGGTCTGACACGCTCCTCCCGGGAGCGGCAGACGGCCATCGCCTCCTCATCCTTGCATGGCACGATGCCCCAGTTGATGGATCGGGAGATCTCGGAGTCGGATCCGCTACCTGACATGTTGGTGATCGCCGGAACAGAGCTTGGGACGAAGTGGAGTGGATTGGAGTGGCTAGGGTTTGGTCCAGGTTGTAGATGGGGAGGAATATATGTGGGGTCGGGGCGGGCTAGCGTGAGCCGGATCTGACATGATGGAAGCGCCCGAGCACGTTCGGGCCTCCCCACATTTGGTCTGGAATGAAGGGTGTCGGTCAGCCCTAATGTATAAGGCCGGTTTAAGGTGCCTGGGTGGGTCACTTTTTTGTGACTGGTCACTGACCGGGTCGTCCGCCCGAATGTATAGGGAGCATTTGAGGAGCCTGGTTGTAGATTCTCTAAGCGGATGATTAGGAGTCTCTCATAGACAAGGCATGGGGCTTTTGGCATCATTTCCCTTATCAAAGAGCCATTAAGAAGATAGATAGTTTCTATCATCATTGTACCTCAACTCGCTGCTTCACAATATTGTGTGGTCGACATTCACTCAGCATCCTGAAAAATAGTTAACTCGAACAAATTTTAGAAATCAAATATCTTATTGGCGTTCACTTCATACATATACTAGGGTTTCTCTATATCCCCAAGAACTAAGGAACTTCTCAAATAAACACCATCAAAGTGTTCATGGTAATGAAAGATGAATGATTAATGTAACACACGTATGAATCCACACTAGGGTTTGGGGTTACAACGAGATGAATGGAGGTGTTGATAGTGAAGACGTGCATGATGATGATGATGGTTGATGTTGTAGTCTCCTTGACAGAGGCAATGGCATGGTCACGCCCTTCTGCTAATTCCCCCCTCCATATCCTTTTCGGAGTTGAGGTTTTCTGCTTCTGTTTCATGGTCTGGGGTCTGTCTGTTCATCACATCCAATATCCGATCACACGTGGCAGAAGTAGTCGACTAGTGGAAGGCAAAACCATATGGTTCGACCAGTGGTACGAGTGGGGTTGGCCATACCGCACCCTTTCTTCTCTTCTGGACGGCGTGACACGGCTGTGTTTCTTCCCACTTGATCATATCTTCGTATGGTAGGCTATTATAACCTCAATTAACATGATTTTCACCTAAAAATATATTGCGACAGAATACAGAAAATCCTATGATTATGATGAGAAAACACAAGGTAAAAAGTGATGCAACATAGACTCATCATTGATGACAATATTATTGGAGCATGGTATAAAGATATTGACGGAATAAACCTTAGTTTTCTTTGAGATGCAGAGAAGGCTCCCTCAGTTTGTGCATTATTTTAATTTGCTTTAGAATGCAAAATACACAACACTAGAGTTCAGTAGAGTCCCCCTGTATTTTTAGAAACGACAAAGTACAAGGTGTACACGATATGAAAATATAGAATGCCTTGCAAATAGCTAGCATGTGAGCAAACCATAAAAACAAGTAAGCACATTTCTTAACGTGTGGTGTGAGTGAACATGTCATAAAAGAAGTGCAAAGAATATGACATGATATGAGCACAAGATAACACATACACAAAACTCAATATCAATGCCAAATACTCCCTCTATTCCATAATTATTCTCCTGGTTCTAGTTCAAATATAAACTAAAACTATAAGAAAAATTATGTAACGGAGGTAATAACTACCAAACATAGCACTTTGTCTTATACACGTATAATTAAGGAGTAGCCGATGACCATACAAGATACGATACAATAACAGAAATGACGGTGGGCCAATGAAATCTATCCGAATGGCCTCATGTGCCAGCCGGTTCACATAGGCATGACACACACCTCCACACGAGAGCTGGCTGACGCGACCGGACCACAACCCGGCACGGGGCGAGGACGTCGGCGGGCGGGTCCAACTATCCCGCCGCGTGCGGGCGGGCATGCGGGAGGGCTCTCCTGGGTGTGACGGCCTTCGCCCAATAACGATGGCCCCGGGCACGCCTACCAATCCATCCATAATGGACCACGTCCGAGTCATTTAGGCGCGCACCGTCCGGTCAGATCGGACGGTGCAGAGAGTCCCCGGGAGGAAGTCATCCAAAAACGGACAGCCAGCTGCACGTCCTCAGATTTAATCGCCTGGTGTGCTGCGTCCACACACCACGAACACGCGCGTGATGTGCACACCCGTACGTCTCCCATGGAAAAGTCTAGTCTAGAAGAAGAAGAGGCATGGAAAGCTCAAAGGGTGGCTAACCAGTTATGGGAGACGTTGATGCCGATGCTGAAGCACGCGCACCTACGTCCTCTCATTTTGCTTCGTTTTTGTACGGACTACGGAGAAAGCTCCGGATAACCACCGCCGGCAGCTAAGCTGCGTTCCATGGCCGCAGCTTGTCTTTCTCAGGCTTGCTGTTGGCTGTGCAGACGACCTTGTAGAATATGTGAATTGCACGATGTATTGCTCTTCGTGCATAGGCACGTATATATGAGTACAAAGATGGGCCACGTACCTCAACTATACAGGGACTAGGAGGCGGGCCCAATACACAGTATACACAGATCATATATACTCAACACCCCCCCGCAGTCGAAGCGGCACCGCGGCTGACGCAAAGACTGGACCGGAACTCCTCAAATGACGCTGTAGGCAGGCCCTTGGTCATGATATCGGCAAGTTGTTGGGAAGTAGGGACGTGTAAAACACGAATATGGCCAAGGGCCACCTGTTCCCGAACAAAATGAATATCCAACTCAATATGCTTGGTCCGTCGATGATGCACCGGGTTAGCGGAGAGGTAGACCGCCGAAACATTGTCGCAGTAGACCACCGTGGCACGGTTAACAGGGCAAGAGAGCTCCTGAAGCAGCTGGCGAAGCCACGAACACTCGGCGACGGCGTTGGCCACCGCACGATACTCAGCCTCAGCACTGGAACGAGAGACCGTAGGCTGCCGCTTGGACGACCACGAGATAAGTGAGGGTCCAAGGTAGACACAATACCCCGAAGTGGAGCGACGAGTGTCAGGGCAGCCCGCCCAGTCTGCATCAGAGTAGGCAGTGAGGGCGGTGTCGGCGGAGGCGTGAAGCGTGACGCCAAGGTCCATAGTGCCACAGATATAGCGGAGAACCCGCTTGACGGCAGCCCAGTGAACGTCTCGAGGAGCATGCATATGAAGACACACCTGCTGCACGGCATACTGGATCTCTGGTCGAGTCAGAGTGAGGTACTGCAGAGCACCAACGATAGAACGATAGAAAGCAGCATCCGAAGCAGGAGAACCATCCGTGGCAGAAAGTTTGGCCTTCGTATCAACAGGCGTAGCGGCGGGCTTGCAGTTAAGCATGCCGGCTCGCTCTAGGAGCTCGTGAGCGTACTTCCGCTGATGAAGGAAGAAGCCATCCGGACGGCGCACCACCTCGACACCGAGGAAGTAGTGCAAAGGACCCAAGTCCTTGATGGCGAACTCAGCGCGAAGACGAGCCGTGAGCTGACTGAGGAGACCAGCCGTACATGCCGTCAGGATGATGTCGTCGACATAGAGTAGCAAGTAGGCCGTGTCAGAACCCTGATGATAGACGAAGAGCGAGGCGTCCGAGCGGGTAGAGCGGAACCCAAGCTGGTGAAGAAACGCCGCGATGCGCTGGTACCAAGCGCGCGGAGCCTGCTTGAGTCCGTACAAAGACCGCGAAAGCAGGCACACGTGGTCGGGAAGTGCCGGGTCAACAAACCCGGTGGGCTGCTGGCAGAAGACCTGCTCCTCGAGGTGACCATGGAGGAAGGCGTTGGAGACGTCCATCTGGTGCACCGGCCAAGCACGGGAGACCGCAAGGTGGAGAACCGTGCGTATCGTACCGGGCTTGACGACCGGAGCGAAGGTGTCGGTGAAGTCGATGCCAGCACGCTGTCGGAAGCCACGAACGACCCATCGCGCTTTATAGCGATCAAGGGTACCATCAGGACGGAGCTTTTGTTTAAAGACCCACTTCCCGGTAATCACGTTGGCGTGCCGGGGACGGGGAACAAGCTGCCACGTCTGGTTGCGCAGCAGGGCGTCAAACTCCTCTTGCATCGCAGCCATCCAGAGCGGGTCACGAAGAGCGGCTCGAACGGAGGACGGCAAAGGCGACGGCTCAGAGGTGGAGGCCGCATGGACGTAGTCATCCGAGGCGTAGCGCGAGCTTGGGCGAAAAACGCCCGTACGGGCACGGGTGACCGGACCGGCCACAGGCGCCGAGGGGGCCGCGTGCGCCGAGGGCGCCGAGGGGGCCGCAGGCGCCAGTGGCGCCGGGGACGCCGCGGGTGCCGAGGGGGCCGTAGGGGCCGCGGGCGCCATCGCCGGGGGGCGCGCCTCAAACCCAGGGGGCGCCGAGGGGGCCGCGGGCGCCAACGTCGGGGGCGCCAGGGGTGCCAGCGCCGCGGCTGGAGGAGGCGCCGCATGCGGGTGACGCGCCTCAAAGCCAGGGGGCGGGCCAAGAGAGGCGCGCGAGCGCCCTGGGAGAGGCGTCGAGGAGCCTGCGTCACTGGTGGCGGGAGGAACAGCCGGGGGTACCTGGTGAAACGGAAACACATGCTCATCAAAGTAAACGTGCCGGGAAGTGAACACACGGTGAGAGACGGGATCGTAGCATCGATAGCCCTTGGAGTTGGAGGGGTAGCCGATGAAGATGCAAGCGACAGAACGAGGTGCGAGTTTGTGAGGAGCGGAGTCGGCAATGCTAGGATAGCAAAGGCACCCGAATATACGCAAACCATCATAAGAGGGTGGCGTACCGAATAGGAGGTAATGAGGTGCAAAATTCCACCGTGGTCGGCAGGGTCGAATGTTAAGGAGAAGGGATGCAGTAGCAAGCGCGTCCGGCCAGAAGCGAGGCGGCACGTTAGCATGAAATAGGAGCGTGCGAACGCAGTCGTTCAGAGTGCGAAGGACGCGTTCGGCTCGACCGTTCTGCTGGGAAGTGTACGGGCATGTGAGGCGGAAAGTTGTGCCACGATGCGACAAAAAGGTGCGGAACGCGAGGTTGTCGAACTCTTTTCCATTGTCCGTCTGAAACGCAAGGATGGGACGCCCAAACTGTGTGCGGACATAGGAGTAAAAAGCCGTCAAGGTGGAGAGTGCATCTGACTTTCTGCGCAAAGGAAAAGTCCACACGTAATGAGAATAATCATCAAGAATGACTAGATAATATAAATAGCCCGAATTACTAGGAACTGGAGAGGTCCACACATCGCTATGAATCAACTGAAAAGGAAAAGAAGCAATGGTGGTGGAATTATTAAACGGCAGACGAACATGTTTGCCGACTCGACAGGCATGACAAGTGTGATCCTCAATCTTAGTGGAACTGAAACTGAAACTCTTAAGAATATGACGAAGTGTGACGGGGTTGGGATGACCCAAGCGAGCGTGCCAGAGATCGACCCCAACGGAGAGAGCCACCGGTGCGGCGGTGGTGGAAGAAGACGGATGCACCGGATAAAGCTCGTCGGGGCTGTCACAGCGGTGGAGTACCATCCTGGTTCGAGCGTCCTTGACACAAAAACCAATGCCGTCAAATTCAACAGTAACAGGATTTTCACGAGTGAAACATTTAACAGAAACAAGGTTCTTAATAAGATCAGGAGACACAAGTATGTTAGACAAGGATAAAGGTGTGGAAGTAGAAGGAAAAGAAGTGTGCCCAATATGTGTGATAGGAAGTGTGGAACCATCGCCGACAATGATGCGACGATCGGTGGAGACAGGAGTGAAAGAGGCAAGGTTACCAGGATGAGCAAACATGTGAGCCGTAGCACCGGTGTCCATGTACCAAGCAGCATCGCCAGTGTAGTTGTTCAGCGTAGGAGCGGCATGTAGCGCGGTGTCCCAGGGCACCGGCGACAGGGCCGGCAAGGAGGACAACATCGGCAGGATGGCAGAGGCTACGGCTGACGGGCCGGACGCGAAAGACGTGACAAACGACATGGCCCCGGCGGCAGCAGCGGCTTCGGGTGCAACGGCGGCTGGCGAGGCGCTCGTGGACATGAAGCTGGATGGATTTATCTTTTGACGTGCTAGCTAGCTATGCTCTTGGATCGATTCTTCAGACACGTAGAATACTAGTACATGCACGTACCAGGTACTAGCACTGGTAGAAAAAAGCCCTCTAGTCCCGGTTCGCAACAGCCTTTAGCCCCGGCTGTGCAACCGGGACTAAAGGGTCGCGACTAAAGCCGCCCCCCCTCTTTAGCCGCGGCTCTTCCGGACCGCGACAAAAGGCTTTAGTCCCGGTTCTTGTGGCTGACCGGGACTAAAGGCCCGCCACGTGGTCGCCCGTGGTCCGTCGGGGCCGAGGACCTTTAGTCCCGGCTCTCGTGGCCAGCCGGGACTAAAGGCCTCCTCCGCAGGTTTAGGGTTTTAGCCCCCCTAAACCTGGTTTCTTTTTAATTTGTATTGTTTTATTTGTTTTATATTTTATTTTGTGTTTTATTTTATTTTTGATGAAGTTTCAGTACATATATTCTACGCTACTATATATATACATGCATATGAAATTTCAAACAAGAAGAATTCAAGAGGAATATAATATATATATATATATATATATACAACTTTGAACAAATTTCCATACACAATTACGATGGATGACCATATACAACTTCGAACAAGTTTCAATCTCGGGTATGCATATAAATTTCTACGTCCTCGGTATAGTGTTGTCCTTTAGGATCGATGACTTCCCTCATTAAAAATCCTGCTAATTCTTCTTGAATTGGTCGGAAGCGAGCTTCTGGACTAAGCCTCCTCCGCAAGTTATCCCTCGCGTTCCGCACGCTAGCTGATTCCTTCCGCTCAGTGGTTTCTCTCCGGATGTTCTCACAAACATAGTATCCACATAGATCGGTCGCCGGTGGCTGCTGATCCACATTAACTAACTTTCTGAAATCTAGCTCATGTTTAAATTCACCGACAATTTCTTCTGAAAACCGTCTCCAAACCCTACAGGGCAAAGAAAATCAAATGAATAAGGGAGTTATATTAGTTAGTTGATATTAGGAAATGAACGAAAGAGACCGATCGATATAGAGCTCAAATGATTGAAAATAATTACTTTTTCAGCATTTTTCTCATGTCGGCCCAATGCTTTGGATCCGAATCCTTAGAGTCGCTGATTAGAACTGTGGAGGTGTGAAGTTCAATATTTAGCAGAATCCAGTGGAACCTGCGGACACGTTACATGCACAGTCATGCATAACTCATCGATTAGACATACCATGCATGGAGTAAACAAAAGAGAATGGGCACAAGAGAGAAAACACTCACCCAAAATGGTAAGGAAATAGAATATGACTTTTGAGTTGATGCTTTGTAAGAAACTTGTACAGGTCTTTCTCCACATCTTCGGGGTGATGTTGTAACACATGTCCATTAACGATATGTGGGTCAATGAACCTAACATCATGGATGTTTCTTATTTTGCATTCCCAAATCTTCATTCTGCATAATAGCGTACCAAACAATATAGTTAGGACAATATATATATATATATATAGTGCAGGCAATAATGAAGAACGAGATGAGGTAGAAATAAATCACTTACAGAACGTAGCAACTTAGCATAGATTTGTTGAGGGCGCGCAGATTGAACAGCTGGAACAATTCACTCATATGAATTTCTACAGAGTACCGTTTGGTGTGATGCTGTTCTGTAACATCCGCATAAACATATTCTTTGTCGGCCCATGATATGAATTGCTTGTACCAACGTAGCAGATTTCGCATTTGTTGTGGTAGACTATTTTCCTGCTCAGGCTCGACGAGAGGCCCCTTCCGCACATATTGGAATGCTATCTCACCTACAGGCGCATCCTCAAGGTCTAAGCAGGCACGAAGAGTCAAACCCATCTCGGACGCTTGTTGCATGGCACCCGCTACAGTCAATCCAAGTGCTGCCGCAGCTGCTATGATCTCGGGGTCCTCTTCCGGACCGGCTTTCACTATGAGCGGGGGGATCGATTGTTTCTTCTGCATCCCGAGCTGGTCAACTTGTTTCCCGCTTTTTTTACGACTTTCTTCCTCCTTCAACATTTTTGCTTGCTTACGAAGTTCATGTCCATAGTCGTCAGGCATATTCAGCTCGGCTTGGGACGGTGTCGTCAAAAAATCCTTAGCCCACTTCTTTTGCTTCTCAGTGAATACTTGCTTGGGCTCAGGCTGTTTTTTGGCCTTCATATCCGCCTTCCATTTCTCATAATCAGCAGCCGCGGCCAATGTGAGGTCAGCATCACTAAGTTCCCCAGGCCTTGGGAGGAGAGGCTTCAGTGATGGCTCCGGTACCCTTGTGGTCTTATGTACATAAGGGTCCGGGTTAATAGTCCAGGAGCGGGTTTCCTTGCTGTCCGCCTGCTTCTGCTTCTTCGCCGGAGGTGGATTGGGGGGCGTCTGCTTACCCGCCGGAGGTGGATTGGGGGGTGTCGTACCCGCCAGAGGAGGATTGGGGGGCGTCGTACCCGCCGGATGTTGTGGATCGGGGGACGGCGTCGAATGGCGTGAAGGAGGTGTAGGTGAACCACCACGACCACCACCACCGCCACCACCGCCACCACCACCACCACCACCATCGGAGGGGGGTGGACTTGCTGGCCTTGGCGCCTCGCCTGGAAACACTATGTACTTCTTTTTCCATAGAATGTACTGTCGCTTGACATCTCCAAGTCTTCTCTCCCCTTCGGGTGTAGGTTTGTCAATCTCGAGGTCCTCAAACCCTTGGACTATGTCTTCCACCGTGACACGAGCATAGCCATATGCAATGGGGTTGTTGTGGTGGAGTGCTCCAGGTGTACAGGGTAAAGCACTGCCGCTAGCTACCTTCATGGAAATGTTCCCCACGGGATAATGCAGATCACAGTCTTTCATCTCCTTTACATCATCCACGGGGTAGTGAGGCTCCGGTGCACGAGTCTCGATCATCGGTGCACTAGCACAAGGCGGGGCATCCGTGGAAGCCACGCTGCTTCTCCGCTGCTGGCTTTCGCGATCCGCTTCATGATCTTCATGCGGCCCTGCAGCCGATTTTTCTTTCATTAGTACATGCACGGTCTGCTTCAACTCATGGAGTTCCGATGCAAACTTCGTCATAAGATCTGCATCCCGGTCCGTCTTTCTCTTACGGCTTCTGTAACCGTACGGGTCATTGTCCTGGGAAAACCCTACTTTCCACGAAACTTTGCCTTTGCCTCGTACACGTCCTCCGTGTTCATCATTCCCGAGGGCTAAAGTCAGTGCGTCTTTCTCTCTGTTGAACTTGATCAAGCCCGCTTGAGCTTGGGTCATTGCGTCAATAAGGGCTTGGGTCGGAGCAAAGTGTCGATGCCGGTGAACACACTCCCCTGTCTCCGGGTCTAGCGACCCCCCATGCCCGTACCACCAGCTTTTGGCCCTTGGGTCCCATCCCTCTGTACCTAGAGGGATTCCTCGCACCCTCAGGTCCTCCTCCATCTTCTGCCACCTAGGGTCCGCAATGCGGTATCCTCCTGGCCCCATAACATGATGGTACTTTTTATTACCCGCATTATCCTTATTTTTTTTCGATATTTCCTTGAAATGGTCCGATTGCTTTTGCCTCACAAATTCTGGCCAATCATCTTTCAGTTTCTCATGTTGTCCATTGAAATCCGGAGTCTTGCCCTTGTTGACATAGTCACGGGTTAAATTTTTCTTGAAGTTCCGGAATGCATCGGCCATCTTCTGAAGAGCGAACTCTTTAACTAGCCTCCTCCTCTGACGTCCACCCGGAACCTCGTTACCGAATTCATCGACTTTGTTGTATTCCGGAGGTAGAATGAAATGTTCCATAAGCTTTCTCCAGCAATCCTTTTTCGTTCTCTTGTCGACAAAACTGAAACCAAGACGTGCCTTCTTTGGCTCATTCCATTCCTGGACGGTGATCGAGACGTTGTCTCTAACAACGACTCCGCATTGGTTGACAAACTTTGAGGTGTGCTGTAGGGGCTTGCCGGTTTCACTGACAGACTCAATGGCATATGTTTCTCCTGTTCTCATCGCCTTGGATTTGCCACGATGCTTTGTCGTACTCGATCCGGATCCGGAGGGCTAAAAAAAGAAAGAGAGTCGCGCGCGTTAATACATATGTATTCACATTTCAGTAAGTTTGTATCACGAGAGGCTCTCAATGTATATAAATACCTCGCCGGAGGTGGTTGTTGCTACTTGCAATTGGAGATTGTCGGTTGTTGACGGTTGACCTCCGTCGACAATGTCCGTTCCTTCACCTTCTTGATCATCGTCACCGGCAAGGTTCAGATAAGAAGAGACTACATCATCCTCTTGTTGCTCATCTTCTGAGCCCGGCACATAAGGAATCTCGTTGTTGATGATGCCCATTAAATAACGTTCAGCCTCCGGATCCCTAAGCGGCTCGGTTCTGTCGTCCGCCATATGTCACTCCTGCATGTAGTAAAAATTCTTTAAGTGTAAAGGAATTAAAAAATAAGATTAAGGGGACATAGAGGAGGAGGAATTAAAAAATAAGATTTTTTAAGTAAAAATTCTTTTTTTCTTCTTCTTCCTTTCTTCTTCCTCTTTCTTCTTCTTCCTTTCTTCTTCTTCCTTTTTCCTTTCTTCTTCTTTGTTTCTTCTTCTTCCTTTCTCCTTCTTTCTTTCTTCTTTCCTTTCTTCTTCTTTCCTTTCTTCTTTCTTTCTTCTTCTTCCTTTTTCTTTTTTCTTTCTTTCTTCTTCTTCCTTTGTTTTTCTTCTTCCTTTTTCTTTTTCTTTTTTTCTTCTTCCTTTGTTTTTCTTCTTCCTTTCTTTTTTCTTCTTTCTTTTTCTTTCTTGTTTTTTTTCTTCTTCTTTTTTCTTCTGTTTTCTTTTATACCACCATTTTTGCACTTTTAATTATGCACTTTTATGTTTTCTTTTATGTTTTCTTTTTTCTTTTTTTCTTCTTCCTTTGTTTTTCTTTTTCCTTTCTTTTTTCTTCTTTCTTTTTCTTTCTTGTTTTTTTTCTTCTTCTTTTTTCTTCTGTTTTCTTTTATACCACCATTTTTGCACTTTTAATTATGCACTTTTATGTTTTCTTTTATGTTTTCTTTTTTCTTTTTTTCTTCTTCCTTTGTTTTTCTTTTTCCTTTCTTTTTTCTTCTTTCTTTTTCTTTCTTGTTTTTTTTCTTCTTCTTTTTTCTTCTCTGTTCACATCGGCGCGGCGACGGCGCGGCGACGGCGAGGCGGGGACGGCGCGGGGACGGCGCGGCGACGGCGCGGGGACGGCGCGGCGACGGCGCGGCGGGGACGGCGCGGGGACGGCGCGCGGGGACGGCGCGGCGACGGCGAGGCGGGGCGACGGCGCCGACGACAGAGGGGGAAGGGAGGAGGAGGAGCTCACGGCGGCGCGGGGACGCGGGGACGGCGCGGCGACGGCGAGGCGGGGCGACGGCGTCGGGGCGTCGTCGTCGGGGCGTCGGGGCGTCGGGTCGGAGAGAATGAGGAGGCGAACTGCCAACAGGTATATATATATAGTAGGACTTTTAGTCCCGGTTGGGGAGGAGGACCGCGACTAAAGGTGGCCTTTAGTCCCGGTGCGCCTCCCCAACCGGGACTAAAGGTGTTTGGCGCCGCTTTCGTTCCCGCGCAGACCGACCCTTTAGTCCCGGTTGGGGAGGCGGACCGGGACTAAAGGGTGCCCTTTAGTCCCGGTCCGCCTCCCCAACCGGGACTAAAGGTCCGTGGTGGCATATTTTTAGTTTTAAAATCTTAAAAATACAATTATATATCAAAAAAATCAGAAAAATAAAACTAATTCATTTTAAAATCTTAAAAGTACAATTATATATCAAAAAAATCAGAAAAATAAAACTAATTCATTTTAAAATCTTAAAAGTACAATTATATATCAAAAAAATCAGAAAAATAAAACTAATTCATTTTAAAATCTTAAAAGTACAATTATATATCAAAAAAATCAGAAAAATAAAACTAATTCATTTTAAAATCTTAAAAGTACAATTATATATCAAAAAAATCAAAAAAATAAAACTAATTCATTTTAAAATCTTAAAAGTACAATTATATATCAAAAAAATCAGAAAAATAAAACTAATTCATTTTAAAATCTTAAAAGTACAATTATATATCAAAAAAATCAGAAAAATAAAACTAATTCATTTTAAAATCTTAAAAGTACAATTATATATCAAAAAAATCAGAAAAATAAAACTAATTCATTTTAAAATCTTAAAAATACAATTATATATCAAAAAAATCAGAAAAATAAAACTAATTCATTTTAAAATCTTAAAAATACAATTATATATCAAAAAAATCAGAAAAATAAAACTAATTCATTTTAAAATCTTAAAAGTATAATTATATATCAAAAAAATCAGAAAAATAAAACTAATTCATTTTAAAATCTTAAAATCCCTTGAAGGTTTGACAAAAGGTTTGATACATCATTCAGTTCATCGACCAAATACAAAGTTTGGTACAATTATACATTATTACACATCAATTCTTCCCTTGGACGTCCCTGCTTGCTTACGATTGTGCCGTATCCATGGAGCATCCTCATCATTTAACTTAATGCTTGGGTCAGTGTTCACTTTGAAGGGCGGAATTTCACCAAACATATTATAATCTTCTGACATGTCTGTCTTGTCCTCCACTCCCACGATGTTTCTTTTCCCTGAAAGAACAATGTGGCGCTTCGGATCATCGCATGATGTACTGATCGTTTTCTTATCTTTCCGTTTCCTCGGTTTGCTACTCATGTCCTTCAAATAAAAAACCTGAGCGACATCTTTGGCAAGGACGAATGGTTCGTCAAGGTAACCAAGATTGTTGAAATCCACCATTGTCATTCCGTATTGCTCGTCCACCTTTACCCCACCTCCTGTTAGCTTGAACCATTTGCACCGGAACAAAGGGACCTTAAAGGAGGGTCCATAGTCAAGTTCCCATATCTCCTCTATGTAACCATAATATGTGACCTTTTGCCCATTCTCGGTTACTGCATCAAAGCGGACACCACTGTTTTGGTTGGTGCTCTTTTTATCTTGGGCGATGGTGTAAAATGTATTCCCATTTATCTCGTACCCGTGAAAAGTCGTTATAGTCGAAGATGGTTTCTTGGCCAACATGTACAGCTGATCTCCAACATCATTGTCATTCATGAAATGTTTTCGCAACCAACTGCCGAAAGTCTCCATGTGGGCCTTTCTAATCCAGGATTCAGGCTTCCCCGGGTTGTCCGAGCGTAAAATATTCTTGTATTGCTCGAAGTACGGAGCCACCAAGCTGGAATTTTGCAGGACTGTGTGGTGTGCTTCAGTCATAGAATGACCGTCCATACATATCGTGGTATCCCTTCCGATCTTGCCTTTTCCACTTAGTCTCCCCTCGTGCCGCGATTGAGGAATACCAATCGGTTTAAGGTCAGGAACATAGTCAATACAGAACTCAATTACCTCCTCATTTCCATAGCCCTTGACGATGCTTCCTTCTGGCCTAGCACGGTTACGAACATATTTCTTTAATACTCCCATGAACCTCTCAAAGGGGAACATATTGTGTAGAAATACAGGACCGAGAATGGAAATCTCTTCGACTAGGTGGACCAGGAGGTGCGTCATAATATCGAAGAAGGATGGTGGGAACACCAACTCGAAACTGACAAGGCATTGGACCACATCGTTCTGTAACCGTGGTAGATCTTCTGGATTGATTACCTTCTGAGAGATTGCATTGAGGAATGCACATAGCTTCACAATGGCTACTCGAACATTTTCCGGTAGGAGCCCCCTCAAAGCAATCGGAAGCAATTGCGTCATAATCACGTGGCAGTCGTGAGACTTCAGGTTTTGGAACTTTTTCTCCGGCATGTTTATTATTCCCTTTATATTCAACGAGAAGCCAGACGGGACCTTCATACTGCTCAGGCATTCAAAAAAAATGACCTTCTCTTCTTTGGTAAGAGCGTAGCTGGCACGACCTTGAAACCATTCCGGATGCCGGTCATCTGGGTCTTTCAAAAGTTGCTGGTCCTGCCGTGCTTCCTTTGTATCATTTGTCTTCCCATACACGCCCAAGAAGCTTAGCAGGTTCACGCAAACATTCTTCGTAACATGCATCACGTCGATTGCAGAGCGGACCTCTAGGACTTTCCAATATTCTAGCTCCCAAAATATAGATTTCTTCTTCCACATGGGTGCGTGCCCGTCAACTCCCCGCGGAACTGATTGTCCGCCAGGACCCTTTCCAAAGATGACTTTCAAATCCTTGACCATATCAAATATCTCAGCACCAGTACGTTCCGCAGGCTTCGGCCGGTGATCTGCCTTCCCGTTGAAATGCTTGCCTTTCTTTCTTACGTTATGATTTCGGGGAAGAAATCGACGATGACCCAGGTACACGTTCTTCTTACAATTAACCAAACGTACACTTTCAGTCTCATGTAAGCAGTGCGTGCATGCATTGTATCCCTTATTTGTCTGTCCCGAAAGGTTACTGAGAGCAGGCCAATCGTTGATGGTTACAAAAAGCAACGCTCGTAGATCAAATTCCTCTCCTTTGTGCTCATCCCAGACACGTACACCAGGTTTCGCCCACAACTGTAAAAGTTCTTCAACTAATGGCCTTAGGTACACATCGATGTCGTTACCGGGTTGCTTAGGGCCTTGGATGAGAATTGGCATCATAATGAACTTCCGCTTCATGCACAACCAAGGAGGAAGGTTGTAGATGCATAGAGTCACGGGCCAGGTGCTATGGCTGGAGCTCTGCTCGCCAAAAGGATTAATGCCATCAGTATTTAGACCAAATCTTAAGTTCCTTGCGTCAGCTGCAAAATCTTTGAAAACTCTGTCGATCTTTCTCCATTGCGTTCCATCAGCGGTGTGTCTCGACTGCCCGTCGGACTTACGGTCCTCTTTGTGCCATCGCAACAACTTGGCATTCTTTTTGTTCATGAACAGACGTTTCAACCGTGGTATTATAGGAGCATACCACATCACCTTGGCGGGAACCCTCTTCCTGGGTTTCTCGCCCTCAACATCGTCACCAGGGTCATCGCCTCTGATCTTATAACGCAATGCAGTGCATACAGGGCATTCATTCAAATTCTCGTATTCACCGCGGTAGAGGATGCAGTCATTAATGCATGCATGTATCTTCTGAACCTCTAAACCTAGAGGGCAGACAACCTTCTTTGCTTCGTACGTACTGGCGGGCAACTCGTTATTCTTCGGCAACATATTCTTCAACATTTTCAGCAAATTTTCAAATGATGAGTCACCTACACCTTCCTGTGCCTTCCATTTTAGCAAATCCAGTGTGCAGCCCAGCTTTTTCAGACTATTATCGCATCCTGGATACAACGAATTTTTGTGATCCTCTAACATGCGATCCAAATTCTCCCTCTCCTTCTCAGTTTCGCAGCGTCTCCGTGCATCAGCAATGGTCTGACCAAGATCATCAGCGGGCTCATCATGTGCCTCTTCTTCACCTTCACCTAACCCTTCCCCACCTTCAGCATCATCCTCCATGAAAGTATCACCGAAATGATCACGATAGTTGTCATCGATATCATCCCCTTCTTCATCGTCTTCCATTCTGACCCCTCTTTCTCCATGCTTGGTCCAACAATAATAGCTTGGCATGAAACCATGCATAAGCAGGTCCATGTGAACTCTTCTTGGCGAGGAGTAACCCTTATCATTCTTACAGACAGCACATGGACAGATAATAAAACCTTGCTGCCTGTTCGCATTTGCCACTACGAGGAAATCTTTCAAACCCGTAGTGAACTCGCCGGAGAGTCGGGAACCGTACATCCATTGCCGATTCATCTGCATTATTATTATATAAAGTATATAATTAACCATCATGCATTTGTTAAACTAAGTAGCTAGAAATAATACTAATTAAACAATGAACTACACACATGCGTATTTTATCAATGACACATGAAAGGTTCGAGTTGCTAACCGCGATCGCGAAGGAAAAATAAATGAGAAAGCTCAAGTGTGGCTTGTTTCAGGCTCTCGGGCATTTCATCAAACACCTTGTGTGCATAGGAGAAACCAAAAGCAAACCATCACCACCCCACCACCACCTTCTGAAAATTGTGAAGTGTGATGAGCTGAGTGAAGTGGAGTGAGCTGAGTACATATAGGGATGGGCCTTTAGTCGCGGTTGGCCAGGCCAACCGGGACTAAAGGCCTCCCATCCGCCAGCTGGATGGGCCTTTAGTCCCGGTTGGCCTGGCCAACCGCGACTAAAGGCCTTCGGGGACCTTTAATCCCGGTTGGCCTGGCCAACCGGGACTAAAGACCCTCCCGTCGGCCAGCTGTCGACCGAACGCGGGGCCCCAGGTAGTTGGTCGCGGGCCTTCTCCCGAACCGCGACTAAAGAGCCCTTTGGTCGCGGTTCGGTTCTGTTGGGGACTAATGGCGGCGTATGGAAGCCCCTTTTTCTACCAGTGTAGCTAGTCGTCGGTCGTCACACAACTCGGCGGAACTCCAACACGTGATCGAGCGGGCGTGTGTGATGGCGATCCGGCGTACGTGCGCTCGAGCGGGAGCAACAGCTGGCGGGCGAGAGCGCAGGCGGGTAGGGATCGGGCAGGGCTAGCCGGCGGCCGGCGCAGAGGGCGCGCGAGCGGCGGCGACGGCTGGATGGCGGCGGCGGCGGCGCAGAGGAGACGCGCGGCGGCGGCGGCGGAAGGCGGCGGCCGGCGCGGGAGGCGCGCAGACGGCGGCGGCTGGATGGCGGCGGCGGCGGCGCGGAGGAGACGCGCGGCGGCGGCGGCGGCGGAAAGTTAGGGTTAGAACCCGGAAACTGATACCATGTAGAATATGTGAATTGCACGATGTATTGCTCTTCGTGCATAGGCACGTATATATGAGTACAAAGGTGGGCCACGTACCTCAACTATACAGGGACTAGGAGACGGGCCCAATACACAGTATACACAGATCATATATACTCAACAGACCTGACGGAGGAAGCGCTTGTATGTAGCCATGATTGGTTCTAGAAAAAACTACCCGTTTCTGAAGTAGTCAATTGGTGTCAAACGCAAAGAGGATAAGCTCAGGAATGGTGCGGTGGCTCATCTTCTGTAACATAGGCATCCATCCTGCCCACATCACAGCACAAAAGGTTATGAAAATGGTGAGATGTCGTGTTCTTCTTTCACTCTAGTTGGTTGAAGAGAAATCTCACACATCATCTTTAAATTGACGAAGTCTAAAGACGTCTTTGTAGCGGGTGAGAAATATCATTAAAAAGTCTAAAATAAATTCAGAAAAATGCGAGCATCAATGTCAAGTCTAGGACTTGAACCTTTATGGGTTGGTTCCACCACAAAGAACATATCTTAGCTAGTCTCAGTTTGCGGTCAAAATTATCGTGATAGGAGTTATTATGGCGATCGGACTGATATGGCGACTCTACTAGAGTCGTTCTAAGAGCTCTCTTTAATTGACAAGATTATAAAAATGCATAACGAGGGAACAAAAACACATGATTGAAATGGCATGCCATTGGAATTCTATATAGGATTTTGATTTGCTGTATTGCATCACATGAAAAACAAATGGTTGTTTTCATGAGGTTTAGGTGGACGCGTAATTCCTATGAAATGTAATGCAAGCAGATATTTAGAAGAAAAAAACACTATAGGATTTGATTCTACAAATCAAACAACCACCATAGCAAAAGTTCATAAGGATTCCTATCCTCTAAATTGTGTTCTCTAATGCACCAGTATGGAATGGTAAAACTTTTGGATTCTAAATTTTGGGTATAGATTATGCGGGTAGTGTGTCATCCTCTCATTGTTTTATGTTTTATTGTTTGACATGTGGGCCAACCTTATCAAGACGGCTACTAATGATTAAACATGACACATATGTGTTTGTTTTTAAATTCAGGGTGTTGGTTACGTATTCCATAATTTGGTATATTTACCATCACTCGTGTTGTCTTGGGGGCATAAATAAAATTAACCACCAAATACTATACAAAAAATTTCTAGTCAACTACCAACCTCAATTATTTAATACACGGGTGTTTCTAGGTGGATGAAGTAGTACAACCACAAGGAAGAGAGTTTAAACCAAGTCTGCCTATTTTCGGTGCCCGGGTGCATCTGCACCCGGTCAAAAAAAATTCGTAAGAAATTTAAAAAATTCAAAAAAAATTACAAAAAAATTAGGATGGTAGACAATTTGATGCGTGAGGTACGCTCCAATTTTCAAAACATTTGGACTTCTGTGCAGCTCTCAGCAAAAAAGACAAATCAGACCAGAACCGTATATGAACAGCACACATTTTTACATACCTCCGATTTCTTTTTTTTTGCTGAGAGCTGCACAGAAGTCCAAATGTTTTGAAAATTGGGGCGTACTTCACGCATCAAATTGTCTACCATCCAAATGTTTTTTGGAATTTTTTGAATTTTTTTAGTATTTATTTGATTTTTTTCGTGAGCGCAGGTGCAGATGAACTCGGGCTCAGATTCGAATTTTCGGTCTGCCTAGCCCATCATTTGCTTTCCTAGCAGTTAGTCTTAGGACCACATCTTCAAGCACCTATATAGAAACTTAACCATCCAACTAATGCGATTACAATATATATCAGACTCAACCATCAAGGTTAACGCTTAGACCTTGACATTTTTCGTCCGAAAACGTGAAACCACTCACCCACTAGGATTATGTTGTCGTGTATTCCCTGAATTGGGTATTTACCAACACTCATGCTCTTTTCAAATGTGTAAAATGACATTTACTTACAAAATATTGCACGACAAACTTACAAAACTAAAATACTGCCTCCATCCCAAAATAAGTGTCTCTTATACTAAAATTGTATTAAAGTTGAGACACTTATTTTAAGGCGGAGGGTGTATTATATGCCTAGTAAGGGCACCTCCAACAGCAACCCGCAAATTTCCTCCCGCGTCCATCCGCGGACACGGATGAGGGAGGCCGCCATCCAACCGTAGCGGCATATATTTCGTATTGGTTTTCGACAAACTGGATGAAATTCATGCAAACAAGGCCGGATTTTATATAAACATGACGGATTTCATACAAACACGGCGGATTTTCATTACATCTCGAACATTTAGAAAAAAATATGACCCGACCCTATACCTATCCTGCGGCTACGGCGCCCGGCGTCCAAGCCCGTGTCGTCCTCCATCCGCCGTCTCCATGAGCACCAGTGATAAGTCCGATGAAGTGAAGGTGCGGTCTCTGGCGAGAAAGAGTAGAACACGAGAGACGGACCGGCCCACATGGGACACCAGGACCTGCAGCCTCCCGTGGCCTACTCATCCTCGGAGGAGTCCGCGACCTGTCCGCCACCGGTGGACGTCAGGTCCACGATGGAAATGGTGGCGTCGGCGTTGTCGTCGTCCCACCAGGCTGCCTGATGGTTCGTCGGTAGTGCGTAGGAGGCGCAACTACCGTTGTTCTCCTCCGCGATCGCCTGCAACTGCGCCTCCGTGGCGGCCACTTACTGGCGAGCAACGGCTTGAGCGCGGACGACATCGTAGATGGCAGACTGCTCCGCGACCAAATTGGGGTTCATCGCTGCCATGGTCGTCACAGCCTCCTCCCTCGCCCGCTCGTCGTAGATCTGTCCCTCCGGCAGCTGGTGCTGCTCCACGAGGAACTTGTTGTACCGTTGTTCCTCCTGCGCCTACTGGAACGTGGACAAAGGCGTCAAAGCTGGCTGCACCTCTGCCATGGCGGCGTTGTAGTGCGTTTGCGTCTGCTCCATGACGAAGCCGACGTGCACATGAGGCGCGGGAGCCGGGGCGATGTCGTCGGTGCCCGTCTCTATCGTGGTGTAGTCCTCATCGTCAGAGACTCGGGCAAGCTGGCCGGCAAGCCAGCCTCAATCCGCCTGGCACAATGGCTCTGCTAGGCGGCGGCAAGGGCAGCCACGACATGCTTCATCTCCGTGGAAAGGCTCTCCCAAAGAGCTTCGCCGCCTGCAATCATGGCGGGTGCAGTGCAAGGGAGGAGGATGGGGAGGGGCTTGTGTTGTGGTGTGGAGTTAGCGCGTGTGGCCATTTAAATAGAGGATTGCGGTGAGGCCAGGCGTCGAGTGCTTCAATGCTCAGTGCCGGAGTGGGATCCTCGGGCGGTGAGCCTGCTTAATGGCGGCATACAGACGGACATCGGCATTGAACGGGTGTGGTAGATATCCGTCCCGTTCCGTCCGGTAACGTGTCTCTGGTATTGGACAGGCGCGAACACCGAAGACGAGTCGCGGGTGGCGCCCTCGGCCGGCGCGCCGCTTCAGTGGCATAGGCAGTGAGAGGTTGTGTCCGCCCTGAGCCATTTTCAATGTCGAGCGGCGTGCTCTAAAACGGCATGAATGCGGGCAGCTGGCGCTGGACAGGAACGCGCACGACAGGGGAGGTGGGGTTGTAGTGGTCCACGGCGGTCAGAAACGGGTGTGGGATCGGTCCAGACTCCTGCAAAGCCCCACATTTGTCTCTGGTTTGCAGGAGAAATCGCTTATGGACTGTGCCATAGACCGATACATAGCCGCTTTCGATGACTTCCATTGCTCGGACGCATGCGGGAGATTTGTGGGCCGGCGTTGAAGATGTCCTAAGTATTTATCTCGTCCCTTCTTAGATAAGTCCGCTTTGGTTGGCTTGAAGAGAGAGAGAGGCGTTGGGGATAGTGTATACGCTACAAGAGTTCTCTTTGATGAAGGTTCAGCGTGATAGAGAAGGGTTGCCCATGAGAGCGCTGGATTTTATTTTAAGAGTGGTTCTCATGGTATTTTAGTTGGTGTCGTTTCGCCCTACGTGTGGATCGACAAAGATTGTACTACCAACATTTGTTTGAATGTAAGGGTGATAAAGAAAAGTGGCTTGTATTTCTATTTCTAAGCGAATGAAATAAACAAACAAGAGGAAGGGGAAGGGAATTTAAACTAGTCTGGCTAGCCCATCAGTAGTTGTCGTAGCGAGGTTGTTAGGGCCACATTGTCAAACACCAGTACTACAAAGACACCTAACACTCCAGTTATTATGGTTACTATTTCAGACTAACAAATGCCCATCAAATTAATGTTTAGACTTTGATGTATCTGCTTCAAAAACGTGAAACAACATCTAACCGCTCGCCAACTATGAGAATATGTGGTGCTCTACGGGCAACAAGGCTTTTTGTGAACTAAGAATACCTTAGAAGGTTAGGCTTCCTACGGTGGATCACCTCGGTTCAAATACAAATTTGGCATTGGTGCTTGCATATTTTCTAAATTTATTCTAGTCTTTCAGTATTTTCAGTGTTATGACGTGCACTACTAAGTGTTTATGATGTTTTTGTCAATGTCAAGACCTACCAGCTCGGTCTCACCAAGATGTTCATAGAGGTAAGGGTGTTTTTTTGGAAATGGAGGCGAGCCCCCGGCCTCTGCATCATGAAGATGCATACAACCATTTTATTAGAAATCCACTCAGTGTCAACAAAAAATATCTGACAACTCGCAAACGGAGCAAAACAAATAAGAAAATTACATGCTGACACAAGCAGCTGATGCGGTAATATGTAGGATAAGCTCCCTAGACTACTATCCTATTATGCGAGCGCCATCCGAACCGGTTGAATATAGCCCGAGGTACCATCTTCCATTGGTTGCACCAAGTAACCAAAGGCTCCCTGGAATCCATGGGAGTGAGTAAGGACCACGTACGAATCCAAGCTGTAGCTCCGAAGATAACCTATAAGAAAGTTAAAAAGTGTTGTCTGTTAAAAATCATATCATTCCTGCAGTTCCATATAGCCCATAATAGCACACATATTCCAATCCGAATACGAGCCGCTATAATCTGTTCAACCCCAGCTGACCACGTCCCAAACAACGACGCAATATCAACTGGAGGATTACTATTGAAAGCTATATGAATCGTTCTCCAAAGTAGTTTGGCAAGTGGGCATTCAAGAAATAAGTGTTGTATTGTTTCATCATGATCACAAAAACAGTACCGTGAACTCCCTACCCACCGCCTTTTAATTAAGTTGTCCTTTGTGAGTATCACTTGCTTGTGGACAAACCACATAAAAATTTTAATCCGCAAAGGAACCTTAACCCTCCATATGTGTAATGATCTTGAGATTGGGCCAGAATTAATCAAATCCAAATAGAAAGATTTCACCGTAAAAATCTCATTCTTAGCTAACTTCCATTGTATCAAATCCGGCTGGTACGAGAGTTGAACTTCTATCAATCTCCGAACTAAATGCATCCAGGCATTCCATCGCTCACCAACTAACACACGTCGGAACTGGATATTCAGGGGAATAGTTTCAAGAACTGTGCCTACGTAATCTTCCTTACGTTGCACAATATTATAAAGGGTGGGATATTGGACGACCAGAGGTGCCTCTCCTAACCACGTATCCTCCCAAAATCTTGTTAACATCCCATTGCCAACCAAGAATTTGACCCTACGAAAGAACAAGTCCTTCATTCGCATAAGTCCCTTCCAGAATGGCGAGTCAGTCGGTCTCATGGTGACCTGGGCTAATGTTTTGGATTGTAGATACTTATTGCGCAAGATTTGTGACCACATACCCTCCGGCTCTGTCTCGAGCCTGTAAAGCCATTTGCTTATAAGGCATTTATTCTTAATCTCTAAGTTCTCAATACCGAGACCCCCATGGTCTTTAGGTCGACAAAGAATATCCCATCGCGCAAGACGGTATTTCCTCTTGGCCTCATCAGACTGCCAAAAGAAACGAGATCTAAAGAAATCAAGACGCTTCCGAACTCCTTTCGGAATTTCGAAGAACGAGAGTAAAAACATCGACACACTAGTCAATACCGAGTTAACCAGGACTAGTCTACCTCCATATGACATAAGTTTGCCCTTCCAGCAGTTGAGTTTTTTTTCAATTTGTTCTTCAATACACTTCCATTCTTTATTGGATAATGTACGGTGATGAATCGGTATGCTCAAGTAGTTGAATGGCAAAGCACCCAATTCACATCCGAACAATTGTCTATAAGTATGTTCCTCGTCTTTGGCCTTCCCAAAGCAGAACAACTCGCTCTTATGAAAATTAATTTTTAATCCAGACAATTGTTCAAAGAGACATAAGATGAGTTTCATATTACGTGCCTTAGCCATGTCATGTTTCATGAATAGAATAGTGTCATCCGCATATTGTAGAATGGATACCCCTCCATCGACTAGATGAGGAACTAAACCTTCTACATGGCCATGCTGCTTGGCCCTGCCAATGAGGACAGCTAGCATTTCATAGAGGTAAGGGTGTGTGTGTGCGCGGGCGTGTGTGTGTGTGAGGAAAGTGGATTTTTTGCTCTCTGACTCCATGGAACCTTAAATTTTCAAACACTTAAAAATCAGCCTTTTAAGTTTCAAAAAATCTGAAAAAAATACTCAAGTACTTAAAGATGTATACTACTCCCTCCGTCCCATAATATAAAATCGTTGAGAGAGTAGACGTGTGTGAAATTTCATCACAAGATACATACCAGAAAAACAAAATCATGTAATTTTATAGTGAATAGTACATGTGCTAGAAATCGTGATTTTTTTGTGTAGCTCGCATAAAAAAGTACTTCTTCATGAAATTTTACAGACAAGTAGTCTACATCTATATGTATATGTGTATTTAAAAAATGTTTTTTTCAATAAAGGGCTTTCTGGAGCTGGAGCTCCATTAAATGGTTTTGGAGAGGATTTTCCGGTGGTTTTGACTAAAAGTTCCCGGACTGGACATGTTCGCTTGTACAGTATTTGACATTTTTAAAACAGCGTCGGCCTTCTTGGTGGAGAGACTCGTTGTCGTCGTGACGTAGTCAAGGCCGGCGGACGGCCTCGGCGTGTGCTGCCGCGACAAGTGTAGCGACAAGAAGTCGGACGCGCCCAGTGCTCCGTGGGGCAGAGGCAACACCATTAGGAGGGAGCGGCAGGATAGCGACGCCATGGACCGACGCATGAGGACACGCATGCTCCCGTCGGGTTACAGATTTCAAAATACTTCCAATTTCCAATTGGTTCATGATTCACTTGTAAAAGAAAAATATGCTCTGAACTCGGCAGCGGAGTGAAGCAAAAGGAAATTGCTAAGCAAACTAGTCGTTGTGCCTTTATCCGAACTGAATGAGAAATTTGCGTTCAGAAAAGATGGCTCTGCATCTTTTATGCACCTGATGTGAGATATCTCTTACGGCCGGCGCGGCCGCTCTGGCCAACGCGACGAGTGCTCCAGCCCTCGCAGCCGCCGCCACAGGAGCACTGTCGGCTCTGTCGCGCGGGTCGCCGCCAGCTCGTACAAAGCCCGGCCTCCACGCCCCACCGGCGCCGGCACATGATTGGAGCCTCGCACCGCGCGCGGCTGCCGACGAAGAACGCCGGCCAGCGGGTGGGTGTACGTACGCCTACGGAAGCCTATGGTCTGCAGTGCCGGCAGGCTGGACGAGGGGAGGAGCTTGTCGCCCGTGGCAGTGTGCCGGCAGGCTGGACGCAGTTTCGGGCAGATGTCGAGGACGACGTGCGCGTCAACCCGTATGTCGTCTCGCTCGACGGCAGCCACGCCGAGGCGCAGGATGAGGTCGCGCCCGACGGGAGCATGCGCGTTCACGTGCGCCGGTCAATGGCGCCTCTGCCCCATGAAGCAGTGGGCGCGGCCACTACTTCTCGCTGAGGCGCGATTCTCTCCACAAGAAGGCTGGTGCCGTTGATAAAAAAAGGATCGCTAAGCCTCAGTCGACCGAGCAAGTCTCGGTCGATGGTATATTGGTAGGATCTTACATTAAGATCAGTGTACATTTTTCTTTTCAGTTTTTTTCTTATTTCTAACATGCCGTATCACTTGACTTAGACTTGGTTATTAAGTCTCCGTCAACTGAGACCTGGACACACCCTAAAAAAAAAAGTCAAATACAAGTCAACATGTCTAGTCAGCAACCTTTAGTCAAAACCATCAGAAATATACTCCAAAATTATCCTTGGGGCGGGGGGGGGGGGGGCTTTTGATGCCAAAAGCTACATTTGAGTGGGAAATCTATGTTTTTCTCAAAAATGGGCGCGGTCACATGTGCATTTGTCGCGGCAGCACACGTCAAGGCTGTCCGCCAGGTTCGACGATTCCCTCCACCAAGAAGTTCGGTGTCGTTGATAAAATAAGTCAAATAGAAGTCAACATATCCAGTCGGCAACCTTTAGTCAAATCCATCAAATCCTCTCCAAAAGCATCTTAGGGGGATATTTATCTGGTTGGGCGGGGGAGGGGGGGGGGGGTTGATGCCAAAAGCCACATTTGAGGGGGAAATCTATACTTTTCTCCAAGAAAAATGTGTGAGCTGTGTGACTCAAACCCCTGATCTTCGGATCGAATCCACCCTACACTAACAAACAGTGACCTCACATTATTTGGTTCATTAATTCATTTTACCCTTTTTGTTGTTTTCTCTTTTCCTTTTTTCCCTTTTCCTATTTTCATTTTTCCTTCTTCCTGGTTCAATTAACTTTTTCAAATTGATGATTTTTTTTCAAATTTTATGAACTTATTTCAAATACATGAACTTTTTCTTCAAAGTCAATGATTTTTTTTCGAATTTGATAAACTTTTTCAACTTTGATGAATTTTTTTAAAACGATGAAGTTTTCAAAATTGATGAACTTTTTTCCAAATTGATGATTTTTAAGAAAATCTATTACCTTTCCTAGAATCAATGAACTTTTTCAAAATTAACAAAAAAAAATTAAATTGATGAACCTTTTTTTAAAATCCGTGGACATTTTCAAAATCTGTGAATTTTATGAACTTTCTAAACATTTTTTTGAAATTGGAGAACTTTTTAAAAATTCAATAACTCTTTTAAGTTTGTGCTTTTTTACCAAAATCCATGAAAAAAATTTAATTTACGAAAAATGTCGATTTTTAATGATTTTTTCAGACTTAAAAAAGTTCAAAAGTCAATGGTTGACCGGTCCATGGATGACCGATCAATGAAGGGGCGCGTCAAGCGCCGTATAGCGGCTCCTGATATATACGGAACACTTGCAACAACGCGAGCGCCAGATGCGCCGGCCTAGCTCGCGGGAGACTACATCCTCGTTTTTTCTGGGATATTTTTAACCTTTTTTGCTTTTGGCTTTCTTTCCTGTTACTTTCAAATATTCTAAACAAATATAATACAAAAAGATTTACTTAAAGGCATTTAAAATAATTTTAACCAACCATTTGAAAAATGTTAAATGTATATAGAGAAAATGTTTCTGATGTATACAAGAAAATACAATGTGTATGATTTTTTTATAATGTACTTAAACAATGTTAATCAAGCATTTGCAAAAACAATTAAACAATTATTTGAAAAAAATTAATGTATATAGAAAAATGTTGACATTGTATTAAAAAATGTTGCATTTGAAAAAAATGTTAATCAAGCATTTGAAAAATGTTAAATATGTATAGAAAAATGTTCACCATGTATTAAAAAATGTTAATCTTGTATGCGGAAAATGTTAATCACACATTTCAAAATGTGTATAGAAAAAATGTTGACAATGTATTAAAAAAATTAATATTGTTTTGAAAAATTGTTAATCAAGCATTTAAACATATTAAAAATGTATATAGAAAAAATGTTGATCGTGTATTAAAAAAATATTAGATGTGTATTAGAAAAATGTTGTCGATATATACAAAAAAATGTAGAATAAAAATCAAAAAACAAAGAAAACCAAAAAAACCAATGAACGCAAAAAGGAAAGAAAGGAAAGGAAGGAAAGAAAAAAGGAAAACCGAAGAAACAAGTGCAAAAGAATGTAAAACCCCGTGAATACCAATAAAGAAACAAAGAAAAAAAAACCATTGAAAACCAAGAAAAAAGCAAAAAATAAAGAAAATGGGAAATGGGAAAGAAAGGAAAAACCGAAGAAAACTATGAAAGAAACAAAGAAAGCAAAGTATAACGACGAAACAATGGAACTAAAAGAAATAAGAAAACCAGACAAAGACCAAAAGAAAACGAAAAAACACAGAACGAACACATCATTGGGCAGACCGACGACCGAACAAATGAGTAACACGCTACTGGTCTGGGCCATATGAGTGTGCAAGAAAGGTTGAGGCGCGATGGATGCTACTCTTGCTATAAACAAGACATCACATTCACGGACGCTGATGACGCAAGCGATCTGCTCGCAATTATCGGTACGTAGCAACTCCAAAGGAAGGGGGCTATACTTTCCTAGGGCAATAGAGAGCCAACGGGGTTGGGCCTGAAGGGCCTTGAGCGGGGAGGTTAGTTGGGCTAGAAAGGGTTGTTGTTAGTTGGGCTTTACTAAGTGTCTTTGGGTTTAGTTCCGCACACCTAGTCACCTCACCTTTCCCATAGGCTGTGGCCTCTGGGCCTTTAATACGTCCATTTTGCATCATGTTTTCCTAGTGTTACTTATAGTGTTTTTATGCAATATTATACTTTGAGGAGTGATGACCCACAATTATAGGGGATCTATCGTAGTCCTTTGGATAAGTAAGAGTGTCGAACCCAACGAGGAGCAGAAGGAAATGACAAGCGGTTTTCAGCAAGGTATTCTCTGCAAGCACTGAAATTATCTGTGACAGATAGTTGTGTGATAAGATAATTCGTAACGGCTAACAAGTAACAAAAGTAAACAAGGTACAACAATTTCAGATGACAACTTATTTGAAGGATCTTACTCAATCCATAGGTAGGTATGGTGGACTCTCATGGCAAAACTGGTTTAAGGGATGTTTGGAAGCACAAGTAGTATCTCTACTTGGTGCAAAGAAATTGGCTAGCATGCGAGGGAAAAGCAAGCTCAACATGTTGGAGGATCCATGACAATATAACTTCTACTCAGATATAAGCAAACATAACTCATTATGTTGTCTTCCTTATCCAACATCAACTTTTTAGCATGTTATATTTTAATGAGTGCTCACAATTACAAAAGATGACTAGTATAGTATATTTATATGTGAAGCCTCTCTTTCTTTATTAATTCCTATTAATTGCTGCAATGACCAAAACTATGTTTGTCAACTATCAATAAATTTTATTCATCATACTCTTATATGTGAAGTCATTACTCTCCATAAGATCAATATATGATATTTTTATTTCTTTCTTTTATTTAATTCCCTCAAGATCATAGCTAGAAAGCAAAATCCCTCAACTCATAACTATTCTTTATTATATATAACTCAAGGACTCGATTACATAGAGGGAACATAAAGCAAAACTCAAAGCTTGATCATACTAAAAACTTTATTCTACTAGATCAAGATATAACCAAAAGGATCGAACTAAGAAAGACGATAAAGATAAAAGTGTGATGGTGATACGATACCGGGGCACCTCCCCCAAGCTTGGCAGTTGCCAAGGGAGTGCCCATACCCATATATTTATGTCTCTTTCTTCGGGGGTGGTGATGATGGAGTTGTTGATGTAGCAAGCTTTTTCCTCATCTTGCGCTAATTTTCCTCCCTTAAGCCATCGATCTCCTGCTCAAGCCTTAATATCTTTTTACATAGTTCCTGCTTGTTTTCCTGCTAGAGAGGAAAGGAATAAACTCGACCTTAGGTTTCTTGGCTTTATTAGGAAGACTTGACCTTTTGAACTCCACGTGCATGTCCCCAGGTTGGGGTAGTGGGACTTCCTCTTCATCAGAACTTGTCTCTTACTTCCCTTTCGGATTATAGTCTACTTTTTCCTCCGTGGTCCAACCATAATGCTCCAAATCCCCAGAGACCTTGGGGTCTGCAATGAAATCAACTACATATCTCTCTTCCTCCGAATCCCATGATGACATATTGCTCTAATTTGCTGCAAAAACAGCTCAAAACAAAACAGGAGTTATTGCCGTGGTACGGTGGTCAAAACCCTCAGGAGATTATATAATGAATTTTTACCGACCAAGTGAAGTATCGTGCAAGAAAACGGAGTCCGGAGGGCACACGAGGTGGCCACAAGGCAGGGGGCGCGCCTTCCACCCTTGTGGATGCCTCGTGTGCTCTTCGGACTACTTTTAATTTTCCTAATTTTTTAAATATTCCAAAACGGAGAAAAATTGCCATTAGAACAGTTTTGGAGTTGGTTTACTTACCATACCACATACCTATTCCTTTTCAGAGTCAGAAACATTCTGGAAAGTATCCCTTATGTACTCCTCCGATGTTACGGTATTAATAATATTGGTCTCAACATTTATGGGCGTACCTGAGATATAATGTTTGATTCTTTGACCGTTTACCACCTTCAGATTCATGCCTTCGTCGTTTTTTTGATGGCACCGGAACGATAGACCTCCTCGATAATGTAAGGACCTTCCCATTTAGAGAGAAGTTTCCTGCAAAAAATCTTAAACGAGAGTTGTATAGCAAAACATGATCACCTACGTTAAACTCATGCTTTTGTATCCTTTTGTCATGCCATCTTTTAACCTTTTCTTTAAACAACTTGGCATTCTCATAGGCTTCTCCATTCATCAAGCGAGCTAATGTCAAATAACCTTTTCTCGCCGGCAAGTCTGAAATCATAGTTGAGCTCTTTAATAGCCCAATAAGCTTTATGTTCTAGTTCGAGAGGTAAGTGACATGATTTTTCCTAAACCATTTTTTACGGAGACATACCCATAGGGTTCTTATAAGCAATTCTATAAGCCCATAATGCATCATCAAGTTTCTTAGTCCAAATCTTTCTAGATCTATTAACAGTCTTTTGCAAAATCAATTTAATCTCTCTATTGCTTAATTCTACTTGACCACTACACTGCAGATGATATGGAGATGCAATTCTATGGTTAACATCATACTTAGCAAGTATTTTACTGAAAGCACCATGAATAAAATGTGAACCACCATCAGTCATTAAATATCTAGGGACTCCAAACCTCGGAAAAATAACTTCTTTAAGCATCTTAATAGAAGTGTTATGATCATCACTACTAGTGTAACGCCCCGGTAGTTAAGCTACAGTAACCACACACTAATGGTGGCATTTCATCGGAATTAAATTTCTAAACCTCACTTTGATCCAAACCGAATTCAAATTCAAATTGAAAAGAAAGTCAAATTATTATTTCTGCAAACAGTAAAACAAAAATGTCCGCTGGGTTGCAATAATTCACTAAATAATTTTCATAAATAATCCAATATTATCTGGAATATTAAGTGGCCCCTAACCTATTTAAAACAGTGCCCAAAACAGCCTTTTTAATCCATTTGTATTTAAGCAAGATTCAAATGAGTTTAGTTAAGGTCCAAACTTTTTGTGGCTTTCACAAATATTACGTAGTAATTGTATGGCAAGTTTCATACATAACAAAAATCATTTGATGGCCCAACCTAATGCAAAATAGGATCAGAAAATGCAAAGAAAATAAAAGAAAGCGAAGCGGGCCTAAACTAAGGTGCCACTGGGCCATAAGTGGCCACGACCCAGCCCACCAAAACCTTCCCCTAGCTCCCGCTACAGGAACAGAGGATGTGCGTGGCGCACATCCACGATGGCCATGGTCGTGGATGCCCTCCACGTCGCCTCCCTGGGCTTATAACTACGTCGACCGAAACCCTAGCCCCACCTCATCCAGCCCCTCCTGGATCCCCCTTCGCCCCACTCCTCATCTGCTCGTTTTCGAGCTCGAAAGCTCTGCGGTCACCATTGTCTCGCCCTTGTTACCGCGGCTACCGTCCTCGCCGTCCCTCAGGAGCACGTCCAGGAGGTCCGCCAAGGTCGCCTTCGTCCATTCCGGGCATCGATTCGAGCCGAGACGCTGCGTAGCCGTCGTCATCTTCATCTTCTCCGCACGGCCGCCACCACCTCGTCGTCATTGCCGCTGCTCCGAGACTCCCCCGACCTCCTAACCTTGTCCACAAGAACCGGGGTGAGCTCCTCCCTCGGATCCTTTTTTTCGTTCGATTTGGACGCCGTAGGCCGCCTTCACCGTAGTGCCCGATCTCGGGCGTACACGTACGCTGTTTCTTGTTGCCGCTAGCTGCTGCTCTTACTAGCTGCTACCACTACTGCTACTCTACGGCTCCTGCTAGTGGCTGTTGTCGTTGCTCTAGGCTGCTGCTGCCGCACAAGCTCATGCTTGACCGCACGCCCTCCTGCGCCTCTGACCGCGCGTCGCCGAACCCCTGCTCCTCGCGTCGCCGCCGTTCTCTGCCACCGCTGCTGCTGTAGGCTGCGGCCGCGCGCGCCCCTCCCCCCTGCTTGCCGCCGCTTAGGGTAGTTCCGGCCGCCCGCGCGGCCTGCTGACCCTCGCCGCCGGCGCCCCGCCGGGTTCGGCCGCTCGCCGCGCCTGGGCTGTGTGCGCGCCCGCGTGTACAGCGCCTAACGGGTGGGCCCTGGCCGGTTTAGTTTAGTACCTAATATAATTACCTAACCCACTAAACCCCCCACTAACTACCGGGCCACCCCCCTGTTAACTAATAATTAACCCCATGCTAAATAAGTAACCCAATGACAAGTGGCGCCCTGTCCAGTTTGACCTAGTAAAATTGCTAACTAGGCTTGACTCGACCAATGACAGATGGGTCCCGCAGGACTTGTTGACCAGTCAACGGTCCTAGTTGACTGCTGACTTGGCAGTCAACAGGTCCCCACCAGTCAACCATACATGCACAACTTTGGGTACACTCTGTGTACCTATATCCTTTAACTATTTAATATTTTCGATTTAATAATAATCTAGTAATTTCAGAAAATCATTTAAAACTTTGAAAAATCATAGAAAATAAACCGTAGCTCGGATGAAAATGTTTTCTACATGAAAGTTGCTCAGAACGACGAGACGAATCCGGATACGCAGCCCGTTCGTCCGCCACACATTCCTAACATATCAAACTCGCAAACTTTCCCCTCCGGCTCCTCTGCCCGAAAACGCGAAACACCGGGGGTACTTTCCCGGATGTTTCCCCCCTTCACCGGTATCATCCCATACCGCGTTAGGGCACCTCTAACGCCGTTACTTGTCATGTCATGCATCAATATGCATCTGTCTGCTTAAATATTTATTGTTTCTTCCCCCTCTTCTCTCGCTAGACACCGAGACCGACGCTGCTGCTACCCAGTACGACTATGGAGTTGACGACCCTTCTCTCTTGCCAGAGCAACCAGGCAAGCCCCCCCTTGATCACCAGATATCGCCTATTCCTCTCTACTGCTTGCATTAGAGTAGTGTAGCATGTTACTGCTTTCAGTTAATCCTATACTGCTGCGTAGCCTGTCCTTGCTACTACTGGTGTTACCTTTACCTGTTATCCTACTGCTTAGTATAGGATGCTAGAGTTCCATCAGTGGCCCTACACTCTTGTCCGTCTGCCATGCTATACTACTGGGCCGTGATCACTTCGGGAGGTGATCACGGGCATACTATATACTTTACTCTGTTACATTACCTGTGATACTGTTCGGAGATGGGGGCTGAAGGGGCAGGTGGCTCCATCCTGGTAGAGGTGGGCCTGGGTTCCCGACGGCCCCCGACTGTTACTTTGAGGCGGAGCGACAGGGCAGGTGTTGGAAATATGCCCTAGAGGAAATAATAAAAGCATTATTATTATATTTCCTTGTTCATGATAATTGTCTTTATTCGTGCTATAATTGTGTTATCCGGAAATCATAATACATGTGTGAATAACAGACAACAACGTGTCCCTAGTGAGCCTCTAGTTGACTAGCTCGTTGATCAACAGATAGTCATGGTTTCCTGACTATGGACATTGGATGTCGTTGATAACGAGATCACATCATTAGGAGAATGATGTGATGGACAAGACCCAATCCTAAACATAGCATAAGATCGCATAGTTCGTTTGCTAGAGTTTTCCAATGTCAAGTATCCTTTCCTTAGACCATGAGATCGTGTAACTCCCGGATACCGTAGGAGTGCTTTGGGTGTGCCAAACGTCACAACGTAACTAGGTGACTATAAAGGTATACTACGGGTATCTCTGAAAGTGTCTGTTGGGTTGACATGGATCGAGACTGGGATTTGTCACTCCGCTTGACGGAGAGGTATCACCGGGCCCTCTCGGTAATGCATCATCATAATGAGCTCAATGTGATCAAAGTGTTTGATCACGGGATCATGCATTACGGTACGAGAAAAGTGACTTGCCGGTAACGAGATTGAACGAGGTATTGGGATACCGACGATCGAATCTCGGGCAAGTAAAATACCGATTGACAAAGGGAATCGTATACGGGATTAATTGAATCCTCGACATCGTGGTTCATCTGATGAGATCATCGTGGAGCATGTGGGAGCCAACATGGGTATCCAGATCCTGCTGTTGGTTATTGCCCGAGAGCCATCTCGGTCATGTCTGCATGTCTCCCGAACCCGTAGGGTCTACACACTTAAGGTTCGGTGACGCTAGGGTTGTGAAGATATGTATATGCAGTAACCCAAATGTTGTTCGGAGTCCCGGATGAGATCCCGGACGTCACGAGGAGTTTCGGAATGGTCCGGAGGTAAAGAATTATATATAGAAAGTGCTGTTTTGGCCATCGGACAAGTTTCGGGGTTATCGGTATTGTACCGGGACCACCGGAGGGTCCCGGGGGTCCACCGGGTGGGGCCACCTGCCTCGGAGGGGCCCCATGGGCTGTATGAGGAAGGGAACCAGCCCAAAGTGGGCTGGTGCGCCTCCCCCCCAAGGGCCCATGCGCCTAGGGTTGGGGGGGGGGACCCTAAAGGGGGCGCCCCCCTTGCTTGGGGGGCAAGTCCCCCTCCCTGGCCGCCGCCCCCCTAGGAGATTCCATCTCCTAGGGCCGGCGCCCCCCCAAGGGGCTATATAAAGGGGGGAGGGGAGGGGGGGCTGCGCACCCTTTGCCCTGGCGCCTCCCTCTCCCTCTCCAACACCTCCTCCTCCTCCTCCGTAGAGCTCGGCGAAGCCCTGTCGGAGTACTGCGACTCCACCATCACCACGCCGTCGTGCTGCTGCTGGAGTCTTCTTCCCCAACCTCTCCTTTGCCTTGCTGGATCAAGAAGAAGGAGACGTTACGCTGACCGTACGTGTGTTGAACGCGAAGGTGCCGTGCTTTCGGTGCTAGGATCTCCGGTGATTTGGATCACGGTGTGTACGACTACTTCATCCCCGTTCGTTGAACGCTTCCGCTCGCGATCTACAAAGTGGTATGTAGATGCAATCTCTCTCTCCCATGACTCGTTGCTAGATGAACTCATAGATGGATCTTGGTGAAACCGTAGGAAATTTTTTGTTTTCTGCAACGTTCCCCAACAGTGGCATCATGAGCCAGGTTTATGCGTAGTTCTCTATTGCACGAGTAGAACACAATTTGTTGTGGGCGTAGATGTTGCCAACTTTCTTGCCGCTACTAGTCTTATCTTGCTTCAGCGGTATTGTGGGATGAAGCGGCCCGGACCAACCTTACACGTACTCTTACGTGAGACCGGTTCCACCGACTAACATGCACTAGTTGCATAAGGTGGCTGGCGGGTGTCTGTCTCTCCCACTTTAGTTGGAGCGGATTCGATGAAAAGGGTCCTTATGAAGGGTAAATAGAAGTTGACAAATCACGTTGTGGTTTTCACGTAGGTAAGAAAACGTTCTTGCTAGAACCCTAATTTAGCCACGTAAAAACTTGCAACAACAATTAGAGGACGTCTAACTTGTTTTTGCAGCAAGTATTTTGTGATATGATATGGCCAAAGTTGTGATCAATGATGAATGATCTATATGTGATGTATGAGATGTTCATGCTATTGTAATAGGAATCACGACTTGCATGCCGATGAGTATGACAACCGGCAGGAGCCATAGGAGTTGTCTTTATTTTTGTATGACCTGCGTGTCATTGAGAAACGCCATGTAAATTACTTTACTTTATTGCTAAACGCGTTAGCCATAGTTGTAGAAGTAATAGTTGGCGAGCAACTTCATGGAGACACGATGATGAAGATCATGATGATGAAGATCATGGTGTCAAGCCGGTGACAAGATGATCATGGAGCCCCAAGATGGAGATCGAAGGAGCTATGTGATATTGGCCATATCATGTCACGTTTATTATTTGATTGCATGTGATGTTTATCATGTTTTGCATCTTGTTTACTTAGAACGACGGTAGTAAATAAGATGATCCCTCATAATAATTTCAAGAAAGTGTTCCCCCTAACTGTGCACCGTTGCGACAGTTCGTTGTTTCGAAGCACCACGTGATGATCGGGTGTGATAGATTCTAACGTTCACATACAACGGGTGTAAGACAGATTTACACATGCAAACACTTAGGTTGACTTGACGAGCCTAGCATGTACAGACATGGCCTCGGAACACAGAAGACCGAAAGGTCGAGCATGAGTCGTATAGAAGATACGATCAACATGAAGATGTTCACCGATGTTGACTAGTCCGTCTCACGTGATGATCGGACACGGCCTAGTTGACTCGGATCATGTAATACTTAGATGACTAGAAGAGGGATGTCTATCTAATTGGGAGTTCATTAAATAATTTGATTAAATGAACTTTATTATCATGAACTTAGTCTAAATATTTATAATATGTCTTGTAGATCAAATGGCCAATGTAGTCCTCAACTTCAACGCGTTCCTAGAGAAAACCAAGCTGAAAGACGATGGCAGCAACTATACGGACTGGGTCCGGAACCTGAGGATCATCCTCATAGCTGCTAAGAAAGATTATGTCCTACGAGCACTGCTGGGTGACACACCTGTTCTCCCTGCTGAACAAGACGTTATGAATGCTTGGCAGTCACGTTCCGATGATTACTCCCTTGTTCAGTGCGGCATGCTTTACAACTTAGAGCCCGGGCTCCGAAAGCGTTTTGAGAGACATGGAGCATATGAGATGTTCGAAGAGCTGAAAATGGTTTTCCAAGCTCATGCCCGGGTCGAGAGATATGAAGTCTCCGACAAATTCTTTAGCTGTAAGATGGAGGAAAATAGCTCTATCAGTGAACACATACTCAAAATGTCTGGGTTGCACAACCACTTGACTCAACTGGAAGTTAATCTCCCGGATGAAGCGGTCATTGACAGAATCCTCCAGTCGCTTCCACCTAGCTACAAGAGCTTTGTGATGAACTACAGCATGCAGGGGATGGTAAAGACCATTCCTGAGGTATATGCTATGCTGAAATCAGTAGAGGTAGAAATCAAGAAGGAGCATCAAGTGTTGATGGTGAATAAAACCACTAAGTTCAAGAAGGGCAAGGGTAAAAAGAACTTCAAGAAGGACGGCAAGGAAGTTGCCGCGCCCGGTAAGCAAGTTGCCGGGAAGAAGCCAAAGAATGGACCCAAGCCCGAGACTGAGTGTTTTTATTGCAAGGGAAGTGGTCACTGGAAGCGAAACTGCCCCAAATACTTAGCGGACAAGAAGGCCGGCAAAACCAAAGGTATATGTGATATACATGTAATTGATGTGTACCTTACCAGTACTCGTAGTAGCTCTTGGGTATTTGATACCGGTGCAGTTGCTCACATTTGTAACTCAAAACAGGAGCTGCGGAATAAACGGAGACTGGCGAAGGACGAGGTGACGATGCGCGTCGGGAATGGTTCCAAGGTCGATGTGATCGCCGTCGGCACGCTGCCTCTACACTTACCTACGGGATTAGTTTTAAACCTCAATAATTGTTATTTAGTGCCAAGTTTGAGCATGAACATTGTGTCTGGATCTCGTTTAATTCGAGATGGCTACTCATTTAAATCCGAGAATAATGGTTGTTCTATTTATATGAGAGATATGTTTTATGGTCATGCTCCGATGGTTAATGGTTTATTATTAATGAATCTCGTACGTGATGATACACATATTCATAGTGTGAATACCAAAAGAGTTAAAGTTGATAACAATAGTCCCACATATTTGTGGCACTGCCGCCTTGGTCACATAGGTGTCAAACGCATGAAGAAGCTCCATGCAGATGGACTTTTAGAGTCTCTTGATTATGAATCATTTGACACGTGCGAACCATGCCTCATGGGTAAAATGACCAAGACTCCGTTCTCAGGAACAATGGAGCGAGCAACCAACTTATTGGAAATCATACATACCGATGTGTGCGGTCCAATGAGTGTTGAGGCTCGCGGTGGCTATCGTTATGTTCTCACCCTCACTGATGACTTGAGTAGATATGGGTATGTTTACTTAATGAAACACAAGTCTGAGACCTTCGAAAAGTTCAAGGAATTTGAGAGTGAGGTTGAAAATCAACGTGATAGAAAGATCAAGTTTCTACGATCAGATCATGGAGGAGAATACTTGAGTCACGAATTTGGCACACACTTAAGAAAATGTGGAATAGTTTCACAACTCACGCCGCCTGGAACACCTCAGCGTAATGGTGTGTCCGAACGTCGTAATCGCACTCTATTAGATATGGTGCGATCTATGATGTCTCTTACCGACTTACCGCTATCTTTTTGGGGCTATGCTTTAGAGACTGCCGCATTCACTTTAAATAGGGCTCCGTCGAAATCCGTTGAGACGACACCGTATGAATTATGGTTTGGGAAGAAACCTAAGCTGTCGTTTCTAAAAGTTTGGGGATGCGATGCTTATGTCAAGAAACTTCAACCTGAAAAGCTTGAACCCAAGTTGGAAAAATGCGTCTTCATAGGATACCCTAAAGAAACCGTTGGGTATACCTTCTACCTCAGATCCGAAGGCAAGATCTTTGTTGCCAAGAATGGATCCTTTCTGGAGAAAGAGTTTCTCTCGAAAGAAGTAAGTGGGAGGAAAGTAGAACTTGATGAAGTGTTACCTCTTGAACCGGAAAATGGCGAAACTCAAGAAAATGTTCCTGAGGTGCCTGCACCGACTAGAGAGGAAATTAATGATGATGATCAAGATACTTCTAATCAAGCTCCTACTGAAATTTGAAGGTCCACAAGGACACGTTCCGCACCAGAGTGGTACGGCAACCCTGTCTTGGAAATCATGTTGTTAGACAACGGTGAACCTTCGAACTATGAGGAAGCAATGGCGGGCCCGGATTTCGACAAATGGCTGGAAGCCATGAAATCCGAGATAGGATCCATGTATGAAAACGAAGTATGGACTTTGACTGACTTGCCCGTTGAACGGCGAGCCATAGAAAATAAATGGATCTTTAAGAAGAAGACATACGCGGATGGTAATGTGACCATCTATAAAGCTCGGCTTGTCGCTAAGGGTTATCGACAAGTTCAAGGGGTTGACTACGATGAGACTTTCTCACCGGTGGCGAAGCTGGAGTCCGTCCGAATCATGTTAGCAATTGCCGCATTCTACGATTATGAAATATGGAAAATGGACGTCAAAACGGCATTCCTTAATGGTTTCCTTAAGGAAGATTTGTATATGATGCAGCCGGAAGGTTTTGTCGATCCTAAGAATGCTGACAAGGTGTGCAAGCTCCAACGCTCGATTTATGGGCTGGTGCAAGCATCTCGGAGTTGGAACATTCGCTTTGATGAGATGATCAAAGCGTTTGTGTTTACACAGACTTATGGAGAAGCCTGTGTTTACAAGAAAGTGAGTGGAAGCTCTGTAGCATTTCTCATATTATATGTAGACGACATACTTTTGATGGGAAATGATATAGAACTCTTGGACAACATTAAGGCCTACTTGAATAAAAGTTTTTCAATGAAGGACCTTGGAGAAGCTGCTTATATATTAGGCATCAAGATCTATAGAGATAGATCAAGACGCCTCATAGGTCTTTCACAAAGCACATACCTTGATAAGATATTGAAGAAGTTCAATATGGATCAATCTAAGAAGGGGTTCTTACCTGTGTTACAAGGTGTGAAATTGAGCTCAGCTCAATGTCCGACCACGGCAGAAGATATAGAAGAGATGAGTGTCATCCCCTATGCCTCAGCCATAGGTTCTATTATGTATGCCATGCTGTGTACCAGACCTGATGTAAACCTTGCCGTAAGTTTGGTAGGAAGGTACCAAAGCAATCCCGGCAAGGAACACTGGACAGCGGTCAAGAATATCCTGAAGTACCTGAAAAGGACCAAGGAAATGTTTCTCGTTTATGGAGGTGACAAAGAGCTCGTCGTAAAAGGTTACGTCGACGCTAGCTTCGACACAGATCTGGATGACTCTAAGTCACAAACCGGATACGTGTATATTTTGAATGGTGGGGCAGTAAGCTGGTGCAGTTGCAAGCAAAGCGTCGTGGTGGGATCTACATGTGAAGCGGAGTACATGGCAGCCTCGGAGGCGGCACATGAAGCAATTTGGGTGAAGGAGTTCATCACCGACCTCGGAGTCATACCCAATGCGTCGGGGCCAATCAAACTCTTCTGTGACAACACTGGAGCTATTGCACTTGCCAAAGAGCCCAGGTTTCACAAGAAGACCAGGCACATCAAGCGTCGCTTCAACTCCATTCGTGAAAATGTTCAAGATGGAGACATAGAAATTTGTAAAGTGCACACGAATCTGAATGTCGCAGATCCGTTGACTAAACCTCTCCCTAAGGCAAAACATGATCAGCACCAGAACTCTATGGGTGTTCGATTCATCACAATGTAACTAGATTATTGACTCTAGTGCAAGTGGGAGACTGTTGGAAATATGCCCTAGAGGCAATAATAAAAGCATTATTATTATATTTCCTTGTTCATGATAATTGTCTTTATTCGTGCTATAATTGTGTTACCCGGAAATCGTAATACATGTGTGAATAACAGACAACAACGTGTCCCTAGTGAGCCTCTAGTTGACTAGCTCGTTGATCAACAGATAGTCATGGTTTCCTGACTATGGACATTGGATGTCATTGATAACGAGATCACATCATTAGGAGAATGATGTGATGGACAAGACCCAATCCTAAACATAGCATAAGATCGCATAGTTCGTTTGCTAGAGTTTTCCAATGTCAAGTATCCTTTCCTTAGACCATGAGGTCGTGTAACTCCCGAATACCGTAGGAGTGCTTTGGGTGTGCCAAACGTCACAACGTAACTGGGTGACTATAAAGGTATACTACGGGTATCTCTGAAAGTGTCTGTTGGGTTGACATGGATCGAGACTGGGATTTGTCACTCCGCTTGACGGAGAGGTATCACCGGGCCCTCTCGGTAATGCATCATCATAATGAGCTCAATGTGATCAAAGTGTTTGATCACGGGATCATGCATTACGGTACGAGAAAAGTGACTTGCCGATAACGAGATTGAACGAGGTATTGGGATACCGACGATCGAATCTCGGGCAAGTAAAATACCGATTGACAAAGGGAATCGTATACGGGATTAATTGAATCCTCGACATCGTGGTTCATCTGATGAGATCATCGTGGAGCATGTGGGAGCCAACATGGGTATCCAGATCCCGCTGTTGGTTATTGCCCGAGAGCCATCTCGGTCATGTCTGCATGTCTCCCGAACCCGTAGGGTCTACACACTTAAGGTTCGGTGACGCTAGGGTTGTGAAGATATGTATATGCAGTAACCCGAATGTTGTTCGGAGTCCCGGATGAGATCCCGGACGTCACGAGGAGTTTCGGAATGGTCCGGAGGTAAAGAATGATATATAGAAAGTGTTGTTTTGGCCATCGGACAAGTTTCGGGGTTATCGGTATTGTACCGGGACCACCGGAGGGTCCCGGGGGTCCACCGGGTGGGGCCACCTGCCTCGGAGGGGCCCCATGGGCTGTATGAGGAAGGGAACCAGCCCAAAGTGGGCTGGTGCGCCTCCCCCCAAGGGCCCATGCGCCTAGGGTTGGGGGGGAACCCTAAAGGGGGCGCCCCCCTTGCTTGGGGGGCAAGTCCCCCTCCCTGGCCGCCGCCCCCCTAGGAGATTCCATCTCCTAGGGCCGGCGCCCCCCAAGGGGATAAAGGGGGGAGGGGAGGGGGGGCTGCGCACCCTTTGCCCTGGCGCCTCCCTCTCCCTCTCCAACACCTCCTCCTCCTCCGTAGAGCTCGGCGAAGCCCTGTCGGAGTACTGCGGCTCCACCATCACCACGCCGTCGTGCTGCTGCTGGAGTCTTCTTCCCCAACCTCTCCTTTGCCTTGCTGGATCAAGAAGAAGGAGACGTTACGCTGACCGTACGTGTGTTGAACGCGGAGGTGCCGTGCTTTCGGTGCTAGGATCTCCGGTGATTTGGATCACGGTGTGTACGACTACTTCATCCCCGTTCGTTGAACGCTTCCGCTCGCGATCTACAAAGTGGTATGTAGATGCAATCTCTCTCTCCCATGACTCGTTGCTAGACGAACTCATAGATGGATCTTGGTGAAACCGTAGGAAAATTTTTGTTTTCTGCAACGTTCCCCAACAGCAGGTTGAGTCCACCTAGGAGAGAGGTGGCCTGGCCCTGGTCGGCGTTCGCGTATACTTAACACGCTTAACGAGGTCTGGGTATTTGATCTGAGTCTGGCCATTTGGTCTATACGCACTAACCATCTACGCGGGAGTAGTTATGGGTATCCCGGCGTCGTGGTATCAGCCGAAGCACTTCGTGACGTCAGCGACTGAGCGGCGCGCGCCGGGTTGGACCGCGTAACGTGACTTCCTTTGTAATGGAGGTTGCTAGGTCTGCTCTTCGGCCGCGTACGCAACGTGCAGGTGTGCAATGGGCGATGGGCCCAGACCCCTGCGCGCATAGGATTTAGACCGGCGTGCTGACCTCTCTGTTGAGCCTAGGTGGGGCTGCGACGTGTTGATATTCCGAGGCCGGGCATGACCCAGGAAAGTGTGTCCGACCAAATGGGATCAAGCGTGTTGGGCTATGTGGTGCACCCCTGCAGGGAAGTTAATCTATTCGAATAGCCGTGTCCCTCGGTAAAAGGACGACCCGGAGTTGTACCTTGACCTTATGACAACTAGAACCGGATACTTAATAAAACACACCCTTCCAAGTGCCAGATACAACCCGGTGATCGCTCTCTAACAGGGCTACGAGGAGGGGATCGCCGGGTAGGATTATGCTATACGATGCTACTTGGAGGACTTCAGTCTACTCTCTTCTATATGCTGCAAGACGGAGGCTGCCAGAAGCGTAGTCTTCAACAGGATTAGATACCCCCCTTATTCTGACATTCTGCAGTTCAGTCCACTGATATGGCCCCTTACACATATATCCATGCATATGTAGTGTAGCTCCTTGCTTGCGAGTACTTTGGATGAGTACTCATGGTTGCCTTGTTTCCCCTTTTCCCCATCTCTCTACCCGATTGCTGCAACCAGACGTTGGAGCCCAGGATCCAGACGCCACCGTCGACGACGACTCCTACTACACTGGAGGTGCCTACTACTACGTGCAGCCCGCTGACGACGACTCCTACTACACTGGAGGTGCCTACTACTACGTGCAGCCCGCTGACGACGACCATGAGTAGTTAGGAGGATCCCAGGCAGGAGGCCTGCGCCTCTTTCGGTTGTATCCCCATTTGTGCTAGCCTTCTTAAGGCAAACTTGTTTAACTTATGTCTGTACTCAGATATTGTTGCTTCCGCTGACTTGTCTATGATCGAGCACTTGTATTCGAGCCCTCGAGGCCCCTGGCTTGTATTATGATGCTTGTATGACTTATTTTGTTTGTAGAGTTGTGTTGTGATATCTTCCGGTGAGTCCCTGATCTTGATCGTACACATTTGCGTGCATGGTTAGTGTACGATTGAATCGGGGGCGTCACAAGTTGGTATCAGAGCCGACTGCCTGTAGGAATCCCCCTTCCACACTCTTTGGCCGAAGTCGAGTCTAGACTTTACAAAACTTTTTACTAACATGGCTGTGTGGCTTACGGGCCCACGTCGTCATTGGGTGGTAGTAGGATCTTTTATTCCTCGACCTATACTCTGGGACTCTGATATCTCTTCTATTTGGGTAAACGATTTTTCTAACTCTGACTCTAGGTTCTCGATAATACTTTCTCCCGGAGCGCCTTACATTCCAGATGATCGCTTGCTTTATCAGAAGACTCCGAAGATACTCTTCGATGTTCTACCAAGAACTTGTGCTCATCGCTTTTGCAATTCCCTTCCACCGAAATATCCCTATGGATAAATACTTACACCTGTCGTGCTTACTTTTATTCCCAGTCGATCTTGTTATTACAAGATACCCCGAGAATATTTTGTGCCTACTGCCTTGCAGTTCTTTGCCACCTGAATACCCCTAAGAGTAATTTCTCGCACTTTCCGAGTATCCGCTCATCCCCAGTTGTTCAGGTGTTCCACAAAAGTCTTTGAAATACTATTCAATCCTCCGAAAATCCTTAGCAACTAATGCTCTGCAAATACTTGTATGCTTACATTATGGATGCTCCCATATCACTAGCAATATTCACTAGTATCTTTTGACACCATCATTTTGATCCTATTGATTCAACATGTGTGCGAATGCACACAATCATCTATCAACCCTTCTAAATTACCTTTCCGGCTCAGACATCCTTTTAAACATGAGTTGGTTCCCGACCAGTCGGATTGCCATCGATTGTACCCCTAAGTCTGTTGGAAATATGCCCTAGAGGCAATAATAAAAGCATTATTATTATATTTCCTTGTTCATGATAATTGTCTTTATTCATGCTAAAATTGTGTTATCCGGAAATCATAATACATGTGTGAATAATAGACACCAACATGTCCCTAGTAAGCCTCTAGTTGACTAGCTCGTTGATCAACAGATAGTCATGGTTTCCTGACTATGGACATTGGATGTCATTGATAATGAGATCACATCATTAGGAGAATGATGTGATGGACAAGACCCAATCCTAAACATAGCACAAGATCGTATAGTTCGCTTGCTAGAGTTTTCCAATGTCAAGTATCATTTCCTTGGACCATGAGATCGTGTAACTCCAGGATACCGTAGGAGTGCTTTGGGTGTGCCAAACATCACAATGTAACTGGGTGACTATAAAGGTATACTGCGGGTATCTCCGAAAGTATCTGTTGGGTTGACACGGATCGAGACTGGGATTTGTCACTCCGCATGACAGAGAGGTATCACCGGGCCCACTCGGTAATGCATCATCATAATGAGCTCAATGTGATCAAAGTGTTTGATCACGGGATCATGCATTACGGTACGAGTAAAGTGACTTGCCGGTAACGAGATTGAACAAGGTATTGGGATACCGACGATCGAATCTCGGGCAAGTAAAATACCGATTGACAAAGGGAATTGCATACGGGATTAATTGAATCCTCGACATCATGGTTCATCCGATGAGATCATCGTGGAGCATGTGGGAGCCAACATGGGTATCCAGATCCCGCTGTTGGTTATTGCCCGAGAGCCGTCTCGGTCATGTCTGCATGTCTCCCGAACCCGTAGGGTCTACACACTTAAGGTTCGGTGATGCTAGGGTTGTCAAGATATGTATATGCAGTAACCCGAATGTTGTTCGGAGTCCCGGATGAGATCCCGGACGTCACGAGGAGTTTCGGAATAGTCCGGAGGTAAAGAATTATATATAGGAAGTGCTGTTTCGGCCATCGGGACAAGTTTCGGGGTCATCGGTATTGTACCGGGACCACCAGAAGGGTCCCGGGGGTCCACCGGGTGGGGCCACCCATCCCGGAGGGCCCCATGGGCCAAAGTGGGGAGGGGAACCAGCCCATAGTGGGCTGGTGCGCCCCCCTAGGCCCACCCCATGCGCCTAGGGTTGAAACCCTAGGGGTGGGGGGGGCGCCCCACCTTGGCTTGGGGGCCACTCTAGGAGATCCAATCTCCTAGGACCGCCGCCCTCCCTAGGAGATCCAATCTCCTAGGACCGGCGCCCCCCCTAGGGGGCTATATATATGAGGGGGGGGGGGAGGGGGCAGCCACACGTGAGTCCTGGCGCCTCCCTCTCTCCCTGCTACACCTCTTCCTCTCGTAGTACACGGCGAAGCCCTGCTGCTGTGACGCCCTACATCCACCACCACACCGTCGTGCTGCTGGATCTTCATCAACCTCTCCTTCCCCCTTGCTGGATCAAGAAGGAGGAGACGTCACGCTGACCGTACGTGTGTTGAACGCGGAGGTGCCGTCTGTTCGGTGCTAGGATCTCCGGTGATTTGGATCACGTCGTGTACGACTACCTCATCCCCGTTCTCTGAACGCTTACGCTCGCGATCTACAAAGGTATGTAGATGCATCCGATCACTCGTTGCTAGATGAACTCATAGATGGATCTTGGTGAAACCGTAGGAAAATTTTTGTTTTCTGCAATGTTCCCCAACAGTGGCATCATGATCTAGGTCTATGCGTAGTTCTTCTTGCGCGAGTAGAACACAATTTGTTGTGGGCGTAGATGTTGTCAACTTTCTTGCCGCTACTAGTCTTATCTTGCTTCAGCGGTATTGTGGGATGAAGCGGCCCGGACCAACCTTACACGTACGCTTACGTGAGACCGGTTCCACCGACTAACATGCACTAGTTGCATAAGGTGGCTGGTGGGTGTCTGTCTCTCCCACTTTAGTTGGAGCGGATTCGATGAAAAGGGTCCTTATGAAGGGTAAATAGAAGTTGACAAATCACGTTGTGGCTTTCACGTAGGTAAGAAAACGTTCTTGCTAGAACCCTAATTCAGCCACGTAAAACTTGCAACAACAATTAGAGGTCGTCTAACTTGTTTTTGCAGCAAGTGCTTTGTGATATGATATGGCCAAAGTTGTGATGAATGATGAATGATATATATGTGATGTATGAGATGTTCATGCTATTGTAATAGGAATCACGACTTGCATGTCGATGAGTATGACAACCGGCAGGAGCCATAGGAGTTGTCATTATTCTTTTATGACCTGTGTGTCAATGGAAACGCCATGTAAATTACTTTACTTTATTGCTAAACGCATTAGCCATAGTAGTAAAAGTAATAGTTGGCGAGCAACTTCATGGAGACACGATGATGATGATCATGATGATGGAGATCATGGTGGCAAGCCGGTGACAAGATGATCATGGAGCCCCAAGATGGAGATCAATGGAGCTATATGATATTGGCCATATCATGTCACTTTTATTAATTGATTGCATGTGATGTTTATCATGTTTTGCATCTTGTTTACTTAGAATGACGATAGTAAATAAGATGATCCCTCATAATAATTTCAAGAAAGTGTTCCCCCTAACTGTGCACTGTTGCGACAGTTCGTTGTTTCGAAGCACCACGTGATGATCGGGTGTGATAGATTCTAACGTTCACATACAACGGGTGTAAGACAGATTTACACATGCAAACACTTAGGTTGACTTGACGAGCCTAGCATGTACAGACATGGCCTCGGAACATAGAAGACCGAAAGGTCGAGCATGAGTCGTATAGAACATACAATCAACATGAAGATGTTCACCGATGTTGACTAGTCCATCTCACGTGATGATCGGACACGGCCTAGTTGACTCGGATCATGTTATACTTAGATGACTAGAAGAGGGATGTCTATCTAAGTGGGAGTTCATTAATAATTTGATTAGATGAATTTAATTATCATGAACTTAGTCTAAAATATTTACAATATGTCTTGTAGATCAAATGGCCAACGTAGTCCTCAACTTCAACGCGTTCCTAGAGAAAACCAAGCTGAAAGACGATGGCAGCAACTACACGGACTGGGTCCGAAACCTGAGGACCATCCTCATAGCTGCCAAGAAAGATTATGTCCTACAAGCACCGCTGGGTGACGCACCTGTTCTCTCTGCAGAACAAGACGTTATGAACGCTTGGCAGGCACGTACCGATGACTACTCCCTCGTTCAGTGCGGCATGCTTTACAGCTTAGAGCCGGGGCTCCAAAAGCGTTTTGAGAGACATGGAGCATATGAGATGTTCGAAGAGCTGAAAATGGTTTTCCAAGCTCATGCCCGGGTCGAGAGATATGAAGTCTCCGACAAATTCTTCAGCTGTAAGATGGAGGAAAATAGTTCTGTCAGTGAGCACATACTCACTATGTCAGGGTTACATAACAGCTTGACTCAGCTGGGAGTTAATCTCCCGGACGATGCGGTCATTGACAGAATCCTCCAGTCGCTTCCACCAAGCTACAAAAGCTTTGTGATGAACTTCAACATGCAAGGGATAGAAAAGACCATTCCTGAAGTGTTTGCTATGCTGAAATCAGCAGAGGTAGAAGTCAAGAAGGAACATCAAGTGTTGATGGTGAATAAAACCACTAAGTTCAAGAAGGGCAAGGGTAAAAAGAACTTCAAGAAGGACGGCAAGGAAGTTGCCGCGCCCGGCAAGCAAGCTGCCGGGAAGAAGCCAAAGAATGGACCCAAGCCCGAGACTGAGTGCTTTTATTGCAAGGGAAGTGGTCACTGGAAGCGGAATTGCCCCAAATACATAGCGGACAAGAAGGCCGACAAAAACAAAAGGTATATGTGATATACATGTAATTGATGTGTAGCTTACCAGTACTCGTAGTAGCTCTTGGGTATTTGATACCGGTGCAGTTGCTCATATTTGTAACTCAAAGCAGGAGCTGCGGAATAAGCGGAGACTGGCGAAGGACGAGGTGACGATGCGCGTCGGGAATGGTTCCAAGGTCGATGTGATCGCCGTCGGCACGCTACCTCTACATTTACCTACGGGATTAGTTTTAAACCTCAATAATTGTTATTTAGTGCCAAGTTTGAGCATGAACATTGTAGCTGGATCTTGTTTAATTCGAGATGGCTACTCATTTAAATCCGAGAATAATGGTTGTTCTATTTATATGAGTGATATGTTTTATGGTCATGCTCCGATGGTTAATGGTTTATTCTTAATGAATCTCGTACGTGATGATACACATATTCATAGTGTGAATACCAAAAGAGTTAAAGTTGATAACAATAGTCCCACATACTTGTGGCACTGCCGCCTTGGTCACATAGGTGTCAAACACATGAAGAAGCTCCATGCAGATGGACTTTTAGAGTCTCTTGATTATGAATCATTTGACACGTGCGAACCATGCCCCATGGGTAAAATGACCAAGACTCCGTTCTCAGGAACAATGGAGCGAGCAACCAACTTATTGGAAATCATACATACTGATGTGTGCGGTCCAATGAGTGTTGAGGCTCGCGGTGGTTATCGTTATGTTCTCACCCTCACTGATGACTTGAGTAGATATGGGTATATCTACTTAATGAAACACAAGTCTGAGACCTTTGAAAAGTTCAAGGAATTTCAGAGTGAGGTTGAAAATCAACGTGACAGAAAAATCAAGTTTCTACGATCAGATCGTGGAGGAGAATACTTGAGTCACGAATTTGGCACACACTTAAGAAAATGTGGAATAGTTTCACAACTCACGCCGCCTGGAACACCTCAGCGTAATGGTGTGTCCGAACGTCGTAATCGCACTTTATTAGATATGGTGCGATCTATGATGTCTCTTACCGATTTACCGCTATCTTTTTGGGGCTATGCTTTAGAGACTGCCGCATTCACTTTAAATAGGGCTCCGTCGAAATCCGTTGAGACGACACCGTATGAATTATGGTTTGGGAAGAAACCTAAGCTGTCGTTTCTAAAAGTTTGGGGATGCGATGCTTATGTCAAGAAACTTCAACCTGAAAAGCTCGAACCCAAGTCGGAAAAATGCGTCTTCATAGGATACCCTAAAGAAACTATTGGGTATACCTTCTACCTCAGATCCGAAGGCAAGATCTTTGTTGCCAAGAATGGATCCTTTCTAGAGAAGGAGTTTCTCTCGAAAGAAGTAAGTGGGAGGAAAGTAGAACTTGATGAAGTGTTACCTCTTGAACCGGAAAATGGCGCAACTCAAGAAAACGTTCCTGAGGTGCCTGCACCGACTAGAGAGGAAATTAATGATGATGATCAAGATACTTCTGATCAAGCTCCTACTGAAACTCCTAGGTCCACAAGGACACGTTCCGCACCAGAGTGGTACGACAACCCTGTCTTGGAAATCATGTTGTTAGACAACGGTGAACCTTCGAACTATGAAGAAGCAATGGCGGGATCGGATTCCGACAAATGGCTGGAAGCCATGAAATCCGAGATAGGATCCATGTATGAAAACGAAGTACGGACTTTGACTGACTTGCCCGTTGAGCGGCGAGCCATAGAAAATAAATGGATCTTTAAGAAGAAGACAGACACGGATGGTAATGTGACCATCTATAAAGCTCGGCTTGTCGCTAAGGGTTATCGACAAGTTCAAGGGGTTGACTACGATGAGACTTTCTCACCGGTAGCGAAGCTAAAGTCCGTCCGAATCATGTTAGCAATTGCCGCATTCTACGATTATGAGATATGGCAAATGGACGTCAAAACTGCATTCCTTAATGGTTTCCTTAAGGAAGAATTGTATATGATGCAGCCTGAAGGTTTTGTCGATCCTAAGAATGCTGACAAGGTGTGCAAGCTCCAACGCTCGATTTATGGGCTGGTGCAAGCATCTCGGAGTTGGAACATTCGCTTTGATGAGATGATCAAAGCGTTTGGGTTTACGCAGACTTATGGAGAAGCCTGCGTTTACAAGAAAGTGAGTGGGAGCTCTGTAGCATTTCTCATATTATATGTAGATGACATACTTTTGATGGGAAATGATATAGAACTCTTGGACAGCATTAAGGCCTACTTGAATAAGAGTTTTTCAATGAAGGACCTTGGAGAAGCTGCTTATATATTAGGCATCAAGATCTATAGAGATAGATCAAGACGCCTCATAGGTCTTTCACAAAGCACATACCTTGATAAGTTATTGAAGAAGTTCAATATGCATCAATCTAAGAAGGGGTTCTTACCTGTGTTACAAGGTGTGAAATTGAGCTCAGCTCAATGTCCGACCACGGCAGAAGATATAGAAGAGATGAGGGTCATCCCCTATGCCTCAGCCATAGGTTCTATTATGTATGCCATGCTGTGTACCAGACTTGATGTAAACCTTGCCGTGAGTTTGGTAGGAAGGTACCAAAGTAATCCCGGCAAGGAACACTGGACAGCGGTCAAGAATATCCTGAAGTACCTGAAAAGGACTAAGGAAATGTTTCTCGTTTATGGAGGTGACGAAGAGCTCGTCGTAAAGGGTTACGTCGATGCTAGCTTCGACATAGATCTGGATGACTCTAAGTCACAAACCGGATACGTGTACATTTTGAATGGTGGGGCAGTAAGCTGGTGCAGTTGCAAGCAGGGCGTCGTGGCGGGATCTACATGTGAAGCGGAGTACATGGCAGCCTCGGAGGCAGCACATGAAGCAATTTGGGTGAAGGAGTTCATCACCGACCTCGGAGTCATACCCAATGCGTCGGGGCCAATCAAACTCTTCTGTGACAATACTGGAGCTATTGCACTTGCCAAGGAGCCCAGGTTTCACAAGAAGACGAGGCACATCAAGCGTCGCTTCAACTCCATTCGTGAAAATGTTCAAGATGGAGACATAGATATTTGTAAAGTACATACGGACCTAGCAGATTCGTTGACTAAACCTCTCCCTAGAGCGAAACATGATCAACACCAGAATTCCACGGGTGTTCGATTCATCACAATGTAACTAGATCATTGACTCTAGTGCAAGTGGGAGACTGTTGGAAATATGCCCTAGAGGCAATAATAAAAGCATTATTATTATATTTCCTTGTTCATGATAATTGTCTTTATTCATGCTAAAATTGTGTTATCCGGAAATCGTAATACATGTGTGAATAATAGACACCAACATGTCCCTAGTAAGCCTCTAGTTGACTAGCTCGTTGATCAACAGATAGTCATGGTTTCCTGACTATGGACATTGGATGTCATTGATAACGAGATCACATCATTAGGAGAATGATGTGATGGACAAGACCCAATCCTAAACATAGCACAAGATCGTATAGTTCGCTTGCTAGAGTTTTCCAATGTCAAGTATCATTTCCTTAGACCATGAGATCGTGTAACTCCCCTATACCGTAGGAGTGCTTTGGGTGTGCCAAACGTCACAACGTAACTGGGTGACTATAAAGGTATACTGCGGGTATCTCCGAAAGTATCTGTTGGGTTGACACGGATCGAGACTGGGATTTGTAACTCCGCATGACGGAGAGGTATCACCGGGCCCACTCGGTAATGCATCATCATAATGAGCTCAATGTGATCAAAGTGTTTGATCACGGGATCGTGCATTACGGTACGAGTAAAGTGACTTGCCGGTAACGAGATTGAACAAGGTATTGGGATACCGACGATCGAATCTCGGGCAAGTAAAATACCGATTGACAAAGGGAATTGCATACGGGATTAATTGAATCCTCGACATCGTGGTTCATCCGATGAGATCATCGTGGAGCATGTGGGAGCCAACATGGGTATCCAGATCCTGCTGTTGGTTATTGCCCGAGAGCCGTCTCGGTCATGTCTGCATGTCTCCGGAACCCGTAGGGTCTACACACTTAAGGTTCGGTGATGCTAGGGTTGTGAAGATATGTATATTGTAACGCCCCGAGACCGACGCTTCGGATGCCTTCCATGTTTTGCGTGTCAGTTGTGTTATTTATTTGCTTGTTGCATTTCATCATATCATCATGCGCATTGCATTCACATGCTTTCATAAAACTTTCATCCGTTCGTAGTTGCCGCTTCACCCTCGCCTCCGTTGACGTTTCTCAGACCAACCGTTCTTTTGGTGTCCGACCATTTTAGCCTCTCTTGTCAGCCCGCGGCCCCCTCGCGTGCGCGTCCGAAACTTCCCCGAACCCGACCCGCTTGGTCAAGACCGTTGTGTCCGGATCATCCCCTAACATCTACAAAACATCACCATTTTCTTGTTTGGACTCCCTAGCCTATTTTTCCATCCGCTCGATGTCGATCGGAGGGACGAAATTCCCCTACCCAAAATTCCACTTGCTATATATATTTGTCTAACCTGAGACCAAATCCCTAATTTCTAGGGATCCTCCTCTCAGCCGCCGCCCTGGCTCCATCCCATCACCCAGATCCGTCGCCACCCACCTCCTCTGTTTCTGTGCCTGACCAACCCCCGCGTCTCCTCCCGATTCCCATGGATGGCTCGTCACCGCGCCGCTCCAGCGACAACCAGCCCAAGAACGACGCCGGCCTCCTCAACTCTCCTCGCTGCCTTCGATTCAAGCTGCCGGAGCCCCAAGTCCCCGTGTCGCCGTCCTGCATCAAGTCCCTCGCCGCGCTGCTCCTCTGTTTCGTTCGAGCAGAGACGAAACCACCTTGGCCGCCGCCCGTTCGTCGCCCCTCGTCGGATCTGCGACACCTACCTCGACCTCCTCCAGCCTCGTCTGCCCCATCCCCGTCGAAGGCCGCTGTTGTTGCTCTTGTCCGGCGTGACCAGCGCGACAAGTTCCTCTGCCTCACGCTCGTCCTCGTCTCCTCTCGACCCCGAGCCTGTCATCGCTCGCGCCTCCGCGACCCTCCTCGACTCCAGCAACCAGGCTGACCTCTTCCTTCCTTCTCCCCGTGCCCCTCTTCTTCTCTCAAGTCTTTTCCTCTCTGAAACTGCCGCGCCACCATTTTCTTCAGGTACTAGCTCCGCCTGACGCCATGGCCGACGGCCTCCTCAAGTCCGGTCCGCCCCGTGCCGCCTCCCTTCATTCCCGGCTACCCCACGACCCTGCGTCCCTGCCGAAGCCTGCGCCAAGTCCCTCGCAAGCCGCCGCCCGGATCAGGCCGTCCCCGCGTCGTCCCTGTCGCCAAGTTCGTCGCCCGGAACGGCGCAGCCGCCCCGCTCCCCTTCTTCTCCGGAGTTCTTCGCCGCAAGACCCTTCCTCGAGGAGCGCCGCCGCCCTGCTACCCGAGTTCGCCGCGCCCGCCGGTCCCCTGCGCCTGCATCGCGCCTCTGCCGTCTTCTGCATCGCCTTGAACCCCTGCTGCTGCCTTTGTTCTTCAGAAACGAGCAGCAGCTCGCTCGCCTCGCCCCGCCTTGAGCACGCCTGGGCCAGCGCGCCTCCCCAAGGCCCAATGTGAGCAGCCCCAGTCTTTTCCCTCTGTCGGGCTTCTCCAGATTCGGCCCGCATCATTTTTTTTAGTTCTGTACGCTTTAGCTATTATCCAGTGAATTTCAGTATTGCAGAAAACCCCTCATACATCATACATTTAATAACTCACAAACTATGCATCATTTGTAAATAATTTATATATGTAAAATGCTTAGAATTTTATCTAGTTTCATAATATGCTGCTTTCATCCCATGTTAAAATGTTTAAAATGCTGTTTGTACTTATTTTGCATAAATGCCATGTTAAAATGATTTATTTCATAACTAATTAACCGTAACTCGGAATTTAATAAACTTTATATGTAAATGGGGTGGAAAAATACCTAGTTTATCATGGTGTACTTTATTTTCCTGTTTAACAACAATAAAATATGTTTTAGGGCAGAACAGTACCAAATCTAATATATGCTCATGAGGTTTTTCCGGACTTGTTGTTTGTTGTTCCGGCCTCATTTAAACTTGCCTAGATAGATAGTTTTCATATTCTTCACCCCTTGCCATGTTTAAAAAACATTTAATATTGTTGGGTACATAAACAAGAGAGAACTAAATAACTTGATGTGGTGTTTCGTCAATTTGCAACTCGTTGCATATTGAGCTCCACTTAATTTGTAGCGTTGTTTGTTGCACTTTGCCATGCCATGCATCTTTAAACCGGACATGCATCATACTGGATTGTGCATCATGCCATGTTTATGTGATGGTTGTTTACTATGTTGTTTGTTTGTTTCCGGGTTGCTTCTCTCGTTAGCTTCGGTTTCGTTCCGGAGTTGTGAGGATTCGTTCGACTACGTCCGTTTGTGTTCTTCATGGACTCGTTCTTCTTCCTTGCGGGATCTCAGGCAAGATGACCATACCCTCGAAATCACTTCTATCTTTGCTTGCTAGTTGCTCGCTCTTTTGCTATGCCTTTGATGCGATACCTACCACTTGCTTATCATGCCTCCCATATTGTCAAACCAAGCCTCTAACCCACCTTGTCCTAGCAAACCGTTGTTTGGCTATGTTACTGCTTTGCTCAGCCCCTCTTATAGCGTTGTTAGTTGTAGGTGAAGATGAAGTTTGTTCCTTGTTGGAACATGGAGATGTTGTTCCTTGTTGGAACATGTTTACTTGTTGGGATATCACAATATATCTTATTTAATTAATGCATCTATGTACTTGGTAAAGGGTGGAAGGCTCGGCCTTATGCCTGGTGTTTTGTTCCACTCTTGCCGCCCTAGTTTCCGTCATATCGGTGTTATGTTCCCGGATTTTTGCGTCCCTAACGCGGTCGGGTGATTTGTGGGACCCCTTGACAGTTCGCTTTGAATAAGACTTTTCCAGCGAGGCCCAACCTTGGTTTTACCATTTGCCTCACCACCACCTATTTTCCCTTGGGAGTAATTAACCCAAGGGTCGTCTTTTATTTAGCCCCCCCGGGCCAATGCTTGTCTAAGTGTTGGTCCGAACCGAGCCGCCTGCGGGGCCACCGCGGGGAAACTCGAGGCCTGGTTTTACTCGTAGCCTGTCTCATCCGGTGTTGCCCTGAGAACGAGATATGTGCAGCTCCTATCAGGATGTCAGCGCATCGGGCGGCTTTGCTGGACTTGTTTTATTGCTGTCGAAATGTCTTGTAGCCGGGATTCCGAGACTGATTGGGTCTTCCCGGGGAGAAGGAATATCCTTCGTTGATCGCGAGAGCTTATAATGGGCTAAGTTGGGACACCCCTGCAGGGTTTGAACTTTCAAAAAGTGCCCGCGGTTATGGGCAGATGGGAATTTGTTAATGTCCGGTTGTAGAAAACCCGAAGTTGATCTTAATTAAAATACATCAACCGCGTGTGTAACCGTGATGGTCTCTTCTCGGTGGGGTCCGGGAAGTGAACACGGTGTTGGAGTTATGCTTGACGTAAGTAGTTTCAGGATCACTTCTTGATCATAGTTCATCGACCGTGCTTTGCCTTCTCTTCTCGCTCTCATTTGCGTATGTTAGCCACCATATATGCTAGTCGCTTGCTGCAGCTCCACCTCACTACCTTCTCCTACCCATAAGCTTAAATAGTCTTGATCGCGCGGGTGTGAGATTGCTGAGTCCCCGTGACTCACAGATACTTCCAAAACCAGTTTGCAGGTGCCGATGAAACCATGCAGGTGACACACCCGAGCTCAAGGAGGAGTTCGATGAAGATCTTGTTCATTGTGTTGTTTCGTTTCAGTTGATCAGTAGTGGAGCCCAGTCGGGACGATCGGGGATCTGTGCAGCATTTGGGGTAGTCTTCTTTTATTTTGGTTCCGTAGTTGGACCTTGATTGTATCTGTATGATGTAATGCTTTATGCATGTAATTGTGTGAAGTGGCGATTGTAAGCCAACTATGTATCTCTTTCCCTTATGTATTACATGGGTTGTGTGAATATTACCTCACTTGCGACATTGCTTTCAATGCGGTTATGCCTCTAAGTCGTGCTTCGACACGTAGGAGATATAGCAGCATCGAGGGTGTTATAGTAACCCGAATGTTGTTCGGAGTCCCGGATGAGATCCCGGACGTCACGAGGAGTTTCGGAATAGTCCGGAGGTAAAGAATTATATATAGGAAGTGCTGTTTCGGCCATCGGGACAAGTTTCGGGGTCATCGGTATTGTACCGGGACCACCAGAAGGGTCCCGGGGGTCCACCGGGTGGGGCCACCCATCCCGGAGGGCCCCATGGGCCAAAGTGGGGAGGGGAACCAGCCCATAGTGGGCTGGTGCGCCCCCTAGGCCCACCCCATGCGCCTAGGGTTGAAACCCTAGGGGTGGGGGGGGGCGCCCCACCTTGGCTTGGGGGCCACTCCAGCCCTTGGCCGCCGCCCCCCTAGCGGGCTATATATATGAGGGGGGGGGGGAGGGGGCAACCACACTTGAGTCCTGGCGCCTTCCTCTCTCCCTGCTACACCTCTTCCTCTCGTAGTACACGGCGAAGCCCTGCTGCTGTGACGCCCTGCATCCACCACCACGCCGTCGTGCTGCTGGATCTTCATCAACCTCTCCTTCCCCCTTGCTAGATCAAGAAGGAGGAGACGTCACGCTGACCGTACGTGTGTTGAACGCGGAGGTACCGTCCGTTCGGTGCTAGGGTCTCCGGTGATTTGGATCACGTCGTGTACGACTACCTCATCCCCGTTCTCTGAACGCTTCCGCTCGCGATCTACAAAGGTATGTAGATGCATCCGATCACTCGTTGCTAGATGAACTCATAGATGGATCTTGGTGAAACCTTAGGAAATTTTTTGTTTTCTGCAACGTTCCCCAACAAAGTCTACGCAACTTATCCATCCTTGATAAGAGCGTTTGCTTCTGATCCCTTGATCGGAAATCATAATCCTTTCGCATTTGAGCTTTGAATTAGTCAGTTGTTTCTATAGTCTGATCTCCTTGCATTGTTTATTCCTCTGGTTGAGTACCGATGCTCACATCAGATCCCTTGAGGACCATCGGATCCTTTGTTGGATTTTACCCGATAGTGTCCTTCATATTCAAATAACCTTGTGAGTCTTTCCACGGATATATAAAGCCTTGGGTAAATTGTATCCTCTATTTTCTCAACCATGCTCTGTTTTCGAGCTAGTGGTATTTACTATTGAAGCTTGTGGTATATGTTTCCATGATACCCTGATGGGTTGAACCTATGCCTTCCTTAATATGTGTGAACTCGAAAGTTTTCACGAGTCATACTCTACTTTTGTTATGTCAGATCAAATTTCAACACAACTTTGTTGAAGGCGAGAAGTGAATGAAAGGTTATGCATTGAAGAAGTGGGAGTCGACCTTGAACTTTGTGTTCATGCCCATGGACACGATGTAGATCTTATCATGGAAGCTACTCTTAAATTAATTATTCCCTTGATATAAGTTCATCTTATATCTGGGATCTGGTCTTTTGCAATCTTGGTTCCGGCCATATTGATATTCTTTGGTTCCTTTTCTCGGACAAGTTAAAAGCACTTGTCTTCTGCAGAGCAATACCCAGTCCAACCTCTATTTTGATCTGTCGTCGAGTAATACCCTGTGGTATCTCGACATTATCACAGAACTGCATAACCTCTTATGAGTTCTTCATCAAGTACTACATCCTCAGTGATTTCAATTTTTCACGGGCTCCGAGTTTTTAAACACTCAAAGACACTGATAACTGAACCGAGTCCGCATTACGGTTCAACAACTCTTACTAATATTCTTTACTTACGAGTTTGAACTCAATCACGTCATTCCTAGCCTGTTTGGCTATATCCTTGTAGTGCCGATTTTAAATGTGCTACCTGGTTCTTCTTCCCAGGGCATAATTTTTGACGATGAGCTAAGCTTACGTCGATCTTCCTCATCATATCATTTCGCTTTGGACAGCAAGCTTGCTTCGGAGTTTGTGTCGTACCCATGGTTTCAATAACCTTTTGCTTCATCATTCCTTTGACTTGATGTCATCGCCAGTTGACTACATCTTCATGAATTCTCTCAACAAATGTGTCGTGATCATCATCAGTATTCTGAGCTCTTCCAGGATATCAATTGAATTCATGATAAGAAATACCATCCTTGCCCCTCGATGACTTGTGTAATCATCGACAATATTCTTGCCTTCCCTTCAACACAAACTTGTTCATATTTTGTGTTGTACCTTGAGATCCTTGCTATCCAACTTATGTTATGTTCTACCTTGGAGTATTGCTATCTTTTATGACAAGAATGTCATGGGAAATTCACCACCCGTGAGAATTCTTAATACAAGTGATACTTATTAACATCACCATTCTTTTCCTGGTCCCCGTGTTGTTTCTAACCGGAATACCGACAAATGGTCTGTGATGTGTAAATTCTAAACTTCTAGAAACCCTATTGCTTTGAAGTTATTGGTCTATAGTTTCATTCTACGTCTATGGCTTATTGAATCATCATTCGAACATTGATCGTGCTACCTAGCCCATATTTCGGGTGCACATTTCAACCAATGTTTAACTGTGTATGTTTTCCTCGAGCTTACATCATTAAGCCATTTGATCTAGCTAATGATTATCTCCTTGTTCACATAGTTGTGGAAATCCATCTTTTGGGAAATCTCAATGGATTGTCGCTGAGTCAATTAGTCACCTCCTCACCTCTCCTTGATTAAATGGTGAACCCTTGTTCGGAACTCGCTTCCATAGTTCATTTCCCGAGAATCATATAATGTCATCTCGTTAATTGTGTTGCACCTCTTCTTCTCAGACATCCTGAGTCTGAGGTGTCCTGACACCAATCAGAATTGAAACTTGTCAGATATGCTGGTTGGAACATTTTCCAAAAGTCATAGCATTAATCTTTATATACCCCAATAAGGTGATATCATGCCTAGCACACCTGGCCGGAGGCCCTATTGTTATAGATTCCTTTTCAGCAAGGTTATCCATTCTTCCATGAGGAAACTGTAAGACTTATTCTATAAGTTGTCTTCGATGGATCCTTTGTATCCAAAGCCTGACCTTTGCTTGAAGACCATGTCAATACTGTCTCGAAGCACGTTTGTGGTACTTCGATTGTCAACAAGAACATTTGAATCCCAATGCTAAATGTTTCTTGCTCAATTATCCGAACATCGTTGTATGGGTAATGTCATGAAATTTTTCTCCCCTTACCTAAAGGGTTTTCTACATTATATCCTGTCATGGATATCGTGCTCTGCTTATCATTGGGAAGGATATACCCCTGAAATATCTGATAATCATACTTTCCTTTCCATTATTTGGTTTAACCTTTCTGGTGATCATTTTGGTCTAAGCAGTATTAATTCCTTGCTTATGTAGACCCCTCGTGTACAATTCTGTCAGAAAGACCCTGTTACTTTTGTTGATGACATTTCGGTACCCGCCGATGGACGAGAACTTTGCCTACTGGTCCGCCTCGTTCAACGAGCAGGAAAATGGTTCTCTTCGTCCCTCGCCCTTGGTACCGATGTTGTTGCCGACATAACCGACAGACTATCCTCTGACATGCCTTGCTCATATGATCGTGCAAGATGTCATGGCCCTTCCTACTTTTAACCCACATGGTGGGCCCATAACCCACAGTTCCACAGGATCGAAACCTGACTCTCCTGTACAACTTATTGTCAAAGTTATTCCCCACGCTTGACTTCGTATGTAATTCACGGCCACCTGCCTAGTGATCTATTATGGTATCAGACGCAATACTTATTCTCATTGCTTTGAACCCTCTTTCACACTTCGTTTTAGGAAACGAACGATTGCCTAAGCTCTTGAAACTTCTATTTTGCACCTTCTTACTTTGCTCTCGATAATTTCTTAAGTTTCAACTCGAGAGTTACTATTCGTCACCCTCCCTGATGTTCTCTACCAGATACGTGACCTTGTAGAGGTCAGTTCCTCTGAAGATAACCTTGATCATTTTTCATAAGTACGATGAGACCCCCGAAGAAAGGGTGAAGACTTCATCATGATGACCTAAAGCAGAGAAATGAAGACATCAACGTAATGGATCGACCTCTTCGAGAAGATCAACCAAGACCGTGAAGAATCATGAGAGATTGCGTAACCTAACCTCCCCCTTACACCACCCCTTCAATCTCGGGACGAGATTTCTCGTAGTGGAGGAGATTTGTAACACCCCGGTAGTTAAGCTACAGTAACCACACACTAATGGTGGCATTTCATCGGAATTAAATTTCTAAACCTCACTTTGATCCAAACCGAATTCAAATTCAAATTGAAAAGAAAGTCAAATTATTATTTCTGCAAACAGTAAAACAAAAATGTCCGCTGGGTTGCAATAATTCACTAACTAATTTTCATAAATAATCCAATATTATCTGGAATATTAAGTTGCCCCTAACCTATTTAAAACAGTGCCCAAAACAGCCTTTTTAATCCATTTGTATTTAAGCAAGATTCAAATGAGTTTAGTTAAGCTCCAAACTTTTTGTGGCTTTCAAAAATATTACATAGTAATTGTATGGCAAGTTTCATACATAAAAAAATCATTTGATGGCCCAACCTAATGCAAAATAGGATCAGAAAATGCAAAGAAAATAAAAGAAAGCGAAGCGGGCCTAAAATAAGGTGCCACTGGGCCATAAGTGGCCACGGTCCAGCCCACCAAAACCTTCCCCTAGCTCCCGCTACAGGAACAGAGGATGTGCGTGGCGCACATCCACGATGGCCATGGTCGTGGATGCCCTCCACGTCGCCTCCCTGGGCTTATAACTACGTCGACCGAAACCCTAGCCCCACCTCATCCAGCCCCTCCTGGATCCCCCTTCGCCCCACTCCTCATCTGCTCGTTTTCGAGCTCGAAAGCTCTGCGGTCACCATTGTCTCGCCCTTGTTACCGCGGCTAACGTCCTCGCCGTCCCTCAGGAGCACGTCCAGGAGGTCCGCCAAGGTCGCCTTCGTCCATTCCGGGCATCGATTCGAGCCGAGGCGCTGCGTAGCCGTCGTCATCTTCATCTTCTCCGCACGGCCGCCACCACGTCGTCGTCATTGCCGCTGCTCCGAGACTCCCCCGACCTCCTAACCTTGTCCACAAGAACCGGGGTGAGCTCCTCCCTCGGATCCTTTTTTTCGTTCGATTTGGACGCCGTAGGCCGCCTTCACCGTAGTGCCCGATCTCGGGCGTACACGTACGCTGTTTCTTGTTGCCGCTAGCTGCTGCTCTTACTAGCTGCTACCACTACTGCTACTCTACGGCTCCTGCTAGTGGCTGTTGTCGTTGCTCTAGGCTGCTGCTGCCGCACAAGCTCATGCTTGACCGCACGCCCTCCTGCGCCTCTGACCGCGCGTCGCCGAACCCCTGCTCCTCGCGTCGCCGCCGTTCTCTGCCACCGCTGCTGCTGTAGGCTGCGGCCGCGCGCGCCCCTCCCCCCTGCTTGCCGCCGCTTAGGGTAGTTCCGGCCGCCCGCGCGGCCTGCTGGCCCTCGCCGCCGGCGCCCCGCCGGGTTCGGCCGCTCGCCGCGCCTGGGCTGTGTGCGCGCCCGCGTGTACAGCGCCTAACGGGTGGGCCCTGGCCGGTTTAGTTTAGTACCTAATATAATTACCTAACCCACTAAACCCCCCACTAACTACCGGGCCACCCCCCTGTTAACTAATAATTAACCCCATGCTAAATAAGTAACCCAATGACAAGTGGCGCCCTGTCCAGTTTGACCTAGTAAAATTGCTAACTAGGCTTGACTCGGCCAATGACAGATGGGTCCCGCAGGACTTGTTGACCAGTCAATGGTCCTAGTTGACTGCTGACTTGGCAGTCAACTGGGCCCGACCAGTCAACCATACATGCACAACTTTAGGTACACTCTGTGTACCTATAGCCTTTAACTATTTAATATTTTCGATTTAATAATAATCTAGTAATTTCAGAAAATCATTTAAAACTTTGAAAAATCATAGAAAATAAACCGTAGCTCGGATGAAAATGTTTTCTACATGAAAGTTGCTCAGAACGACGAGACGAATCCGGATACGCAGCCCGTTCGTCCGCCACACATTCCTAACATATCAAACTCACAAACTTTCCCCTCCGGCTCCTCTGCCCGAAAACGCGAAACACCGGGGGTACTTTCCCGGATGTTTCCCCCCTTCACCGGTATCATCCCATACCGCGTTAGGGCACCTCTAACGCCGTTACTTGTCATGTAATGCATCACTATGCATCTGTCTGCTTAAATATTTATTGTTTCTTCCCCCTCTTCTCTCCCTAGACACTGAGACCGACGCTGCTGCTACCCAGTACGACTACGGAGTTGACGACCCTTCTCTCTTGCCAGAGCAACCAGGCAAGCCCCCCTTGATCACCAGATATCGCCTATTCTTCTCTACTGCTTGCATTAGAGTAGTGTAGCATGTTACTGCTTTCAGTTAATCCTATACTGCTGCATAGCCTGTCCTTGCTACTACTGTTGTTACCTTTACCTGTTATCCTACTGCTTAGTATAGGATGCTAGAGTTCCATCAGTGGCCCTACACTCTTGTCCGTCTGCCATGCTATACTACTGGGCCGTGATCACTTCGGGAGGTGATCACGGGCATACTATATACTTTACTCTGTTACATTACCTGTGATACTGTTCGGAGATGGGGGCTGAAGGGGTAGGTGGCTCCATCCTGGTAGAGGTGGGCCTGGGTTCCCGACGGCCCTCGACTGTTACTTTGAGGCGGAGCGACATGGCAGGTTGAGTCCACCTAGGAGAGAGGTGGCCTGGCCCTGGTCGACGTTCGCGGATACTTAACACGCTTAACGAGATCTGGGTATTTGATCTGAGTCTGGCCATTTGGTCTATACGCACTAACCATCTATGCGGGAGTAGTTATGGGTATCCCGGCGTCGTGGTATCAGCCGAAGCACTTCGTGACATCAGCGACTGAGCGGCACGCGCCGGGTTGGACCGCGTAACGTGACTTCCTTTGTAATGGAGGTTGCTAGGTCTGCTCTCCGGCCGCGTACACAACATGCAGGTGTGCAATGGGCGATGGGCCCAGACCCCTGCGCGCATAGGATTTAGACCGGCGTGCTGACCTCTCTGTTGAGCCTAGGTGGGGCTGCGACGTGTTGATCTTCCGAGGCCGGGCATGACCCAGAAAAGTGTGTCCGGCCAAATGGGATCAAGCGTGTTGGGCTATGTGGTGCACCCCTGCAGGGAAGTTAATCTTTTCGAATAGCCGTGTCCCTCTGTAAAAGGACGACCCGGAGTTGTACCTTGACCTTATGACAACTAGAACCGGATACTTAATAAAACACACCCTTCCAAGTGCCAGATACAACCCAGTGATCGCTCTCTAACAGGGCTACGAGGAGGGGATCGCCGGGTAGGATTATGCTATACGATGCTACTTGGAGGACTTCAGTCTACTCTCTTCTATATGCTGCAAGACGGAGGCTGCCAGAAGCGTAGTCTTCGACAGGATTAGATACCCCCCTTATTCTGACATTCTGCAGTTCAGTCCACTGATATGGCCCCTTACACATATATCCATGCATATGTAGTGTAGCTCCTTGCTTGCGAGTACTTTGGATGAGTACTCACGGTTGCCTTGTTTTCCCTTTTCCCCATCTCTCTACCCGATTGCTGCAACCAGACGTTGGAGCCCAGGATCCAGACGCCACCGTCGACGACGACTCCTACTACACTAGAGGTGCCTACTACTACGTGCAGCCCGCCGCCGACGACCATGAGTAGTTAGGAGGATCCCAGGCAGGAGGCCTGCGCCTCTTTCGGCTGTATCCCCGTTTGTGCTAGCCTTCTTATGGCAAACTTGTTTAACTTATGTCTGTACTCAGATATTGTTGCTTCCGCTGACTCGTCTATGATCGAGCACTTGTATTCGAGCCCTCGAGGCCCCTGGCTTGTATTATGATGCTTGTATGACTTATTTTATTTGTAGAGTTGTGTTGTGATATCTTCCGGTGAGTCCCTGATCTTGATCGTACACATTTGCGTGCATGGTTAGTGTACGATTGAATCGGGGGCGTCACAACTAGTTGGAATAGCTTCTACCGACTTAGTAACGTAATCAGCAGCAACTAAAATATGTGTATACTCATTAGAGGAAGGAAAAGGTCCCATATAATCAAATCCCCAAACATCAAATGGTTCAATAACAAGTGAATAATTCATAGGCATTTCCCGACGTCTACTAATATTGCCAATTCTTTGACATTCATCACAAGATAAGACAAACTTACGAGCATCCTTGAAGAGAGTAGGCCAATAAAAACCGGATTGCAATACCTTGTGCTCAGTTCTATCTCCAGCATGGTGTCTGTCGTGGTTTTGTCACGACAGATGTCCTAGCCAAAGGACTTAGTCGTGGAGCCATCGCAACGGGTTAACTCGAAGGGGTTAAGGCGGACACAAGGACACAGAGGGTTTATACTAGTTCGGCCCCTTCGATGAAGGTAAAAGCCTACGTCTAGTTGTGATGGAATTGATGGGGTTTCGAGGATTAGGGAGCAAACAAGCTTCGCCTAAGTCTCGAGTTGTGATTGTCTGTCCTTGAACCGCTGTCGGGTCATCCCCTTATATACACGGGTGACACCCGTCGGTTCACAGAGTCCCAATCTCCGGTTCATATTCGTGCCCGGGTTGGTCTCTCCTTATTCCTAACTTATAATACAAGTTTACATACAAAACCGGTTTACGGCCACGAGTGTTAAACCGACTACAGCCTTGGGCCCTCATCTATCTTCTTGGGCTTTAACACTTTGAGGCTACTGATGAAGTTAACCCGGCCCTGGTAGGCCGGTTTACGCCCAGTAGTAATATCCCCAACATTAGGCCCCAGATTGATTTGAACGTGTTCATGTCAATCCTTAGCAGAAATCTTCATCTTTATCACCTTCTGGTAACGGTTGAACCGTCTGAACGTCATCTTCTCCATTTGCTGTTAAACCGGGGTGACGTCATCTGTCATAAAGAAAGTATTCATAATACCTCATCATTTTAATGAGGCTGCGAAAATCGAGGCGACAGCTTCGCTCGGTGGCCCCTGGTTTGTCGCGCCTGACACATATCCTTTTGCCTTATAAATAGGACCGAAGGGTCATTTCCTTTTTTCCCCTTCCCGCCTTCTCATCTTCGTCTTCCTCGTCGTCAGCTTCGAAGCTCCGCCGCCGCCGTCGCCTTCAACCTCGACCTTGGCCGATGCATCGACCTGAACGCACCAGAGAACTGCGGTGACCTTCCGCACTTTCTCAACTCTGGTAAATCCTCTGTTCTTCTTAACCTAGATCTGTTCTAGGGTTCTCTGTTCTTGAGATGTTCATCGACAGCTCCTGTTCGTGTATTAGCCTCCGTACGGATCTGTAAAACTTTATCCTGAATGCCATGTAGCTTTCCGCGTCCACGTATAGTCTCGTGTTTAAAGTCCGTAGATCTCATTTGTATATCTACCCATTGATTCACTTCTGCCCTGCTTTGGAGCCTTTGAATATTTCTTCTGTTTTTCTGAAGCTATCTTAGATCCATTGCTGTAATGAAACTTTTGTGAAACCTGTTTCTGCATACTTAGCCATTTCGGAACCTCAAATGCTTTCAATATTTAGATCAGGCGGTTTAGCTTCCCGTAGGAAAAGTCAATAAACCGTCATATACCATTAGTCCCCTTATCGAACCGCTAGGATCCCTTAGCCATAGTCCTTCGCTTTACGGAGCTTCGGTTTGAATATAGTTATCCTCGGTTTAACCCCGATCACATCAGTGTATATATTGTACCCAACACAATCTCAAACCGGGATTGCTTATTTTGTAGACTCCGTCATGGCCAAGCAAGTATATGAGTGCAACTGGGCTCCTTCTCGTGTTACAGAGACACAACTGAATAACTTAGTCTTGACTGGCGCTTTGAGCAGCAAGAATACCATCCACTGGAGGGTCCCAGGCAAAGAATGTCCTCCCACACCTCAAGAAGGAGAGGTTGTAGTTTTTGCGGATCACTTAGACCGAGGCTTTAACCCACCCGGTTCGAAATTTTATCGGGACGTCTTGGCCAATTTCCAGCTTCGTCCGCAAGACACCGGCCCCAATTCTGTCACCAACATATGTCATTTCCAAGTGCTCTCCGAGGTATTCTTTCAAGAGGAACCTTCAGTCGAGTTATTCCAAGATTTGTTCCATCTAAACCGTCGCACAGAATTTACTGATGGTTCTAACATGGAATTGGGTGGCATGGCGATTCAAAAGCGGAAAGAGGTCACTTATCCTCACGCAAAGCTGCACAACCATCCCCAAGAATGGAATCAATCGTGGTTCTATTGCAAAGACACCTCTCCTGCAAATGAAAATCCCTTGCCTGGTTATCGTCCGGAATGGCTTAGCAACACACACCCCTTTCCACAGAGGTTGACGGCCAAAGAGAGGAGTAAATATGCTCCCCAACTATCCAAGCTTAGAGCCTTTATGGCCAATGGTTTAACAGGAGTGGATCTCGCTCGTTGCTGGATATCCTGGAGCATACTGCCTCTCAGCCAACGCTCCGGTTTAATGTGTGAATATACGGGCAGTGTTAACGACCCTCTGCGGCATGTGAACATCCAGCTTACTGACGAAGAAGTCACCGAAGCTGTGAAGAAAATTCTGAATGAACCGGAATACATCTGTGCTCGAACCGGCCCGCTTCCTTTCTGTGCTACCAACAAACCGCCAGCTGTAAGTCTGAATTTTTCCCTTTCATTAATTCTGATGATGTTACATCTGCTTAATACTTGATACCGATATCTATGAAACCAGGGTGATGATCCGTTTTGGAGCAAGAAGCTTTCACAGGAAAAGGCAGACAAACCGGAGCGACCGACCCGTCCAAAGACGAAGGTCCTTAAGAGACCTGCTCAGAAAAGATAAACCACTGCATCTTCTGATCCGCCTGCTGACGATGATGTGAGTAATTCGGACCTTGAGGTAAAATTCGATTTACTTGGCTTTCTTTTACACGCCTTATTGATGATAATGCTTGTCAGGATGATGCCGAAGCTAGCCATGCTGATGATACAGAGGTAATTATTCTCTCTTATGACTCGAACTCTTTGCCTTCACTAAAAATTCGTCAGGCAATCCGGAAAGTTAAATTTTCTCATCCACTTGCTCCTTTGGATCCCAAATTTCTTATGAAGACCCAACAACATGAAGTGCGCCGCACAACTCGACATAGCGGCCAGGTAGTTACCTCCGCCGGTTTACCGAACAATCCGGTTCGGAAACACCAATCAGAGGTCCCTAATTCACTTGTCAGTACTTGTTCTAAAGCGGGCTGTTTTCGTCAACCGCTTAACCCATCTGACTCCAATTATCAGGTTACCTCCCATTCATCCTCCGGCGAGTCCACGGGTACTCAGCTGCCACCGCTTAAAACCGTGCTTGGGTAAGCTTACATTTATCATAACTTTCTTGATTTTGTAGCTTTCAACATATACTGTTTTTGATTTTGCTGTTCCTCTCAGGGCCAAACCGAGGCCGAGCAAGAAGGCTCGCCTGGACAAAGCGGCCGAAGAAGAAACTGTCCCTGAACCGGGCGCCGCTCCAGATGTTGAGGCAGCCGTTCATGAATATACGCCAAATGACCCGCCAGCGCAAGATGAGGTCTTTATTGCTGAAGAAAGGCCTGTTGATGCTTCTGGTCCTGCTGACCATCCTGGAAGTCCCGTCCGGAATGAAAAATCCACAAGTCCATCCAAAGCTACTGACAAACCGACAGCTACAGTGCAAACCGGTGACGCCCAGGATGATGAAGTTGTCATCACTGGTACTGGTCATACCGAACCCAGCAATCCTGTCGCTTTGTCCAGACACACTGCCAAGGATGAATTTGCTGCCATGGGCAAGGGCAAGTGGAACGTCGACTTGGCGACTTATACTGCACTGAGTGCTCAAGATCTTCATTCTGGTTATCTGAACCATCTATATACCAGTCGCGACCATGGAGCTGGCCTAGTGAACATGATGAAGGAAAAATTTGAGGTAATTTTCATATGCCTCTTCCTGCTTGTCTATCTTTTATCCTTACTGCCTCCCTAGCCCCCAAGGGTCGGTTTGTAATCTTCTGTCAAACCGGAACTTTGTAGAACAGAAAATATGTAGCCCCCAAGGGTCGGTTCAACTTAATGTAGTTGACCGGGACTTAATAATATAAGCCTGAAAGCTTCAAATTTCCCTGATAACTGTTTGAGCAAATAGCCATTAGCCCCCAAGTGCCGAGTTGAATACTTGTATTGAGCTTGGGACTTTGCAATCAGTTGACTGTTGTAGATTAAATAAGCATTAGCCCCCAAGTGCCAAGCGCATAACTCGTTATGTGGTTGGTACTTTAATATCCATACCGTTTTTTAAACCATATAACTGTCTGAATGCAGGCTGAGCTGAAGACCAAGGAAAATCAACTCGCCGACCTTCAGGAGAACTTAAAATCTCAACAAGCTGAAACCTCCAAAGCCAAAGAGGAGTTGACCAGCGCTTTAAGCGTCATGGAACAGCTGAAGGAGGGCTTTAAGAAAGATCGGGCGGATTGGGCCATTGAGAAAACTGCCTTGACCAAAAAGATTGAAACTGCTGAAGCAGCCCTTAAACCGGTGACAGATGAACTGACCAGCGTAAAGCGACAAGTGCATGCAATGACTGCTGCCATCTTTGGTAAGCCTTCCTTGACTCCTGTGATAATTTTGGTCTTCCTATGATAGGTCCGGTTTGTGAATTGTTCCATCATGCTGCAGGCACCCGCATTAGCCACTTGGGGTCAGATGTTCGAATGAAATTAAAGGCTGCCTACACATTAATCGAACAGTTGTACACTGGAGCGCAGCGGATCATCTCGACTGCGTCACATAACAACCCTGCACCCATGTTGATCCAAGATACTCTTAAGAGATTGTCAATGCTTCCCGCCCGGATTGAAGAGCTGAAGAAGTCTGCTGCTCGAACTGGTGCCATCAACGCTTTAATCCGAGCAAAAGCATGGGTGCCAGACTTCGATCCTGTGGAGGCAGCTCAGGGCTATCCTAGTTTGAAGGAAGACGGACCAGAATTTAATGAAGATGATCTGAGAGCCATAAACCGGGCGGTGCGCCCTCTGGCTTGCCAATTAGTAGAAGAGGCAAATTTGACGCATTATCAAGCCCAGTACAATAACCAGAACAAGCGAGTGGCTACACCAGTTCCCGAAGCGGAAAATCTGATCCCGCCAATCCGTAAGCATACGTATGCTCCTAGTATTGAACCGTCTTCGATGATCCATGATGAAGCTGTTTTTCAAGCTTTAATGGGAATCGACTGGACCACTGTTGACTTCCAGCCATTGGGTAGGGCAGAAGACGCTGAAGCGACGCAGGACGACCCGCGATCATCAGACCAAGGTGGTGACCAAGCTTGAACCGGAGATCGGTTTAATAGTCTGCCTTGTGATACTTTGCCAGAAAACAGTGATCTTATTTGGGCACCATGTTGCCTTGTAATAGGATAGCCAATACTTTTGCTTCTGAGATGCCTTCGTGCATCTGAACCGATACTTTTGGTTGAAAGATCAAAACTGCCAATTTATACCACCTGCAATCATAAAATCTTAAACTACCAGGGCGGTTGTACCACCAGCCGGTTTATAAACTTCATATATACATGCAAGGAGATTGACATATATGATACAAAATACCTGCCATCATTGGGCATGGAGTAGGCTTAGCCAATCTTGACACGGCGGTTTCATAAACCTGCACCGTCATGGGAGAAAACAGCTCCTGTATATACAATGTCGGTTTACTATGTAAACCGTGCTTGGTCATAATGAACAATTTGTTACTCCAAAAAAAGGATGTTAACAGAAAAAATCAAACCGGGCAAATAACCTCAGGTTAAAAAATGGACCGTGTACCGCCAAATTGGCAGTTTGAACCCGTGTAAAACGTCTGTCGGTTTAAGAACGCAATCAAGATAAAACAGCAGTTTTTAAAAAAATATTGAAGCAAAGGCAATGATAAAACCGTTTGCAAAAAAGGGGCTTTACTGAGCCGATCAGATGGTGTTACCTTGGTCGGACACGACCAAGCTCCCAATAGGTGTAGCTATGGTTCAAGTCAGCTAGGTCCCCAAATGAAACCGTGGCATTACGCCGATCAAGTGGCATGGCAATGGTTCGGGTTCGACCAAGCCCCCAAGTGATTCTATGGCCTTTAGGGCGATCAAGAGGCGTGACTGGTTCAGACTTGACCATGTCCCCAAGTGATATGGTGTCTTTCGCCTATCAAAAGGTGTTGCATTGGTTCGAACATGACCAAGCCCCCAAGTGATCTGGTGGCTTTCGCCTATCAAAAGGTGTTGCATCGGTTCAGACATGACCGATCCCCCTAGTGATATTTATAATTGTTTCAAGGGGTAAACCGGAGGCCGCTTTAAGACAGAACAACCCCATGTAACCACACATGATATAAAAGAACGGATACCCCGCTTTAGGCTGAGGGCCCGGTTTATCGTATTTATAATATGTACATTGTCATAATATATACATAAGCAGAGCCAATGGCTCAAGTATAATAAGGCCGGAGATGAGCTATGTTCCACGGCCTGTTGGTCTCCTCTTCTGATTTGCGTGAGTCTTTTCGCTCTCGAACATCGATCAGATAGTATGACCCGTTGTGCAGATTCTTGCTGACCACGAAAGGTCCCTCCCAAGGCGGGGATAACTTATGCATATTGGTTTGATCTTGAATGAGCAGAAGCACCAAATCTCCTTGAAAGGTTCTGGTTCTGACTCGACGACTGTGATAACGACGAAGATCCTGCTGGTAAATTGCTGAGCGGGCAGCTGCTATGTCTCGCTCTTCATCCAACCGGTCCAAAGCGTCTTGTCGAGCTGTCTCGTTGTCCGCTTCAACATAAGCCGCCACACGAGGTGAATCGTGACGGATGTCACTAGGGATAACCGCCTTCGCTCCATAGACCATGAAGAACGGTGTGTATCCTGTTGATCTGTTGGGTGTGGTATTAATGCTCCATAATACAGATGGCAACTCTTCTACCCAACAACTCGGCGTCCTTTGCAGAGGAACCATAAGCCGCGGTTTGATGCCTCTCAAGATCTCCTGATTAGCTCTTTCTGCTTGACCATTGGACTGTGGGTGCGCCACTGATGAAACGTCAAGGCGGATGTGCTCCCATTCACAAAACTCCTTCATGGCTCCTTTGGACAAATTGGTACCATTATCTGTGATGATACTGTGTGGAAAGCCAAACCGGAAAATCACTTTTTTGATGAACTGAACCGCCGTGGCTGCATCACACTTGCTAACAGGCTCCGCCTCCACCCACTTTGTAAATTTATCAACTGCCACCAGGAGGTGTGTCTTCTTATCCTTGGACCTTTTGAAAGGCCCAACCATATCTAGCCCCCAAGTTGCAAACGGCCAAGTGATTGGAATCATCCTCAATTCTTGAGCCGGTACATGAGCGCGTCTTGAGAACTTTTGGCAGCCATCACATCGTCTGACCAGATCCTCCGCATCAGCATGGGCAGTTAGCCAATAGAATCCGTGGCGGAATGCCTTGGCCACCAAAGACTTTGAACCGGCGTGGTGACCACAATTCCCTTCGTGGATCTCACGCAAAATTTCACAGCCTTCGTCAGGAGATACACAGTGTTGAAACGCTCCTGATACACTACAATGGTGCAACTCGCCATTGATGATTGTCATGGATTTGGACCGCCGTACTATTTGTTTGGCCAGAGTCTCATCCTCTGGTAACTCGCCCCGGTTCATGTATGCCAGGTAAGGAAGCGTCCAATCCGGAATGACGTGAAGAGCTGCCACCAATTGAGCCTCCGGGTCAGGAACAGCCAAATCCGCTTCACCTGGGAGCTTGACCGATGGGTTGTGCAACACATCAAGAAAAACATTAGGCGGGACCGGTTTACGCTGGGAGCCCAACCGGCTCAGGGTGTCCGCCGCCTCATTCTTTCGTCGGTCCACGTGGTCCACCTGATATCCCTTGAAATGACCTGCAACAATATCCACCTCACGACGATATGCAGCCATGAGTGGGTCTTTAGAGTCCCAAGTGCCAGACACTTGTTGAGCCACTAGATCCAAGTCACCGAAGCACTTAACCTGGCTTAGATTCATATCCTTAGCCATCCGGAGACCATGGAGCAAAGCTTCATACTCAGCTGCATTGTTAGTACAAGGGAACATTAAGCGGAGAACATAACAGAACTTGTCACCTCGTGGGGAAGTTAATACGACTCCAGCCCCCGAGCCCTCCAATTTCCATGAACCGTCAAAATGGATGGTCCAATATGTGTGATCCGGCTTCTCTTCAGGGGCCTACAGCTCCATCCAGTCATTGATGAAATCGACCAGCGCTTGGGACTTCACCGCCGTCCGAGGCACGTATCTTAAACCGTGCGGTCCAAGCTCTATAGCCCACTTGGCAATCTGGCCCGTCGCCTCCCGGTTCTGGATGATATCACCCAAGGGGGCAGAACTGACCACTGTGATAGGATGCCCTTGGAAGTACTGCTTCAGTTTCCGGCTTGCCATAAAAACTCCATATACTAGCTTCTGCCAATGCGGATACCTTTGTTTGGATTCAATAAGCACCTCGCTGATACAATAAACCGGACGCTGAACCGGATACTCCTTGCCTGCCTCCTTCCGCTCCACCACAATAGCCACGCTGACCGCGCAAGCATTAGCAGCAACATACAGCAACAATGGCTCCTTATCAATGGGAGCGGCAAGCACGAGCGGATTGGCCAATTGCCGCTTTAAGTCTTCGAACGTCTGATCAGCAACAGAACTCCAGACAAATTGATCCGTCTTTTTCAACATCTGATACAAGGGGATTGCTTTCTCACCAAGGCGGCTGATAAACCGACTCAACGCGGCAATCCGGCCAGCCAATCGTTGGACATCATCGATACACTTCGGTTTAGCCAAGGAGGTGATGGTCATAATCTTCTCCGGATTAGCCTCGATTCCCCTGTTGGACACCAGAAAACCCAACAACTTGCCTGCCGGTACACCGAAGACACATTTGGCCGGATTGAGCATCATCTTATACGTCCTCAGGTTATCAAAGGTCTCCTTCAAGTCGTCCACCAAAGTCTTCTTCTTCCTTGACTTAACCACAATATCATCCACATAGGCATGTATGTTGCGGCCAATCTGCTTGTGAAGACAATTTTGCACACACCGTTGATAGGTCGCCTGGGCACTCTTGAGCCCAAAAGGCATAGATACATAGCAAAAGGCTCCAAAGGGAGTTATGAACGATGTCTTCTGCTGGTCCTTAATTGCCATCTTGATCTGATGATATCCGGAATATGCATCCAAAAAACTTAAACGCTCGCAACCCGCCGTAGCATCAATAATTTGATTAATACGGGGGAGGGCAAAAGGATCTGCTGGACAAGCTTTATTAAGATCAGTGTAATCCACACACATGCGCCAGGCGCCGATTTTCTTAAGGACCAGCACCGGATTAGCAAGCCATTCAGGGTGGTAAACCTCAACAATGAAGCCAGCTGCCAGGAGCCTGGCCACTACTTCTCCAATAGCTTTGCGTGTTTCCTCGTTGAACCGGCGGAGAAACTGTTTCACCGGTTTGTATTTAGGATCCACATTAAGAGTGTGCTCAACGAGTCGCCTCGGTACACCTGGCATGTCAGAAGGCTTCCATGCAAAGATGTCCCGATTCTCACAGATGAACTCGATGAGCGCGCTTTCCTATTTCGGATCCAAATTGGCACTGATGCTGAACTGCTTGGACGAATCGCCAGGTACGAAGTCAACAAGCTTAGTCTTAGCCGCCGATGTGAATTTCAGGGCCGGATCACGCTCCGTGGTAGGTTTCTTCAAAGGAGTCATATCCGCCGGATCAACATTGTCCTTGTAATACTTCAACTCCTCGGTGGCACAAACCAATTCTGCGTCAGCCGCATCTCCTTCCTCACATTCCAAAGCAACCTTACGACTTCCGTGAACCATTATGGTCCCCTTATGACCCGGCATCTTGAGCTGCAAGTACACATAACAGGGCCGTGCCATGAACTTGGCATAGGCCGGTCGCCCAAACAGGGCATGATACGGGCTTTGGATTTTTACCACCTCAAACGTCAGCGTCTCTGATCTGGAATCATGATCATCTCCAAAGGCCACTTCCAGCGCTATCTTACCCACGGGGTATGCTGACTTGCCAGGTACCACACCATGGAAAACCGTATTCGACGGTCGGAGATCTTTGTCTGTTAGTCCCATACGACGGAAGGTCTCATAATACAGGATATTAATACTGCTACCCCCATCCATGAGTACCTTGGTGAACTTATAACCTCCCACCTGAGGTGCCACCACGAGAGCCAGCTGACCCAGATTGTCAACCCGAGGCGGGTGATCCTCTCTACTCCATATGATTGGCTGCTCTGACCGGCGTAGATATCGTGGTACGGCCGGTTCAACAGAATTAACTGCCCGCTTCTGGACCTTCCGGTCTCGCTTGTCCAAGCTAGTGGTGAATACGTGATATTGCCCACTATTCAATTGCTTCGGATTGCTCTGATAACCCGACTGTTGCTGTTGTTGATTGTAACCTCCCTGGTTATTCTGATTGTTCTGATTGTTACCTCCGTCCGGATTACCATTAAACCCAGAACCGGAGTTTCCTCCACCGGAACCCGGCCCGGAACCACCGCCGGAGCTGGGATCATACCGGAAAGCATTAGAGCTCTTGAATTCCTGCATAATGTAGCAGTCCTTCCAAAGGTGGTTTGCTGGCACCTCCTTCGTCCCATGCTTTGGACAGGGCTGGTTCAACAGATAATTCAGTCGGTCCGGATTAGGACTAGGTGCTCTCCACTACGGTTCTGCGATTTACCCTTGCGTCGTTGGCCCTTGTCCTGTGCATTGGTGTTGGCCACAAAGTCCATGTTGCCATCTGCTTTACGCTTGCCTCCGCCACCATTACCTGCTGAGTGATGTTGCTGACCCTAGGAGTTGCCGTTCCTCCTTCCCTTCCCTGTCTTTTCATCGCCAGACTCGGGATCCTTGGTACTATCAGAATCAGCATACTTTACCAAAGCGGCCATAAGAGTCCCCATGTCAGTGCAATGGCGCTTCATTCGTCCTAACTTCAACCTTAGGGGTCCAAACCGGCAATTGCCCTCCAAGGTTATGACTGCCGTGTCAACATTGATGCGGTCTGACGAGTGTAGAATTTGTGAGACCCGGCGTACCCAATGAGTGGTTGATTCTCCTTCTTCCTGGACACAGGCAGCTAAATCTACTATCGACATGGGCTGCTTACATGTGTCTTTGAAGTTATTGATAAACCGGGCCCGTAACTGGGCCCATGAACCGATAGAATTGGGCGACAGGCTCTTCAACCAGGTACGGGCCGTTCCTTCAAGCATCATGGTGAAATACTTTGCACATGCTGCCTCATCCACATCAAGCATCTCCATGGCCATCTCATAGCTCTCCACCCATGTCTCTGGGGGTTGATCCGCCGTATAGTTCGGTACCTTGCGCGGGCCCTTGAAATCTTTGGGCAGGCGCACATTGCGTAAAGCGGGAACAAGGCAAGGTACCCCCAACACGCTAGAATTAAACCCAGGCTCAATCGAAGTGGTCGGACGAACCGGCGTAAGCTGACGAGCTTGATGCTGCGCCGCTAACTCGGCCTCCCTGCGCGCTCGGGCCTGGTCCACCACCTCCTGGGCGTTGTCGACACCACCGGCCGGATTGTTGCCACGGGGCGCTCCACGCCGTGCATTACTTGACACAGCTGGTTCCTCCATATGCCTGCTATAACTCCGGCTTGGACGTGGGGTAGAATGAATCCGGTCGCGGCTGTATGAATACGCTTCCTGTTGGACCAAAGCCGTCCTAAGGAGCTCCTTGACCCGGCGCGTCTCTATCGCCTGTAATGAATCACCTTCGACTGGAATAGCCTCCAACCGTGCTGCGGCTGCGACAAGGTTATCCAGCGGGTTGGAGTAATGACCCGGAGGTGTGGGCACAGCCTGCGGTACGCCACTGTTATGATGGTGCAGATCTATCAAGCGAGGCTAGATCGGCTCGCGTGTCGCAGGCACCTCCACCCGGTTTACCGTTGGCGGATTACTGGCTCCCGCTCCAAGGGTGTTGAAAAGGTCCCTTGCTTCGAAAACTGAGGGCAAACGAGATCGGCACTTCCTCATCATGACTTCCTGTGATGCGCTCTGGTCCAGCACGAGTTTATAAGCTTGTGCGTCCAAAGCGGCCCGCTCCGCAGTCATCCTGACCTCCTCAGCTGCCAAATCCGCTTTGGCCTGAGTGATCTGCTCCCTCACCTTTGCAATCTCTGCGTTGTGGGCGTCTTGATCCGTCGGATTAGCTTCTGCCATGAGCGCAGCCAACGCATCGAACAGATCTGATAAGACTTGAGCCGGTGGGCGCACAGGGCCTCCTGCCCCGGCAGCCGTTGCCGCTGCTGAACCGGAGACCATCGCTGCGGCAGTTGATGAATGGATCGCTGCTTGCATACCGGCCATGAATATTCCAACCCGGTTGGGCAAATCAGAGGGGTCCGGAATACTATCTCCATCGGAACAACCCCTGATCCGGCCATCTTGTAGCTGATACAAAGACTTAGTTTCTCCGGTTGACGACTCATCGCCAGAGTAAACGACGGTTTCACCACCACATCCTGATCCATCCTCATAGATTCCTCCATGGATGACTCCCACGAAGGCACGCTTCACGGCCGGCTTAACCCGGGCAGGTCACGCACGCTGAGCTGTCTCGATGAGGTCGGTGCAGATGTCCAGCTCAGGGCCTGGTTCACCGATCTTGCCGATGAAAACGTGTATGCCGCCAAAGGAGACCCGGTACCCGTACTCGATCGAGCCGGCCTCGGGGCCCCAGCCTTCATCGTCAATGTAGATCTTGCCGTGACGACTCTTGGTCATCCGGCCCACAGCGTATCCCTTGAGTCCTTCGAAGCGGCCCTCCAAGAATTTGAAACCATCGTGCGATAGCCCCACTGTGGGCGCCAACTATCGTGGTTTTGTCACGACAGATGTCCTAGCCAAAGGACTTGGTCGTGGAGCCATCGCAACGGGTTAACTCGAAGGGGTTAAAGCGGACACAAGGACACAGAGGGTCTATACTAGTTCGGCCCCTTCGATGAAGGTAAAAGCCTACGTCTAGTTGGGATGGAATTGATGGGGTTTCTAGGATTAGGGAGCAAACAAGCTTCGCCTAAGTCTCGAGTTGTGATTGTCTGTCCTTGAACCGCTGTCGGGTCGTCCCCTTATATACACGGGTGACACCCGTCGATTCATAGAGTCCCAATCTCCGGTTCATATTCGTGCCCGGGTTGGTCTCTCCTTATTCCTAACTTATAATACAAGTTTACATACAAAACCGGTTTATGGCCACGAGTGTTAAACCGACTACGGCCTTGGGCCCTCATCTATCTTCTTGGGCTTTAACACTCTGAGGCTACTGATGAAGTTAACCCGGCCCTGGTAGGCTGGTTTACGCCCAGTAGTAATATCCCCAACAGTGTCCTTCGCAAGCCTCGGAGTGGCACTTGCGTAGGATCGTCTGTTCCTGTTCATGCTCAGGTACACAACATCTAATAACACCATCTACTCCTTTATAAAGGTGTGGGTCATCCCAAAAGTAATGTCTTAAATCATAGAAAACTTTTTCTTTTGCTGGTATGTGAAGCTAGGTGGTATAAATTTAACAACAATATAATTAGCATAAATAGCATACCATGGAGTATTACGAGAAGCATTTATGACAGCTAATTGTTCATCAGGAAAGCTATCATCAATAGGCAGTGGGTCATCAAGAACATTTTCTAACCTAGACAAGTTGTCTGCAACGGGGTTCTCGGCTCCCTTTCTATCAATAATATGCAAATCAAATTCTTGTAACAAGAGAACCCATCTAATAAGTCTAGGCTTAGCATCTTTCTTTTCCATAAGATACTTAATAGCAGCATGATCAGTGTGAATCAACAATATAACAAGAGAATCCATCTAATAATTCTTGTAACAAGAGAACCCATCTAATACTTTGGAATCAACAATATAAGGTCTGAACTTATCACAAGCAAAAATAACTGCTAAAAATTCCTTTTCAGCAGTAGCATAATTTCTCTGAGCATTGTCTAGAGTTTTACTAGCATAATGAATAACATTTAATTTCTTATCAACTCTTTGCCCTAGAACATCACCAACAGCATAATCACTAGCATCACACATAATTTCAAAGGGTAAATTCCAATCAGGTGGCTGAACAATATGTGTAGAAATCAAGGCTTTCTTAAGTATTTCAAATGCTTCTACACAATCATCATGAAAAACAAAAGGGACATATTTTTGCAAGAGATTAGTGAGAGGCCTAGAAAGTTTAGAGAAGTATTTAATAAACCTCCTATAGAAACCACCATGACCAAGGAAACTTCTTATACCTTTGATATCTTTAGGACACGACATCTTTTCAATAGCATCTTCTTTAGCTTTATCAACTTCAATACCTCTTTCAGAAATTTTATGTCCCAAGACAACACCTTCATTAACCATAAAGTGGCACTTCTCCCAATTCAAGACAAGATTAGTTTCTTCACATCTCTGCAAAACTCGATCGATGTTGCTTAAGCAATCATCAAAAGAAGTCCCGTAAACGGAGAAATCATCCATGAAAACCTCAAAATTCTTTTCACAAAAATCAGAGAATATAGCAGTCATACATCTTTGAAAGGTAGCATGTGCATTGCATAAACCAAAAGGCATACATCTATAAGCAAAAGTACCAAAAGGGCAAGTAAACATGGTCTTTTCTTTGTCCTCTTTTGACACAGGTATTTGGGAGAAACCAGAGTAACCATCTAGAAAGAAAAAATGTGTATGTTTAGATAATCTTTCTAGCATTTGATCAATAAAAGGAAGAGGGTAATGATCTTTTCTCGTAGCTTTGTTTAATTTGTGAAAATCAATCACCATTCTATAAGCTGTAACAATTCTTTGTGGAATCAAATCATTCTTATCATTAGGAACAACAGTAATACCTCCCTTCTTAGGGACACAATGTACGAGACTTACCCATCTACTATCATCAATAGGATAAATTATACTTGCCTCCAGAAGCTTTAATATTTCATTTTTTACCACTTCTTTCATCTTAGGATTTAACCGTCGTTGATGATCAACAACTGGTTTAGCATCAGGTTCCAAATTAATTTTGTGCTGACATAGAGTGGGACTAATGCACTTAAGATCATCAAGTGTATATCCAATAGAGTCATGGTGCTTCTTCAGAGTTTTCAATAATTTCTTTTCTTCATGCTCTGAAAGGTTAGCACTAATAATAACATGATATATCTTCTTTTCATCAAGATAAGCATATTTCAAAGTATCAGGTAATTGTTTCAGCTCAAACACGGGATCACCCTTGGGTGGAGGAGGATCCCCAAGGACTTCAATAGGCAAATTGTGTTTCGAAACAGGCCCTTGATTAAAGAATATTTCATCTATTTCCCTTCTTTCATTCATAAACATATCATTTTCATGGTCTAGCAAATATTGTTCTAAAGGATCAGTAGGAGGCACGACAATAGAAGCAGGACCAATAATTTCATCCTTACTAGGCTATTCTTTATCATGGGGTTGTCTACGAAATTTAGAGAAATTAAAATCATGAGACATATCCATCCTAGCATTAACAGTATTCAAGAAGGGTCTACCAAATATAATGGGACAAAAATCATCTTGTGGGGAAGCAAGAACAAGAAAATTAGTAGGGTATTTTATTTTCCCACACAAGACTTCAACATCTCTGACAATCCCAATTGGTGATATAGTATCTCTATTGGCAAGCTTAATAGTAACATCAATATCTTCTATCTCAGCAGGTGTAATATCATTCATAATTTCTTTATATAAAGTAAAAGGAATTGCACTCAGACTAGCACCCACATCACATAAGCCATGATAACAATGATCTTGTCGGGGTAAATGACCACGGGTAGCCTAGCCGGCTCCCTTTGGCACTTCAGAAAAAATTACAAGCCAATCTGGCCTCCAAGGAACCAAGATGTTGGGCCGCCTTCCCTCTGCCGACTGCCTCTCAGGCCGACTGTCGGAAGGTGGCCCGGCCTTCACCTTCATGAAGAAAGCCGTGGGAGGGCCGGCTCCGAGAAGCCGGCCTCAAGAAGGCCGACTCCAAGAAGCCGGCTCCTGCGGCACGGTCAAGATCGTACCCTCGAGGTCCGCAACCACATAACGGCGATGGGACAAGGCGATGCTATAGTGAAGCCTGCCACCCCCGAAACCCGGAGCACGCCTGGTACAGTGCGCCGTACGGGGTAGCCTTGTCCTGTCCGGCGCGACACTGTTTCCATGCTGCCTATGGCGCCATCCACGGCGGGCTGTCAGCGCAGCCCGTAGGCGGTGGGCCCCTTTGGGCAGAGAGACACCCGAAGGCGGCCAGGCCTCCCCCAGTCGGCCAAGACGTGGCCGGCTTCCCCAAAGCCGGCTTGCTCCTTCCCTCGAAGGAGGCGCCCCATTAAGAAGACAAGACGACGTGAGGCTACAGTGATCGCCCGCCAGGCGGCGGTACTGTAGCCACGCTTACCTCGATAAAGCCCTCATCATCAGGATTGAGGCAACAGTAATCGGCCGCCGATAGGGCCCTAGGTAGTAGGGCCTGCCTGTCGGCCAAGATGCCAGCAGCCGACGGGACCCACCAGCCGGCGGGCCCTGGCAGTCGGCGCAGAAGCCGGCGAGCGTAGACGCTGACGGCTGGGACCCGCTCCCAGCCGGATTACCATTGTACCCCCGGGGGGTAGGCCTATATAAACCCCCCGGGGCACCCATGCAAAGGGTTGATCTCATCTAGGTTATCACATACACAGAGAGAGGAGTAGAGCTAGCCTTGCCCTTCTTCTTCCTCTCGCCAAACGGCTCAAGGAGCGCTTTGTAGTTACTTGTTCACTGAGTGATCATGCGGAGACCCTGCAGAGCAGCAGTAGGGGTGTTATCTCCACGGAGAGCCCCGAAGCTGGGTAAGATTCGCCGGCGTGCATGTCTTCGCCTTATCCCGCTTCTAGGCACCGGCGACGTCTTACTGGCTCCCACACAGATAAGCCACCCGTTGGCATATGTCGCACCAACCACCCGACATTTGGCGCCCACCGTGGGGTCAGGTGCACCGTCGTCCGGAGACCTGTTCTGGACGGGAACCTTCTTCCTCCGCAGCGAGCGTAGCCAGCCCGACACGCCCGATGGCGCTTGCCGCGACACGCTGCAAGGCGTCATCGACGCTTGCGCAGCGAGCAACCTCGCCGATCCCCTTGGCGAGGCCTTCATCCCCGACGAGCCCGCTTCCGACGCGGGCACCGACCGCCTCGTCGACCTCCTCGGCCAGCTCCACGTCTCCAGCGAGCCTGCTGTGGACCGGGAGTCCGTTGGCTCCACCGACCCGATGCATGTCGACTCCGACACTGCCTCGCTCGACGCCTTCCCCGCCAACGTCATGATCTACGACGACCCGCTTCCCCGAGCCGATGGCTATGACGTTGCCACCGTCGAGCCATGGAGCGGCGGGGCAACCCGCCTCCGCCTCCGCCTCGTGGGGAAAGGTATCCCACCCCACCGCCACTACTAGGAAAAGGGCTATAGATGGAATTGACACTAATGGCGCACGAGACATGTGGTGCGCCATTACTATATACTAATGGCGCACCATGTGTTGGTACGCCATTAGTAAAAATATTTTTTAATTTTCTTTCAAAACTACTAATGGCGCACCGTGGGGTGGTGCGCCATTAGTAACTTGGCCACCACTTCCACCGAATGCACCCCCCCCGTGGATCGCCTTTTCAGTTTAAAAAAAATAAAAGAAAATGATGAAAATGTCAAGAAAATAAAAGAAAATAAGTTTCCCATGTGATATGTGGTCTAGTTGTTGGGAAAATTTGCAAATATGAATTTCGACTTCATTTGCAAAATCTCGCGAGAATTTGTAAAAATGGGTATAACTTTTGCATACTAACTCGGATGAAAAAGTTTTTTATATGAAAAATCATCTACTCGAAAAGTTACATCCAAATTTAACGGGGGAACCCCGTTAAACATTTTCAAAATCCTCAAAAACCTAACAGAAAAAAGATACGGGGCTTTTAAGATCTGGAGAGGCAAAGAAAAATCAAAAAAATTCAAACTTACTAATGGCGCACCTACCCATGGTGCGCCATTACTATCTTCCCGCCTTCAAAATTCAAAATAAGTCAAAAAAAATAAAAAAAAGTTACTAATGGCGCACCTGCCAATGGTGCGCCATTAGTATCTTCCCGCCTTCAAAATTCAAAAAAAAATAAAAGAAATAAAAAAAAGTTACTAATGGCGCACCTGCCCATGGTGCGCCATTAGTATCTTCCCGCCTTCAAAATTCAAAATAAATCAAAAAAATAAAAAAAAGTTACTAATGGCGCACCTGCCCGCGGTGCGCCATTAGTATGCCGTATATATGGCTGGCTGTGGTCCTCTCCTCCTTATCTCTTCATTTCACCTCTCCTACACTCCATCTCCTCCTCTCCTCCACTCCATCTTCCCTTCTCTCCTCCACCATACTACCCTCCTCCTCTCCGGCGACCTCCTCCTCCTCTCCGGCGACCTCCTCCTCCCTCCTCTCCTTCCCTCCCCTCCCCTCCCCTCACGGTTTCTTCTCCCTCCTCTCCGGTGAGCTCCTCCTCCCTCCTCTCCGGTGAGCTCCTCCTCCCTTCTCTCCGGTGAGCTCCTCCTCCCTCCTCTCCGGTGAGCTCCTCCTCCCTCCTCTCCTCCCATCCTCTCATGGTTTCTCCTTCCTCCTCTCCGATGCTACGGTGAACTCCTCTCCAGCGACCTCCTCCTCCTCCTCTCCGGCGATGTAGGCGAGCGCCTCTCCGGTGACCTCCTCCTCCTCCTCTCTGGCGAACTCCTCTCCGGCAAAAGAACACGATAAAAGAACGTACAAGATCCAAAAACAGGAACAAAATTTGAAATAATGTCGTGCCAAAAAACGAGCAAAAAAAGGAGCAAAAAATGGGCAAAAAATCACGATCCAGATCTAGATTCAAAATGGCGCATCACTAATGGCGCATCACTAAACAGTGCGCCATTAGTATGCCGAAGTTACTAATGGCGCATCCCATTGTCGTGCGCCATTAGTATGCCAAAGCACCTGGGTATACATGGCCCCTGGGAGGCATACTAATGGCGCACCGTGGCCTATACTAATGGCGCACCAGTGGTGCGCCATTAGTAAAAATTACTAATGGCGTGCTAGTAATGGCGCACCAGTGATGCGCCATTAATGGCCAAATTAGGTGCGCCATTAGTAGCGTTTTTTCTAGTAGTGCGCCTGTCATGCATCCGACTCTCAGCGGCCGACTGGGTCGCCGCGAAGGAGTCGGCGAGAACGACGCCCGCCATCGGATCGACCACCTAGCACGATCCCTGGCGCTAGAAGAAGAAGATGATGTCGGCCCGCCTTGCTTTGTCCCCCGCATCCGTGACGAGCCCTTCCCCAAAGGGTTCTCGCTCCCAAGAGACACGCCCAAGTACAACGGCTCCGTGAAGCCGGAAGATTGGTTGATCGACTACTCCACCGCAGTACACATCGTGAACGGCAACCGGCGCGTTGACGTGAAGTACGTGCCCCTCATGCTCCAAGGCACGGCACGGACCTGGCTCAACAGCCTCAAGCCATACGGCGTCAACAGCTGGCTAGACTTCACAGAAGCCTTCGTCCGCAACCCCTGATGGCGCACCGTGGGGTGGTGCGCCATTACTAGTTCAAACTAGTAATGGCGCACCATGCCACGGTGCGCCATTAGTAACTTGGCCACCACTTCCACCGAATGCACCCCCCCCCCCGTGGATCGCCTTTTCAGTTAAAAAAATAAATAAAAGAAAATGATGAAAATGTCAAAAAAATAAAAGAAAATAAGTTTTCCCATGTGATATGTGGTCTAGTTGTTGGGAAAATTTGCAAATATGAATTTCGACTTCATTTGCAAAATCTCGCGAGAATTTGTAAAAATGGGTATAACTTTTGCATACTAACTCGGATGAAAAAGTTTTTTATATGAAAAATCATCTACTCGAAAAGTTACATCCAAATTTAATGGGGGGAACCCCGTTAAACATTTTCAAAATACTCAAAAACCTAACAGAAAAAAAGATACGGGGCTTTTAAGATCTGGAGAGGAAAAAAAAATCAAAAAAAATTCAAACTTACTAATGGCGCACCTACCCATGGTGCGCCATTACTATCTTCCCGCCTTCAAAATTCAAAATAAGTCAAAAAATAAAAAAAGTTACTAATGGCGCACCTGCTAATGGTGCGCCATTAGTATCTTCCCGCCTTCAAAATTCAAAATAAATAAAAAAATAAAAAAAAGTTACTAATGGCGCACCTGCCCATGGTGCGCCATTAGTATCTTCCCGCCTTCAAAATTCAAAATAAATCAAAAAAATAAAAAAAAGTTACTAATGGCGCACCTGCCCGCGGTGCGCCATTAGTATGCCGTATATATGGCTGGCTGTGGTCCTCTCCTCCTTATCTCTTTATTTCACCTCTCCTACACTCCATCTCCTCCTCTCCTCCACTCCATCTTCCCTTCTCTCCTCCACCATACTACCCTCCTCCTCTCCGACGACCTCCTCCTCCTCTCCGGCGACCTCCTCCTCCCTCCTCTCCTCCCCTCCCCTCCTCTCCCCTCACGGTTTCTTCTCCCTCCTCTCCGGTGAGCTCCTCCTCCCTCCTCTCCAGTGAGCTCCTCCTCCCTTCTCTCCGGTGAGCTCCTCCTCCCTCCTCTCCGGTGAGCTCCTCCTCCCTCCTCTCCTCCCATCCTCTCATGGTTTCTCCTTCCTCCTCTCCGATGCTCCGGTGAACTCCTCTCCAGCGACCTCCTCCTCCTCCTCTCCGGCGATGTAGGCGAGCGCCTCTCCGGTGACCTCCTCCTCCTCCTCTCCGGCGAACTCCTCTCCGGCGAACTCCTCTCCGGTGAACTCCTCTCCGGCAAAAGAACACGACAAAAGAACGTACAAGATCCAAAAACAGGAACAAAATTTGAAATAATGTCGTGCCGAAAAACGAGCAAAAAAAAACGAGCAAAAAATGGGCAAAAAATCACGATCCAGATCTAGATTCAAAATGGCGCATCACTAATGGCGCATCACTAAACAGTGCGCCATTAGTATGCCGAAGTTACTAATGGCGCATCCCGTTGTCGTGCGCCATTAGTATGCCAAAGCACCTGGGTATACATGGCCCCTGGGAGGCATACTAATGGCGCACCGTGGCCTATACTAATAGCGCACCAGTGGTGCGCCATTAGTATACCAGATACTAATGGCGTGCTAGTAATGGCGCACCACTGATGCGCCATTAATGGCCAAATTAGGTGCGCCATTAGTAGCGGTTTTTCTAGTAGTGCGCCTGTCACGCATCCGACTCTCAACGGCCGACTGGGTCGCTGCGAAGGATTCGGCGAGAACGACGCCCGCCATCGGATCGACCGCCTAGCGCGATCCCTGGCGCTAGAAGAAGAAGATGATGTTGGCCCGCCTTGCTTTGGCCCCCGCATCCGTGACGAGCCCTTCCCCAAAGGGTTCTCACTCCCAAGAGACACGCCCAAGTACAACGGCTCCGTGAAGCCGGAAGATTGGTTGATCGACTACTCCACCGCAGTACGCATCGCGAACGGCAACCGGCGCATTGACGTGAAGTACGTGCCCCTCATGCTCCAAGGCACGGCACGGACCTGGCTCAACAGCCTCAAGCCATACGGCGTCAACAGCTGGCTAGACTTCACAGAAGCCTTCGTCCGCAACTTCACCAGCACCTACAAGCGGGCTCCCAAGCCCATACAGCTCTCCTTGTGCGTACAAGGCCCCGCCGAGTCCACTCGCGACTACCTCACGCGTTGGGCTGAGCTCCGCAACTCTTGCGAAGGAGTGCACGAAGTGCAAGCCATCGAATACTTCACAGCCGGGTGCCGAGAAGGCACCCTTCTCAAGCACAAGCTCCTCTGCGACGAACCGACTACCCTCGACGAGCTCCTGGTCATAGCAGACAAGTACGCCACCGCCAACTCCTCAATGAAGACTGAACTTCGGGTTGACGCGTCCGGAAAGGTACTCAACCCGGCGCCCAAGACGCCGGCTGGGGACTCCGGCCGACGCCCGTACCAAAACGACCACAAGCGCAAGGGTCCTATGCCGCCTTCCACCAGTCGGCTGGTGGCCACGGTCGAGGGCGAGGAGCCCGAAGGGCGGCCTGCGCCCAAGAAGCAGAAAGGCGGCCGGCAGGCTTGGCATCCGGCCTTCTCCTACGAGCAAACCCTCGACGCCCCATGCAAGTTCCACAGCGGCGCGAAGCCGTCCAATCACACAACCCGGAAGTGCCACTGGCTCACCCGAATCTCCAAAGGCGAAGGGCTCGCGCCGCCACCACCTGCTTGTCCGCTGCCTCCGGCTCCGCAGCAGCCGGCCGCTCGGCCAGTAGTTGGAGTCGTGCACGACGAGTTCCCCGACAAGCATGCCGCCTATGTCGTCTTCACCAGCCAGCCCGAAGACCGGCGCAGCAGGCGCCGCGAGCACAAAGAAGTCAGCGCGGTTGCCTCCAATCCCTCCGAGCACATGCACTGGTCTGAAAAACCCATCAGCTGGAGCCGGGCCGACCACCCAGAGGTGATGCCGTCTCCCGGCTCTTATGCGCTGGTTCTGGATGCCACCCTTGCAACAGACAGACGCGCAGCCCGTTTCTCCCGCGTGTTGATAGATGGCGGGAGCAACATCAACATCCTGTACCTCGACACCCTGAAGAAGCTCAACATCAGGACGAAGCAGCTCACGCCTACCCGGACTGTGTTCCACGGCATCGTACCCGGCCTGTCCTGCTCCCCCATCGGCAAGATCAAGATTGATGTCCTCTTTGGGGACAAGGATCATTTCCGCAGGGAGGCCGTCTGGTTTGAAGTGGTGGACCTTGAGAGCTCTTACCATGCACTGCTTGGCCGACCTGCCTTGGCCAAGTTTATGGCTGTTCCCCACTATGCTTACCTCAAGATGAAGATGCCGAGCACCAAGGGCATCATCACCATAGTCGGCGACTACAAGAAATTAGCCGAGTGCGCGGCGGCCAGCAGCCGGCTGGCCGAGTCCCTGGTGATTGCCGAAGAGAAGAAGAAGTTGGACCGGATCGTGGCCATGGCTGGCAAGCAGCCAGCCCTGTCCCCCGATCCCAAAGAGTGTGATGCCCAAGGTTCCTTCCAGCCGGCCAAGGAAACAAAGAAGATACCTCTTGACCCCGAGCACCCGGAGAGGTTTGCCGTCATTGGGGCAAACCTAAACAGCAAATAGGAAGGTGAGCTCGCCGATTTCCTCTGTGAGAATCGGGACATCTTCGCATGGTCCCCCAAGGACATGCCGGGTGTTCCGAAGGATTTCGCCGAGCACAAATTGCATGTCCGAGAAGGTGCAAAGCCGGTCAAGCAACCCCTCCGCCGACTGTCGGAGGAAAAGAGAAGGATCATAGGAGAAGAGATAGCCCGGCTTCTGGCTGCCGGCTTCATCATGGAGGTGTTATTTTTGGAGTGGCTTGCCAACCCGGTCCTCGTCTTGAAGAAGAACAACAAGTGGCGCATGTGCATAGACTAAACGAGCCTCAACAAGGCCTACCCCAAAGATCCTTTTGCCCTGCCAAGGATAGATCAAGTGATAGACTCCACAGCCGGATGCGAGCTGCTGAGTTTTTTGGATGCTTACTCCGGGTACCATCAGATAAAGTTGGACCCGGCCGACCGCCTGAAGACCGCCTTCATCACGCCATTCGGAGCCTTCTGCTACCTGACTATGACATTCGGCTTGAGAAATGCCGGTGCCACTTTTCAGCGTTGCATGCAGAAGTGCCTCCTCAAGCAACTCGGCAGAAATGCCAACGTCTACGTAGACGACATCGTGGTGAAAACGGAAAAGCGCGGCACCTTGCTAGAAGACCTCAAGGAAACATTCGAGAACCTGCGTCGGTTCCGGATCGAGCTCAACCCCGAGAAATGCGTGTTCGGAGTACCAGCCGGCCAGCTCCTAGGCTTCCTGGTCTCCGAATGCGGCATCGAGTTTAACCCAATGAAGATCAAGGCCATTGAGAGAATGGCGATTCCCACCAAGCTGCGAGACGTCCAGAAGTTCATCGGATGCTTGGCTTCCCTGAACCGCTTCATCAGCCGGCTCGGAGAGAAGGCTCTCCCCGTCTACCGCCTCATGAAGAAGACCACTCACTTCGAGTGGAACGACCAAGCCGACCAAGCTTTTCACGAGCTGAAGAAGATGCTGACCATGCCGCCTGTCTTGGCCGCGCCGACTGAGAAGGAGCCCATGCTCCTCTACATTGCTGCAACCAGCCGGGTGGTCAGCACCGTCATCGTAGTCCAGCGCCCAGAGGAGGGCCGAGCCCAGCCGGTCCAGAGGCTGGTGTACTATTTGAGCAAGGTGCTGTCTACCTCGAAGCAGAACTACCCGCACTACCAGAAGATGTGCTACGGCATGTACTTTGCCGCCAAGAAACTGAAGCCCTACTTCCAAGAGCATCCCATCACGGTCGTATGCACCGCCCCGCTCGCCGAGATCATAGGCAGCCGGGACGCATCCGGCCGGGTGGCGAAATGGGCCATCGAGCTAGCCCCTTACACGATCTTCTACCAGCCTCGCACCGCTATCAAGTCCCAAGCACTGGCCGACTTCCTCGTCGACTGGGCCGAGACCCAGTACCTGCCGCCGGCTCCAGACTCCACTCACTGGCGCCTGCACTTCGACGGGTCCAAGATGCTCACCGGCTTGGGAGCCGGCGTCATCCTCACCTCTCTCAAAGGCGACGAGCTCAGATACACGCTGCAAATTCACTTTGCCGCCTCCAACAACGTGGCCGAGTACGAGGCGCTCGTACACGGGCTCCGGCTTGCCAAAGAGCTTGGCATACGCCGGATCCTGTGTTACGGCGACTCAGACTTGATGGTCCAGCAGTCATCCGGCGATTGGGACGCCAAGGACGCAAACATGGCGAGCTACCGCTTCCTCGTCTAGCAGATCAGCGGGTACTTTGAAGGATGCGAGTTCCTTCACGTACCACGAGCCGACAACGGGCCAGCAGATGCCCTGGCCCGATTAGGCTCCACTCGGCAGGCAATTCCAACCGGCGTCTCTCTGCAACGCCTCCTCAAGCTGTCTATCAAGCCATCTCTAGAGTCCGATTCCATCTTCGTGCCGCCTAGCCCCGATGCAGCCGGACCCGGCTTGAAGAGCCAAGCAGGCGGCCCGGGGACTTCAGCAGGCGGCTCGGGGACTTCCGTAGTCGCACCCGACCCGGGGACTTCTGAACCCGGCTCGGGGACTGCGGCAGTCGGCCCCGGGACTGCACCAGCACCATAGGCGGCGGCCGACCCCAGCATTTCACAACCCAGCCCGCCCACCCTGGTTGCAGTAGCCGCGTTGGCAACAGAAAAAGTCACAGCTCCATCATGGGCCCAGCCCATCCTCAACTTCCTGACAAACCAAGAACTGCCGGCTGACAAGACAGAGGCAAGACAAGTCCAGCGCCGAGCCGGAGCATACACCATCGTCAACAGAGAGCTCGTCAGGCGCAACGTCACTGGAGTCTTCCAGCGATGTGTTGAACAAGAGAAGGGCATAGCAATCCTCAGAGACATTCACCAAGGTGAATGCGGCCACCACGCGGCCTCAAGATCACTAGTCGCCAAAGCTTTCCGCCATGGATTCTTTTGGCCGACTGCTTTGGACGACGGCAAGGAACTAGTCAAGCATTGCAAAGGGTGCCAAGTCTTCAGCTCCAAACAACACCTGCCGGCTTTGGCACTCAAGACCATTCCCCTCACTTGGCCCTTTGCCGTTTGGGGTCTGGACATGGTGGGCCCATTCAAGACGGCGCACGGCGGCATGACACATCTGCTTGTCGCCGTGGACAAGTTCACCAAGTGGATCGAAGCAAAACCGATCAAAAAGCTGAATGGGCCGACTGTCGTGACATTCATTGCAGATATAACAACTCGGTACGGCGTGCCACATAGCATCATCACCGACAACGGCACAAATTTTGCCAAGGGAGCCTTGGCACGTTGCTGCGCGACGCAGGGCATCCGACTGGACTTAGCGTCCGTTTCCCACCCGCAGTCAAACGGCCAAGTCGAGCGAGCCAACGGCCTCATCCTTTCCGGCATCAAGCCCCGACTGGTCGTGCCACTGGAGCGTTCGGCTGGCTGCTGGCTCGATGAGCTTCCGGCCGTCCTCTGGAGTCTGCGCACTACCCCAAACAGGTCAACCGGCTTCACTCCTTTCTTCCTCGTATATGGTGCCGAGGCGGTCATCCCAACCGACATCGAGTTCGACTTGCCTCGGGTGACCATGTACACGGAGGTGGAGGCCAAGGAAGCACGAGAAGACGGCGTCGACCTGCTGGAAGAAAGCCGGCTGTTAGCCCTCAGCCGGTCCGCCATCTACCAGCAAGGTCTGCGTCGCTACCACAACCGGAAGGTCAAGCCAAGATCTTTCCAAGAGGGCGACCGTGTGCTCCGGCTGATCCAGCGAACAGCCGGCCAGCACAAGCTCTCGGCCCCTTGGGAAGGCCCCTTCATCATCAGTAGAGCGCTAGGAAACGACTTCTACTACCTGATCGACGCACATAAGCCGAAGGCACGAAAGAGAGACGACTCCGGCAAGGAGTCGGAACGACCATGGAACGCCAACCTCCTCCGAAGATTTTACAGTTGAAATGCAGTATGTATCACGCTAACTTTTGTACTAAGTACGAGACAATAGGCCCCCCAAGGAGAACTCGGGGACTGCCATCTTTCAACTATGAATGAAGAGTACCATGCTTATGACTCTGTCATTTCATTCACTTCTCTCGTACGGCACCGAGTTCGACTAGTCGGCCCGGGGACCGGCCGCCTTAAGTTATATTAGAAGTCCTACCCGTGGTCAGACAAGTAGCGTGCCGGCTCCAAAGCCCTCTCTTGCCAAAAGTCGCAGGTCGAAGAATCGGCTGTCCGGCTGGCAAGAGCCAAAGGCAGGAAAGGACGCCCACACGAAAAACGGCTAGGGACTAACGCACTAATATAACAAAAGCCGGTTTTTCCACTGCCGACTGACTACAAGAGTAGCTGGCCGGCCGGTTTGCATTCACTTCGCTACAATCTAAGAAAGCTCGAGTACTTGCCTTCCCCAAAAAAGATAGCCGAGTTCTTCCTTAGCCACAGACTGCAGAGCAGCTGCCGGCTAGGAAGGCAACAATCAGGGGAAGGCGGCAAAGGAAACAACCTAAGGATAAAAAGCATACGAGAATGGAAGCCAAACACATGCATGAGTATATTTACACAAAAGGCTTCGCAAAAGCCAACATTCAACATAGTTTGAATACACCCCCAGTGGGTGGAACTGCGCAAACTTAATAAGTATTGTTCAAAGAGTAACAAACAGGAAAAACAAAGCCGGCAGATCAAGCCAAGGGAACGACTGGCGTGTCGGGCAGGTCGGCGGAGACAGGAGCGCCGGCTGGAGGAGTGGCCGGTGATGAACCTCGGCATGATCACCGCCTCCCGCAGAGAGCGCGCTAACCCACGCCTCGTTGCTGGAGGCACGGTCATGCTGAAGCGGGCTAGTCGCTTCACCGGCCGGCTCGACGTCTTCACCCTCCTCCCCTTCTTCGTCTTCACCCTCATCGCTGGAGGCGACCTCCTCCGCCGAGTCTTCACCCTCCGCCGGGTCCAGCCCGAACCACTCTTCCGGCTGGGCGACGCCGTTGTCGTCCACCGCAGGAGCGAAGACGCTGGTGTCGGTAAACTCGGCAAGAGCCGAAGCACGCTGGATGATAGCCGGCCGCACCTCCACCAGCTCCTCGTCAGCCTCCGCCCGCCAAGTCCTCAGCTGTTCCAAATTCAGCCCGGGGTACCAGGCCCGGATGAACTCCAGCGCCTGCCTGGCGCCAGATCGGGCAGCGGAGGCCTTCCAGGCCTCGAAGCGGCCTACTGCCACCTCCAGCCAATCGGCAGTCTGGCTCGGAGTGCGGGGAATTGCCTCGTCTGGCCAGAGGGCGGCCAGCACCTGCGCTCCGGCACGCTGGAGGCGGCGGAGCATGCGGTGTGCCGGCCACAACCGGGCTTGGATTGCTAGAAGCTGCTCCTCGAGTGTCCGGCTCACGTCCGGTGCGATCTCAACTCCTGCCTGATGGCGTGCCTCGCGGTGGGCCTCGATGGCCCGAGTGGCCGCGACGGAGTGGCGGGGGAAGTAGTCTGCGCAAAGAACAAAAGCAACACAAATCAGAAGACGAATCAGAGGGCAAGGGGGCAAGCAAGGAGTAAGGGAGGTGGCTTACCGTCGATCAGGTCCTCAATCCGGCTGTAACCCTCACTGAGCGCCTGCTTTGCCTCAGCCCAGCTCGCCGCTTCGGTCTCAAACTCGGCTTTGAGGGCGGCCTCGCTCTCCTGTGCCTTCTTCAGGGCCGCCTTGTGGCCCTCCTCCTAGTCGGCCAACTTCTTGGCCAGGCGGTCGCGCTCCTGGACTAAGGCATTGAGCTCGGCCTCCTTGGCGCGAAGGGCGGTCTGGGCCCCGCCGAGCTGCTCCCTCAAGTCGGCGTTGGCCCCTGCAAGCATGAAGATGAAGGAAGAAGGAATAAGAAAGAAGTCGTCGGAGAAGATCCGACCCGACTGCTCTGCAGTCGGCCCGGATCTCGGGGACTACACCCAGTGGGTGCGCTGACGCCCCCCCACAGGATACGAAGGAAACGAAGCACGCACTTTGGCTGTTGGCCAGATCTTCGCTCTTCTGACGCAGCTCCCGAGCCTGGGAGTCGAAGGCGGCAGCACTCCGGTTATGGTACTCCTGGAAGATCAGACAAGACATGAGAATAAGATAACTATCAGGACCTAGTAAGTTTCGAGCCGCCTGCTCAGCAGCCGACTCGGAACTCGGGGAGTACACCCAGTGGGTGCGCTGACGCGCCCCCACGGAAGAAATCAAAAAGCTAAAGCAGCCAAGACCAGAAGACTCACCCGAACGATGGCCCGCGTCGCAAGGAAATCGCGAGTGTATCGCTGCAGCGCGGTGGCATGGGCCTGAAGCCGATTCCGGACCTCCTGGGCCGACGCGTTCAGTTCGCCTGTCTCCTTGTTGGGCGCCCACTCAGACGTGCTGGAGCTGGCCGCCTCCAAGGCCTCCGCCGTCTGACAGGCGGTCGCAGCTCTGTCCGGCTCCGGCACGGGGGCGGCTTCCCCTGCACGCGGGCGTGATGACAGCTGCACCACCAGGCCGGCTCCCGCTGCCGGCTCGCTCCCGGCCGGCTGCACCGGCGCCGCAGCCGGCTGGCCGCCCTGGCCCGCTCCAGTCGGTGCCGTCCGCGGCACCTCCTCCAAGACGACCACATCATCCTCCCTCCGCTCTGTCGCCGCCTGGCCACGGTCGGCTTCCTCAGGCAGAGGCACGGGGGCGTTGGGAGCCACACTCCGCAGGGGGATGACAAGCTGTGGAGGCGGGTTGCGCGAGGCCTCCGCCTCCCTCTCCGCAGCCGTCGTCTCCGCCTGGGCCTTGGCCGCCACGTCGGCCTGCTCCTTCGCTGCCTGGGTGGCTCTCCGCTCCGACGCTTCCCGCTCCTCCTGCGCCTCCCGCGCGTTCCGCGCCGTGGCTTCCATGAGGTCGGCGCGGGGGTCCACGCGGCGGGAGCTCGAAGACCCTCCGACTGAGTCAATCACGGAGCCGGCAGGACCCCGTTCAAGGGAAAGCGGCGCCCTGGCCGGTCGACCAAGAAAGGATTCATAAAAGAACTTCAATCAAAAAAGCACGACGAGAATGCAAGACGATGGACACTTACGCCGAAACCGCCTGCGGCCGCTTCACGACCTTGGCCGCCTTCGCGGCCGCCTCGTCCTACTTGGTTGCTGCGGCGGTGCCCTTGGGCTTCTTCGCCGGCTGCCGAAGTAGGTCGACGCGGCCCGGCGCTTCGGTGCGGCGCCACGGGCGGCCGGCGCGGCAGAAGAGCCCGCGCCGTGAGGATCCGGCACTGGCTGGCGATGCGGGACGGTTTCGACCTCGTCGTCGTCCCCCCAGTCCTGGAGGCTGGCTCCAAGCCCGGCGCCGCCTGCCTCGCTGCCTCCCCCCTCGGTGGCGTCCTCCATGGCGGCCGCTCCGAGGTCCGGGTCGTCGACGTCATCTACCGTGCGGTCGGGGAGAAACGGGCGTTCCGCCCCTGCGGTCCCGGCCGCCGGCGGAAGAAGAGGATTCTGCAGAAGACAAGCCGGCTGGTTAGAGGCCGGCTACCAAGCGACTGACTACCAAAAAGAAAAGGAAAGAAGAAATACTTACGGAAGGCGGAGGTCTGGTGCGAGAGTACGACTCCTTGCCGAATCGCCAGTCCTCGGCGAGCTTGCAGTTGGCGATGTAGTTCACCAGGTATGACACCTCGGCGTGAGGCATCTCCCTGGTGCTCAGCCGGCACGGGTCGAAGCGGCCGCTCATTTGACAAATCATGTGCGGCCGGCCTTAGAGCGGGAGAACCCGGCGCTCCACGAAGGTGGCCACGAGGTCGGATCCGACCAGGCCCTCCGCCTGCACCATCACCCGGAGTCGGGCAACGGCGGCGTTACCGGCCTGGGACAGCGTCCTGGCCCGGTAGCTCCATGAGGCCGGCCTCGAGGCCAGCGGGCCGGCTACGTAAGGCGGCAGATTGACGAAGTCGCCTTGTGGGGCGATGTTCTTCACGTAGAAGTACGACTTCTGCCAAATCTTCACCGACTGGATCAGCGGGATCGAGGGGAACGGATTGTTCTCACATGTCCGCCTTATGGCGATGTAGGCCCCGCAGGGGGCGGGCACGCCGGCGACGACGGTGCCGAGCTTGCTCTGGAAGAACTCCCCCCAGAGCTCTATGGTGGGGAGGACGCCTAGGAAACCCTCGCAGAGGGTGACGAAGGCCGACAGCAGCATCACGGCGTTGGGGGTGAGTTGATGCGGCTGGAGATGGTAAAACTCAAGGAACGAGCGGAGGAATCCGCTCGCCGGAAGGCCAAAGCCGCGTATGCAGTGCGAGCGGAAAATCACCCGCTCGCCCTCCTCCGGCGCCGGCGAAATCTCCTCCTCCGGCGCGCGCTGGACCCGCACGTAGTTCTCGCCGGGCAGACGCCGCGTCCGACGGTGGAACTCGACGTGCTCGTCGAGGATGTTGGAGCCGTCCCACGAGCTCGACAGCGCCATTGGAGCGGCGCGGCGAGAAGCAAGGCGCGGTGGCGGCGGAGAGGCGTGGCGAAGAAGTGCTACGGCGGCGGAGAGAAAGATAAGAAAGAAGACGAGGGAGGGTGGAGCGAGGGAGAGCGTGCGAGCCTCTGCTGCTCCCTCTCCTCCCCCTACTTATAGGCTCTCGCGGCGGAGCCGAGGAGGCGTGGTGTGGGGGACATGGGATTAACAGCGCCCACTCCCCCACGTCCCGCTATTATTGCGCCTTGACGGCATGGTGAAACCGCCGCGGGAAGGCAAACCGTCCACCCCGGGCCGCAGAAGATCCGCGCCTGGGCCGAGGCCAGGCGTGGCGGGCCCGGGCCTGCAGCGCCGTCCCGTCGCGCACGCGCCATGGCAGGCCTTTCCTGCCACGTGACACGCGGGGAGGCGCGCAGTCCATGCGCGGGTTGGCCCGCTTTCCCGTTGACGAGACCACTGCGCCCATCCAGGGCGGCGCGCCTAAGCAGAGCCGGCTCCCAGCTGCCGGTTCCTCAAGATAGGAAGCTGACCGAGCTTCTCGTTCCCCTTGCCGACCTCGAAGCGCGACCAGCTTCGGGGACTACTATCGGGGTAAATGACCACGGGTAGCCTAGCCGGCTCCCTTTGGCACTTCAGAAAAAATTACAAGCCAATCTGGCCTCCAAGGAACCAAGACGTTGGGCCGCCTTCCCTCTGCCGACTGCCTCTCAGGCCGACTGTCGGAAGGCGGCCCGGCCTTCACCTTCATGAAGAAAGCCGCGGGAGGGCCGGCTCCGAGAAGCCGGCCTCGATAAGGCCGACTCCAAGAAGCCGGCTCCCGCGGCACGGTCAAGATCGTACCCTCGAGGTCCGCAACCACATAACGACGATGGGACGGGGCGTGGCTACAGTGAAGCCTGCCACCCCCGAAACCCGGAGCACGCCTGGTAGAGTGCGCCGTACGGGGTAGCCTTGTCCCGTCCGGCGCGACACTATTGCCATGCTGCCTATGGCGCCATCCACGGCGGGCTGTCAGCGCAGCCCGCGGGCGGTGGGCCCCTTTGGGCAGAGAGACACCCGAAGGCGGCCAGGCCTCCCCCAGTCGGCCAAGACATGGCCGGCTTCCCCAAAGCCGGCTTGCTCCTTCCCTCGAAGGAGGCGCCCCATTAAGAAGACAAGACGACGTGAGGCTACAGTGATCGCCCGCCAGGCGGCGGTACTGTAGCCACGCTTACCTCGATAAAGCCCTCATCATCAGGATTGAGGCAACAGTAATCGGCCGCCGACAGGGCCCTAGGCAGTAGGGCCTACCTGTCGGCCAAGATGCCAGCAGCCGACGGGACCCACCATCCGGCGGGCCCCGGCAGTCGGCGCAGAAGCCGGCGAGCGTAGACGCTGACAGCTGGGACCCGCTCCTAGCCGGGTTACCATTGTACCCCCGGGGGGTAGGCCTATACAAACCCCCGGGGCACCCATGCAAAGGGTTGATCTCATCTAGGTTATCACATACACAGAGAGAGGAGTAGAGCTAGCCTTGCCCTTCTTCTTCCTCTCGCCAAACGGCTCAAGGAGCGCTTTGTAGTTACTTGTTCATTGAGTGATCATGCGGAGACCCCGCAGAGCAGCAGTAGGGGTGTTATCTCCACGGAGAGCCCCGAAGCTGGGTAAGATTCGCCGGCGTGCATGTCTTCGCCTTATCCCGCTTCTAGGCACCGGCGACGTCTTACTAGCTCCCACACAGATAAGCCACCCGTTGGCATATGTCGCACCAACCACCTGACAGATTTCCAATTTTAACAGAAACAACAGGCATGCCAACAACATGTCTATGTTTATCTTTAATACCAGGTTTAGCAATTCTAGCAGCTTCATCACATAAATAAATAACATGCCCTTCCACTACTAGGGAAAAGCTTATAGGAAGATGCTTACTAGTAGTGCTGGTTTATACCCCTCGCTACTGCTACTTACTAGTAGCGCGGGTTTATACCCCTCACTACTACTAAGTTGATAGTAGTAGCGCTGGTTTGTACCCCTCGCTACTACTAAGTGGTCTTTACCGTGCCTCCTTGGGACAAGCCATAGTAGTAGCAAGGTGTATAAACCTACGCTACTACTAAGTTGATAGTAGTAGCGCGGGTTTATACCCCTCGCTACTACTAAGTAAAAGGTAGGTGAAGTCCCCATATCCTCGGCCGAATCCCTCCTCTCTCCCACACTCTCCCACACTCTCCCATTCCCCTTCTCCTCCCACCCGTGAGTCCCATCCTCACCCACCGCCGCCGCTAATCTCACACCTCGGCGCCTTCCCCAAATTCGATGACCTCATCTCCCATCGCATCCCCCTCCCTGGCCCCTCCTTCATCCTTCCCCGTGCTGGAAGGAGAGGCAAACCAGCAGAGCATCATCCATGGCGGCGGCCAGATCCACCAAGGATGCACCCACTTGCACCTCCTCACCGGGACAAGGCCTCCTGAGGACATGCAAGCACCATGGTCAAGGGTCCTAAGACAAGCAGTAGCAGGTCACCGGGCTTCATCTAGGTTTCGAGCGTTGGCTCCAACTTCGGCGGCCACCAGTGAGTTCCTCCTCCTACTCCTCTCTATCCCTCTCTTCCTCACTCAAATAATTTTCTCTTCTTTTGTAGCAGCAGTAGATGAGAGGTGCGGGAATGAGTTGGGTGGGGAGCCACCATCACCATGGACAACTTCATCCCCTCCAGGACCAGCAGCAGCCATGGTTGGAGAGGACGATTACGCCCAGCAACAGCAACCATGGATGGAATTTATTTTCTTTAATTCCCAATTAGTTAGTAGTAGCATGGGGCCCTGATTCGCTCTACAGCTAAGTAGTAGTAGCGCGGGAATCAACCACGCTACTACTATGAGAAGTAGCATTAGTGAGGGTTATACACGCGCTATTGCTAAAAGTTAGCTGTGGCGCTGTATCAGTAGCGCGGGCGCCCGTGCGACTGATACACCCAAAACCCGCGCTACTGCTAGGATTTTCCCTAGTAGTGTTCAATATTATCAACCAAGAGATCTTTAACCATAGCAATACTAAGTTCAACTTTAATTTATTTAGGGGGTGTAGGTGTTCTAGTATAACTCTTATGAACCACAGTTGAAGCTTTAGCACGATCCTTGATTCTAACAGGAAAAGGTGGTTTCTCAATATAAGCAGTAGGAACAATAGGACCAACATTATAAGTCATAGTTTCTTCTTCAACTTTAATAGGCTATACTACTTTCACTTCAATGGGAGGATGATATTTAAACCACTTATCCTTAGGGAGATCAACATGAGTAGCAAGAGATTCACGGAAAGAAGCTACTACCTCAGAGTCAAGTCCATATTTAGTGCTAAAATCATGAAAAGCATCGGTATCCATAAAAGATTTAACACAATCAAACTTAAGGTTTATACCTGACTAATTACCTTTATCGAGTTCTCAATCTTTAGAGTGAAATTTAATTCTCTCCAATAAATCCCATTTGAATTCAATAGTTTCCTTCATAAAAGAACCAGTACAAGAAGTATTGAGCATGGATCGATCATTATGAGAAAGTCGAGCATAAATTTTTTGAATAATAGTTTTTCTTGAGAGCTCATGATTGGGGCATGAATATAACATTGACTTAAGCCTCCCCCAAGCTTGAGCGATACTTTCTCCTCCATTAGGCCAAAAATTATATATATAATTCCGATCACGATAAACCAGATGCATAGGATAAAACTTTTGATGAAATTCCAATTTCAATCGGTTGTAGTTCCATGATCCAATATCATCACATAGCCTATACCATGTCAACACCTTATCCTTCAAAGATAAAGGGAAGACCTTCTTCTTGACTTCATCTTCGGGAAAACCCGCAAGCTTAAATAATCCACAAACTTCATCCACATAGATTAGATGCATATCAGGATGTAATGTTCCGTCTCCTGCATAAGGATTAGCTAGTAGTTTCTCTATCATAAACGAAGGAATTTCATATTTAATATTTTCAGTAGGTGCAGTAAGTTGAGGAGCAACTCTTCGCTCTTCTGGTCGAGGTAAAGATACCCCGAACAAGCCCCTCAAAGGATTATTTTCCATAGTAACAAGTAACAGTAAATTTCAGCACACTATATAAATGTTTCCTTACCAAATTCCACTTACCAAAGGCGCTTCACTCCCCGGCAACGGTGCCATAAAAGAGTCTGGATGACTCAAAAGTATAGGGGATCTATCTTAGTCCTTTCGATAAGTAAGAGTGTCAAACCCAACAAGGAGCAGAAGGAAATGACAAGCGGATTTCAGCAAGGTATTCTCTGCAAGCACTGAAATTATGGTGACAGATAGTTGTGTGATAAGAGAATTCGTAATGAGTGACAAGTAATAAAAGTAAACAAGGTGCAGCAAGATGGCCCAATCCTTTTTGTAGCAAAGGACAAGCCTGAACGAACTCTTATTTAAATCAAAGCGCTCCCAAGGACACATGGGAATTACTGTCAAGCTAGTTTTCATCATGCTCATATGATTCACGTTCATTACCTTGATAATTGGATATGTGGGTGGACCGGTGCTTGGGTGCTATCCTTACTTGGAGAAGCCTCCCACTTATGATTAACCCCTCTCGCAAGCATCCACAACTACGAAAGAAGAATTAAGATAAATCTAACCATAGCATGAAACATATGGATCCAAAGCAACGCATAAACTAGGGTTTAAGCTTCTGTCACTCTAGCAACCAATCATCTTCTTATTACTTCCCAATGCCATCCCCTAGGCCCAAATCATGGTGAAGTGTCATGTAGTCGATGTTCACATAACACCACTAGAGGAAAGACAACATACTCTCATAAAAATATCAAAGGAATACCAAATTCACATGATTACTTATAACAAGACTTCTCCCATATCCTCAAGAACAAACGTAACTACTCACAAAGCATATTAATGTTCATGATCATAGGAGTATTAATTATCATTAAGGATCTGAACATATGATCTTCCACCGAATAAACCAACTAGCATCAACTACAAGGAGTAATCAACACTACTAGCAACCCACAGGTACTAATCTGAGGTTTTGAGACAAAGATCGGATACAAGAGATGAACTAGCACTGGTACGCGTCAGTGCTATACAAACGGTTTTAACCCCTTTCCGCGACGACATTTGGAACCGTTGCCAAGTGAGTGTGGGCGATAGGGGGGTCCTTCCCACACGACCCAGAAACCGTCGGGGATAGGGAGCCTTTATGCATACAGTTGTCCCAATATCTTGAATATCCCAAATGCTTCATCCTTGCTACTCGTTTGTGCTTGCATTGCCATCACAGTTGGAGTTTTATGGTTTTACCTAAAACCAGGCAGATTCCAGGCACGGGAGCTTTCCAGGCAGATTCCAGGCACGGGAGTTTTACGATGCCTGGCACATCACAAACAGTTCAGGATTATAAACCGTGTACGATAGGTAGACAATCACACACATTTAATTTTCCCGCATCGTATGTGATAGTGTCTGACATCACACACGCTTTGCAAACGGCAATTGTGTGCATGCTTGCACACGTTTCCTCCCTATGATCCGTCTCGGGTTATGGTGTATATCGCAAACATTTGTGTTTTACCAATCGTGTGTGCCATAATGACCTACACAACGTAATTTCGCACTAATTTAATTGCTGCTATTTAAAGTTGTACCTAATTTAAACTTGAATGTAGGCTATAGCTTTATTCATATCCATCAGGTTCAAACAATCAATGCATTATTCGATTCGCTGGTACATATGTTTAAGAATTACATAAGCACCAAATAAAGAATGATGAACCAGGGTTCTATACTTGTACTATTGCAGATGGTAAAGAAAGAGGCAACAGACATTCCGGTTGCTGAACAAGGTGTAGCGGAATGGCCCTATTGTGCTCTCCTGGATACAGAAGGCATGCAGGACTCTAGTCCAACCCCTTGTGATGGCCGACCGCCAATCTGTAGTTTGAGAGGTAATCTTGAGTAAACTGCTTCAGGATCCACTGCAAAAGAAAAAATATTCAGATATTGTCATCTAACACAACTCATTACGGGCAGTAAAAAGGAGGGTTAGGGTACTTACTTACCATCCTGCAGTTCCCTGTTGTCTTTCATAAAGTGTAAACAAATAGTTTGATTGACATCTTTTGGCCCATTTTAATAATAATCTTTATCAGTTTCCTCACTTGATGCTGGTTCATGAATATCTCATTGCCCCATACACAGAAAGTGTCGAAGTGTGGATCTTTGGCAATGATATACGTACCTAAAAGCGCCAAGTTAATATTAGAAGCTAAACAACAATTAAAAATGATGTAGTACAACACTCCCTCCATCCCATTATATAAGATTATTATTACATGTATATCTAGACATCATCAGAATATTTAGGTAACACTCTTCCTTATTGCTATGTAGCCTGGGATTGCATATTTAGTCATTCAGTACAATGCATGTTGCTATGTAGCCTTAGATATATTAAATATGGCCCTAGTTAACCTACTGATAAATGGGCTACAGATATATTCAGTGAAATGTCTGATTCTACGATTAATCCCTTATCAGCCCCAGGCTATATGGTACCAGCTACCGATATCCTGAACAGTGAGTACATATAAGCAATGTGATGAAACTAACCTCGATGGAAAACAACACTGTTCTTAATATTGTCCTGCATGAGTACATATAAAGGCATGTTAAGCACAACAGGCTAAACATCAACCAAATATATCCATGGTAGACAACTGATACATCTCCAACGTATCTATAATTTTTGATTGCTCCATGCTATGTTATCTACTGTTTTGGACTATATTGGGCTTTATTTTCCGCTTTTATATTATTTTTGGGACTAACCTATTAACCGGAGAAACAGAATATCGAATGGAGTCTAAACGGAATAAAACCTTCGGGAACGTGATTCTCTCACCAAACGTGATCTAGGAGACTTGGACCCTACTCCAAGGATCAGAAGAGGCGGTCACGAGGGTGGGGGGCGCCCCCCTTCCTCGTGGGCCCCTTGGAGCTCCACCGACGTACTTCTTCCTCCTATATATACCTACGTACCCCCAAACGATCAAATACGGAGCCAAAAACCTAATTCCACCGCCGCAACCTTCTGTACCCACGAGATCCCATCTTGGGGCCTGTTCCAGAGCTCCGCCGGAGAGGGCCATCATCACGGAGGGCTTCTACATCATCATAGCCCCTCCAATGAAGTGTGAGTAGTTTACCTCAGACCTTCGGGTCCATAGTTATTAGCTAGATGGCTTCTTCTCTCTTCTTGGATCTCAATACAATGTTCTCCCCCTCTCTCGTGGAGATGTATTCGATGTAATCTTCTTTTGCGGTGTGTTTGTTGAGACCGATGAATTGTGGGTTTATGATCAAGTCTATCTATGAATAATATTTGAATCTTCTCTGAATACTTTTATGTACGATTGGTTATCTTTTCAAGTCTCTTCGAATTATCAGTTTGGTTTGGCCTACTAGATTGGTTTTTCTTGCCATGGGAGAAGTGCTTAGCTTTGGGTTCAATCTTGCGGTGTCCTTTCCCAGTGACAGAAGGGGCGGCAAGGCACGTATTGTATTGTCCCCATCGAGGATAACAAGATGGGGTTTTTATCATATTGCATGAAACTATCCCTCTACATCATGTCATCTTGCTTAAGGCGTTACTCTGTTTTTAACTTAATACTCTAGATGCGTGCTGGATAGCGGTCGATGCGTGGAGTAATAGTAGTAGATGCAGGCAGGAGTCGGTCTACATGTATCGGACGTGATGCCTATATAGATGATCATACCTAGATATTCTCATAACTATGCTCAATTCTGTTAATTTCTCAACAGTAATTTGTTCGCCCACCGTAGAATACTTATGCTCTTGAGAGAAGCCACTAGTGAAACATATGGCCCCCGGATCTATTCTCATCATATCAATCTCCATCACTTTAATCTTGCTTTGATTTTTTACTTTGCCTTTTACTTTTCACTTTGCATCTCTATACCAAAAATACTAAAAATATTATCTATCATCTCTATCAGATCTCACTCCGTAAGTGACCGTGAAGGGATTGACAACCCCTAATTGCGTTGGTTGCATTGAGCTATTATTTTGTGCATGTACGAGGGACTTGAGCGTAGCCTCCTACTGGATTGATACCTTGGTTCTTAAAAACTGAGGGAAATACTTATGCTACTTTCTTGCATCATCCTCTCCTCTTCGGGGAAATCCAATGCAGTGCTCAAGAGGTAGCAAGAAGAATTTCTGGCGCCGTTGCCGGGGAGTCTGTGCAAAAGTCAAAATACCAATTACCCATCATAATCCCTATCTCCCGCATTACATTAGTTGCCATTTGCCTCTCGCTTTCCTCTCCCCCACTTCACCCTTGCCGTTTTATTCGCCCTCTCTTTTCCGTTTGCCTTTTTCTCGCTTGCCTTTTGTTTGCTCGTGTGTTGGATTGCTTGTTTGTCGCGATGGCTCAAGATACTACCAAATTGTGTGACTTCACCAATACCAACAATAATGATTTCCTTAGCACTCCGATTGCTCCTCTTGCCAATACTGAATCTTGTGAAATCAATACTGCTTTGTTGAATCTTGTTATGAAAGATCAATTCGCCAGCCTTCCTAGTGAAGACGCCGCTACTCATCTGAATAGCTTCGTTGATTTATGTGATATGCAAAAGAAGAAAGATGTCGATAATCATGTTGTTAAATTGAAGCTATTTCCCTTTTCACTTAGAGATCATGATAAAGCTTGGTTTTCGTCTTTGCCTAAAAATAGTATCGATTCTTGGAACAAGTGCAAAGATGCTTTTATCTCTAAGCATTTTCCTCCCGCTAAGATCATCTCTCTTAGAAACGACATTATGAACATGTTGCACAAGCTTGGGAGAGAATGAAATTAATGATACGTAATTGTCCTACTCATGGTTTAAACTTGTGGATCATTATACAAAAAATTTATGCCGAATTGAATTTTGCTTCTAGAAATCTTTTAGATTCGGCCGCGGGAGGCACTTTTATGGAAATCACTTTAGGAGATGCTACTAAACTCCTAGATAATATTATGGTTAATTATTCTCAATGGCATACTGAAAGATCTACTAATAAAAAAGTGCATGCTATAGAAGAAATCAACGTTTTGAGTGGAAAGATGGATGAACTTATGAAATTATTTGCTACTAAGACTGTTTCTTCTGATCCTAATGATATGCCTTTGTCTACTTGGATTGAGAATAATAATGAATCTATGGATGTGAATTTTGTTGGTAGGAATAATTTTGGTAACAACGCGTATAGAGGGAATTTTAATCCTAGGCCTTATCCTAGTAATCCTTCTAATAATTATGGAAATTCCTACAACAACTCTTATGGAAATTTTAATAAGATGCCCTCTGAATTTGAGAATAGTGTTAAAGAGTTTATGAATTCACAAAAGAATTTTAATGCTTTGCTTGAAGATAAATTGCTTAAAGTTGATGATTTGGCTAGGAACGTTGATAGAATTTCTCTTGAGATTGATTCTTTAAAGCTTAGATCTATTCCTCCTAAGCATTATATCAATGAGTCTCTCATAGCCATGATAATTTCCATTGATGAGTGCAAAGAAAGAACCGCTAGGATGCGTGCTTCCAAAGATGCCATTATTAAAGCGTGTTCTTTTAATTCCTATGAAAATCAAGATGAAGATCTAAAAGTTATTGACGTGTCCCCTATTAAATATTTGTTTTGCAATATGAATCTTGATGAAACTGAATATGATCTTCCTTTACCTAGAAGGCGTTCTAAAAATTCGGAGTATTTAGATCTTGATGATGAAATTGATAAAAGTGGGATTGAAAGAAATAAAATCCTAGATGTTGCTAAACCCACTATATTGGATCTCAAGGAATTTAATTATGAAAGTTGCTCTTTAATTGATTGTATTTCTTTGTTGCAATCCGTGCTAAATTCTCCTCATGCTTATAGTCAAAATAAAGCCTTCACCGAACATATCGTTGATGCCTTGATGCAATCTTATGAAGAAAAACTTGAGTTGAAAGTTTCTATCCCTAGAAAACTTTATGATGAGTGGGAACCTACTACTAAAATTAAAATAAAAAATTATGAGTTTTATGCTTTGTGTGATTTGGGTGCTAGTGTCTCCACTATTCCCAAAACTTTGTGTGATTTGCTAGATTTCTGTGATTTTGATGATTGCTGTCTAAACTTGCATCTTGTGGATTCCACTATTAAGAAACCTATGGATAGAATTAATTATGTTCTTATTGTTGCAAATAGGAATTATGTGCCCATAGATTTTATTGTTCTTGATATAGATTGCAATCCTTCTTGCCCTATTATTCTCGGTAGACCTTTCCTTAGAACGGTTGGTGCAATTATTGATATGAAGGAAGGGAATATTAGATTTCAATTTCCATTAAAAAAGGGCATGGAACACTTCCCTAGAAAAAAATAAAATTGCCATATGAAACTATCATGAGATCCACTTATGGATTGCCTACCAAAGATGGCAATACCCAGATCTATCCTCGCCTTTATGCCTAGCTAGGGGCGTGAAACGATAGCGCTTGTTGGGAGGCAACCCAATTTTATTTTATTTTTTTTGTTTTTGCTTCTGTTTAGGAATAAATAATCCATCTAACTTCTGATTAGATGTGGTTTTGTGTTTTAATTAGTGTTTGTGCCAGGTTAGACCTATATGATCTTCTCTGATGATAGTTATTTGATCTTGCTGTAATTTCCAGAATCTTTCTGTTCACGAAAACAATTGTTAAAAATCACCAGAACGTGATACAATACTGATTCCAATTGATGCTGATCAATAAACAAATTTTCTAGGTCGTCCTATTTTGGTAGATTTTTGAGAGTTCCAGAAGTTTGCGTTAGTTACAGATTACTATAGATTGTTCTGTTTTTGACAGATTCTGTTTTTCGTGTGTTGTTTGCTTATTTTGATGAATCTATGGCTAATAAAATAGTTTATAATCCATATAGAAGTTTGAATACAGTAGGTTTAACACCAACATAAATAAAGAATGAGTTCATTACAGTACCTTGAAGTGGTCTTTTGTTTTCTTTCGCTAACGGAGCTCACGAGATTTCTATTGAGTTTTGTTGTTGTGAAGTTTTCAAGTTTTGGGTAAATTCTTTTGATGGATTATGGAACAAGGAGTGGCAAGAGCCTAATCTTGGGGATGCCCATGGCACCCCCAAGATAATCCAAGGACACCAAAAATTCAAAGCTTGGGGATGCCCCGGAAGGCATCCCCTCTTTCGTCTACTTCCATCGGTAATTTTACTTGGAGCTATATTTTTATTCACCACATGATATGTGTTTTGCTTGGAGCGTCTTGTATTATTTATGTCTTTGTTTGTTAGTGTGACACAATCATCCTTTCTGTACACACCTTTTGAGAGAGCCATACATGAATTGGAATTTGATAGAATACTCTATGTGCTTCACTTATATTTTTTGAGCTTGATAATTTTGCTCTATGTGCTTCACTTATATCTTTTAAGCACGGTGGTGGATTCGTTTTAAAGAAACTATTGATCTCTCATGCTTCACTTAGATTATTTTGAGAGTCGTTAATAGCATGGTAATTTTCTTAATAATAATATGCTTGGTATTCAAGATTTGTGAAACTTTCTTTTGAGTGCGTTGAATACTAAGAAAAGATTGATGCTTGATAATTGTTTTGAGATATGAAAATGGTGATATTAGAGTCATGGTAGTTGAGTAGTTGTGAATTTGAAGAATACTTGCGTTAAAGTTTGTGATTCCCGTAGCATGCACGTATGGTGAACCATTATGTGATGAAGTCGGAGCATGATTTATTTATTGATTGTCTTCCTTATGAGTGGCGGTCGGGGACGAGCGATGGTCTTTTCCTACCAATCTATCCCCCTAGGAGCATGCGCGTAATACTTTGCTTTGATAACTTCTAAATTTTTGCAATAAGTATGTGAGTTCATTATGACTAATGTTGAGTCCATGTATTATATGCACTTTCCTTCCTTCCACCATTGCTAGCCTCTCTAATACCGCACACTTTTTGCCGGTACCTTACACCCACCATATATCTTCCTCAAAATAGCCACCATACCTACCTATCATGGCATTTCCATAGCCATTCCGAGATATATTGCCATGCAACTTTCCATCGTTCCATTTATTATGACACGCTCCATCATTGTCATATTTCTAGCATGATCATGTAGTTGACATCATATTCGTGACAAAGCCACCGTTCATAATTCTTTCATACATGTCACTCTTGAATCATTGCATATCCCGGTACACCGCTGGAGGCATTCACATAGAGTCATATTTTGTTCTAAGTATTGAGTTGTAATAAAAATAAAAGTGTGATGATCATCATTTTTAGAGCATTGTCCCAAGTGAGGAAAGGATGATGGAGACTATGATTCCCCCACAAGTCGGGATGAGACTCCGGACAAAAAAAGAAAAGAAAAAAAGAGGCCATAAAAAAGAGAAAAGGACCAAATAAAAAATGAGAGAAAAAGAGAGAAGGGACAATGTTACTATCCTTTTACCACACTTGTGCTTCAAAGTAGCACCATGATCTTCATGATAGAGAGTCTCTCATTTTGTCACTTTCATATACTAGTGGGAATTTTTCATTATATAACTTGACTTGTATATTCTAATGATGGGCTTCCTCAAATGCCCTAGGTCTTTGAGGGAGTCCTGGATTACGGGGTATCCGGACAACCGGACTATAACCTTTGGCCGGACTGTTGGACTATGAAGATACAAGATTGAAGACTTCGTCCCGTGTCCGGATGGGACTTTCCTTGGCGTGGAAGGCAAGCTTGGCAATACGGATATGTATATCTCCTTCCTTGTAACCGACTCTGTGTAACCCTATCCCCCTCCGGTGTCTATATAAACCGAAGGGTTTAGTCCGTAGGACCCAACAACAACAACAATCATACCATAGGCTAGCTTCTAGGGTTTAGCCTCTCTGATCTCGTGGTAGATCTACTCTTGTACTACCCATATCATCAATATTAATCAAGTAGGAGTAGGGTTTTACCTCCATCGAGAGGGCCCGAACCTGGGTAAAAACATCGTGTCCCTTGTCTCCTGTTGCCATCCGCCTAGACGCACAGTTCGGGACCCCCTACCCGAGATCCGCCGGTTTTGACACCGACATTGGTGCTTTCATTGAGAGTTCCTCTGTGTCGTCGTCATTAGGTTTGATGGCTCCTTCAATCATCGTTAGTGATGCAGTCCAGGGTGAGACTTTTCTCCCCGGACGGATCTTTGTGTTCGGCGGCTTTGCACTGCGCGCCAATTCGCTTGGCCATCTGGAGCAGATTGAAAGTTACGCCCCTGGCCATCAGGTCAGATTTGGAAGCTCGAACTACACGGCCGATATCCGCGGAGACCTGATCTTCGACGGATTCGAGCCCCGACCGAGTGCGTCACACTGTCACGATGGGCATGATTTAGCTCTGCCGCCGAACAGTGTCCTGGAGACCGCACCTGCATCTGCTCCGACCTTCAATTCTGAGCCAACTGCGCCATCCGAGGGCGGGTGGTTAGACCCCGCCGCAGAGGCAGCAGCCTCAACGGTGATCGAGCCGAACACCAACCTTACCCTTCGCGAGGTCCGTGACTCCACCTTGCCGGACTCTCCTTCGGACTCTGAATCATTCGCGCCCCTGCCAATCGAATCTGATTGGGCGCCGATCATGGAGTTCACCGCCGCGGATATCTTTCAGCACTCGCCCTTCGGCGACATACTGAATTCACTAAGGTCTCTCTCTTTGTCAGGAGAGTCCTGGCCGGATTATGACTGGCAGGATTGGGATGCGGACGACGAAGAAATTTGACGCCCACCCACCACCCACTTCATAGCCACTGTCTATGATTTGACCGACATGCTCGACTTCGACTCCGAAGACATCGACGGTATGGACGACGATGTAGGAGACGAACAGGAACCAGCGCCTACAGGGCACTGGAAAGCCACCTCGTCGTATGACATATATATGGTGGACACACCCAAAGAAGGCAATGGCGACGGAACAGCGGAGGATAACCCCTCCAAGAAGCAACCTAAGCGCCGGCGTCAGCGGCGCCGCTCCAAGTCTCGCCAAAGCAAAAATGGTGATTCCGGCAAAGGAGATAATAACACCCCGGACACTGTCGAAGACAACCCCCTCCAGCAAGATTCAGCGCAGGAGGATGGAGAAGCCAGCCCTCATGAGAGAGCGGCGGATAGAGAGGAAGAGGATGATAATTACATGCCTCCATCCGAAGACGAGGCAAGCCTCGACGACAACGAATTTGTTGTGCCTGAGGATCCCATTGAGCAAGAGCGCTTCAAGCGCCAGCTTATAGCCACGTTAAATAGCCTTAAGAAAAAGCAGCAACAACTTAGAGCTGATCAAGACTTGCTAGCTGACAGATGGACTGAAGTCCTCGCGGCCGAGGAATACGAACTCGAACGCCCCAACAAGAGCTACCCAAAGCGCAGGTGGCTACCCCGATTAGAGGAGGAAGCATCTAAACCTACATCTCCAGCGTATGACGCGGCTGACCGGCCACCTCGTTGCCGCGATAGAGAGGCCGAGACTCCAGCGTATGACGCGGCTGACCGGCCACCTCGTTGCCGCGATAGAGAGGCCTCTCGGCCCATAGCTCAAGCTGCACCCCGGCATCACTCAAAAAATACTAAGGCACGGGGACACGCGCTAGACCTGCGAGATATATTGGAGGACAAAGAAAAGCAAACAAGATCGATCTACGGATCACGTGGGCGCCCCACGACACGAGACGATAACCTTCATGCCGGATACAGCAAAAGTAAATCCGGCCGGGCCAAACACAACAGACAAAACTCATTCGAGCTGCATCGTGATATAGCCCAGTACAGAGGCGCCACACACCCGTTATGCTTCATAGATGAAGTAATGGATCATCAAGTCCCAGAGGGTTTCAAACCCATGAATATTGAATCATACGATGGTACGACAGATCCTGCGGTATGGATTGAGGACTATCTCCTTCATATCCACATGGCCCGTGGCGATGATCTACACACCATCAAATACCTCCCACTCAAGCTTAAAGGACCAGCTCGGCATTGGCTTAACAGCTTGCCAGCAGAATCCATTGGGTGTTGGGAAGATCTGGAAGCCGCATTCCTCGACAACTTCCAGGGCACCTATGTGCGACCACCAGACGTCGATGACCCGAGCCACATAATTCAACAGCCAGAGGAATCGGCCAAAGAATTCTGGACACGGTTCCTAACCAAGAAAAATCAAATCGTCGACTATCCGGATGCAGAGGCCCTAGTGGCTTTCAAGCATAACATCTGCGACGAGTGGCTTGCCCGGCACCTTGGAAAGGAAAAGCCGAAATCCATGGCATCCCTCACGACACTCATGACCCGCTTTTGCACGGGAGAAGACAGCTGGCTGGCTCGCAGCAATAACATGTCAAAGAGCCCTGGTAATTCGGATAGCAAGGACAACAATGGCAGGTCACGTCGCAACAAGCACAAGCGCCGCATTAACAACGACAATGCTGAGGATACGGCAGTTAATGCCGGATTCAGAGGCTCTAAGCCCGGTCAGCGGAAAAAGCCATTCAAAAGAAGCACTCCGGGCCCGTCTAGTTTGGACCGTATACTTGATCGCTCGTGTCAGATACATGGCACCCCCGACAAGCCAGCCAACCACACCAACAGGGATTGTTGGGTGTTCAAGCAGGCCGGCAAGTTAAATGCCGAAAACAAAGACAAGGGGCTACATAGCGATGAGGAGGAGGAGCCCCGGCCGCCGAACAACAGAGGACAGAAGGGTTTTCCCCCCACAAGTGCGGACGGTGAACATGATATACGCAACCCACATCCCCAAGAGGGAGCAGAAGCGTGCGTTAAGGGAAGTATACGCGTTGGAGCCGGTCGCCCCAAAGTTCAACCCATGGCCCTCCTGCCCGATCACTTTCGATCGCAGGGACCACCCCACTAGTATCCGCCATGGCGGATTTGCCGCATTGGTTCTAGACCCAATCATTGACGGATTTCACCTCACTCGAGTCCTTCCTGACGGTGGCAGCAGCCTGAACCTGCTTTATCAGGACACAGTGCGCAAAATGGACATAGATCCCTCAAGGATTAAACCTAATAAAACGACCTTTAAGGGCGTCATACTAGGTGTAGAGGCCCATTGCACAGGCTCAGTCACACTAGAAGTGGTCTTCGGATCCCCGGATAATTTCCGAAGCGAGGAGTTAATCTTCGATATAGTCCCATTCGGCAGCGGCTAACACGCACTGCTTGGGCAAACCGCATTTGCAAAGTTCAATGCGGTGCCGCACTATGCATGCCTCAAGCTCAAGATGCCAGGACCTCGGGGAGTCATAACAGTCAATGGAAACACCGAGCGCTCTCTCCGAACGGGGAGCACACAACGGCCCTCGCAGCAGAAGTACAAAGTAGCCTCTCAAGGCAATTCTCTAGTCTGACGATAAAATGTCCGGACACCGTCAAGCGCGCTCGGAGTAACCTACAACAAGACCGCCTGGCATGTTCCGAGCAAGCGTAGCAATGCAGCCCCAACCCCAGCCCTAGCGAAATAGTGAAATCTGTGCTACGCGTACATAACTACGCTATGAAAATACCATGGGCACAGGGGGAGGGGCACGACCACGGCACGCCCCAAAATGCGGCTCAACCGCACTAGGGGCTCCCGACTTTATCTTTTTTTCTTACTTTCAGGACTTTACTCTCCGGAAGACCTGTTCGGCAGTACAATTGCCGAACACATGATACAATAACCAGGGAGTCAAAAAGCTACGTCACACTGTGGAATTACCAGGTGGTCTTCGTAACGAGCAAAATACCTGTTTTAAATACCATTCCGCAGTTCGCCCCTGGAGGGGACATGTCAAATAGTCCCATCTCTTGCTTATCGCACTATTTGTATCGTTCTGCTTTTAATGCACCTTTTTCGAATAAACAATGCTTAGCTTCAGTCTATTTTTGCATTCTCTATTCATTCCTTTTTATGTGTATATGTTCATTCACAACATTCAGCACCTGTACACTTGGTACGGCTAATACGCCAGGGGCTCAAGCACCCCATAATACGGCGTGAGAAGTCCGAACACTTTCACAAGTGCGGCACTCCGAACTTATAGCATTATATGCATCAGCTCCGAATCATGTCTTTGGTCAATAGTTGGGTTTGCCCGGCTCCCATGTTTTGGTACCTTACGTTCCGCTATATCGGCTAAGGTAGCACTGGGAGAACTACTGCGATTGTGCCCCGGTTCAATTGGGCTAAGCACCTCAGTAGAGAAAGCTAAAACTGACTGTCATGATAGGGCGAGAGTTGGTCGATGTTTGAGAGTTTTTCGAGTCCCTAAAGACTTATGCCGCTTAGGGCGAGGAGACGGCTTTGTCCGGCCTAGGCGTGTATAGCGCCCCGAACTCGGTCTTCCAAACACTAGGTGCTTCGCCAAAATTTAAAATTATAGAATTCTCTGGCTAAGTGAGAGTGATAACGCATTATAGTCCGATTGCCTTGTTCGTTGTGCTGAGCACCTCCCTCGAAGGACCCAAGAATGGGAAAAAGAGGGCTCAGGTTTATCCCGAACACCCCAGCACTCGTGGCACGGGGGCAGAAGCCGACGACTCGCCATCTCTCAGATTTAATAAGCGGCCGCATAGAAGGTAATATTTTAAATTCAAACAAGCGTTGCATAGCGCATATGAACAAGTTTTCAGCGTACAAGATCACACGAGCGAGTTTACTCAAATATTACATCCTTGGAACATTCATCTGCCACAAGGCGGGCACCCTTCAGGACGCCCTCATAGTACATCTCGGGGTGGCGATGCTCCTTGCCCTATGGTGGTCCGTCCTTCACCAGCTTCTCCGCGTTCATTTTGCCCCAGTGTACTTTCACGCGGGCAAGGGCCCTGCGGGCGCCCTCGATGCAGACGGAGCGCTTGATGACTTCAAGCCACGGACAGGCATCCGCCAGCCGCCTCACGAGCCCGAAGTAGCTCCCAGGCATGGCCTCTCCAGGCCACAGCCGGACTATAAGACCCTTCATGGCCTGTTCGGCCACCTTTTGGAGCTCGACCAATTGCTTCAGCTGGTCGCTCAAGGGCACCGGGTATCCGGTCTCAGCATACTCAGACCAGAACACCTTCTCCGTCGAGCTCCCTTCCTCGGCTCGGTAGTAGGTGGCAGCATCTGACACGCCGCAAGGCAAATCTGCGAATGCTCCTGGAGAGCTTCGGACTCGGGTAAGTAACAAGTAATTCACTTTCACATGCTTGCTTTGCATAATGAATGCCTTACCCACCACTATCTTCTTCATCGCCTCAATCTCCTGGAGGGCTTTTTGGGCTTCGGCCTTGGTAGACTTGGCGCTTTCGAGGGCCGTAGTGAGCTCGGACTCTCGAGTCTTCGAGTCAAGCTCCAAAGTCTCATGCTTCTTCATGAGAGCATGGAGCTCTTGCTGCACCTCGCCAACCCGTGCCTCATGTTTCTCCCGCTCGGTGCGCTCCGTGGCCGCCTTGTTTTCGGCCTCGGTAAGCGCTTGCTTCAGGGTCGCCACCTCGGCCGTGGCCCCTAGCACATCAGTAATGATCCTATCATTTTTGCAACTGCATCTTTTTTATATATACACACACAAACAAGGCATTACGTACCTTGGTTCTCCTCGAGCTACCTCTTGGCAAGGCCGAGCTCTTTCTCGGACCGCTCGAGGTTCTGCTTCAGCGCATCAACCTCCGCAGTCCGTGCGGCGGAGGCCAGCAGCGAAGCCTGCATACGCATATCGACATAATTATGTTAGACTCCTGCGAATATTATTAGATCCTCTATTCGGCTTTTCTTTGTGAACACCAAACAGAGCATCATGGGCTACTATCTATGCGGTAATATTTTCATATATTTTATACATACCTCAAAGCCTGTTAGAAGGCTGGCACAGACTTCAGTCAGCCCGCTCTTGGCGGACTGAACTTTCTGGATCACCGCACTCATAATAGTGCGGTGCTCCTCGTCGATGGAGGCGCCGTTAAGCACCTCCAGCAAGTTATCCGGTGCCTCCGGTTGGACGGAGGTCACCGGCGCGGTAGGCTTGCCCTTCTTAGTGGGGGGCCGCCTGCCGGAGTCCGGAACCACTGAAGGTTCCGAAGCGGTGTTCGGCCCAGCGCCGGACTTGGAGCCCTTGGGAGCCTTGCTCCCTTTGCACCTGCAGTCCGGAAGATCGCCTAGCGGCACCTCCAGGACCACCTCCCCTCAGCTTGGTACCCTTTGGGACAACACCTCGGCGTTGTCTGTAGGGCGAGGGGAGGAAGCGGTCGGAAGTGAAAAGCTATTCACATCCAACGAATCCAAGGAACCGCTCGACGATATGTCGACTCGGGCTCGGGGCGGACTGCATGCTTATATTCGGCATTAGGAGAAGCTGTGCAATAAAGGAACGCTATGAGTCACTCTTGTGTTCGAATACTTACGACTTCGCCAGGGGCTTGGCCCTGGGTGGCCACTCGTCTTCGCTATTGGCGGCGTTGGTGGAGTAGTCCGGAGGAAGGGTCCTTCCCTTCTTTGACCCTCCGGCCTCCCCAGTTGGGGCGGCCTTCCTTTTCTTTTCTCCCCCTGCTGGAGGGGAAGAAGCCTCTTTTTCCTCCTCCTCATCTTCGTGGGAGGAGTGCGCCTCGGAGTCATCAGACGATGAGTCTGATACCACTAGGCGCCGGGAACTCTTTCGGGTTCTCGTGGCCTTCTTCTTGGCCTTCTTCTCCGGCACCACGTAAGGTGCCAGAGCCAGCAGCTCCGCTAGGCGAGCGTCTACTGGGCCTTCGGGCAAAGGAGCCGTACAGTCGATCTGTCCGGCCATCTCCTGCCAATCCTGTCAAAGGTATGGGGGCTTAGACCCCGCATATGATTAAACTATGAAAAATAATTACCCTATGGGAGGTAAAACAGCTTACCGTGCTGGCTTGGCGCTTCGCGCTGAATCCGCGATCCTCGGTAAGGGGAGGAGGAACCTCGGCACCCTTGAAAAGCACATTCCAAGCATCGTCGTGTGTTGTGTCGAAGAGCTAGCTCAGAGTCTAGTGCTGGGCCGGGTTGAACTCCCGCAAATTGAATGCCCGTCGTTGACACGGAAGGATCCGGCGGATGAGCATGACCTGGACTATATTGACAAGCTTGAGCTTCTTGCTTATCATGTTCTGGACACAGGTTTGGAGTCCGGTCAGCTCCCCCAGACTACCCCAGGGCAGGCCCTTCTCTTTCCAGGAGGTGAGCCGCATGGGGATTCCAGATCGAAACTTTGGGGCCGCTGCCCATTCGGGGTCACGCGGCTCGGTGATGTAGAACCATACCGATTGCCACCCCTTTATGGTCTCCACGTAGGAGCCCTCGAGCCATGTGGCGTTGGGCATCTTGCCCACCATGGCGCCTCCGCACTCCGCCTGCTGGCCGCGCACCACTTTCGGTTCGACATTAAAAGTCTTTAGCCATAGGCCGAAGTGGGGCCTGATGCGGAGGAAGGCCTCACACACGACGATAAATGCCGAGATGTTGAGGATGAAGTTCGGGGCAAGATTGTGGAAGTCCAGGCCGTAGTAGAACATGATTCCCCGGACGAATGGGTGGAGAGGGAAACCCAGTCCATGGAGGAAATGGGTGAGAAACACTACCCTCTCATGGGGCCTGGGGGTGGGGATGAACTGCCCCGCATCTGGGAGCCGATGCACGATGTCCTCGGACAAGTATCCGACTCCCCTCAGCTTCTTGATGTGTCCCTCCTTGACGGAGGAGACCATCCACTTGCCTCCCGCTCCGGACATGATTGGAGAAGGTTGAGGAAGAAAATGTGGGCTTGGGCGCTGGAGCTCAAGTGTGCAAGAATGGATGAGCGAAGGAGGAAGAAGGCGTGGATGGAAAAAGGTGAACCCTTGTCCCTTTATATGGGCGGACGAAACTATGCGTCTCCACCATCCTGGTAAAACCCGCTCGTCCCCCAAGCGCCATAATCAATGGCGCGGTTGGGTTACCCACATCCGTATTGATGAGAATCCCGCGATAAGGGGACACGATATCTGCTTCGACAATACATCCCAAGGAAACCGCCTCGTGAAACACTCTGAGGTGGAGGGTAAAAAACTGTTCAAATAAAGGCTTGGATGTGGTGTGATGTCACATTGCAGGATACGTCAGCAGATTAGATTTGTGGAAATGTTATTCTCTCTACGGTGGTATGTGGAACTTGTTTTGCAGAGCCGGACACGATCCTTGTGTTCAAAATCTTCTATGAAGTATTCGGAGGAGGAACCCGCCTTGCAATGTCGAAAACAATCTGCGCGCCGGACTCATCATCATTGAAGCCTGGTTCAGGGGCTACTGAGGGAGTCCCGGATTAGGGGGCATCCGGACAGCCAGACTATAACCTTTGGACGGACTGTTGGACTATGAAGATACAAGATTGAAGACTTCGTCCCGTGTCCGGATGGGACTTTCCTTGGCGTGGAAGGCAAGCTTGGCAATACGAATATGTATATCTCCTTCCTTGTAACCAACTCTGTGTAACCCTAGCCCCCTCGGGTGTCTATATAAACCGGAGGGTGTAGTCCATAGGACCCAACAACAATAACAATCATACCATAGGCTAGTTTCTAGGGTTTAGCCTCTCTGATCTTGTGGTAGATCTACTCTTGTACTACCCATATCATCAATATTAATCAAGCAGGAGTAGGGTTTTACCTCCATCGAGAGGGCCCGAACCTGGGTAAAAACATTGTGCCCCTTGTCTCCTGTTACCATCCGCCTAGACGCACAGTTCGGGACCCCCTACCCAAGATCCGTCGGTTTTGACACCGACAGTCTTCGTGAGTGACGGTGTCCTGGACTCGGGGGGTACTCACCACGTCATCTCCCGATCTATTAGATTGGGCCAAAGACCCCCGTGGCCGTATACTCATGGGCCAGTCCGGACAGCTGCCGCATACAAGGAAGATTGCACAAGACTTGGCAATCAAGACAAGGACTCCTCCCCACCGGCGTATTCGGCTAGGACTCTTGTTATCATAGGCCTATGGTGCATTATATAAACCGAGGCCAGGCTAGTCGATAGACAATATACAACAATCATAACATACAATCATACCATAGGCTAGCTTCTAGGGTTTAGCCTCTTTGATCTCGTGGTAGATCTACTCTTGTACTACCCATATCATCAATATTAATCAAGCAGGACGTAGGGTTTTACCTCCATCAAGAGGGCCCAAACCTGGGTAAAACATTGTGTCTCTTGCCTCCTGTTACCATCCGGCCTGGAACCATAGTTCGGGACCCCCTACCCGAGATCCGTCGGTTTTGACACCGACATTGGTGCTTTCATTGAGAGTTCCGTTGTGTGATTAGCAAAAGGATCGATGGCTCGTCTGCAGGTCAACTGTGATGCCGGCATCTTCGTCGCCGGCTCAACTGGTCACCTTGGTTTAACCAAGGACTGCACCCTACCTCCGATCGTCATGTTCGGATGAGGGCCTTTATAAACATAAACTCCGATCTCTATCAAGATCATGGAGGAATCATCCATGGAGCTCGGGGGCTCAACGTCAACATTGCCCTCGGGCGACCGTGTTGTTTTTCCAAACATCGAACTTGTATCCGCTGCCACCACCTCTTGGAGCGTCACTTTGACGATCCCTTTGGTGGAATTGTGCGGAATTGAGTCTAAAACGACCATGCAAAATTTCGTCGAGTTCCGATGGAGGAATCTCCCGCAATCTATAATATACTGGAGCCCTGTCATATCTGGACGGGAATCTGGACGAGTTTATGACATGGTGTCCAGCTTCTAGCTCGGACGTCCCTTGGAAGATCCAACCGTTGATCGGCTGCGGAATTAATATATCTACCACCCCTCAAAATTTCAGCTCGATCCGACCGTCCAAACTTCGGGAACCTTCCGATTAGTGCATCACTTTTCGGATCTGTTTTCTGCGGGAGGACAAATCCGACCCGAATTCATCTTTTTTATGAACGGGATTTTGGACATCCTTTTTGAAGGAAGTTTTGTATGGGGTATTGTGTTTTGTTCCCGAACACATCCCACTAACTTTAAGATCTTTTGAACATGATCTTCAACATTATGCTGGTGTCAAACCAGTCCGGCAATATAGCTCCACGGCTGCCGACCTGTGCTAGACACGTCGTCACTTTGTTGAGCCGAGATCAACTTCTTCGGATCATCATCTCGGCAAGCCGAACGAGAGTCCGGCATCGCGAAGGATAAATCTTCACCAACATCGCCACCCCACGGATTACACGGAGCGGGCATACCGGCATCGCCGCACGGTCGCTTCATCAAGCCGGCATCGACCACGTCACGACTTGCATCGGCAGGGCTGCACTATTGCTTCTTCAAACTGGTGTCCATCACACCGACCTACTTCGACTCATCGGCTGACATCGAGGCTTCGACACCTCGGCTGGACCGGGGGCTTCGCCATCTCTTCATCAACCTACTCCGGACACTTCAGCGTCACTAGCCGACCAGCTCCGTCACGTTAGCTGGGCCGAGGGCTTTGCCTCGGCGAGCCAACCTTCGCCATCATTGCCATGCCGTCGTTTTATCGCCCATCAGGCAATGGATGTGCGGATCGAGTCCCAATTTTGGGAATCCCTTTCCTTCGGATTGCTACAATAAATAAACCAGGTGCTATTAATCCTAGTATTTTTTGCTTGCTTGGGTTCATTTTTTCCAAGGAATTATTACTCTGGTTTGTCCATCATATGTACACAGGTCTATCAAATGGCGGCCGCATTAACGACAGTCGCATGGTGGTTCGGTCAGTCTCCGTACATAGTCCGGCGAACGTCGCATCCGGAGCTCGGACCGACTTGTGAATTCAGGCTTTGCCACGCGTTTACCGCATCACGCCGATGCCCTGCATCAACATTGACTTCGGTGCCAGGCCATATTTCTTTTACTACTCACTTTGCATAAATTACTTATTATGCAATGATTTTTTTAATTATCATTATTACTATTATCTCTGGTTTACACTATTTTTTATGCACAGGAAAATGATTCGGGGACTTTGGCGTCACTCTGCCGGTCTGCATTAACCATGCTATGTCACCACTTCGGCGTGTCGAGCTCTCCGCGCCGCCACGGGACCGGCTTGGGGGATGAAACCTTGCCCCGCATCAAGCTCGGACCGCGTCATCAATACCGAACACATTAACCAGCTAAGTCGCTTTCATGCTCAAAGCTTTAATTTCTAACGTGTGTTCGGTTCGACCAAGCATTATACTTTTTTGGAAAAAAGTTGCTCGTAAAAAATTTCCTTGTCCAAACTTTCTTTGTGACGCATAAATTCAAATACCCAATTCATTTGGGGGCTTCCTTCATGAAGCTTTTCCTCTTGCATATGATTATACTTGTACGGCTTCGTTCCTTGTTCGTGTATTACGCCACAATATGCACCATATTGACTTAAGCGATTTGTAAGCTGGGTTGCCTCGCTCCTGTGTTTACCCCTACGTTCCCGATTGTTCGGCTAGGGAGTAAAGGGAGCACCTCTGCGATTGTCACGATCGGGTCACCCGAGCCGGACCTCAGACTGGGTGAAGCCAAAAGCTAGCGCTCTTATAGTTTTCAATGATGGTCGGCACACAACGGAACTCATGAGTACAAAAAATCTATTGCACAAGTCTCATAATAACAATGAGCACCGAAGAAAGGTATCGGTGGGGGTACTATTTTCTTCGAAGATGCTTCTTACACTTCGCAGTAATATAGCATAAGTTCCCTGAGCGCGCTTTGTCTGTTACAACCTTATGGCCTGATTGCCTGGTAATATAACATATCTCTCTACGTAACTTTGTTTATAAAACCGTGTGGCTAGATTGTCTTGTTTGTCGTAAATCTTTGCCCTCATAAAGGATTTATAAAGTAGGACAAACACTCCTCGGCTACTGGCCGAGGAGGTGGAAGCCGATGGTCGGTCAACAAAGTTTTGTACAATGCGGACCTGAGCATTAGTGACGTAAAGTACTTGGATACATAGAGTCATTACACATAATTTGTGATTTTACTATGGATATCGATTCTTAATTCGGCCACCCGTGCCCGCATTAAGGCTCGGGGGCTACTGGGCTTCAGGCTTATTATTTACAAATATTAAAGGGGCACATCGATCCCCCGATCTGGTGTTGCCACCCGACCAGTGTCTCGGGGGCTACTGCATTGCCTGTTCAATGCAGAAAATTTTATGTGCAATATAGTTTCCGAGGAGATTTTGATCCTCAGGTTGGTCGGCCGCACCCAAACTGAGTCTCGAGGACTGAGCACGCCTCTTTTAGTGTCCCGAAGTATTCTGCCGAGCTAGGACTTGATCCTTAGGCCAATTTTGCAAATCAACCTGACCCTCAGTGGCTACTGGGATCAGCGGTCTTATGTCATCCTTCATGTGCATCTCGGGTTTTAGACCGATACCCACCTTGAGGGCTACTGGCTATATATCTCGGCAGAGAATAAATTGCACCATTCAAAAATATTGACAAAAATTGGCCCACATTCGGGGTGGTGCACCACCTCGGAAGCAGTCCAGCATAAAGCTCGGGCGCTAGTGGCTGGCTCCATAGAGGGCATTTCAGGCATTAAGCTCGGCTAAACTCCTTCAAACTTCTTTGAACCAAGGTGATTTACGACACCTCGGATACAGTCCGGTGTTGGAGCTCGAATACATAGTCCGGCGTTGGAGCTCGGATACATTCCGGCATTAGAGCTAGGAAGCGGTCCGGCCTTGGTGCTCAGCTACAAAAGATACCTCGAATGCAGTCCGGCGTTGGAGCTCGGACGCAAGAGGATACTGCCTCCTGGGAACAACTTCAAACCCGAGGTGTGGCATAAAAATAACAAGGCATTGATAAAGGCCGGAAACTTAAAGGGGCTCCTCGGATACCCGACGTGTAAACTCGTCGAATGCATTTCGGCTATTCTCAAGATCGAAGATGAGAAGATTTGTTGAACCAGTTTTCAAGACCGGCGACCGAAGATGAAGAACAGTTCGGAAGAATCGAGGAGCGCCCCTAACTTGAAGACCGGTTCAAGGGGCTACTGACGGTGTCCTGGACTAGGGGGTACTCACCACGTCATCTCCCGATCTATTAGATTGGGCCGAGGACCCCCATGGCCGTATACTCATGGGCCAGTCCGGACAGCTGCCGCATACAAGGAAGATTCCACAAGACTTGGCAATCAAGACAAGAACTCCTCCCCACCGGCGTATTCGGCTAGGACTCTTGTTATCCTAGGCCTATGGTGCATTATATAAACCGAGGCCAGGTTAGTCGATATACAATATACAACAATCATAACATACAATCATACCATAGGCTAGCTTCTAGGGTTTAGCCTCTTTGATCTCGTGGTAGATCTACTCTTGTACTACCCATATCATCAATATTAATCAAGCAGGACGTAGGGTTTTACCTCCATCAAGAGGGCCCGAACCTGGGTAAAACATTGTGTCCCTTGCCTCCTGTTACCATCCGGCCTGGAACCATAGTTCGGGATCCCCTACCCGATATCCGCCGGTTTTAACACCGACAGTGAGCAAGCGAGTTGGATGCACACCCACTTAGTTTCTTTTGTTGAGCTTTCATATACTTATAGCTCTAGTGCATCCGTTGCATGTCAATCCCTACTCACTCACATTCATATCTATTGATGGGCATCTCCATAGCCTGTTGATACGCCTAGTTGATATGAGACCATCTTCCCCTCTTTTTGTCTTCTCCACAACCACCATTCTATTCCACATATAGTGCTATATCCATGGCTCACGCTCATGTATTGTGTGAAGATTGAAAAAGTTCTGAAAATGTTAAAGTATGAAACAATTGTTTGGCTTGTCATCGGGGTTGTGCATGATTTAAATACTTTGTGTGGTGAAGATAGAGTATAGCCAGACTATATGATTTTGTAGGGATAACTTTCTTTGGCCAGATCTTCTTCTTGTGAGTTGTTTGAATTCCGCGTCATGAGAGGTCAGTACTAGCCATCTTTCACATGATTGTGCAGTGTGCTTTCATATGTTGTGCTACTTGTACGGTAATGTTGCTTGATTTTAGTGAATTGCACAAATGGAGATAAGACTTCCAATCTGTATGTGCACCATAATATCCCATTGAGGTAAGATAAGGATATTTCACAACTGTTGGCCTCTATTTTGCCACTTTCATCAGAAAATTAATGTCATTGTTTAGTTCTATACTTGTGCAACCTAATTGACATGCCAAATCTTACATTGAAGGCGAAGCTTGTCTGTTATTGAACCAAGTGATGAAGGGGAAGAACAAGCGGAAGAAAAACAAAAATCAACTCCCGGTGCTGTAATGAAGCACTGGAACTGTGATGACACAAGTAATGATATAGTTTTGCATCTTAATTTATTGCTATGGCTGGAACGAGCAATTGGTTTGCCACTGATTTGATGCCACTCTTAATGTAATACGTAATTAACTCTACTTGTGCAAACAGGGATCTTATTTGAAGATACCATATATTTTAGTGGAACTGCACAAGAAGATATTGGAAACATTAAACTAATCGAGGAGTATATAGTAAGCATGGCCACCATAGTAGATAGAAACAGATAGTTCTAGAGAAGTGCTTCATCTATATGCTCTAGAAAATAAGCCTCCTGACAAAGGTTGGTACTCGCCCACTGATTTCATCCATATGATTGAGCTTTGTCATCCCTATTGGTGTTGTGCTACTGTTTAGATACTGTCATGAAAAAGTGGTATTGTCCTTGAGAAGTGCTTCATCTCTGTTGTTTTAAATATTTCCTTTCCTTTTTTTCCGAGCAAACAGGGATGCTAGCATTTAGTTGTCCACTTGTCTTTGCACAACAGGGTCATCCTCCTCTGAAGAAGAATATGGAGTACATGAAGTGACTAGTTCCGATTATGCCAGGATGAAGAAGCCCTGTCTATCTTCTCATTAGAAGGAGCAGTTGAAGGATGGTTACATTACGCCCCACAAGACCAAACTAACTTCAGCTCAGAAGGACCGACAAATCTCCATTTTCTTGTTGTGATGCGCGAGGAAAATGTTGTTCTAGGATTCTTTCCGGTGAGTTCCATTTTTCTAAAAGTGTGCTCTACATGGACAATGTAGGTGCTTGTTTAAACTATTAATTCATAGTACAATTTGCTTTATACTAGTCACTTTTTTTGTATTTGTGCAAACAGGGGTGCTCAGCTTGATTTCGATGGGAACTGCACAAAATGTTCATGAATACATCGAATCATTCATTTCCACCACAAGAAAGGAGGTGTCAATAAGTTCAAGGCATTGCAACATATAAGGGCGAAATCATACAAGCTACGCGCGGATTTGGTTGATTTTGGTGGAACTGCACAAAAAGAACAACTGGTTTATTTAGCACGAGGTGCCATGTCAATGTCCGAACTGATGGCAAGCCCTGCCCATTCCACAATCGTAGGCATTTGATATGTTGGAATGGGACAACCTTGTCAAATTTTGCTCATTGATTTTAGCAAAAAGACATGCGTTTGATATTTTCGAATGGGACGCCCTTTTCTTTCAGCAGCGTCGATCCATTTTTTCTTTATTCTTTAGTTGTGAAGTAAATATTGGCTCTGACATGTGAATCACTGAGATGCATAATCATCGATTGTTTTGAATGTTCTCTATGAATTGACAGGCCTGTGTGTTTGATTGCAATGTACAGGAACGCTAAAAGCTGCTCAAACTCTTTGTACTCCTTCTGTTCCTTTTTACTTTGCACATTGTGAAAGTGCATACTTTTTCTATAAGATTGATCAAATTAGAGATACTTTGACTACAGACAAAACTTGTATGTAGACTAGAAAGGACCGGAGGGAGTACATGTGAAACTGCTGCAAACGAGGTGATCACCCTGGGAATATTGCTAGTATGTATTGTTTTGCATGTTCATCCAATGCCAGTGATACAATAATTCGAACTAATCGAAATAAATTCATTCATACACGGTCGGATTTCATATAAACATGCCGGATTTCATTACATTTCATACATTCTTCAACTAAAAAGGGGTGCGCTGGAGGTATAATTAATTAACCGAAGCTACCCACCTATGTCCGGTTGAGCCAAACAGAAGCTTCAGTGACTTAACTGCATGTGCAGTTGCATAACTGATGTGTGGCCCAGATGCCTGTTGGGCCCACTTATCAGTCAGCCAACTGCACCAGCAGTTAAGTAGAAGCAGCGTCCTTCTCCAACATAGCTCTCCGACTCCACTTCACCGCCAAGAAGCTAACCGGCCGTGAGTGGTCAACCCGCCTAGCTTGGCTTCAACCGGAGGGTAGCAGCGGTGGCTTTACTTGGACCCGAGCGGTGGCGACCTACCGTGTCCCTCTTCCTCGTTTTCTATGTGGCGCGGCCTCGCTGGCAGCAGGGCGGGGCTTGAGCGGAGCCGACGATGTCCTCTGTATCGTTGCCGGTGGGCGGCGCCATGGCGGAGCGGGGGAAATCCTCCCCCTCGTTGCCGACAGGGTGGGGCCTCGGCGGAGCAGGGCCTCGTCAACGCCAGCGGAGCGGGGACTCGTCGGAGCCAGCATTGTCCTCTGCCTCATCCTCGGTCTCGCCAAACAGCGCCTCGCCCGCTTCATCACCCTCTTTGTAGGTGGTCGTAGCCTCCACCACCCGCATGCGGTACCGCCAGTGCTTGAGGCGGCCTCGGGGGCAGAGCGGTATGAGTCGAGCAGCGCCTCCTGCTCCGCCCGCTCCGCAGTGATCTGCTCATCTACCTGCAGGTGCTCCTGGAGGAGATGGTGGTTGTAGGCGGCGTCGGCCTGCGCCTCCCAGAACTGCTCCTCACGCTTCTGCCTCACCGTGTCCATATATTGGGTACGGACCTCGCCGATGGTCATGGTGCAATGCACCGGCGAGGATGGCGCGGAGGAGGGGGTTGGCGCCGGATCGTCGACTACCATGTTCTCCAATGGGAAGTCATTGTCCTCCGGCTGCCTGCCGGCCAGCAGGTCGGCAGCAATGGCTGCCATCTCCTTGTGGTCCGTCGTCTGCCCGTCCCGAAGAGCGCTGGAGCGCGAGGAAGCCATGGTGGGCAGTAGTGATGTGGACAGGAGAAAGGGAACGGATGCGGATGACTGCGGCTATGGCCGGCGCAGCAGTTTATATAGCAATGGTGGGCGGCGGAGGGACGGACGTGTGGCGCCAGAGTAGCCGCCTCGCAACCGCGTATCGTTAATGTGGGCGGCAGAAGGACAGATGGACGACACTTGTATCGTTTGAAGGCGGAGCAATCACCTGCACAGGGAAGCGGGGCGGGCGGCGCTGACCGTTTTGGGCGGGAAGCGCACGCGGGTGAGGCAGGCGGTCTGGGTGGGACAGGGCAGTCAGACTCGTGCTTGGCAGCGGGTCGGTCTAGCAGCCGGACATGCTGGCTCGCCAGCTAGCTCGCCGAGCTGAGCGACGACAATCAGACGATGGACGTAGCTTCCGACCAGGAGCCGGCGCCACTGTCCAAGCCGGTTCATGCCGTGTTCACCATAGAGCAGGTGCGGCCGCACTTCGACGCCCTAATGGCGGAAGAGCTACCAGCGCATGAGGACATGTGCTGCAACCTCCATCTCCTCAACGAGCACCGATGAACAAGCGAACGACAATGCCATCGCGGACATGTGGCCCTATGATCCTGGCTTCCCGAATGAGCAGCAGGCGCTGTATCTGACCATCCGTAGGGCCCGCGAGGCCCTCTCCGTCGTCCTTCGAGTTGTTGCGCTCGCCGTGGCACCGCCATCTCGCGTTGTCAACATGGTCAACGGACATGAGGATGAGGAGATGACTTTACTTGGAGAGGATGACAGTGGGGGCCACCAGGGCCATAGCCGCACGTACGCAAGTGCCTCCTTATTAGTATATAAAACTATAAAAAAAATTGCTTCCTCCTGGTTTCCTGACATCACAGTCCCACACCATTGTCAACCTATGTAGTAAATAAATGAGAGAATTGCGCAAGAAGCGGCCGACAGCTGGGACCAAGCAGCTCGGGCAGTATTTGTGTTTTTGAGGTGTGAGCACTGCATAGTTTTTCTTGAGCAGCGTTTAGCCCAGATATTAATTTTTCACCTTTGAACAACAACCAAAACATCGCTGCATGTATTAACTGGGCGGGCTGTGGCCCGTCTAGCCCAGGCTAGATATCCATCCCATATATTAATTGTTTTCAAGCTGAAAATGGCTAGCCCAGCTATACTTTTTTTAGGCATACCCATGCAAGGTCAAGTTGTTATTCTCCGCCCCGCTGGGCTGCAAATCTTTCCTAGGAAGGATGCATTAGGCTTAACAAGAAAATGGGCTTTAAGAAATAATAAATGGGATGTAATTATAAAAACTGGGCAGCAACTATAAAAAATGCACCAAACACGTAATTACTTTATAAAATATTATTTTTGGATATTGAAAATTTTAATTTCATTAATTGTTGCGAGCGCAATGTTTCGTTGGATTTTTACGTAATATAAATTTATATTAAAATTGTATTTAATTTGACTAGAAATTTTGGGATAAAAATATTTCGGATCCCATCAAAATGTGGGAAAATTTATTTATTTCTGTTTTGAACGATTGGTTGAAATGGGCTATACTTTTAACAAACTGTAAATGGGTTGTAGTAAATTCCATTAGAATTCAAAAATTGGCTGCACATTTTTGCAAATCTCAAATGGGTTATAAGTTCTCTGCCACACACTTGTGGCCTTACTAAGTTGACGCGTCCCCTAAAAAAAGAGTTGACGTGTATGCAAGGATTTGTCAACTTAGAGTGAACACATGGTTCTAGCAGCAGTCGCCGTTGGATGTCCATCCAACGGATGTCGTGCTTCTTCTTCAACCTCGGATATTCTAGCTTAACACGCTCAAAAAATGATTCCTCCCCCTGACATCTGGGGCGCACCGTTTCGGAAGCTGACCTGTGGGCCTACTAAGTTGACGCGTACCAAGGGCTTTGTCAACTTAGTCAGTATAAATGATTCTAGTTGCAGTGACCGTACGATGTCCATCCAACGGCTGTCGTGCTTCTTCAACCTCTGGTCTTCTTGCTCCAGCCGCCCAAAGCAGCGCCGGTCGTGCCACCTGCTCCTGCCTCTCGTGGCCGGCTGTGCTGCCGCGCAGACCTCACCGCCCCCTACTACTCCCACCGCTGGCCAGGGCATCTCTCTACTCACCCACACCCCCCCTGTTATTCACTTATTCTGCGGCAATGGCCTCACACCGCAGCCGAACCAGTGAACCCTCGTACTCCTCTCCGCGTGGGCATCCACTGTCGCGTCTTCCCCGGCTCCGCATCATCCCCTTCCTAGGCCTCGCCGTCGTCCACCGCCCAGGTGCTCTCGGCGCGGCATGGTCAACATGGTCAAGGAACGACTTCCATCAGATGAGTACTGTACGTGGAGAGGCTAACAGCTGGGTCCACGGCGGCCGCAAGGAAGCGCCTCCTTATTATGCGCAAAATAAGTATTCCTCCACCAGACAGCAGGGACCCATCGAACGGGCCACCGTATTTCGTAAAAAAAATGTTTCCCCCATGATTGCTGGAACCCACCAGCTACATCTTCGCACGCAAGGAAGTGCGTCCGGGCAAAAAAAATGATTCGCCCCCCTGACTGTTGGGACCCACTAGCTACATCTTCGCATGGAAGGAAGTGTCTGACAGTCAGGATCCACCTAGTCGAAGTGTACGTAGCATTGTCATTTTGGTCGTGAACGTGTACATACATACTGGTCGATGTAGAGGCGTGCACGTGTCGTAGTAGAGGCACGCACGTAGCATGTACACGTACGTACATCGGCAGTGTGCAAGAAAGAAAATACGGCCACCTACATACATACGGAGTGGGTCTCGAACGCCTACTCGCGCATACGTACAGCCAGGGCTCGTGTACATGGCTGGGTCAGAACAGAGAAACTGCGTCGTCGTCATGTTCATGGGGAGCCAACCGGCTAGGTCGGAATGAAATGCGTTGTCGTGCTCATCGGGAGGGCTTGGACGGAACAACCGATGGAAACGAGGCCTGGCATACCGCAGAACGGAGGAAACGGCCTTGTGATCGACCGGCCACGGTCGAAACATGATCCTGTTCATCGGGAGGGGTCTGGCGTACCGCAAAACGGAGGAAACAGATCTCCTACGGTCGAAACGGGGTCCTGTTGATCGGGAGGGGTGTGGCGTGCCGCAAAACGGAGGAAACAGACTTGTGTTGGAGCGCTACGGTCGAAACGGGGGTCTTGTTCATCGGGAGGGGTGTGGCGTACTGCAAAACGGAACTCCACGGGCTACTGTTCATCTCCACCGTCGACCCCCTCCAGCCTCCACGGGCTACTGTTCATCCACTATCGACCTCCTCCAGCCTCCACCTGCGACTGTTCATCCACGGGCTCCTATTCATCCAGCCTCCACACTGTGCGCTACTCCATCGACTACTGTTTAACCAGCCCTTTCCACGGGCTCCTGTTCAACCACCCCTCCACGGGCTACTGTTCATCCAGCCCTCCACCGTCTACTGTTCATCCAGCCCTCCACGGGGTGGTCTTGTTCATCCAGCCCTCCACGGGGTCCTGTTCATCCAGCCCCAACCGGCTCGATCGATCGGGGTCCTGTTTGTCCAGAGGCAACACCACGGGGTCCTGTTCATCCACCCCCACCAAGAACTGTTCATCCAACCCCCCCCCCACAGCAATGCTCACTATTGATCCAGATGCAGCATCGATCGGCTTCAGTTAGCAGTAATAGAAAAGGAATCGCTTGATCGGGTTCAGTTAACAGCCATCGATCGATCGCTCGGGTTCAGTAACGCGTAGCCTGCAGTGCAATCGCTCGGTTTCAGTAGGCGAACGCCTCGCTCGGGTTCAGTTAGAGCCCAATGCCTTGCACCCACGTGCGTGCGTGTACGAGAGAAACGTGCAAACCTCCGTGCATCGCTCGGCCCCGACCACCCACCTTAACCGGGAACACCCCGATATTTTCCTCGCCCTCGCTTCTCCATGGTTTTTTCCGTCACGGACGGCCAAAGAATGTCATGCAGCTACATCTCCAGCCCGCCCAGGACGAAAAGCCCATTTTCTGTCATCATTTTTTGTCATAGAAGTAGGAGCCCACCACATCTATGATGATATCGGGTTTTGTCACAATTATCGTCATAGAAGTGTCATAAGTATGACAGGAAAAAAATTCGTTCGACCCAAAATGCCACGGTTGTGTCTTTTTTTTGTAGTGCTTAGAACGGCAAAAGAATACCACATATAGGTAGATATAGTGGACTCATGCGGCAAAACTGGTTTAAAGGGTTTTGGATGCACAAGTAGAGATTGGGAAGCGACCAACCAAGAAACGAATAATCTCATAAGCAAGCATTAAGCATAAATAACACCGAATAATGCACCACAAGTAGGATATAATTTCATTGCATGACTATTGACTTTCGTGCTGGCATAGGGAATCACAAACCTTAACACCAATATTCTTACTTAAGCATAATTACTCATCAACATAACTCACATATCACATCATCATATCTCAAAACTATTACTAAGAATCAAGTTTATTTTTTCCAGTGATCTTCATGAAAGTTTTTATTATATCCTTCTTGGATATCTATCACTTTGGGACTAATTTTCATGTGTTGCTTTTCATAAGCTCAAACAAATATAAGTGAAGATCATGAGCATAATATTTATTTCTCTCAAATTAATTTAATTGAAGCAAGAGAGAATTTCTTGAAAATTTTACTAACTCTCAAATAAATCTAAGTGAAGCAAGAGAGCATTTCTTCAAAAATACTAAGCACACCGTGCTCAAAAAGATATAAGTGAAGCACTAGAGCAAGTCCATAGCTCATAAAAATTTAAGTGAAGCCTATAGAGCAATTCTAACAAGTGATGACATAATTTTGGCTCTCCCAAATAGGTGTGTCCAACAAGGGATCAAGACTCAAAATACAAAATAAAACAAGCAAAGACTCATATCATACAAGACGGTCCAAGCAAAACACATAGTATGTGACGAATAAAAATATAGCTTCGAGTAAAATACCGATGGTCATTAGAAGAAAGAGCGGATGCCACTCACGGGCATCCCCAAGCTTAGTTGGTTGCTCATTTTTGGATAATAGCTTGGGATGCCGGGGCATCCCCAAGCTTAGGCTCTTCTATCCTTTATTCCTTCATCCATCGTAAGATAACCCAAAACTTGAAAACTTCAATCACACAAAACTCAACAAAAACCTTTGTGAGACCCGTTAGTAAAAGAAAGCAAATCACTACTATAAGTACTGTACAAACCAATTCATATTTTGTTTTTGCATTATATCTACTGTATTCCAACTTTTCTATCGCAAAAACTCATCAAAGAAAACCATAGAGCCATCAAAATAAGCACACAACGCAAAGAAAACAGAATCTATCAAAACAGAACAGTCTGTAGCAATATGACTATTTCGAATACTTCTGAAATTCCAAAAAATCTGAAAAATAGGACGACCTAAGAAATTTGTATATTGATCCTCTGCAAAAAGAATTGGCATTTTACCACACTCTGGTAAAAAATGAGAATTGTTTTCGTGAGCACAGAAGTTTCTGTTTTTCAGCAAGATCAAACAACTATCACCCAAGAAGATCCTAAAGGTTTTACTTGGCACAAACACTAATTAAAACATAAAAAACACAATCATAACAGTAGCATAATTGTGCAAACACTCAAAAACAGAAAGCAAAAAGAAAAAATAAATTTTATTCATTGGGTTGCCTCCCAACAAGCGGTATAGTTTTACGCCTTAGCTAGGCATAAAGCAAGGATCTAAGTTTTGTCTTCCGAAGTTTCGGCAACTTTTGTAAGGGTTTTCTCAAACCCGGGAGGCTCTTTATGCTTCCCTAAATTCTCCGGGAAAGAAACCATCTTAAGATCCAAAATATCCAAACGCTTATTGCAAAGAGTAATAAGGGTATTCATGCGATTCATACTGCCATTGAGGTGTTTGAGGGGCTCATTATATTTCTGTATTTCAACCATATGTTTATCTAAATCACCAAGTTTATCCAACATTTGGGCTCCCTCAGGGGTAAAAAGGAAACCCCTTATTTTGAGGTAGAATTCCCAAAATTGCTTCTAAAATTTCATAGGCAGCATTGGCATCAAGCTCAATGAAATTTCCTTTAGCAGCAAAATCTAGAAGTTTTCTATGATGCAAAGCCAATCCTATGTCAAAATTGTGAAGCAAAACCTTAGCATCCCCCTTTAAGGTGGAAATACGATATGATTCTATAAGCTTATACCAGGCATGTTTCAAATTTTCTCCTTGCCTTTGCTTGAAGTAAAGAACATCAAAATCTGGTGACAAAGGAGGAGTAGGCACGCTAGCCATTATGACTAGGAAGCGAGCACATGGATAGATCCGGCAAGAAAACAGCGAACGGAAAAAAGGGAGGCGAATAAAACGGAAATTCTTTTTGAAGTGGGGGAGAGGAAAATGAGAGGCAAATGGCAAATAATGTAAATTGCAAGGAGATGAGATTTGCGATTAGGAACCTGGTATATGTTGAAGATCTTCCCCGGCAACGGCGCCAGAAATTCCTTTTGATGCGGCTTGAAGCTACGTCGGTATTTCCCCAAAGAGGAAGGGATGATGCAGCACAACAGTGGTAGGTATTTCCCTCAGATGAGACCAAGGTTATCGAACCGGTAGGAAAACCAAGCAACACAACGTAAACAACCCATGCACACAGATAACAAATACTCGCAACCCGACATGTTAAAGGGGTTGTCAATCCCTTCCGGGTATGGCGCCTCAAGTAGGAAAACGGACGTGAGATAAATTTGTAGCAAATTGATAGATCGAACACCAAATAAAATAAATGATAAATAATTGCAGCAAGGTGTTTTTGTATTTTTGGTTTAGTAGATCTGAAAATAAATGCAAAGGATAACAGATCGCAAAGGCAAATAATATGAGAAAGAGACCCGGGGGTCGTAGGTTTCACTAGTGGCTTCTCTCGAGAAAAATAGCAAACGGGGGGTGAACAAATTACTATTGGGCAATTGATAGAACTTCAAATACTCATGACGATATCCAGGCAGTGATCATTATATAGGCATCACGTCCAAGATTAGTAGACCGACTCCTGCCTGCATCCACTACTATTACTCCACACATCGACCACTATCCATCATCCATCTAGTGCATTAAGTTCATGGAGAAACAGAGTAATGCAATAAGAATGATGACATGATGTAGACAAGATCTATCTATGTAGAGGTAGACCCCCATCGTTTTATCCTTAGTAGCAACGATACATACGTGTCGGTTCCCTTTCTGTCATTGGGATCAAGCACCGTAAGATCGAACCCACTACAAAGCACCTCTACCCATAGCAAGATAAATAGATCAAGTTGGCCAAACAAAACCTAAATATTGGAGAACAAATATGAGGCTATAAGAGATCATGCATAAAATAGATCAAAGAAACTCAAATACTTTAATGGATATAAAAAAGATAGGTCTGATCATAAACTCAAAGTTCATCGATCCCAACAAACACACCGCAAAAGGGTTACATCATATGGATCTCCAATAGACCTTTGTATTGAGAATCCAGCGAGAGAGAGAGAGCAAGCCATCTAGCTACTAACTACGGACCCGAAGGTCTACAAAGAACTACTCACGTATCATCGGAGAGGCACCAATGAAGGTGTTGAACCCCATCCGAGATGGTGTCTAGATTGGATCTGGTGGTTTTGGACTCTACGGCGGCAGGATGAATATTTCGTCGACTCCCTAGGGTTCTGGAAATATTGGGGTATTTATAGAGCAAAGAGGCGGTCTGGGGGGCACCCGAGGTGGGCACAACCCACCAGGGCGCGCCTAGGCCTCCTGGCGCGCCCTGGTGGGTTGTGCCCTCTTCGAGGCACTCTCTAGGTGCAGCCAGGGCCCATTACATTCCTTCTGGTCCAAAAAATCACCGTAAAGTTTCGTTGCGTTTGGAATCCGTCTAATATTGATTTCCTATGATGTAAAAAACATGCAGAAAAACAGCAACTGGCACTTGGCACTATGTCAATAGGTTAGTACCAAAAATGATATAAAATGACTATAAAATGATTATAAAACATCCAAGATTGATAATATAACAGCATGGAACAATCAAAAATTATAGATACATTGGAGACGTATAATGTTCCAGGTGGCATGAGTTGTGAAACTTTTCCACATTGTTTTAAATGAAGGCCAAACTCGTAACTCAAATATTCGCCTCCGCGATCATATTGTAGAAACTTTATTTTCTTGTTACGATGATTCTCCACTTCACTCTGAAATTCTTTGAACTTTTCAAATGTTTCAGACTTGTGTTTCATCAAGTAGATATACCCATATCCGCTCAAATCATCTGTGAATGTTAGAAAATAACGATACCCGCCACGAGCCTCAACACTCATCGGACCGCATACATCGGTATGTATTATCTCCATTAAGTCAGTGGCTCACCACATTGTTCCGAAGAACGGAGAATTAGTCATCTTGCCCATGAGGCATGGTTCGCAAGCATCAAATGATTCATAATCAAGTGATTCCAAAAGTCCATATGCATGGAGTTTCTTCATGCGCTTTATACCAATATGACCTAAACGGCAGTGCCACAAATATGTTGCACTATCATTATCAACTTTTTATCCTTTGGCATCAATATTATGAATATGTGTATAACCACAATTGAGATTCAACAAACTATTCACATTGGGTGTATGACCATTGAAGGTTTTATTCATGTAAACAGAACAACAGTTATTCTCTGACTTAAATGAATAACGAATTGCAATAACATGATCCAATCATATTCATGCTCAACGCAAACACCAAATAACATTTATTTAGGTTCAACACTAATCCTAAAGGTAGAGGGAGTGTGCGATGGTGATTTTATCGACCTTGGAATCACTTCCAACACACATCGTCACCTCGCCCTTAACTAGTCTATGTTCATTCGGCAACTCTTGTTTCGAGTTACTAATCTTAGCAACTGAACGGGTATCAAATACCCAGGGGCTACTATGAACACTAGTAAAGTACACATCAATAATATGTCTATCAAATATACCTTTGTTCACTTTGCCATCCTTCTTATCCGCCAAGTATTTGGGGCACTTACGCTACTAGTGACCATTCCCTTTGCAGTATAAGCATTTAGTTTCAGGCTTAGGTCTAGCTTTGGGATTTTTCACGGGAGTGACAACTTGCTTGTCAATTTTCTTGAAGTTCCCTTTCTTTCCCTTTCCCTTTTCTTGAAACTAGTGGTCTTGATAACCATCAACATTTGATGCTCTTTCTGGATTTCTACTTTTCGTCGATTTCAGCATCACGAAGAGCTCGGGAATTGTTTTCGTCATCCCTTGCATATTATAGTTCATCACGAAGTTCTAGTAGATTGGTGATAGTCACTAGAGAATTTTGTCAATCACTATCTTATCTAGAAGATTAACACCCACTTGATTCAAGTGATTGTAGTACCCAGACATTCTGAGCACATGCTCAATAGTTGAGCTATTCTCCTCCATCTTGTAGGCAAAGTACTTGTCAGAGGTCTCATACCTCTCGACACGGGCATGAGTATGAAATACCAATTTCAGCTCTTGTAACACCTCATATGCTCCATGGCATTCAAAACATTTTTCAAGTCCTGGTTCTAAGCCGTAAAGCATGGTGCACTAAACTATCAAGTAGTCATCATACCGAGCTTGTCAAACGTTCATAACATCTGCATTTGCTCCTGCAATAGGTCTGTCACCTAGCGGTGCATCAAGGACATAATTCTTCTGTGCAGCAATGAGGATAATCCTCAGATCACGGGCCCAGTCCGCATCATTGCTAATCATCTTTCAACTTAGTTTTCTCTAGGAACATATCAAAAATAAAACAGGGGAGCTACACACGAGCTATTGATCTACAACATAGATATGCTAATACTATCAAGACTAAGTTCGTGATAAATTAAGTTCAACTAATCATATTACTTAAGAACTCCCACTTACATAGACATCCCTCAAGTCATCTAAATGATACGTGATCCAAATCAACTAAACCAAGTCCGATCATCACGTGTGATGGAGTAGTCTTCAGTGGTGAACATCTATATGTTGATCATATCTACTATATGATTCACATTCAACCTTTCGGTCTCCAGTATTCCGAGGCCATCACTACAAAAAAAGACACATTCGTGACATTTTGGGGCAACCGAATTTTTTTTCTGTCATACATATGACACTTCTATGACGATAATTGTGACAAAACCCGGTATCATCATAGATGTGGTGGGCTCCTACTTCTATGAAAAAAATCATGATAGAAAATGGGCTTTTCGTCCTGGGCAGGCCGGAGACGCAGCTGCATGACATTCTTTGAGCCGTCCATGACGGAAAAAACCGTGGTAGAAGCGAGGGCGAGGAAAATTTCAGGGAGTTCCCGGTTACGGTGGGAGGTCGGGGGCCGAGCGATGCGCGTTTCTCTCGTACACGTACGCGCATGTGTGCGAGGCGTTGGCTCTAACTGAACCCGAGCGAGGCGTTGGGCTCTAACTGAACCCAAGCGATTGCACTGCAGGCTACGCGTTACTGAACCCGAGCGATCAATCGATGGCTGTTAACTGAACCCAATCGAGCGATTCCTTCGCTCCTGCTGCTAACTGAAGCCGATCGATGCTGCCTCTGGGATGAACAGTGAGCGTTGCGGGGGGTTTGGATGAACAGTGAGCGGTGGCGTTGCCTTTGGATGAACAGGACCCCGTGGTGTGGTGGAGGGTTGGATGAACAGTAGATGATGGAGGGGTGCCCGTGGAGGGGTGGTTGAACAGGACCCCGTGGTGTAGAGGGCTGCATGAACAGTAGACGGTGGAGGGGTGCCCGTGGAGGGGTGGTTGAACAGTAGCCGGTGGAGTAGCGCGGTGGAGGCTGGATGAACAGGAGCACGTGGAGGCTGGAGGAGGTCGACGGTGAGGATGAACAGTATCTCGTGGAGTCCCGTTTTGCGGTACGCCACACCCCTCCCGATGAACAGGACCCCCGTTTCGACCGTAGCGCTCCAACACAAGTCCGTTTCGTCCGTTTTGCGGTACGCCACACCCCTCCCGATCAACAGGACCCCGTCCCGAACGTAGGAGGTCCGTTTCCTCTGTTTTGCGGTACACCAGGCCTCGTTTCCATCGCCTGTTCCATCCAAGCCCTCCCGATGAACACGTCCACGCATTCCGTTCCAACCCAGCCGGTTAGCTCCCACGCGTTTTGTTGCCTCCCGATGAACACGACGCATTCCGTTGCCTCCCCATGAACACGACGCATTCCGTTGCCTCCCCATGAACACGACGACGACACTGTTTCTCCGTTCCGACCCAGCCATGTACACGAGCCCTGGCCGTACGTATGCGCGAGTAGGCGTTCGAGACCCCGCCCGTATGTACACATACGTGGCCGTATTCTCTTTTTTGCACCCTGGCCGTTGTACGTATGTGTACATGCTACGTGCGCGCCTCTACTACAACACGTGCGCGCCTCTACATCGACCAGTATGTACGTACACGCTCGCGACCAGAATGACAACGCTACGTACGATTCGACCAGGTGGGTCCCAGCAGTCAGGGGCGCGAATCGTTTTGTTTTTGTTTTTTTTGCCCGGACACACTTCCTTGCGTGCGAAGGTGTAGCTGCTGGGTCCCAGCAGTCAGGGGGGCGAATCGTTTTTTTTGCCCGGACGGACTTCCTTGCGTGCGAAGGTGTAGCTGATGGGTCCCAGCAGTCGGGGGGCGAATCATTTTTTTTCAGACGCACTTCCTTGCGTGCGAAGATGTAGTTGGTGGGTCCCAGCAGTCAGGGAGCGAATCATTTTTTTTGGACGCACTTCCTTGCGTGTGAAGATGTAGCTCGTAGGTCCTAGCAGTCAGGGGGCGAATCTTTTTTCACGAAATACGGTGGCCCGTCCGGTGGATCCCCGCTGTCAGGTGGTGGAATAATTATTTTGTGCGTAATAAGGAGGCACTTCCTTGTGGCTGCCGTGGACCCAGCTATCAGCCGCTCCATGTACAGTCCACGTCCGATGGAAGTCGTTCCTTGATCACGTTGACCACGCCGCCCCGAGAGCACCAGGGCGGTGGACGACGGCGAGGCCTAGGAAGGGGACGACGCAGAGCCGGGGAAGACGCGGCAGTGGATGCACACGCGGAGAGGAGTATGAGGGCTCACTGGTTCGGTTGCGCTGTCGTCGTCGCAGAATAACAGGGGTGCGGGTGAGTGGAAGGATTGCCTGGCCAGCAGTGGGAGTTGTAGGGGGCGGTGAGGCCTCCGCGGCAGCACAGTCGGCCATGGGAGGCAGGAGCAGGCGGCACGAACTGTGTGTTGACTATAAGTTGACAAAGCCTTGCATACGCGTCAACTCTGTTTTTTTAGGGGATGCGTCAACTTAGTAAGGCCAGAAGTGTGTGGCAGAGAACTTATAGCCCATTTGAGATTTGTAAGAATGTTAGCCCATTTTTTGAATTCTAATGGAATTTACTACAACCCATTTACAGTTTGTTAAAAGTACAGCCCATTTCAACCAAGCATTCAAAACAGAATTCAATATAATTTCCCACATTTTGATGGGATCCGAAATATTTTTATCCCGAAATTTCTAGTCAGATTAAATATGATTTCAATATATATTTATATTACGTCAAAATCCAACGAAACATTGCGCTCGCAACAATTAATGAAATTAAAATTTTCAATATCCAAAAATAATATTTTATAAAGCAATCACGTGTTTGGTGCATTTTTTATAGTTACTGCCCAGTTTTTTTAATTACATCCCATTTATTCTTTCTTAAAGCCCATTTTCTTGTTAAGCCTAATGCATCCCTCCTAGGAAAGATTTGCAGCCCAGCGGGGCGGAGAATAACAACTTGACCTTGTCTGGGTATTCCTAAAAAAAGTATAGCTGGGCTAGCCATTTTCAGCATGAAAAAAATGGGTTAATTTGACAAATGCCACTCCAAATTTGGCGATTCCGAGAAATGCCACTGCAATTTCCAAACTTTGAAAATGCCATTTCATACCATTTCTAGTGGCATTTTTCGAAGTCTGCAGTGGAGTTTTTCAAAGTTTGCAAAAATTGCAGTGGCATTTTTCAAAGTCTGGAAATTGCAGTGGCATTTTTATGAATCACCATAATTGGAGTGGCATTTATCTAATTAATCCAAAAAATTAATATCTAGGCTGGATATCTGGACTGGGCTAGACGGGCCACAACCCGCGCAGTTAATACCTGCAGCGATGTTTTCATTGTTGTTCAGAGGAGAAAAATTAATATCTGGGCTAAACATCGAAAAACTCTGCAGTGCTCACACCTCAAAAACACAAATACTGCTCGAGCTGCTTGGTCCCAGCTGTCGGCCGCTTCTTGTGCAATTCTCCCGTTTATTGACTACTACATAGGTTGACAATGGTGTGGGACCGTGATGTCAGGAAACCAGGAGGACGCAAAATAAATTATAGTTATATATATATAAGGAGGCACTTGCGTACGTGAGGCTATGGACCTGGTGGGTCCCCATTGTCATCCTCTCCAAGTAAAGTCATCTCCTCGCTCGCGCGCGCTTTCCGCCCGAAACAGTCAGCGCCGCTCGCCCCGCTTCCCGGTGTAGGCGATTGCTCCACCTTCAAACGACACAAGTGTCGTCCGTCCGTCCATCTGCCGCCCACATTAATGATACGCGGTTGCCGAGGCGGCTACTCCAGCGCCACATGTCCGTCCCTCCGCCCGCCCACCATTGCTATATAAACTGCTACACCAGCCATATCCGCAGTCATCCGCATCTGTTCCCTTTCTCGTGTCCACACCACTACTGCCCACCATGGCTTCCTCGTGCTCCAGCGCTCTTCGGGACGGGCGGACGACGGACCACAAGGAGATGGCAGCCATTGCTGCCGACCGGCTGGCTGGCAGGCAGCCGGAGGATGACGACGTCCCAATGGAGAACATGGTAGTCGATGATCCGGCGCCAACCCCTCCTCCGCGCCATCCTCGCCGGTGCATTGCACCATGACCATCGGCGAGGCCCATGCCCAATATATGGATAGTGTGAGGCAGATGTGTGAGGAGCAATTCCGGGTGGCGCAGGCCGATGCCGCCTACAACCACCATCTCCTCCAGGAGCACCTGCAGGCGGAGGAGCAGATCGCCACGGAGTGGGCGGAGCAGGAGGCGCTGCTCGACTCGTACCGCTCCGCCCGCAAGGGCCGCCTCGAGCGCTGGCGGTACCGCATGCGGGTGGCGGAGGATGCGGCCGCCTACAAAGAGGCTAGCAAAGAGGGCGATGAAGCAGGCGAGGCGCTGTTTGGCAAGACCGAGGACGAGGCAGAGGACAACTTTTCCTAGATTCATGCTATATACAACTTTTCCCACTACTTTCCCCCACGCCTTTCCTCTTTGAACCATGTCCTAGATTCATGGTATACATGCAGCTAGAGCAATGCATGTGGAGTAAGTAAATTTTACCTTAAGGTTCTTGGGGCATGGTTTGGTGGGCGACGGGACGACGGCGAAGAAGAAGGGGCCGAAGACCCTCCCGCGCCGCCGCTGGGTGGAAAGTGAACAGCTGCGCGGTAGTCCCTCGCTGACGGCGACAGCGTTAAGCCTCCTTCCCTTCCCGGCGGACGGATCCTGCCGGCTCTTTGAGCAGTAGTGAGGGGAGAGAGAGGCCAAGTCTTGTTTAGATCTGGAGAGGGCAAGAGAGTGTGAAGAGAGCAACTACAAGCGCTAAGGCTCCAGCGTGTATATATATACTGGAGAGAGAGTGTGAAGCATGCAAACCCTAGAAAACATTTTGACCAGTCAAAGAATCCTCCTGGCACAAATTATGCTCAAGTGTAGTTATCGAACCCGAGACCTCAAGTTTGATGAGCGAACAGGCTAACCAGCTACACAACCCTCCTGTTATGTTCAACGAGAGGGAAATAACCTTTTATACATTCCTGCATTCGTGTGACAAGCATGCCGTGTTTTTTTGTGTGTGTGGGAGTCATTGGGATTTCAATCATAATCGTGTCATGTGGCTTTGGTGGTAAGACTATCCATAGTGGTGCAGAAATAATGCAGCCTTAGTCACCTTACCTCTCTCCACGTAGTACGTTGGGTCCCACCAGTCAGAGGGAGAAACAAACAAATTAATAAGAAAAATTAAAAGCGCCAGCGGTGTATTTTACCTCACACATCTCACTACTGCTCGGGAACACTGTCCAATTGATCCCTCTGTCGCTCACGTACTATTTTAAGTGAATCCTTATTATAACATGCACACAAATTTTGGGCACTTGTATTCGACTTAAGTCAGTGTGCCACCGTATCTCGTATACTTACTACTCCCTCCGTCTAGGTGTAATAAGTCACGTTAGAAGGTGCAACGGGGCCAAGGTGCGTGCGTGCGCGCGCGCGCGCGTGTGTGTGTGTGTGTGTGTGTGTGTGTGTGTGCTTAACATCATGTGTGTGTTAGAGAGAGCGACAGATCGACCTACTCCTACAGAGAGATGTTGTGTAGTGTACGATTTTAGCCGCGAGAGTCGGTGCATCCTCTCATTTCCGGGCGTGTCCGGTAGGGACATGCGGACAGTTGCCACGCCCGCTCCTGACCAGCCTGGCCCACCCAAAGCCCCTCCATCGCCCGCGCGCGCTTCCCGCCTGAAACGGTCAGCGCCGCTCCAAAGAATCGGTACCGCATTCATGCCCGGGCAGAGCGGACGCGACCTCTCACTAGCGCAAGAGTGATGGTTGCCTCGTCCGTCCAACTTACTGCTGGGTCTATGTGATTTGAAGGCTCATTGGTCTTTATTACTGAGGTGGTAGGACTGCTGGATGTCCCACGCTTTCGGCGAAAGGAGGTACTACTACTAGATTACAATTTTCTCCATTCTTACAGCGGAGGCGTGCAAGAGCAGTGAAAACATGCAGGCTCAGTGATTGCATGGCCCACCTCACACTATCACCGTGCGACACCTGACTCTTTACATAGTACTCCCTCTGTTCCTAAATATTACTAGATGAGTCCCCGCGCGTTGCCGCGGAACAGCTATATATCTTTATGCGCAAAATTATCGATTTCATAGAACTAAAAAAACTCTATAACCGCATGACAAATGTGGTAGCCAAACTAAATAAACTCCCATCATCATTTAGATCATCCCACGTAAGGAAAAAAGATCAGGCTGGTCACAATGGGAAAGAACATAAGCTAGTAACTTACACACTTCCCTCGACTATGTTACTACCTCCATAGTGGGTAGGAACATCTATGTAGTGTCATGCAACGATGTATTTATTAGGTTATAGACTCATTGTTTCTTGGAGTGTGTGATGTTCCAGTAACTTAGCTAGTTACCGCAAGCACCTCTCTCTTCATTAAATATGTGCCACATAAGCAAAGTTGTATTGGAGTGTGTGATGTTACTCCTAAGTTCCTCCCCATTGTGACCAGCCTCAGCCAACTCCTACTGCATAATGGGATTATATTTTTCTTTTTGACATGTTAATGGGACTTAAAAGCTCACTTACATGCATGCTACCGGTGCATGCTTGCATGCAGACATGTTGATGTGATTTAAAACCCACTCACATGCATGTGCCACGGTATTTCTGCATGCTTGCATGTGGCTTAGTGCGGAGCCTCTCAACGTCCAGACCAGACGGCTATTATGGACTTATTTACTTCATCTAACGGCTACATCAATTTTGATGATGTGGCTCAAGGAGAGGATAGAGAATTCCTAGTAGTGGGGGCTAGCTATTAGTAGTAGATAAGTCTTTGTAGAGATTCCACTACATACGGAACAAAATGAATGAATCTACACTTAAAATGCATCTATATACATCCGCATGTGGTTCATGGTGAAATCTCTACAAAGACTTATATTTAGGAACGGAGGAAGTACTAGTATAGTACGTACTGTAATTTATCAGCGAGATAAATTTGTACAATGCTATGAAGCTTCCAGCTTCTGTTACATGTATCTTGCGTCCAAGGTTGCTCGTTGCAACATTTCATCAAATACAAAGGAGACTAACATGCATGCTATTGCATCTCAATGATTGACAGATCATAGCAAATATGTACTCCCTCCGTTCCAAAATAAGTTTCTCAACTTTGTGAAAACTTTAGTACAAAGTTGTACTACTACTAAAGTTGACACTTATTTTGGAACAGAGGCAGCTAAAGAAAAAAAAGATCCTTGCAGTCCCTAGCCCTTGAACCGTGAACCCTGACCAGGCTTCAATTTGCTGGCAACGTTCGAGCTTCCTAATAAATGAAGTTTGCAACCTTTTGACCATCGGGTCATTTTGTGCAGATTCACCAAAATCGAGATGAGCATCCCTATGGCAAAGAAATTGAAGAAGCGTGATTAGAATAAGAATACTGGGACTAGTTGATGAGACATAAACTCATCACAAATACAGTACGTAGAAGCCAGTAGAGGTATGTGTGGGGCAAAGAAGTAGAGAAATATCCACAGGGAGTGATGTGGGCAGCTGGAGCAGTGGTGCAAGCCGGCTGTAAAGGGAGTTGTACATGAGGGATGTAGCTCAACTTTGAGGAGGGCGGCAGGAGGCTGCAACTGCCCACGTCACGACAGTGAGCAAGGGACGAAGGCAACCTCACCGGCTTTGTGATAGAGAACGGCGGGGACCCCTGATTGGGACGTGCCGACAGTGGGTTTTCGCCGTCGGCGAAGGCCACCACATCTACACTAAGCATCCACCCCTTCCCCAAGCGGACGTGATCCGTCGGGATGTTAGAGATGTGGCCACAGTCGTTTTGTGCGAGAGAGTGTGAAGAGAGCAACCCCAGCAAGAAACCGTGTAGGCTGGCCCGTCCTGACTATGTATATAGTGGAGCGGTTTCCTTTTCTCTCCATATGAACCTATCATATTGTGTATGTGCCACTGAAGAAAAAAACTTTATTTATAAATGATGCGGCACCTACTACTCGTTCTCCTATAACCTTGCGCTTGGCATCTCCAAAATATTAACCTTGCGATTGGCTCTTCGCCTCTTCGGGAAGTCGAGCAATAATGGTAGTGCAGTATATATCGTCCTGGCTATATGAGACCGAATGAATTGTTGCACGTCCACCACGTGGGCGAGGGTCGAGGGGCGAGGGAGAGTGCTACATACGAAGCAAAATGAGTGAATCTACACTCTAAAATACATCTATATACATCCGTGTTTGGAGTATGTACTAGTAGTTCATATTGAAATCTACTAAAGGACATATATATTCCAAACAATATGATATAATATCTATAACCAAGGTAGTAGGGACGAGGAGTAAACGGAGGGAGTAGTAAATTTTTCTCCTCGTCCTGCGAGCCACCCGCGCATGGGCGAGGGAGCGGGCGTAAGGCGGAGCAAGCTTCACCTCATACTGCAAGCCACCGCGCCCGTGGGCGGGGGAGACGGTGTACTAAGCAAGCTTCTCCTTGTTCTACGAGTTGACGGGACACATCAAAAGTACTCCAGTGTATAGAGCTTGCCTCTAAGGTAGGCCCAACATGGTTTGCCTCTTTTTTTAACATGACACGTCAAGTCGCAATTTGTTTGTTCACCCGTGGTAGACGATCCTCCCTTCACCAAGTGGACAACCAGTACACGTGCCAAATTACCACGTGGGCTGCCTTTTTCGTACAGAAATGAGCTCCACCGTGTACCCGCGCGGGTGTGGTTGGGAAAGAGACGAGAGTACGTGCGCCGTGCATGCACCTCTTCTCTTCGTGCACGTCCCCCACCTACGTGGGTGTGTGAGAGAGATACAAACCGCGTTCGTGAGTGTTTTTTGTTTTGGGGTGGGGGTGGGGTGGGGGTTGATTTCGTGAATTATTTGTGGGAATATGTGTCGATGAAATCTCAAACAAATTTTTGCATGCAATGTGTGTGAAATGGAGGCCTATCCATATCATACATAGAGGGTCGGGAAATCCACGAGAAGAGAGGGAGGGGTCATAGCTATTGATAGAGTCGAAGAGAGGATCAAGTGGGTGGGTGTGAGATCGATGAAGAGAGCCATCGAAATTGTGTGTGTGTGCAAGTCAAAGATATAGGGCGACTGGCCTACCGGAACGTTAGAGGGCACATGTCAAGTTTGTGTGTGGCACGGAGACATGACTAGAGCGCTCGATGGATCGATGTGTGTGGGGGGAGGGGGTGGGGGAGGGGTAGGCAGAGGCCTAACTATAGAGGTAGAATGACTCTTATATGTGTTGAGAAGGAGAGACCTAGCTATGTCTTGAGGGAGATCGTGTGACGCCCCCGATTCAATCGTACACTAATCATACACGCACATGTGTACGATCAAGATCAGGGACTCACGGGAAGATATCACAACACAACTCTAAAAGTAAATACGTCATACAAGCATCATAATACAAGCCAGGGGCCTCGAGGGCTCGAATACAAGTGCTCGATCATAGACGAGTCAGCGGAAGCAACAATATCTGAGTACAGACATAAGTTAAACAAGTTTGCCTTAAGAAGGCTAGCACAAACTGGGATACAGATCGAAAGAGGCGCAGGCCTCCTGCCTGGGATCCTCCTAATTACTCTTGGTCGTCATCAGCGGGCTGCACGTAGTAGTAGGCACCTCCGGTGTAGTAGGAGTCGTCGTGGACGGTGGCGTCTGGCTCCAGGGCTCCAACATCTGGTTGCGACAACTAGGTAGAAAGGAAACAGGGAAAAAGGGGGGAAAAGCAACCGTGAGTACTCATCCAAAGTACTCGCAAGCAAGGATCTACACTACATATGCATGGGTATCTGTGTAAAGGGGCAATATCGGTGGACTGAACTGAGAATGCCAGAATAAGAGGGGGATAGCTAATCATGTCGAAGACTACGGTTCAGGCCACCTCCGTCTTGCAGCATATAGAAGAGAGTAGACTAAAGTCCTCCAAGTAGCATCGCATAGCATAATCCTACCCGGCGATCCTCTCCTCGTCGCCCTGCTAGAGAGCGACCACCGGGTTATATCTGGCACTTGGAAGGGTGTGTTTTATTAAGTATCCGGTTCTAGTTGTCATAAGGTCAAGGTACAACTCCAAGTCGCCCTGTTACCGAAGATCACGGCTATTTGAATATATAAAATTCCCTGCAGGGGTGCACCACATAACCCAACACGCTCGATCCCATTTGGCCGGACACACTTTTCGGGGTCATGCCCGGCCTCGGAAGATCAACACGCCGCAGCCCTACGTAGGCACAACAGAGAGGTCAGCACGCCGGTCTAAAGCTAAGCGCACAGGGGTCTGGGCCCATCGCGCTTAGCGCACCTGCATGTTGCGTGGGCGGCCGGAAGAAGAACTAGCCCACTTAATACAAGAGCGGGCTTACGTTCCAATCCGGCACGCGCCGCTCAGTCGCTGACGTCACGAAGGCTTCGGCTGATACCACGACGTCGAGTGCCCATAACTGTTCCTGCGTAGTTGGTTAGTACGTATAGGCCAGTAGCCAGACTCAGATCAAATACCAAGATCTCGTTAAGCGTGTTAAGTATCCGCGAACGCCGACCAGGGCCAGGCCCACCTCTCTCCTAGGTGGTCTCAACCTGCCCTGTCGCTCCGCCACAGAGTAACAGTCGGGGGCCGTCGGGAACCCAGGCCCACCTCTACCGGGATGGAGCCACCTACCCCTTCAGCCCCCATCTCCGAACAGTATCACAAGTAATGTAACAGTATAAATTATATAGCATATGCCCGTGATCACCTCCTGAAGTGATCACGGCCGAGTAGTATAGCATGGCAGACAGACAAGAGTGTAGGGCCACTGATGAACACTAGCATCCTATACTAAGCAGTAGGATAGCAGGTAAGGTTAACAACTATAGCAACAATGACAGGCTATGCATCAGAATAGGATTAACCGAAAGCAGTAACATGCTACACTACTCTAATGCAAGCAGTATAGACAAGGAATAGGCGATATCTGGTGATCAAAGGGGGGCTTGCCTGATTGCTCTGGCAAGAAGGAGGGGTCGTCAACACCGTAGACGTACTGGGTAGCAGCGGCGTCGGTCTCGGTGTCTAGCGAAAGAAGAGGGGGAAGAAACAATAAATACAATGCAAACAAATGCATGACGATGCATGACATGACAAAGCATGATGCTAAGCGTGCCCAATCGCGGTAGTAGGGGATACCGGCGAAGGGGGAAACATCCGGGAAAGTATTCCCGGTGTTTCGCGTTTTCGGACAGATGAACCGGAGGGGGAAAGTTATGAGTTTGATAGGTTAGGGATGTGTGGCGTACGAACGGGCTGCGTAACCGGATTCGTCTCGTCATTCTAAGCAACTTTCATGTAGAAAGTATTTTCATCTTAGCTATGGTTTATTTTATATGATTTTCTAAAGTTTTAAATCATTTTTAGAATTTATTTAATTAATCTAATCCAACATTATCCAGAACAGTGTTTGCTGACGTCATCATGACATCATCTTGACGTCAGCAGTCAACAGAGGTGTTGACTGGGTCGCTGATGTGTGGGTCTCGCATGCCACAGGTACAATAACCTAATTAACCTATTTAATCAGTTTAATTAGTTAATTAGGCACCTAATGTTTAATTAGTTTAATTAAACAGGAATAATTAAGTTAATTAATTTAGTTAATTAATTAATTAATTAACATTTTTATTTGCTTATTATTTATTTATTTATTTTTAATTTCTTTTTTTTCGTTGTCAGGGGGCGTGGGGCCCCCATGTCATTGGCCCTAGGGGCCAAACGGGTGTGGGCTAACGGGTTAACGAGCGCAGCCCAAATGGGCACCCAAGCGGGCACTGCAGTCAACGAGAGAAGAAGGCGGGCGCGCGGCGCGGCGTGGGCGGACGCAGAGGCGGGGCTGTGGTGCGAGGACCGAGCACGGTGAACGGGATAGTGCGGGAGGCGGGTTGGCGCGGCGGCTCCGACGAGCGGTGGCGAGGGGACGAGTTCCAGGAAGGCAGCAGCACAAGCAGTTGCAGCAGCTAGGAGCAGGGGGGCACGGCGAGGCGCCGGCCGGCTGTGGGAGCGCGTGCGCGGGCACATGGGAGGAGGGCGCACGCGGGTGGCGCGGTTGCCGGCATCGTGCGGGGCTGACAGCGGAGGCAACCCACAGCAGCAGAGCCGAGGTAGTGGCTGGAGCTACAACGGCAGGTAGGAAGGAGCGGGGGGGCGTAGTGACCGCGGGCGTGGCCGGACCCCGTCGAGGGCGCGGTGGCCGCGGTGACAGGGAGGAAAGAGGAGGACGAGGAAGTAGGAAAGGCGAAGGCCGGGCGCCTCACCAACGTTGCAGGGAAGAGGCGGCGAGGCCTGGGGTAGACCGGCGAGGAGGAGATGAGGAGGTCCGGCGGGGAGGTCCGGCGATGGCGGGGCCTTCGGGCGGCGATGGTGGCGCACGGCGACGACGAGCGGGTGCGGCTCTATGAGGAGGGGATGACTGATACGTCTCCAACGTATCTATAATTTTTTATTGCGCCATGCTATATTATCTACTGTTTTGGACTATATTGGGCTTTATTTTCCACTTTTATATTATTTTTGGGACTAACCTATTAACCGGAGGCCCAGCCCAGAATTGCTGTTTTTTGCCTATTTCAGTGTTTCAAAGAAACGGAATATCAAACGGAGTCCAAACAAAATAATCCTTTCTGGAACGTGTTTTTCTTCCCGAATATGAGCTAGGAGACTTGGACCCTACGCCAAGGAAGCTTCAAGGTAGGCATGAGGTAGGGGGGCGCCCTACACCCCCAGGCGCGCCCCCACCCTCGTGGGCCCACCGAGGCTCCACCGACGTACTTCTTCCTCCTATATATATCCACGTACCCCCAAACGATCAGAACAGGAGCCAAAAACCTAATTCCACCGCCGCAACTTTCTGTATCCACGAGATCCCATCTTGGGGCCTGTTCCGGAGCTCCACCGGAGAGGACCGTCATCACGGAGGGCTTCTACATCATCATAGCCTCTCCGATGAAGTGTGAGTAGTTTACCTCAGACCTTCACGTCCATAGTTATTAGCTAGATGGCTTCTTCTCTCTTTTTGGATCTCAATACAATGTTCTCCCCCTCTCTTGTGGAGATCTATTTGATGTAATCTTCTTCTTTTTGCGGTGTGTTTGTTGAGACCGATGAATTGTGGGTTTATGATCAAGTCTATCTATGAATAATATTTGAATCTTCTCTGAATTCTTTTATGTATGATTGGTTATCTTTGCAAGTCTCTTCGAATTATCCATTTGGTTTGGCCGACTAGATTGGTAGTTCTTGCCATGGGAGAAGTGCTTAGCTTTGGGTTCGATCTTGCGCTGTCCTTTCCCAGTGACAGAAGGGGCAACAAGGCACGTATTGTATCGTTGCCGTTGAGGATAACAAGATGGGGTTTATTTCATATTGCATGAATTTATCTCTCTACATCATGTCATCTTGCTTAAAGCGTTACTCTATTTTTAACTTAATACTCTAGATGCATGTTGGATAGCAGTCGATGAGTGGAGTAATAGTAGTAGATGCAGAATCGTTTCGATCTACTTGTCACGGACGTGATGCCTATATACATGATCATGCCTAGATATTCTCATAACTATGCTCAATTCTGTCAATTGCTCAACAGTAATTTGTTCACCCATCGTAGAAAACTTATGCTCTTGAGAGAAGCCACTAGTGCAACCTATGGCCCCTGGGTATATTCTCATCATATCAATCTTCATCACTTTAATCTTGTTTTGCTTTTCACTTTGCATCTTTATACCAAAAATATTATCTTTATCAGATCTCACTCTCGTAAGTGACTGTGAAGGGATTGACAACCCCTAATCGTGTTGGTTGCGAGTAGCTATCGTTTTGTGCAGGTATGAGGGACTTGAGCGTGGCCTCCTACTGGATTGATACCTTGGTTCTCAAGAACCGAGGGAAATACTTACGCTACTCTGCTGCATCATCCTCTCCTCTTCGGGGAAAACCAACGCAAGCTCAAGAGGTAGCAAGAAGAATTTCTGGCACCGTTGCCGGGGAGTCTACGCAAAAAGTCAACATACCAAGTACACATCACAATCCCTATCTCTCGCATTACATTAGTTGCCATTTGCCTCTCGTTTTCCTCTCCCCCACTTCACCCTTGCCGTTTTATTCGCCCTCTCCTTCTCCTTCTCCTTCTCCTTCTCCTTCGCCTTCTCTTTTCCGCTTGCTTTCCCGTTGCCATGGCCGAATCAAAAAGAATAAAGGGTCCTTTCCAGGGTCTTACCTTGGATGACCCCTCTATCCTCTCTAAGCTAAAAAATAATTATGCTATTGAAAGACCCACCGGGGTTATCAGTGAGAGTTTTAATCATCTTGATGAAGATGACTCTGGAATTTTTCGTTATTTAATTGATGAGTCTTTAAAAGATGCTTGGGATAGGTTATTGAGGATTAGGGCTAGCAACATACCACAATATCAAATTGAGGTTTACTTAAAAGGCTTCTATGTTGGATTACCCGCTTCTTTCAAAAAAGTTCTAGATTCCATTCTTGAAGAGGGTTTTCTTGAAGGGGATGCTATAGATACCTATGAAAGAATGAAAACTACATTTGGGCACCCCATGAATGATAAAGTTGAATCTACCACCCTCTTATGCTTTTATCAAAACGAAATTATCAAAGAGATGAAATCTAGTATAGATGCAAACTTATGTAATGTGCTTAATCTTACTTCATCCATTAATGGCCATGTTCTTTCCCAAAATAGGAGGATAAATGCCATAGAAAGGAAATTTTCTCTTTTATCTCCTACTGCCAAAGATGGCAATACTTAGATCTATCCTCGCTTTTATGCCTAGCTAGGGGCGTTAGACGATAGCGCTCATTGGGAGGCAACCCAATTTTATTTTTAGTTTTTGTGTTTTTATTCTGTTAGGGAATAAATAACCCATCTACCTTCTGTTTGGATGTGGTTTTGTGTTTTAATTAGTGTTTGTGCCAAGCTAGACCTATTGGATCTTCTTGGATGATAGTTATTTGATCTTGCTGTAATTTCCAGAAACTTTGCGTTCAGTGCCCGAATTATTAAAAATCATCAGAACGTGATAAAATACTGATTCCAATTGCTTCTGATCAATAAACAAATTTCCTAGGTCATCTAAGTTTGGTAGATTTTTTGGAGTTCCAGAAGTTTGCGTTAGTTACAGATTACTACAGACTGTTCTATTTTTGACAGATTTTGTTTATCGTGTGTTGTTTGCTTATTTTGATGAATCTATGGTTAATAAAATAGTTTATAATCCATAGAGAAGTTGAAATACAGTAGGTTTAACACCAACATAAATAAAGAATGAGTTCGTTACAGTACTTTGAAGTAGTCTTTTGTTTTCTTTCTCTAACGGAGCTCACGAGATTTCTATTGAGTTTTGTCTTGTGAAGTTTTGAAGTTTTGGGTGAATTCTTTTGATGGATTATGGAACAAGGAGTGGCAAGAGCCTAAGCTTTGGGATTCCCATGGCACCCCCAAGATAATCCAAGGACACCAAAAATTCAAAGCTTTGGGATGCCCCGGAAGGAATCCCCTCTTTCCTCCACTTCCATCGGTAATTTACTTGGAGCTATGTTTTTATTCATCAACATGATATGTGTTTTGCTTGGAGCGTCTTGTATTATTTGAGTCTTTTTTTGTTAGTGTACCACAATCATCCTTTCTTTACACACCTTTTGAGAGAGCCATACATGAATTGGAATTTGATAGAATACTCTATGTGCTTCACTTATATCTTTTGAGCTATGTAGTTTTGCTCTATGTGCTTCACTTATATCTTTTGAGCATTATAATTTTGCTCTATGTGCTTCACTTAGATCTTTTAGAGCAAAGTGGTGGTTTGTTTTAAAGAAACTATTGATCTCTCATGCTTCACTTAAATTATTTTGAGAGTCGTAATAGCATGGTAATTTGCTTAATAATAATATGCTTGGTATTCAAGATTTGTGAAACTTTCTTTTGAGTGTGTTGAATACTAAGAGAAGATTGAAGCATGATAATTGTTTTGAGACATGGAGGTGATAATATTAGAGTCATGCTAGTTTAGTAGTTGTGAATTTAAAGAATACTTGTGTTAAAGTTTGTGATTCCCGTAGCATACACGTATGGTGAACCGTTATGTGATGAAGTCGGAGCATGATTTATTTATTGATTGTCTTCTTTATGGGTGGTGGTCGGGGACGAGCGATGGTCTTTTCCTACCAATCTATCCCCCTAAGAGCATGCGAGTAATACTTTGCTTTGATAACTTCTAGATTTTTGCAATAAGTATATGAGTTCTTTATGACTAATGTTCAGTCCATGGAGTATATGCACTTTTTCCCATCCTTCCACCATTGCTAGCCTCTCTAATACTGCGCACTTTTCACCGGTATCATACACCCACCATATACCTTCCTCAAAACAGCCACCATACCTACCTATCATGGTATTTCCATAGCCATTCCAAGATATATTGCCATGCAACTTTCCACCGTTCTGTTTATCATGACACGCTCCATTATTGTCATATTGCTAGCATGATCATGTAGTTGACATCGTATTTGTGGCAAAGACACCATTCATAATTATTTCATACATGTAACTCTTGATTCATTGCATATCCATGTACACCACCGGAGGCATTCATATAGAGTCATATTTGTTCTAAGTATCGAATTGTAATTGTTGAGTTGTAAGAAAAATAAAAGTGTGATGATCATCATTTTTTAGAGCATTGTACCAAGTGAGGAAATAATGATGGAGACTATGATTCCCCATAAGTCGGGATGAGACTCCGGCCGAAAAATAAAAAAAAATAAAAAAAAGAGGCCATAAAAAAAGAGAAAAGGCCCAAATAAAAAAATGAGAGAAAAAGAGAGAAGGGACAATGTTACTATCATTTTACCACACTTGTGCTTCAAAGTAGCACCATGATCTTCATGATAGAGAGTCTCTCGTTATGTCACTTTCATATACTAGTGGGAATTTTTCATTATAGAACTTGCCTTGTATATTCCAATGATGGGCTTCCTCAAAATTGACCTAGGTCTTCGTGAGCAAGAAAGTTGGATGCACACCCACTTAGTTTCTTTTGATGAGCTTTCATATACTTATAGCTCTAGTGCATCCGTTGCATGGCAATCCCTAGTCACTCACATTGATATCTATTGATGGGCATCTCCATAGCCCGTTGATACGCCTAGTTGATGTGAGACTATCTTTCCCTTTTTTTGGTCTTCTCCACAACCACCATTCTATTCCACCTAAGTGCTATATCCATGGCTCACGCTCATGTATTGCATGAAGATCGAAGAAGTTTTGAAAAAGTTAGAGTATGAAACAATTGCTTGGCTTGTCATCGGGGTTGTGCATGATTTAAATACTTTGTGTGGTGAAGATAGAGCATAGCCAGACTATATGATTTTGTAGGGATAACTTCCTTTGGCCATGTTATTTTCAGAAGACATAATTGCTTTATTAGTATGCTTGAAGTGTTATTATTCTTTATGTCAATATGAACTTTTGTCTTGAATCTTTCTAATCTGAGTATTCATACCACAATTAAGAAATTTTGCATTGAAATTATGCCGAGTAGCACTCCGCATAAAAAAATCTCTTTTTATCATTTACCTACTAGAGGACGAGCAGGAATTAAGCTTGGGGATGCCTGATATGTCTCCAATGTATCTATAAATTTTGATTGCTCCATGCTATATTATCTATTGTTTTGGACTATATTGGGCTTTATTTTCCACTTTTATATTATTTTTGGGACTAACCTATTAACCGGAGGCCCAGCCCAGAATTGTTGTTTTTTCCTATTTCAGTGTTTCGAAGAAACGGAATATCAAACGGAGTCCAAACAGAATAATCCTTTCTGGAACGTGATTTTCTTCCCGAATATGACCCAGGAGACTTGGACCCTACGCCAAGGAAGCTTAGAGGTGGGCACGAGGTAGGGGGCGCGCCCTACACCCCCAGGCGCGCCCCCCACCCTCATGGGCCCACCGAGGCTCCACCAGCGTACTTCTTCCTCCTATATATATCCACGTACCCCCAAACGATCAGAATAGGAGCCAAAAACCTAATTGCATCGCCGCAGCTTTCTGTATCCACGAGATCCCATCTTGGGGCCTGTTCTGTAGCTCCGCCGGAGAGGGCCGTCATCACGGAGGGCTTATACATCATCATAGCCTCTACGATGAAGTGTGAGTAGTTTACCTCAGACCTTCGGGTCCATAGTTATTAGTTAGATGGCTTCTTCTCTCTTTTTGGATCTCAATACAATGTTCTCCCCCTCTCTTGTGGAGATCTATTTGATGTAATCTTCTTCTTTTTGCGGTGTGTTTGTTGAGACCGATGAATTGTGGGTTTATGATCAAGTCTATCTATGAATAATATTTGAATCTTCTTTGAATTCTTTTATGTATGATTGGTTATCTTTGCAAGTCTCTTCGAAGTATCCGTTTGGTTTGGCCGACTAGATTGGTAGTTCTTGTCATGGGAGAAGTGCTTAGCTTTGGGTTCGATCTTGCGGTGTCCTTTCCCAGTGACAGAAGGGGCAGCAAGGCACGTATTGTATCGTTGCCGTCGAGGATAACAAGATGAGGTGTATTTCATATTGCATGAATTTATCTCTCTACATCATGTCATCTTGCTTATAGCGTTACTCTGTCTTTAACTTAATACTCTAGATGCATGCTGGATAGTGGTCGATGAGTGGAGTAATAGTAGTAGATGCAGAATCGTTTCGATCTACTTGTCACGGACGTGATGCCTATATACATGATCATGCCTAGATATTCTCATAACTATGCTCAATTCTGTCAATTTCTCAACAGTAATTTGTTCACGCACCGTAGAAAACTTATGCTCTTGAGAGAAGCCACTAGTGAAACCTATGGCCCCCGGGTCTATTCTCATCATATCAATCTCCATCACTTTAATCTTGTTTTGCTTTTCACTTTGCCTTTTACTTTTCACTTTGCATCTTTATACCAAAAATACTAAAAATATTATCTCTATCAGATCTCACTCTCTTAAGTGATCGTGAAGGGATTGACAACCCCTAATCGCGTTGGTTGCGAGTAGCTATCGTTTTGTCCAGGTACGAGGGACTTGATCGTGGCCTCCTACTGGATTGATACATTGGTTCTCAAAAACTAAGGGAAATACTTACGCTACTCTGCTGCATCATCCTCTCCTCTTCAGGGAAAACCAACACAAGCTCAAGAGGTAGCAACGACGGAGAGGAGATGAGGACGGCGCGGCTCGGTGGGCGGTGCCGGCGAACGGCGAGGCGGCGGGGAGGTGCCGGGCCGTCGAGCGACCAGGGCATCAGGTGCCCCGATCTCGATCCAGAATGGGGAGTGGGAGAGGTCGTGGGGGATCGTGGGGGGAGTGGGCGAGTGGGGCTAGGGTTTCGGGCGCCCAGGGTGGGTTAAGAGGTGGGGGTGGGCCGGCCCGTTCGAGCGGCTGAGACTAGATGGGCCACTTGGCCCGGGGGGGTTCCTTCTCCTTTTCTTTAATTTTGTTTTGTCTTTACCTTTTTTATTTATTCTTCTTTTACTGTTTTATTTTTAGTTTTCCTTTATTTTAGTTTTATAAAAATTATCACTAGCACCTAAATTAATACTTTCAAATATACTACTGCCACATTAATTCTCAACCCAAATTAAAACAGTTTAATATTTTATAAAATTCAAAAGGCATTTATTTTAATATTCAAACCTCTATTTTAATTATTTTGAACACTTAAACATTTTATTAAATTTAGGTTTCTCCACCATTATTATCCATGATTTATATAACACCTTTGCAGCATTTTAGTTTTGACATTTGAAAACTTTAAATGTTTGACTTGATTTTGAATTTGAATTTTTGAATTGGTTTTGAACTAACGCGAGATTAGCAACAGTAACTAAGGTGACACGGCATGACTATCAGGGAATTACTGTCGCTTAAATATTTGGGCGTCACAATTCTCCTCTACTACAAGAAATCTCGTCCCGAGATTTAAGAGGTAGTGAAATGGGGAAAGGTTTGGTAACGAATATAGTGGGTCTTCTCATCCTGGCTTGCTCTTCGCGAAGAGGCCGGTCCAATACATTGATGTCTTCATTCCTCTGCTTCAGGTCATCATGATGAAGTCGGCGTCCTCTCTTCAGGAACTCCATCGTATGTACGAAAGAATAAAGGGTGGGCATTCCGGGAGAACAGACCTCTACAAGGTCGACTATCTGGTCAATAACATCGGGGAAGGTGGCGGAAAGTAACTCTCGAATTGAAACTTAAGAAGATGTCGAGAGCAAAGTAAGAAGGTGCAAAATAGAAGTTTCAAGCGCATAGGCAATCGTTCGTTGCCTGATTACGAAATGTGAAACTGGTTCAGAGCAATGGGAAAGTATTGCATCTGATACCAGAATAGATCACTAGGAAGGTGGCCCGTGAATTACATACGAAGCCAAGTGGTTGGAATAACTTTGGAAACGGGGGTGTACAGAAGAGTCAGGTTTCGATCCTGTGGAACTGTGGGTTATGGGCCCACCATGTGGGTTAAAAGTAGGAGGAGCGGTGACATCTTGCATAGTCATGATAGCAAGGCATGTCAGAGGGTAGCCTGTCGATTATGTCGGCAACAACGTCGGTACCAAGGGCGAGGGACGAAGAGAACCATTTTCCCGCTCGTTGAAACGAGGCGGTCCAATAGGCAAGGTTCTCGTCCATCGGTGGTTACCCGAATGTCATCAACAATAGTAACAGGGTCTTACTAACAAAGGGGTACAACGAGGTGCTCACCCAAGCAGGGAATCATCACTGCTCAGTTGAGTAGATTACGAGAAAGATTAAACAAAACAATGGAAAGGAAAATGTGATCACCAGGTTAAACAGAACAATGGAAAGGAAAAATGTGTTTAAACACATATTTCAGGGGTATATCCTTCCCAAGGACAAGCAGAGCATGATATCCATGATAGGATATAACGTAGAAAACCCTTTAGGAAAGGGGAGAGAAATATCATGACATTACCCATACAACGGTGTTTGGGGTAATTGAGCAAGAAACATTTAGCATTGGGCTTAAAATGATTTTGTTGAAAATCGGAGTACCGCAGACATGCTTTGACATAGCATTGACATGGCCATCAAGTAAGGGTTAGCATTTGGACGCACAAAGGATCCATCAGGAACAACTTATAGAATAAGTCTTACGATTTCCTCATGGAAGAATGGATAACCTTGCTAAAAGGAAATTATAACAATAGGTCCTCTGGCCAGGGGTGCTAGGCACGACATCACCTTACCGGGTACATAAAGACCAATGTTACGACTTTTGGAAAATGTCCCAACCATCATATCCGACCGAGATTCAGTTCGGATTGATGTCAGGATACCTCATACTCAGGATAACTGAGAAGGAAAAGTGCAACACAAATTGACGAAACGACATTGTAAGATTCTCAGTAAATGAACTATGGAAGCAAGTTCTGAATCATGAGTTCATTATTAAATCAAGGAGAGAATGAGGAGGTGGCTGATGAACTCAGCGACAATTCATCGAGATTTCCAAAAGATGGATTTTCACAATTATGTGAAGAAGGAGATAGATTTTGTCAGTTCAAATGATATAAAGAGGTATGCTCGAGGAAACATACACGATTAAACATTGGTTGACGGTGCACCCGAAATGCGGACTTAGGTAGCACAAACAATGTTACAATGGCGATTCGATAACCAATGGTCTAAGAATGAAATGTTGACCATTAACTTCAAAGCAATAAGGTTGCTAGAAGTTTTTTTTCCTTTTTTTTAAATCACTAATCCATTTGTCGGTATTCCTGTTAGGATCAACACGTGGACCAAGAAAAGAATGGTGATGGTGAATTATCACTTATATCAAGAATTCTCAAGAGGTGGTGAGATTCTCACAACATCCTTGACAAAAAGGCAGTAATACTACAAGGTAGATCATAATACAAGCTGGATAGCAAGTTGCATCTATAACATGAACAAGTTTGTGATGAAAGGAAGGTAAGGATGTTGTTGATGGTAACTCAAATTACCAAGGAACGAGGATGGCACTTATCGTCTAGAATTCCATTGATATCCTGGAAGGAGTCAAAATGTTGACGATGATCACGACAATTTGTTGTCGAGAGGATCCACAAAGAAGCAATTGAACAGCGACTGCATCAAGCAAAAGGACTGATGCAGCAAAAGATTATTGGAGCCACAGATACGACACAACTCGGGGTCAAGTTTGTTGTTCGAGGTGAAACGGTAAGACGAGGAAAATCAACGTAAGATTAGCTCATCATCAAAAATTGTGCTCCGAGAAGAAGGACCAGGTAGCACAGTTAAAAGTTTGCACGATAATGATATAGCCGATAAGGCTTGGAAATGACTTGAAGGATTATTAAACTCATAAGTAACGATAATTACTTAGAGTTATTGAATCAGAGTGTGTAATCGATTCACTTATCGGTGTTCTCGAGTGACTAATAACTCAGAACCTGGGGGAAATCTGGGGAAATCTGAGATCGGTGAGAAGCAATACTAGATGAAGATTCGCAGGAGGCAACACAATTCTCGAGATACAAGAGGTTAATACTCGAGGAAGATCAAAATAGAGGTTGCGGAGATGTATCGATCAACAGAAGACAAGTGCTTTAACTTGTCTGAGAAATGGAATCAAGGAGAAAATGTGGTCAGGACCGCGATTGCAAAGGATCAATACATAGATACCAGATGATATCATACTAAGGAAATAGTTATTATTACAAGAAGCTTTTATGATAAGTTCCACATCGGGTCCATGGGCATGAACACAAAGTTCAAGGTTGACTCCCACTTCTCCAATGCATAACCTTTCATTCACTTCACATTTTCAAAGAAGTTGTAGTGTTGAAATTTTATCTAGCGAAGCACCAGAAGGGTATGACTCATCAAAACTTTCGGGTTCACACGGTTTTAGAGAAGGTATAGGTTCAACCCATCGGGGCATCTTAGAAACATATACCACAAGCTTCAAGAGTAAATATCACCAACTCGAAAGCAGAGCAAGGTTGAGAAAGTAGAGGATACAATTTACCAAAGGCATTATGTATCCGAGGGAAGGCCCACAAGGTTATTGGATATGAAGGACACTGTCAGATAAAATCCATTAAAAGATCTGCCGGTCCATAGCAGAGCTGATGTGAGTATCGACACACAACCAGAGGAAGTAACAATGCAAAGGCACTGGATTATAGAAACAACTGACTAATCCAGAGCTCAAATGCAAAGGAATTGTTATTTTCAAATCAAGGGATCAAAAGCAATGTTCTGATTAGGGATGGATAAGTTGAATAGCCTTAGGGGTACAATCGACGACAATTGGATTGGTTGAGAACCAGCTCATGTTCAAAAATGACGTCTGAGCCGGAAAGATAATTTAGAAGGGTCAATTGATGATTGTGTCCATTCGCACACATGTTGGATCAATAGGATCAAAATGACGGTGTCAAAAGATACTAGTGATATGGGAGCATCCATAATGTAAGCTTACAAGTATTTGTAGAGCAATAGTTCGAAGAGGATGCTCAGAAGGTCAGATAGTATTTCAGAGTACCTTATGAAGCATACGAACAACTTGGATGAATGAATCCTCGATAAGTGTGAGGAATTATTTGTAGGTGTATTCACGCTGAAAAGAGCTAATAGTAGGCACAAAGGATTTTCCAGATATTGGAAAATATACCGTTGTATCTAGTAATATCAAGAGCATCTTGGGATGAAGGTGTGGATAGCGAGTGTATGTATTTATCCATAGGGATATACCGGTGATAGGGAATTGCTAAAACGACGGGCACAAAGTCTCGAGAGAACATCAGAGGGTAATGACGAGGATACGTACCTAGGGTAGGGTAACTTATCATACCTGAGGTACCCAATCAAGGACATGACTCCTACAATGAAAGACATTCTAAGAAGTATCAACATTTCAGTCGACCTAGTCAGCCCAGTCGACGGACACGAGCGTACTCGACCAGAAGCACAAGCAGTCGACCATGAAGACAGCCACTCGACTATAAGAAGACCTAAAGGCACTGCCTACAAACGGTCATCTCATAAGTAGCTTTTATGGCCTTCATGGTCCTTTATTGCAGGCGTTACCAGTAACCCCCTCTCTTTATGTACATTAAACTCCTTGTAACGTGGGCTGGCTGGGGTCCTGGCGAACTCTATATAAGCCACCCCCCTCCACTAGGACAACGGTTCGCAACTTTGTAACACACACACACATAATCCAGTCGACTGCCTCCAGGCTCCGAGACGTAGGGCTGTTACTTCCTCAGAGAAGGGCCCGAACTCGTAAAACTCCTTGCGCATACAACTACTCCATAGCTAGGATCTTGCCTCTCCATACTTACCCCCATTCTTACTGTCAGACTTAGAACCACGACAGTTGGCGCCCACCGTGGGGCAGGTGTTCTAGCGATTTGTTGGAGGAGTTGGGATTCTTTCAACCCACATCATGTTTTCGAGCGGAGTCATGGTCGAGAGCCGCGAGATCCGTCTCGGCGCTCTCTCCTTCATCGTTGACAACTCTGCTTGGCTGCAGGAGGCTCCACTCGACGTGGACGCGCTTCCCGCCCGCGGAGCCACGCATTTTCGCGCATGCGTCCGCGGCGTCCTCCTGCGGCAACCGTCGACCCAGTACGGGTCGGCATTCATTTCGCCATCGTCGTCATCAGTTTCCCACCGGCGCAAGCGCACCGGTCGGTCGAGACTCCAGCGGTGGGTGAAGCACGCACTGGCCCGCCAGTCGGCCATCCCCCAAGTCGCGGCAATCGAGCCCGACGAGTCACTCTACGGCCTGTTCGATCTGTCGACTGGCTCCGTAGAGACTGCGTCCGAGTGCGACAGCAGCGATCCAGCGGCGGAAGTACTAATGGTCGACGGACCACGTAGTCCCCCCGGATTCCCCCACACCGAAGAGGTTGCCGCAGGGGGGATCCCGGCGCGGGGCCACGAAGAGTACAGGCCCGAGCCCCTTACCTCAGTGCAGAGGGAGGAACTCCGTCGCCGGAACATGGACGCCCTTCACACTCCTATCGTTGGAGAAACCCCTGAGGCACGAGCCCTGGAGGAGGTGCGCTTGGCCAACTTGGCTGAACGTACTCGACTGGAGAATCTTCAGAGAGCACTCGACGAGCGCGCACGACCGCCCGTTCCCGAGTCCAGTCGTCGTCGCCTCTTCCAGCCGCCGACCCAGGTATACCGTACCCCGATTCAGAATTTGGCAGCTGCGGCTCGCATAGCGGAGTCGATCCAGCCTTCACAGTCAGAGGCAGGGAGAGGTCTGTTGCAGATCAGAGATTTGCTCCGTGCAGCGGGTGACCAGAATTCAGCCGTATCTCAGTCGCGCAACAGGATTCACAGTCGATCCGTCACTGCGAATTCCGTTCAGTCGGCTTATAGTCCAAGGTCGCCCCCGAGGCGTGAAGGACACAGAGGCCGGCACGAGGATCAATACCAAGGGCACGAGCGGTATGAGCACCGATTTGATCGCAACGATCAACGTCGAGTGCCTTCTCCTGCCCCAAGGGCGGGGTCATACGTTCCTCGACGGCAAGAGGACAGACGCCAGTTCAGTACTGGGTGAAGGGTCCCAGTCGACCCCAGGGAACCAGGCTTTGATGCGAGATCCATCATTGTTCAAGGTCTGGTCGACCGAAATAGAGCTCACCGAGAAGACCGTGACAGAGGCGCGCCGTCCAGCAGCAGAGTTCACGTCTCAGGTCCCGAGTGTTTCACCAGAGCAATCAGAGCTGCAGTGATTCCTCCCAACTTCAGGTTGGCGACTGGAGTCAGCAAGTTCACTGGAGAGTCCAAGCCGGACACATGGCTTGAGGATTACCGAGTGGCTGTTCAGATCGGAGGCGGCAATGACGAGGTGGCCATGAAGCATTTGCCTCTCATGTTGGAAGGATCAGCCAGAGCGTGGTTGAATCAGTTGGCTCCCAGCAGTATTTATACTTGGGAAGATCTAGCCCAGGTGTTTTTCAGGACATTCGAAGGGACTTGCAAGCGACCGGCAGGGTTGACAGAATTGCAGTCATGTGTTCAGAAGTTGAGTGAAACCCTGAGGGATTATATCCAAAGGTGGATCACTCTGAATCACACGGTCGAGAATGTGTTCGATCATCAGGCAGTTTGCGCCTTCAAGGAAGGCGTCAGAAACAGGGAGTTAACTTTGAAGTTTGGTCGAACCGGGGATATGACCCTGAGTCGAATGATGGAAATCGCCACCAAGTACGCGAACGGAGAAGAGGAAGATAGACTCCGGAGTGGCAAGTATAAGGCAGCCGCTAATGAGGCCGGCGGAGGACACTCCAGTCGGAAGCAGAAGCGCAAGGCCGAGCCAGTCGCCCCCGGGGAAGCCTTAGCTGTGACCCCAGGGAAGTTTAAGGGGAAACCCAAGGGTCCTTGGAACCCCAAGAAAGTGAAAGACCAGGACGGGAACGATGTGATGGACTTACCATGCCACATTCACACGAAGAAAGATGAAGAGGGAAATCTCATTTACCCTAAGCATACCACTCGACAATGTCGACTCCTGATGCAACAGTTCCAAGGGAAGCAGGCCAAGGACAAAGAGAAAGAGTCAGACAAAGTTGAAGACAGGGAAGACAGCGGTGAAGAATACCCCCAAGTCAATTCCACTCTGATGATTTTCGCTGATGTCGAAAGTAAGAGTCGACTGAAGGTCATCAATCGCGAAGTAAACATGGTCGCTCCGGTGACACCCCATTACCTGAAGTGGTCCCAGACCGCCATCACCTTCGACCAGTCCGATCATCCGACTCATATTGCCACCCCAGGGAGGCAAGCGTTGGTGGTCGACCCAATTATTGAAGGCACTCGACTGACCAAGGTTCTGATGGACGGCGGCAGTGGGCTAAACTTGTTGTATGCAGAGACGTTGAAGGGGATGGGCATTCCGATGTCCCGACTCAGCCCCAGCAACATGAGCTTCCACGGAGTCATTCCTGGGAAGAAAGCTGAGTCACTCGGTCAAATCACTCTCGACGTCGTCTTTGGTGACTCGAAGAATTTCCGGAAAGAAAAGTTAACCTTTGAGGTCGTGGATTTTCAGAGTGCGTACCACGCCATTCTTGGGAGGCCAGCCTATGCTCGTTTCATGGCTCGACCATGCTACGTATACCTCAAGCTGAAGATGCCTGGCCCCAAAGGTGTAATCACCGTCGTGGGCAATCGGAAGAAGGCAGAGGAGTGCTTCCAGAAAGGCGCCAAAATTGCTGATGCTCAGATGGCCAAGATAGAGATACAAGAGTACCAGAAGACTGCGGATTCGAGTGAGTTGTTACGAGCCAAGAAGCCCGCCACGGAGTCAGCATTTCAGTCGACTGGTGAGACCAAGCAAGTCCACATCCACCCGACCGATCCAAATGCGGCTCCAACCAACATCTCCACTACACTCGACTCCAAATAGGAAGAAGCGCTCGTCCAGTTCCTCCGTGAGAACTGGGACATCTTTGCATGGAAGCCTGCTGACATGCCAGGTGTGCCCAGGGGACTGGCCGAGCACCGCCTTCGAGTCGACCCAAAGGTCAAACCAGTCAAGGAGCATCTCCGACGGTCCGCCGTTCAGAAGAGAAAGGCCATTGGCGAAGAAGTGGCCCGACTCCTAGCAGCAGAATTCATTCGCGAGATCTACCACTCCGAGTGGCTCGCCAATGTTGTGATGGTCCCTAAGAAGGACAGATCGTTGCGCATGTGCATCGATTTTAAGCATATCAATCGGGCCTGCCCAAAAGATCATTTTCCTCTTCCTCGCATCGACCAAATAGTCGACTCGACTGCAGGATGCGAGAGGTTATCTTTTTTAGATGCTTACTCTGGATACCATCAGATCCGTCTGTATGGACCCGATGAAATAAAAACAGCCTTCATCACCCCATTTGGGTGTTTCTGCTATGTTACCATGCCTTTCGGTCTCAAGAACGCTGGAGCTACTTTCATGAGAATGATTCAGAAGTGCCTAATCACTCAAATCAGTCGGAATGTAGAAGCATACATGGATGACATAGTGGTCAAGTCACGGAAAGGTTCCGACCTGCTGACTGACCTAGCTGAAACTTTTGCCAATCTCAGGAATTATGATATCAAGCTCAATCCGTCGAAGTGCACATTTGGAGTCCCTGGAGGAAAGTTACTCGGTTTTCTTGTTTCCGAACGAGGAATCGACGCTAACCCCGAAAAAGTTGGCACCATACTCCGGATGAAACGCCCCGTGCGTGTGCAGATGTCCAGAAACTTACTGGATGCTTGGCCGCCCTAAGTCGATTCATCTCCAGGCTCGGTGAAAAGGCGCTGCCTCTTTACCGACTGATGAAGAAGTCAGACACGTTCGAATGGACTCCAGAAGCTGATGCAGCATTTGCAGAGCTAAAAGCTCTGCTCTCCACCCAGCCGGTGCTTGCTGCTCCTGTCAGCAAAGAGCCATTGTTGCTTTACATAGCAGCCACGGGACAAGTCGTTAGTACCGTTCTTACGGTCGAGCGGGAAGAGGAAGGAAAGACCTTCAAAGTTCAACGCCCAGTTTATTATCTCTCTGAAGTTCTGACCCCGTCGAAGCAAAGATATCCCCACTATCAGAAGCTTGTTTACGGGATTTACATGACCACGAAGAAGGTTGCTCATTATTTCTCTGATCACTCTATCACAGTCGTCAGCGACGCTCCATTATCAGAGATTCTTCATAACAGAGATGCAACCGGTCGAGTGGCGAAATGGGCAATTGAACTTCTTCCTCTTGATATCAAGTTCGAGGCAAAGAAAGCTATTAAGTCCCAGGCAATAGCTGATTTCCTCGCCGAGTGGACCGAGCAGGAGCTTCCGACTCAAGTTCACTCGGAGCACTGGACTATGTTTTTCGATGGCTCCAAGATGCTGAACGGATCCGGTGCGGGGGTTGTACTGGTTTCCCCCCGAGGAGATAAGCTCAAGTATGTCCTCCAGATTCACTTTGATTCCTCCAACAATGAGGCAGAGTATGAAGCGCTTCTATACGGATTACGTATGGCCATTTCACTCGGCGTCCGTCGCCTCATGGTCTACGGCGACTCAGATCTGGTTGTTAATCAAGTGATGAAGGAGTGGGACGTCCAAAGCCCATCCATGACGGGATATTGCAGCGCAGTGAGGAAGCTGGAGAAACGATTCGAGGGGTTGGAGCTCCATCATATACCCCGACTGAAAAATCAAGCTGCAGATGATCTGGCGAAGATAGGGTCCAAAAGGGAGGCCATCCCTAAAGATGTGTGTTTGGAGCACATTCACACACCATCAGTGCAAGAAGATCCTTTCACAGAAGAGCCTCCACAACCAAAAAGCGCCTCTGACTCGACCAAAGTGGAGGTTCCAGCTATGGTCGACCTGATTATGGAAGTTATGATCACCACTCCCGATTGGACAGTGCCGTACATTGCGTATATCATGAGAAAAGAGCTCCCAGAAGATGAAGAAGAGGCTCTACAGGTCGTCCGTCGATCCAAAGCCTTTATAGTAATCAAAGGGCAGCTATACAGAGAAAGCGCGACTGGAGTTGGTCAGAAGTGCATCACACCTGAAGAAGGACAGATAATTCTCGAGGACATCCACTCGGGGACCTGTGGCCATCATGCGTCCTCTCGGACCATCGTGGCCAAAGCATACCGAGCGGGTTTTTACTGGCCAAAGGCGAACGAAATGGCAAAGGATATAGTCGACAAGTGCGAGGGGTGCCAGTTTTATTCCAACATGTCTCACAAGCCCGCCTCCGCCTTGAAGACCATTCCACTCGTCTGGCCTTTCGCTGTCTGGGGTCTAGACATGATCGGACCACTGAGAACTGGTAGGAGTGGCTTCACCCACTTGTTGGTTGCAGTCGACAAGTTCACGAAGTGGATAGAAGCCAAACCCATAAAGGACCTCGACGCAAGCACTGCCATCAGTTTTATCAGGGGATTGATATTCAGATATGGAGTTCCGCACAGCATCATCACGGATAACGGATCGAACTTTGATAATGACAGATTCAAAGCCTTCTGCGCCTCTCAGGGCACTCGAGTCGACTACGCTTCAGTCGCTCATCCTCAGTCGAATGGACAGGCCGAACGCGCGAATGGCCTCATCCTCAAAGGACTAAAACCCCGACTGATGCGTGATCTCAAACACGCAGCAGGCGCCTGGGTCGACGAACTTCCGTCAGTTCTATGGGGGTTGAGGACCACCCCTAATCGGTCGACTGGAAGAACACCATTCTTTCTGGTCTATGGAGCCGAAGCGGTTTTGCCGAGCGACCTGCTCCACAACGCGCCTCGAGTCGAGTTATATTCCGAAGCAGAAGCAGAACAGGCCCGGCAAGATGCAGTCGACCTCTTAGAGGAGGAAAGAGAGATGGCTCTAATCCGCTCGACCATCTACCAGCAAGAGTTGCGTCGGTTCTACGCCAGAAACGTGAAGGGTCGAGCCTTTCAGGAAGGAGATTTGGTCCTCCGCGTGGATCAGCAAAAACCTCACAAACTTGCCCGACCTGGGAAGGCCCCTTCATCATCACCAAAGTCCTGCACAACGGAGCGTATCACCTCTACAACATCGATCGACGGATCGACGAGCCTCGAGCATGGAACGCGGACCTGCTCCGTCCTTTTTACACTTAAAAACTCACTCGACTGAGATGTAATAAAAGTACCTCTGTAGTTCTTTTGTTTCAAGCAAGAATTTCTTTTTCTGTTTGTCTAAATTTCCCCCAGTGGGTGACTTAGCTGCGAATCCGCTTCGCCTAAGTTTTCAGGAAATCCTACCGAGTGGAGAGCAAGTCTCCCACTCGGGGGCTTAGCTGCGAATCCGTTTCGCCTAAGAAATTAAAATCCTACCGAGTGGAGAGCCAGCCTCCCACTCGGGGGCTTAGCTGCAGTCCAAGTACTCGCCTAAGTTTGAAAAAATCCTACCGAGTGGAGAGCCAGCCTCCCACTCGGGGGCTTAGCTGCAGTCCAAGGACTCGCCTAAGTAATTGAAATCCTACCGAGTGGAGAGCAAACCTCCCACTCGGGGGCTTAGCTGCAGTCCAAGTACTCTCCTAAGTTTGAAAAAATCCTACCGAGTGGAGAGCAAACCTCCCACTCGGAGGCTTAGCTGCAGTCCAAGCACTCGCCTAAGTAATTGAAATCCTACCGAGTGGAGAGCAAACCTCCCACTCGGAGGCTTAGCTGCAGTCTAAGCACTCGCCTAAGTAATTGAAATCCTACCGAGTGGAGAGCAAACCTCCCACTCGGGGGCTTAGCTGTAGTCCAAGGACTCTCCTAAGTAATTGAAATCCTACCGAGTGGAGAGCAAACCTCCCACTCGGGGGCTTAGCTGCAGTCCAAGCACTCGCCTAAGTAATTGAAATCCTACCGAGTGGAGAGCAAACCTCCCACTCGGGGGCTTAGCTGCAGTCCAAGCACTCGCCTAAGTTTGAAAAAATCCTACCAAGTGGAGAGCAAACCTCCCACTCGGGGGCTTAGCTGCAGTCCAAGCACTCGCCTAAGTTTGAAAAAATCCTACCGAGTGGAGAGCAAACCTCCCACTCGGGGGCTTAGCTGCAGTCCAAGTACTCGCCTAAGTAATTGAAATCCTACCGAGTGGAGAGCAAACCTCCCACTCAGGGGCTTAGCTGCAGTCCAAGCACTCGCCTAAGTAATTGAAATCCTACCGAGTGGAGAGCAAACCTCCCACTCGGGGGCTTAGCTGCAGTCCAAGCACTCGCCTAAGTAATTGAAATCCTACCGAGTGGAGAGCAAACCTCCCACTCGGGGGCTTAGCTGCAGTCCAAGGACTCGCCTAAGTAATTGAAATCCTACCGAGTGGAGAGCAAACCTCACACTCGGGGGCTTAGCTGCAGTCCAAGCACTCGCCTAAGTAATTGGAATCCTACCGAGTGGAGAGAAAACCTCCCACTCGGGGACTTAGCTGCAGCCCAGTGCTCGCCTAAGCCATGTTGACAGACACCATCGCGGCAATAAGCATCGTGCAAACCAGGCAGCCTCTGAGGGAACAACGAATAGTAGATCGGCGGATCAAGTCACGAAGACATTCAACGTCGAGCCATGTTCGGATAAAATCAAAAGATCCTAGATCGCAAATAAAAGTACTCGAGCTATAAGCTCGACGGAGTTTATCGGTTACATAAACCACTCGGCATTCCGAGGCAAATTTAAGGCAAGGAACAACAGTTTTTTACTCCTCCGGCGGAGGACTGGATGGTGCAACAAATTCGTCCAAGTCGATCCCATCAGAGATACGAGTGGCAGCAGCGATGAAGGTCTCCATGAAGTCCTGAAAGTTATGCTTCCTCGTATTGGCAACTTGGAGGGCGGCCAGCTTCTCTTCTCGAGCCTCCTTGCAATGGACACGAACCAGCGACAGAGCAACATCGGCACCACACCTGGCAGAAGACTTTTTCCATTCTTGCACTCGGCCTGGAACCTCACTTAGTCGAGTGACCAAGGATTCAAGGTCGTTCTGAAGCGTCTCCTTGGGCCAGAGTGCGGAGTCGATCCGCGACACTGCAGCTTTCAGTCGAGCCAGGTAGTCCACCACACCAGCGATACGGGATTCCAACCGGAAGACATTCATGGCCACTTCATCCTTCACAGGAGAATTGATAGGGTCCAGGCGGGTCTCCACTCGACTGGTCTCTTCCTCAAAGTTCCGGCAGAATTCTGAAAGAAGTTTCGACAGAGCAAAACTGTAACCAAATGGTGAGTCGACAACAACAAGATTAATCGCACAAAGGGGGTTACCTTCAAGCATGAGGTATAGCTTCTTGGCAAGACCCCCAAGATAATCCCCCAAGTCCTTGTGCTTCCCCGCCAGCTGGCCGATCTTGTCGTTCAGAGTACTCTTGTCAGTCTTCAGTCGACTCGCTTCCCTATTGGCCTCGTCAAGAGCAGACTTCAGCCTAGCATTCTCGCTCTCAAGTTGACCGACTGAAGCAAGTTTCTCTTCAGCGAGCTTCAACTTCTCCGCAGCCGCCTTTTGTGCCTCCGCAAGGTCAAGATCTTTCTTCTTCAGGGCCTTCTCCAGTTCGTCTCCAAGGCAACAACAGACACAGAGTTCAGAACGGGCAGAGGAACAGAGATAGACGTCGAGTCCTCACCAGCCATACCTTTTGCTTCATCCTTCGCCTTCTGCACGTTTTCCTGAGCAAACTGCAAATCAAGATTAAGCTGGATCTGCTTATTCTTCAGATCAGCGAGCTGAGCAACAAGCTCACAAGACTTCTGCAAAGAGTCAATCGACAAAGGGTATCAAAGACAAGTTACTCCCGAGTGACTGAAAGAAAGAGCACAACACTTCTAAGACTACAGCCGAATCAAAACATTCGACAGTAGCCTCGGGGACTACACCCAGTGGGTGCACTCAGCATGCCCCCACCGGTTTTCCTTGATTTCCACTCGACCCAATCCGATCAGTCGAGTGAGGAAGTTTGAAAGCATAAAGACCGCAGTCGACTGCCAGCAGTCGACCGCGGCCTTGGGGACTACACCCAGTGGGTGCACTCAGCGTGCCCCCACCAATGAAAAATTTCAGATCAACAGCACCCACTGGGTGTACAACGCAAGTGAAGACCAACTAACCTGGACGTTCTGCTGCAACGCCGAGCTGATGTCATAGGCCGCTTGACTGGCATCCCGAGCCGCTTTGGTCTGCTCCATCACGAGCCCCGCCTGACGTATAGCCTCCTTAGCAGCACTCGCTTGATCCTCCGGGGTCTGGTAGGCGGCGAAGAACGAGGGCGGGTCAACCAGTGGGAGAGCAGTCGACGACGAAGGCCGGGCAGTCGTCAGTGGCTCAGCAAAAGTCACAGTAGTCCGGGCGGTGTTGTCACCCCCTTGGACCACCGCCTCAGCAGTCGACGCGGTCTGAGGAGCCTTGTCTACCGGAGTCCTCCGGCCTCTCCTCCTAAAAGGCCTGAGCGGCACTTCCGCCTCCTCCTCATCATCCGGAAGGTCAATAATGTTGGTCGGAGCTACAAAAGTTCAGAAATGAATATCCAATCGACTCAGCAGTTAAACAGTCGGATCGTGTCAAAGGTTATACCTAAGTTGGAAGTGACGGCGTCCTCCATCGTCTCATCGACATTCTGGATGGAAGTTTCGGAAGTAGCGGCACTGCACGATTCCAAGCAAATAATTTGAAAGTGAATCGACTAAGAATCCGTTCTAGTCGACTCAAGAAAGATAAAAACAGTCACTTACCCAGAGATGACAGGGATGGCGACCCTGATCTTGGGCAAGGCCTTAGGTGGCTTGGTCGGGATGGCTCTGGGCTGCTTGGGTGCCTTCTCAGTTGGGGCCGGCGACGCGGTCCGAGGGCGCTTGGATGACTGGCCCACCGGAGCACTCGACTGACTGCGCTCCACGGCGGGATCCTGAGCGTTCTTGGAGAGCCTCTCGCGTCGAGGAAGGTCGACCTCCACCTCCTCATCTTCATCACCCGAGTCGTCGCTGGCCTCCTCCTCTACGTCACCATCAGATTCCCACTCCTCGACTTCACCCTCACTTCCTTCACCTCCACCCTCACTTCCTTCGCCTCCACTCCCTCCTCCTTCAGATACTTGCTCCTGGTTCCCATTCGGCATCGAATACATGTCGTTGATCTCCTGCAAGACAACGGGCAGAGCAAGGATCAGTCGACTTATCACAAGCCAGTTACTAGACGGAGTGAAAATTTCAGTCGGAAAAAGTGAAACGTACCTTGTCTGTCTCCATCATCCCATCAAGCCGAGCAATCCTCCTAGAACCCCTGGGGTTGTCCTTATTCCCGGTCATACTGGTCAGCCAGCTCTCCAGTACAGAAGCCTCGACCCCCTCCGGGTGGATCCGAGTGGAGTCGTCGGGCCCGGAATACAACCACATCGAGTGATCCCGAGCCTGGAGAGGTTGGATTCGTCGCTGGAGGAAGACTTCGAGCAAATCCATGCCGGTCACGCCTTCCCGAACCAACTCAACCACTCGACTGACTAATACCTTCACCTGAGCCTTCTCCTCTGGAACCACTTTCAAAGAAGCGGGTTTCTGCACTCGGTCCAAGGTAAAAGGAGGAAGGCCGGTCGAGTGGCCAGGGGTCGGCTGGTCCTTGCAGTAGAACCAAGTCGACTGCCACCCGCGCACGGAATCAGGAAGTGTCATGGGAGGAAAACAACTCTTACCCCTCGTCTGGATCCCGAGGCCCCCGCACATCTGGATCACCTGCGTCCTTTCCCCGTCCGGGTTAAGCTTTTTAACCGACTGGGATCGGCAAGTGAAGATATGCTTGAAGAGGCCCCAGTGAGGTCGACAGCCTAAGAAACACTCACACAGAGACACGAACGCAGCAAGATAGACTATGGAGTTGGGCGTGAAATGGTGGAGCTGCGCTCCGAAGAAGTTCAGAAAGGCCCTAAAAAAAGGACTCGGGGGCAGGGAAAACCCCCGGTCGACATGGGTGGCTATCAGGACGCGCTCACCCTCGCGAGGTTTCGGCTCCGTCTCCTCCCCAGGGAGGCGAGCAGCCTTGTAGGGAATGAGTCCCCCCTCCACCATGTCGTCGATATCCACTTGAGTAAGGATCGAGGGCATCCAATCCCCCTGTAACCAGCCGGACGGCAGAGCGGCCCGCGAGGACGACCCGCCTCGGCCGGATTTCTTCCCCTTACCCTTTGCCGCGGCCTTCTTCGCGCGTTCCGCCGCCGCCGTCTTGTCCTTCCCCATCGTCTCGAACGAGGTCTTGGCCGAGCGGCGGTGTCGAGATTGCAGCGGAGAGCGAGGCGGAGGCTTACGGAGGAAGGGAGAAGAAAAACAAGGGCGCACAGTAAAAAAATCGGAATCATCACCTTATATAAGGCCACACCCGAGTGGCTGATCAGTGGGCCTGCGCCCCCCAGTCAAATCCCGCAGCGGACGTACGCGCGATACGTGGCGAAAAAGGTGGCGCGGAGATCGAGGCGCCCTTGCCTTATCCAGCCGATTCGCGCGATTTTCTCCATCCGGAGCGCTTCCCAATTTTCAAATCCCGCAAGATCCGCGATCGACAGGATGGTTTGTCAGACGAAAAGATCCGTTTCCTTAAGTCTCCCTAGAGACTCGTCATATAAACACACTCGACGGTAATATGAAACCACTCGACGGACATCTGAATGAATCAAGGCAACTGAAGAATGGGTTCCCACCGTAACTTCCATTTATCCAAAGACAGATGCAACCGAAGCATGGAGGTTGAGTCGGAAGCATAGGCTCGGCCCCATTCTCACTTAACCCCTGACCCATTCGGGGGCTAATGACGAGGATACGTACCTAGGGTAGGGTAACTTATCATACCTGAGGTACCCAATCAAGGACGTGACTCCTACAATGAAAGACATTCTAAGAAGTATCAACATTTCAGTCGACCTGGTCAGCCCAGTCGACGGACACGAGCGTACTCGACCAGAAGCACAAGCAGTCGACCATGAAGACAGCCACTCGACTATAAGAAGACCTAAAGGCACTGCCTACAAACGGTCATCTCATAAGTAGCTTTTATGGCCTTCATGGTCCTTTATTGCAGGCGTTACCAGTAACCCCCTCTCTTTATGTACATTAAACTCCTTGTAACGTGGGCTGCTGGGGTCCTGGCGAACTCTATATAAGCCACCCCCCTCCACTAGGACAAGGGTTCGCAACTTTGTAACACACACACACACACATAATCCAGTCGACTGCCTCCGGGCTCCGAGACGTAGGGCTGTTACTTCCTCAGAGAAGGGCCCGAACTCGTAAAACTCCTTGCGCATACAACTACTCCATAGCTAGGATCTTGCCTCTCCATACTTACCCCCCATTCTTACTGTCAGACTTAGAACCACGACAGGTAACTCCGGAATCTTCTAGTGCAGTAGGCGATCATCTATGATAAGGGCTCTCCAGAAGGAAGTAGTTACGAGAACCTAGAGTCAGAGTTAGTAAATTCATTTTAACCCGAATAGAAGAGAGATCAGAGTCCCAGAGTAAAGACGAGGAATAAAAGATCCTAATACCACCCAATGGCGACGTGGGCCCGTAAGCCACACAACCATGTTAGTAAAAGTTTTGCAATGTCTAGACTCGACTTCGACCAAGGAGTTTGGAAGGGGGATTCCTACAGGCAGTCGGCTCTGATACCAACCTGTGACGCCCCCGATTCAATCGTACACTAATCATACACCCACATGTGTACGATCAAGATCAGGGACTCACAGGAAGATATCACAACACAACTCTTAAAGTAAATAGGTCATACAAGCATCATAATACAAGCTAGGGGCCTCAAGGGCTCGAATACAAGTGCTCGATCATAGACGAGTTAGCGGAAGCAACAATATCTGAGTACAGACATAAGTTAAAGAAGTTTGCCTTAAGAAGGATAGCACAAACTAGGATACAGATCGAAAGAGGCGCATGCCTCCTGCCTCGGATCCTCCTAACTACTCCTGGTCGTCGTCAGCGGGCTGCACGTAGTAGTAGGCACCTCCAGTGTAGTAGGAGTTGTCGTTTACGGTGGCGTCTGGCTCCAGGCCTCCAACATCTGGTTGCGACAACCAGGTAGAAAGGAAAGGGGGAAAAAGGGGAGAAAAGCAACCGTGAGTACTCATCCAAAGTACTCGCAAGCAAGGATCTACACTACATATGCATGGGTATCTGTGTAAAGGGGCAATATCAGTGGACTGAACTGCAGAATGCCAGAATAAGAGGGGGATAGCTAATCATGTCGAAGACTACGCTTCAGGCCACCTCCGTCTTGCAACATATAGAAGAGAGTAGACTGAAGTCCTCCAAGTAGCATCGCATAGCATAATCCTACCCGGCGATCCTCTCCTCGCCGCCCTGCTAGAGAGCGACCATCGGGTTATATCTGGCACTTGGAAGGGTGTGTTTTATTAAGTATCCGGTTCTAGTTGTCATAAGTTCAAGGTACAACTCCAAGTCGTCCTGTTACCGAAGATCACGGCTATTCGAATAGATAAACTTCCCTGCAGGGGTGCACCACATAACCCAACACGTTTAATCCCATTTGGCCGGACACACTTTCCTGGGTCATGCCCGCCCTCGGAAGATCAACACGTCGCAGCCCTACCAAGGCACAATAGAGAGGTTAGCACGCCGGTCTAAACCTAAGCGCACAGGGGTCTGGGCCCATCACCCTTAGCGCACCTGCATGTTGCGTGGGCGGCCGGAAGCAGAACTAGCCCCCTTAATACAAGAGCAGGCTTACGTTCCAATCCGGCACGCGCCGCTCAGTCGCTGACGTCACAAAGGCTTCAGCTGATACCACGACGTCGAGTGCCCATAACTATTCCCGCGTAGTTGGTTAGTGCGTATAGGCCAGTAGCCAGACTCAGATCAAATACCAAGATCTTGTTAAGCGTGTTAAGTATCCGTGAAAGCCGACGAGGGCCAGGCCCACCTCTCTGCTAGGTGGTCTCAACCTGCCCTGTCACTCCGCCACAGAGTAACAGTCGGGGGCCGTCGGGAACCCAGGCCCACCTCTACCGGGATGGAGCCACCTGCCCCTTCAGCCCCCATCTCCGAACAGTATCACAAGTAATGTAACAGTATAAAGTATATAGGATATGCCCGTGATCACCTCCCGAAGTGATCACGACCCAGTAGTATAGCATGGCAGACCGACAAGAGTGTAGGGCCACTGATGGAACACTAGCATCCTATACTAAGCAGTAGGATAGCTGGTAAGGTTAACAACTGTAGCAACAATGACAGGCTATGCATCAGAATAGGATTAACCGAAAGCAGTAACATGCTACACTACTCTAATGCAAGCAGTATAGAGAAGGAATAGGCAATATCTGGTGATCAAAGGGTGGGCTTGCATGATTGCTCTGGCAAGAAGGAGGGGTCGTCAACACCGTAGACGTACTGGGTAGCAGCGGCGTCGGTCTCGGTGTGTAGCGAGAGAAGAGGAGGAAGAAACAATAAATACAATGCAAACAAATGCATGACGATGCATGACATGACAAAGCGTGATGCTACGTGTGCCCAATTGCGGTAGTAGGGGATACTAGCGAAGGGGGGAAACATCCGGGAAAGTATTCTCGGTGTTTTGCGTTTTCGGACAGATGAACCGGAGGGGGAAAATTGCAAGTTCGATAGGTTAGGGATGTGTGGCGGACGAACGGGCTGTGTATCCGGATTCGTCTCGTCATTCTGAGCAACTTTCATGTAGAAAGTATTTTCATCTCAGCTACGGTTTATTTTATATGATTTTCTAAAGTTTTAAATCATTTTTAGAATTTATTTAATTAATCTAATCCAACATTATCCAGAACAGTGTTTGCTGACGTCAGCAGTCAATAGAGGTGTTGACTGGGTCGCTGACGTGTGGGTCCCGCATGCCATAGGTACAATAACCTAATTAACCTATTTAATCATTTTAATTAGTTAATTAGGTACCTAATGTTTAATTAGTTTAATTAAACAGGATTAATTAATTTAGTTAATTAATTAAAAAATTTATTTGCTTATTATTTATTTATTTATTTTTAATTTCTTTTTTTTCGTTGTCGGGGGGCGTGGGGCCCCCATGTCATTGGCCCTAGGGGCCAAACGGTTGTGGGCTAACGAGTTAACGAGCGCCGCCCAAATGGGCACCCAAGCGGGCGCTGCAGTCAACGAGAGAAGAAGGCGGGCGCGCGGCGCGGCGCCGGCGGACGCAGAGGCGGGGTTGTGGTGCGAGGACCGAGCGCGGTGAACGGGATAGCGCGGGAGGCGGGTTGGCGCGGCGGCTCCAACGAGCGGTGGCGAGGGGACGAGTTCCAGCAAGGCAGCAACACAAGCAGTTGCAGCAGCTAGGAGCAGGGGGCACGGCGGGGCGCCGGCCAGCTGTGGAATCGCGTGCGCAGGCACATGGGAGGAGGGCGCACGCGGGTGGAGCGGCTGCCGGCACGGTGCGGGGCTGACAGCGGAGGCAGACCATAGCAGCAGAGCCGAGGTAGTGGCTGGAGCTGCAACGGTACGTAGGAAGGAGCGGGGGCGTAGTGACCGCGGGCGTGGCCGGACCCCGTCGAGGGCGCGGTGGCCGCGGTGACAGGGAGGAAAGAGGAGGACGAGGAAGTAGGGAAGGCGAAGGCCGGGGGCCTCACCGACGTTGCAGCGAAGAGGCGGCGAGGCCTGGGGTAGACCGGCGAGGAGGAGATGAGGAGGTCCGGCGGGGAGGTCCGGCCATGGCGGGGCCTTTGGGCGGCGATGGTGGCGCACGGCGACGACGAGCGGGTGCGGCCCTGTGAGGAGGGGATGACGGAGAGGAGATGAGGACGGGGCGGCCCGGCGGGCGCCACCTGCGAACGGCGAGGCGGCGGGGATGTGCCGGGCCATCGAGCGACCAGGGCGTCGGGTGCCCCGATCTCGATCCAGAATGGGGAGTGGGAGAGGTCGTGGGGGATCGTGGGGGGAGTGGGCGAGTGGGGCTAGGGTTTCGGGCGCCCAGGGTGGGTTGAGCGGTGGGGGTGGGCCGGCCCGTTTGAGCGGCTGAGGCTAGCTGGGCCACTTGGCCCGGGGGGTTCCTTCTCCTTTTCTTTAATTTTGTTTTGTCTTTACCTTTTTTTATTTATTCTTCTTTTACTATTTTACTTTTAGTTTTCCTTTATTTTAGTTTTATAAAAATTATCACTAGCACCTAAATTAATACTTTCAAATATACTACTGCCAATTCTCAACCCAAATTAAAACAGTTTAATATTTTATAAAATTCAAAAGGCATTTTTTTAATATTCAAACCTCTTTTTAATTATTTTGAACACTTAAACATTTTATTAGATTTAGGTTTCTCCACCATTATTATCCATGATTTATATAACACCTTTGCAGCATTTTAGTTTTGACTTTTGAAAACTTTAAATGTTTGACTTGATTTTGAATTTGAATTTTTGAATTGGTTTTGAACTAACGCGAGATTAGCAACAGTAACTAAGGTGACACGGCATGACTATCAGGGAATTACTGTCGCTTAAATATCCGGGCGTCACAAATCGGTCGACATCCATACATAACTGAAGGACGAGAAATATGATGGGACAGAGAGAGAGAGAGAGGAGAGAGAGAGGGAGGGAGAGGGGTAGAGTGCTGGATGGGTGTTGGAGTTGCTTCTCGAAGATGGTGGGAGAGGCCTACTAGACAAACTAAGGGTGGAACTGCAATGTTATCAATAAGAGTGGGGATATGTTTCTGTGTGTGCCTGTGCGTGATAGATCTGTCGAGACGCATCCATGGATTATGTATGGTGCCCCGCCCCCTACGCCTACAAGTATTTAGGTCTCGTTGTGATCAGACAACTCCCTCCATATCAACCCGCGCCTTGCTATTCCGAAATTACAACGCGCGCGAAAACTCCCACCTCCTGTGAAATCCCAACACGCGAAGTGCCCGTGGTACCCCTGAACCGAAAGAACCGCCTCAAATCGGTGGGGGTAATTTTGTAACTTACCCCACATTTCAGACAAGCGCGTCTCTAAGCCATGGTTCCCCACTGCCATCCCATTCGCCCACCCGTTCGTACACCGAGGCCGCGAAAACCCGCGACGAAACCCCACACCCTGCTCCGTCCGCCACCCAGCCGGAGCCTCTTCCCCGACGATGTTGTCCATAGCAACACCTCGACGTCCCTCATCCACCGTACCGGATGAGGATCCGTCGTCGATCTCATCGTCCCGCCGGTTCAGCCACCCCGTCCTCCACCTCCAAGGAGCTGCCCTGACGTTCCCCTCGTCTTTCGCGCCACCTCCATTCCCACACCGCCGTCTTCACCTGCACCATCGGAAGAGCATCATCATCACCGTTTCCTCGGATGAAGCTGCGGCCTAATTGGCGCCACCAAAGAGGTTGTACACTAATCGCCGCATTTTCTTCTTGATTCGATCTCACGGTGCTGTCGGCGCTCGGTCCCGAGCCGACACGGCGCGGCTCCATCCACGGCGGCGTTGCCGGTCACTTCCTCCACGACGTCACTCCCTCGGCGGTGATGTCCACATCAGTAGGAGCTGCTGCTGCTTTAGCTCTCGCTCGCGCTGCTGCTCTGCTCTTGCTCTCGGTCCCCTGCCTGGTCTGCTCTTGCTATTGCTCTTGATCGCGCTGCTGCTCTCGCTCTTGCTCTTGCTTGTGATGCTGCTCCGATTTAGCTACACTTTAGTCGACTGAATCAACTTTTAGGTCAGTCGATTTTCAGGGGGTGGGGGGCTCGCCGGGGTGAAGGAAGAACCAGCCGCAGCGGGGAGGGGGGCTTGCTGAAGAGGTACCCCACTATCTATCTTAGGGTTCAGGATGGGGGCGGTGGTCGCCAGCGGTGGCGGGGCGTTGGCGGGGCGGTGGCGTGGGGATCGCCGGAGAAAAAGCTCGGCACGGGGGGGCCTAGAGGGATGGCCGGGGCGGCGGCGGACCGGCGGTGGGGAGTGTTTTCGGGGCGGGCGGGGCGGCGCACCACCGGCCGCGGGAGGCGGGGGGCTGCTGTTTGGCCGGTGGTGGCTGGCGGCTCAGGGGGGTGGAGGTTGAAGATGAACCGCGGGCCCTTGATTTCATATCCAACGGCTGCAAAATCGACTGACTAGAGATGAAAAAGTCAGTCGACCGACGTGTAGCCTCACCTTGCTAGTGCGTTCAGTTTCAACAGCAAAATTCAGTTTCGACAGCAAAATTCAGTTTCGACAGCAAAATTCAGTTTCGACAGTTATGTTCAGTTTCGACAGTTAAGTTCAGTTTCGATAGTTAAGTTCAGAGATGAGCGGCTCATGTATTTTACATCTAGCACTTTGTGGTTATTTATTTTATGTCATGTATTGGAGATGCTATTAGAATTCCACTCAGGTTAACGTTGTTCGTTGTCTCTCTTGTCCTGCTTCACCCTCGGCGTCGTACAACTCACCGGAGCTGCTCCAACGATGAAACCCTCCATCACAGCGGAGCAGTACCTCGGGCTCCATCTCCAGACGCCTAAGATCTGCTTCCCCTCCTCCGACAGCAAAGTCACCCGGAGCATCCTCAACGGCCAACCCAATCACGCTGAGATCGACATGGCTTCGCCAAAGAGGTTGTACACTTGTTGCATCTCTTTTTTACTCTACATGTTATATATATTGTCCACTGAGCACACGGATTTGTTCCTTTAGTGTCTCCTTGAAAGAAAAACGTAGGAATTTTAATTTTCACTTGTCCTCCTTTTCAAATTCCTATTCATGAAGCACAAGACTAAGAGATAGTAGCATAATAGCATTATAACCGTACATTTTCTTGTGGTTTGACTTAATCTCACCATGCTTCTTTGCATCTTGTGATCTTCCAATTGTTGTGAATCAAACACCCAGATTGGCAGAAATCCTGTGTTTTTAAGTTCTCTGTTTTGCACGTGCATTCCTATCCTATTCCTGTCTATTTCCTATCCATGCATTGTTGGAATCCTCCAATTCAAACGAGCCCTTACATAATTACTTCTCTTACAGATAGTTGTCAAAGAAAACCTTTCGTGGTTTGTATCGCTCCTGCTGCGCCGTCGTCCACCCCAGCTCAGCTGCTCCAACGACAGAAGGGTCCAGCATAGCAGGGATCCGGCCTCTAGACTGTCTTTCGCCGCCTCAGATCTTCTTCCCCGCCGCTGGCAGCCATGAAAACTGCATTACCATCATCAACCGAGCAGATGACCTCGAGGACTACACAGGTCCGCAAGAGAGGTCGCACTATTTTGTGTCTTCTTATGTTATGCATCGCTTAATATTACATGCTACTTTATCGTCCTGTTCACCGATTAGACTCTGAGTCAGCTCCAAACTAATGGTCAAACTTGAGTTTTTAAATGGTTGTGGGGTACATATTGGGGCCGCTATCAATAGTATTTATCTACTATCTGGTTAATCTCCGGTGTCTACTATGAGTTTCATGTTGGGTGGGAAACAAACAGTAAAGAAGCCATTATCTGTATTTTTTAACTGAAGCCATTATCTGCCTGCTATTATTGGTTTGGGTCTATCCACAGGTTGCTACCATCACTCTGGATTTCTGCATGCACTCCTTACATAATCTCACTATGTTTTATTCCTATGCATGACAGTTATTGTAAACAATGGAACTGAACATGTAGAGAAAAAGAGACGAGCCTTGTGTGGCAATAAAATTTCATGTAGGCATCGCTCCATGGTAGGCGCAAAGGCAGTTCGGATTGTAATCGAGAGGAAGATATCTGTTCTGAGGGGGATTCATAAGGAGAAGACAACTCCTATTTACCCCCTGAGGTCTTTGCTCTAACTTGGCATGCTGATGTTGGTTATATCATGCATATGGTGTGTTGCATTGCTTACTTTATACATCAAATATGTCATCTGCTTAGTTTAGACATCCTTTGCGCGAATGCCATCGGTTTAGTTTATTCATCGTTTATGTGAATTATGCAACGCCATCTTGTTTAGCCAGGCATCATATATGTGAATTTTGCAATGCCATCCTGCTTAGCCAGTCATCTTATATGTAAATTATATCAGGACATCCTTTTTTCGTTACATATTACATTTGTCAACAATGTTAGTACATTCAACTGCTCTTCGTGTGCATCAGCCATTTGACACAGTGATGGAAAATTCTGGAGTGAAAACAAGGTCTTCAGAGCAGACTATGCTATCTAACGAAGTGCATATCTTGCTGGTTACGGATAGCTCCTCAAAGGAGGATTCAGAGACAGCTGACCGGTCCTATCCCCCCCCCCCCGAGGTGTATGCTCTAACTTGGCAGGGTTATGTTGCTCATATCGTGCGTATGGTGTCTCGCATTGCTATGTCATTTGATTAGTTTAGACATGCTTTGTGTGAATGCCACCTGTTCAGTGTCTAATTACCATATATGTGAATTATGCATTGCCATCTTGTTTCAAGACATTATATATGTGAATTATACAATGCTATCTTGTTGCAAAGGCATTATATATGTGAATTATGCAATGCCATGTTGTTTAGCCAATCATCATGTATGTGAATTATATCATGCTATCATTTTCTTGTATTACGTGTTCCATTTGTCGACAACGTTTGTATATTCAACTAATCTTCCTGTGCATCAGCCATTTGAAGCGGTGATGGAAGTATCTGGAGTGAAAACAAGGTATTCAGAGCAGACAATGCTACCTGCTGAAGCAGACATCTTGCTGGTTACAGAGAGCTCCTCAGAGGAGGATTCAGAGACTGATGACCAGTCCTATTTTCCCCCTGAGGTCTATGCTCAAACTTGGCAGGGTTATATTACCCATGTCATGCATGTTGTCTTGCATTGCTTAGTTTCTACATCATATATGGATTGCCATCTGCTTAATTGCTTACTATATAAATCATATATTTGAATTATATCATGCCATCATGTTTACATAGTACATACACATCATCTATCTGAATTATGGCATGGCAACCCATTTAATAAAGACATCATATAGTTATATCATCTCATCATGTTTAGTGTTTACGGTCATCATATTTTGAATTATGGCATTCTATCCGTGAATGTATGTGAATTATGGCATGCCAACCTATTTAATAAACACATTATATAGTTATGTCATGTCATCCTGTTTACATAGTCTCATATTTTGAACTATGTCTTTCCATCTTTTTTAGTTAGCCATCATAATGTGAAATTGTGTCATGTTATCTTGTTTAGTTAGCCATCATATATGTGAAATTGTGTCATGCTATCCTGTTTGGTTAGACAACATAAATATGAATTATTTCATGCCCTCTTTTATTCCCCACTATCCATTGCACCTGTCTATCATACAATGTCTATACTTTCAATTACTTTTCTTGTTTATCAGCCATTTGAATTGGAGAGCGTGATGGCAGTATCTAAGGGAGTAATAACACGGTCTTCAGAAATAACAGTGCTACTAGTTGATGCAGATAGAACCACGGTTGTACTTGCCCAAGGACCAGATCCACCACACATAACCCAGACTCTCGCAGATTGTACCCCTACCCAGTTGGATAGAGAACAAGCTACACCCCTTCTAACCCCAACCCCGGCAGATAGTAACCCAGTTCCAGTTGACACAGCACCGTCTCCACCACAGAGCACTCAAACACGAGCAGTTAGTAAGGGAACTGCAGTGCCCAAAGCACGAGGACCACCACTCCGAATGCCAACTCAACGCTTAAAGGAGAAGAAGATTTGTTCTTAGGTCAGGTTCTGTAGCTATGGTTCATACTCCTTTGCTCTTGCATTACTGTATTTACTCATACCAACTATTTTCAAATTTGAAGGATGGAATTGAAACTGCAATGGCGCAACAGGTATGTTTTAAACCTGTTTCTTTAACTGGTTTGCTGTTGTAACCTGCTCTATGTTGATTTCAGTTTCAATTGAATAAACAGTTATGTTCTCATGTCATGCACATTACAAGTGTTGTTATTGCTCTATAGTTACCCACACTTATATTCTGTCTATTCTGCTTTGCCTTGAACAAATATTATTTGAACTGTGTCTCTATCTTGATTTGGCAACAAAAACTAGAATGATATAGACCATAAAGTGACCATGGTACATAGATATATGTTTGTTTCATGCTGTTATCCTGTCCACTTTACTACTGAACTCATTTATCAAAATGAGTTTCATATACAACATGGTAAACATGTGATGTGTCTGCTTGTTTCTCTTTTAGAATGCGGACAAAATATTGGAGAACAGTACCGCATTAACCAATGGTAAAGGAAGTAATGCAGATAAGGTTCAAGATAGTGAGACATCCATGTTGGTCTCCAAGAAAGCTGATAAAAACTATCTTGACGACAGTGAGGGAACCCAAAAGTCCTGTCTTGATGTAGTGTTCGAGTTACTGGCCACTACTGCTGGCACAAGCTCTTCGAACTCGCTGCCTGAATCAGTTCGTCTTCTTGAGTCTCAACTTCAAGTTGAAAGACATCGATCAAATGTGCTGCGACAGGAAGCTGAAGGACTGAGGAAGTCCCTGCAGAATTCAGATGCATATTTTCTGGTGCAACAGCAAGCGCTGGAGGATTTAAGCGCCAAACAAGAGAAAGTTAATAAGCTTGCTAAGCATCTTGCCAGCATTATGGGTACCCAGGATATTGTTTCTTGAGATCTTCTGAAGTGGTTTCAGTTCTGGATTTGTTTTGCTGCGGCGTTTATTTGCGCTGGTCACCAACTTTGACAACCAGTGTATATGATATGCTGCTTTGTTCCCTATATTTGCACTGGTGGCGAACTTTGATGCCCAGTGGATGTAATATGTGTAATAGTCGTGATAGCCTAGCGTTAGTTGCTTGCTTATTTATTTCCTTGTTATCTTGTTTATTTGTTTGCTTGTAGTCATTGCAATTCTTTTTCCGCGGTTAGCTAGTGGCTGCAATAACCTATTTTTTAAAACTAGGCCACAATAACCATGGGCTAATATTTACTGTAGTGACACTGGGCCTCCTACTGGCCGTAGAAACGGTGGGCCTTCTACGGGCCGTAGAAACAATGGGCCTTCTACGGGCCGTAGAAACAATGGGCCTTCTGTGGGTCGTATCATCAATGGGCCTTATACGAGCCGTATGATCGATTGGCCAAACATGGGCCAAACAGACCGCATTATGGTCGTAAACGGGCTAGATTTGGAATCGTCCATTCATGGGCCGACCATAAAGGGTCATCGTTAATAGGCCGTATTTGATGACGCTATGTAAACGGCCCAATGTATTAACGGACCACAAACGGGCCGACTGAAACCACGGGCTGAATTTGGCCCACAAGCAAAAAATGACAGTAACGGGACGTAAGTAAACGAATGCTGGAAATGAGCCCAAGAATAAATGGGCTCTGAGAAGGCCGAAAGATAACATGGGCTGGAAACGGCCCAAAGGAATAACGGGCCGTTAATGGGTATAAAGTGATACATTGTTCATTACGGGCCAGTTTCACCACGGGCCGTTAATGGGTGTAAAGTGATACACTATTAATTACAGGCCAGTTTCACCACGGGCCGTTAACAGGCCAAGAGTTACATAGGGCCTCATATGGGCCGAAAGACGTCCTGGTCCATACATGCGCCAGAAGTGAAAACGGGCTGGAATCATATTCGATGGCCCAGAGGATGCTACTGGGCCTAATTCGGATAGGGCGTAACGGGCCTTGGGTTAGCGGGCTGTAAATGGGCTATATGCGAACAGGCCGTTAACAGGCTTTCCATGGGCCAGCCCGCCACCTTTTGACCAAGTCAAACGGGTCGGCCTTTTCACAAGAATGGGCCTCTGTTGGGCCGTGCCACGTGTCGACGTATCATAGGCGCCTTCCGTCCAATGAGTGGATGACATCTGTCCCAACGATGAGCCGACACGTGTTTCCTCCAGCCAATGATGATTTTACACGTGGAAAATTCCAATTGGTCGGGGCTGTTAACGGGTTATCGGATCCAAAACCCGACCCGATAGCTTAACGGCGTTCCGTTAAGGTGGATGCCACGTGTCGGTCACCCTTGACGAAAGCACTTCTGTGACGCATGATTTATCGTCATGGAAGTGGACACTTCCGTGATGATAATTTTGGTAATATCATGGAACACTTCTACGGCAGCACAGGTATGACTATCTTGATTCTGTCATAAATTTGTCATGGATGTACATGCATGACAAAAAATGCGACCTACTGTGACAAACACGTATCATCACGGAAGTGTATTTTTTTGTAGTGCATGTCTGTACATGCTAGGCTCGTCAAGTTTAACTCGTGTATTCTGCATGTGCAAATCTGTCTTGCACCCATTGCATGTGAACGTAGAGCTTATCAGACCCGATCATCACGTGGTGTCTCGGCACGACGAACTGTCGCAACGGTGCATACTCAGGGAGAACACTTATACCTTGAAATTTTAGTGAGGGATCATCTTATAATGCTACCGCCGTACTAAGCAAAATAAGATGCATAAAAGATAAACATCACATGCAATCAAAATATGTGACATGATATGGCCATCATCATCTTGTGCCTTTGATCTCCATCTCCAAAGCTTCGTCATGATCTCCATCGTCGACGGCTTGACACCTTGATCTCCATCGTAGCGTCGTTGTCGTCTCGCCAACTATTGCTTATACAACTATCGCTAACACATAGTGATAAAGTAAAGCAATTACATGGCGATTACATTTCATACAATAGAGCGACAACCATAAGGCTCCTACCAGTTGCCGATAACTTCTACAAAACATGATCATCTCATACAACAACGTATATCACATCATGTCTTGACCATATCACATCACAACATGCCCTACAAAAACAAGTTAGGCATCCTCTACTTTGTTGTTGCAAGTTTTATGTGGCTGCTACGGGCTTCTAGTAAGAACCGTTCTTACCTACGCATAAAAACCACAACGGTGTTTCGTCAAGTTTGCTGTTTTAACCTTCAACAAGGACCGTCCATAGTCAAATTCGATTCAACTAAAGTTGGAGAAATAGACACCCGCCTGCCACCTTTATGCAAAACTAGTTGCATGTCTGTCGGTGGAACCGGTCTCATGAACGTGGTCATGTAAGGTTGGTCCGGGCCCCTTCATCTAACAATACCGCCGAATCAAAATAAGACGTTGGTGGTAAGCAGTATGACTATCACCGCCCACAACTCTTTGTGTTCTACTCGTGCATATCATCTACGCATAGACCTGGCTCGGATGCCACTGTTGGGAATGCCGCATGCAATTTCAAAATTTTCCTACGCTCGCGCAAGATCTATTTAGGATATTCATAGCAACGAGAGGGGGAGAGTGTGCCCACGTACCCTCGTAGACCAAAAGCAGAAGCTTTTGCTTAACGTGGTTGATGTAGTCAAACGTCTTCTCGATCAAGCACCTTGTGGGTTTCTTCGGTGAGGATGGCTGCATTCCTATCCTCATTTGATCTTGACTGTCCTTTGTCTTCACAAAGATTTGCATGCCACCACAGAGGTGCCTTCCCGAGCCCTGGCCCCACGCTAATGATGGCGCTGGGGGCCGTGGGCTCAAGGGTGGCTCACTCCGTTGGTGTGGGGCGAGCTGCCCCGGCAAGGGTCCTGTCGGGGCTGCCGAGGCTGCCCGGCAAAGGTCTTGCCAGGGGGAACCTGCTTCGTCCCTCTGCTCTTTGTGGCCTTGGCCTTGGCGTTGCTTTGCTTCGTCTTGTGTCTTCGGTCTTACCTTAGCTCACCTCCCTCGCTCTGCTTGGTGTGGTCGCGGGTGTGGCCCCGACTGCCCATGCATAGGTAAAGGGGTAAAAAATGTGCCCCTAGTTTTGTACACCGACAGGAGCCCCCGGGCCTGGGCCACACATAAGCGTGACACGTTGTTGGGTCAGGCCCAAAACGGTGCGCGGGCAGGCGGGGTGGTTTTTGCTGTGGTAAGATTTTCCGCACGCTGTGCTTCCCATGATCCGCGCGCACAGCGCGGCATGGAGGGGCGTGCGTGACGTCGGCGGCATCTGTGGGGCGGTCCTCACACGCATGTGTCACATCGTGGTAAATGGGCGGCGCGACCCGCGGCTTCCCCATAAAAAGGGATAACCGCGAGCGCACTGTTCCTTTTACCCTTCGTGCACCCCACTCTCGGAGATCTCCGCCCGTCTCCCTCCTCTTCTCCAAGCTTCGCCTCCACTCGCCGCCGTTGTGCTCCTGCTGCCCTCCGCTCCTCCATCCTCCTTTAGCTACCATGGCGCCAAAATCCACCAAGGGCAAAGGGGTGACCAAGGATGTCGGGGCTGTGGAGCCGTCGGAGGGCGCGCTGTCGGGGGACCGGACGCAGTCCGCCTTCTTCTTCCCCTTGATGATCGACGTGTTCGAGCTTCGGGACCTCTTCAGGCCCCTGTGGGGAGTGAAGACGGGGGAGAGGATTCGGGGCACCCGGCTATGCGCGTCATCCCCGCCGCCTGGCCGAGCCTGCCCCAAATCGGTAGCCCTTCTTCATTGATTACTTTTCTTGCGGATTCTGCCCTCCCTTTTCCGATTTCTTCAGCAACATCATGCACACCTTCGGCTTCCGTCTTTTGGATTTTACTCCGAACGTGGTGGCGTGCATGGCCCTTTTCGCGCACCTCTGCGAAGGCTTCACCGGGGTGCACCCCAACACGGCGCTTTTCCGCCACTACTTCTACCCTCGGATCCAGATAGGGGGTGCCATCTCTGGTTGCATCACCTGGATCCCAAGATCCAAGGAGGCATACCCGGACGGCGCCATGAAGGAGAGGTGGGATGAGTGGCGGGGCCTGTGGTGCTGGATTGAAGAGGACCCACCGGCATTCTGCAAAGTTCGTCGGGCGCCGCCAGTTCGCAGCAGCGATTGGAGCGATGTCGATGCCGCCGACGGAAAGCTCTCTATCGCCACCACCAAGATTCTCCGGCTTACCCAGGCCGGGCTCACCCTTGAAATGATCGGGGCGGACTTCATCCGCCGCCGGATTGCTCCGCTGCATAACAAGGGGAGACCAGCCTGGCTCTTCACGAACCCCGCTGACATCATGCGACTCCCCCAAGGCCTCGACCACAACTGTATGGTGATGGCGCACGCCCACTTCTGCCAGCGGCTCTTCCAGCTTGACGTGGGCCGCGACGGCAAGGTTGAGCGGTCCGGCAAGATTGCGAGGGCCGCCGCGAAGGCCGGCAAGGTCCTCAAGGGACCGTTGTTCAAACTGCCAATGGGGGTGGTCCCGTTGTGCAACAACTCGCGTCGGTCCGCGATCATTGCCTTGATGCCAGACTGCGACGCGCACGGCCCCGTCCCGAGCTGGAAGGAGCCAAAGGATGCAGAAGTGCAGCAGTTCTTCGACACCCTGCACGAGAGGTATGTTGATGCCGATGCCGAGCGGCTGCTTGTCCGGGACACCTCCCAGGCGAGCTGGATTACATCGCCACCTGGGCGAGGGAGGCACAGCTCGCCAGGGAGGCCGGCGACACCGGTGGTGTGGAGGACAAGGCCGCGATGGCCGCAGAGGCGGAGGAGCTCGCCCGGTGGGCGGTGGCCGCCGGGGGAACCAGCAGCGCCGGCACCGAGGCTCCGCTGGTTGAGGATGTGACTGGCAAGTCGTCGTCGGAGGGGGAGGAGATCGCAGACTCGACGCCACCTGCGGGGAGGGGGCGAGTCCTGTGACGGGCCAGCTCTGGCGAGCCGGCCCGGCCCAGCAGGGCTGCGCAGCCGCAGCTGACCTTGGAGGGGTCCCGGCCCCACACGAGGACCGCGGTGGCGAAGAAGCCGCGAAGGTCGCGGTGAAGAAGAAGACAGCCACCCCTTCTTCATCCAAGCGTGCCCAGATGCCGCCTCCTTCCCCTCCTCCGACGAACGCGGCGCGGGTATCACCTTTGATTTTGGATCCCTCAGTCAGAGGAGGAAGAGGAAGACCGCAGAGGAGGAGGAGGACGATGAGTAAGCATCCGGTTCCTCTCTGTCATCTCTGCCTCCTCACCCTGTGTTGCTTATCTTGACTTGTCGCAATCCTTGCAGGGACGCGGAGACGTTGGCCTAGAGGGTGAAGAGGGCCAAGGTCTTGGCAGGTGGCCAGCCCCCGGCTGGTGCTTCGAGGGCGCCATTGGTGGTGTTGAGCAGCCCGGAAAGCAGCCCCCGGCAAAGCCCCCAGCATAAGTTCATCATTCTTCTCTCTTCGACGTGTACTAGGGGCACGACACTTTGGTGCTGACCTCGCCAGGTGTGTAGGAGGGGAGCGGCAGCAGGACGAGCCACAGGGGGCTACTCCCAACACGCCGCCCCCATCGACCATGCCGCCCCGAGGGGCGCCCCCGGCAAGGGCGCCAAGCACCGGGCCCACACACATGGAGGAGGAGGAGGAAGAGAACTTGGACACCGGTGGCTTTGCCTCGACGCCAAATGTTGGCGGGGAGGGGGCTTTCGTTTCCCAGCCGGGTGCCAGCACGGGTAAGTCATTCGCCATTCGTCCCTGCTTCTTCTTCTTTCTGGTTCTTGGTCTTGGCTTCGCCTCACCCCTGTCTTCGGCGACCAGATTCCTCCTTGATGGATCCAGAGGACGCGGACGCCGTGATCGAGGGTGTCGCCAAGGCCGCCGAGGCAGACGCCGAGAAGATCGCCGCGGAGGAGGCCGCCAAGGGGGCTGCCGAGGACGCCGCCAAGGAGCCCGCCGAGGAGGCCGACAAGGCCGCCGCAGGGGAGGCCACCAAGGACGCTGCCGAGGCCGCCGCCAAGGGGCCCGCCAGGGGAGCCGACAAGGCCGCCACTGGGGAGGCCGCCAAGGATGCCGCCAAGGGGCCCGCCGAGGAGGCCGGCAAGGCCGCCGCTGAGGAGCCCGGCAAGGGGCCTGCTGGGGAGGCCGGCGGGGCCGCTGCCGAGGAGGAGGAGGAGGCTGGCGACCAGCCTTCCTCCTCTGCTGCTTCCGGCTCCGGCAAGTACCTGAGGGTGAGCGACGACTTGTTCGTTCACCTCCCAGGCGTGTCGAGCACGAGGGCACCCGTCGAGGCAGATGTGTTCGACGACGAGGTGCTTGCCGCTGCCGGGCTTGGAGTTGTCGACGAGCCAATTGTTAGTGGCGACGGCTCGCGGGAGGAGTGGCTCCTCCAGGCCATGGGCGCCAGCTTCCGGAAGCTCCAGGCGCTCTACCGCGCCCGCCTAGACAAGGTGAAGTCCAGGACGACGGTGTTGGAGAAGGCGGAGGCGGACCTCCAGGAGCGCGTCGCCGAAGCGCAGAACTGGTTCTGCGAGGCCCACGAGGAGCTCAAGGCTGCCTAGGGCGAGCAGGCTAGGCGCGACGTGGAGCTCACCATGAAGCTCGCTGACGTCGAGAAAGCTCATGAGGCGGCAAGGAACTCGGCCGAGGCCGCCGAGGCCGTTTGGACCCAGCGCGAGGCCGCACTGAACTCCCAGGAGGAGGACCTTGCCGCACGCGAGGAGAAGCTCGCCGCCACACTTCGCGGCAAGGATGCAGAGGTGGAGAAGATTGTCTTGCAGCGGACCGGTGAGCTGGAGCAGAGGCATAGAGAGGCACTCGATGCTCAGGCCCAGGTCCACGCCGGCAAGGTGAAGGAGCTGGAGGAGGAGCGCAACAAGCTGACGGAGCAGGCCCTGAAGCTGCCCCGGGAAAAGGACACACTCAATAGTGCTCTGGCAGAGGCGCAGGGCGCGGTCGTCAGCAAGGCCAGGGAGCTCTCCGAGGCCAACAACTCCATCAGAGACCTGAAGCTGAAGCTGGAGGGTCTCGAGAACGTGCTGTCGGAGGCTACAACCTGAGAGGAGACCCTGGCCAAGGAGCTGGAGGGCGAGAAGTTGTTGCGGACAAACGAGGGCCTCAACTTTGCGGAGCACGAGGAGGGCGAGAACCGTTGGCTCGATCGCCTCGCCACCATCGCCAACCAGGCCGCCGCACAGTTGGCCATCATGGGGATGCCGGACATGAGGTATGTCCCGGAGCGGAGCGTGAGCGCCAATTGCAGCCTGACCATGTTCTTTGAGAGGGTTGTCGGTGCTCTGGAGCGACTCCACGCCAGTCGGGTGGCCTCACTGGCCGACGAGTCCCGGATGCTTTGCCAGGGCACCATGACCAAGGTTCTCACCAAGTTGGCGCACTGGTATCCCGACCTCAACTTCGACGCCGCACTGGAGAGCTTGCCGGACGGGACCGACCTTGCGCCGCTCAGGGAGCACATTGAGCCCATCATGAGCCGAGTCGGCGGAATTCTGAGGGTGGAGGGCCAGCGCCGTGATTAGGCGCCCCGTTTCTTTATTGCTGCTGCACGTTCATAACCAAGACAATTGCTATCTCTAGTTAGAACCGCAGCAACAATTTGATGTAACATAACTCTGCAGCACTTTTTAGTATCATGCATGTTATTTTCCTGTTCGATTTTTCCTTTGTATATGCACCCTACGCCAACTGGGCGGGCTCGTCGGCGCGGAAGCCCAAGGCAGCGTCTTGGGGACGGATCCCCATTGGCCTGCCGGGTATGCGTGTTGCCGGGCGAGCCACCTTAACACGGCCGCTCGAACTGTCGAGCTTGACTCGAGTCATAATCGAGAGCATTGTCAGTTGCGGAAGGCTACCTTAACACGGCCGCCCGAACTGTCGAGCTTGACTCGAGTCAGAATCGAGGGCGTTGTCAACCGCGAAAGGCTACCCTGCCACCCTCGACGCAGCCGCTTGAGCTGTTGAGCGGACTCGAAACAGGGCAAGGGCGTCGCCGACAGCGGGAGAGGCCCCTGGCGTGCAGGTTTTCCATACAAAGGCCAGATCTCCGAGGACGATAACCTCATATAAAAAGGAAAGAAAGTAGTCAGGGTTCGGTGTGACTTAGCTTCTGCTTGTAGTCGCGCCGGCGTCGATCTTCCAGCCCCCTCTCCTTCTTCTCTTAGAGCCATCGGAATGAAGAAACGCTCACTTAACTGCTAAAACCGATTCTCACAAATGCGCCCCCTACCTGGCGCGCCAAAGATGTCGGTGGGAAACGACACCTATGGGATCACGAGAATCCCTACTGCAGTTGCGGGGCGCGGGGTTGAGAGAAGAGCGGGTCTGACAGAGAAGCACGCGGTTCGTTTATCCAGGTTCGGGTCATGAGGATGCGTAAAACCCTACTCCTGCTTTGGTGGATGTATTATGTGTTCTTGAGCTAGCTACGGGGTGTAACGAGCTCGAAAAAGCCGAATCCTTCTCCTGGTCTCCTCGTGCCTCCTTTTATAGGAAAAAGGGGCTGCCACAGTGGCACACAGGAGGTGTAAAGGTCTACAGTGGCATGAGGTTATCCCTCGTATTACAGGACAAGGTGCATTTAATGCATCGCTTAGGTGTCATCTTGCTTTATCAGGGACGGGGGTGAGGCCCGTCCCGTCCGTCGCTGCTCCTCCATGCTTCGACACGCGCCCTGGCCAGCGATGCATGCGGTGCCATGTAGGCAGGCAGGCAGCTGAGGTGGCGCGGTGGGGAAGCCTCCACGAAGGGCTGCATGTAGCCACGCAGGTGCCTGCCCAGCTGGTTGGGTCGTCAGCTGCATGCGAACGGCAGTGGAGACTTGGCTGGTGCGGGCCTGATGGTGGAACTGCTGGCGCGCTTGGTGAGGGCCTTGCCGGGTGGCCCGGTAAGGGTCTTGCCGTGGCGCGCAGGCGTCCCCAGCAAGGTCTTGTGGGTTTCTTCAAAAGAGAACTATTAAGAACTTGTAAAATAAGGATTAGGAATTAATTTGGGTTGCGCTATATCTATCAAAGAGTATACAATAATTATGGATTTGGTAGTGAGGATGGCTGCCTTCCTATCCTCATTTGATCTTGACTGTCCTTTGTCTTCACAAAGATCTGCATGCCACCACAGAGGTGCCTTCCCGAGCCCTGGCCCCACCCTAATGATGGCGCTAGGGGTCGTGGGCTCAAGAGTGGCTCACTCCGTTGGTGTGGGGCGAGCTGCCCCGGCAAGGGTCTTGTCGGGGCTGCCGAGGCTGTCCGGTAAAGGTCTTGCCGGGGGGAACCTGCTTCATCCCTCTGCTCTTTGTGGACTTGGCCTTGGCGTTGCTTTGCTCCGTCTTGTGTCTTCGGTATTACCTTAGCTCACATCCCTCGCTCTGCTTGGTGTGGTCGCGGGCGTGGCTCCGACTGCCCGTGCACAGGTAAAGGGGTACAAAAATGTGCACCTAGTTTTGTACACCGACAGAGAGAGAGAAGGAGAAGGAAAGGTGGGCGTCGTCCCCTCTCCTAGTCCTATTCGGACCCCTCCCTTGTGGGGGGCACGCGACCCCTTTTGTGGGCTGGTGTGCCTCCCTCCTATGTCCCATATGGCCCATATCTTCCCCCGGGGGGGTCCGGTAACACCCCCCCCCCCCCCCCGGTACTCCGATATGTACCTGATACATTCCGAAACACTTCCGGTGTCTGAATACTATCATCCAATATATCATACGTCTCGGCCATTTCGAGACTCCCTGTCATGCCTATGACCTCATCCGGGACTCTGAACAACATTCGGTCACCAAATCACATAACTCATATAATACAAATCGTCATCGAACGTTAAGCGTGCGGACCCTACGGGTTTGAGAACTATGTAGACATGACCGAGACATCTATCCGGTCAATAACCAATAGCGGAACCTGGATGCTCATATTGGTTCCTACATATTCTACGAAGATCTTTATCAGTCAAACCGTAATGACAACATATGTTATTCCCTTTGTCACCAGTATGTTACTTGCCCGAGATTCGATCGTCGGTATCTTCATACCTAGTGCAATCTCGTTACCGGCAAGTCTCTTTACTCGTTCCGTAATGCATCATCCCACAACTAACTCATTAGTCACATTGCTTGCAAGGCTTATTATGATGTGCATTACCAAGAGGGCCCAGAGATACCTCTCCGATACTCGGAGTGACAAATCCTAATCTCAATCTATGCCAACCCAACAAACACCTTCGAAGATACCTGTAGAGCATATTTATAATCACCCAGTTACGTTGTGACGTTTGATAGCACACAAGGTATTCCTCCGGTATCCGGGAGTTGCATAATCTCATAGTCGAAGGAATATGTATTTGACATGAAGAAAGCAATAGCAATAAAACTGAACGATCAACATGCTAAGCTAGCAGATGGGTCTTGTCCATCACATCATTCTCCCAATGATGTGAGCCTGTTCATCAAATGACAACACATGTCTATGGTTAGGAAACTTAACCATCTTTGATTAACGAGCTAGCTAGTAGAGGCTTACTAGGGACAAGGTGTTTTTGTCTATGTATCCACACATGTATCGAGTTTTCGGTTTATACAATTCTAGCATGAATAATAAACATTTATCATGATATAAGGAAATATTAAATAACAACTTTATTATTGCCTCTAGGGCATATTTCCTTCAACTCTTACTTATCGAAAGGACTAAGATTGATCCCTTATACTTGTGGGTCGTCAGCCTTCATCTCGCACACTAACTAATCCAACGCCCCTTTTAGGGCTAGTTCTTTTCAGCCATCCTGTGAAAATAAGCTCCTATGAGAATAAGCCTCAAATAAAGTCGTGTGAAAATAATCTCCAGATACTTGCCAATTCCTCTTTTTCAGCTTATTTGTGGTATAGCCAGTGAAAAGTCTGTAATGCCCTTGTGCCCTTGGACTGTAATGTTGTTACAACCTGAACAAAAGAAAGATTTTTGTCACACGTATGAGCATCATACAAACACCATTGTCTCACATGAAAAATATCACAAAGTGCTAAATATTACAATAAAAAAGTATGTTGACGTTGGTACTTCATAGCATAAGGTAACCTTATCATCGTGATGTGGAGACCTAATTATGAACTTTGATTCAGTTTTGGGCAACCAACATAGTTATGTTATGTTTTGCAAAAAAGGACCCTGAAAATGTTCCTATTCATATCTTGAGCATCATGTATCCAATCATAGCAAACTTTAGGTCCATTTTGATCAGCTCGACACAAGGATTCCATAAATTCTCTTAGATTTCCATGTTGATTCGCAGAGTTCAATTATGTTATGTTCTTTCAAACCCCTTCCAAACCTGAGCTTCGTAAATCCAATTTGTACAAACTTTATACGCATTTATATTAGAAAAATGTATCGAATTTTATTATGCCAAGTTCATGCATGTTGAAACAACTTACACCTCATGATCTACAGTAGTTAGATTGTAGCGCTTAATTGCACATGGTGTTACACTTGTGAGTCATTCCACTAATGATTCCAAACTCCATTTAATATTATTTACATATTTCTAGCTCCTATTGAAACCTTATTAAAACTCAAAACATGCATATGCTTGTGCATAGATCATGAACTCTTGTTTCATGTACTTGCTTCTTTTCGTTATCGTGCAAAACCGACATTGTACGAGCCTAACTATGACATTTTTTAGAGGAGTAGACCTATCACTAGGCTAGCAGTCTATCACGCAAGGATGATCATTACCCTAGATACTTGTACTAGCATTACTTGCAATAGTATTGTGATGCTTTAGTATGTTCTCAATACCTACCCACCATCAAAGCCAATTATCTTTCTAGGATACATCCTTTACCTCCATCTCCCAACAAAACTTGATATTGCCATGTGGCGGTGTCAAAACCGGCGGATCTCGGGTAGGGGGTCCCGAACTGTGCGTCAAGGTCGGATGGTAACAGGAGACAAGGGACACTTTATTTTACCCAGTTTCGGGCCCTCTCGATGGAGGTAAAAACCCTACTCCTGCTAGATTAATATTGATGATATGGGTAGTACAAGAGTGGATCTACCACGAGATCAAGGAGGCTAAACCCTAGAAGCTAGCCTATGGTATGATTGTGTATGATGATGTTGTATCTCTATCGACTAGCCTGGCCTTGGTTTATATAATGCACCAGAGGCCTAGGATAACAAGAGTCCTAGCCGAATACGCCGGTGGGGGAGGTGTCCTTGTCTTGATCGCCAAGTATTGTGGAATCTTCCTTGTATGCGGCAGCTGTCCGAACTGGCCCATGAGGTTACGGCCATGGGGGTCCTCGGCCCAATCCAACTGATCGGGAGACGACGTGATGAGTACCCCCTAGTCCAGGACACCGTCACCATGCTTTACTTGGGTTACGCTTACGCTGCCATGGGTCACTTATATTATGCTATGCTTCTTGAGTTAATTATATGATAGTTACAGAAGGCGAATGGTGGGAGGTCGGGCCTTGTGCCTTGGTGTTTTTTTCACTCAAGTCAAACCTAGACCGAGATCTTGTTATTTTGTTCCATGAATGAGTGCACTAACCGCTCGTGAGAGGTTTTATGCCCCTCCCGGTTTACCTAAACTAGACAATACCCCGCGCATTACAGCGGAATGGTAGTGTAATAAACAATTTGAAAGAGAGGGGCACACTGTAAGGAGAAAAGGAGTATGAAAATTAAAATAAGAAATGTTTTGCAGCAAAAGATGGCCTAGATTTAATATGTAACTCTGAAATCAACTTACTTAGTAGGATCAGTTCTCTAACCAAATTTGCAGAGGATCATACCTTTGATCATATCAATGGAAAGAAGACAATAAATTTGATGTGTCTCTAATAGAAAAAGTAGCAATTAATACTGCAATACAAATTAAATGTCTGCATCTTGAATGAAATCTTGAATTAACTCCTAGCGCTAATCTCTCTTGGGCATGTGACTTCATTGAACTTACATAGTGCTATATGTATGTATAGCATCTAGATAGTAAAATAGACGTCGTGGTAGTTTATGCTAGAAATAGTACAAATGAAGCACTAGATTTAAGAGCCATGCCTGAAGGTTGTTTCTCCCATTTATAACAACTCGATGTGCTACAGTTGAATCAAAAGATGTTGTGAGGAGTAGGTGGAGCATGCTGGCGGTGGCCAACTAGGTATCCTAGCGGCGATGACACAATGCAATGGCCTGCTCATGTAGCCGACCAAAGTCAGACATATGATGAGTGGTGGATAAATAGAAAGAGATGTGGGACGCGTGCAAGTTTGATCCTGTTGGGCTGCATGACACTGCGGGAGATTGTGGGCCAGATGGCTTGATCGACGTGGCTTCATGGTGTTGCCCGCGACAACATCCTCAGCGGCAGTGCGTCGGGCGACCATGGCGCTCCTGTCCGATTTTGCGGGCACGGTTGATGACATGTACCATTTTGCCCTCTCATCCCACCCCATTGTTCTCCCTATCTCGGCACCGACGTTGTCCACGGCCACGGCAAAATCGGTGACATCGTCTTCCCACACCAACGCCAGCCTTTGAACCTCTAAGTATGTACAGTCAAACAGTACCCACGTTCGCCTGACTTAAGCAGAAGAGTTCAAGCAAGGGAAGGATAAAAATCATGAATACTCGTCAGGTGATGAGGTCATTGCTATTTGTTAGAAGAACTCATGAGAAGGACATGTTATGAGGGAACGAAGCGATACCTTCAGCTATTACTCCTAGACTTGTTTCGTGGAGAAGTTAAATATCAATGAGATAGTGGGGATGTGAACAACCAACTATTTCTACTGCTTCTTTTTGCATGGAGGGGATAGTGGACTCACGATTAGTAAAGTGAAGCAAGAAAAAAACATAAGTGATGACATGGCATCACGGTAGAGGAGGGAAATTCGGTAGTTTAATTGCATGCTTGCTGATATGTCATGATACCTGAGTTGGCATGTGTGCATGTCAAGATAAATAGAGTACTGAGGATGACTCTCTCTCCACGCGTTGCCTCGGTAACTTTTTAAAAGAATGAGTAAGTAGTTGCAGAAAATAACTAATTTAATGGAAAAAATTATAAGCTTCAAATTCACTAAAAGAAAGTGTCATAGAATAAAAAATTGAATTATAGTTAAAAAATGTCATTTTGAACAAAAATGTGAAGGATGGCTAACATTAATATATGACGTGTGAGCGTTACATGCATAGGATAATGCAAAAATAACTCAAAATTATGAGTTAAATACATGATTCGCTTATGTGGCAGATTTTGCATGGCTTAGTGAAAGAGAAACTTCAATACATTGCTTAGTGGGGTGTTGAGGTGCTTATGTGGCAGGTTTTGTATGGCTTAGTGGGAGAGAAGAATTAAATACATGCTTAGTGGGATGTTGAGGGGGACATTTTGCATGTTGAGAAAATTGGGACCAACTTCTTAAGAATGTAAGATATCATCAAACATATCCAAGGGCCACAACTTAGTTTTTCATTTGTTGCGCCACTCATACTCGCATACGAGGGTAGCTTCCCCGAGGGATTTTTTGTATTATGTCATACATTGGGCCATTAGGAGGAAGACACTCCCCTGGTGGCTCAAATACTTAGCGGCATAGATTGGGCGGCCCCTTGTATGGGCCTAGGCGTCTCATCGTGTACGCATCCGGTTGGGTCCAACTCAGAGATACCGTCGACTCTCAATTTAGGTGTTGACTTGCCGGGTGGCTTCCTAGACTTGTTTGCGATTAGTTAGCGCTCAAGTCATTTCGTAACTTATGTTTAACGTGTACCAGTATCTATAACGGGTCAGGGGCACATCCCAGTAGGGTAAATATTTTCGAAAAGCCATGTCCGCGGTTATGGATGACTTGGAGCTTGACAATAGTTCATAGAACTACTTGAACCTAATATAACTTGCCAATGTGTGAGTACCTTGATTGTCTCTTCTTCGTGGGGTACGCTAAGGGGAGGACAAAGTAGTGTTATGTCTACATAGGCAGTTGAATATATAGGATGCTTTAGTTCATGAGTTACCTTGATGTTTCTCTTCTCATCTTTATCTAGTAGACGTAAGTTGTAGTATGATGGTGAGGCCCTTGCAGCTTCGCCACCTAACCATTCCCTAGCTAATAGTATTGTTAGTACATGAGTACTCAGCAAGTTGTTGTCGTGGCAAGAGTGAGTACATGGGTACTCAGCAAGTCTCATTGTTGCCAAGGATTAGCTTCGGCTCTATGGAATGTGTGTAATAAAGCCTTCACAGAAGCTCTTGAGTTTAACACCCATCTGATCTTATGTCTCTTACAACGATGGAATTCGTTGGGGAGACAGCAGGACTGACCGCAGCTTAATTGGCTCATCAACATGCTTCGGGCAATGTGTCAAGTTTTCCATATCGCTTCGGGGCGGGACAATGCTGGCTAGGGGAGCCACTTGTTATGTTCGTGGTGTTGGCACTTCTTGAGAAGACACTTTCTTTTCATTTCTGTTAGTTGATTCCCTCGGATTGCAAGCAATGTGTCGCTTTGTTCAGTCACTTGTGACCCTGTATCGAACCTATCTATATCTTGCATTTCCTTTCCTGTTGAAGTCAAGTTGTAAGACTCTAAGGGCCTTAGTTTAAGGCCCAACAAGCGCTTGTTTTCTAAAAGAAACATAATATTATGCCCGAGCTGAAATGGTAACTTCTCGATTAAATTAAATTGGATTGCTGAGAAATCACAAACCAAGAAAACAAAATCACCAAATTAGTGGCCACCTTGCATGTCATAGCCCAAATACATGACAACTACTTCTTTGCAACCAGAACCAGATACAATAGACCACATGAATAGAGTTTAGCAAAGTTAACAGGTACATTCATCCCCAGAAGATCAATACATGCTAAATGACGGTGCTAGAACCAGCAAGTTCCCAACCACCGCATATGTGGACAACAAACTTGCAATCCACCAAAAATTGAGGTGCTGGTGATGTCCCATGAATAAGTTTCACGATAATTTATATGGAGATACATTTTTGAGTCAACCAGAACAAATTTCTTATGTGTTTCACGAACCTCTAGCCTTTACCCATTTCAGAAGAAGCGAACTTTCACCGGCGATACAAGTTTGTGTTGGGGAACGTTGCAGAAAATTAAAATTTTTCCTACGGTTTCACCAAGATCCATCTATGAGTTCATCTAGCAACGAGTATTCAGATTAGATAGCATCTACATACCACTTTGTAGATCGCAACGGAAGCGTTCGAGTGAACGTGGATGAGGTAGTCGTACTTGCCGTGATCCAATTCACCGATGATCTAGTACCGAACGGACGGCACCTCCGCGTTCAACACACGTACGGGACGGGAGACGTCTCCTCCTTCTTGATCCAGCAAGGGGGAAGGAGAGGTTGAGGAAGATCCAGCACGACGGTGTGGTGGTGGATGCAGCAGAACTCCGGCAGGGCTTCGCTAAGCAACTACGGGAGGAGGAGGAGGTGTTGCAGGGAGGAGGGAGGAGCCAGGGCATCTGGTGCGCAGCCCCCCTCCCCTGCCCCCTTTATATAGGCACATGAGAGGGGGGAGGGCGCAGCCTTGCCCCTTCCTCCAAGGAAGGGGTGCGGCCAAGAGGGGGGGAGGAGTCCATCCTCCCCAAGGCACCTCGGAGGTGCCTTCCCCCTTCTGGACTCTCCCTCCTCCAAGTTTCCTTGGCGCATGGGCCCTTGGGGCTGGTTCCCCTTGGCCCAAGTGGGCCAAGGCGCACCCCCTAAGGCCCATGTGGCCCCCCAAGGCAGGTGGCCCCACCTGGTGGACCCCGGGACCCCTCCGGTGGTCCCGGTACAATACCGATAACACCGAATCTTGTCCCGATGGCCAAAATAGCACTTCCTATATATAATTCTTTACCTCCGGACCATTCCGGAACTCCTCGTGACGTCCGGGATCTCATCCGGGACTCCGAACAACATTCGGGTTACTGCACATACATATCTTCACAACCCTAGCGTCACCGAACCTTAAGTGTGTAGACCCTACGGGTTCGGGAGACATGCAGACATGACCGAGACGGCTCTCGGGCAATAACCAACAGCGGGATCTGGATACCCATGTTGGCTCCCACATGCTCCACGATGATCTCATCGGATGAACCACGATGTCAAGGATTCAATTAATCCCGTATACGATTCCCTTTGTCAATCGGTATTTTACTTGCCCGAGATTCGATCGTCGGTATACCAATACCTCGTTCAATCTCGTTATCGGCAAGTCACTTTTCTCGTTACCGTAATGCACGATCCCGTGATCAAACACTTTGATCACATTGAGCTCATTGTGATGATGCATTACCGAGAGGGCCCGGTGATACCTCTCCGTCAAGCGGAGTGACAAATCCCAGTCTCGATCCATGTCAACCCAACAGACACTTTCAGAGATACCCGTAGCATACCTTTATAGTCACCCAGTTACGTTGTGACGTTTGGCACACCCAAAGCACTCCTACGGTATCCGGGAGTTACACGATCTCATGGTCTAAGGAAAGGATACTTGACATTGGAAAACTCTAGCAAACGAACTATGCGATCTTATGCTATGTTTAGGATTGGGTCTTGTCCATCACATCATTCTCCTAATGATGTGATCCCGTTATCGATGACATCCAATGTCCATAGTCAGGAAACCATGACTATCTGTCGATCAACGAGCTAGTCAACTAGAGGCTCACTAGGGACATGTTGTTGTCTGTTATTCACACATGTATTACGATTTCCGGTTAACACAATTATAGCACGAATAAAGACAATTATCATGAATAAGGAAATATAATAATAATGCTTTTATTATTGCCTCTAGGGCATATTTCCAACAGTCTCCCACTTGCACTAGAGTCAATAATCTAGTTACATTGTGATGAATCGAACACCCATAGAGTTCTGGTGTTGATCATGTTTTGCCTTAGGGAGAGGTTTAGTCAACGGATCTGCGACATTCAGATCCGTGTGTACTTTACAAATCTCTGTGTCTCCATCTTGAACATTTTCACGAATGGAGTTGAAGCGACGCTTGATGTGCCTAGTCTTCTTGTGAAACCTGGGCTCCTTTGCAAGTGCAATAGCTCCAGTGTTGTCACAGAAGAGCTTGATTGGCCCCGACGCATTGGGTATGACTCCGAGGTCGGTGATGAACTCCTTCACCCAAATTGCTTCATGTGCTGCCTCCGAGGCTGCCATGTACTCCGCTTCACATGTAGATCCCGCCACGACGCTTTGCTTGCAACTGCACCAGCTTACTGCCCCACCATTCAAAATATACACGTATCCGGTTTGTGACTTAGAGTCATCCAGATCTGTGTCGAAGCTAGCGTCGACGTAACCTTTTACGACGAGCTCTTCGTCACCTCCATAAACAAGAAACATTTCCTTGGTCCTTTTCAGGTACTTCAGGATATTCTTGACCGCTGTCCAGTGTTCCTTGCCGGGATTACTTTGGTACCTTCCTACCAAACTTACGGCAAGGTTTACATCAGGTCTGGTACACAGCATGGCATACATAATAGAACCTATGGCTGAGGCATAGGGGATGACGCTCATCTCTTCTATTTCTTCTGCCATGGTCGGGCATTGAGCTGAGCTCAATTTCACACCTTGTAACACAGGTAAGAATCCCTTCTTAGATTGATCCATATTGAACTTCTTCAATATCTTATCAAGGTATGTGCTTTGTGAAAGACCTATGAGGCGTCTCGATCTATCTCTATAGATCTTGATGCCTAATATATAAGCAGCTTCTCCAAGGTCCTTCATTGAAAAACTTTTATTCAAGTAGGCCTTAATGCTGTCCAAAAGTTCTATATCATTTCCCATCAAAAGTATGTCGTCTACATATAATATGAGAAATGCTACAGAGCTCCCACTCACTTTCTTGTAAACACAGGCTTCTCCATAAGTCTGTGTAAACCCAAACGCTTTGATCATCTCATCAAAGCGAATGTTCCAACTCCGAGATGCTTGCACCAGCCCATAAATCGAGAGTTGGAGCTTGCATACCTTGTCAGCATTCTTAGGATCGACAAAACCTTCCGGCTGCATCATATACAATTCTTCCTTAAGGAAACCATTAAGGAATGCCGTTTTGACGTCCATTTGCCATATCTCATAATCATAGTATGCGGCAATTGCTAACATGATTCGGACGGACTTCAGCTTCGCTACCGGTGAGAAAGTCTCATCGTAGTCAATTCCTTGAACTTGTCGATAACCCTTAGCGACAAGCCGAGCTTTATAGATGGTCACATTACCATCCGCGTCTGTCTTCTTCTTAAAGATCCATTTATTTTCTATGGCTCGCCGTTCAACGGGCAAGTCAGTCAAAGTCCATACTTTGTTTTCATGCATGGATCCTATCTCGGATTTCATGGCTTCTAGCCATTTGTCGGAATCCGGGCCCGCCATTGCTTCCTCATAGTTCGAAGGTTCACCGTTGTCTAACAACATGATTTCCAAGACAGGGTTGCCGTACCACTCTGGTGCGGAACGTGTCCTTGTGGACCTTCGAATCTCAGTAGCAGCTTGATCAGAAGCATCTTGATCATCATCATTAATTTCCTCTCTAGTCGGTGCAGGCACCTCAGGAACGATTTCTTGAGTTTCGCCATTTTCGGTTCAAGAGGTAACACTTCATCAAGTTCTACTTTCCTCCCACTTACTTCTTTCGAGAGAAACTCTTTCTCTAGAAAGGATCCATTCTTGGCAACAAAGATCTTGCCTTCGGATCTGAGGTAGAAGGTATACCCTACAGTTTCTTTAGGGTATCCTATGAAGACGCATTTTTCCGATTTGGGTTCGAGCTTTTCAGGTTGAAGTTTCTTGACATAAGCATCGCATCCCCAAACTTTTAGAAACGACAGCTTGGGTTTCTTCCCAAACCATAATTCATACGGTGTCGTCTCAACGGATTTCGACGGAGCCCTATTTAAAGTGAATGCGGCAGTCTCTAAAGCATAGCCCCAAAAAGATAGCGGTAAATCGGTAAGAGACATCATAGATCGCACCATATCTAATAGAGTGCGATTACGACATTCGGACACACCATTACGCTGAGGTGTTCCAGGCGGCGTGAGTTGTGAAACTATTCCACATTTTCTTAAGTGTGTGCCAAATTCGTGACTCAAGTATTCTCCTCCACGATCTGATCGTAGAAACTTGATCTTTCTATCACGTTGATTTTCAACCTCACTCTGAAATTCCTTGAACTTTTCAAAGGTCTCAGACTTGTGTTTCATTAAGTAGATATACCCATATCTACTCAAGTCATCAGTGAGGGTGAGAACATAACGATAGCCACCGCGAGCCTCAACACTCATTGGACCGCACACATCGGTATGTATGATTTCCAATAAGTTGGTTGCTCGCTCCATTGTTCCTGAGAATGGAGTCTTGGTCATTTTACCCATGAGGCATGGTTCGCACGTGTCAAATGATTCATAATCAAGAGACTCTAAAAGTCCATCTGCATGGAGCTTCTTCATGCGTTTGACACCTATGTGACCAAGGCGGCAGTGCCACAAATATGTGGGACTATTGTTATCAACTTTCACTCTTTTGGTATTCACACTATGAATATGTGTATCATCACGTACGAGATTCATTAAGAATAAACCATTAACCATCGGAGCATGACCATAAAACATATCTCTCATATAAATGGAACAACCATTATTATCTGATTTAAATGAGTAGCCATCTCGAATTAAGCGAGATCCAGATACAATGTTCATGCTCAAACTTGGCACTAAATAACAATTATTGAGGTTTAAAACTAATCCCGTAGGCAAATGTAGAGGCAGCGTGCCGACGGCGATCACATCGACCTTGGAACCATTCCCGACGCGCATCGTCACCTCGTCCTTCGCCAGTCTCCGTTTATTCCGCAGCTCCTGATTTGAGTTACAAATGTGAGCAACTGCACCGGTATCAAATACCCAAGAGCTACTACGAGTACTGGTAAGGTACACATCAATTACATGTATATCACATATACCTTTGGTTTTGCCGGTCTTCTTGTCCGCTAAGTATTTGGGGCAGTTCCGCTTCCAGTGACCACTTCCCTTGCAATAAAAACACTCAGTCTCGGGCTTGGGTCCATTCTTTGGCTTCTTCCCGGCAACTTGCTTACCGGGCGCGGCAACTTCCTTGCCGTCCTTCTTGAAGTTCTTTTTACCCTTGCCCTTCTTGAACTTAGTGGTTTTATTCACCATCAACACTTGATGCTCCTTCTTGATTTCAACCTCTGCTGATTTCAGCATAGCATATACTTCAGGAATGGTCTTTACCATCCCCTGCATATTGTAGTTCATCACAAAGCTCTTGTAGCTAGGTGGAAGCGACTGGAGGATTCTGTCAATGACCGCTTCATCTGGGAGATTAACTTCCAGTTGAGTCATGCGGTTGTGCAACCCAGACATTTTGAGTATGTGTTCACTGACAGAACTATTTTCCTCCATCTTACAGCTAAAGAATTTATCGGAGACTTCATATCTCTCGACCCGGGCATGAGCTTGGAAAACCATTTTCAGCTCTTCGAACATCTCATATGCTCCATGTCTCTCAAAACGCTTTTGGAGCCCCGGCTCTAAGCTGTAAAGCATGCCGCACTGAACGAGGGAGTAATCATCGCAGCGTGACTGCCAAGCGTTCATAACGTCTTGTTCTGCAGGGAGAATAGGTGCGTCACCCAGCGGTGCTCTTAGGACATAATCTTTCTTGGCAGCTATGAGGATAATCCTCAGGTTTCGGACCCAGTCCGTATAGTTGCTACCATCGTCTTTCAGCTTGGTTTTCTCTAGGAACGCGTTGAAGTTGAGGACTACGTTGGCCATTTGATCTACAAGACATATTGTAAATATTTAGACTAAGTTCATGATAATAAAGTTCATTTAATCAAATTATTTAATGAACTCCCACTTAGATAGACATCCCTCTTCTAGTCATCTAAGTATTACATGATCCGAGTCAACTAGGCCGTGTCCGATCATCACGTGAGATGGACTAGTCAACATCGGTGAACATCTTCATGTTGATCGTATCTTCTATACGACTCATGCTCGACCTTTCGGTCTTCTGTGTTCCGAGGCCATGTCTGTACATGCTAGGCTCGTCAAGTCAACCTAAGTGTTTTGCGTGTGTAAATCTGGCTTACACCCGTTGTATGCGAACGTAAGGACCTATCACACCCGATCATCACGTGGTGCTTCGGAACGACGAACCTTAGCAACGGTGCACAGTTAGGGTGAACACTTTCTTGAAATTATTATGAGGGATCATCTTATTTACTACCGTCGTTCTAAGTAAACAAGATGCAAAACATGATAAACATCACATGCAATCAAATAATAAACGTGACATGATATGGCCAATATCACATAGCTCCTTCGATCTCCATCTTGGGGCTCCATGATCATCTTGTCACCGGCTTGACACCATGATCTTCATCATCATGATCTTCATCATCGTGTCTCCATGAAGTTGCTCGCCAACTATTACTTCTACTACTATGGCTAACGCGTTTAGCAATAAAGTAAAGTAATTTACATGGCGATTCTCAATGACACGCAGGTCATACAAAAAATAAAGACAACTCCTATGGCTCCTGCCGGTTGTCATACTCATCGACATGCAAGTCGTGATTCCTATTACAATAGCATGAACATCTCATACATCACATATAGATCATTCATCATACATCACAACTTTGGCCATATCATATCACAAAGCACTTGCTGCAAAAACAAGTTAGACGTCCTCTAATTGTTGTTGCAAGTTTTACGTGGCTGAATTAGGGTTCTAGCAAGAACGTTTTCTTACCTACGTTCAAACCACAACGTGATTTGCCAATCTCTATTTACCCTTCATAAGGACCCTGTTCATCGAATCCGATCCAACTAAAGTAGGAGAGACAGACACCCGCCAGCCACCTTATGCAACTAGTGCATGTTTAGTCGGTGGAACCGGTCTCACGTAAGCGTACGTGTAAGGTTGGTCCGGGGCGCTTCATCCCACAATACCGCTGAATCAAGATTGACTAGTAACGGCAAGAAGAATTGACAACATCTACGCCCACAACAAATTGTGTTCTACTCGCACAAGAAGAACTACGCATAGACCTAGCTCATGATGCCACTGTTGGGGAACGTTGCAGAAAATTAAAAATTTTCCTACGGTTTCACCAAGATCCATCTATGAGTTCATCTAGCAACGAGTATTCAGATTAGATAGCATCTACATACCACTTTGTAGATCGCAACGGAAGCGTTCGAGTGAACGTGGATGAGGTAGTCGTACTTGCCGTGATCCAATTCACCGATGATCTAGTACCGAACGGACGGCACCTCCGCGTTCAACACACGTACGGGACGGGAGACGTCTCCTCCTTCTTGATCCAGCAAGGGGGAAGGAGAGGTTGAGGAAGATCCAGCACGACGGTGTGGTGGTGGATGCAGCAGAACTCCGGCAGGGCTTCGCTAAGCAACTACGGGAGGAGGAGGAGGTGTTGCAGGGAGGAGGGAGGAGCCAGGGCATCTGGTGCGCAGCCCCCCTCCCCTGCCCCCCTTTATATAGGCACATGAGAGGGGGGAGGGCGCAGCCTTGCCCCTTCCTCCAAGGAAGGGGTGCGGCCAAGAGGGGGGGAGGAGTCCATCCTCCCCAAGGCACCTCGGAGGTGCCTTCCCCCTTCTGGACTCTCCCTCCTCCAAGTTTCCTTGGCGCATGGGCCCTTGGGTCTGGTTCCCCTTGGCCCAAGTGGTCCAAGGCGCACCCCCTAAGGCCCATGTGGCCCCCCAAGGCAGGTGGCCCCACCTGGTGGACCCCGGGACCCCTCCGGTGGTCCCGGTACAATACCGATAACACCGAATCTTGTCCCGATGGCCAAAATAGCACTTCCTATATATAATTCTTTACCTCCGGACCATTCCGGAACTCCTCGTGACGTCCGGGATCTCATCCGGGACTCCGAACAACATTCGGGTTACTGCACATACATATCTTCACAACCCTAGCGTCACCGAACCTTAAGTGTGTAGACCCTACGGGTTCGGGAGACATGCAGACATGACCGAGACGGCTCTCGGGCAATAACCAACAGCGGGATCTGGATACCCATGTTGGCTCCCACATGCTCCACGATGATCTCATCGGATGAACCACGATGTCAAGGATTCAATTAATCCCGTATACGATTCCCTTTGTCAATCGGTATTTTACTTGCCCGAGATTCGATCGTCGGTATACCAATACCTCGTTCAATCTCGTTATCGGCAAGTCACTTTTCTCGTTACCGTAATGCACGATCCCGTGATCAAACACTTTGATCACATTGAGCTCATTGTGATGATGCATTACCGAGAGGGCCCGGTGATACCTCTCCGTCAAGCGGAGTGACAAATCCCAGTCTCGATCCATGTCAACCCAACAGACACTTTCAGAGATACCCGTAGCATACCTTTATAGTCACCCAGTTACGTTGTGACGTTTGGCACACCCAAAGCACTCCTACGGTATCCGGGAGTTACACGATCTCATGGTCTAAGGAAAGGATACTTGACATTGGAAAACTCTAGCAAACGAACTATGCGATCTTATGCTATGTTTAGGATTGGGTCTTGTCCATCACATCATTCTCCTAATGATGTGATCCCGTTATCGATGACATCCAATGTCCATAGTCAGGAAACCATGACTATCTGTCGATCAACGAGCTAGTCAACTAGAGGCTCACTAGGGACATGTTGTTGTCTGTTATTCACACATGTATTACGATTTCCGGTTAACACAATTCTAGCACGAATAAAGACAATTATCATGAATAAGGAAATATAATAATAATGCTTTTATTATTGCCTCTAGGGCATATTTCCAACAGTTTGCATGAATGGCCAGCAGTCCTAATAGTGCCGGTGGGTACTATCTAACAAATTAATTGCAGTTTCTAATAATATTTGTTCATGCATCCATTGAGAGTGAGTTTCTTCACATCAGGTACTGCATATTTTGCCGAAACAGTTTATCAACCACAATATTGTAGGCCTTTTCGGTAGGATGAAAGTTGTCCCAAAAAATGAAGTCATAAACATTCGGGCATGCGGGGTGATTTTTAATGAATACTGCTGCATTTAGCATTGTACTGCCACAACATCCTTCAGTTACCTCCTTGAAACCTATATTACATGCATTTTCAAAAAATTAGTATAAAATAACTATGAAATTATGATGACAACATGTCCATCGGCATGTATTTCTACACACTTTATAAAGCCAAATATTCCTAAATGAAGTATACAAACTAATGTAAACATTTATGTATACCATGTTAGTTCACTACACAGTTCTTGTTACTTAAATTTGCCTGTACTATTATAAGATTGATGACATGTTAGAGGTTAATGTTTCTCACTGTTATCTGTTAATATGTCTATTGCAGCTATACTCTACAGTAATGATTGATGGTATGCTCTGAAATAACAACCGAGTATAAAATGTGCACTCACCATAAAAATCAGATCGATGAATGAGATCAAGCAAATTGTAGTATATATCAAGATAAATAAACTTCGAGCCTTGAACATTCTGTTCTGCATCTAGCCGTTTTATTTCCTTTTCTATTTCAGAATTAAATAGATTTGCTGCTTGATTCCTCATGGGCTCACATTCTCTTGATCCAAGTTCTCTTTGCGAGGGACAACATCCAATTGGTGCAATGCCAATTAATGCAATCTTCTTTGCACCCATCTCATTTAATTTCTGTATGGAAGAGTATATATTAGTGTACTGAATTTAATAGATAGCAGGTTGACTGCTCAAATGCCAATTAAACAACAGATATATGTAGGATGCAAAAAAAGCGATTATAAGTACCATGGTCATTATAAAATATCCCTATGTTGAAACTTTGTCAAGAGAAGTGGATGGTAGAAAAATTCAGCAATGTACTAAATTTACAAACACACATATTTGTAACGACTAAAGGAAACTACTTGATGAAGTAGGAAGGAATGGTTTGTTGTTTTTGAGTTTGAGTGAAATATGCGAAACTTCAAAATGTCGAAGAACTAAATGAACACTAGAACTTTGTGCAAAATGAGAGAGTCAAATAAGATTTCGTATTTCCTACTAGAAGGTTTAGAGTTTCAATAAATACTCTTACCATAGTAAAGTTGACAGCAGAAGAGACAAGAAATTTCACGTAGGAAGGAAGGTCATATTGATGGCGCCTCAAAGGAATTGTAAAATAGTTATTTGCAAGGTCATTTGCCCCCATGACTGTGAAGTATATGCCTTCGGAGATTACACGTGTCATCTCCTCTTCTCCGACTAAAGCTCTTAGTCGCTCCTTATAGTCAAGGAATAGTTCAAGTTGCCCAGTACTCGATGTAGCAGCCTGAAGCATAGGAAATTAGCATTTGCAAACTCTAGTAATAACAATCTTAGCTTCAGGTGAAAGCAAAGTGAAATATACTTGACGAGAACTATATTGTGAGATGCATGTGACATATTTTGTTACCGAGGGTATCGAAGTTAGAGGATCGTATCCACTGCCACCAGAAGCAAAGACGACACCAGTGAGTAGCTCACTTAGTGGAAGATCATTTCCGAGGTAGGGTGGCAATAGTTCCTTAATTCCCAGCCTAGAAACTGCTCGATCAAGAAAAATGTCATCACCAATGGATATTCAAGTTTTCACTTGGTAGAAACTAGCCATTAAAGAGTTTAAACTTAAAAAGAACGCTGTTTTTTAAGTAGTAGTAATTGATCATTTTAAGTAGTATAGTATTGTTTAGATGTGCGTCGATGGACGCGCGCAGGATGGTGGTGCTTTCTAGCGTCGTGGTGACGTCGACGGCAGTTGGGCCTGACAAAATCAATGCGTGGATCCCTCCCGAAGTTGCGACGACGAAAGATGGCGGTGGTGGATTCTAGAGCTTGCACATATGATGCTCGCTAAGGGTCTTCTAGATCGGTTGGTGCTCCCGGCTCACCATGGGGCGGTTTGGTGATGCCGCCGGATTAGATGGTATGCGTGGTGCGAGGTCAGGGCACATCATCAAACTTGTAACGGTAGCGACATAAATCGTCATAAATGTGGCTTTGGGTTTACCTATGTATTTGTTTTGTCAGAGCGTATTGAATAATTTAATAAACATGACCGTGTGCTTTGCTTGATCCAAAGGCCGATAATCTCCTTTTTAAAAAAAAAATAGTACTGTTTGGTCATGGTTCTTCTGTCAGGAGATTAATTTTTGGTTATTGCTCGACATGCAACTTAATTGTGCAACATAAGAGCATGGTTAATAATATAGCCAGCTGTTGGCTATATGATCTTGCCACATCATCTATAGTCAAATTTATAGCCGACTAGTACAATAGTTGCATATAAGCATGTATTATTTTTTTGATACATGGCCCACCTCACTCTCTCACAACATGCTTAGGAGCACGTGCTGCAGCCAGCTGTTAGTGAGTAGCCCGCTTCCCTTCTCTCTCCTCCTCTCTCTCTTCCACCTCATCAAAAATATAATATTTAAAAGCTTACAGCCCGCCTACATCATCCTATTGTACTTGCTCTAATATAGCAAGCCGTCCCCATGATGGGGTACATGAATTCGAAATTAATGTTGACAGAGCCATCCATGATGGAGTAGTTAGTTGTGCGTTAAATGGAGAAGGAGCCAGAAAAAAAATGCACGACGGATGAAAACCAAGCTGACGGGCCAGTACGACTGAACTGTATGCATTTCATTAGCAGCTCCTATGTACATGCACAGTGTTCTGATCTGGACCCCGAAATGTCTCCTGCAACAATACTAGAGCAATAGTGGTGCGAAGACTTCCAAGTTGCTGCCGACGTACGAAACTTGCTACTCCCTCCGAAAGGAAAATGACACTGCTAGCCGTTTGGCTCCAAATAAAGTTTGCCCCATCTGATCCTAGGCATGTCACAATTTCCTAGTATTCCCTCGGTCCTAAAATAAATTTCTCAACTTTATACTCTCTCCGTTAAGAAATATAAAAGTTTTTAGATAAATATTTTTTAATAGTCATCTAAAAACTCTTATATTTCTTTACGGAGGAAGTACAAAGTTGAGACATTTATTTTGGGACAGGTGAGTATTTGCTTCTCAACTTTTTTCACAAGTTTGCCACAAGTGTGCTGTCAATTTTCTTGGCCACACTTTGTAGCAAGCCACACTTTTCTTACCTTGTCAGGTGCGGTAAAGTTAGCCTTCAACTAGACATTCCCGCATATGTTCTCATCTTGTTTATAACCAAAGTCCCCAATTTAATGATAAGTGATGCAATGCCATATACACACCAAAAATAGCGTAAATAACAAAGTTGCACCAAAACTGAATACAAAAAAGCAACAGCGAAGTCAGTTGCCGGTTGTTACGACTTAGTACTACGCACGTATTCCCGGTGGGATACATCCGTATCAAGACTCATTTTAATGTTAGATACATCCGTATCTAGACAAATCTAAGACAAGTAATTCGGAACGGAGGAAGTACGTACCTAGCATGTCTCCGGGAACCTTCCCGTTGGAGAACCTCCCGGTGGCCACCCCGCCGGGGAAGTCCTGCCCGTACGGCGGGAAGTTGGCCTTCGCCTCCGTCAGCCGGCCGTTGTTGTTGCCGGGATCGACGATCGAATCGCCGAACATGAAGGCGGCGGAGATTTTGCTTCTAGCCATGGCTGCTGCTCCATGGGCGGATGGGAGAAGCACCATCAGTAGCAGCAGCAGGCCTCGGTAGAGAGACGCCATTGCTTGTCTCCGTGCTACTAATGATGTGTGTACTATGAGCTAGGTAGCTAGGGGTGTGGAGTGTCAGCTGGCTCTGGCTTGTGCAAGATGGATCACGCCGTGGGAGGTTTTATAGCGTAGCGGGGCATGGAGAAAAGTACGTGCGCGCAGTGAGGCGACTCAGATCATCATTCATCATGTATATGGTTGGTTGCTGGCTGCATGCATTGAATACACCATCTCCAGTCTTGTCGATTTAACGGGCAGCGTGATGCGCAAAATTGTAGAAGCCCCAAGTCTCGCTTTTTTTTAAGACTAGCCACAGTGGGAGTAACTTCAGTAGTAACATCGAGTCTACCTCAGCAAATTTGCTTATGTGGCAATGAGTTAATGAGGAGAGAGGTACTTGTAGTAACTTAGCTAGTTACTGTAATATCACATGTCCCAATGCAATATAAGTCTATAACCTAATAAATGAAGTTCTGCATGTTACTACACTTATGTTACTACCCACTATGAAGGTAGTAACATAGTCTAGGGATATGTGTATGTTACTTCCCATTGTGGCTAGTCTAAAGAAAGTTCGAGCTTTATTTATTAGAAATAATCATTACATCGTTTATGAGGATTGGTACAATTGCATTATGTGGTTTCTCGAGCCAATCAGAAATGAAGGAAAATCTAACCAACTTGACAAGTTCATGAGCAATTTTATTTGCTTCTCTATTGCAATGCTCGAATCTAGAAATAGGAAAATCGCAAGCTAAGTGAAAACAGTCATAAAAAATTGCAGCTGCTGCTCCCGACGATCGTTCTCCTTCATTCATGGTCTCAATCACCTCCATATTATTCGAGTTAATAATTATGCGATTACAACTTGTCGTTTGCGCAAGCGATAGGCCGAATTTTAACACCAAAGCTTCAGCCCCAATACATCTGCGCACCAGTCAATCTTATCATTTCCCCCACCGATGAACCTACATTTGTCATCTCTTAAGACCGCCCCGATCGTATCCCTGAGAAGGTCATGGTCAAAAGAAGCATCAACCTTAAGTTTAACAAATCCCGTCGGGGGGCTAGACCATCCTCCTCTTTTCATGAAAGCCTTCGGCGAGGAGGCATTAACAAAATTAGCAGTGAGAGCACGTATCCCATGGATACCTGTTGTGCATTCTTAGTGGTCTCATTGTGTACCAACTTGCGTCTTTCCCACCACAAGTACCAGGCTGATATGGCAATCATGGCACGCACATTTCGAGTGCCCATAATACATAGTTCCTGATCTAGTAATGAAAGTAAATACTCCAAGACGGCCTCATCCGCATAGTCTATTTTACAAGCTCTGTCTATAATATCGTCCATCCCTAGTCTTCTCCAGACTTCTTTTGCTCTGTCACATAGAAACAACAGATGTTTTGTGTCTTGTGGCCCAGATGAGCAGACAGGACACTCAGGCGAGACTTTCACATGTCTATTAGCTAACTTAACACGACACGGAAGAGTGTCGTGAAGTGTACGCCAAATAAATATTTTAATCCTTGCTGGACAAGCAAGTTTCCAAATCCACCCCCAAATAGGATTGACCGTGGTACGCCCATCCCATTGGTATGTCATAACTTGTTCCCATATTGGTGGTCCCATTCCACAAAATAAGCAGACCGAACGGAAAAGATCCCATTTTTGTGAAATTCCAAGCTACGAAATCTGGCATATCATGTTGCGATATTGGGATCGCAATCACTCGCTGAGCATCAATAGGACATAGAGTCTGTCTGAGAAGAACTTCATCCCAACTATTTAGGATTGGATCAATCAAATCTGCTACCTTCCGTAACAACTGCCCTCTCTTAGGGGTAACAATTTTACGGTTTGCACAATTTGGAATCCAGGCGTCCTCTCAAATGACAATATTCTGCCCATTTCCCACTCGCCAAATATGACCACTCTTCAAGGAGCTCACACCCGCCATAATACTTTGTCAGGTGAAGGAAGAACCCTTCTTTAGGTTAGTGTTCAACAAGTCACCGCCAGAATAGTATTTGACTCTCAAAACAGTAGCACATAGAGAATCCAGATTCTCGATAAGACACCAAGCCTGTTTAGCAAGCATAGCCAAATTGAAACAATGGATATCCCGAAAACTCATTCCTCCTTGGTTCTTGGGTACACACATTTTCCACCAAGCCATCCAATGCATCCTCCTTTGGTTGTCCTCATCTCCCCACCAGAAATGCGCCATCGCGTCAATAATTCCTTTGCAATTTTTTTAGGAATTTTAAAGACCGACATTGCATAGGTGGGAATAGTTTGAACAACCACTTTAAGTAATATCTCCTTTCCTCCAGCCGACAGAAGTTTTTCCTTCCAACCACTAATTCTCTGAACAATACGATCGATTAAGTATTGAAAACAATCGGTTTTATCTAAACCCACATTGGCCGACAGTCCTAAATATTTGTCATTCAAGGCCTCAACCATTATATTAAGAATTGTACACATTTGTTCTTTAGTGTCCACTCCTGTATTAGGGCTAAAAAAGATGCTAGATTTGCTAACCATCTGCCCTGAAGCCCCAAGTCTCGCTTCTTTTGATCATGCCACGGTCGTCCGCGTTTTAGGCACACGTACCTGTTACTATAGGTTCGCGTTGAATGGCACAATACATCCGAACCGCGCATCCGGACGTACACTGACGGTTTGAGGGTCAGCGTCAGAGATTTGTGCCTGAGTAGTGCATCCAAACACACGTGACATATACACCAATCTTGCATGGAAAATAAGGAGAACGAAGATGCATAGAAAACACACACAAAAGGACGGGTAACTAGTTACGGAAGACGCTGATGCATGATGGTGCTGATGCTGAAACACGCACACGTGCGTCCTCTGATTTGCCTTGTTTTTTGTACGGAGGAAGCTCCGGGTCACGTGTCTAACATCAGCTAGGCTGCGCTCCATGGCTGCGGCTTGTCCTTCCTTTTCAGGCTTGTTGTTGGTTTTGCACACAAGCTGGAAGAGAAAAGCATGGTTATTCTGGAGAGCGGCGACGTAGCTCAGTCCAACTTCACCGCGCGATCCTATGTTGTTCGGCTCCATCTGTTTAGGGTAAAACGGACAAATGAGGCGGCCCAGCGCGCGACGGCCCGGACCCATCTGGTCCGTTTTGTGTCCGGGCCGACCCATTTCGAGCGTAAACTTGCGCCGGGTTTGGGTCACGACGGACATCAAACGGACGCGCGCCTCGTCCGCGTCGGGGCTGCGTAGCAGGCGGCCACCTACCTCCCACCCGCCCACATCAATGCGCACGCGCGGGCGGCCCCGCATGTCATCCGCCCAGGCGAGGGGTCGCGGTCCTTCTTAAATGGGAACCGTGGACCGGTCGTCGTCCACACTGCCCCACGCCACCCCGCGGCCTCCTCGAAACCCGACAGCCCCAGTCCCAAACCCTAGCCAGGAACTCGTCGGCCGGCCGCCCGCAGCCATGGGGCTATGGAACTACGGCCGCAAAGGCAAGCACGACCGCGAGGCTGGTTCATCGTCGGGACGTCGCCGCGGCTCGGTGAAGAAGGAAGAGCCCGCGTCGCCATCGCCAGCACGTCGGGGCCCCACGCCGCCCGTGTTCTCCATCGCGCCCACGGCCGCCGGCGAGCGCGACCGGCACTACATCGAGGCGGCCGGCTGCCGCCGTTATTGGGAGACGAGGACGCCGCTGCCCTGGAGCGACGTCCACCTCCCCAATAACTGACACCTATCGGCCGACCGCGTGCCGATCCCGCCCGTCCCGCAGAGCGGTCGTGCGCGCCGCCGCCGCCTCCTCCCGGACGACCTCTACTATCGACGAGAGGTACGCCCCGGACTCGCCATTGTGGGACACTTGGCTCCACGATGAGCACGACATGCGGCGGGCGTCGTTCTTCGCCGGCACGTCGACGGGGCCGCGGCGGCCACGTGAGCCCCGAGCGGCTCCCCGGGCGGACGGGCGTACGCGGGTGCGCGGCCTGACGCCCACGTCGTCGCCGTCGCCATCTCCATCGCCACCCCAACCTCCTCGCATGACGGCGGAGGAGGAGGCCCAGCTCATGGCGTGTGTGCTGGAGGACTCCATGCACACGAACGACGAGCGCCAATGGGAGGGCCTCGAGGAGATGACGGCCCTCTCCGCGGTCGGCGATGTCGCCATCCCCGAGCTGGAGATGGTGCCGAAGGAGAAGGTGGTGGAGGAGCCACCGGTGGCCGCATTCCACCCTGACCTGGTGGGCCAGGGGTGGAGCTGGTCGTGCTCCGCTGAGCAGATGGCGGCCGCCCTGGGGGCCGTGAACTGGTGCCCCACGCTGCCGCGGTCGCCGGAGCGGGAGGCCTCGCATCAGGAGGAGGTGGTGCAGGCACCGGCCACCTTCCAGCCCGCCGCCCCCGTGCACCACGGACCGCCGGCCCATCTGTGGATGCCGCCGGACTACGTCGATCTCGTAAGCGACGACGACGACACCGGCGGCCAATGAAGACGGCGACGGCCACGGCATCGACAGGCGCGGCAGGAGCGCGCGGGAGGCGTTTTCTTATTTTGGTTTTAAGTTAATTATGAAACTGAGCCGTTTAAGTGGACTAAGAAACTAGGCCGTTTTGTGGTCGTAACCCCTATATATGTTTTATGTTCTTTTAACTGCATTTATTTACTTTTTTAGTCATTTTATTTAAGTTTTTATATTTTTTTATTCACGTCCACCCCAGACAGATTTTGGGGTGCGGCCGCGCGTTAGGCGCACCTACGACCCATCGAACAAACGCGGACATGGGCAAACTCATCGACGTCTCAAAGGGACAAAATCCGATCAAACCAGACGTACGTTTGAAGTCGCGTGATGGAGTTGGCCTCACGAGCTCGCCTGCTCCCGCTAGACATGCGAATCGAACAAGGACGTGTGGTGCGGTGCATTCAATGGGAGCGTACAAGGTAGCGGTGGGCTACGTCCAGTGGAACAGTGGTAAACGCTCAGGGGCCGTTTGATATGACGATGCCGTCAGGCACAGTGTGCACATGTTCCCACTGTGCAGGATGCCGACGGTTTAACCCGATCTCTGCACCACTCTGATTAAAACGTGTGGCTCAGTCACATGACTTTAGCTCTTTGGTCATTTCTCAGCGTCTTGACTTTTAACTCCTAGGATCATGATAGTACAGAGTCCAAGCATGCATGGTGCAACCAGCAAAGTATGATTCGGCCACGCTGCAAAAAAGGATGACATGTAAAAATAGTACTAATATTTATGGCCCGTGGAAAGGCAAGCATTGTATTGCTTGTAGTATCACGGCGTCCAATGCCGAAAGGTTGTGGAAAATGGAATATCTAAAAACAAGCTTGGTGAGAAGGTATTAGCTGAAAATGTGACTAATGGTAGGTTAAAAAAATAGAACAAGCTTGGCAGGCATTGTGAAAATATTATTTAAATGTTTCGAAACATTTTCTTGAATTGTCAACAATTTTGAAATCCGAATATTCATAAAGCGAAAAAACACATTTTAAAATTACAAACTTTTTTTTTCAAAAATGTGAACAATTTTAGGAATCACGAACATTTTATGAAAACAATTTTTTTCGAAAACATGAATCATTTTTAAAATCCCTGAACATTTTTTAAAGTGCTAACACTTCTAAAAACAAGAAATTTTAGACGAACAAGTTTGAAACCCAAACAAAATTTTAAAATGCGAACAAAATTTCAAAATTTGCTCCCATTCTTAAGATTTCCAGAAAGTGTTCGCACTTTAACATTTTGTTCAGGTTTTAAAATTTGTTCCCATTTTTTCAAGAAAAGGTCTATGTTTAAAAAAACGAGTTCTGAAAATTTGTTCGCACTTTAAGATTTTGCTCAGGTTTCAAAATTTGTTCCGATTTTATCAGAAAAAGGTTATGTTTAAAAAAAGTGAGTTCTGAAAATTTGTTCCCACTTTAAAATTTTGTTCAGGTTTCAAAATTTGTTCCCATTTTTTCACAAATCACATATGTTCGTGTTTAAAAATTGTTCGCACATTAAGATTTGTTCTGGTTTCAAAATATGTTCATGTTCTCAAAAAATACTTGCGATGGTATGTCAGCTTTGTCAATTGTGGTGTTCATTTGTATTTCATTCAAAAATGAAAGCAAAAAAACAGACTTCCCATTCGGTATTTCGGTGCCCTAAGTATTTCATTCAAAAATGAGCAACTATGCATGTGAGAATACTCCCTCCACGTGGCCACGACCTACAGTACCTCATTAGTACAGGACTTCGATGTCCGTCCATCCTAGCCTAACGAGCGTCCCGACTACGTCCCATCCGTACACATAACTATCCTGCATATACGCCTTAACTACGGCCACCAGTCCAGATCCCGTCGCGAAACAACGCTCGGAGATACCGTGAGCAGGCGTAGACAAGCACGCCAGTGGATTTTTCGGGGTATTCTGCTTCAAAGCATATATGAAGATAATGAGACGTGGTGTTCGTCTCTGGTAAACGCTTCTTTCGCTCTGTCCAGTTGGAGAGAAGTTTCTGACACGCGTCGCTATCCCATGGTCAGGATTAGGGTCAGTGTTTCGCTGGTTACACAGCGTCTTTTGGTCCAGAAACATGGGGAATCAAGTTGCAGAATGCTCACCGAAGAAGCATTAGCCAACTTTTTACGAACTTGCAAAATGGATCGCAAAAGTTCTTCCATCACTTGGAAGACCTAAATTTTGGATTCATTCCAAGAATGTCATAGGAGCCTCGTTCTGGTTATGCCTGAAGAGGAGCAGTGCATTGTGCATCTAAACCCTGAGGTGCAGTATACACATCGTCTACCCTGGAAAAACACAAGAAAGCTCCAGGCTGAGGCAACCACCATCAGCGCCTGCGTTCCATTTCCATGGCCGCATGCAGCTTGTCTTTCCTTTTCAGTTCCTGATCGTTTTCGCAGACAACCCAAAGAAAAGAAAAAAGGGCCGGAATTTTGGTTCTCTGAGGGATCTCCCTTGACTGAACCATATCGAATGACTGATTGCAAAGCAAAAAAGGACAAACACTTGGCTATCTTCTGTGACATAAACATCTCACCTCATCAGAGAACAAAAAACTTCTGGAAACAATGGGATGTGTTCGGCTCTGTTATATGCCTCTTTTAACTCTAGTGGGTTCAAGAGAAGGGGGCGTTTCTAAAAGCTTTCTACGGCATGATCTTTCGCTTGAGAAGTATATATTGATTAAAGCCAACTTGCAACATGCTCCAACTACATTTCACCAAAGTTCATAGAAATATGTGCTCATATCTGCAACATCAAATATATATAGTACAAAAACTACACTCCGTATTACAGACTTAGGGCAATGCTAGAAGTTTAAATAATTTGGAACAGGGTGAATATTTTACACCGAATGATCAAACACACATTCCGGGCCATAGATGGAAGTCATGGAACACACATTCATGTGACTGTGCGGCTGTGCCTGAGCAGTGTGCATTCAGACTCTCGTCTCCCGTGAAAAACAAGGCATAGAACACAGCAAGGGTGGTTACCTGGTTATCGAAGATGATGCTGAAACACACACTGGCAGACACTCCGGCCTCTCCATTGCTTGTATGCTATAAGCTCTGTTCCATGGCCGCAGCTTGTTCTCTTTCAGTCTTCCTGTCAATTTTGCAGACAACTGGAGAAAGCACCAGAATTTTGGTTCCTTCCCTTCACTGCCGCGGGAATCCCCGCAAAAATTCTGCGTTTGAAGTACGCATTTAGTGACCAAAGCAAAGCAAAATGCTTTGAAGTTGCCATGTTTGAATCCGTTCTATGCTTCTTTCAGTACATAATTAAAACTGTCTGCGGTTCTCTACAGCTACTGTACTCATGCAGAGGAGATACTTACAAATCATTCAGCTTCTTTACAAGTCTGGTAGAAGAAAGAAAAAACAGAGCCTCAAAAGGCTGTTGTGGGTATTTACAGGACAAAAAGGGGAGGCGCGCGCCTCGGTCTAGATATTCAGCAGTCTTCTCCTAACCCACTGTGCTACGAGTTGCCAAAGGCAGTTACGTATGAGACCACGACGGTGATGTCGTCCAGCTTCCCACCGTAGTACCGGTACCCAGCGTCTTGGGCCGCGGTCGAAAACGGCGTCGGCCTGTTCTTGTCCTGTGCCCGCTGGCGTGCAAGCGCCGCTATCTTCTGGGCTGTCACTTGAGGTTCCAGGCCAGCTCTGGTTGCGTGGACCACTACAGCTGTTATATCGTTGTTGTACAGGTTATCGAACAACCCATCTGTTCCAGCGACAATTACATCACCAGACGCGACAGGTACCTTGAAGACCTGAGTATACAGGGACAGCAGGCAAAACAACATGGGTATTAACAAGGACTACAATTTGCAGTATGTCATGATTGCTAGACCGGATACATGTGCTCATATGTTTAAAGAGATGGATATTAACAAGGACTACAATTCTACAATCCGCGTGTCGCAGAATTATACTACATGTGCTCATATGTTTTACGAGATGGATACAGAATGGAGTATAATTCTGCGACACGTGGATTATAGAATTCCTAATCTATATATATGCATTTGTTTCACCTGGGAGTACTAGTATAATCCATCGGCACAAAGGCTTCTTTTACTAGAACATAAAACTATGGTTTTCATTAAAAAAACAGCCACAAGCCGTGAATATTTGTTAACAACTAAATTGTGTCCATATACACTGGTTACTACAAAAAGAAAAGCGTTATCAGCAGTATATGAACATACCTGTGCAGCATTAGGCAAGTCACTCGAGTTGCCACTCTGAAGTTGGTAGGAGAAATTGAAATCATGTTGTTGTACAGGTGACCTACACAATGTGCAGCCATCTCGGATGACTATAAAGCCACTGTCACCAAGATTAATTGCTTGTATTCCCTGAGATAATGTACAACCAAATCTGAAATCGTGATAAACTATCTACGAACTGAACAAGTTAAACACTCAGGTCAGTTTTGTGGCATTATATCATCAACAAAGAATGGTGGTCAACTTTTAGCTTCTCTTACTGATGCCAAAGCCATAGACAAGGAAACATGTAATCATGTCACAGCAAAAATGAACAAGATCAGTAACCAACCTGATTTGTTATAGCAATGATACATGCGGTCGATGAACCCGGCACTGTTGTGCTACTATGGGCCTTCTCTAGTACCCTTGTAAGATCAATTGAATCTTTTGGCTCTTCTTCTATTGCGGTTACTGCATTAGACATAATATCTCTAGCATATTGACCTGCATCAATACCGTAGCTTGCCCAACCACCAACGCCATCAGCTATGCCTATAGCCTGTTCATCCCAAATAAAATGTGCATCCTCACCACCAGTTTCTTCCTTATCCGGATGTGGTAGATAACATACCCCTGAAACAAGCTTCAAGGACCTATCTCCTAACATAGTCCTGAAATAGTGATCAATGTTTTAGAATAATCTAAGCAGATATATACAGTCATAAAATCATCACAATGCATATGAGAAGCGCCATGATGCAGTGCTTAAGCACAACACCCGAGCAGGGCACATGACTTTGTGTCAAGACTCATGACATAGGTGGTCGAGGGAAGCAACCTCTATCTCCAGGAGTTAAATATCTAAACTTCCTAATTTGATTGAACTGTGATACCTACCCCTTAATTGCAACTGTATCCTGCTTTTGCAATCTGTGCACCCTTGGTGGCCCACTTGGGGCTGTAAATTACATTACATACCCCACGTGACAGCAATTATTCCGATTTTCTTTCTACTATTGAGAGTGTCTTCACTAGCAGACTTTTTTCTCTCACCAATCTCTACCAACTTTATCATATTTCCGTATGGCCCATTAAAAACCTACGAGCATGGATTCCCACTTCCCAGTGACTATTAGTTATCTAGATGAACAAGACCTCCAATCCATGCCCCAGTGCCAGATTTTATCAGAAAAGTGTAACAACCGTTGAGTTTTGACATGATTAGTATTCTTAGAACAACGGGAATCATAATGCACACAATGAGAAGACAATGTTCATGGACTGGGCATCTGCTAAAACCCCAACAGTGAGAACCTCATTTGAGCTAATTTGATGAAATTGAAAATGTACTCACTATGCCAAGATACGCCGATTGCGAAATTAAACAGGTAGATACACAAGAGGAAACATACTTAAACAGGTAGATACACAAGAGGAAACATACTTATCTGAGGTGCCTACGGACTTCTCAGGCTGCTGGACATCCGCCTCGCGGGCGGCCGGGCTGAAGGACACCTCTTCCGGGGCGGCACCGGTCGCGAAGGAGCGCCCGCCGCCGACGAGGAGCTGCTCCACCAGCAGGCCCGGCCTGGGCACGCTGCTGGCGGCGCACCGGAACCACCAGGACCCGCCGCTGCCGCCCGCCGCGGGCCCTCCCCAGATGCCGAGGAACCCGGCCGCCTCGCTCCCCCGCAATCCGCGCGCGGGGGACAGCAGGGCCCCGCCCATGCCCGGCAGCGCGGCGGAGGACGCGGCCCTCGGCGCGCCGGCGCCAGCGCCGGCAGCTCCCCGGAGCAGCCACGCGGCCGCGCGACGAAGCGCGATCGCCGGGGACATCCTGCCGCGGCGCCCCTGCTGCGCCCAAGACGCTGCCGGAGAGACGCTCCGGCGAAGGTGGTGGAAACCCTAGGGTGCGGGGGAGGGAGGGACAAGGATGAGATGCCGTCCCGTGCCGGGGCAAAAGGAGTTTTTCCACGCGGTTTTTTTTTCGCACTGGCTATGGGAAGGAGGCAAGGAGCGTTCATTCATTCTAGAAAGAATATACGATACAGTTCTTTTTTTTGGGGAAGAATATACGAAATCTTATGTGTCTTTATAGAATTGATCTATTCTTGTTGTTTGTGGATGATTCTAGTATAAATCTGAACATGAGTTTTTCCCCGAAAAGCACGTTAATTTCATCGGCAGGGCGCACGAGTTGTTGGGCAGGAGATGGCGTCATCAACTGAGTCGAGGAAAATGAAAGCGCACCTATCATCGAGAGCGGCGAGGGCGAAGCCGACGAAGGCTCTGGGGAAAGTGGACATCACCGACGACGAAGTAACGCCGCTGGTGCTGGATGATCTAGATGAAGGGGTGCATCAGAAGTGGATGCTGGCATGAAAGGTCCTTCATCACGACATTTTCACATTGAGACGATCTCACGTGCATTTCGTCCGGAGCGGAGGAACCCTAAAGGCCCCGTGTTCCGGAGAAAACATGCTTGTGGTTGAATTTGCCATCCAAAGCAATCGGGATTGTGTGTGTGAAGGCTCGTCATGGCACGTTAGTAAGAATGTCGTGATCCGTTCTGAATTTGACGAGTGCATGCGGCCTTCCAAGCTTAGATTTGACAAGTTATAGTTATGGGCTAGGGTCATGGATCTTCCCTTTTAATCTTCGCGATGATAAGTAGAGTGCGTCGATTGCCATAGATAGACAAGGAAGCTAAGTTTGTCCAGTTTGATCATGTGATGGGCTATCTTAGGGCTAGAGTTATAGTGGAGGTCAACAAGCCATCTAGGAGATGGATCCTGATTGAGTCGTAGAGGAGAAACTGCATGGATCCATATGATATCTAATACGAGAATATGCCGCACCTTTTATTTTCTTGTGTCCGATTGGGTCACTCAGATCTCTATTGTACGACGCACGGAATCAGGGATGAAAATGGTGATTTTTCTTGGAAGAGGGTTATGTGCTCCGGGTGATAGGAGGAGGACTGCTTCAGGGGAAGGCTCGACGTCAACAAGGGAGCATTCTGCTTTTCACAACATCAAAACTAATTCATGACAACCGAGCATTGCGAAAAAAAGGGTGGCTGAGGTGACAACCCGTACAAGAACAATACCAATAAGAATAAGCATAAAGGCGAGCCTCAAGGTTAGAAACAGGTGTATAGGAGAGTACAAATGCCTCTCCTAACTAACACTCCACATGTTGAGAATAATGATGTTAATGAGGTGCTTACTCTGCCGGTGTTGTTGATGTTGATTTGGGTATGATCTCGGAACATGAACCAGAGCAAGTGCAGGAGCCTAAGAAAGAAACCTACATCGAGCAATTCGGGATCATTAGCAGCGGCTGCAGCATAGCCTGCCCTCACTAGCGAGTTGCCTGAGCTGGAACTGTCGGGGGCTTGAGAACCTGGCAGCAGTTCAAGAGCCTCGCAACATAGTGAAGCAGGAAGGGGCCACTCTTCTATTTGTTAGGGAGACTAAGATTTCGAAAAAGCATATGAAGAGCTTGCATAATTGATTGGATTTTTGCAAGTTGCTTCACGGTTTACAATAACGGCTTGATTGGTGGTATTGGTATGTTTTGGCCGGCTGAGTTAGATGTGGAACTAAAAAAATCAGCTCGGGCCACATTGATGTTCTTATGGAGTAAGAAACTCAGAGCTTCAAGGAGTGAAGAGTCATTGGTTTCTATGGATCTCAAAGGGTGGAAGATAGACACCAAAGTTGGAGGTTCCTTCACACTCCTTTTGCAATTAAACACGATGCATGGCTTTGTGTTGGTGATTTCAATGAGACTCTTTTTGCTTCTGAACATTTCTCTCGCTCAGCAAGACCAGACTAGCAGATGAGAGCGCTCAGGGAGGCAGATGATGATTGTTTGCTTCTGGATCTTGGTTGGTCCAGGGTGGAGTATACTTGGAATAATGGACAAGGGAGCAATGCAAATGTTAAAAAGAGGCTCGACCGGGGTTTCGGTCATCTGCAGCCTACTCAGTTATTCCCACATACGATAGTTCGACATATTACACCATGGAGACCGACCACTGTCTTGTCTTGGTCGACTTGCGTGAGAAATTGGCTGACCTAAGAATCAGACCGCTCGACAGTTCTAGTATGAAGATGTGTGCATAGTTTAAAAAACCGGACCGGACCGGCGGTCGAACCGGAAAAAACCGAAACCGGCAACCTTAGCGGTTTTTTAAGCTAATAAGACCGTTCTGCAATAAGACCGGAGAAAACCGGTCGAACCGGTCGGTTTTTTGGAAAACCGGTGAAAAAACCGGGCCATTGAACCGAATAAAACCAGGAATTTTTTTAATAGAAATTTGGAGAAGTGAAATTCGATCCCAGGATGTTTGAGCAGTACGTGGGGCTTGCCCATGGCCCAATAACCAGCTCGGCTGTGCTACTTTGTGGTCCACTACATATAAATAATTTTATTTGACCATTGTTTTACACTATATTAGCACATATATTACTCAACACATATTATTTTATTGCTTAAAAAACGACAATCGAACCGGTGAACCGGCGGTCCGACCGGTAAAAACCTGAACCGACAGCCTTTCCGGTTTGATTTCCGGTTCGGTTTTTTAAACTATGGATGTGTGGCAAACTCATAAAGAAGTAACTAGCTGATTCTTAATGAGTGGCAAAGGGGAGCTAGATAGAATGGTTTGGAGAGTAAGCTTGGTATTTGGGGTGCCAAGGAGTCAACTGTTGATTTTTTGAATGGGGGTGAGCCAATAGTAGGGATGAATGACACTTCGATTACTTTGATTCCCAAGGTACGATACCCGCAAAGTATATCGCAGTATCACCCTGTTTCCTTGTGCCCAATTTTGTACAAAAATCCCTCCAAATGCATCACCAACAGTGCTAGGGAGTTTATGGATGAGACGTCAACGAGGAGCAAATTACTTTTGTTCCTGACGCCTTATTACAGATAATGTTCCGATTGCTTATGAAAGCGTGCATGTGATGAGGCGAAGGAAGTGGGGCAAAAATGGTGTTTGTGCAGTAAAAATTATATGATGAAAGCGTATGATCGAGTTAGTTGGCATTTTTTTAGGCAATCATGTCGTGATTGGGGTTCAGTTTAAATTTTGCTTGACTGATAAGAAGTATGTTACTTCGGTCATGTTTACTGTGCGTGTGAATGGGGAACTTCTGCCATATTTACACCTTTTACAGGACTCCGTCAGGGAGACACCATGTCACCATACTTGTTCATGTTGTGTGCGGAAGGATTTACATCTCTTTTAAACCTATATGGGGTGCACATGTGGATAGGGGAATACATGTAACTGCTCAATCACCTTGGCTTAATCAACTCCTCTTTGTTGATGATAGCTTGATTTTCATGAATGCGAAGGTGACTGGTGCTCAAAGATTGAACAAGGTGATGAGAACTATGGCGACTGTTCAGGATAATGTGTCAATAGAAGAAAAGTTCAATTTATTATAGTCCAAACATGTCTGATCCAATCCGGTGGGACCTGAAGTTTTTGCTGGGCATGGTAGTTGAAGCTTTTAATGAGAGATACTTGGCTCTCAACTGCTATTGTTCGCATCCCTAGCGAAACGTTTGATCACATTGATGTAAGGGCCATGAGTAAGCTGCAAGGAGGCTCGGAGATGCTTATTTCATGTGCTGGCAAAGAGATTCACTTAAAGTCAGTAATCCGAACAATTCTGACATGCTCGATGAGCTGTTTCAAGTTAATGAAGTATGTTTGTAAGGGTATTTCTTCAAGCACGGCGAGGTACTGGTGGAGAAATAGAATTAGAAAGTAGACAAAGGATTAGTTCTAATAGTGAACTTACGACATCTGTAACCGGGCTCTCAAAGGAACCCCTCTTAAATTTCTTCTCAAATATTAGGAGCACAAAAATATTTGAGGCTAGTCAAAAACTCAAAATCAACTCCTCAAATTGAAAATATGCACAAACATCTCATTCGAAACTCAGATTTTAAACTAGATTAAGACCACATAGTGCATACTTATAAATAGTTGTTTATAACACAACGTCATAGTTCATAATTAAAAGTAGATAAAACTTACTTAGAGCTAAACTTAAACTAAAACGAGCACTAATCCTAGCTAGAGTCGAGGTTTATCACCGCCCGTTTGTCGGATCCCGTCGCCCGAACGTCGCAGGTGCCCCGCTACGACACCGATGCATCACCGGAGTCGTCGACGGCGCGACCGGCCTTCGCCTTACGCCCGCGGGCGATGGCCAATGACCACAATCAACACTTGTGGCGAAAGAATATAAAGTTTCAACCTGGACCATAGGATTAGAGATGAACAACGCGCAATTATTAGGAATTTTTTGTAAAACTTACATCTGTGCCATTCATCTCCGATCCAACGGTTGAGACTATTTTTTCTATTTTCCACCACAAGCTCTGTTTCTATTGCATAGTCGTCCGCCCGTGACTCCTCTTCTTGGTCCCGAAGCCATCCACGCGGCCCGCGCCTCCTTCGCTCGCCATGGCATCCAGAGATCTCCGGCGGCTGCTCGACAGCGCAGCCCTCGTCGCCCGCGAGGCCGCCAGGCGCTCCTCCGGGCCCGACGTCCTCAGGTCCGCCCTCCTCGCCGCCACCGACCTCGCGGGCCTCACCAGGGGCACCCCTCGCCGCCCGCAGCCCGTTCCCCTTCCTCCTGAATCCCACCCCGAGGGGGCAGACTCATCTCGCCCCTCGTCTTCCTCCGTCGTGTACTTCTCCCACGACGACGCGCCGCCGCTCGAACCCTCATTGGAGCAGCAAACCCCGCCGCGAGAATCCCTCCACCCCGCCCAGGCCCGGGAGATCACCGGCACCCATTCAACCGCCGCAGCCGCAGCTGTGGCTGAACCCGAAGCCGTGGCGGTAGCTAGACCCAAAGACGAGGCGGTTCGCCCTGAGGTCTCACCGTCATCCACGCCCACGCCCACGCCCACGCCCTCGTCCTCGCCCTTGCCCCCGCCTGCGCCTGCGCTGGTGGAGAAGAGGCGCCGGCCAAGGGAGCGGAATGTTCCCTCCACACCGTTCACCCGAGCCCTCGGGTCAGTATGTTACACTTTGCAACGATACTGACTGAAAGAAATGTTTACTGTTGTTTACTTGTATATATGTATGTATATGAATCGAACTAAAAATCTTCTTCTTTCTCGATGATGTGCCGAAAAAAAATTAAGGTTTGCAGGTCTGGGTGCCGGGCTTGCATGGGGAGGTCTACAGGAATCAGCCCGGCGGGTGATGTATGGTACACCTGTTGGGGACGGCAATCGGTCAGCACTCTCGCCGTTCTTGTCCGATCAGAACGCTGAGCGTGTCGCCCTTGCACTGTGTCGGATGCGGGGAGCGGCGCTCAAGGTGGGGCAGCTGCTGAGCATCCAGGACGAATCGCTCGTGCCCCCGCCGGTATTATTTGAAGCTGACGCTGCAATATTTTGGGTTTGGCCTATTGTTATGTGCTTGTGATGTGCCACTGAATTTGTGTGCTGATTTTATGATAGGTGTTGGCAGCTCTTGATATTGTTCGTCAAGGTGCCGATGTTATGCCGAGGAAGCAGCTGAATTCTGTCCTTGATGCCGAGCTTGGTCAAGGTTGGTCCTCTAGGCTGAGGAGTTTTGACTATGAACCTTTGGCTGCAGCGAGTATCGGACAGGTTGGTCTGCCTGAGGCTACTCTCTTAGACTTTAAATAGTTGCATACATAATTGAAGTTTTGAGTTTTGAGGGTCATCAACTTTTTAACACCCACTGAAGCTAACATACTATTCGTTCCCTCTTTTTTATCAGGTCCATCGGGCAGTCTTGAAGGATGGTTCAGATGTTGTGATGAAAATACAATATCCTGGAGTTGCTGACAGTATAGAGAGTGATATTGAGAATGTTAGGCGACTCCTGACTTACACAAATCTCATCCCTAAAGGTCTTTTTCTTGATAGAGCTATAAAGGTAATTTAAAAATAAATTATAAAGCAACACAGATCATTACTATCTTTTTTCTTTTCTTATTTTACATATGCATACTATTTAATCAGATATATTTGTATCTCCAAACCATGTCTCCCAAAATAGTATTTCTTCTCAAATGATTGTTGATATGTGCTTTGGTCCTGAGGTTGCACGGATAATTAACCGGAGGCTAAGGCCAGCGGTATGGGGTAGCCGTGGTCGATGTGGTAGGCAGCAGGAGATTGAGAAACTAGAGAATTGGATTGGATCCAGAGAGCATATGGGAAGATAGATGTCACATGGTCGGTGATTTGTGGAAGGATTAAGGGAAGATGATAACTGTGGGCAATAGGAGGATGTGGCCCTGGACCTCTACCGCTCTACGGCGCTATGCCAGCCATGATGGGGCTTCCGTGTAGCGAAGGCAGTGCTGGAGAAGGGAGAGGGATAGTTGAGATCTGTTTATTGCTTGCCTGTAAGGAGCTAGAGGTAGTCATTATATAACCCATGTACATGACTTGAGGCCCAAGTTCAGATCCTAAGACACTTGGGAACAAACTCTAGAGAAGGATCCTACCCCCTCCGTCCCATATTAACTATTGCTCAAACGGATGTATCTAGCGTTTGAGCGACAGTAATATGGGTCGGAGTGAGTACTAAATTAAAAGGATACAGATTATTTCTCTATTTATCTGCTGATGGCTGCACCAGGTGAAGCCCTCACCTGACAGAGACTTATCTTATTGCCTGATCCAGAATGATACAGTGGACATGCTTATGTAGCATCATGCAGGACTCAATTAAACTAGGACTCTAACTTGCCAAGGACATGGATTGTACTTTCTAACTTAACCTATAATTCCTATGGCTGGGCTCCTCAAGCATTGGCTGCTCCTTGCTGAATCCGAGTTGATCTCTGCCTGTGCAGAGTTGTAGTCAGATTCATTAAGCTGCCCCTGATCTTGTCTTGCTGGCCGGGCAGCTGCAACTCTTCCTTAACCTTATATTCCTGATCCCTTATGTGACTATCTTTGAACTACCTTGACATCACAACGATCGTACAGCAATATGTTACTCCCTCTGTCCCCAAAATAAGTGTCTCAACTTTGTACTTACTCTAGTATAAAGTTGTACTAAGGTTGAGACACTTATTTTGGGACGGAGGGAGTATTTGCTATGTGAAGTAGTGTACACAAGAGTATCCGAACACCATCTGGAGATGCTATAGCCTATATGCGAAATGATCAACCAAGGCCATCCTTACTCAAATTTCAGCTATATCAAAATGAAATATGATAACACTGAAGCCATGAAAAAAATTACTGCATTTATAGTCTTTCTCCGCATGTTTCATGATCTTATGAGTTCTGAACTGAAACAATGGTATTCTGAATTCTAAATAACTTAGGTTTCCAATATTGAGCTAAAATTGTTGTGAATTCATGGATGACAGAGCATAATTCCTTCCATTTTCATATTATAACAGGTTGCAAAGCTAGAGCTGGCAAGGGAATGTGATTATTTCTTAGAAGCAAGCAACCAGAAGCGTTACAAAGAGTTGCTCTCTGATAGTGAGGGCTATTACGTCCCTAAGGTCACTGATGAATTGTCGAGCAAAAAGGTGTTGACATCGGAGTTTGTTCCAGGTACTTTTGATTTTTCATTCTGCGTATTTTTGGTCTATGATGTTATAGTTTGCGATGCTGTAATAATTTTTATAGTGATGACGCTTTTCAATCCATGCCAATTTTGGTTTAATATGGTCGCAGAAATTGATAAAGGATTCCTATTCAATGAGAACTGTCGTTATTATGCAAACGCTAAGCATTATATACTATTGTCAGACCAAGAATTTGAAGTAACCACAAATACTGACATCTGAAAGCTTTTTTTAGTATCATTTGATTCAGAGCATGAGCCACATCTATATGGCATTTCATACCGATATATTGAAGTAACCATATGGCATTTCATATCTATATGGCGTTCCATATTTGTTCAATAGATAGTTCAATATTGGAAGACTCTTGACATCATTCCAGTAATAGGAATACTCCCACTTCATTATTTGTCCTTGGGAAATTTGAGCAATTTATGCTTGAATAATTACTATGTCGGCTAAATGGCCAGTTGGTTTAACATTCAAGTGAAAAATTTGCTCTTTCTTATTGCTCCTGAGCTAAAATTTTCTTGGAGAACTGAGCTGAGTATTGAATAACCAATGTGGTTGCAAGTTATTGTGGATATGGGTCCAGACATTTCTTAAATAGCGGCAAGCATATAAACTGGAGTCCTGACAAACCAGATATGCTATGTTCTTAGTGTCCAATACTGCTACTGAAAGATATAACCCAACACTCAGCATAAAATCGGACTGCTAATGGAGTCCTAGCGAAGTTCAACTGCATTCTAACCATGCTGCCAGTGCTGCTGTGATGCACGTCGCTCCTGCTATCTGGTTCAGTGTCAACAACACAAGTCCTCATATTCTGTGTAAACTTCTGATTGACTCAAAGTTAATCCTTGTATTTTAGTTGGGACATGAGCACATCTTGTGTATTTTTTATGCTCCCTCTTCTTTGTGCAAACCACTTTCTTATGTCGGGGTCTTCTGACAACTACATCTACATGTTGGTTTTGTACAGGAGTTCCTATCGATAAGGTGGCAGTACTAAGCCAGGAAACCCGCAATTATGTTGGATGTAAACTTCTCGAGCTTACGATAAAGGAGTTGTTTGTCTTCAGATTTATGCAGGCATGTGTTGCTTCTCATACCATTTGTTTAATCCCTAAATAATAAACATGGTAGATTTAGAGCTTGCTAGTTAGACTGCATTGGCATTAGAATTCTAGCAATATTCATTTCGTCATTTATGTTGCGGCTGATGTGAGTTCTAAATTTCTCTCATCCAATCTACTTCCATGAGGTTAAACTGGGTAGTGCAAACAAAAGGTTATAATCTCACGACTCTTTTTATGCAGACTGATCCAAATTGGAGTAATTTCCTTTATGATGATTCAGAAAAGCAATTTAATCTTATCGACTTTGGGGCAGCCCGTGAGTTCCCTAAAAAGTTTGTAGACGATTACCTACGTATGGTAAGCAATCAAAACTTATCCTGATATCCAATACAAAATCTGTGAGTTATTTACTGTATTCAGGATGGCCGTCTAAATTGTGGTTCTGCCAGGTAGTTGCCTGTGCAAATAGAGACAGAGCTGGTGTGTTAGAGATGTCCCGCAGACTGGGATTTCTAACAGGTGAGGAACCAGAGGTCATGCTCGATGCTCATGTCGAGGCGGCCTTCATCGTCGGGGTGCCATTCGCAACACCTGGTGGTCATGATTTCCGTGCAAACAACATCACACACAGCGTTTCAAACCTTGGGGCTACTATGTTGAAGTACAGGCTGACTCCGCCTCCGGATGAAGTTTACAGCCTCCATAGAAAGCTGTCAGGTGCATTCCTGGCCTGCATCAAGATTGGCGCAGTTGTCCCCTGCAGAGAGATGCTGTTCAAGGTTTACGAGCAATATGATTTCAGTGATGATCACTCGGAAGTGTTGTCCAACACTGGATAAAACACGGGTAAGTGCGCCTTTACCCTCTTGTCCTGAAATTGTCAAATAGTTACACAGGCTGGTTGCAGCTCATTTTTTGGAGAGCTTTGCAATCGGCTTCTCCCGAGCTAATAATGTGACAAATTATATTCTTCATGTCATGGAAATCGACGTGATTTTGTTTGGTTGGGTCCATTCAAGTTAGGCGTTTTCATTGTAATGTGAGCTTGTGCTCTTTGTATACTATACTGTAATATGAGCTTTTGTCGAAGAAACTGAAATAAAACATGATGAGTTGCTGCGTTCGTTTGCTTCCACTAAGAAGTAAACAATGTATATAAAAACTGTGCTTGCTTTAGTTGTCACAAGACTATTCATTGACAGGCAATTTCATCCCAAGACTTGAGAAAATTGGATTTGATGGATTATCAATTTAGATACTTGTGCAAGGACTGTTTACCATGTGAGTATAGATACAACATTTTGTTGAGGAGGATGCAAGACATGTAAGTAAACTGGAATGGAGGGGAAATCATATTTAATTAAAGCTAATCTCCCTGCATGAGATACGGATGTTTGGCTCTCGGCCTCCATGGAGGCTTTTTTTTGAAAAAAAAAACAAAATTCAAACTCTCCGATTTCAAAAAAGTCTGAAAAAAAGTGTGCAAGTAAACAAGGATGTTATGTGTATGTGTGTAAAATTTCAGAATGAAAAACGTTGAAATGCGACCTGTACAAAAAAGACAAATCATAGCCTGGGAGGATGAATAGTATAATGTGTTAAAAAGCCCTAGATTTGTCTTTTTTGCATAGCCCTCATTTCAACGTACTGAAAATTTATACCATGTGTGTTATGCCTTCATTCATGTATATCTGTGTTTTTTTCAGAATTTTTTGAAACATAGAAAATGTGAATTTTGACAAATTTGATTTTTTCAAAACCGAGCTCCATGGAGCTCGCCTCCAAAGAACAATATTCGCAAGTTAATACAACTTTAAATTTATCAGTGAAAAATGTATGGGGTCGATCTCTTTTTCTTGGGAAAACTGAGAGGTGACCACCATGCAAGGTGGAGAATCTATGCCATACCAGGATTTTTTTTTCTAATCATAAATCTAAAGAACCATTTTTTTGGGGTGGTATGAAAAATTCTACACCTAGTTTTAGTGGTTGTTAGTTTTAGAGCAATAACTTATATGGTAACAAGCCAGCTAAAAAGCATGGAGGCTCGAAGCACTTGCGCTTGTGATTGATTCTCAGTATCAGAGCATTCAAACACATAATTAGAGTCTAAAAGAGCATTAAAACACATAATTAGAGTCTAAAGGCAAATCCAACGGGTTTCTCCGCCATATGTCCAGACCAAAGAGGCCATTGAACGGGCTCCTCCATTTCAGCCCGACAGTCTGTTATCCCCCTACTCCAGGCTCAAATGGAGTCCGGACTTTCTGCCACACCGGCCCAAAACCAGCGTCTTGTAGTAACCGGGTTTGGGAGCTTCGTGTCTGTTTTTTCTTGTTCTTTCCTTTTCTATTTTTCTTTCCGGTTTACTCCCTCCTTCCCAAAATATAAGGCGTGATTGACTTTGCACGGTCTTTGATGCACGACTTTGACTGCTAATATATACCAAAGTACATGGATTAAACATGTACAAATGGTATCGTCGTATTTATCTTTCAAAACAATTTTATTTCATGTGTCTGTATACTAATTTTGCAGACATATAATACATGAAAATCATAGTCAAAGTTGTGCAACGAAGACCAGAAAAGTCAATCGGCGCCTTATATTTTGGGAAGGAGGGAGTACTGGTTTTGTTTCGGTTCTTTTTTCTGTTGTTGTTGTCTTTGCTGTTATTTTTCATCCATCCGTTTAGTTTCAGAATTCATTGTTTTTAAGAATATATGTGAATTTGTGAACCTTCTATTAGAATTCATGCTTTTTCCCTTAAATTCATGCACTCTTTCAAATCCATGAACATTTTCAAATTGATGAACCTCTTCAAATTCAATTCGTGAACTTTAAAAATCCGCTAACATTTTTGAAAGCATGAACTTTTTATAATCCATAAAAAAACAGGGAGTAAGTTTTTTTTTTACTCTGAACCATTAGCAACCAAGCGAGGGCGCTAAAGGGTCGGCCCAAGTGCACAATGTAGGCGGCTGTTCGGTGCTTGACCGGGCCGGCCTGGTTGTTGGTTAGCCCGTGGCTTGAACGTCTCCAGGATGATTGCTTCCCGCAAGTGCCACCGCCACTCTGAGGCAATCGGCCATGGACCCATGGTTGTTGTTCCCGTGCTTACATGGGATCATACAATTTTCTCAAAAAGAAAAAAAGAAGATGGGATCATACAACATGATGTTTGGATCACTGCGACAGACCCACAACCATATCTATGAACTGCCTTGTAAAAAATGGTTGAATTCAGGCATTCAACACTCATATGTGCAGCATATGAGAAAATTGAGTTGGCCAAGAGTGGACCCGATGCGAGACAGACTACCTCAGCTCGGTAGTGCGAACGAACGCAGTACAAGGCTTAGGTTCGGCTCGGGCTTGTTGCAGGATCAAGGGCATCTCCATTGACTCACGAGGCAGAAGATAGAAGGCATCAGCAAGCAGCAGGAATTCAGAGCACCAACATAACAAGATAGTCCACAGAGCAAATCATCAAGAATTAACAAGCAGAGGTAAGACTAGACATATATCAACCCAGCAATCCAGGATGCACAAAACCAGCACCGCTGGTCCAGCTGCAACAAGGCTCACGACTTCGAATTACCATGCTGTTCATAATCTGACCATTATAACCATCTAAAGTACCAAGGTCCAAGAAGGTTCAAAAGTAGATCCGAAATTCCAAAATACTGCATGCGCAAAAGGCACATTAAGATAAAAGGAGGACATCGGGCTCTCAAGATAGCCGCAGCCAGTAGGACATAAGGGTTTCAATCTTCAAGGTATCGACATCGACATACATATTGCTCGAGTCATCATGAACCAGCATCGCCAAAACACCTCACAGCTATCTCACCGAGTCTCCAAGTGATCCTACAAGAACAAGATAAAGAAGTGGAAACATTCATCAATATAGTGCATTGGAAATGTGAGTCAAGTCTACCATCTGATCCTGCAATATTTAAATACGAGTCGAATTTAAAACCTAGGAACGGCAGGCTTTCAAGCATCCAAAAGGGTACCATCCAAATGCACAAATGCTAGCAGTGTCTACCCACCACAAAAAGGTAAAGCGGCTAAAAGATCATCTTAGGCCCATTCTTGAAAGTCTGGAGATGAGTCTATAGAAAACTAGCAGGTCAATGGAATCAACATTTACAATTCTAAAGAAGGTGCAGGTCCGTATCCAGTTATGCAAATCATCCAACTTCTGAAATTTACAGCCTTCAGTCCACAACGTTAATTACCTATTATGCTTTGGGAACCGATGCAGGCTCTGTTGGGCCACCTCCAGCATTCACATCGCTTCCTTCGGAGCTTGGGGTAGACAGAGCTAGATCATTGGGGCCCTAGAGAATTTAAAGCTTATGTAAGTATCCCAAAACTAGTGTGTTTCTACTCTGAATTAAAATACGCAAAGCCACCGACGTCGCCTCATTGTACAGTTGGGCACATAGGCAGAAGCAAAAACCCAAACAAACAGGGCCATAGTGTGGTAAGCAGTCAGAAAGGAACCCAACATAAATAAGTATACGAGCATGCTTATAACAATAGTAACGCTGGAGTGGAAGGTTTTCCAATTTTTGAAAGAAAGCGGTTACAAGCCTACAGAGAATACCATTTACATATATCTGTAACAACTTCATCCATGGCTGCCTTGACATGACTAATTTTGAATTTCTTCATAATTGCAAAATGGGAATGATGTACAGTAAGAGTGGGTAGCAGATTCCCACAACAATCCACTAAATAGTCAGTGCTCTCAGGTAAATAAAAAATGCATATAATCCAGGTTTCAAAGGTAGAAAGAAACTATACCAGCAACATTTTCACATGTATATATATGGGCTCACCTTATCATGTACTCCTACCAAAGAAGGAGGCCACGCCATGGTGTAGGGATGGAGCTTGTGATCATATTCACAGATCTTTTTCAGCTCCGCTGTCTCGAGACAAAATGATAGGAGCAGCTGAGGAACTTCAGTATACCCGTCATAGGCAGTACGCAGGTACACGATTCCATCGGTAACATCCATAACATGCACGACGACATAAGAATCGTCTTCAATCTCAGTGAGCCGACGGATCGTTTTGAGTTTGAACTCCTGGTCCAGCTTCCACCTCTCAACACCATCATATTCATCGGGTCTCCAGAAAAAGACTAGGAGCTCACAACCACCCCACGGATCCGGGGAGACGATGCAGGGCCTCCCATCCTTGGTATTACCAAGCACAAAATCACAATCACGGTTACTGCCTTCTTCCACCGCCAAGAGCGGCGGCAGTTCCATTCTAGAGAACTGCAGCGTCGCGGTGTTGAGCACCGTGATGTAGAGTCTCCCTGGGTGTGTCCAGTAGAGGGATCCGTTCACCATCTTGCCGGTGGCTCCCACTGCCCCCGGTATCAAAGGCTCAGGAAAAATCTGCCACCCAATCTCGGTGCTCTCCGGCGAGATGACGCCGACGGAGGCGTAAAGGTAGCCACAGTAGAAACAAACCACACGGGGCGGCGAGCCGGGGTGCTCTTCGGAGGAGGAGATTATGTGGAACTGAAAGGTCAGGGCGCTTTTGAAGATGCCCGGCGGTGAGGGGAAGAGATGCAGCGCCCGCGTGAGAGGGTTGTAGGCGGCGATCTGCCTGGCCCTCCGGTTGAAGAGGACGACGTAGCCGTCGCTGCAACGCTCGATCTCCCACACCGGAGAGGGATCCTCCTCCTCCTCCTTCTCGTCTTCTTCGTCGCTGTCCTCCTCATCTTCGTTGTTCTCAACTTCTTCGTCGCTGTCCTCCTCCGCCTCCGCCTCGTTGCTGTCCTCGTCTTGGTCGCCGCAGTCTTCTTTGTCGTCGTGTGGGTCGGGGAGGCCGTTGAGGGCGAAATCGCCGCCGCGGACAACGGCCGCGAAGTCCCGGTCGGGGCGGCGGTGGCGGGCGTCGAAGGAAGGGACGCCGGGCTCCCATTTTTCGATGAGGCGTTGGATGAAGAGGCCGACAAAGGGAGACGGGTGGAGATCCCGGAAGCGGCGGCGGAAGGCAGGGGACGACCGGACGGCGCGGAGGAAGGCGTGGCAGGTGAGAGCGGCGCGGACGAGGCTCGGGAACGCGGGGAGGCGGATGAACACCTCGCGGAGGAGATCGTCGTCGAGATCTTGTATGGTGGTGGGAACGGCCGAGGGGCATTTCGCCGGCGGCGGCGGCGGCGGCGCCGATGCCATCGCTGGAGACCTAGCGAGTAGTGGGCGAAGCCGAATGGGTCGTGTCGCCGGAAAGAATTCCCGAATGGCTTTTATTCACCAGAGGTCGTGGGCTGCGCTGATCATCTCGTCTCTCTAACTGTTACAAACCTGGACCAGCCCAGTTAGAGCTAGCTCGGTTTTGTTTTTCCTGTTTCCTTTTACTTCATTTTATTGTTTCTATTTATTTTTCATTTTAATTTTTTATGTTCACTTATTTGAAAAAAATGATTATGTTACAACAAAGTACTCACTAATTTTAATTGTTAGTGTAATTTTATAAGGTATTTAAACATGTCCAATGTGTACCTTACAAATGTTCACGTATAAAAATTTATATTTATACAATAATATGTGTCTATTCATCAAACAAATCTTTTAGTTATCTGTAAAACATAAATATTCACATTTTTTGTGCACATATTTTAAAAAAATATTTAAATAAAATTAAAAATTTAAAAACTGTGTAAAAATCCCCAAGATGTATTAAAAAAATATGTAACATGTATTTGAATTTTTTTAAACATGTATATATAAAAATTTCAAAGTATATTTGAAAAAATGTTCATGCACAAAGAAACGTGTGTGTATTTGTTATAAAAAAGTTCATTTTTCCTTTTTAAAAATAACAAGTCAAAACCATTTCCTTTTTTAGGGTTCCTAGAGAGAGTTGAGAGGAGATCGGGAGGCGACTTGCATCCCATTGAGCCGTTGGCACCGCCATGGGTTCCCCTGGTCTCCATCGGTCGACGCGATGGCAAGGAGGTTGAGGAACCACAGATCGTGTTCTGGTTCGTGTTTTGTGGGGTCTTCGTCGTCGGTGAAGTTGGGGCAGTGGTGGTGATAGGAATAATTATTCTCGGCTTTCCCTATGTCGATCTCCTTCCTCCGAGTGGCATTGAGGAGCCGGAGCATGGTGTTGATCATCAGGCAGTTGGTCTGGCGTGTTTAGCGTTTGTTCATGGCAACATAGTCCTACAGAGAGGATGGTGTTGCAACATGTTTTTCTCCAGTTCCATCCCCGTCCAATGAATCTCAGCCATATATGCCTACATAAAAGAACTTGTGAGATTTGTGTCCCGCTCCTCCGTCTGGCTGGGGTTGGGATTGCTCACTACGGGCGGTACATAGTCTTTGTGCTTGAACAGACCTTCAGGCCAGGGCTTTGGCTGTTCAAAATTTGAAGTGCGCTTCGGTACCCCCCCCCTAAAAAACATATAAGGGGTAGGGCGGTCATTTCACATGCCATACTAAAATACCCATCCGCCGTACGGACGCCCGCATCACCGTACGGCGCTGTCGCGTACGCCCGCCCGTCCGCGCCCACACCCGATGTACGCCCGCCCGCATGCACACCTGCCCCGCTGCGTACGCCTGTGTGGTTCGAGTGATTAAAAAAAACCGATCGGGCGAACCCTATCTTCACTTCGCCTCAGCCGCCGCCTCTCGCGCCGCCGCCATCTCCGACAGTACCTGGTCAACGGAAAAAAAACCTACACGTTGTGCGCTACGGGACGCCGACAACCGCCTAGGTGGGGCAGTCGCCGCCGCCGTCGTCAGCTCGGCGTGCTATAAAAATTTGGTCGGTAAAAATTCATTATAAAATCTCCCGAAGGTTTTGACCCCTGTATCCCGCAAATATCCTCTTTTTTTGTTTCGAGCTGTTTCTGTAGCAGGTTTGGAGCAAGATGCCATCTCAGTATTCCGACGGAGAGAGCTATATCTCATACCTCATCGCTGACCCAAAGACCTATGGGGATCTATCTCCCTGTGGTCGAACTACGTATGAGGAGGAGGATGCTTATTTGATGAGGATCAATGACTCAAGTTCGGATGAGGAGGATATCCCTCTACCTCAACCTGGGGATATGCACGTGAAGTTCAAGAAATCTAGTCTTCCTAAGAGGGCTAAGCTATCTAACAACCGATCTATTCCTTCGCGTTTACGGCAGAAAAGCAAAGGAGATTTATGCGACAAGATCTTGAAGCTGGAGTCAGAGGTTGACGATTTAAAGGAGGCAATCTCTCTCCTCAACTACAATATGAAGAAGCTGAAAGCACAATCTACATCAACAACACCTCCACCCTCTTCGCCAATAAAGGAGACATAATCACATGGGTATGGGCACTCCCCTTGGCAACTGCCAAGCTTGGGGGAGGTGCCCCGGTATCGTATCACAATCACACTCCTATCTTTACCGTTTTTCTTAGTTCGATCCTATTCGTAGTATCTTGATCTAGTAGAATAAAGTTTTGGCATGATCTAGTTTTGAGTTTTGCTTTACGATCTTTCTATGTAATCGAGTCCGTGAGCTATTTATAATAAAGATTAGTGTTGAGTTAAGGGCTTGATTTTCTTGCTATGATCTTGAGTGAATAAAAGAAAAGAGAAAAGAATAAAAAGAAACAAAGAGTTCATATTGATCTTATTGAGAGTAATGACTTCACATCAGGGCCGGGCCGGCAAAATCCGGGGCCCTGTGCAAAAATAAAAAATGAGGCCCTATCTCACAAAATAAATGAACTAATGAGCAATTATATTATATATCTCATAGAAAAAAATTGTAATGTATATAATATAAAATCTAAGTCACCTAATTTTGGCTCCTGGGATCTTTAACCGAGGATGTAAGAAGTAAGAAAGAATCTCTAACAAGTAACAATCCCTGTCAATACTTATTACAAAATTAGGAATTAGAAGTAGGAATCGAAGTTAATCGAAAAGGACGCGCTAAGCTGTCTGTAATCACCTGTAGCCACGAGCCCACGGCCGTCGCCTCACGACTAGAGTTTTCAGTTTTCACGATCTTTAATTCCCGATCCCTTTAGGCTGTAGCGATCGAGACATTGATTACAGGCTTGATCGAGTACGAGCAGTCGAGGAGGAGTCGAGAAGATCAGAAGAAGTTCCCGTTTTAGCGGTGGTCGCTGTCGCGGTTTCAGCCCTCGCCGCTGCCGCCGTTTCAGCACTGGAGTCGAGGAGATCAGATCAGGCCGAGCCGATCCCGTTTCAGCGGAGCGCTGGTTGCTGTCGCTCGTTTTTGTTTTTTCTTTGGGAGAAAAACGCTGTCGCTCGATGCCTCGATGCATGCCGTCCGCTCGTCGCTTCGCTTCGACTCCAGACCAGAGCGGCAGAGCCCATTCCAGCGCCCAGCCCAGTAGTTCATAAGACTAGGCTTATGTAAAAATTTTGGGGTCCCCCAGAATTTTGGGCCTTGTGCGGGCCGCACCTTTCGAACCACTGTAGGCCCGACCCTGCTTCACATAAAAGGAGTATGATGATTAAAAGTTGTTGGGAGTTGACAAACATAGCTTTGGTCATTGTTGCAATTAATAGGAAGTAATAAAGAAAGAGAGGTTTCACATATAAATATATTATCATGGACATCTTTTATGATTGGGAGCACTCATTAAAATATGACATGCTAAAGAGTTGATGTTGGACAAGGAATACAACGTAATGGGTTATGTTTTCTTATATTTGAGATAAAGTATATTGTCATGGATCATCCAACATGTTGAGCTTGCCTTTCCCCCTCATGCTAGCCAAATTCTCAGCACCAAGTAGAGATATTACTTGTGCTTCCAATACCCTTAAACCCAGTTTTGCCATGAGAGTCCACCATATCTACCTATGGATTGAGTAAGATCCTTCAAGTAAGTTGTCATCGGTGCAAGCAATAAAAATTGCTCTTTAAATATGTATGACTTATTAGTGTGGGAGAAAATAAGCTTTATACGATCTTGTGATGTGGAAGAAATAAAAGCGACAGACTGCATAATAAAGGTTCATATCACAAGGGGCAATACAAAGTGAGGTTCTTTCGCATTAAGATTTTGTGCATCCAACCCTAAAGCGCATGGCAACCTCTACTTCCCTCTGCGAAGGGCCTATCTTTTATTATTATCCTCTACCTTATGCAAGAGTCATGGTGATCTTCACCTTTCCTTTTTACACTTTATCCTTTAGCAAGCACAGTATGTTGGAAAGATCCTGATAGATATATCTAATTGGATGTAGGGGAGCATGAGTTATTATTGTTGACATTACCCTTGAGGTAAAAGGTTGGGAGGCGAAACTATAAGCCCCTGATAACCCACAAGTATAGGGGATCGCAACAACTTTCGAGGGTAGAGTATTCAACCCAAATTTATTGATTCGACACAAGGGGAGCCAAAGAATATTCTCAAGTATTAGCAGCTGAGTTGTCAATTCAACCACAGCTGGGAACTTAATATCTGCAGCAAAGTGTTTAGTAGCAAAGTAATATGATAGTGGTGGCAACGGTAACAAAAGAGTAAAGAAAGCAAAGTGACATTTTTGGTGTTTTGTAGTGATTGTGACAGCGGCAACGAAAAAGTAAATAAGCGTAAACCAGTATATGGAAAGCTCGTAGGCATCGAATCAGTAATGGATAATTATGCCGGATGTGGTTCATCATGTAACAGTGATAACATAGGGTGACACAGAACTAGCTCCAATTATCAATGTAATGTAGGCATGTATTCCGAATATAGTCATACGTGCTTATGGAAAAGAACTTGCATGACATATTTTATCCTACCCTCCCGTGGCAGCGGGGTCCTATTGGAAACTAAGGGATATTAAGGCCTCCTTTTAATAGAGAACCGGAACAAAGCATTAGCACATAGTGAATACATGAACTCCTCAAACTATGGTCATCACCGGGAGTGGTCCCGATTATTGTCACTTCGGGGTTGCCGGATCATAACACATAGTAGGTGACTATATACTTGCAAGATAGGATCAAGAACACACATATATTCATGGAAACATAATAGGTTCAGATCTGAAATCATGGCACTCGGGCCCTAGTGACAAGCATTAAGCATAGCAAAGTCATAGCTGTTGGAAATATGCCCTAGAGGCAATAATAAAAGAATTATTATTATATTTCCTTATTCATGATAATTGTCTTTATTCGTGCTATAATTGTGTTATCCGGAAATCGTAATACATGTGTGAATAACAGACAACAATATGTCCCTAGTGAGCCTCTAGTTGACTAGCTCGTTGATCGACAGATAGTCATGGTTTCCTGACTATGGACATTGGATGTCATCGATAACGGGATCACATCATTAGGAGAATGATGTGATGGACAAGACCCAATCCTAAACATAGCATAAGATCGCATAGTTCGTTTGCTAGAGTTTTCCAATGTCAAGTATCCTTTCCTTAGACCATGAGATCGTGTAACTCCCGGATACCGTAGGAGTGCTTTGGGTGTGCCAAACGTCACAACGTAACTGGGTGACTATAAAGGTATACTACGGGTATCTCTGAAAGTGTCTGTTGGGTTGACATGGATCGAGACTGGGATTTGTCACTCCGCTTGACGGAGAGGTATCACCGGGCCCTCTCGGTAATGCATCATCATAATGAGCTCAATGTGATCAAAGTGTTTGATCACGGGATCATGCATTACGGTACAAGAAAAGTGACTTGCCGGTAACGAGATTGAACGAGGTATTGGGATACCGACGATCGAATCTCGGGCAAGTAAAATACCGATTGACAAAGGGAATCGTATACGGGATTAATTGAATTCTCGACATCGTGGTTCATCCGATGAGATCATCGTGGAGCATGTGGGAGCCAACATGGGTATCCAGATCCCGCTGTTGGTTATTGCCCGAGAGCCGTCTCGGTCATGTCTACATGTCTCCCGAACCCGTAGGGTCTACACACTTAAGGTTCGGTGACGCTAGGGTTGTGAAGATATGTATATGCAGTAACCCGAATGTTGTTCGGAGTCCCGGATGAGATCCCGGACGTCACGAGGAGTTCCAAAATGGTCCGGAGGTAAAGAATTATATATAGGAAGTGCTATTTCGGCCATCGGGACAAGTTTCGGTGATATCGGTATTGTACCGGGACCACCGGAGGTGTCCCGGGGGTCCACCAGGTGGGGCCACCTGCCCCGGTGGGACACATGGGCCTTAGGGGGTGCGCCTTGGCCTGCATGGGCCAAGGGGAACCAGCCCCAAAGGGGCCCATGCGCCTAGGGTTCCAAAAGGGAGGAGTCCTAGTGGTGGAAGGCACCTCCTAGATGGCTTGGGGGGAGGGAAACCTCCCTGGCCGCCGCCCCCCTTGGGAGATCAGATCTCCCAGGGCCGGCGCCCCCCCAGAGGCCTATATAAAAGGGGGAGGGGAGGGGGGGCTGCGCACCCTATGCCCTGGTGCCTCCCTCTCCCTCTCCAACACTTCCTCCTCCTCCGTAAGAGCTCGGCGAAGCCCTGTCGGAGTACTGCGGCTCCACCATCACCACGCCGTCGTGCTGCTGCTGGAGTCTTCTTCCCCAACCTCTCCTTTGCCTTGCTGGATCAAGAAGAAGGAGACGTTACGCTGACCGTACGTGTGTTGAACGCGGAGGTGCCGTGCTTTCGGTGCTAGGATCTCCGGTGATTTGGATCACGGTGTGTACGACTACTTCATCCCCGTTCGTTGAACGCTTCCGCTCGCGATCTACAAAGTGGTATGTAGATGCAATCTCTCTCTCCCATGACTCGTTGCTAGATGAACTCATAGATGGATCTTGGTGAAACCGTAGGAAATTTTTTGTTTTCTGCAACGTTCCCCAACAGTGGTATCAGAGCTAGGCCTATGCGTAGTTCTCTATTGCACGAGTAGAACACAATTTGTTGTGGGCGTAGATGTTGTCAACTCTTCTTGCCGCTACTAGTCTTATCTTGCTTCAGCGGTATTGTGGGATGAAGCGGCCCGGACCAACCTTACACGTACACTTACGTGAGACCGGTTCCACCGACTAACATGCACTAGTTGCATAAGGTGGCTGGCGGGTGTCTGTCTCTCCCACTTTAGTTGGAGCGGATTCGATGAAAAGGGTCCTTATGAAGGGTAAATAGAAGTTGACAAATCACGTTGTGGTTTTAACGTAGGTAAGAAAAGGTTCTTGCTAGAACCCTAATTCAGCCACGTAAAAACTTGCAACAACAATTAGAGGACGTCTAACTTGTTTTTGCAGCAAGTGCTTTGTGATATGATATGGCCAAAGTTGTGATGTATGATGAATGATCTATATGTGATGTATGAGATGTTCATGCTATTGTAATAGGAATCACGACTTGCATGTCGATGAGTATGACAACCGGCAGGAGCCACATGAGTTGTCTTTATTTTTTGTATGACCTGCGTGTCATTGAGAAACGCCATGTAAATTACTTTACTTTATTGCTAAACACGTTAGCCATAGTAGTAGAAGTAATAGTTGGCGAGCAACTTCATGGAGACACGATGATGAAGATCATGATGATGAAGATCATGGTGTCAAGCCGGTGACAAGATGATCATGGAGCCCCAAGATGGAGATCGAAGGAGCTATGTGATATTGGCCATATCATGTCACGTTTATTATTTGATTGCACGTGATGTTTATCATGTTTTTGCATCTTGTTTACTTAGAACGACGGTAGTAAATAAGATGATCCCTCATAATAATTTCAAGAAAAGTGTTCCCCCTAACTGTGCACCGTTGCGACAGTTCGTTGTTTCGAAGCACCACGTGATGATCGGGTGTGATAGATTCTAACGTTCACATACAACGGGTGTAAGACAGATTTACACACGCGAAACACTTAGGTTGACTTGACGAGCCTAGCATGTACAGACATGGCCTCGGAACACAGAAGACCGAAAGGTCGAGCATGAGTCGTATAGAAGATACGATCAACATAAAGATGTTCACCGATGTTGACTAGTCCGTCTCACGTGATGATCGGACACGGCCTAGTTGACTCGAATCATGTAATACTTAGATGACTAGAAGAGGGATGTCTATCTAAGTGGGAGTTCATTAAATAATTTGATTAAATGAACTTTATTATCATGAACTTAGTCTAAATATTTACAATATGTCTTGTAGATCAAATGGCCAACGTAGTCCTCAACTTCAACGCGTTCCTAGAGAAAACCAAGCTGAAAGACGATGGTAGCAACTATACGGACTGGGTCCGGAACCTGAGGATCATCCTCATAGCTGCCAAGAAAGATTATGTCCTACGAGCACCGCTGGGTGACGCACCAATTCTCCCTGCAGAACAAGACGTTATGAACGCTTGGCAGTCACGCTGCGATGATTACTCCCTCGTTCAGTGCGGCATGCTTTACAACTTAGAGCCGGGGCTCCAAAAGCGTTTTGAGAGACATGGAGCATATGAGATGTTCGAAGAGCTGAAAATGGTTTTCCAAGCTCATGCCCGGGTCGAGAGATATGAAGTCTCCGACAAATTCTTTAGCTGTAAGATGGAGGAAAATGGCTCTGTCAGTGAGCACATACTCAAAATGTCTGGGTTGCACAACCGCTTGACTCAACTGGAAGTTAATCTCCCGGATGAAGCGGTCATTGACAGAATCCTCCAGTCGCTTCCACCTAGCTACAAGAGCTTTGTGATGAACTACAATATGCAGGGCATGGTAAAGACCATTCCTGAGGTATATGCTATGCTCAAATCAGCAGAGGTAGAAATCAAGAAAGAGCATCAAGTGTTGATGGTGAATAAAACCACTAAGTTCAAGAAGGGCAAGGGTAAAAAGAACTTCAAGAAGGACGGCAAGGAAGTTGCCGCGCCCGGTAAGCAAGTTGCCAAGAAGAAGCCAAAGCATGGACCCAAGCCCGAGACTGAGTGTTTTTATTGCAAGGGAAGTGGTCACTGGAAGCGGAACTGCCCCAAATACTTAGCGGACAAGAAGGCCGGCAAAACCAAAGGTATATGTGATATACATGTAATTGATGTGTACCTTACCAGTACTCGTAGTAGCTCTTGGGTATTTGATACCGGTGCAGTTGCTCACATTTGTAACTCAAAGCAGGAGCTGCGGAATAAACGGAGACTGGCGAAGGACGAGGTGACGATGCGCGTCGGGAATGGTTCCAAGGTCGATGTGATCGCCGTCGGCACGCTACCTCTACATTTACCTACGGGATTAGTTTTAAACCTCAATAATTGTTATTTAGTGCCAAGTTTGAGCATGAACATTGTATCTGGATCTCGTTTAATTCGAGATGCCTACTCATTTAAATCCGAGAATAATGGTTGTTCTATTTATATGAGAGATATGTTTTATGGTCATGCTCCGATGGTTAATGGTTTATTCTTAATGAATCTCGTACGTGATGATACACATATTCATAGTGTGAATACCAAAAGAGTTAAAGTTGATAACAATAGTCCCACATATTTGTGGCACTGCCGCCTTGGTCACATAGGTGTCAAACGCATGAAGAAGCTCCATGCAGATGGACTTTTAGAGTCTCTTGATTATGAATCATTTGACACGTGCGAACCATGCCTCATGGGTAAAATGACCAAGACTCCGTTCTCAGGAACAATGGAGCGAGCAACCAACTTATTGGAAATCATACATACCGATGTGTGCGGTCCAATGAGTGTTGAGGCTCGCGGTGGCTATCGTTATGTTCTCACCCTCACTGATGACTTGAGTAGATATGGGTATGTCTACTTAATGAAACACAAGTCTGAGACCTTTGAAAAATTCAAGGAATTTCAGAGTGAGGTTGAAAATCAACGTGAAAGAAAGATCAAGTTTCTACGATCAGATCGTGGAGGAGAATACTTGAGTCACGAATTTGGCACACACTTAAGAAAATGTGGAATAGTTTCACAACTCACGCCGCCTGGAACACCTCAGCGTAATGGTGTGTCCGAACGTCCTAATCGCACTCTATTAGATATGGTGCGATCTATGATGTCTCTTACCGACTTACCGCTATCTTTTTGGGGCTATGCTTTAGAGACTGCCTCATTCACTTTAAATAGGGCTCCGTCGAAATCCGTTGAGACGACACCGTATGAATTATGGTTTGGGAAGAAACCTAAGCTGTCGTTTCTAAAAGTTTGGGGATGCGATGCTTATGTCAAGAAGCTTCAACCTGAAAAGCTCGAACCCAAGTCGGAAAAATGCGTCTTCATAGGATACCCTAAAGAAACTGTTGGGTATACCTTCTACCTCAGATCCGAAGGCAAGATCTTTGTTGCCAAGAATGGATCCTTTCTGGAGAAAGAGTTTCTCTCGAAAGAAGTAAGTGGGAGGAAAGTAGAACTTGATGAAGTGTTACCTCTTGAACCGGAAAATGGCGAAACTCAAGAAAACGTTTCTGAGGTGCCTGCACCGACTAGAGAGGAAATTAATGATGATGATCAAGATGCTTCTAATCAAGCTCCTACTGAAATTCGAAGGTCCACAAGGACACGTTCCGCACCAGAATGGTACGGCAACCCTGTCTTGGAAATCATGTTGTTAGACAACGGTGAACCTTCGAACTATGAGGAAGCAATGGCGGCCCCGGATTCCGACAAATGGCTGGAAGCCATGAAATCCGAGATAGGATCCATGTATGAAAACGAAGTATGGACTTTGACTGACTTTCCCGTTGAACGGCGAGCGATAGAAAATAAATGGATCTTTAAGAAGAAGACAGACGCGGATGGTAATGTGACCATCTATAAAGCTCGGCTTGTCGCTAAGGGTTATCGACAAGTTCAAGGGGTTGACTACGATGAGACTTTCTCACCGGTAGCGAAGCTGAAGTCCGTCCGAATCATGTTAGCAATTGCCGCATTCTACGATTATGAAATATGGCAAATGGACGTCAAAACGGCATTCCTTAATGGTTTCCTTAAGGAAGAATTGTATATGATGCAGCCGGAAGGTTTTGTCGATCCTAAGAATGCTGACAAGGTGTGCAAGCTCCAACGCTCGATTTATGGGCTGGTGCAAGCATCTCGGAGTTGGAACATTCGCTTTGATGAGATGATCAAAGCGTTTGGGTTTACACAGACTTATGGAGAAGCCCGTGTTTACAAGAAAGTGAGTGGGAGCTCTGTAGCATTTCTCATATTATATGTAGACGGCATACTTTTGATGGGAAATGATATAGAACTCTTGGACAGCATTAAGGCCTACTTGAATAAGAGTTTTTCAATGAAGGACCTTGGAGAAGCTGCTTATATATTAGGCATCAAGATATATAGAGATAGATCGAGACGCCTCATAGGTCTTTCACAAAGCACATACCTTGATAAAATATTGAAGAAGTTCAATATGGATCAATCTAAGAAAGGGTTCTTACCTGTGTTACAAGGTGTGAAATTGAGCTCAGCTCAATGTCCGACCACGGCAGAAGATATAGAAGAGATGAGTGTCATCCCCTATGCCTCAGCCATAGGTTCTATTATGTATGCCACGCTGTGTACCAGACCTGATGTAAACCTTGCCGTAAGTTTGGTAGGAAGGTACCAAAGTAATCCCGGCAAGGAACACTGGACAACGGTCAAGAATATCCTGAAGTACCTGAAAAGGACTAAGGAAATGTTTCTCGTTTATGGAGGTGACGAAGAGCTCGTCGTAAAAGGTTACGTCGACGCTAGCTTCGACACAGATCTGGATGACTCTAAGTCACAAACCGGATACGTGTATATTTTGAATGGTGGGGCAGTAAGCTGGTGCAGTTGCAAGCAAAGCGTCGTGGCGGGATCTACATGTGAAGCGGAGTACATGGCAGCCTCGGAGGCAGCGCATGAAGCAATTTGGGTGAAGGAGTTCATCACCGACCTCGGAGTCATACCCAATGCGTCGGGGCCAATCAAACTCTTTTGTGACAACACTGGAGCTATTGCACTTGCAAAGGAGCCCTACCCTCCCGTGGCAGCGGGGTCCTATTGGAAACTAAGGGATATTAAGGCCTCCTTTTAATAGAGAACCGGAACAAAGCATTAGCACATAGTGAATACATGAACTCCTCAAACTATGGTCATCACCGGGAGTGGTCCCGATTATTGTCACTTCGGGGTTGCCGGATCATAACACATAGTAGGTGACTATAGACTTGCAAGATAGGATCAAGAACACACATATATTCATGGAAACATAATAGGTTCAGATCTGAAATCATGGCACTCGGGCCCTAGTGACAAGCATTAAGCATAGCAAAGTCATAGCTGTTGGAAATATGCCCTAGAGGCAATAATAAAAGCATTATTATTATATTTCCTTACTCATGATAATTGTCTTTATTCGTGCTATAATTGTGTTATCTGGAAATCGTAATACATGTGTGAATAACAGACAACAATATGTCCCTAGTGAGCCTCTAGTTGACTAGCTCGTTGATCGACAGATAGTCATGGTTTCCTGACTATGGACATTGGATGTCATCGATAACGGGATCACATCATTAGGAGAATGATGTGATGGACAAGACCCAATCCTAAACATAGCATAAGATCGCATAGTTCGTTTGCTAGAGTTTTCCAATGTCAAGTATCCTTTCCTTAGACCATGAGATCGTGTAACTCCCGGATACCGTAGGAGTGCTTTGGGTGTGCCAAACGTCACAATGTAACTGGGTGACTATAAAGGTATACTACGGGTATCTCTGAAAGTGTCTGTTGGGCTGACATGGATCGAGACTGGGATTTGTCACTCCGCTTGAGGGAGAGGTATCACCGGGCCCTCTCGGTAATGCATCATCATAATGAGCTCAATGTGATCAAAGTGTTTGATCACGGGATCATGCATTACGGTACAAGAAAAGTGACTTGCCGGTAACGAGATTGAACGAGGTATTGGGATACCGACGATCGAATCTCGGGCAAGTAAAATACCGATTGACAAAGGGAATCGTATACGGGATTAATTGAATCCTCGACATCGTGGTTCATCCGATGAGATCATCGTGGAGCATGTGGGAGCCAACATGGGTATCCAGATCCCGCTGTTGGTTATTGCCCGAGAGCCGTCTCGGTCATGTCTACATGTCTCCCGAACCCGTAGGGTCTACACACTTAAGGTTCGGTGACGCTAGGGTTGTGAAGATATGTATATGCAGTAACCCGAATGTTGTTCGGAGTCCCGGATGAGATCCCAGACGTCACGAGGAGTTCCGGAATGGTCCGGAGGTAAATAATTATATATAGGAAGTGCTATTTCGGCCATCGGGACAAGTTTCGGTGATATCGGTATTGTACCGGGACCACCGGAGGGGTCCCGGGGGTCCACCAGGTGGGGCCACCTGCCCCGGTGGGCCACATGGGCCTTAGGGGGTGCGCCTTGGCCTGCATGGGCCAAGGGGAACCAGCCCCAAAGGGGCCCATGCGCCTAGGGTTCCAAAAGGGAGGAGTCCTAGTGGTGGAAGGCACCTCCTAGATGGCTTGGGGGGAGGGAAACCTCCCTGGCCGCCGCCCCCCTTGGGAGATCAGATCTCCCAGGGCCGGCGCCCCCCCAGAGGCCTATATAAAAGGGGGAGGGGAGGGGGGGGGGGGCTGCGCACCCTATGCCCTGGCGCCTCCCTCTCCCTCTCCAACACTTCCTCCTCCTCCTCCGTAAGAGCTCGGCGAAGCCCTGTCGGAGTACTGCGGCTCCACCATCACCACGCCGTCGTGCTGCTGCTGGAGTCTTCTTCCCCAACCTCTCCTTTGCCTTGCTGGATGAGGAAGAAGGAGACGTTACGCTGACCGTACGTGTGTTGAACGCGGAGGTGCCGTGCTTTCGATGCTAGGATCTCCGGTGATTTGGATCACGGTGTGTACGACTACTTCATCCCCGTTCGTTGAACGCTTCCGCTCGCGATCTACAAAGTGGTATGTAGATGCAATCTCTCTCTCCCATGACTCGTTGCTAGATGAACTCATAGATGGATCTTGGTGAAACCGTAGGAAATTTTTTGTTTTCTGCAACGTTCCCCAACAATAGCAACATCAATCTCAGAACATAATGGATACTAGGGATCAAACCCTAACAAAACTAACTCGATTACATGGTAAATCTCATCCAACCCATCACCGTCCAGCAAGACTACGATGGAATTACTCACGCACGGCGGTGAACATCATGAAATTGGTGATGGAGGATGGTTGATGATGATGACGACGATGAATCCCCCTCTCTGGAGCCCCGAACGGACTCCAGATCAGCCCTCCCGAGAGGTTTTAGGGCTTGGCGGCGGCTCCGTATCGTAAAACGCGATGATTTCTTCTCTCTTCTTTTTTTCTCCCCGAAAGCCAATATATAGAGTTGGAGTTGGCGTCGGAAGGTGTCCAGGGGGCCCACGAGGTAGGGGGGCGCGCCCTAGGGGGGCGCGCCCCCACCCTCATGGACAGGGTGTGGGCCCCTGGTCTTCATCTTTGGTGAGGATTTTTTATTATTTATTGTAAGGTATTCCGTGGAGTTTTAGGTTATTCCGAGAACTTTTGTTTTCTGCACATAAAACAACATCATGGCAATTCTGCTGAAAACAGCGTCAGTCCGGGTTAGTTCCATTCAAATCATACAAGTTAGAGTCCAAAACAAGGGCAAAAGTGTTTGGAAAAGTAGATACGACGGAGACGTATCAACTCCCCCAAGCTTAAACCCTTGCTTGTCCTCGAGCAATTCAGTTGACAAACTGAAAGAAATAAAGAAAAAAATTTACAAACTCTGATTGCTCTTGTTGTTGTAAATATGTCAAGCTAGTATTCAAGTTTTCAGCATATATCATAACTAACCACATTTGCAATAATTCTCAGATCTCACAATTACTCATATCAATAGCACAATCAACTAGCGAGCCATAATAATAAATCTCGGATGACAACACTTTCTCAAAACAATCATAATATGATATAACAGGATGGTATCTCGCTGGCCCTTTCTGAGACCGCAAAACATAAATGTAGAGCACCTTTAAAGATCAAGGACTGACTAGACATTGTAATTCATGGTAAAAGAGATCCAATCATAGTCACACCTGTTGGGTAACGTAGTAATTTCAAAAAAATTTCCTACGCACACGCAAGATCATGGTGATGCAAAGCAACTACAGGGGAGAGTATTGTCTACGTACCCTCGTAGACCGAAGCGGAAGCGTTGACACAACATAGAGGAAGTAGTCGTACGTCCTCCTCGTGATCCGACCGATCCCAGCGCCGTTACTCCGGCACCTCCGAGTTCTTGACACACGTACAACACGATGACGTTCTCCGGGCTCCGATCCAGCAAAGCTCTCGGGGAAGAGTTTCGTCAGCACGACGGCGTGGTGACGATCTTGATGTACTACCGATGCAGGGCTTCGCCTAAGCACCGCAACGATATGACCGAGGTGGAATATGGTGGAGGGGGGCACCGCACACGGCTAAGGAACGATCTCAAGGATCAACTTGTGTGTCTTGGGGTGCCCCCTGCCCCCGTATATAAAGGAGCAAGGGGGGAGGGCCGGCCGGCCCTAGAGGCGCGCCAAGGGAGGGGGAGTCCTCCTCCTAGTGGGAGTAGGACTCCCCTTTCCTAGTCCAACTAGGAGGGGGAAGGGGGGAAGGAAGGAGAGGGAGAGGGAGAGGGAAAGGGGGGCCGCGCCCCCCCTCCTTGTCCAATTCAGACTCCTCATGGGGGGGGGGCGCCACCTCCTGGCGCAGCCCTCTCTCTCCCCTCGTGGCCCAGTAGGCCCATTACTTCCCCGGGGGGTTCCGGTAACCCCTCCGGCACTCCGGTAATATCCGAAACCACTCGGAACCATTCCGATGTCCGAACATAGCCGCCCAATATATCAATCTTTGCGTCTCGACCATTCCGAGATTCCTCGTCATGTCCGTGATCACATCCGGGACTCCGAACTCTTTCGGTACATCAAAATGCATAAACTCGTAATAACTGTCATCGTAACCTTAAGCGTGCGGACCCTACGGTTCGAGAACAATGTAGACATGACCGAGACACATCTCCGGTCAATAACCAATAGCGGGACCTGGATGCCCATATTGGTTCCTACATATTCTACGAAGATCTTTATCGGTCAGACCGCATAACAACATACGTCGTTCCCTTTGTCCATCGGTATGTTACTTGCCCGAGATTCGATCGTCGGTATCCAATACCTAGTTCAATCTCGTTACCGGCAAGTCTCTTTACTCGTTCCGTAATACATCATCCCGCAACTAACTCATTTGTTGCATTGCTTGCAAGGCTTATGTGATGTGCATTACCGAGAAGGCCCTGAGATACCTCTCCGACATTCGGAGTGACAAATCCTAATCTCGAAATACGCCAACCCAACAAATACTTTCGGAGAAACCTGTAGAGCACCTTTATAATCACCCAGTTACATTGTGACGTTTGGTAGCACACAAAGTGTTCCTACGGTAAACGGGAGTTGCATAATCTCATAGTCATAGGAACATGTATAAGTCATGGAGAAAGCAATAGCAACATACTAAACGATCGGATGCTAAGCTAATGGAATGGGTCATGTCAATCAGATCATTCAACTAATGATGTGACCTTGTTAATCAAATGACAACTCCTTTGTCTATGGTTAGGAAACTTAACCATCTTTGATTAACAAGCTAGTCAAGTAGAGGCATACTAGTGACACTCTGTTTGTCTATGTATCCACACATGTATTATGTTTCCGGTTAATACAATTCTAGCATGAATAATAAACATTTATCATGATATGTAAGGAAATAAATAATAACTTTATTATTGCCTCTAGGGAATATTTCCTTCAGTCTCCCACTTGCACTAGAGTCAATAATCTAGATTACACAGTAATGATTCTAACACCCATGGAGTCTTGGTGCTGATCATGTTTTGCCCGTGGAAGAGGCTTAGTCAACGGGTCTGCTACATTTAGATCCGTATGTATCTTGCAAATCTCTATGTCTCCCACCTGGACCAAGTCCCGGATGGAATTGAAGCGTCTCTTGATGTGCTTTGTTCTCTTGTGAAATCTGGATTCCTTCGCCAAGGCAATTGCTCCAGTATTGTCACAAAAGATTTTCATTGGACCCGATGCACTAGGTATGACACCTAGATCGGATATGAACTCCTTCATCCAGACTCCTTTATTTGCTGCTTCCGAAGCAGCTATGTACTCCGCTTCACATGTAGATCCCGCCACGACGCTTTGTTTAGAACTGCACCAACTGACAGCTCCACCGTTTAATGTAAATACGTATCCGGTTTGCGATTTCGAATCGTCTGGATCAGTGTCAAAGCTTGCATCAACGTAACCCTTTACGATGAGTTCTTTGTCACCTCCATACACGAGAAACATTTCCTTAGTCCTTTTCAGGTACTTCAGGATATTCTTGACCGCTGTCCAGTGATGCACTCCTGGATTACTTTGGTACCTCCCTGCTAAACTTATAGCAAGGCACACATCAGGTCTGGTACACAGCATTGCATACATGATAGAGCCTATGGCTGAAGCATAGGGAACATCTTTCATCTTCTCTCTATCTTCTGCATTGGTCGGGCATTGAGTCTTACTCAACTTCACACCTTGCAATACAGGCAAGAACCCTTTCTTCGCTTGATCCATTTTGAACTTCTTCAAAATCTTGTCAAGGTATGTGCTTTGTGAAAGTCCAATTAAGCGTCTTGATCTATCTCTATAGATCTTAATGCCCAATATGTAAGCAGCTTCACCGAGGTCTTTCTTAGAAAAACTCTTATTCAAGTATCCTTTTATGCTATCCAGAAATTCTATATCATTTCCAATCAGTAATATGTCATCTACATATAATTTCAGAAATGCTACAGAGCTCCCACTCACTTTCTTGTAAATACATGCTTCTCCAAAAGTCTGTACAAACCCAAATGCTTTGATCACACTATCAAAGCGTTTATTCCAACTCCGAGATGCTTGCACCAGTCCATAAATGGATCGCTGGAGCTTGCATACTTTGTTAGCTCCCTTTGGATTGATAAAACCTTCTAGTTGCATCATATACAACTCTTCTTCCAGAAAGGCATTCAGGAATGCAGTCTTTACATCCATTTGCCAAATTTCATAATCATAAAATGCGGCAATTGCTAACATGATTCGGACAGACTTAAGCATCGCTACGGGTGAGAAGGTCTCATCGTAGTCAATCCCTTGAAGTTGTCGAAACCCCTTTGCGACAAGTCGAGCTTTGTAGACAGTAACATTACCGTCGGTGTCAGTCTTCTTCTTATAGATCCACTTGTTCTCTATTGCTTGCCGACCCTCGGGCAAGTCAACCAAAGTCCACACTTTGTTTTCATACATGGATCCCATCTCAGATTTCATGGCTTCCAGCCATTTTGCGGAATCTGGGCTCACCATCGCTTCTTCATAGTTCGTAGGTTCGTCATGATCTAGTAGCATGATTTCCAGAATAGGATTGTCGTACCACTCTGGTGCAGATCTCACTCTGGTTGATCTACGAGGTTCTGTAGTAACTTGATCTGAAGTTTCATGATCATCATCATTAACTTCTTCTCTGATTGGTGTAGACGTCACAGAAACCGGTTCCTGTGATGAACTACTTTCCAATAAGGGAGCAGGTACAGTTACTTCATCAAGTTCTACTTTCCTCCCACTCACTTCTTTCGAGAGAAACTCCTTCTCTAGAAAGGATCCATTTTCAGCAACAAATGTCTTGCCTTCGGATCTGTGATAGAAGGTGTACCCAACTGTTTCCTTTGGGTATCCTATGAAGACACATTTCTCCGATTTGGGTTCTAGCTTATCAGGTTGAAGCTTTTTCACATAAGCATCGCAGCCCCAAACTTTAAGAAACGACAACTTTGGTTTCTTGCTAAACCACAGTTCATAAGGTGTCGTCTCAACGGATTTTGACGGTGTCCTATTCAACGTGAATGCGGCCGTCTCTAGAGCATAACCCCAAAACGATAGCGGTAAATCTGTAAGAGACATCATAGATCGCACCATATCTAGTAAAGTGCGATTACGACATTCGGACACACCATTGCGCTGTGGTGTTCCGGGTGGCGTGAGTTGCGAAACTATTCTGCATTGTTTCAAATGTAGACCAAACTCGTAACTCAAATATTCTCCTCCACGATCAGATCGTAGAAACTTTATTTTCTTGTTACGATGATTTTCAACTTCACTCTGAAATTCTTTGAACTTTTCAAATGTTTCAGACTTGTGTTTCATTAAGTAGATATACCCATATCTGCTTAAATCATCTGTGAAGGTGAGAAAATAACGATATCCGCCACGAGCCTCAACATTCATCAGACCACATACATCTGTATGTATGATTTCCAACAAATCTGTTGCTCTCTCCATAGTATCGGAGAACGGTGTTTTAGTCATCTTGCCCATGAGGCACGGTTCGCAAGTGCCAAGTGATTCATAATCAAGTGACTCCAAAAGTCCATCAGTATGGAGTTTCTTCATGCGCTTTATACCGATATGACCTAAACGGCAGTGCCACAAATAAGTTGCACTATCATTATCAACTCTGCATCTTTTGGCTTCAACATTATGAATATGTGTATCACTACTATCGAGATTCATCAAAAATAGACCACTCTTCAAGGGTGCATGACCATAAAAGATATTACTCATATAAATAGAACAACCATTATTCTCTGATTTAAATGAATAACCGTCTCGCATCAAACAAGATCCAGATATAATGTTCATGCTCAACGCTGGCACCAAATAACAATTATTTAGGTCTAATACTAATCCCGAAGGTAGATGTAGAGGTAGCGTGCCGACTGCGATCACATCGACTTTGGAACCGTTTCCCACGCGCATCGTCACCTCGTCCTTTGCCAGTGTTCGCTTAATCCGTAGTCCCTGTTTCGAGTTGCAAATATTAGCAACAGAACCAGTATCAAATACCCAGGTGCTACTGCGAGCTCTAGTAAGGTACACATCAATAACATGTATATCACATATACCTTTGTTCACCTTGCCATCCTTCTTGTCCGCCAGATACTTGGGGCAGTTCCGCTTCCAGTGACCAGTCTGCTTGCAGTAGAAGCACTCAGTTTCAGGCTTAGGTCCAGACTTGGGTTTCTTCTCTTGAGCAACAACTTGTTTGCTGTTCTTCTTGAAGTTCCCCTTCTTCTTCCCTTTGCCCTTCTTCTTGAAACTAGTGGTCTTATTGACCATCAACACTTGATGCTCCTTCTTGATTTCTACCTCCGCAGCCTTTAGCATTGCGAAGAGCTCGGGCATAGTCTTATCTATCCCTTGCATATTATAGTTCATCACAAAGCCTTTGTAGCTTGGTGGCAGTGATTGAAGAATTTTGTCAATGACACAATCATCCGGAAGATTAACTCCCAGTTGACTCAAGTGATTGCAATACCCAGACATTCTGAGTATGTGCTCACTGACGGACCCATTCTCTTCCATCTTGCAGCTATAGAACTTATTGGAGACCTCATATCTCTCAATCCGGGCATTCTGTTGGAATATCAACTTCAACTCCTGGAACATCTCATATGCTCCATGGTTCTCAAACCGTCGTTGAAGTCCCGGTTCTAAGCCGTAAAGGATGGCACACTGAACTATCGAGTAGTCAACATCTTTGCTCTGCCAGACGTTCATAACATCTGGTGTTGCTCCAGCAGCAGGCCTGGCACCTAGCGGTGCATCCAGGACGTAACTCTTCTGTGCAGCAATGAGGATAATCCTCAAGTTATGGACCCAGTCCATGTAATTGCTACCATCGTCTTTCAACTTTGCTTTCTCAAGGAACGCATTAAAATTTAACGGAACAACAACACGAGCCATCTATCTACAATCAACATAAACAAGCAAGATACTATCAGGGACTAAGTTCATGATAAATTGAAGTTCAATTAATCATATTACTTAAGAACCCCCACTTAGATAGACATCCCTCTAATCTTCTAAGTGATCACGTGATCCAAATCAAACTAAACCATAACCGATCATCACGTGAAATGGATTAGTTCTCAATGGTGAACATCATCATGTTGATCATATCTACTATATGATTCACGCTCGACCTTTCGGTCTCCGTGTTCCGAGGCCATATCTGCATATGCTAGGCTCGTCAAGTATAACCTGAGTATTCCGCGTGTGCAAAACTGGCTTGCACCCGTTGTAGATGGACGTAGAGCTTATCACACCCGATCATCACGTGGTGTCTGGGCACGACGAACTTTGGCAACGGTGCATACTCGGGGAGAACACTTCTTGATAATTTAGTGAGAGATCATCTTATAATGCTACCGTCAATCAAAGCAAGATAAGATGCATAAAAAGATAAACATCACATGCAATCAATATAAGTGATATGATATGGCCATCATCATCTTGTGCTTGTGATCTCCATCTCCGAAGCACCGTCATGATCACCATCGTCACCGGCGCGACACCTTGATCTCCATCGTAGCATCGTTGTCGTCTCGCCAACCTTATGCTTCTACGACTATCGCTACCGCTTAGTGATAAAGTAAAGCATTACAGGGCGATTGCATTGCATACAATAAAGCGACAACCATACGGCTCCTGCAGGTTGCCGATAACTCGGTTACAAAACATGATCATCTCATACAATAAAATTTAGCATCATGTCTTGACCATATCACATCACAACATGCCCTGCAAAAACAAGTTAGACGTCCTCTACTTTGTTTGTTGCAAGTTTTACGTGGCTGCTACGGGCTGAAGCAAGAACCAATCTCACCTACGCATCAAAACCACAATGATAGTTTGTCAAATAGACTCCGTTTTAACCTTCTCAAGGACCGGGCGTAGCCATACTCGGTCCAACTAAAGTTGGAGAAACTGACACCCGCCAGCCACCTGTGTGCAAAGCACGGCGGTAGAACCAGTCTCGCGTAAGCGTACGCGTAATGTCGGTCCGGGCCGCTTCATCCAACAATACCGCCGAACCAAAGTATGACATGCTGGTAGGCAGTATGACTTGTATCGTCCACAACTCACTTGTGTTCTACTCGTGCAAAACATCAAACCATAAAAACCTAGGCTCGGATGCCACTGTTGGGTAACGTAGTAATTTCAAAAAATTTCCTACGCACACGCAAGATCATGGTGATGCAAAGCAACGAGAGGGGAGAGTATTGTCTACGTACCCTCGTAGACCGAAGCGGAAGCATTGACACAACATAGAGGAAGTAGTCGTACGTCCTCCTTGTGATCCGACCGATCCCAGCGCCGTTACTCCGGCGCCTCCGAGTTCTTGACACACGTACATCACGATGACGTTCTCCGGGCTCCGATCCAGCAAAGCTCTCGGGGAAGAGTTTCGTCAGCACGACGGCATGGTGACGATCTTGATGTACTACCGACGCAGGGCTTCGCCTAAGCACCGCAACGATATGACCGAGGTGGAATATGGTGGAGGGGGGCACCGCACACGGCTAAGGAACGATCTCAAGGATCAACTTGTGTGTCTTGGGGTGCCCCCCTGCCCCCGTATATAAAGGAGCAAGGGGGGAGGGCCGGCCGGCCCTAGAGGCGCGCCAAGGGAGGGGGAGTCCTCCTCCTAGTGGGAGTAGGACTCCCCTTTCCTAGTCCAACTAGGAGGGGGAAGGGGGGAAGGAAGGAGAGGGAGAGGGAGAGGGAAAGGGGGGCCGCGCCCCCCTCCTTGTCCAATTCGGACTCCTCATGGGGGGGGGCGCCACCTCCTGGCGCAGCCCTCTCTCTCCCCTCGTGGCCCAATAGGCCCATTACTTCCCCGGGGGGTTCCGGTAACCCCTCCGGCACTCCGGTAATATCCGAAACCACTCGGAACCATTCCGATGTCCGAACATAGCCGTCCAATATATAAATCTTTACGTATCGACCATTCCGAGACTCCTCGTCATGTCCGTGATCACATCCGGGACTCCGAACTCTTTCGGTACATCAAAATGCATAAACTCATAATAACTGTCATCGTAACCTTAAGCGTGCGGACCCTATGGTTCGAGAACAATGTAGACATGACCGAGACACGTCTCCGGTCAATAACCAATAGCGGGACCTGGATGCCCATATTGGTTCCTACATATTCTACGAAGATCTTTATCGGTCAGACCGCATAACAACATACGTCGTTCCCTTTGTCCATCGGTATGTTACTTGCTCGAGATTCGATCGTCGGTATCCAATACCTAGTTCAATCTCGTTACCGGCAAGTCTCTTTACTCGTTCCGTAATACATCATCCCGCAACTAACTCATTTGTTGCATTGCTTGCAAGGCTTATGTGATGTGCATTACCGAGAAGGCCCTGAGATACCTCTCCGACATTCGGAGTGACAAATCCTAATCTCGAAATACGCCAACCCAACAAATACTTTCGGAGACACCTGTAGAGCACCTTTATAATCACCCAGTTACGTTGTGACGTTTGGTAGCACACAAAGTGTTCCTACGGTAAACGGGAGTTGCATAATCTCATAGTCATAGGAACATGTATAAGTCATGGAGAAAGCAATAGCAACATACTAAACGATCGGATGCTAAGCTAATGGAATGGGTCATGTCAATCAGATCATTCAACTAATGATGTGACCTTGTTAATCAAATGACAACTCCTTTGTCTATGGTTAGGAAACTTAACCATCTTTGATTAACAAGCTAGTCAAGTAGAGGCATACTAGTGACACTCTATTTGTCTATGTATCCACACATGTATTATGTTTCCGGTTAATACAATTCTAGCATGAATAATAAACATTTATCATGATATGTAAGGAAATAAATAATAACTTTATTATTGCCTCTAGGGCATATTTCCTTCAACACCCAACATAGATTAATAGTGATGAATGCAAATGACAGTTGTGCTCTCCAGCTAGTGCTCTTTAATAAGAGGGTGATGACTCAACATAAAAGTAAATGGATAGGCCCTTCGCAGAGGGAAGCATGGATTTGTAGAGGTGCCAGAGCTCGGTTTTGAAATAGAGATAAACAGTATTTTGAGCGGTATACTTTCATTGTCAACATATCAACTAAGAGATCGCGATATCTTCCATGTCACACACATTATAGGCGGTTCCCAAACAGAATGGTAAATTTTATACTCCCCCTCCACCAACAAGCATCAATCCACGGCTTGCTCGAAACAACGAGTGCCTCCAACATACATCAGGTCCCAGGGGGAGTTTTGTTTGCAATTAATTTTAATTTAGTTTGCATAAAGCATGGGACTGGGCATCCCGGTGACCAGCCATTTTCTCGTGAGTGAGGAGCGGAGTCCACTCCTCTTGAGAATAACCCGCCTAACATGGAAGATAAGGGCAGCCTTGGTTGATACATGAGCTACTCGAGCATACAAAACAGAATGTTTATTTGAAGGTTTAGAGTTTGGCACATACAAATTTACTTGGAACGGCAGGTAGATACCGCATATAGGAAGGTATAGTGGACTCATCTAGAATAACTTTGGGGTTTAAGGGATTTGATGCACAAGCAGTATTCCCGCTTAGTACAGGTGAAGGCTAGCAAAAGACTGGGATGCGACCAACTAGAGAGCGACAACAGCCATGTACATGCATTAAAATTAATAAACATTGGATGCAAGCATGAGTAGGATATAATCCATCATGAACATAAATATCATGAAGGCTATGTTTTGTTTCAACTACATGCGTGAACATGTGCCAAGTCAAGTCACTTAAATCATTCAAAGGAGGATACCACCCCGCTATACCACATCATAATCATCTCAATAGCATGTTGGCATGCAAGGTAAACCATTATAATTCATAGCTAATCAAGCATGGCACAAGCAACTATGATCTCTAATTGTCATTGCAAACATGTTTATTCATAATAAGCTGAATCAAGAACGACGAACTCATCATATTTACAAAAACAGAAGAGGTCGAGTTCATACCAGCTTTTCTCATCTCAATCGGTCCATCATATATCATCATAATTGCCTTTCACTTGCACGACCGAACGATGTGGATAATAATAAGAGTGCACGTGCATTGGACTAAGCTGGAATCTGCGAGCATTCAATAAACAGGAGAAGGCAAGGCAATATGGGCTCCTGGTTAAATCAACAATAATGCATATAAGAGCCACTTTAACAATTTAATCATGGTCTTCTCCTACTGACCCCGAAAGAACAGAAAAGAGAACTATTTACACGGGAAAGCTCCCAACAAGCAAAAGAAGAACGGGAAATATTTTTGGATTTTCTTTATAATTACTACTACAGCAGAAAACTAAACTACTACTTAATTTTTTTGGTTTTTCTTAAGGTTTAACAAGCACACAAGAAGAAAGTAGGAAAAAGAAAATAAACTAGCATGGATATTACAGTGAAAGAGTATGAGCACCGACATCTAGCAATGAGTGTGTGTGAACATAAATGTAATGTCTGTGAGTAATACGTACTCCCCCAATCTTAGGCTTTTGGCCTAAGTTGGTTTATTGCCAGGGATAGCCTGGCGGATACCCGTAGGTGTAGCTGGGGTCGTACTGCGACAAAGAATAGTTGGGATCATACTGTGATGAGGAATACTCTGACTGCCATTGGCTGACAGCCATCTCTGGATCCCAAGAATAAACAGACTGTCGCGAAGGCTCCTCTTGTGGTTCCGGTTCCGGGGCTGGTGTCGGATTCTTGTACTCTTGGATGGCAGCCCACGTAACGAGATAGGGTCCTACAAAATTAAACAAAGAAGGAGCAGGCAAGGTAATAGTTTCAGGATGATGTTTATGAAAGAATAATTTATATTTGAGCCCTCCTTCCCTGTCCTTAACAAGAAAATCATGTGCTATCATACTTTTATAATCTAAATAAGCACTAGGCAGCAATTTTTCTTCTTTCTCATGAAGCCTAATAGCTATGTTAAAATGTGCAGCGAGGCGTGAAGCATAAATGCCTCCAAAGATGGGACCCTTAGTACGGTTCATACTTAACCGTCTAGCAATAATTCCACCCATACTAACAGTGTTATCACGGTATAAACCATGGAACAAAATAAGAATATCAGGAACACTTAGGTTTCCACAGTTCCTGCGACCAATCAAGCAACAACTAGCAAATAAGGCAAAATAGCGTAAAACAGGAAAATGTATGCTAGTGACTCTTGCATTAGAAACCTTCCTGGTTTCTCCTACAGAGATAGTATTAATAAACGCTTCCACCTCTTTATGGTGGGGTTCCTCTAAGATGCCCTCAGGGGGTATGTTGCAGACTGCGCAAAATTCAGACACTGGCATTTTCTTCACAACGTCATATAAATGAAACTCTACTAAAGGAGGTGATTCCTTAGGGAAAAAGTAGAAGTTTTGCACAAAAGTATTTGTGAGTAAGAGATACTTTGGACGTTGGTCGCGGACGAAGTCGGTGAGGCCAGCATTCTCAATCAGTGAATAGAAATCCTCATAAATACCGGCATGTGTCAAGAAATTATCAGAAGGCCATTCACACGGCCGGACTTCCGCGGTATGAGGCAAATTATATTTGGGCCTCTGTGCTTCTTCATTTTGCTTCTCCTTCGAGCTTCGGCTCGATGAGCCCCTCAAAAGCCTCTTCATTATTTCTAAAATAATCTAAATTTTTTAGTAACTTCAAATAAAAGTGAACAATCTTGAATAAAACTGATAGCAACAACTCCTACAAGTGCCTAGGGCCTATATCAAGCATTAGAACTACTTGGAACCATATAAATTTGGCATGCAAGCTCAAGAACATGGTCACCTGTGCAGCACAAATTTTCAAAGAATAAAGCACTAGAACAAAAACTAATTGGACCAATGGAGGAGTCACATACCAAGGAACAATCTCCCCCAAGCAGTTTTGCGAGAGGTGCTTTGAGCAAGGAGATCGAAAATCACAGCAAAGAGGGTTGGAACTCGTGCTTGAGTTGGTTTTTCGTGTTTGTGTGAGGAAGAGGAAGAAGATGGGTGCTGGAATAAGTGGAGGAGGGCCACCGTGGGCCCACGAGACAGGGGGCGCACCCAGGGGGGTAGGGTGCGCCCTCCACCCTCGTGGCCAGGTGACAGCTCCCTTCGCGGTGATTTTTGCACCATAAATCCTCAAATATTCCTGAAAAAATCATATTAAATTGGCATGTCATTCTGAGGACTATTATTTTCGGGATATTTTTATATTGCACGGATAAACCAGGAAACAGATAGAAAAATACTATTTTTACTTTATTTCAACTAAAGAACAGAAAATATAGAGAGGGTACAGAAGGTTGTGCTTCTAGTTTCATCCATCTCATGCTCATCAAAAAGAATCCACTAACAAGGTTGATCAAGTCTTGTTAACAAACTCATTCCGATTAACATGGAACTGGAGAAATTTTGAATAACACTATGTTACCTCAACAGGGATATGCACATCCCCAATAATAACAATATCATATTTCTTCTTGACAGTAGGAGGAGGAAATTCAAAACCTCCAAATATAATCGATGGAATTTTTCCAATGGAGTTGATACTATGAACTTGAGGTTGTTTCCTCGGAAAGTGTACCGTATGTTCATTACCATTAACATGAAAAGTGACATTGCCTTTGGTGCAATCAATAACAGCCCTTGCAGTATTAAGAAAAGGTCTTCCAAGAATAATAGACATAGTATCATCCTCGGGGATATCAAGAATAACAAAGTCCGTTAAAATAGTAACATTTGCAACCACAACAGGCACGTCCTCACAAATACTGACAGGTATAGCAGTTGATTTATCAGCCATTTGCAAAGATATTGTAGTAGGTGTCAACTTATTCAAGTCAAGTCTACGATATAAAGAGAGGGGCATAACACTAACACCGGCTCCAAGATCACATAAAGCAGTTTTAACATAGTTTCTTTTAATGGAGCATGGTATAGTAGGTACTCTTGGATCTCCAAGTTTCTTTAGTATTCCACCCTTAAAAATAATTAGCAAGCATGGTGGAAATTTCAGCTTCCGGTATCTTTCTCTTATTAGTAACAATATCTTTCATGTATTTAGCATAAGGATTCATTTGGAGCATATCAGTCAATCGCATACGCAAAAAGATAGGTCTAATCATTTCAGAAAGCGCTCAAAATCCTCATCATCCTTTTTCTTGGATGGTTTGGGAGGAAAAGGCATGGGTTTCTGAACCCATGGTTCTCTTTCTTTACCATGTTTCCTAGCAACAAAGTCTCTCTTATCATAACGTTGATTCTTTGATTGTGGGTTATCAAGATCAACAGCAGGTTCAACTTCTACATCATTATCATTACTAGGTTGAGCATCATTATGAACATCATCATTAAAATTTTCATTAGGTTCATGTTCATTACCAGATTGTGTTTCAGCATCAGACATGGAGATGTCATTTGGATTATTAGGTGGCTCAGCAATAGGTTCACTAGAAGTTTGCACAGTTCTATCATTTTCCTTTTTCTTCCTATTAGAGGAACTAGGTGCATCAATATTATTTCTCTGAGAATCTTGCTCAATTCTCCTAGGGTGGCCTTCAGGATACAAAGGTTCCTGAGTCATTCTACCAGTTCTAGTAGCCACTCTAACAGCATAATCATTTTTCTTACTATTCATTTCATGGAGCAATTCTTTTTGAGCTTTAAGTACTTGTTCTACTTGAGTGGTAACCATAGAAGCATGTTTACTAACAAGTTTAAGTCCACCTCTAATATTAGCCATATAATCACCCAAGTGTTTAATCATATTGGAATCGTAATTCAATTGTCTACCAAAATAAGCATTAAAATTTTCTTGTTTGACAATAAAGTTATCAAACTCTTCTAAGCACGGACTAGCCATCTTAGTAAGAGGGACTTCAGCTCTATCATATCTATAGAGAGAATTTACCTTTACTACCTGTGTCGGGTTATCGGGATCAAGAGGTTCTTCAATAGGTAATGGATCAAGATCATATATTTCTTCAACAGGCGGTAAATTAAGACCATGTATTTCTTCAATAGGAGGTAAATTCTTAACATCTTCAGCTTTAATACCTTTTTCTTTCATAGATTTCTTTGCCTCTTGCATACCCTCGGGACTGAGAAATAGAACACCTCTCTTCTTCAGAGTTGGTTTAAGAATAGGATCATTAATTGGAGCAGGAGCTGGCTCGGGAGCTGGCTCAGGAGGTGCCCAATTATTTTCATTTGTCAACATATTATTCAATAGAATTTCAGCTTCATCCGGTGTTCTTTCCCTGAAAAGAGAACCATCACAACTATCCAGGTAATCTCTGGAAGCATCGGTTAGTCCATTATAAAAGATATCGAGTATTTCATGTTTCTTAAGAGGATGATCAGGCAAAGCATTAAGTAACTTGAGAAGCCTCCCCCAAGCTTGTGGGAGACTCTCTTCTTTAATTTGCACAAAGTTGTATATTTCCTTTAAAGCAGCCTGTTTCTTATGAGCAGGGAAATATTTAGCAGAGAAGTAATAAATCATATCCTGGGGACTACGCACACAACCAGGATCAAGGGAATTAAACCATATCTTAGCATCACCCTTTAATGAGAACAGAAATATTTTCAGTATATAGAAGTAGCGAGATCTCTCATCATTAGTGAACAGGGTGGCTATATCATTTAATTTAGTAAGATGTGCCACAACAGTTTCAGATTCATAGCCATGGAAAGGATCAGATTCAACCAAAGTAATTATATCAGGATCAACAGAGAACTCATAATCCTTATCAGGAACACATATAGGTGAAGTAGCAAAAGCAGGGTCAGGCCTCATTTTATCTTTAAGAGATTCTTTGTTCCATTTAAGTAATAGCCTTTTAAGTTCATGACGATCTCTGCAAGCTAGAATAGCGGTAGAAGATTCCCTATCAAAAACATAACCCTCAGGAATAATAGGCATATCTTCACCATCACTTTCATCATTGTAATCAGATTCAATAATTTCTTTCTCTCTAGCCCTAGCAGTTTGTTCATCAAGAAATTCACCTAGGGGTACAGTAGTATCAGGCATAGAAGTAGTTTCATCATAAGTATCATGCATAGCAGAAGTGGCATCATCAATAACATGCGACATATCAGAACGAATAGCAGAAGCAGGTTTAGGTGTCGCAAGCTTACTCATAATAGAAGGTGAATCAAGTGCAGAGCTAGATGGTAGTTCCTTACCTCCCCTCGTAGTTGAGGGATAAATTGTTGTCTTAGCGTCTTTGAAGTTCTTCATAGTGTCCAGCAGATATAAATCCCAAGTGACTCAAAGAATAGATTTATGCTCCCCCGCAACGGCGCCTGAAATTAGTATTGATAACCCACAAGTATAGGGGATCGCAACAGCTTTCGAGGGTAGAGTATTCAACCCAAATTTATTGTTTCGACACAAGGGAAGCCAAAAAATATTCTCAAGTATTAGCAGCTGAGTTGTCAATTCAACCACACTTGGAAACTTAATATCTGCAGCAAAGTGTTTAGTAGCAAAGTAATATGATAGTGGTGGCAACGGTAACAAAAGAGTAAAGAAAGCAAAGTGATATTTTTGATGTTTTGTAGTGATTGTGACAGCAGCAACGGAAAAGTAAATAAGCGTAAACCAGTATATGGAAAGCTCGTAGGCATCGGATCAGTAATGGATAATTATGCCGGATGTGGTTCATCATGTAACAGTCATAACATAGGGTGACACAGAACTAGCTCCAATTCATCAATGTAATTTAGGCATGTATTCCGAATATAGTCATACATGCTTATGGAAAAGAACTTGCATGCCATCTTTTGTCCTACCCTCTCGTGGTAGCGGGGTCCTATTGGAAACTAAGGGATATTAAGGCCTCCTTTTAGTAGAGAACCGGAACAAAGCATTAGCACATAGTGAATACATGAACTCCTCAAACTATGGTCATCACTGGGAGTGGTCCCGATTATTGTCACTTCGGGGTTGCCGGATCATAACACATAGTAGGTGACTATATACTTGCAAGATAGGATCAAGAACACACATATATTCATGGAAACATAATAGGTTCAGATCTGAAATCATGGCACTCGGGCCCTAGTGACAAGCATTAAGCATATCAAAGTCATAGCAACATCAATCTCAGAACATAATGGATACTAGGGATCAAACCCTAACAAAACTAACTCGATTACATGGTAAATCTCATCCAACCCATCACCGTCCAGGAAGCCTACGATGGAATTACTCACGCACGGCGGTGAGCATCATGAAATTGGTGATGGAGGATGGTTGATGATGACGACGGCGATGAATCCCCCTCTCCGGAGCCTCGAACGGACTCCAGATTAGCCCTCCCGAGAGGTTTTAGGGCTTGGCAGCGGCTCCGTATCGTATAACGCGATGATTTCTTCTCTCTTCTTTTTTCTCCCCAAAAGCCAATATATAGAGTTGGAGTTGGCGTAGGAAGGTGTCTAGGGGGCCCACAAGGTAGGGGGCGCGCCCTAGGGGGGGGGGCGCCCCCACCCTCGTGGACAGGGTGTGGGCCCCCTGGTCTTCATCTTTGGCGAGGATTTTTTATTATTTATTATAAGGTATTCCGTGGAGTTTCAGGTCATTCCGAGAACTTTTGTTTTCTCCACATAAAACAACATCATGGCAATTCTGCTGAAAACAGCGTCAGTCCGGATTAGTTCCATTCAAATCATACAAGTTAGAGTCCAAAACAAGGGCAAAAGTGTTTGGAAAAGTAGATACGATG